>CM048744.1:950517502-951828752 GCA_026315105.1 Locusta migratoria
TGTGAGTGGGCCATGCGTAATTTCACGCTGGAGTCTTTACAAAGTGTTATGTTCTCTGATGAGTCCACGTTCACAAATTATGGTACAGTGAATTGCCATAACATGCACTACTGGGCCGCAGACAATCCTCGGTGGGTACGACCTGCCGATCGTCAACGTAGGTGGTCTATTAATGCGTGGTGTGGAATCCTTGGGGATGAAATCATCGGTCCACACTACTTCCCAGGTACACTGACTGGTGGGTTATATCGCGATTTTATAGCCGACATGTGTGTCTACACACGAGAGTCCAAACGTGGATGCAGCACGATGGTCACCCAGCCCATTCTGCGCGTGCTGTTGTGGAAGAACTGAACAACAGATTTGCAGGAAGATGGCTGGAGTGCTATGGTCCTCATTATTCATGGCCCGCAAGGTCGCCCGATTTAACACCAGCAGATTTCAGATTTCTTTTTGTGGGGATATATAAGGATCGTGTTTATGTCACTGAGCCCACATCCCCAGATGATCTAGAACGGCGCATCGAGAACGCATGTCGCTCCGTCACACCGGCGATGTTACATCTCGTCCGCAGATCCTTTCGACGGCGCATTGCATTATGCATTGAGGAACATGGACACACATTTAAACATCTCATGTAAATCAACTTCCCACCGCCATAACATCCATCACCCACCACACAGCCATGTATTATGTACAGCGTGTGGTATCTGCCCCTGAAACTTTGAAGGATTATAGCTCCCAAACTAACAGTGATATATATATATATGCTTTTTTTATTTTGTCAGATGACAGTCACCGGGTAGTCAGTGTTTCGTTCTTATTTGCACCTAATTACTCGAGTAAATATGGCTGGCGCAAGGCTTACATTCGTGAAAGGAAGTTAGTTTTCAAGTGGTATTTTAAGTACGAAAACATTAATGAGGTTCAGCGGCAATGGCGAAATGAGTATCAAACAGAGCCACCGACACGTTTAACGGTTCGTCGCATTCGAGACAAATTTGAAGCCGAATTGTTACACAATTCACCCGCTCATCACAGAAGTCTGTGAGACAGTATGCCCGTGAAACTGGAGTGAGTCGCTCAAGTGTTCGGCGAATTTTGAAGGCAGCAACGAAGACAATGAACGAGGACGACCCAGATCGTAAGGTGGAGTACTGCCAGTGGTTAACGCAGTGGTACGCAACGATGAAGAGTTTGCAGAGATGATGTGTGGTTTGATGAGGCACAGTTCAAACTCAGTGGTACAGTAAATCGCCACAATTGCATCTACTGGGCCGCCGAAAATCCGAACGTCCATGTAGACAAAGCCGTGAATTTGCCAGGTGTAAATGTGTTGTGTGGGTTGTCTTACCGGGGCTTGATTGAGCCATTCTTCCTTGACGGAACAGTTACTGGTTCAACAATATGATGCCCCAGCGCACAACCAAAATCGTGTTAGGGCTTATCTCGACGAAAATCTGCCAGGATGACGGATAGGCCGTAGAGGTGCTGTGGAGTATCGACGGCGTTCCCCAGACTTAAATCCTCTGGACTTTTACCTGTTGAGAACACTAAAGGACGTCGTTTATCGACAAAAGCCACGCACATTGGATGACCTTCGAGAATCCATCGTACATTCATGTGCAGATATCCCACTGAACACGTTGCAGTCAGTAGTTCGTGCTGCAGTTCGGCGGCATCGTTTGTGTGTGGATGTTAATGGTGACCATTTCGAACACTAACAGTGATATCTTTAAGTTGGACTTTAATCTACACTTTCACCACAAATGAGACAACTCCGTCAATTAGTTTGCAAGTTATGGAACTTTAAACAGTGGATACATTTTTGCACCCCTCTGTATATTCTGATGTCTATTTCTATAGTGTAAGCTCTAAAGTGCGAATGAAATTTGAGTTACCAATTTTTTCACTCTGATGTGGGGAAATACCTGTGGACCTCAAAAAACTACCTAAGATCAAAGCAAAGATTTGTTGTTCAGAGACAGTAATTTAATAACCAGAAAACTGGCCGCCCCCGTAGCTCAGTCGACAGCGTCACTGACTGCCATGCAGGGAGCCAGGGTTCGATTTCCGGCAGGAGAATGGATGTTATGTTGTCCTCATCATCATTTTCATCATCATCGACACGCAAGACGCCGGAGTGCCGTCTTGTAGGAAGACTTGCACTAGCCCGCTGAACAATCCGGCGTGTGATCTCCCGGCCAGGAAACTGCCTAGTGCTTCTCCACTGCTAAATATGAGCGAGAAATGGATACGAGGGTTGGAACATAAATAGTGGCAACACTGCTGCGGACACATTATGCAATGGAATCTACTATTGACGCTGATAGCACATACCTACCTTACCTCCGAGCAAATGGTCTCGCCCGTCCCACCTCACACCTCCTAGAAGACCTCACAACAGGCCGTACCGACGTCACACCGACAGGCCGCGAACGCTAGCTGATTGGCCGGCCCCTACGAGGCGGCGGGCGTGACCCAGCGGCCAGCCAGTCAGCTGGCGGCCGCGGCCTCTCAGTGTGACGTCGGTACGGCCTGTTGTGAGGCCTTGTCTTCTAGGAGGTGTTGGAGAAACACAGTTACTTGTGAGCGAGCAGTCTAACGTAACGGTGTCACTATGTTTTCGAAACATGAAAAATAGAGTTCAATCAAGATTGAATGTGCCAGAGGTCGTGCATAATCAAGGCCTTCAAGAGACGCCAACACTTTCGGCGCAACTCGCCCATCATTTTGCACGACAATGCGCGGCACATACAGCGCAAACTTCTTACAGCTTTCACAATAAACATACCGTTTACTGCATTCCTCTATCGATCTTTGTTTTCGAGATATTTAATTTTAAAATCAGGAAGCCCTTTTCTGGACACCCTGTATGTAGACGAGATGTTTCTCCTCTTTCGAAGGTCAATGGTGTAAAATTTCATAATGATCGGAATAAAGCGCAGATTGAAGTCCAAGTCAGTTGTTAAGTACACTCCGCCACGCACAGTAATAAATCTTATGTAGACAGTGACATTCCGCTTGTTTTGCACGTCACATTTACAAAACTTCATCAAGATCAGAATAAAACTGTAGACTGGTGTCGTAGTCTGTTCTAAATTATCCACCTTCATGCTGCTATCTGATCCTATAACTTGATGCAATATCACTTCTACTTGCGAGAAATGAACCTACCATTTCTGAACTGATATTTATGATTTGCAAACCTGTGAGGGCGAAGTAATACAGTGTACTAGGAAACAACATTAATTCAAAACTGACTTGATTCATTGGTAGTAATTGTGCAGTAAAATCTTTTTATGTTTTTCGTTGGTTTCCTTTTGCACTCTCGCACCCTTTAAATCATAGTCTTCCACAGTAAAATTGTGAATACAGTTTAGTAGCAAGACAGTAGTTAGTAGGGATAGGCAAGAGTGCATTTCTCCTTACCCTGAGCTTTCTCAGTTAGTTTGTGCACTCAAATATTGGTGTTGACAATGTGATGCTCTTGGTATTATGCGTTCTGGAGATTACACTGTTTTTTCCTCGTCCATAATGTAAGAATGAGACACGCCCAAGGCTAGAAAAATAAAGTTGCTACGTTAAGTTTTCTAACGAGGAAACAAAAATGTTTGTATAGTTTATGGGACTTAACTACGGGGTTATCAGTCCCTAAACTTACAAACTAATTATCAACTAGCTTATCCTAAGGACGGCACAAATATCCAAGCCCGAGGGGGGATTCGAACCCCCGACCGTAGTGGCCGTGCAGACCGTGACTGGAGCGTCTCAGTCCCCTCGGCCACCGCGGCCGGCCGTTGGTGACTAGTACACAGTTAATGCTTATGCAAAATTTATGCTTTATGTAAACTTCTTGTAGCAAATGCGTCAGTTAAAGATTTTAGTATTGAGTTTACAACAGTACCTGTGACTATAGTTTCTATCATTTTATTTTTTTTATTTTTTAATCCCGAAGTACAAGGCATAGAGTTCCGTAGAAAGTTGCAAACTGTGGAGTAGAACTTTAATAATGTGGATCACTAAGCTTTCGTAGCAAACAACATTTTACAATCATAAGAGTGGATCACATTGCAACAACAGTCAGTACTCGCTTTACCTGCATGAAATATTATTCCTGCTACGTAATGCTTGCGGACAGCACGCATGTGACTTTATTGTCGTTGAATGCTTATGATGAGACCTGTACTTGTAAACTCAAGAGTGAAATTTCAAGGTAAAACTTTTTCTAAAATACTGAATTATATACTTATGAAAAAAAGTAAAGCTAATTATTTCACTGCGTACACTTTTCAATAAAGATTACTGTTCTCTGATTATGGTAAAAGCAATTTCTTTATAGACCCTAACAATGATGATTTGGCTCACTTCAATCGTAACGAGTAACCTACTTCACCTCAGATCTACATCTCAGATAAACTGCACTGCACAATAGTCTTAAAAGGCTAATACGTACTCTGCCCAATGCAAGGTTGAAAATGGATTTCACAATTCTTTACATACCCTATTAATCAATCATGTGGCGAATAATGCATGTCCGAAATCCTGTCAGAAAACTACTTTCAAAATTCTGAGTGCGGGATGTGGAATGTGACAATTCAGTAATGTTTAAAATGTACGAATAATTACTTGTATTCACGGAGCAAACATCTCTGATATGAACAACTGTTAATAACGTGTCTTAAACATACACTGCTACGTGAAAGTAAAATCCTCTTTACGAAAGTCATTTTCACGAGTAAGTATTTCAACCGTTAAATCTTATGTGTGTGGTGTGTCTATGAACCAACTATTGTTAGAAACAGTTGCGTGTTGAGGTTGTGTCTTACACACTTGTCTTTTGTTTCAGTTTGAAAATACCGCCTGTGTTGATTGTCAAAAGCGGGCCAAAATAGAAACTCATTATGAAATATGGGGACCTGTGGTGCAAGTACATAGGTGTGATCGGGGGTCTGAACGAGGGATTCATGAGACACTGGATTCAAGAACAGTGTTAAAAATTGGCATTCCAAATTAGTGAAAGTGCATTCACGGAGTGTCGGCGATGCAATAAGATCACGAAAAGACATTAATTTAGAAAATAGTAGAGAATGTTGATAGTGAAATATTCACGAGAAGCCCCAAGAAATCAAACCGCAAAGAATATCATAAAAGTGGTCATTCATGTAACGCAGTTGCAACATTTCGTAAGAAAGATGTCACTTTTATGTTGTGGTGGCCACAATATGTCCAGCAATTCTTTCCTAATGTTTGTGACAGAAGAAAGCAGTTTGTAGAGATTTTCTTACATTGGTCTGATGATTGTCCTGAAAGTTTTTAAAACATTGTGTGGAGTGATGAGACAGTTTTCCACATTGTAAACATTATTGGAAGCCGGAAACCCAAACCAGTGTGTTGAAAAAGCACGGGGTGTCCTAAGGTAACGGTATAGTGTGCTAAGTCATCAGAAGTAGTTCATAACAAAAAAAACTAAAAAAAAAAATTAAATGTTTGTGAAGCTTATATGTCTTAACTGCGGGGTCATCAGTCCCTAAACTTACAAACTGCTTACGAACTAACTTATACTAAGGGCAGCAGAAACATCCATGCCCGTGGGGGGATTCGAACCCCCGACGGGGAACGGCCTCGCGCATAGTAGCATAGCGCCGCGGCAGTTGTTGATCCTTTATTACTGTGGAGTACAATGAATGACGAAAGATGTCTGCAAATGCTTCAAGTTCGTGTACGAGCTTCACCTCATGTAGGAAGGAGCATCTGTACATTCTGCAAATGATATCAGCGAATGGCTGCATAATCAAATACTATACAGAGAGAGTCAAGAGGAAAGGTACATGCTTTAAGGAGTGATGCTACTTATAATTCTGAACAAAAAACTTCTAATAAACGTACCCTTTTCTGAGCCGTTTCCGGATAATCCAATGAAAATATCTAGGAACGGGAAAAGTGCAGGTGATAGTAAATTCAGATACTGTTGTGTAAGGGTTTGTTTAATTGTGTAAATTTCCTCCCAGATGATGTTCAAAAAGTCCACCATCAACTTCAGTGGGTTTTGACGCTCTTGTAGACAGGTGCTGCGTTACCAATCGGTGCTCAGTTCTGCGTTCCTGAGCTCCGATCGGCAACGCAACACCTGTCTACAAGAGCAGCAAAAAGCACTTAAGCTGACGATGGGCAGTTTGAACATCTTCTACGAGGAAACTTACGCAATTAAACCTACTGATCTGTGAACGTAATGATTTCACGTACTCCATATTCACTGTTTCAACACTAAGTCTTCAGTGGACGCTAAGAGGGTGTACTAATATTTACAGTAATAATAGGTAAACAGCATAGAGAACCCGACTTTCTGTATAGTATGAAGTGTGTTTCCTTCAAAAAGAAAAGAAAAAAAAATCAGCCGTAATTTTGTATCTATACAGGACTTACGTAATTGCTGTTGCACCGGTTTGAAAGACAGATAATTTAATAATATGAAGGTCAGTGTGTATAATTTTCTTCTCAAGTACGTACGTTACGTTACGCGATCAGGCCCAGTGGACCGCGCGATGATATAAAGAAGGCTCTCCATTCACTGCGATTCTTCGCTGTCCGTTCCCAGTTCTTCCAGGCCTCACGTTTTTGCAGGTCTTCTCTTATCCCGTCTATCCACCTCTTCCTTGGTCGTCCCAGTGATCTTTTGCCTGTTGGTATTATCTCCATGGGCACCCTAGGCCATCGCTCCTCACTTATAGTACCACACGCCCTGCCCATTCTGATCTTCTACTTCTCATCAAGCCCACAATGTTCGGTTCACTATAGAGTTGTTCTAATTCTATATTCTGCCTTCTCCTCCATTCTCCTGTTATGTTGTCTTTAACCGGTCCAAATATCTTCCTCAAGCATTTCCTTTCAAAAACTGCGATCTTGTTTAATTTCTGTTTTCTAGTGCTCCAGCATTGACACCTATATAGAATGACAGCAAGAATTAATGTTTTATACAACCTTAGTTTGAGGGCTCGTGATATGCTCCGGGAGGTCAAAATGTTGTGTATTGAGTGCAAGCATCTACTACCCGCTTGAATTCTTGCCTTTATTTCCATTCCAGACGATGAATTTTCTGAAATTATGCTTTTAAGATATTTAAAATCCTTTACTCTTTTGTAGGTGTTATTATCCACAGTTAATTCCTGGATTTCTGGGTGTGCGGCTCTTCCAATTATCATGTATTTGGTTTTTTTGGGGTTCACTTTCTGTCCAAATTTGTTTGCTATGCTTTCTATGGTCATCATTAGCATCTTCAAACTTTCTTTTGTGTGTGTCATTAAGACTATATCATCTGCGTATGCTAGATGGGTGATGTTCCTATTCGCTACCTGGATACACTGACGGTTGAAACTATCCATTTCTCTAATGACCTTCTCAAGCACTAGGTTTAATAATATTGGGGAGAGAAAATCCCCTTGCCTTAGTCCAGTGGTTCCCCGAAAACTATCCGTGGTTCTATTACCCAGTTTAATCTTTGCTCTTGTGTCATATAAGAATATATAATTTATTAGTTTTGAATAGCTCCTCATTCTGACATACAAAGTAGGTGAATTGCATTATAGAGCATCCGGAGAAATGCGAAGTTAATGTTTGAAATAAATAAATAGCGCGATTAGTGCCTGAGACTCAAACCGTGAGTGACGGGTCGCGCTATCTGCGCGTTTCATTATTTCAGACATCAACTTCGCTTCGCATTTTCTCCGAATGTAAATGACTTCTCGCGATGCAAGCAACGCCATTCTTCTTGTGATGTTTCGTGCTATCGATTGCATAAGAAATAATATGGGGTTTTCATTAAAAAACGCTGTCTAGAAATTAATGTTTGTTTGGCATTTAGACTGTCTCATAGTAGTTACTTTCATAAGCCTCTGACGTACGTTCATCCCCCCACAGAGCTGCACTGGTGGACAACATGCTCGAAGCTGATGGAATTGACAGAATTGAGTGGCCAGCTTTTTATACGGACTTGCAATGCTGGCACTCATGGATGGATAGCCTGATATTCGTCAAGAGTTGATTGATAGCCTCATACTGCTCACGCTACGCGGGTGTGCAACTGTACCATTCATTCGACGTGATCACACATCATATTAGAGGGCACTGAGAATGACGTTTCCACTATTATGGTAGCCCCATTATGCTTCGTCCACGTAAACGTCATTTAAACCTCCAGTGAAGAGTTGAGACAGAAAAATATCGTACTGTATCACACACAGATTACTATTTTAACCACTATTTGATTAAAATATGTTACCACATGTACACTCCTGGCCGTTAAAATTGCTACACCATGAAGTTGACGTGCTACAGACGCGAAATGTAACCGACAGGAAGAAGATGCTGTGATATGCAAATGATAAGCTTTTTAGAGCATTCACTCGAGGTTGGTGCCGGTGACGACACCTACAACGTGCGGACAAGTTTCCAACCGATTTCTCATACACAAATAGCAGTTGACAGGCGTTGCCTGGTGAAACGTTGTTGTGATGCCTCGTGTAAGGAGGAGAAACGCGTACCATTACGTTTTCGATTTTGATAGAGATAGGATTGTAGCCTATCGCGATTGCGGTTTATCGTATCGCGACACTGCTGCTCGCGTTGGTCGCGATCCACTGACTGTTAGCAGAATATGGAATCGGTGGGTTCAGGAGGGCAATACGGAACGACGTGCTGGATCCCAACGGCCTCGTATCACTAGCAGCCGAGATGACAGGTATCTTACCCGCATGGCTGTAATGGATCGTGCAGCCACGTCTCGATCCCTGAGTCAACAGATGCGGACGTTTGCAAGTCAACAACCATCTGCACGAATAGTTCGACGACGTTTGCAGCAGCATGGACTATCAGCTTGGAGACTATGGCTGCGGTTACCCTTGACGCTGCATCACAGACAGGAGCACCTGCTATAGTGTACGCAACGGCGAACCTGGGTGCACGAATGGCAAAACGTCATTTTTTCGGATGAATCCAGGTTCTGTTTGCTGCATCATGAAGTAGTATCCGTGTTTGGCGACATCGCGGTGAACGCACATTGGAAGCGTGTATTCGTCATCGCCATACTGGCGTATCACCCGGCATGGTGTTATGGAGTGCCAGTGGTTACACGTCTCGGTCACCTCTTGTTCTCATCGACAGCACTTTGAACAGAGGCCGTTACATTTCAGATGTGTTACGACCCGTAGCTGTACCCTTCATTCGATCCCTGCGAAACGCTACATTTCACCAGGATAATGCACGATCACATGTTGCAGGTCTTGTACGAGCCTTTCTGGATACGGTAAATGTTCGACTGCTGCCCTGGCCAGTACATTCTCCAGATCTCTCACCAAATGAAAACGTATGGTCAATGGTGGGCGAGCAACTGGCTCGTCGCAATACGCCAGTCACTACTGTTGATGAACTGTGGTATCGTGTTGAAAATGTATGGTCAATGGTGGGCGAGCAACTGGCTCGTCAAAATACGCCAGTCACTACTCATGATGAACTGTGGTATCTTGTTGACGGTGTATGGGCCTCTGTACCTGTGCACGCCATCCAAGCTCTGTTGGCTCAATAGTCAGGCGTATCAAGGCCGTTATTACGGCCAGAGGTGGTTGTTCTGGGTACCGATTTGTCTGGATCTATGATCACAAATTGCGTGAAAATGTAATCACATGTCAGTTCTAGTACAATATATTTGTCCAATGAGTACCCGTTTATCATCTGCATTTCTTCTTGGTATAGCACTGTTAATGGCCAGTAGTGTATATTGTGTATGATGTCTCACTTGATCAAGTAATTGCCGCGGTGGAGTAACCGAGCGGTCTAAAGCACCTCGCTGTCGAGCGCGCGGTTACTCGCCGTGGAGGTTCGAGTCCTCCCTGGGGCATGAATGTGTGTGTTCGTCCGTAGGTTAGTTTACCTAGGTTAAGTAGTTTATAAGCTACGGACTGATGACCACGCTGTTTGGTCCGATAAATTTACAGACATTTGAACATTTGATCCCGTAATTCTTTTGAGTGGTGTATTTATAAGTAGACATTTCAGAGCCGTAAGGATTAAACACGTAGGGTATGAAATCGTATAGGTCTTGTGTGTACGTGCTTCACGATGATAGCAGGTCATTACATTTTATGCGTGCGACAATTATTAATTAAAGCGAATTGAATGTCTTGCCAGAGCCGGACCAAAATTGGAAGATAATGAGGGAAGGAGCGTTCGCGGTTACGACAGCGGCTGCTGGGATATCTGCATATCACGGTTAGCGAGGCGGCGGCTGACGCAGACAGCTCAACCGGTCGCGCAGGTGAGGGTCTGAGACTTCGGCCTTGTGCGGGCTTACGGCGCGGCGCGTGCGTGGAAACACCTGCAGACACGCCGGCTTTCCCAGCTAGAGCCCTGGAGAGGGGCAGAGGCTTATCGGCTGACTCACTTGCTACACTGACCGGAGCGGTCCATTAGCGGAGGATTTATAGGCGGGAATATTTACAGGGCTTTCCTATCACGCTAGGCGGTAACTGCGTATTCAGAAACCTGGAAACTTCTGCTCCTTCCACTTACGTAATAATAATAATAATAATAATTTCGTAAAATTCGGATATTGGGTTAATACGTAACCCAGGTTCGTCGTTGCGTACACCATCGCAGGCGCTCCTGTCTGTGATGCAGCGTCAAGGGTAACCGCAGCCATGGTCTCCGAGCTGATAGTCCATGCTGCTGCAAGCGTCGTCGAACTGTTCGTGCAGATAGTTGTTGTCTTGCAGACGTCCCCATCTGTTGACTCAGGGATCGAGACGCGGCTGCACGATCCGTTACCCGTTACAGCCATGCGGGTAAGATTCCTGTCATCTCGACTGCTAGTGATACGAGGCCGTTGGGATCCAGCATGGCGTTCCGTATTGCCCTCCTGAACGCAGCGATTCTATATTCTGCTAACAGTCAGTGGATCGCGACATACGCGAACAGCAATGTCGCGATACGATAAACCGCAATCACGATAGGCTACACTCCGACCTTTATCATTGTCGGAAACGTGATGGTACGAATTTCTACTCCTTGCACGAGGCATCACAGAAACGTTTCACCAGGCAACGCCGATCAATTGCTGTTTGCGTATGAAAATCGGTTGGAAACTTTCCTCGTCTCAGTACGTTGTAGGTGTCGCCACCAGCGCCAACCTTGTGTGAATGCTCTGAAAAGCTAATAATTTGCATATCACAGCAGCTTTTTCCGGTCGGTTAAATTTCGTGTCTGTAGCACGTCATCTTCATGGTGTAGCAATTTTTACGGCCAGGAGTGTACATATGGTAACATAATTAATCGAATAGTGGTTGAAATAGTGATATGTGCGTGATGCAGCACGATATTTTGCTGTCTCATCTCTTCACTGGAAGTTTACATGGCACTTACTTAGAGCGAGGCACTATAGAGCTACCATAATAGTGGAAAAGTCATTCTCAATGATGTGTGATCACGTCGAAGGAATAGTACAGTTGCACACCCGCGTAGCGTGAGCAGTATGAGGCTATTAATCAACTCTTGACGAATATCAGGCTATCCATCCATGAGTGCCAGCTTTGCAAGTCCGTAGAAAAAGCTGGCCACTCATTTCGGTCAATTCCATCAGCTTCGAGCATGTTGTCCACCAGTGCAGCTCTGTGGGGGGATCAACGTACGGCAGGGGCTTATGAAAGAAAGTACTATGAGACAGTGTAAATGCTAATCAAATATTAATTTTAAGACAGTGTTTTTTAATGAAAACCCCATATTATTTCTTATGGAATCGATAGAAAGGAATTACAGTAGTCTTCATTTGGGTCGTCAAACGCGTTCAAAATATCAAAGTGAAATATCTTATCGACAGGAAAAGTGTATGAAATAAATAGCAATTTGCGATCAGTTATGGCTTCACTGTGCTAGGTTTAGATGAAATACCAAAGTGCGGCGAATGAAAATTTGTTCTCGGCCGGGATTCGAACCCGGGATATCCTGTCTACTAGGCAGACGCATTGACCACTCCGCCACCCAGGACACAGTGACCAATCCCTCTGCAGATAACTCTTCCCTGCAGGTCTCCCGCCACACCCAAATAACCATTCGCCACACTGTCTCTTTCCTGCCGGCCGCGGTGGCCGAGGGGACTGCGGCGCCCCAGTCACGGTCTGCTCGGTCATTACGGTCGGGGGTTTGAATCCACCCTCGGGCATGGATATTTGTGCCGTCCTTAGTGTTAGCTAGTTCATAAGTAGTTTGTAAGTTTGGGGACTGATGACCCCGTAGTTAAGTCCCATAAGCTATACAAACATTTGAATATTTGGTCTCTTTCCTATAACCACAGCCTATTATGTTCTGTAATGCTCGCAGCCACAATACTGTATTTCCGTATCAGGGAGAACAGACCATCAGGTATCGAGACACAATTAATTGTCGTCAGGAGCCCAGCCTCGGCTTGTATACAATTATATATTTTTGACCACATTACAGCGTTCAAATTAATGAAATAAATCGCAGATTGCGATCAGTTATGGATTGCGATTTTTTTCATTAATTTGAACGCTGTAATGTCGTCAAAATATATAATTGTATACAAGCCGAGGCTGGGCTCCTGGGCAATTGTGTCTCGATACCTCATGGTCTGTTCTCCCTATACGGGAATACAGTATCGTGGCTGTGAGCATTACACTTCATAATAGGCTGTGGTAACAGGAAAGAGTGTGGCGAATGGAGATTTGTGTGTGGCGGGAGACGTGCAGGGAAGAGTCCTCTGCAGTCGGGTTGGTCACTGTGTCCTCGGTGGCGGAGTGGTCAACGCGTCTGCCTAGTAAGCAGGCGATCCTGGGTTTGAATCCTGGCCGGACACAAATTTTCATTCGCCGCACTTTGGTATTTCATGTAAACCTAGTACAGTGAAGCCATAACTGATCGCAAATTGCGATTTATTTCATTAATTTGAACGCTGTAATGTCGTCAAAAATATAATTGGAAAAGTGTATGTTTTAAATCCAGTTATTTCCGTTTGTTATTTTTCACTCCTTAAAGGAAAGTAACGATTACGTTCTATCGGTTCTGTATTTAACATGTTCAAGGTTACAGATTAATGTTTTTACACTGAGGGCTTTACGAACTGAAGTTTTTACGTTAAGCAAAATAAAGGTTATCCTTTTTTTATGCAAAATTATTACTTCAAACTGATCCTTGTTTTAGCTGTTACTTTCCAAGAAGTGCTGATTAATCTTATAAGAATTTCGATTATAGAGAAAAGCGTAAACGTTGAAACTTACGGCATCCAAGCAAAAGTGCGAAGGAATGACCATGTAATTCCTTTACGAAAACTTTCTTTAAAACTTTTAAATATTTTTTGATCGCAATAAAGTAATGAATAATTGCAATTATGGCTTTGAAGTAATTAATCGGATTCACTGCTACTTACGTAAGCGAGAGTGCGTTCTTTTAGTTGTTTTGAAAAAAAAAACAACAACGTAGAAACAAATTTTGTATAGAAAACGGTTTACATATAAGACTAACAAGTCCCAATCGAGATATAGAACCTATCATTAACACCACTACCAAACAATACCACCAGTCGTAGTGAATTTGATATTTAAAATGTGTAAAATAAATTTCACATTTGACAAAATCTTGTTTTCTTTCCTGTGACAATATTCCCTTGTCATTTCTAAAATTCTACTCAGCAAAGCATTCGGCTTTCATTGTCATATTAATTTTTTTATTCCTATTAATAGCTGTATATCAGCTGTAGTGGTTATACTGGGCCGTGTAAAGTTTTCCAGGATGATTTGGGGTCCCATTACGAAAAAGATAAGAAACCATTGAAATACAGCATCGATTATCCAAAAGAAATAGGGCGAGTATGTTTGATTTCAAGATGATCCATCAAATATAAAAATATAGTACCAGTCTTTATAGGAGTACGAAGAAGTAGTTATCACAGTACTGCACAAATAGGACGAATAACTGACCAAATAGCTTGGTTTTGAAACTTCTAAATAGCCCTTAAAGTAAACATCCAGATTACGAAAAAGAGGTCCAAAACTGGTTTTTAATCAGCGGAGACATTTTCTTCTTGCTAAGTGGCAAAATCGTTTAATGACAGCCATTTGACAGTGTCTCATTATTCAAGATGAAGGAGGAGAACGTAATAAAGAGTGCAAAGTCGAGGAAACTTGAAATTCGCGAAAAAGGCAAAGGTCCTGGCTTCGAGACTCGGTCACGCAAACAGTTTTAATTTCTCTGGAAGTTTCAAATAAGCTCACACTCCGCTGCAGGAGGAAAGTTTATGGAACAATTAAGAGTTACGAAAGATTTTAATGCCGTGAAAGATGTAGAAAAAGCAGCATAGCTTGTTAGGTCTGCGTTCTATGTGTTGACTCGATGTTGACGGGCGAAATTTTGTCAAATAGTACAGAAGTATTTTCTAATTATTTTGATGCAAGCAATTCGCGGTCTCCCCTTGTGAAGGATTGAGAATTCTGATGGTGTCGACGGTACTGCCCCTAGCGGGAGCGTGCTGCGACTCACCTCGCCTGTTCATTCTATGTTGTATTATCTCTGACGAAATAAATAAAATGTTCGTTACGTCAAGAGTGTGTCGTTTTCTAAAATCCTAAATAATAGTGTAGCAATATATTTTTGGTGCCGAAACACGCCTGTAACAAAGGAAACATACTTATTGCTCTTCAAGAGGATTTTACGCAGCCGGAAACTGTTTGGAGCGACTTCAATCTCAAATACGATCACGCCGGAGCGACGTTCAACCACGCAGATAAGATGCAGCACTGCTTTTAACGCTTCTATTCTTAGTTTTAGTTTTGCTATTAGTTGCATGCATATTGATAACAACACTTCAATAGCCACTAATAACGTAGTTAACGCCTTATAAATAGCGTTGGGCTTATTAAATAGTAAACGTATTTGTAAACAACGAACGTTACCATAGAAACAGTTGATGATCGGAACTGCTGATCGAACCTGACAAGCAGCGCTATTTGTTAGTAAACGTTCACAACGCATTCGTTTAAGACTATACCACACACTAAAGTGTAAATAACGTGTAGTGTAACAGCAATAACCAGAATCATGACAGACGCAAACGCTATATTAACAAACCTGCGACAAAGGCGCACAGCATTACGCTCAAATGCGATGTTGACGGGCGAAATTTTGTCAAATAGTACAGAAATATTTTCTAATTAATTTGATGCAAGCAATTCGCGGTCTCCCCTTGTGAAGGATTGAGAATTCTGATGGTGTCGACGGTACTGCCCCTAGCGGGAGCGTGCTGCGACTCACCTCGCCTGTTTATTCTTTGTTGTATTATCTCTGACAAAATAAATAAAATGTTCGTTACGTCAAGAGTGCGTCGTTTTCTAAAATCCTAAATAATAGTGTAGCAATATATTTTTTGGTGCCGAAACCCGCCTGTAACAAAGGAAACATACTTATTGCTCTTCAAGAGGATTTCACGCAGCCGGAAACTATTTGGAGCGACTTCAATCTCAAATACGATCACGCCGGAGCGACGTTCAACACACGCAGATAAGATGCAGCACTGCTTCTATTCTTAGTTTTGGTTTTGCTATTAGTTGCATGCATATTGATAACAACACTTCAATAGCCACTAATAACGTAGTTAACGCCTTATAAATAGCATTGGGCTTATTAAATAGTGAACGTATTTGTAAACAACGAACGTTACCATAGAAACAGTTGATGATCAGAACTGCTGATCGGAACCTGACAAGCAGCGCTATTTGTTAGTAAACGTTCACAACGCATTCGTTTAAGACTATACCACACACTAAAGTGTAAATAACGTGTAGTGTAACAGCAATAACCAGAATCATGACAGACGCAAACGCTATATTAACAAACCTGCGACAAAGGCGCACAGCATTACGCTCAAATGCGACGCGCTTCGTGACCCAAGTAAACCCGTTCGATGAATGCACATCGGCAGCAGACATTAAGCATTGCCAATACCGTTTACAGGAAATTGTGGATGCATTAAAGAAGTTAAATGATGAGATACAAAATTTGCTGGAAGACACTGAGTATGCAACTGGCGCACACAATTGTGAAGACTACACCGACAATTCCACACGTGCGACTCAAAAGACAATGGAATTGTTACAAGCAACACCTTCGGTACGTCTGCATAGCACTAACAGTCATTTGTCAACCCCATTAGTACCACCACACGCCTACGTCGACATAAAGTTGCCTACTATCAAATTACACTCGTTTACCGGTGATATAGAAGCCTGGCCTCGATTCTGGGAAGACTACACCGACAATTGCACACGTGCGATTCAAAAGACAATGGAATTGTTACAAGCAACACCTTCGGTACGTCTGCATAGCACTAACAGTCATTTGTCAACCCCATTAGTACCATCACACGCCTACGTCGACATAAAGTTGCCTACTATCAAATTACACTCGTTTACCGGTGATATAAGAAGCCTGGCCTCGATTCTGGGAACAATTCACAGGTTCAATAGACGAAAATCCAATGATATCCATTCAAATGATTTCCAATCCATGGTGTACAACAGCAATCAATTAGAATAAATATTCCTTCAAACCCTCTTGATTTCAAATTTTTTGTTAGTTAATAACGCGTTTCGCCCTTTAGCAGGGCATCTTCAGATTATCTGCGTGACAGAATTTCCACAAAATTACAAGGCGGAATTACAAACGGTTATAATGGTACATGGGCTTATTTTGTGTTAAGAAGAGAATATAAATGGTAAACAAAGCTTACAATGCGCTCTCCGTGGTGTGACACCGTAAGTTGTTATTGCGGTGTTTCTATTTTCCTGGAATGTTTTTTGGTTTTCCTTGTGGCCCTACAAATATTCGGGTAACAACGAATTACAATTGGAACATCTTTATCGAGTATGTTCCAATTGTAATTCGTTGTTACCCGAATATTTGTAGGGCCACAAGGAAAACCAAAAAACATTCCAGGAAAATAGAAACACCGCAATAACAACTTACGGTGTCACACCACGGAGAGCGCATTGTAAGCTTTGTTTACCATTTATACTGTCTTCTTAACACAAAATAAGCCCATGTACCATTATAACCGTTTGTAATTCCGCCTTGTAATTTTGTATAAATTCTGTCACGCAGATAATCTGAAGATGCCCTGCTAAAGGGCGAAACGCGTCATTAACTAATATAAAATTTGCAATCAAGACGTTTTGAAGGTATATGATATCCACTCTGAACACATATTTCTCAGAGGATATCTGGCTCATTATAAGAAAGTATATCTGTCTCTTGGCCAGCTGTCAGCAGACATGAACACCTGGCACTATTTGGACTAATTCTACTGTAGGCTAAGATCCTAGTTTTTGAGCCCCCAGTCATTACACACGTGGGCACGATTGCTCGGACTTTCGTTGATGCCGAAACAGTAAGCAAAACTTGGAACTGTCTATGGAACATCGCTGAAAAATCTGTCAAGACCATCGGTTGAACGAAATACCTGTGAAGGTGCAGTTTTAAATTCGTTACGTATTGTACCGTGAACTGACAGAACAAATCGAACAGACCATGTTAAAAGTGAACGTGTTTCGTCAGAGGGTTTTCCGTGCTGGCTAAGAAAACTGGTGTAGGGGGGGATTTATAAGCAGGACAGCGTTTCAATTTTTTTGTTAACCCTTATGCGGTCGCGCGGCTTTTCGTAACGTTAATAGTCGCGCGGGGTGTTGCTAACACCCCAAATAAAATTATGTATAATGACATTGTTGTGCAACATATCACTGATATGAATGTGTTTACTTCACAAACGAATATTTCGATACTGGTACCATATCGTTTTATTTAATATTACTTTAGTATTAAATTGGGTTATATGAAACATATGCAATAATCCCCATTGTCTTACAATATTTTGTTTAATTATTTATTTCTCTTATTCTTCATACTGTATTACAGGTATAAGACATTATACATATAATTAAACAATTTTTTTCAGTCAAATCATACAATAATTACTGACACAGCTTGACATGAATAATTCAAACACTTCTCTGAACGCAGTTAGGCATCAAGTTCTCTACGCCGTGGTCTGACTCGAATATCATCGAATCTCAAACAACGCAACAAGAAACGAAAGCGCCGTAAACTCATTGTTGCATTAAATATTGCAATTCCAAAACCATTTGTGTCCCATAATTCTTCCAAATTTTGGTGTCCTGCACTGTAATGCACAGTCAGTATCAACAGACCCTGGATTTCATCCTCATTCGTTGCTTTGGCATCACGGTATCTTGTGAAATTTAATGCAATGTGTTGTCGGTCAATATTTGTGCACGTTGTAATCATTGTAATTACTATGTCATTTACAAATATTGAAAAACAGTCCATAGCAGATTTTGCGATGGTTTTCACACTAGGGAGATGAATAACAAGGTCTACAATTCTAGTCCTTACGTTGCGACTAGGGAATTTTGTAACCTTATCCTTTTCAATAAAAAATCAAGCTTTATTTCATTATTCGCTGAACTTACTTGCGGTTAGACTTCCAGATTGTCTTCATTCTCCGTTTCCGTCTCACTATGATGAGAGAGAACTTCACAGCCGTCTGCTTTCTCCTCATTCTCTTCTCCGCCTTCAATACCTCTTCCAGAAGCACCCGCATTCTATCTTGTTCTATTTCATAACGATCCATAGCTGTTTTAGCTGCACAGAGCGACGAAGTATGAACAGCTGCTAGGGAGCACAACTGCGCGCTTTCTCGCAGCATTAAAGAGCCGCGCGGGATGCAGACAACACCCCAAGGCACATTGTTGCGCGTTTTCTTGGAGCTTGCGCTTCCACTGTAGATTCTATTGCTACTCAAAACTTTCATATTACGTCCTAGAAAGGTACCAAAGAACATGACGTTATATTCCTATCCATTATGTAATAATCCATTGATAAGGATGACTGGGGTGTTCTGAACAGCCCGCGCGACCGCTTAAGGGGGGGGGGGGGGAGAGGGAGGGGATTTATAAGCAAGAAACCGTTTCAAATTTTTGTTAACATAGAAGGATGGTTCGTGCGCCATCTTGAGTGGCACGTTTTATTTGGATTAGATGTATTTGCGTAAATTGAGCAAAAAAAAAAAAAAAAAAAGTTACTTCATATTAAACACTAATTTACGCACAATTCGGCAACACTTCTTGCCGCTGGCATCTACATCTACATGTACATCGGATACTCTGCAAATCACTTTTAAGTGCGTGGCAGAGTGTTCATCGAACCACCATTATACTATATATCTCCCATTCCATTCTCGAATAGTGCGCGGGAAGAAAGAAAATCTGAATCTCTCCGTTCGAGCTCTGTTATTTTGTTCTGATGGTCAATTCTTCATATGTAACTGGGAGTCAACAATATATTTTCGCATTCGGAGGAGAATGTTGCCGATTGGAGTTTCGTAAGTAGCCCATGCCGCAGCGATAAGCGCCGTTGTTGTAATGATTCCCATCCCAGATCCTGTATCATTTCCTTACGCTGCCTCCCCTGTATCGTGACAATACGAAACGAGCTGCCCTTCTCTGGACTCTTTTGATGTCCTCCGTCAAACCCACCTGATAAGGATCTCACACTGGGTAGCAATACTCCAAAAATGGACGGACAAGCGTAGTGTATGCAGTTTCTTTTGTAGTTCTGTTGTATGTTTTAAGGGTTCTGACAATAAAACGCACTCTTTGGTTCGCCTTTCCCACGACATTATCTATGTGTTATTTCCAATTTAAGTCTAAAGTAATAGTAATTCCTAGGTATTTTGTGGAGTTTACGGCCTTCACTTCTGATTTATTTATCTTGTAAACAAATTTTAAAGAATTTCATTTCGTATTCATGTGGACGACTCCATACTTCTCATTATTTAGAGTCAATTGCCAATTTTTAAACCATACTCATATCTTATTCAAATCGTTCTGCAGTTGGTATGGTCTTCAGATGATTTTACTAGACGGTAAATGACGGCGTCATCTGCTAACAACCTAAGAGAGCTACTTAGATTTTTCCCTAAATCGTTTATGTAAATAAGGAACAGCAGAGGACCAATAACACTACCCTGTGGAACGCCCGATATCACCTCTGTTTTAGGTGAAGCCTTACCATCGATTACTACGAACTGTCTCCTCTGTGTCAGGAAATCCGCTATCCAATCGCAAACTTGGGGTGATATACCATAACCACGCAATTTGATTAAAAGCCTTTTGTGAGGTACGGTGTCAAAAGCCTTCTGGAAATCGAAAAATACGGAATCGATTTGCGAACCCTTGTCGATAGCACCCATTACTTCGACTGAATAAAGAGCTAGTTGTGTTTCGCACGAACGATTTTTTCTAAATCCGTGGGGGGGGGGGGGGGGTGGACATGAGGGACCAAACAACGAGGTCATCAGTCCCTTCAACCTCAAATTGAATACGCCATGGAACTCGACAAAAAATAGGTGAAAGCCAAAAGACCATTACACTAGGAAGTAAAATCGACTCGTCAACAAGACTAAGACCAACCCAGGGCAGCAAATGCTACAGTGTCCGAACCCACAGCTCTGGAAGCGACCTCTAGCCTAAACCACAAGGTACTAATGGCACAGTGGTCAACGTATCATAGCTTCAGAGCAGGGAGAAATAAAACTACATTAAAATGTAAAAGAGTGGGGGGGGGGGGCTGATGGGGATAAGGCTCTAAACCCCACAATCAGCCAAGAATCACAAACCCACTCACCCCGAACAAGCGAGTCCTAGAGCTGACAATAAAATCTACTTTCACGGAGGAAGGCAAGGACGCGATCAACCATCCGTGGGTCATCCGCCAAAACTGAAGGCAATGCAGGCGGTAGGCCATAGTCGCCACGGAGTGTGGAATGGAGAGGACATTCAGTCAGAATATGAGACACGGATTGTACGGCTCCACAATCACAATGTGGTGGATTGTCATTTCGTAAAAGAAATCCATGGGTCAGCCTGCAGTGTCCAAGACGGAGGCGACAGAGGACAATTGATTCTCTCCGGGAAGGGCGTAAAGATGAACTCCAAGCTGCAGTCGTATCCTTGATGGTGCGGAGTTTATTGGAAGGGGCAGTAGCTTTCCAACTGCTATCCCATGAGGAGTGAAGCAAAGATCTGATCTGCACCCGCAGATCCGCACCCGGAATTTGAAAGGGAGACAGGCAGCGAGTAATTGCCGATCTAGCCAACTGGTCAGCTACTTCATTCCCTGTAATACCAACATGGCTTGGCACCCAGAGAAAGGTAACTGAGCAGGCAGCACGATGAAGGTCAGCAAGGAGTTCGTGGATGGAAATAACTAAAGGATGGGAGGGGAAACAACGATCAATGGCCTGCAGACTGCTCATGGAGTCAGCACAGATTAAACCACGTTCCACGGCAGAACGTTTAATAAAACAGAGGGTTCTATAAATCGCCATCAGCTCTGCCGTAAACACACTGCATGCCTCTGGCAGAGAATGGCATTCCGCCCCAACAGGAGACGTAAAAGCATATCCGGAGTGGCCCGCTGTTTTCGAGCCATCAGTGTAGAAGATAGAGGCTCCCTGAAACTCTTCTAGTACTGGGCGCACCAAACGCCGAAAGACCATGGGGGAAATTAAAGCTTTTGGGCCCTGGAAGAGATCCGTCCGAATTAGTGGTCGCGGCACCATCCACGGAGGTGTGCGTGCAGTAAAATGGGGGGCGCAATCTAGCGAAGGGAAATGGAAATCCCGGCAAAGAGAGGCAAGCCGCAGTCCGACGGGAAGGCCCGCCCGCGGCCGGGTATCAGGGGGTCGAAGCCCTTCATATGCAAAAAGAACCTGGTAAGCGGGATGAGCAGGATATTGCCGGATGGCGATGGCATAAGACGCCAGAAGCTGATGCCGCCTGACCTGAAGAGGGCAGATTTCCGCCTCAACAAGGAGACTGTCGACCGGGCTAGTCGGGAATGCACCTGTAGCCAAGCGGACACCATAATGGTGAACCGGGTCTAATAATTTCAGGGCAGAAGGAGCTGCCGAGCCATAAACTTGACACCCATAGTCCAATCGGGACAAGATTAGAGCCCGATAGATACGGAGGATAGTTGTTCGGTCTGCACCCCAAGATGAATGAGCAAGGAAACGTAGGGCATTGAGTTTCCTCATACAACTAATCTTTAGGTGGCGAATATGGGGCACCCAAGTCAATTTTTTGTCAAAGAGAAGACCCAGGAAACGATGCTGTGCTACAACTTCCAGGCGCTGATTACCCAAGAACAGTTCTGGATCAGGGTGAACTGTAGTACGACGACAAAAGTGCACCACCCTCATTTTTGATGAGGAAAACTGAAAACCATGGGACGTAGCCCACACTGAAGCCCGCCGAATGGCGCTCTGGAGCTGACGTTCAGTAGAGGCTAATGAGTAGGAGCTGTACCATATGCAAAAGTCGTCGACATACAATGCCGGGGTCACCAGTGACCCAACAGAGCTCACCAACCCATTGATGGCGATTAGAAAAAGTGTAACACTCAACACTGAGCCCTGGGGGACACCGTTCTCCTGTATCCGAGGGGAGCTAAAGGAAGAGCCAACTCTGACACGGAACAGGCGGTGGGATAAAAACTGACGGATAAAAATTGGTAAGGAGCCTCTGAGGCCCCAGTCATGAAGAGAACGTAAAATATGATGACGCCAAGCAGTGTCGTACGCCTTATGCAGATCGAAGAAGACTGCTACCAGATGATGTCTTTTAGAGAAGGCCTGTCTGATCGCAGTCTCCAGTCGAAGTAAATGGTCAATAGGGGATCGTCCCTCCTGGAACCCACACTGGTAAGGTGAGAGAAGTCCCCGGGATTCAAGAACCCAGCATAATCTGCGGGCTACCATCCGCTCAAGTAGTTTACAGGGGACACTTGTCAGGCTTATTGGTCGATAACTGTCCAGCGCCGACGGGTCCTTGCCAGGCTTGAGGGCAGGGACCACAATACTCTCCCTCCACTGGGAGGGGAACACCCCTTGAAGCCAAATACGGTTAAAAACTTTTAGGAGAAATTGTCGTTGTGAGGGGTTAAGGTGTTTCAGCAATTGATTATGGATATCATCAGGGCCAGGTGCTGAATCACGAGAAGAGGAGAGGGCCAGCGACAGCTCCCAGTCAGTAAAAGGTTCGTTATATGGTTCCACCTGGTGAGAAGTAAAGCCTAATTTGAAGGTTTCGGCCTGGTGTTTCTGAAGGAGAAAGGTCGCCGGATATGAAGTTGTCGCCGAGACATTGGCGAAGTGAGTTGCAAGATGTTCTGCAACAACAGATGGCTCCGTGCAGACCCCATCAGGCAGGGCAAGACCAGGGACGGAAGACGGCCGCCAGCTACCTTGGATAGATCGGAGCATAGCCCACACTCTTGTCAAAGGGACAGAAGAACCCAACGAGGAGACAAAATGCTCCCAGCATGTCCGCTTACTTTGTTTGATTAAGTAACGAGCTCTGGCACGCAGAAGTTTGAAATTTATTAGACCAGCGAGCGATGGGTGGCGCTTAAGATGTTGCAAGGCCCTTCGGCGCTCGCGAATGGCTGCGGCAACAGTTGCATTCCACCAAGGGACAGGCCTTCGAGAAGGAGGGCCTGTCGACCGGGGAACAGCGGCGTTGGCAGCTTGGGCGATCATGTTGGTCATTTGGCTTATAATATCATCTATACAGCCTGAGGGGGAAGATGGGAACACAACCTGGGATGTATATAGCGGCCAATTAGCACGACGGAATACCCAGCGGGGTACCCTGGCTCGTGGTAGGCGTGAGGGAAGTGAAAGGATCAACGGAAAGTGGTCGCTATCGCAGAGGTCGTCATACGCCGACCAGTGAAATAAAGGAAGGAGAGAAGGAGAAGTGAGAGAGAGGTCTATGGCAGAAAAGGTGCCGTGAGCGGCACTAAAATGAGTTGGGGAACCATCGTTGAGAAGGCTCAGATTGTGGTCAGCAAGAAACTGGTCTATGAGGCGGCCCCGGCTAGATGTATAAGCACTGCCCCACAAAGGATGGTGGGCATTGAAGTCCCCAAGGATGAGGTAAGGAGGGGGGAGTTGCTGAAGGAGGGCCACTAGGGACGTGAGAGTAGGTGGCCTGTCTGGTGGAAGGTAGAGGTTGCAAATGGTCAATGGAGTGTCCAAGTGAGCCCGGACAGCAACCACTTCCAATGGAGTTTGGAGAGGAATCCAGGTACTGACAATATCTGTCCGGACCAAAGTACAAACCCCACCAGACGCCTGGAGGGGACCAACCCGGTTCCGACAAAAAGCACGGAACCCACGGAGGGTCGGTGAATGTGCATCCATAAACCTCGATTCCTGCAGGACAACACAGGCCGCAGAAGAGAGAGAGATTAGCTGTTTAATCTCCAAGAGGTGACGGTAGTAACCATTACAGTTCCATTGGATGATCACATCACGAGGATCTAGGCGGGAAGCGAATGGCATAACGTCTGTCACGCTGCTTTGTCAGCGTCCGTCACCAAAGAAGAAGGGACAACATCCATAAATAACTGATCAGCCTCGGGCTCAATGGGATGAGCAAGTTGCGAAAGCACAGTCGGCACCTCCGGTGGTACCGGAGAGGCTTTATCTTGTAACTTTGGTTTCTTCTTCTTCTTCTCCTTCTCCTTCTCCTTCTCCTTCTCCTTCTCCTTCTCCTTCTCCTTCTCCTTCTCCTTCTCCTTCTCCTTCTCCTTCTCCTTCTCCTTCTCCTTCTCCTTCTCTTTCTCCTTCTCCTTCTCTCGTGTGGGACGGGCAGGACCCACCCCAGAGAGAGGACTTTTGTCAGTTAGGTCTGGTACTGACGAGGATCGGGCGACCTTTGAACTCACTGACTGGGAGTCCGATGGCCGGCTGGAGGTCGAAGATCTCCGATCTGGGGAACGCCGGGACGGAAGGCCCTGAGATAGGGCACTGTCACCGGCAGGCGACGGAGAAGGGGTGCACTTCTCCGGCTGGGAAGGGGTGGGACACAAAGGGAGGGCTACAGGAGCTACAGGAGAGGGAGATGTGAGGGAGGGGTGTGGACGGGGTGTAGGGGGGAGATGGGAGTGGGAAGGGGAGGGTGAAAGGCTAGACGATAACGTCGTAGCGAAGGTCGTCGCCATTTGCACGGGATGCAGACGTTCATATTTGCTGCGGGCCTCAGGGTACGTCAAACGCTCCAGGGATTTGTACTCTTGTATCTTCTTTTCTTTTTTGAACATAGGGCAATCTGGCGACCGTGAAGAGTGGTGTTGTTGACAGTTGACGCACACCGGCGGAGGAACACAGGGGCTCCCCTCATGTAGTGGGCGTCCACAATCACCGCATACTGGGACTGCTGTACAGCGAGAGGACATATGACCAAACCTCATACATCGAAAACACCGCATGGGAGGTGGAATGTAGGGCTTCACTTCACATCGATATATCATGATCTTGACCTTCTCCGGGAGTGTGTCCCCCTCGAAGGCCAAGATAAAGGCCCCAGTATCGACGCGGTTATCTTTAGGTCCCCTCTGAACGCGGCGAACAAAATGTACACCACGCCGCTCGAGATAGGCCCTAAGCTCCTCATCAGTTTGAAGGAGGAGGTCCCGGTGGAATATCACACCCTGTACCATATTCAAGGATTTGTGCGGGACAATTGTGACTGGAATGTCGCCAAGGGTGTTGCAGGCGAGCAAAGCTTCAGACTGGGCTTCCGAGACTGTTTTAATGAGTAATGAACCAGATCTAAGCTTACCCATAGATTCCACTTCACCAAACTTGTCCTCTATGGTCTCGACAAAGAACAGAGGTTTGGTGGAAGTGAAAGTTCCTCCATCAGTCCTTGAGCATACGAGATAGCGAGGAAGGGGTTTTGCTCCTAACCAGCGAGCCTGGCCTTCCTCCCAAGGGGTAGCAAGGGAGGGAAACATCCTCTTATCCGCAGTAACAGCATTAAACGATAGCTTCCTGTCTTGAGAGACGGCCGATGCACGACCATTTTGGAGTCTAACTCTTTTCATTGTGCTAGACGTCCGCCCTGGTGTCACCCACTCCGAAACTGGGGCTCTCTCCATGGGCGCCACCCAGCCTCAGCAAAGGCCACCTGGCACGATGGCCATTGCCGGGAGTTCTGATACCCCCGAGGACAGGCATCAACTCCTTGGCTTGCATGGAGAGGTCGCAGCTCAGACACCAGTAGTGTGATCCCTGTGGTGTCAGGGGGCTCAGCCAAAGGGTACATAACAGCCCCCCCACACGGACTGGCTACACGTGCTGGGGACCTAGCGGGGGATGGGGGCTACAGCGAGGAAAGGAAGTGGAAAGGAAAGGATAGGACCTGCGCTGTAGGGGCTAGGTCGGGAGTTCTTCCCCAATTGGCTCACACATTATCGGACAATTTTGGTATGGAAGGTCAAACCCCGAGGGGGACCAAACTGGGCCAAAAACCGGTGTACACAGCAGACAAAACCAAAGTGCAGGACAATCGGTACCATGGGATAGCCAAGCCGTCATCCAGAGTACCACCGAGAGACGGGGTTGGAGAAGGTGGGAAGGAGGAATTGGGATGGGAAGGAGGGGGAACTAGGAGGGGTAATGCAGCCTGGGCAAAGCAGGAAAAAAGGCTGCAATGGCTCGGGGACCCGTGCGCGCCACACACGTACCCACAAAAGAGCTGTGGGCCCCCTGGGGGGGTTTCTAAATCCGTGTTGACCTTGGGTCAATAGATCATTCTGGTCAAGATAATTTATAATATTTGAATACAGGATATGTTCCAAAACCCTGCTGCAAATTGAAGTCAGTGAAATAGGCCTGTAGTTTAGTGGGTTACTCCTACTGTCTTTCTTGAATTTAGGTGTGAACTGTGCAAGTTTCCAATCTTTTGGTACAGATCCTTGTTTAAGAGAGCAGTTGTATATGTCTGTTAAGTAAGGAGCTATCGCTTCAGCATAATCAGATAGAAATATAATGGGTATGCAGTCCGGATCAGAAGACTTTTACGACAAAACTGTAACAATTGCTTTATTTTTATTTATTTTATTGTTTTTTTCTGCTCCATAGGACCCAATTGAGGAGTGAGACTCCATGGTCATGGAACAAGTCAATACATTAATTGTTACACAAGAATGATAATAGAAAATTTTTAAGTAGTCCTTTGCACACAACAATCTTAAGACAAAGTGAAAAGAATCAATACAGAAAAAATGAATTAGCTTAATTGTTTAACTTTTCTAGGAGTTCCTCTACAGAATAAAAGGAGTGAGCCATGAGGTAACTCTTCAATTTAGATTTGAAAGCGTGTGGATTAGTGCTAAGATTCTTTAGTTCTTGTGGCAGCTTATTGAAAATGGATGCCGCAGAATACTGTACCCCTTTCTGCACAAGTGTTAAGGTGGTGTGATGCAAATGAAGATTAGACTTCTGTCTAGTATTCACCGAGTGAAAGCTACTAACTCACAGGAATAAGTTCGCGAACTTACACCAGATATTGCTCGAACCGCCCGTTTTTGAGCCAGAAATATCCTTTTTCAAAATGTTCAAATGTTTGTAAAGCTTATGGGACTTAACTACGGGGTCATCAGTCCCTAAACTTACAAACTACTTATGAACTACTTACGAACTAGAACGGCACAAATATCCATGCCCGAGGGGGGATTCGAACCCCCGACCGTAGTGGCCGTGCTGACCGTGACTCGAGCGCCTCAAGTCACCTCGGCCACCGCGGCCGGCAAATATCCTTTTTGCATCAGGCGAGTTACCCCAAAAACAATGCCGTACGTCATAAGTGAGTGAAATTAAGCGTAATAGACTACTTTTCGTGTTGAAAAATCACTTACCTCAGCTAGTGTTCTAATGGTAAATATAGCAGAATTTAGTTTTGGAACAAGATCCTGAACATGGGCTTTCCATGACAGCTTACTGTCTATATGAACACCTAGAAATTTGAACTGTTCAGTCTCACTTATCACATGCCCATTATGTGTAATCAGAATGTCAGCTTTCGTCAAATTATGTGTTAGAAATTGTAAAAAACTGAGCTTTACTGTGATTTAACATCAACTTGTTTTCTACAAGCCATGAACTTATCTCTTGAACTGCATTATTTGATACTGTGTCAATATTACGAGCAACATCCTTCACTACCAAGCTGGTATCATCAGCAAACAAAAATATTTTACAATCAGCTGTTATACTCGAAGGCATATCGTTTATATAAATAAGAAACGTCAATGGTCCCAAAACAGACCCCTGGGGCACCACATACTTAATTGTGCCCCATTGGGATTGCACGTCATAGCCATTTTCTACACTGCGGAGAATTACCTTCTGTTGTCTATTATTAAAGTAAGAGGTGGACCAGTTGTGGGCTACTCCCCGTATTCCATAATGTTCCAACTTCTGCAACAATATTTTGTGATGAACACAATCAAACGCTGAAACTTCCTGGCAGATTAAAATCGTGTGCCGGACCCTGGACTCGAACCTAGAACCTTTGTCTTTCGCGGGCAAGCGCACTACTGACTGTGCTATCCCGACACGACTCACGATGCCGCCTCACAACTTTACTTCTGCCAGTACCTCGCCTCCTACTTTCCAAACTTCACAGAAGCTCTCCTGCAAACACGCAAGACTAGCACTCCTGGAAGAAAGGATATGGTGGAGACATGGCTTAGCCACAGCCTAAGGGATATTTTCTGGTATGGTTCGCAGGAGAGCTCCTGTGAAGTTTGGAAAGTAGGAGGCGAGGTACTGGCGGAAGTAAATTTGTGAGGCGGCATCGTGAGTCGTGTCGGGATAGCACAGTCGGTAGTGCGCTTGCCCGCGTAATTCAAAGGTCCCAGGTTCGAGTCCCGGTTCCGGCACACGATTTTAATCTGCCAGGAAGTTTCATATCAGTGCACACTCCGCTGCAGAGTGAACGTTTCATTCTGGAAACAATCAAACGCTTTTGTTAAATCAAAGAAGACGCCTAATGTCCGTAGCCTCTTATTTAAGCCATCAAGTGCCTCACAGAGAAACGAAAATATAGCATGACTGACTGTCCCCATGAGTTGGGAAGCATAGCTAACTGTCCAGTAATTGTGAGGGCGAGCCATCATGCCGGCTGACTGGTTTCCTGCCGGCTGCAGACTTGCGCCGTGTGGCTGGGAGACCCAGCAGCAGAGCAGACGCGGCCCCAGGGCGGCGGTGAGTCAGCAGACAAGACACGGCACGGCAGAGGTGAGCTGTTCCCAGCCCCACTTTCTCCAGCACAAATCACCGCCGGGGCTCGAACCGCAGGCGCGCGCAATCTATGTGGGTTGCCGGCGCGATCGGCACGACCGCTTCTGGGTTAAGGCGCCGGCCGACACCTGCACAAGGACCGCTCGGGGCCGCCAGGCTGCAGAACCGCGCTGCGGCGCTACACTGGGAGGCAGGCAGCACCCAGATGTTCCGACACAGGTGGCCGTAGTATGGCCTGTAGAAGGTAAAAGGGCGGTGCAGTGATAGCGCTTCATTTGCACTCTGGCGGTTCATCACAAATGCTTTCCTTCTATTAAGGCTAGTCTACACGACGACACTATGTTGCGACACTCGTTTCATGAAATGAGTTGCGCGCAACTGGTTTCGTGTATGTCTGTAGACACGGCGCCAATACTATACACTTAAGTTTCGTTGTTTTGTAAGTGCCGTAGTCGCCGTAAAATGAAAGTTTTGGCAGCTGTAAAAGTTGTGGTCGAGCTATTGCTTCTCTGTATGAAGTCGCTGCATAAGGGTAAACATAGAAAGAATAAGAAACGTGTTTGGGATTGTGACTGGATTAAAAAAAGACGTCAGCTCGGTTGCTTAGCGACCTTACTGAAAGAAATTGTGATCGATGACCCTAGAAGTTATTTTAATCAACTCAGAATGTCACCAGAGCAGTTTACGTTCCTTTTAAACAGAGTTAGTAATGCAATAAAGAAACAAGATACTGTTATGCTTAAAGCATTGTTACCAGAACTGAAATTGCAAATTGCATTACGTTTCTTGTCAAGTAGATATTCGTCTCTACAGTACCTGTACCGTGTTCCGAAATCCAAAATTGCCATAGTTCGTTTGTATAGATATTTGGAATTCAATGTATTTTAGACTGCAATTCACTAACCGTCAACCCATCAATATTTAATTCACGAATAATTGCTTCAAGAGCACTAACATGCCGCTGATTATTGCTGAAATTTTAATCCTTATAACGGCACTAACACCTATGCATCGGATATATGTTCAAAACTCGAATTATTTCTTCCTTTCCCCATTTATGTTGTGTTTTGTTTCGTATTGGTTATCACCTAACCTAAAAACACGCGCAATCAGTTTCGCCAAAGTTGGAAGGTGCCGAAACTGTTTAGTTTCGCCAAGAAGTTGCGCGAACGCATGCCGCGCTTGCGCACTGGCCAGTAGCACAGTTTCAACAAACGTAGTGTCGTCTTGTAAACTAGCCTGACCTTATTAACGATGTCTGTGTAGAGACAGGAATTAGTGATCATGATATCGTCATAGAGTCGATGGTGACCAAAGTTCATAAACCAATCAAGAAGGCTACGGTCGTGTTTTCCTTGGGAAGAGCCGATAAGCAGATGTTACGATCGCACTTAGAAAATGAATGGGCATCGTTTAATTCCGGGACTATGGATGTAGAGGAATTGTGGACTAAATTTAAGTGCATTGTTAATAAAGGGTTAGAGAAATATGTGCCAGTAAAGACGATTAAGGATGGAAAAGATCCACCGTGGTATAATAATAATGTTAGAAAGCTGCTGAGAAAACAAGGCTGTTGCACTCTAGATTCAAAAAAGAACACGCAAATGATGACAGACAAAAGTTAGTAGAGACTCGTGCGTCTATAAAAAGATCGATGCGCGAAGCATACAATAATTATCACAGCCATACCTTAGCATAAGATCTTTCCGAGAACCCGAAAAAATTCTGGTCCTATGTAAAATCGATAAGCGGGTCAAAGCCCACTGTCCAGTCACTCGTTGATCATTCCGGGGCAGTAATAGAAGAAAGCAAGCGGAAAGCTGAAGTTCTAAATTTAACCTTTAAGAAATCTTTCACGCAGGAGGACCGCACAAATGTACCATCATTTGATCAACGTACTAATTCCGAAATGGGGGACATATTTCCGGTGTAGAGAAGCAGCTGAGAGAGCTAAATACGAAAAAGTCTGCTGGTCCGGATGGAATACCAGTTCGGTTTTACAAAGACTATTCTGCGGCGTTGGCCCCCTACTTAGCTTGCATTTATAGCCAATCTTTATTTCAGCGGAAAGTTCCTAGTGATTGGAAAAAAGCGCAAGTGACTTCCGTATATAAGAAGGGAAAGAGAACTGACCTACACAATTACAGGCCAATATCGTTGACATCAGTTTCATGTAGAATTTTGGAGCATATTCTCAGTTCGAATATAGTAAATTTCCTTGAAACGGAAAAGCTTCTTTCCATGAATCAGCACGGGTTTAGGAAACATCGTTCATGTGGAACTCAGCTTGCCCTTTTCTCACATGACATCTTGCGAGCCATGGACGAAGGGCAACAGGCGGGTTGTGTTTTTCTCGACTTCAAAAAGGCGTTCGACGCGGTGCCACACTGCAGACTGCTAACGAAGATACGAGCTTATGGAATAGGTTCACAGATTTGTGACTGGCTGGAAGACTTCCTAAGTAATAGAACGCAGTACGTTGTTCTCGACGGCGAGTGTTCATCAGAGACGAGTGTATCGTCAGGCGTGCCCCAGGGGAGTGTGATAGGACCGCTATTATTTTCTATCTATATAAATGATCTGATGGACAGAGTAAGTTATAATTTGCGGCTGTTTGCTGATGATGCTATGGTGTATGGGAGGGTGTCGTATGTAACTGACTGTAATAGCATAGAGGATGACTTAGACAAAATTTCTAGTTGGTGCGAAGAATGGCAGCTAGCTCTCAATGTAGAAAAATGTAAGGTGATGCGCATGAGTAGAAAAAACAATCCCATAATGTTCGAATAAAGCATTAGTAGTGAGCTTCTTGATGCTGTCGCGTCGTTCAAATATCTAGGCGTAACATTGCAGAGCGATATGAAATGGAACGAACCTGTAAGGACAGTTGTGAGTAAGGCGGACAGCCGACTTCGGTTTATTGGGAGTATTTTGGGAAGATGTACTTCACCTGTAAAGGACATCGCGTATAAAACGCTTGTACGACCACGTCTTGAGTATTGCTCAAGTGTTTGGGACCCGCAGCAGATCAGTTTAAAGGAAGACATAGAGGCGGTTCAGAGACGAGCAGCTAGATTTGTTACCGGTAGGTTCGACCAATGCGCGAGTGTCACGGAAATGCTCCGGCAACTCAATTGGGGATCGCTGGAAGAAAGACGACGTTCTTTTCGTGAATTTCTGTTAAGTAAATTTAGAGGGCCGGAATTTGAAGCTGAGTGTAGTACGATCTTGCTGCCGCCTACTTATATTTCGCGTAGTGATCACAAAGACAAGATAAGAGAAATTAGGGCTCGTACGGAGGCATATAGGCATTCTTTTTTTCCTCGTTCAATTTGGGAGTGGAATAGGAAAGGAAATGGTTCAGTGTACCCTCTGCCACGCACCTTACGGTGAATTGCGGAGTATGTATGTAGATGTAGATGAGTTTTGTTACTTGGGCAGTAAAATAACAATTGATGGTTGCAGTACAGATGATATAAAATGCAGAATGGCAATGGGTAGAAAAGCGTTTTTGAAAATGAGAACTTTGTTAACATCGAATATTGATTTAAGCCTAAGGAAGTCCTTTCTGAAGGCATTTGTGTGGAGTGTTGTCTTGTATGGGAGTGAAACATGGACGACAAACAGTACGGACAGAAAGAGGATAGAGGCTTTTGAAATGTGGTGCTACGGAAGTATGCTGAAGATTAGGTGGGTTGATTGCGTAACTAATGAGGAGGCACTGAACAGAATCGGGGAGAAAAGAAATTTCTGGCATACGTTGACTAAAAGAAGGGATAGGTTGGGAGAACACATTCTTAGACATCAAGGAATTGTGAATTTAGCGTTGGAGGGAAGTGTGTGGGGTAAAAACCGCAGAGGAAGACCAAAAGATGGATATAGTAAGCAGATTCAGACAGATGTAGGTTGCCGTTCTTATGTGGAGATGAAGAGGCTTGCTCAGAATAGGGTATTGTGGAGAGCTGCATCAAACCAGTCTCCGGACTGAAGACCACAACAACAACAACAACAACGTTGCAGAGCGGTATCAAATGGAACAAGCATATAAAGACAATTCGGTGGAAGACCGATGGTCCATTTCGATTTATTAGAGGGTTTTGGGAAGATGCGGTTCATCTGTAAAGACGACCGGGTAAACAACACTAGTCCAACCCCTGCTTGAGTACTGCTCAAATGTTTGGGACCACCACCTGATCGGTTTAATGGTAGACATAGAAGAAAGTCAGCTACGTTTGTTACTGACAAGAATAGATCAACAAGCGAGTGCTACTGGGATGGTCGTGGAACTCTAATGGGAATCGCTGGAGGGAATGGGACTTTCGTTTCGAGGAATACTGTGGAGGGAATTAGAGGGTCGGCATTTGATGCTGTCTGCAGACCCACTCTACTGCCGCAAATTTACATTTCGTACGAGGACGGCAAAGATAAAACAAAATAGAAATAAAATCCGTGCTTGTACGGGTGCATATAGGCACTCGTTTTCCACTCGCTCTGATCGGAAGTGGAACATAAAGGGAAATGACTAACAGTGATAGGAGGTATCCTCCGCCACGCACCGTATGAATAATTAGTAAAAAAAATTAAAGAAAAATTTCTACGTATGGCCAGAAACCAGTAACGGTTTCAATATTCGCTGAAGGATTTTTATTTTTATATTTTTTAATTTATTATTTACATATTTATTTATTTTTGCTTCAGGTCTTTGGAACATTCTTTACTATATTTCGAGGTGTTTTTCGGAATACGTTTTCTCTTTCAAATACTAAAGAGTTTAGTATTGTACATGACGCTGACTGTGCCGCGGTGGAGTAGCCGTGCGGTCTAAGGCGCCTCTGCAGAGAGCGCGGTTGCTCGGAGGTTCGAGTCCTCCCTGGGGCATGGGTGTGTGTGTTGTCAAAAAAAAAAAAAATAATTAAAAAAAAATTAAATAAAAAATAAAAATAAAAAAAATATGTGCAATGGAATCCGGGACTACCTCGCATTGAAGTACAGAGTTATGTTAAATGTTTGTATAGCTTATGGGACTTAACTACGGGGTCATTAGTCCCTAAACTTACAAACTACCTTATACTAAAGACGGCACAAATATCCATGCCCGAAGGGGGATTCGAACCCCCGACCGTAGTGGCCGTGCCGACCGTGACTGGAGCGCCTCAGTCCCCTCGAGTTATGTTAAAACTAGCCTTAAAACCAACGATACCAAGGTGTTTATTTCTTCCATTCGTCCATCTCCTCTTTCCTGCTGTCTCTGTCCTTATCAAAATGTTCAAATGTTTGTAAATCTATCGGACCAAACTGCGTGGTCATCAGTCCGTAGCTTACAAAGTACTTAAACCTAGGTAAAGTAATCTAACGACAACACACACACCCATACCCCAGGGAGGACTCGAACCTCCACGGCAAGCAACCGCGCTCTCCGCAGCGAGACGCTTTTCTTTCTTTTTTTTTTCGTATGGGTAGTTCTCTTCGTTGCGGACGCTAATCGTTTTTGTTCGTTCTTGTTCGGTCTGTTCTTGGCTCAGCTTTTTTATTACAGAGGCCGTTGAGCCCTCTGACCGGGCGCGCTGAGCCACGGTGTCCGGAGACCGCTCGACTACTCCACCGCGGTGTGTGTGTTGTCCTTAGGCTTAGTTTACCTTAGTTTAAGTAGTTTGTAAGCTAAGGACTGATGACGACGCAGTTTGGTCCGATAGATTTACAATCATTTGAACATTTGATGCTGACTGTATACAGCTGTGTAAATTCCATGTTAAGATGCAATTTTTTAGTTTACGTGGGCCCACAGGGCTTCTTTCCTAGCGCTGAAGATGGTCACTTAGTTACCGAAATCGATATGCAATAGTTCAAAGCAATAATGATTTCATGTTGTTTCCTGCATTCTTTATAATTTCATTAGTGTGGTCGCTCTGCAGTTGGCTCGCGTTGTATTTTAAGCTACATTATTCTGCACTGAAGACGGTCACACATGACTGAAATCTAGGTCTGGAATAAAAAACTAATTTCGTCTGATTCTTGATTTTTTCATAAGTTATTTGAGAAAGTTACTCAAAGTGGTCGACAGTTTGATTACTTAGCAGACGCAATCTGTAGCGAAGGAAAGGCTGGTACATGCCTTGTAACAAATAGAGAAGGAAAGAAGGACTACTCATAAGCCTCTGTAAGAATCCTAGTTTCTTATGTTTTATATTTTTAATGTAAGGAGAAGCAAAGAGGAATTTGGAAAAGGAATTAAAGTTCAGGAGAAGAACTAAAACCTTTGCAGTATGCCCATGAGATCGTAATTCTGTGAGACAGTAAAGTATCAGGAACAGCATTTAAACGGAATGGACATTTTTGAAAGGAAGGTATAAGAGGAACATTAAACAGAGCAATACAAGGAAAATGGAATAGAGTATAATCAAAAGAGACGATGATGAGGGAATTAGGTTACGTAACGAGGCAATAAAAGTAGTAGATTATTTCTTATTATGTAGATAACTAGCTTCTGATGGCCGAAGTAAAGAGGATAGTTAGGGGAAGAAACGCATTTCTGTAAAAGACTTAACATCCGATATTAGTTTACGTAAGTCTTTCTTGAAGGCATTTGTCACGAGTGAAGCCTTTTACAGGAGTGAAATCTATGTAACGGTTGTGGTGCTACAGACGAATGCTGAATTCAGATAGGTAGTTCTGGGTTTGAGGTCCGCCTGATATGCAAAATAGTATTTTATTTTACAGCCAAACTAGTTTCAGCACCTCTGTGCCATCATCAGTGGGTTTCAATTTACTTATTGCTGTGAAAAACAAGATACATTGATCTTAGTACTGTACTATGTGTACGTTTAGGCCTAAAAAGTCGTATGTCTTATTTCGGTTTTTACGTTGTTTTTACATTCTGTGGTCATGTAGGGCCCTTTCTACATTACTACATACTGGTGGCGTTGTCAGCTGCAACCAAATGTTCTATTTGAATCTTGGGAGGATTTTAAAACGCTACTTGTACTGTAAAGACATAAGTTTGGTAAGTCAGCCTATTGTCTTTTACTTACGGTTTCTCCTGGCGTACACTTCCTCTTCCGCGTTTTTGTTGACAGCACACATTCAATACACACATTTTGCGGACTTTTTTCTATCACGACTACTTCCCACTTTCACAAATTCAACCGTGTACGCTTTGTTAGCAGTCGTACCTATTAGTCGACCTTCACTTGTTCTCCAGTGGATTGGCGGTGGACTTGAATTTTGTTAATTTTCTCTCTGTGCCTGTGTGTGTGTGTGTGTGTGTGTGTGTGTGTGTGTGTGTGTGTGTGTGTGTGTGTGTGCGTTTTAACTGTCTGTGTCATTCCTTTTGTACTACTCATTTAATGGGTTAAATAAACTATTTTTGTATAATGTGGTATAATCATTCATGACAAATTTTCCTTCTGCTTTTGCTTTTTGTATGTGATAGTTTTCTTCTGTTGTGAGTTTGTGGTATAGGTTGTCGTTTGATTTCTATTTTGGTTGGGTGATGGTTGTGGGCTATTAGGTGGTCTGCAATTGTGCTATGTGCTAGAATTCGGCGTTTACGGGACTCGTGCCTGGATAGCCTAAATTGGTTAAGGCGACGCTGGTCCTAAGTAGGAAACACACATACAAGAGGAAGGAAGGAGGGGAGAAAGGGAAGGATACGGGTTTTAGGGAAATGGAAAAGGAGTCATTCCAATCCCAGGAGTGGAAGGACTTACCTTAAGGGGAAAAAAGGAAAGGTAAACAAGTGCACACACACCAACACACATACACCCGCAAACACAACGAGGTAGACATTTGTAGAAAGTATCAATAGTGTTACAGTCAGCTTCAAATGCTGACCCTCAAAATTTCTTCGGAAAGATTATCTTGGATCTGGGGATTCGCAGTTGAAATACTGAAACTTCTCCGTAATACTGGCTTGTTGATCGAACCTATCAGTGCGGCTATTATATGGGTTGCGTTGAATTTCGCAAAGCCTACAAAAGTTACTATCAGAGAGATTGATCACTAGGAGCCCAGCTACTCTGCAACTCCCGTCATGGGGGTGAGCAGTACAAGGGTGATTACTTAAAGTAAGGTAGGATTTAAACTGAAATAATATAGACCACTCGAGGATTTAGAATAGAATAGTTTATTATTAAATGTTTGTTCCAAAGGAACAGACGTCAGTTATCTGCAGCAGTGGTAATTATATCCATGTATATACTTCGAAAATCGCGAAATTTTCCGACGAGTGCTGCTCCGGTAAAGATGGACAAACGTTCTGCAACACATGAAGACGCGGGTTCGATTCCCGGTCCGGCACAATTTTTCATGCGTTGCAGAACGTTTGTCCATCTTTACGGCCTAGCATAGCGCCTCAATGCGCTCGGCTGCTCCGCCGCGGAGGTTTGCGATGTATATACATGGGTAGAATAAAGTGTTGCATTGCACTAGTGCACAAAACAACGAAACAATGCGGTAGTGGTGAAATTATTTATTTCTTATTTTCTCATCGGAGTTGCACAATTTTGAGTTCTGTGACTGGTTCTGGACGAGACCATCCATTTTAAAACAATTAGCCTTAGTTTTAAACCGTAATAAATCCAGATGCGTGTTAAAAATTGCTGCTAAAATTGTTGTACATTCTAAAACTCTGTAGATATACCGGTATAACTAGTTTACAGTAAAAATTTAAAGTGGCAGTTAAAACTGGTGTTACTTCCACGGACCTCCAGCGTGTACTATTATTGTTCATTTCAACAGCACTTTATTTAACCTCTTCAGTCTGTAAGTGCACATTCGTGCACCATGGTTCGTAAACTGTTTTCTCTGCCTGTGGCGTATTTTGTGTGCTCAGACCGCGAGTGCACAATCGTGTACCTTTTTTCTTTCAAATGACGCCACTTGTATTGCCCTTGCAGCAGCACTTCTTGAGCTACACGAATCAGAAGTTTGATGTTAGTGAAGCGGGAAGCCCGGCAGCGTCGTTATGACAGAATGTAACAAGTAAATAATGCATAAAGCTTTGTGTGTTTATCTTTGTTGTAGTGAGTGATAAGTGAAGTTTGAAGAATCATCTGAAATACAGCATGTGAATTATTACAATTTTCCTAGGAAATAAATGCCGATGTTTTCATAGTACACATCTGTGTTCCTTGGTTCTTAGTGTGCACTTTTACAATAGCCCTATACTTCATAACTACCATATTTTGGCAGCTTACGTGCTAAGTGATGAAGAGATATCACGCATACAAAATGGAAGTGTTGCAGAATATTCAAAATCTGTATCTGAGGATGACTTATTTGCTGTAATGAATCGACAGCGTACGATTTTTTACACCCCACGTGATGCTCCTAAAGAAATTCAATCTCAAACATTGATGCCTGACATTGGCGCATCTCTGGAGAGGAAAGTGATTCCAGTGGACCCAAAGGAGACTTGGAATCTTTCACTGAATTCTTTCCAGTTGAAGTCTGAAAGGTTGTGCATATTAGACAAACCTCAAATCTGTTTAGACTAGTTCACTTAGCTTCAGACCAATCGCATCAGAAATTTTGCATCATTTTGGGATTAGAGTTGTCATGGGGACTCATACAAATCATCTGGCAGTATCAAATACTTGTAAATATGTATTGTAAAATTTCTTACTGTGAATAAAATATGTATGTTGAACAAATACAACATACAGTAATTAATTTTATCCTTAAATACAGTAGGTTCCCTTAAGAAAATTTGAGAAATATGTTTACGATTGAAAACCGAGGTACACAAATGTGTACCAACAACGTTTAAAAAATGAAAATTTTCCAAATTGAAGAACAGAGAAATATGATGCCTATGCAACCTAATAAACAAAAAATATTGACATTTTCAAAATTTTAGGTTAACCTTGGCACTAGGACTGAAGAAGTTAAATGCAAGCCGACCGTGGTGGCCGAGGAGACTGAGACGCTCCAGTCACGGTCTGCACGGCCACTACGGTCGGGGGTTCGAATCCCCCCTCGGGCATGGATAGTTGTGCCGTCCTTAGTCTTAGCTAGTTCATAAGTAGTTTGTAAGCTTAGGGACTGATGACCCCGTAGTTAAGTCCCATAAGTTCTACAAACATTTGAACATTTGAACTTTGTTAAATGCAATAAAGTTGCTTCAGTGCATTGCGCAAGCAGAAAAGCCGATCCCTCCAATATTACTGAAATAATCAGTGGCTAAAGGGACTGAAATTCACACATGTCTGTTAAATTAACCAGTTTATTCAACACATTTACACACACAAACACACACACCTGAATGTTGTGCGAAGCATCGCATCGATCACCAAATACTAAGCTCCCAGCACTGATTTTAAGTTGAAGACCACAGACAGGAAGACGTCTCACAAATTGCACCAAGTCCCACTAAAAGCTGAAGCAGCCTTCGCGGCCTTTCACCGCCCAGATGCACACCAGTTCCTTATCCGCCAACGTCTGCCGCAAGTTCACGAGTGTCCTTCCCAGACTGTCTACGTCTCCGCTAAGTTTCAAGCTTTCCGCTCTCTGCTTCTTGCGTCTGGTAGACTGCCACCACCTCCTCAAAAACACACATTCTTTAACTTTTACAAAATTTTTGCTAATCTAACTGACCTCAAGACGACGAACTAGTTACAATAAATAACCGCGATAATAAATGTTTGTAAATCTATCGGACCAAACTGTTTGGCCATCAGTCCGTAGCTTACAAACTACTTAAACTAAGGTAAACTAACCTAAGGACGACACACACACACACACACACACACACACACACACACACACACACACACACACACACCCATGCCCTATGGAGGACTCGAACCTCCGACGCGAGCAACCGCGCGCTCCGCAACGAGGCGCCTTAGAACGCTCGGCTACTCCACCGTGGCCCGCGATAATACCAGTTTTAATTTAACAATAAGAAAATTCTAACATAAATACAATAGGCTACAGTGATGGTCACTCAAGTTCATTAATATTCATCCACGCCAAATGTAGTTTCAAATTTCATGATATTTGTCCAGATTTTTACAAAACTTTTTATAATGTTTGATATACTGCCCACTGGCATCTTTCGTTTGCACAAGCATCATTCCAATTAGACGTTATGTTCGTTTCTTATTTATGATCGGCCAAAGATCGGAGCTTATGATAATGTAGCCCTTAAAATTGCCAATATTCATTAAATATTCACACAAGCTAGACCAACATATTAAAGGTGTACAAAGCTGCTTTCATACTGCGTGTCCTTGTGGAACGTACGATGTTCTGACGGTAGTATCGTAATAGATAAAATAAAAAGAAATCTTCCCATTCCATTTTTACGTGGTGTGGTACAGCAACCGTGTTCAGTTAAAGTCTTGAATAACAGAGACCGCCGGCCGCGGTGGCCGAGGGGACTGAGGCGCTCCAGTCACGGTCTGCACGGCCACTACGGTCGGGGGTTCGAATCCCCCCTCGGGCATGGATATTTGTGCCGTCCTAGTTCGTAAGTAGTTCATAAGTAGTTTGTAAGTTTAGGGACTGATGACCCCGTAGTTAAGTCCCATAGACTATAGAAACATTTGAACATTTTTTTTAACAGAGACCGAGCGAGGTGGCGCAGTGGTAACGCACTGGACTCGTATTCGGAAGGATGGTGGTTCAAATCCACCTCCAGCCATCCAGATTTAGGTTTTCCGTGATTTCCCTAAATCACTCCAGGTAAATGCCGGGATGGTCTCTTTCAAAGGGCACGGCCGATTTCCTTCCCTCATCCTTACCCAAAAATCCGAGCGTTAGCTCCGTCTCTAATGACCACGCTGTCGACGGGACGTAAAACCCTAAGATTCCTCCTCCTCCTCCTTGAATAACAGAACGTCTTCACTGCAAAAATCTTTTATTACAATGACGCGTTTCGCCCGGTTAGGACATCTTCAGATATCTGACAAAGAAGAAAATATTGATACAGAACTTACAATCTTTACAAGACATTATTTTGAATTTTTTTTAGTACAATCCAATCTGTTTCAGATTGGCTTGTAGCTAAAAATTTTCAAAATAATGTCTTGTAAATATTGTTAAGTTCTGTATCAATATTTTCTTCTTTGTCAGATATCTGAAGATGCCCTAACAGGGTGAAACGCGTCATTGTAATAAAAAATATTTGCAATCAAGACGTTCTCTATTTCAAGAATTCAAAATAAAAAAAGTGTTAATAATGTCTTATTCCTGTGAATAAATGTTAAAGACTTAAGTGTGTGGCTTCCTAGAATGGTTCAATGTGGAATGCAATTGCAAATGCATCACATGTTCTAGAGCAACGGACCTGAGAATTCGTTATTAATTACTTGATCAGAAGGAAATACTTATATATATATATATATATATATATATATATATATATATATATATATATATATATATATATATATTGGAAGCCCCTGATTTTTCTGTTATCATAGATGTTTTCAGATTTATTGTAGATCAAGAATGAGAATTAGTATCGCATTTCATCGTTTACTCTGTGATGATATTTCCACTTCTGTCTTCGACGCCTCGTTTGCTGCAGCTGCAAGTGTCGCTAAACTGGGTTTTACCCGACTTCCTGTTCAGGCGAGTACCTGTTTGCTAGTTACACGCTTCTGCTCGCGCACCACGATGTCCACAGCCACAACAAGCAACTTCTTGTCGGCGTGCCATCCAACCTTATGTCGGTTCCGTTATACCAGTAGGGAAAAGACTGATAGCGCTACAGGAAAACAGAATAGCCGTTTGGAGACAAGAAAAGCACCTGTATGAATATCAAGTGCTCAGATGGAAAACCAGTGACAACGAAGAATGTAAAGCCGAAAGGCGCAAGGAATATATAGAGGGGTTATACGAGGGAAATAAACTTGCAGGTAGTATTGTAGAAAGATAAAAAGAAGTCTATGAAGATGACAAAGGAGATTCTATACAGTGAGAAGAATTCGGAAGAACACTGAAAGATCAAAGTTGCAACAAGGTCTCTGGAGCAGATTATATACCCCTACTTATACCCTTTGGAGAGTCAGCCATAACAAAAGGCATAAGACAGGTGAAACACTCTGAAACTTCAAGAAGTAGGTAATAATTCCACGTCCAAAGAAAAAAAATATGCATGTAGTTGTGAAAATTATATCATATTAACAATCATGGTTGCAAAATAGTTATACGAATTATTCATAGAAGACGGAAAAAGTAGAAGAAGCCGATTTCGGGGAAGATCAATTTCCATGTAGGAGAAATGTAGGAACACGTGAAGCAGATTAAGGAAAGGCAAACCTATATTTATAGATTTTGTAGATTCCGAGAAAGATCTTGACAAAGTTGACTGAAAAACTCTCAAATTTTGAAGTCATCAGGGTTAAAATAAATGAAACTAAGAGTTATTAACAACATATACAGAAACTACAGAACAGTTATAAGAGTCGAAGGGCAAGCATGGGACACAGTGGTTTGGGAGGGAGTAAGTCATGATTGTAGCCTTTTCCCCAATTCAATTCAGTTTGTATACTGGGCAGGATGTGAAGAAAAGTAAGGATAAATTTGCAGAAGTAATGTAAGTTAAGAGACAACAAATGCTCGCCGATGACATTTTAATTATATCAGAGACAACAAAAGACCTCGAAGAGCAATTGAATGGAATGGTCATTGTACTGAAAGGAAGGTATGAGATGAACATTACCAGAGCAAAATAAAGGACATGAAATGTAGTCGAATGTAATCAAGTTATGCTGACGGATTTGGATTAGGAAACGAGACTATAACAGTGGTAGAGGAGTTTGCTTATTTGGGCAGTAAAATTACTTATGATCGCCTGAGTAGTGAATATATAAACTGCAGAATGACAATGAGAAGAAAAGCATTTCTGTGGAAGAGATATCTGTTATCATCAAATATTGATGTACGTGTTAGGAAGTCTTTTCTTTAAGGTATTTATCTGGAATGAACCCTCATTCGGAAGTAAAAGGCGGACAATAAACCATAAAAGAAGAGGATAGAAGCTTTTGAACTGTGGTGTTACAGAAGAATTAGATGGATAGATCACGTAACTAATGAATACTGAATATCATTGGGGAGAAAAATTTATGGCATACCTCAACAAAAAGAAGGGATAGGTTGGTAGGAGATGCTATGAGACATCAAGGAATCAAGTTAGTATTGGAGAGAGGTGTGCGTGGTAAAAATCGCAGAAGGTGACCGAAACAAGAATACAGTAAGCATGGATGTGGGTTGCCGTTTGTATTCAGCGGTGAAGAGATTTGTATAAGGCAGTGTTGCATCAAACCAGTCTTCAGACTGAAGATCACAGCAACAGATATCAGTTCCCAATATAACAGCACGACTATGATTGTTTCATTGCCCTCCTTTAACCTTTAAACCGATCTTAGCGGGTAATCCCAAATACTTGAGAATGAATCGCACTAGTCTTGTATATGCGGTCTCTTTTCAGATCACATCTACCCAGAATTCTTCCAACGAATCAAAGTCGACCATCCTTCACAACTTCCCTTATAAGCTCTTCCTATTTCATATCGCACTGCAACGCTACTCCCAGATATTTAGTCATCACGACTGTATCAGGAAGCACACAGACAGTGTTATTCTAACTCATTAACATGAACTCACAATTTTCCCATATTTAGGTCAATTGCCGTTCAGCACAATAACCATACATTCTGCCTAAGTCATCTTGTAACCTACTACAGTCACTCAACAGCAACATCTTTCCAAACACTGATAATCAGTCAACAGCCGCAGATGGCCACTCATTCTGTCCGTCAGTCACTTATGTAGATAAAAAAATAATAGTAGTCCTACCATATTTCCTTGGGACTCTTCTGATTACAGTTTGATTCGGATGAACTCCGCCTTAAGAAGTTTTCGAACCACCCACATGCTTGTGGACCTACCTTTGTTAAGTAATTTGCAGTGAGACACCTTAACAAACGTGCATAAACTGTTTTTGAAATGTCTTGGTGGCGCTGTTTTTTATTTTATCATTAGGCGTTTCGATACACCATCATCAGATAAAGTTTTTTTAAGAAATGATGGTAATTAAAATACATCTTATTGGAGATGACTAACTAAAATATAAACCACCATCGTGAATGTCTAGTTAAGGTGTTCGACTAGACATCCACGATGGTGGTTTACATTTTAGTTAGTCATCTCCAGTAGGATGTATTTTAATGACCATCGTTTTTTAAAAGTTTATCTGATGATGATGTATCGAAACTCGTAATGATAAAATAAAAAAACAGTGCGACCAAGACGTTTAAAAAAATGCATCCCAAAGTATGGTCGCTTGTCCGCAAAAAATGGAAGGTTTTTTTAACCAAATGATAAACCTTAACAAACGCCATTGCTAAATTAATTATTGCTCCTCATCCATTGCTCGCAAATTTCATGTGAAAAGGGGCAAGCTGAGTTTAACACAAGCGATGCTTTTTAAAACCGTGTTAATTCATGGAGAGAAGCTTTTTCCGTCTCAAGGCATTTGTTGTACTTTAACTGTGAATATGTCCAAGAAATCTGCAGCAAACCCATGTTGGTGATTTTGGTCCGGAATTTTTAGGTCGTTCCGCCTTTCTTATAATCAGTAGTCACATACGCCTTTTCTCCAGATGCTTGGGATTTTGCTCTGGGACAGAGATTCGTGATAAATGCAAGCTTCGTAAGGAGCCAACATCTTAGAGTACTGTAAAACCGGTAAAGGCCAAGCGGTAAACAGTAAACAAGAGTGTTATTACATCACTAAGAGAGTGCGTTACATTCAAGTGATTGTCGAAGGAAAGTAAATATAAGTGCTGCTTGTTTTTCAGTCCGTTTCACTTTTGCTGGGTTTCACGAGCACACGCAGCGCGAAGCCGTAGAGAATCACAGAATGGCGGCATAATTTGCTTTTCATCCCGGGAGGCTCCCGCGTAGTCATTTCCATCAGACGGGGCAGAAGTGGCGCAATCAGCGGCGGATGTTGACTGCAGTCAGACGCCCAGACGCCCGCCTAGCGAGAATGCCGGCAATCGCTTTAAATTGCGTTAATTAACTGCCACTGCCACTGCCACACACAAGGCACAGCGGCTTTTCGGTCGTTGGCTTATCCGTACACATTTCTGACCTTGCTATATCCGACTCTGCGTAGAGATCTACCCAGCGAACGCAAGGCCACTTCGGTAGTACCACACGCCGGGACCAGCGGACCCAATCAATCACGAAATGTAAAAACTATTCCAAAACAAATTAATATGCACTAAAAGTAAAAAAGAAAAAGAAAAAAAAGGAAAAAAAAATGCGTATTCTTCTATAGTTTAACAATCAACACTTTTTCTATTCATCAACACGTAGGTACGATCTATTCTTTGACATGGAAGACGTTAGGTAGGTACCTACCTACTTTAAATCTAACTCAGCACATACCTATGAATTACAAACAATGATCAAAATATTTTTAAAGCTCTCTTAAGTATTAGACTACTTAAAAGTCAAGTTATTACAATAATATAGTTCCAATTATTATAACTAGTATTGCCTGTGGTCGAAAATCGACCAATTGTGTTTACAATGGTCACTGGGAGTAAACTTTTACGTATCATGTCGGCGGCCTCGCGTGATTATGTTGGCAACATAACGATAGAAAATCTTTGCCCATTTGTTCGAACCACATAGAATGACTCAATTAGTGTATCTTACAGACCATGAAGTAAACAAATAATGCTGTTCTTGCTTTATGGTTGACAGGTTCTTGTGTGTACCCTCGTCCGCTCAGTAAAAATAATTGCCCTCGTAAAGCGAAGATTCCATAAGAAAACTTCAGCGGTGTCAAGCGATTGGCTAAAATAAAGACTCACAGAATTCTCACTATTCAGCATCTGTTGCCAACATTATCATAGGAGGCCGCTGGGATATTTAGTAAAATTTAACCGGTACTGGGAGATATGAAACGATATCTTTTACGTGTTAAGGAAAATGCCTGACACAATAACCACAAATAAAAACGGAAGTATATACTTCTCATGCCATTTTCGAATTATATAACTCTCATTAGCCTAATATTTTAAATGGAACTACAATTTCGGTCTTCGTATACTTATACAACGCCAAGAAATAATGTTATTTCGATACTGCGATATTCAGAATTTCAGAGCTGATAACATGACGACTTCGTGGTTCCACCCGTGCACCGCTAGATGCCTCTCCCGGCGCATCATCCTTTATATCGGCATTCATATGAAAACATCAATTTCCTTAAACCACTCTTAATCACTGCGAAAATGAAGCATTTAAACGGCACAAGAAAGTGACTTGGGAGCACTCCATGTTTCTATATTCACTTATTTTAATAAGTTATTTTAATACTGCAGATGCGCTGCATTACCTAGCCAATCAGTGAGCTGATTGTTGGAGAATGTAGAACTTGATCCAAGCTGTAGATAGGAAAATTTCTACTTCCTTTTACCACTTTTAATGGCTAAATGTACATATAATATATATATATATATATATATATATATATATATATATATATATATATATATATATATATATATATATATATATATAGAAATCTACGACAAAAAATTATGTAACTTTCATCGGCCTTCTTCTACGAATAAATTAGTAATCTGTACCACAATTTTCGTGTTAGCGTATTTATATAATGATTTTTGGAGTCGGTGTCAGCCAAGGAAACACTAAAACATACCTAGCAAAAATAATACGAAACTATTGAGACCGAAGTCAGATCGGATGTTTCCTTGACTGACACCGACTCCAAAAATAACAATTGTTCAAAAAGGTGAACAGGTGGGGCTTAACAGCTTTGACATAATTGCAAAACGACATATTGACCATAGCTGTTTATTTTTTATCTCAATTCTACCGGTTTCGGTAGCATTGAGATAAAAAATAAACAGCTATGATCAATATTTCGTTTTGCAACAATAATTGTAACTGCAGTATATTATCATAATAACTTGATTGACTTTTAAGTAGTCTAATATTTTCCATTTCATTTTACTTAGGAGAAATCTAAAAAACATTTTGCTCATTATTTGTTATTCATACGTATGTGTTGAGTTAGATTTAAAGTGGTTAGGTACCAACCTATATTTTTGCGTGGTAAAGAATAAATCGTACCTACATATTGATGAGTAGAAAAAGTAAGTTGATTATTAAGCTGTAGAAGAATAGGGAATTATTATTATTCTTTTTTACTTTTTAGTGGGTATTAATTTCTTTTGAAATAGTTTTTAAGTCTTTTTTTGTAAAAACAATTATTTTTTGTATTTTTTGTGAATGTGAAGCACACTAATTTTTCTGAATATGAGTAGACCTATTAAATGTGCTGCTCATGTGAGACAGCGCCGTTTAAATGAAACAAAAGGAGTCAGGGAGAAACGCGTATCTCAACAGAGGAAGTCTACCGCGTCGACAAATCAAAAAGAGACTTGCAAAGGGCGCAAAAATATTTCAAAAATGCGGCTTTACGTGAATAAAGCTTTGAACAGGGAAAGTGTCGAGAAACGTAGTCACCGTCTCGGCTTGATTAACGATCGTCTATCGAAAGAGACAGAGGAACAACGTGCAAACCGTCTCAGCTTGATCCACGATCGCTTATTCCAACGTGCCCACCGTCTCAGATTAATCCACAATCTTCTAACTAATGAGACGTGCTCACCGACTCTGACTGATTCCGGATAGCCTATAAAAGATACGGCCGAGTATCGTTACTTTGCGCCTAAAGATTGAAGAGATCCGTTAACAGCTGGCAATGATCTCCAATGATCTTGCCGTTCCTTGGTCGCTTCCTTCCTTCGAATCCTTGTGCTCGCTTAACACATTTAGGCAACATTTGGAAAGATGGCTGAATGCGAACCAAACCGAATTACAAAATCGTACATCAATATTGCGAATTTAAACTGAAGCATAACTACAGTTTTTGTGTCCCAGCCTCGTCGCCGCTTTTGTGTCTCGTTTCCGTCGTAGGTGTCACAGGAATAAAGGATGCACGCTTGTGCAGGAACGGAGAGGAGCAGCCAGAAACTAGAAACACTAGAGTAAATTAGAACGAGATATATATTGCACAGAATTTATACAATACTTAACTTTTACATAGTACTGCAGAAGGCTGATACATAGTTGAGTTAGAGAGCCTGCCTAGTGCCTATTCGATAGCCAAGTCTTCACTGGTGCCTATCGGATTCCGAAGTCTTTACTGGTTCCTGACTCAGTCCCAAGTGAACGATGTCGTTCAGTGGTGGCCACGAGCGGAGTTGCAGCAGAGGGCGCTCGTGGCCGTCGTCGTAAGAACGCCGCGCCGTGCGTGCATGGCGGCGCGCGGCGAAAGTAGGTGGCGCGCACTTTGTACTTGTGCGACACCACAACAGTGTCGTCTGGAACCTCAGAACAGGACTCAATTTGTGGCGATTCGCTCACCATGTGAAGACGTTAATCCGTCCCAGCTCACTGTTTTCTACCAAAAGAATATCCTTTGTCTCTTCTCTCGCCGGCTTCAACGGAACCACAAATTCGACAAAAAATGTACAATTCAGTATGCAAGTTTCTTCTTCGTTTTTGAGACCTTTCTTGCCGCAGTTGCATTTATACAGTTTGAGGACAATTAGCCACCTTTTGTAACTGTAAATAATAGTCTAATTAAAATCAGACGCGTTTCGCTTTATTTAAAAGCTTTTTTAGTGATCAAATGTAACAATAAATTTTTTTACATATTTTTTGCATGATGTTTTAATTTTGATCAGGAACAGTTAATAAGATATAGTTAACCACTGAAGATGCTTTTAAATAAAGCGAATAGCCTTTAATTAGACTATTATTTACAGTTGCAAAAGATGGCTAATTGACGGATGCAACATTCAGTGTAGTTATTGTGATCACTGTCACCTACTGCCAGTAGTCTCAACACTCATAATTATATAAATGGAAATGAATCTGTTTATATGCTACGTTTTTAAATTAGGCTAATACTTTCAAAATAATTTCTCCTAGCTGTATATAGTTTCGTCACCTCTTATATGGCTGAAGGAATGGAACACCTTCAGCTGTTAAGTTATGGTTTTTTTTCTACCATTTTAGACACTTCATAGTATTTATTCAGGCCTCCTGACAAGTGTAAAACGGATTTCTTATGTGACGTAGTCAGCATGGGAGGGGGGGGGGGGTGGAGGCAATATTAATCTGCTAGTATCCATAGATTGCAAGTGAAACACATAAAGCCTGTGAAATCTGCCCAAAAACGTTATCACTTTAGACATCAACAAACATCTCTTACCCTTGTCAGTTGGCCTGAAAATTACACGATGAAGAGTCTCAACTGGTAAACAAATAAAATTCCATAACTTAATGGATGGAGGTGTTCATTCCTTAAACTTAACAGTACAGCCGATGGCAATAATGGAAATGTTTGTAAATCTATCGGACCAAACTGTGTGATCATCAGTCCGTAGCTTACAAACTACTTAAACCTAGGTAAACTAACCTACGGACACAAACACACACACACCCATGCCCCAGGGAGGACTCGAACCTCCACGGCGAGCAACCGCGCGCTCCGCAGCGAGGCGCTTTAGACCGCTCGGCTACTCCACCGCGGCGCACCAGCTGGCCCTCACTATGTTCCGTACAAATAGACGTACAAAAACTTCATAAAAATAGATCTGAAATTTTAGGACGAGGGTCTTGTGGGTTGTAGCAATTTAAGGAACCAAATACAAGTTACAGATCGAGAGCATCGCTTACAGGATACAAACGCAGCCACAAAAATTCCAAGCTCCAGGCTTTCAGAGCGTTCTCGAACCATGCGACGAGTGTTTTTAATTGACAGGTGGAGTCAGCTGAAATGCGAAGCAATTTTGAGGCTTGTAAACGCAGTACTGCCGTCTATACCTCAGTTTGCGACTTACTGACTCACTCTTGGATTATGGACTATTGAGTCTATGAAAGTACTCGTAACCTTTAAAACGGATACATGTTGCTTCTACAATAGATAAAGAGTCACGGCATGTATTATTAAATTAATTATGTACTGCCTGAACGCCACGATTTTCATTTTAAATCTTAAAAGTAGTTCTTATCTATTAAAATGCACAATCACACATTTTCAGGATTCTCTATGGAATTTGGAATACTTATGGGCTCAGGAAAACATATTAATGAAATTACAATGGAGACGAGTGGTAAAATTCAAGTTTCTTTCACTTTCTACTCATGTGACTCATCCATTCCCCCCTAAAGACAGGGTGCAACACGTTGTAAGTGCATGTATTGGCCCACTTTAGGTTACGGTAGTAACACCAAAAGTGGGCCTTTGCGATCGTCTTTTGACAGCTCGAAATTTAAATGAAAATAACGGCTTAACTATTCATCTGACACGAAAATTGAATAACCGAATTTGTAGAGGAGAAAATTCTCTACAACTTTGTTCCCTTGTTTTTTTTTTTTTTTGTTTTTTTTTTTTGTTTTTTTTTTCATATTTTGTATCGTTTGAGAGATATTTGCAAAAATAACGGAGGTTTGACACCCTCCATTTAATTAACGAAAACCAGCCGTTCGGAGATGTCACGTGACATTCCTCGCCCAGAACTCTCTATGGCATACGCCATCTTGCGTGGCGTATTTGATGATTTTCTTATTGTAACTTACAGTTGTTATTTCAAAGCAATGGCGCACTGAAGAATTAACAAAAACACATCGTTCTTCGTACAATAAATGATAATCTAGTGTCTACAAATGCCATATAAGCATCAGTTAACAACGGCCATGAATAGTATGAAATTAAAGGATACATCTTTCGGTTGATAGACGTAGCGTAGTGGGCCACCTGTTAGACTATGGCGCTGAAGGTCAGTGGTTCGGAACCCCCCCATACGTGAATTTTTTCCCCCCTAAAAGGGTTTCAGACACTATTATTAATTAATTTTTTATTATTCAGATTATTATTTTGGTCCAAAAAGTTTACAAAAACTTATAAAACTACAAATCTAAAGCGGGCCGTAAAACACGTCAGTGCGATTTTTTGTGTGTGATACCTTGATATGTACAGATATCATCATTTTCTCTGCTCTGAACAGTCGTCCCACTGACCAAGGACAAACATTGCTACATATGATTTCTGTTTTGTCATAACTAGGCCGAAAATGACCGACGACGCACAATAAAGACATTTTTGTTTCCTCGCATTTCCACCTCTTAACAACCTACTGCCAAAGTAGTCGCTTTACTCATGATCTTGGGAAATATACGCGTTTGGCGCTACGCGTAAGTGGAAGCACTACCCAACCTGAAAGCATATCAGTTTGTTACCTTGAAATGCGGGCATCTGCAGCGAAATGTTGACATTGTGAGATCAGGTCCGGTTTGAGGGCCAGCAGCTTTTACTTAAGAAGCACAACCGGTTTCGCGTCCTATAGACGCATTAACAGGTGCTTAACATTTTTTTAAACATGTCTGTCGTTTAGCCACTCCGCAGCGTTCACGTCGGATGTTTAAAAGTTTTGAACGCTACCTATCGTTCACGTTCTCGTTAAACGGATAAAACAATGGACGCTGTTGAAGCAGTCATATTTAATGTACCGGTCGTGGTGGGCGACGGTCATGCGGCAGTTTTAAATGATTACTAGCTGCTAGACCCGGCATTTCTCGGTCTTTAGTCATAGTTTCTAGTCTTATAATAGAAAAGAAAATGAATACTCGAAAAAGAACATCTTCCTGTATCCATGAAAACAGCTTAGAAATTATTGAACAGTAATATAAAGAAATATGTGTAATGTGAATTTTAAGTGAAGTATCCAAAGAAAGAAAAATAGTAATAAAAATCGAATAATGTATAACATTAATTTAATTCGAAACTTGAATATAAACAATATTTATTGATACTTGTGATGGGGAAAGTTTTGGTGACTTATTGTTTACCACGTAAATTCTCCTGAACTACGTCTCGTAGGTAGTTTTTAACCCCATAGCGATTGTTGTCTGATAGTAAGCTGTATGTTTACCAAGTTTAGTTGAAATAGGTCCGTTACTTTAGGAGGAGATGTGGAAAAATAGTGCATGATGTAGCAGTTATTCGGAATTTTTATTGTTTATGTCTTCATATCTCCTGAAACATGTTTCGAACTATTATGTAAATTCGAAGATATATATACAGTGGTATATGCGTCTAATGTATTGTGATACCAGTAAAGACGTAATAAATCAAAACCTCTACAACTACGTGGGATACTCTGCAAATCACATTTAAGTGCCTGGCAGAGGGTTCATCGAACCACAATTATACTATTTATCTCCCATTCCATTCTCGAATAGCGCGCGGTAGGAAAGAACACCTGAATCTCTCTGTTAGAGCTCTGATTTCTCGTATTTTATTCTGATGATCATTTCTACCTATGTAAGTGGGAGTCAACAATATATTTTCGCATTCGGAGGAGAACATTGGTGATTGGAGTTTCACAAGTTGCCCACGCCGCAGCGATAAGCGCCGTTGTTGTAATGATTCCCATCCCACATCCTGTATCATTTCCGTAACGCTGTCCCCCTGTATCGTGACAATACGAAACGAGCTGCCCTTCTCTGGACTCTTTTGATGTCCTCCATCAAAGCCACCTGATAAGGATCCCACACTGGGCTGCAATACTCCAAAAATGGACGGACAAGCGTGGTGTATGCAGTTTCTTTTGTAGTTCTGTTGGGTGTTTTAAGGGTTCTGCCAATAAAATGCAGTCTCTGGTTCGCCTTTCCCACGATATTATCTACGTGTTCTTTCCAATTTAAGTCTGAAGTAATAGTAATTCCTAGGTATTTTGTGGAGTTTACGGCCTTCACATTTGATTGATTTATCTTGCAAACAAAGTTTAACAGATTTCTTTTCGTACTCATGTGGACGATTTCACACTTCTCATTATTTAGAGTCAAGTGCCAATTTTTACACCATATGATATCTTATTCAGATCGTTCTGCAGTTGGTTTTGATCTTCAGATGATTTTACTAGACGGTAAATGACGGCGTCATCTGCAAACAACCTAAGAGAGCTACTTAGTTTTCCCCTAAATCGTTTATGTAAATAAGAAACAACAGAGGACCAATAACACTACCCTGTGGAACGCCCGATATCACCTCTGTTTTAGTCGATGCCTTACCATCGATTACTACGAACTGTGTCCTCTCTGACAAGAAATCACCTATCCAATCGTAAATTTGGGGCGATATATCGTAACCACGCAATTTGATTAAAAGCCGTTTGTGAGGTACGGAAATCAAGAAATACGGAATCGATTTGCGAGCCTTTGTGTGAATAAAGAGCTAGTTGTGTTTCGCATGAACGATATTTTCTAAATGCATGATGATGCGGTTTTTCATGAACCAGACTGTATATGACATAATATCTGATGAACTATATGTCGAGCTGGATATAATATCGAAGGAATATTCAGTGTACTGTCTGAATTATCTGGCGTATAAAATTTACAGGTTAGAAGCAATATCTTATAACGTCATGTCAAATGTCATTAAATACACATCATGAACATCGGAAAAGTAGTAAGCGATAAACTTTTTTCCTTTCATTGTTTCGTTGGGGTTCTCAGTGAGAAAAAGTTTCGTAAAGATTTGAAATTATGTTTACAATTTATTTCAAGTCACTAAGTGCTCTCATTCTCAAATAGTTTACGAATAAAATCACGCTATCACACGCCGCAAGATGGGACAGATATCATTGTTTACAAAGTGATATCGTATGAACTACGCATCGTATGTGATTTTTGCAACCACAGCAAATAATTCCTGACCTTAAACAATATTTGTACCAAATTTGGTTGAAATTGGTCCAGTAGTTTAGGAGGAGATGTGGAACATACATACATACATACTTACAGACACACACACACACACACACACACACATACACACACACACATACGGACTATTTTATAAGATGTAAGATTTAAGTTTCCAAATTCCAAAACACCCTTTTACAATGTTGTTCGTTACTCTGTTCAGGCTCATCTCTAGAAATATTTGCTCTTCTACATGTCACACATTGTACATAGCGCGAAAAGTCTGTGAATGTAAAAATTAAAGACATTTGAAATCAAGTAAAGGCTTTCCAGCAATCTTATTACATAACATATTAAATGTGGTTCTGCCTTGAGTCAACACAGTTCTCGTTTTTTGCAGACAAACATGTTTGTGTAGTTTCTACATCTGTAGTGTGTTTATTTATTCTCTTAGTATGGGAAATAGTGTTCATGTGGCTGTCTGACATCAGGAATACAAACATAATTATTGTCCTCCAATATATATTTGTAAATTTCTCGTTTTCATGCTCCAGGCAGATCAGCATTTTCATATTATATAATAGGAATCAACAGTGTACAACAAAAGAGGTTCAGCCACAAGAACACGAATATTCTTACTGACACCCATTTGTATCTGAAATAGAAAAAGGGGAAATTGACAGCAGTTCACGAAGTATCCTCGACGACACCCACTATAGAAGAAAGCGAATTAATAGAGAACTGTCATCCAATTCTAAGCGATATTCAAGATTTCATGTCTAGCCTGATTGATGGTTAGTTTAAAATCGACTGCAGCATTTGTACGGATCAGACAGATAGACGAGAAAGTGAAATAATATAAACATGGTAAAAATTGAAACAAGGGAAACGTCTTCCAAGTTTCCCCAACAATTATATTCACTATCCAACCAATGGTAGTAATGAAATCACGTTGTCAAATTCTCGGAGCAGACTCAAGATATAAAAAAAAAAAAAAAATTAAAAAAACCTGATGAGAACTTAATCCACAAGTTCCGATATTTCGACACTTACGCACGCCGTCATTTTGAAAACACTAATGTAAAAAGAGATAACTCTGCAAATTTGTTGGAAACGGGACTGAGAAGATGGAAAAACCAAAAGACGATGAAGGCCGAAAGACTACTACGTAAGCAACTAGCGCCTCCATTAAAACATATCTGACCAATGTCAAACGTAATCGTCAACAGATGAGATGAGACAGTACGTCCCACGGTTTTCTCAAATATAAGTGTGGACTGTAGCTGGTCAAGTTATGTTAAAGTCAATGTAACCAACAGCCGTAGACTTTTTCTACCAGTTTCGGCTTCACATTGAATCAATATTCAGGCCCCTAAAACAAATCGAGATTCTATATACTTTTACAGTATTAAAACCCTCTTTAACTAATGTCATTATTGCATACTAACAAGCATTTCCTTTACGAGCTACGACTGAGGAAAAGCGATAGTGTCGTTTCACTATAAGGAAGTACTGATCATATTGAGTCGTTGAAGTGGCAGGTGAAGGGATTGTTTGTAAGTAGCAAGAGGCTCGTAATACTGTAAAAAGGCATGAAACCTTCATTTATTTTAAGGACCTGAAGATAGATGTGACTCAAAATAGTAGCAAAATAAATTATTTATAAAAATTTACAGCTGTTGGTTCCAATTAACACAATTCTATATCTGTCTTCTGTAAGCAAATCCGACACTTCTAAGTAGGTCTCTTCAGGAGGTGACTAAGCAGAATGAGAGCACCACCAGGTATCATCACGTAAGGCAGGGATTGTGCAAAGTATGCCTAATGTTTTCACAGGAATGACCAGTGTTATAAATCTGACATACCTTTTACTCTCAAGCCCTCAGGGGCTCAGCATGAATTTGTTGAGTACGGGCTTTGCGAAACTGGGGACCCGAGCAGGGAACTGTGTCGCGCCAACAGTCCGCCACACCGTAAGCTCTGTGCGTGCCTCAGCTACCACCGTACGGCACGACGGTGGAACGTTGTGCGTTACAGTTCCCGGGGATCTTGGCCTAATCACCCGTGTCGCGAGGACGGTACAAACCTCTATAAAAATTATTAAAAAAAAAAAAAAAAAAAAAAAACCAAACAATCTCAAGGTGTGCTACGTGCCGAGGATATGCATGGCTGTTGAGGTAGAACAGTCGCCTGCGAGCAACCTCTTGGGAACCTCTCGCACCTCAGTTTTATTAGGCTTAACCAGGCAAGCGGGTCTCTGCCTGGATGGACTTTTATTTCCTTAGCTTCTCGTGGGAACACCATGAAATGATCTGGAAACAAGAGAGGCAGGGCTGACTTCAATGCAGCACAATATGACCCCAATCGTTCTCTTCCCTAGCTACCCCATGGGAGGAACGACGAGCTAACAAAAGGGATGAGCCGTACCAACTGAAATATCTGTTGTGTATGCGAACTGACGGGGAATTATTCATGGAAACAAAGCCTCTATTTTTTGTAGAAAATCTTGAAGACAAGTATGGCGAAGGCGCAGGTATATCCAAGATGAGGAGTGGGTCATTTCTGATAGAAACAGCATACCCTGTGAAGGCGCTACTCACCTGCGACAAGCTGTGAGATGTTTCTGTCTCCATCGCCCCACACAAGAGTTTGAACATGACCCAGGAAATTACCTTCCTTCGTAATCTTCTCCTGAATATACGTTCCAACCTCGCACGGCAGAGTGTCCACTTCATCAGACGCATCTACGGGGGACCTAAAGAACAAAAAGGTAGCCATTGGTGCTTTCATCCTAACCTGTGAGGGCTACTCTTTGCCCGAAAAGGTTAAGGTGCGACGTAAAGCCTTATAACCCTTCTCCTATGATGTGCTTTAAATGTTGGAAATTCGGGCATATGTCTTCCCGATGCATCCTTAACTCCACATGCAGAGATTCGGACGTCTATCACATCCGGATGCTCCCTGTACTCCCCCCATCCATCTGTGTTAAACGCGGGCAGCACCACCTGCCCTGTTTTCCAGACTGCATAATACTCCACAAAGAAGGGAAAATAATGAAATACAAGTCAATTGACAAACTCTCTTATAAGGAGGCCAAAAAACGTATGAGAGACTTAATCCTGTTGCATGAAAATCGTCACTTTCTGCAATTGTCGCGTCTTCAGGAGTGATGGTCACGAAACCTTGACTAACCACTGTGGGCCCTCAAGGCCGTCAGACACCTTCTGCTCCCATAATGGCTGGGGTTCTACTTCATCTTCTGCCCCCCCCCCACAACCTCCTGTGGAAGTAACCTCACCCCAACCATCGGAGATGGCAGTCCTCCATTCCTCCAGCTGGATAAGCAATGGCCTTCTCCGGCAGCTCTCATAAGGAAGTGGTCCCTCGGGATGCTCCCTTCCAAGGCTTCTACAAGTGCCATGGATGACCCCAGCCAACGGCTGACGGATCCCCATGCCACCAGTCGTGAAGCTTCTTTGTCTCCCTCAGCCCAGAAACTACACCAGAGAAGCCCTCACAGCCCTTGAAGCCTAAGGGTCAGCGAGATGGTAAGAAAAGTAAGAAGCGGAAGAAAAAAAGACTTTTTAGTGGCCCCTAAGCCACAACCTACGTCTTATGCCTCTGAAGACGATCTTTGCATTCCCTGAGGATGTCGTTCTCACCGACTCACCTGAACCAATGGTCCTGGATTCTGTGGGTTCTCCATCGCAGCATATGGACCTATGGAATAATCTTCTTTTCCTTTATATCATGGCCTTTCAAGTCAGTAACAATCAAATTCTCCAGTGGAATTGCGGCGGTTTTTCACCCATTTAGCTGAGCTACGACAACTTCTCAGCGCTTCATCTGCACTATGCGTTGCCCTCCAAGAAACTTGGTTTCCCACGATGCACACCACTGCCTTACGTGGCTATCGAGATTAGTATCGGAATCACGCTGACTGTGATAGGACATCAGGTGGAGTGTGTGCCTACGTCATTGCCTCTGTCCACAATGAAGCTGTTCCTCTCCAAACGCCTCTAGAAGCTGAGACGGTCAGGGTAACGGCTGAGGTGGAAATTACTGTCTGCAACGTTTATCTCCCTCCTGATGGTGAAGTACGCCAACACGTCCTGGCTGCACTGACTGCTGAACTACCCCATCAAATGTTTCAAATGTTTGTATAGCTAATGGGACTTAACTACGGGGTCATCAGTCCCTAAACTTACAAACTACTTACGAACTAGTTAACACTAAGGACGGCACAAATATCAATGCCCGAGGGGGAGTCTAACCCCCTACCGTAGTGGCCGTGCAGACCGGGACTGGCGCGCCGCAGTCCCCTCGGCCATCGCGGCCGGCTCCTACCCCATCTTCCCTGGTATTGGGTGATTACAACGCCCATAACCCATTGTGGGGTGGTACTCTGATTACTGGCCATGGTAGGGAAGCCGAGGAACTACAATCACCCCTCGACCTCTGCCCTTTAAATAATGGTGCCCCCATGCATTTTAGTGTGGCACATGGCACCTTGTGGGCCATAGACCTATCTGTAGCCCTGGCCTTTTGCCTTCATTCATTGGAGAGTGCACCATTTCTAGTGTGGTAGTGCTAGTGACCAAAGCGTGAAGCCCCTGGCCGTTTGCCCCGGTGGGACCTTAAAAAGGCAAATTGGAACTCTTTTACTTCTGGCGCCACGATTGGATCCCCAACACATGCTAACATGGATGTGGTAATCGAAAGCGTTACCTCGGCCATTATTTCTGCGGCTGAGTGTGCAATTCCTCTTCCCTTCGGATCCTCCCGTCAGAGGACAGTGCCCTGGTGGTTGCTGGAGATCGCTGAAACGACTCTAGACAGCAGGCGAGCTCTGCAGCGTCACAGAGGCTTCCATTTGTGGAGAAACTCATAGTTTTTACGAGGCTCTGTGCCCGAGAACGACTGTTAATCCGAAGACAAGCAAGAGTGCTCACGGAGGTATGAGTCTACCATTGGATCAGGTGTGGATCAAGTTCAGGCATGTCTACGGCTATCACTTTCAGTGTGCCTGGGATTTCCGTGAATGGAGTAGTTTGCACTGATCCACATGCAGTTGCCGAACACTGCTTAGCACTATGCTCAGATTTCTGCATCTGTGCATTATCCACCGGCCGTTCGCGGCCTGAAAGAGCGGAAGAGATTTTCCTCTCCACTCGCCAAGTGGAAATGTACAACGCTCCAGTTAGTGCCCTTACTCACAGCCTTTAGGTCAGATCACATCCACAACGAAATGTTAAAACGCTTGTCAGAGGAGTCGGAACAGCAAGTTCTAGCCATGTTTAATCGCGTTTAGAGCGATGGTGTATTCTCGTCTCATTGGAGAGAGAGTATCATCGTTCCAGTGTTCAAACCTGGCAAAAACCGGACGAATTGTACAGGTACCGAACAATCAGTCTGTGACTCGTCGAGGGACTTCACGTTGGTTGTCCTGTATTCTGGTTTTAGCTTGTGACTTGTAAGCTGTAGATTCGACATGACTTTTACAGTTGTAGTGGATGGATGGGTTCAAAATTTTATTTGTCACCTAAGTATAAAATTTAAGTTGGTAGACCTGGTACTTCTTCGTAATTAATAAAATTTATATATTTGTTGAATTTTTCATACTGTAAATATTGGTTCTGCGTATCAATTAAAATTAAAGACTTTTTATAATGGTTGAGCATGAAATTCCGTTTCTCAGGGGCTGATATTTAATAAACTGAAAAAATTGAATCATTGAGTACCGGTAGTTCAGACAGTTTGAAGTCCGTCACAAAAGATATTATCTGTACCTGATTCCTTTCTTTTGAATTATTCTTTAGAAAAAATTTCATTGGTAGTTTCTTCTAATCAAAACTGTTAGATATTTTCTTTCACATATTAAGTGATTTCACAGATATATGTTCACTTTTAGAATCTTCTTGGACAATATTAGGGAACTAAATACTTGAATAATTGTTTAATAGATTCTCTATTTTGAATTTAATACTTACAACAAAATCACTTTCACAGAAAACACTTTATGAGTTCACAATGCGTGATTATTTTCGTCAAAGTCTCATTTATATTAAATTCTCTGGATCCTGTTACATTTCCTGGATCCTGTTTATTTCATTAAACTTGACAATATGTTCAAATTCCAAAGTCACGAATCACGAATCAGTTTATTACGGGAGGCAGAAGTTTCTAATTCTTCCGTCCTAGCCCATCACGATCGAAGTCCAAAGATTCTCTGGATCCTGTTACATTTCCTGGATCCTGTTTATTTCATTAAACTTGACAATATGTTCAAATTCCAAAATCACGAATCAGTTTATTACGGGAGGCAGAAGTTTCTAATTCTTCCGTCCTAGCCCATCACGATCAAAGTCCAAAGATAATGTACGCATTCGCGTATGATCTCGATATGAAAGTTTATATTAATAGATACTTTTTCTCGGTTCCTTCTATCTTCGAAACTAATCACGGAGAGCTATCACACGTTGAGATCTAGTAACATAGAGAGCAAGTAACGTAGAGAGAGAATAATTCAACTGCGGTACTATTTATAATAGCAACCTGACAAATGATCTTTGATATACGAGGTGTTTTGACCTACGTTTTCCCTGGATACTGTTATTCTGAATTACTCTGATCTAATTTGAATTTACTAAAAATTTAGAAAAATGAGAAATTTCTGCCTCCAAACAAATAATTAAAATTACGTAACGATGAAAAATGTTGGAATATGGTGATTCTAATGCTATGGTCACAATGTGATGTTACAAGTCTCACCAACGTTCTTTTCAAATTGCTAGAACGTATGATGGGCCGGCGGCTATGCTGGCTCCTTCAGTCTCGCGGTCTACTATCTCCATGCCAGGGTGGTTTCAACAAAGGGCGCTCAGCCTTGTATAATCTGGTCCATCTTGAGTGTGTCATCCGGATAGTATTTTCAAGACGCCAACATTTGATAGCAGTTTTTTTTAAATTTATCTATCGCTTATGACACGACCTGTCGACACCAAATTCTTGATACTTTACTTGGGTGGGGTCTCCGGGGCTCGTTCCCCATTTTTATCAAAAAAGTTTGCGTACTTACCGCGTTGTAGTTCTTTCCACAACGAGGAGAACGGGGTTCCCCAGGGTTCTGTGTTGAGTGTTCCCCTGTGTTTAGTGGCTATTAATGCCCCAGCAGCAGCAGTATCAGTATCTCCCTTATTATATGCTGACAACTTCTGCATATATTTTAATTTTTCGAGTATACGTGTTGTTGATAGCACTCATTACTTTATATGAGTAAAGAACGATACTTTCTACTTCCGTGTTGACTATTGGTCAATATGTTGTTCTCTTCGAGGAAGTTAATAATGTTTGAGGCAAATGTTGTTGTTGTTGTGGTCTTCAGTCCTGAGACTGGTTTGATGCAGCTCTCCACCCTACAAATGTATGTTTTAAAATACTGCTGAACACCGAAATCAATGATATAGGCCTGTAAGTCTGCGGATCATTCCTGCTGCCTTTCTTGAACATTCGAGTGTCATGAGCAGCTTTCCAGTCTTTGGGTACGGATCTTTCCCTGAGCTGGCTGTTGTACATTTTAGCATAACAGAGCACTGAAAACACCGCTGAAGACTCACTGGATGTCACGGAATGCAAGGCAGGTGCTCAGAACTAGTCGTAACTCGATCTCCGTCGTTCTTGAATGCAACAGTACTTTTTTAAACCGCAAAAACAGAAAAAAAAGTGAATTTTGGCACCGCCTCATTTCCATCGCTTACCCTATTCACAGTTAATCTATAGCGTAACGCTCTTCGCTGTTTCAGAAGTACAGAACATTCACAGACACTGGCTTCTAGAATGGCCTTTATAATTTACGTCACATGTCTTGCTCCTGCCACTGGGAAACCCCTGGACATTGTAACGCCACATTTACTGCAGTCATTAAAAGTGCGCCACTTCTTGTCCTGACACGAAGAGCCGCTTTATAGTACTTGAAGCGGTTAAAGTTCTGCTACAGCGACATCCTTGTCAGAACATCCACGTAAATTCCAAAGACTCTTGTGGAACCACTGGACGTCTGCAGGCCACGCTGAGTCATACGCAGCCCAAGTTCAGCGGGAGCTGTCAGAAAGGAAACAACTCAACAGCTTGTCCGCTGGCGATAAACAGCGGTCGTTAATTCCCCAGTAGGCCACTTTCATTCCAGCCGCCACAGCCGGCATCGTGTTTCTTTCCTCACTGACCTTGCCTGCAGCCACGTTACGAAACCGCAGCTCAGATTTACTTTGCGTATTGGTCACCAAAGTACCCGCATAAAAATTTCTTCCCTGTGCTCCTCTCAAGGTCTCCTCCAGCGGACGCAAAACACGGCAGAATACATTAAGCGAGTCTTCCGCCGTTCCTTGGAAGGGTTCTATCCAGTACTCGTTGATCAGTGTGGGGTGGTAATATAAGGGAAAGACAAGAAAAGAAAATCATTATCATCATCGTCATCATTAGAGATTGATTATGCCTTTCAGCGGTCAGGAGCATAATACCTATAATAAAATTCCTCCATGATCCCCTATTCAATGCTAACATTGATGCCTCGTCTGATGTTATGCCTTTTACTTCAAAATCATTCTGCACCGAATCTAAGTACTTTCTTATTGGTCTACCTCAACTCCTCTTACCCTCCGCTGCCGAGTTCATGAGCCTCTTAGGTAACCTTGCTTCTCCCATGCGTGTAACATGACCCTCACCATCTCAGTCTGTTCGCTCTAACTGCTTCATCTATGGTGTTCATTCCCAGTTTTTCTTTGCTTTCCTCATTATGGACACCCTCCTGCCATTGTTCCCATCTATTAGTGCCTGCAATCATTCTTGCTACTTCCATATCTGTAGCCTCTACCTTATGAATAAGGTAACCTGTATCCACCCAACGTTCACTCCAAAATAACAAAGTTGGTCTAAAGATAGAGCGGTGCACTGCTAACTTGGTAATTACTTCCTTCTTGCAGAAGAGACTAGATCTTAGCTGGGCACTCACTGCATTAGCTTTGCTGCACCTCGATTCCAGTTCTTTCACTATGTTGCCATCCTGCGAGAAAATACATCCCAGGTACTTGAAACTGTCTACTTGTTCTAACGTTGTTCCTCCTATTTGGCACTCAATTTGTTTGAATCTCTTTCCCACAGACATTACTTTCGTTTTGGAGATGCTAATCTTCATACCATAATCATTCCACCTCTGATCGAGCTCTTAAATATTAGTTTGCAACCTTTCAATCGAATCGCCATTACAACTAAGTCATCAGCATATGCGAGACTGCTTATTTTGTTTTGTCCTATTTTAATCCCGCCCTGCCACTCTACCGTTTTCAACCTATGATCTATGAATAGTATGAACAACAGAGGTGACAGGTTACAGCCTTGTCTTACCCCTGAAACTACCCTGAACCATGAGCTTAATTTGCCATCTACTCTAACTGCTGCCTGACAGTCCACGTAAATCCCTTAATTTCCTGGAGACGTTTGCCTCCTATGCCATAGAAAAAAGAAAAGAGAAGAAAAGAGGGAGGGAAAAAAGCTCAAGTTTTAAATTTCGCGTCTGTAAAACCGTTCTCGCAGTAGGATCACACAAGCATATCTTCCTTTGATAATCGCACAGTCTCCCGACTGGAGGACACAGTTCAAATGTTTGTAAAGCTTATAGGACTTAGCTCCGGGGTCATCAGTCCCTAAACTCACAAAATACTTACAAACTAACTTATACAAAAGACAGCACAAACATCCATGCCTGAGTGGGATTCGAACCCTCGACGGGGAACGGCCTCGCTCCTCAATGCGCTTGACCACTCCGCCACGGCGAGGACACCATTTATCATGAATATTTCATCCAGTGCAAAGTTCCAAGCAACTGTAGAACAAGCGCAAGTGACCCGTTTTATTATTATTATTAAAAATGGACCCTCAATATTTAACATCCAAAGACCATATGTCCATTTTAATGGACATAACGGTTTCTGCCTGATTTCGAATAACGTCCTAATACCTGTCTACCATCTAAATGGTCAGTATGGTGTAGCCGTTTGGCAGGAGAAGCAGCCAGATATAAATTGTACTGCCTTATTTTACTAGTTATAAAATTCTTGTGTAATCAACTGTTTTGGCTGCTTATGTGATATAAACTTTAATGTCTTATTTTACTAGTAACCGTAGTTTAATTTAACTATTTAAAATTTTTTAACAGATATTTACAGATGTTTCATTCAACTTTGTCATATGCTACCATGTTCCAGACATTGGATCTGTTTAATATAGATGCGTTTTGATCAATATTTTTCAGCCAATTTCTATTGTTTCACTTTATATTTCTTAGGGTAACGTCATAATCTATTATATTATCACGTATTTTATCAATGTCAGGAATTTACACCACAACTTGAATTGTAATATTTCCCGCAGGTTAGTTATAAACCAAAACACTAGTCTCCTTTGAAAGTTATATATCTAGCAAATTAAGATCTTTGAAACTTAAACTTGTAATGTTTACCTGATCATGGCGTAACAGCCGACAATCGGTTCGTAAACCAATAAATTTGCAGAATATCTCACAGTTATCTTGTGTATTTCATTCATAAAAAATAAAATGGATAAGAAGGTGGACTGCGACGAGGGATAAACAAGGTGCTTCTGCAAATCTTTTGATGGAATTAGTGTGTGAAGATCCTTCTGCCTACAGAAATATGAGGATGACATCAGAAAATTTTGATACATTACTGGAAATGGTAGAGGAGACGCCAGCGACTACCATTAAGGTATGTTTCCCGTGGAAAGTTACGTGAGTCAACGAGGTTTCCAGAGACGTCTATCGACTACACATTACAGCTGCCGAAGTTGTTCAACCATTGGTCCAGCAGGTGGCAGTAGTAAAAATCCTGACGTAACAGCGCAATTGCGGAATTTACTCCAGGTGACCGAAGTTAGACCAGTTTATGACACCTTACAATAAAGACCGATACTAATGTTAACATGTGATTTTTCGTAGAGAGGGCGAAGAGAAGATGATGCGCATTTGAACAGACATTGTAGTGAGTAGGAAGTTAAGGTGGAGGCCGGGGGGGGGGGGAGGAATAGACGAATAGACGGACACAGAGGAGGGGAAGGAAGATGGGCTACAGAAATTATGGCATAAATAAATATCGGGTCAACCCCATTGTAAGATACCTGCTATGGGAAGGTATACATGTCATATTCAAATGTACTGTGAATTTGAGACCAGTGTCAAGCTAGTCAGGCATGGGTCGTTTATCTTTGGTTGCAGGCTATTTTTCGATGGCAGTACTATCGATATCGGAGACGGTAATAGTATTGTTGCCGGGAAGTAAGGTTGTGATTATTGAGAGTGCAGACTTTGCTAGGCGCGCGGATGAGATGGCAGAAGCGTGGGGTCCGTGGTTGTGTGCAGTTGTCGTTCCGGCGGGATAGCCGAGGAGATGTGTTTTTGAGACTTGAATGCCGAGCCAAGCTGTTTGTTTAAGATATGGAGGCGAAAGGAATAGATGACGTTGGAGAAACGATCTTTTGAAGTTTTTATAAGGTAAAGTTTTTCATGAAATACTTGGCATGTTTCTATGGCACAACTTAGCATTGTTAGGCTGAACTGATGGTAACAGTAACGGTCGGGAAAGATCTTGCTGTTAGCTTGTGGTCTCACGATTCATGCTAGGGAAAAGTATTTATTGTAATAGTTTAGTTTTGAAATTGCGTTTTTTATGAAATAGGAATTTCATGGGTAGTGTTCTTGAAATATGGTATTGTTGTAACATTGTTTGTGTAAATCGAGTTAAATTTATTAACAGTAAAGAAATGTTTATCTTCGTTTAAAAATAATTTTGTAGGCAGAGTAAATATCTAAGTTATATTTTCCTCTGAAAGATTTTAAAATCCAAAACATGACATTGTTAGTAATTTTCATTAAGTTACATCAGTTAGAAAATAAACCAGATATTTCATTTTAATAATTAGTTCGAGTTTCTTGAACAGATTACCAGTTTATCCCTCCTGCCATAGATGTTTTCTGTAGTTAGTTTTCCAGTAGTTAGTACAGCAGGAAGCAGTTTGATGTTGCGCAAATTTATGCAGTGTGGCTAAAAAAAAAAAAAAAAAAAAAAAAAAATGAAAAAAGTATCCAGCTTAGTAAGTGAAAGTAATCGAAAAATGAAAGTGACAAAGAATAATTTTTTGTCAAGCTTACAGTTCAGTACGATTTACAGATTTCAGGGTAGGACAATTCATACAGTTTTCAGGTTAACAAGTGTTTGCACTGTGTCAGATTGCATTGATAAATACTGTGTTCGTTACATTCCGTTAAAGATTGTTAGTTCAGTCAGAAACAAGTTTGTAGGCCAGAATTATTAACACAGTGATTTTTAGTATCAGTAATTTTCAAACAGTTAACTTTGTTACGACATTTTCGCACAGAAACAATTAGCAGTTTGTGTTTCATTATAATAAATATCACACATTCAAAAAGAATACAGTTAAAAATACGCAGTCAGATTAACATAACGTTGTGCAAAGGCAGTCAGGTAGAACAACACATTCAAACACATTCAGTTACATTTCATTCAAGTAGCCTCAGTCAGTTACATTTCTTAGAGCATATTTTTAGCTTTTGAAGATTTGAAGAAGGCTTTTGACAATGTTGATTGGAACAAACTCTTTCAAGTTCTGAAGCAAGCAGGAGTAAAATATAGGGAGCATAAGGTTATTTACAACTTATACAAAAACCAAACAGCGGTTGTCAGAGTTGAAGGGCAGGAAAGGGATGCAGTGGTTGGAAAGGGAGTAAGACAGGGTTGTAGCCTTTCTCTAATGTTATTCAATTTGTACATTGAGCAAGCTATACAGGAAAGCAAGGAGAAATTTGGTGAAGGAATTAAAGTTCAGGGGTAAGAATTAAAAACATTGCGTTTTGCCGATGACATAGTAATTCTGTCAGATACAGCAAAGGACCTGGAAGAGCAATTGAACGGAATGGACAGTGTGCTGAAAGGTGCATATAAGATGAACATTAACAAGAGAAAAACTAGGGTAATGGAGTGCAGTCTAAGAAAATCAGGTGATGCTGAAGGAATTAGATTAGGTAACGAAGCAATAAAGGAGGTAGATGAGTGTTGTTACTTGGGCAGTAAAATAACAAATGATGGTCGCAGTTCAGAGGATATAAAATGCAGAATGGCAATGGGTAGAAAAGCGTTCTTGAAAAAGAGAAATATTGATTTAAGCCTAAGGAAGTCCTTTCTGAGGGTATTTGTATGGAGTGTTGCCTTGTATGGAAGTGAAATATGGACGATAAACCGTGCGGACAGGAAGAGGATTGAGGCTTTTGAAATGTGTTGCTACAGAAGAATGCTGAAGATTAGGTGGGTGGATCGTGTAACTAATGAGGAGGTACTGAACAGAATTGGGGAGAAAAGAAATTTCTGGCATACCTTGACTAAAAGAAGGGATAGATTGGTAGGACACATTCTTAGACAACAAGGAATTGTGAATTTAGCGTTGGAGGGAAGTGTGTGCGATAAAAACCGCAGAGTAAGACCAAGAGATGGATACAGTAAGCAGATTCAGACAGATGTAGGTTGCCGTTTTTATGTGGAGATGAAGAGGCTTGCTCAGGATAGGGTATTGTGGAGAGCTGCATCAAACCAGTCTCCGGAATGAAGACCACAACAACATGCGCCGGCCGCGGTTGCCGAGGTGACTGAGGCGCTCCAGTCACGGTCAGCACGGCCAGTACGGTCGGGGGTTCGAATCCCCCCTCGGGCATGGATATTTGTGCCGTCCTAGTTCGTAAGTAGTTCATAAGTAGTTTGTAAGTTTAGGGACTGATGACCCCGTAGTTAAGTCCCATAAACTTAACAAACATTTGAACATTTGAACAAGAACATGCTAAAACACGTAACTTTCGCAGCAGACGTAAATTTTGTAAGAGAGAAGGACAAGCAAGAAACTTTCACCATGTTTTCAGCTAATGAGTAAATACTTTAGAGGGTAAATATCTGTGAATCTTAGAGTAGTTGATGTGCGTGGCCTACATTCCTGAGCCCCTGGAGTCCTGGAAGGGAGCAAATGAAAGTCGTTGGTGGTGCTGGGCACGTAATGAAGGAAATACTGGGGGCGGCGCCGGATCGATGCCGTCGGATGCGATGCGTGGCACGCGCCCCCTCTGGGGCACCGCCCCCTCAGAAAGCTGGCCGACCCACGGACCGGCGCGGCATCTATAGCAGACTGTGACGTGGAAACGGCCAAGCGATAGCGAGTAGCTGGGAACGTGTCGCCTAACACCGGCAAATGCTTCGTGCTGGTAATGGATAGTATTTTACCAAGTCATACAACGTGGTGGCACTAGTCATAGGGTACCGATATACAGAGATAAAGATGATAGCTAGTATGGCGACCAAAATGTATAACAACATACGATGACCAGCGTCCGTGATTAATGATGGAACCAAATCAAATATATACTTCAGACATTCTCCTACGACTACAGGTCGTTGTTGTTGTTGTGGTCTTCAGTCTGCAGATTGGTTTGATGCAGCTCTCCGCGCTACCCTGTCCTGTGCAAGTCTCTTCATCTGAGAATACGTTCGGCAACCTACATCCTTTTGAATCTGCTTACTGTATTCGCTCCTCGGTCTCCCTCTACTATTTTTACCCCACACGCTCCCTTCTAAAGCTAAGTTGACAATTCCTTGATATCTCAGAATGTGTCCAACCAATCTATCCCTTCTCTTAGGATATGCCAGAAACTCCTTTTCTCACCGATTCGGTTAAGCACCTCCTCATTAGTTACGTAATCTGTCCATCTAATTGTCATCATTCGTCTGTAGCACCACATTTCAAAAGCTTCTATCATCTTTTCGTCTGAACTCCTTATCGTCCACGTTTCACTGCCATACAGTGCTACACTCCAGACAAATGCTTTTAGAAAGTACTTCCTAACATTTAAATTAATATTGGATGTTAACAAGTTTCGCTTCTTTAGAAACGCTTTTCTCCTCATAGCCATTCTGAATTTTATATCTTCTTTACTTCGGCCATCAGAGGTTATCTTGCTACCCAAATAACAAAATTCATCTACTACTTTTATTGTCTCATTATCTAATCTAATTCCTTCACCATCGCCTGATTTTCGTTTTACTCTTGTTAATGTTCATATTATATCTTTCGTTCAAGACACTGTGCATTTCATTCAACTGCCCTTCCAGATCCTTTGCTGTCTCTGACAAAAATACTATCTCATCCGCAAACTGCAAACTTTTTATTTTTCTCCCTGAACTTTAATTCCCTCTCAAAATTTCTCCTTCCATTCCTTCACTGCTTGCTCAATGTTCAGATTGAACAACATTGGGGAAAGGCTACAACCACAGTCTAATATATACAGTCGCGACACTCACTGCTGTGAAACCTGTTACTGCCTGACATTTGGAGCGACACTAGCGCTCCAAGCGGTCGTAAAGCCGGCTGTCTCTTACAGCCGTATACGACACATTATAATGCCCACTTGTAATTACTTTTATGTGTGGTTTGCTAAATATTGTATATATTCTTGCATTCCAAGCTTTATTTACATATCTTGACACATGACTGAGTCTAAAAGAAACGTAAACCGAGCAAAAACTCGTTGTGATCTGACACAAACTGCAATAATATTACGAAGTAATTATTTCGAAATCGCTTGCAGCTTACCGTGCAAATTCAAAAAAATGTTCAAATGTTTGTTAAGCTTATGGGACTTAACTACGGGGTCATCAGTCCCTAAACTTGCAAACTACTTACGAACTAGGACGGCACAAATATCCATGCCCGAGAGGGGATTCGAACCCCCGACCGTAGTGGCCGTGCCGACCGTGACTGGAGCGCCTCAGTTACCTCGGCCACCGCGGCCGGCAGCTTACCGTGCTGGTAGTGTTAGATAAACATAGTATTTTGCGCAGACAAGCATATAATTGAATTTCCAAGGGATAGTTAAATATCAATAAATGTAAATTTAGCAAAAATTCGCGAATAAACTGACACTAACTGCAACATATTTATGACGAAATTCTTCAGACATTGCACCTTACTTTGCTGGTAAACACAGTATTTCGCACATGAAAAGCATGTAATTAGTCTTCCCGGTGTCACAAAGTGCAAAAAAGGTTTTCCCCCCTGCTCTTTAGTTATGGGAACAACCACTGGCAATGAAACTTTCGTCTAATATAAATTTGCTGCGAGGCTATTTCAGTTATGTTATTTTAAGATAATACGTCGATTACACGACAGTTTAAATGCATATTATATGGATGATCCTCAGTGATTATCACAGTCTGTCATTGTATGGTTAATAGCAGAGGGAGGAGTGGAAGGGGACGGGGCGACAATCGTCTGTAAAATAACATGTCTCTGTGGTTTCAGGTAAATAGGTTTATGTGTTAGGCTGTGGTTTCCATTAGATAAAACAGAAAATATTAATAACGGCTACATTGAACACTTCTTTTCCATACATTTGCCTCAGTAGTAAATTATTTTCGAATGCCCACACAGAAATTCTCAGCAGTAACGGAACAAGAATAGTTTATCTCCCAAAACGCGGCATCTTTATCCAAAAGATCTTCTCGTCTGCTATTTATAAGCCATTTCTTGATCCTAAAAAGAAATAATCTTCAATAAGAGTTTGTTGCTTTCAAGGTAATCGTAAATAAGCATTACCGAAAGGTGATGTTACATACCTCTCAGGCTCTGTAGGAAACCTAAAGAATGATAAATGTGCCGTCTTCTTCTTGTTGTTGCTACAATTTATTGCACTACACACGCTTCCCTTCGTAAAAACCATTTCGTACACCAAAACACACAACAACCAATACACGTCTCGTATACGATATAGAACAGCGTGGCTTTACCTCCGCAAGGAGCGCTGCAGTCGCCTAGTATAACAAAAATCAGCGGTAGTATATGTTAGACTGTGCTACAACCCTGTCTTACTCCCTTCCCAACCTCTGCGTTCCTTTGTTGCCCTTCGACTCTAATAATCGCTGTCTTGTTTTTGTATAGGTTGGATATTACTCTTCGCTCCCTACATTTTACGCCTACTACCTTCAGACTTTGGAAGAGTGCATTCCAGTCGACATTGTCAAAAGCTTTCTCCAAAGCTACAAGCCCCAAAAAAGTTTGCCCTACAGGAATCGAGTGAAATACAAATGTCTGTATACCTATGTCAACTCATATTGCACAAAGTATTCGATCTACAGCGTTATTACCGAAAAAAGGATGCTCCGATGTTTGATTGTGTGTCTCACATCCCTACAGCCACTGTCTTTCTAAACAGTAAACCTTAGGATTTGTGCCTTCTCTTGTGATAAATGCTGGATCAATCGTAATGTCACTTATTGTTGCTCCTGTTTAGCGCGTTCTGAAACTTTTAAGAGAGGCTATTTAACGTTACTCTAGTTATTATAAATTAAGGTGGTATGTTACTAAATCGCCTGAAGTAAGCGATTATGCCTAAACGCAAATGTACCATTTCTTTCAATATGGAAAACATAGTCTACTTTCTCGAAGACCGATATCCTAGTTATGCAATGTAAAATTCGTAGTCATATTTAGGATTAAAATGGTGGAAAGTAGGATGCGGTTCAGCTTGGTAAATCATTCTGTCATAATCTGACTCCTTTTGGTATTAGAGAAACAACTTTAAAATCAGACTTATTAATAAAAAAAAAAAAAAGGGAAAATTCGTTACACACATAAGGAATACTCCTTATGTAGGTTCCATGAACCCATTTAAGAAGTAAAATAATGCCACCATGAACATGCATTATTAAATTCCAGCCATGAAACCACATAATTGTTATTCAGGTTCGCAGAGCTTTTCCATTAATTATAATAACTAGAAAAATTTGTTATAGCTGAGGATTGACCTGGCGTCACGTTTCCTGCATTTCCATGGAGAAAAATGGCAGTTTCAATTATAGCTGTTTCAGAAACAACTGTGCCCGTGGCGGGAATTGTAATGTAGCTGGCAGTTTCTTGTGACGTCACAGCCCAGCCTAGAGCTCCTAAAAACACAGGCTGGCGCATCCGCCATTTCCATTCCTGCGAAAGCTAAACACACCACGCAGCTTATACCAACAGTGTCTTTTTATTTACGTTTAGTGAAATATTTTAAAAGTGCCCGGCATAAAGCCTTAGATCGTGCTACTTTGAGCTTGCATTCCGCTCTTGTTTACATCGATATGTGTATTAGACACAAAAATCTCGCGTTTTCTTTACTTATTGCTGCTTCTGTCCAAATACAGAAATAGAGTAAGATACATATATTTCTGTGATAAAAATCGCGTACTACGTTTAATGCTGCCGAAATTGGTCATCTAGATAAAATTTTTAAGCGAACTTGGCTTCTATTTGAATAATAACTGTCAATATGCGAGGTTTGTTTGCCGTCTTGCAGTAAGTGTTTGTTGTCTGCTGTGACAAATTCAGCACATCGGATTTTTGTACTCAGATTGCTGAAATTACTTCTATTATGTTACTGAGAAAGTTTCAGAATGTATTACAAACACTAAAACTAAAAAGAATATTAGTGTACAGAAACTAAAGTTTACGATCGTAGAGGCACACTGTGCCGATGTTGGCAACAACCTCGAATGCTATTTGAAAACCTAATCGTATAGAATGTGTTGACCATGAAGTAAATAAATAATTCTGTTCCTTCTCTAAGGTTGACAGGTTTTCGTATGTAACAGTACTCTTGTCTTGTCAGTAATTTCATGATCCTTATAAAGAAAACATTTCGTTGTCAACATTAGCACCTATGCCGCCGCAGCCGTAAGTAAATTTACCCAGTATTGTTTGCCAGCTATGTTACAGCCTCTTATAGATAAGCGTCAATGTTGGCATTTGTTGTTGTTATGGTCTTCAGTCCGGAGACTGGTTTGATGCAGCTCTCCACGCTACCCTATCCTGAGCAAGCCTTTTCATCTCCTCAGAAGAACGGCAACCCACATCCACTTGAATCTGCTTACTATACGCGTCTCTTGGTCTCCCTCTGCGATTTCTACCCCACACATTTCCCTCCAATGCTACATTTACGATTCCCCGATGTCTAAGAATGTGTCCTACCAAGCGGTCCCTTCTTTTAGTCAGGGTATGCCAAAAATTCCTTTTCTCACCAATTCTGTTCAGTACCTCGTCATTAGTTACGCGATCCACCCACCTAAGCTTCAGCATTCTTCTGTAGCACCACATTTCAAAAGCCTCTATTCTCTTCCTGTCTGCACTGCTTATCGTCCATGTTTCACTCCCGTACAAGGCAACACTCCACACAAATGCCATCAGAAAAGATTTCCTTACACTTAAATTAATATTCCATGTTAGCAAATTTCTCTTTTTCAAAAATGCTTTTCTTCCCATTGCCATTCTGCATTTTATATCCTCTGTACTGCGACCATTGCATGTTATTTTACTACCCAAGTAACAAAACTCATCTACCACCTTCATTGTTTCGTTACCTAATCTAATTCCTTCAGCATCGCCTGATTTTCTAAGACCGCATTGCATTATTTTTGTTTTGCTCTTGTTAATTTCATTTTATACATATACATGTGGCGTCTGTTCCGAAAGAACAGACGTCACTTCTGATCCTGCAGTTGTTATTATTTAATATTCATAGAATATATGACATCAACTGTGATTGGGCAAAGCTGAAAATGTGCACCCAGCCGGGATTCGAACCCGGGTCTCCTGCTTTCTAGGCAGTTGCGCTGACCCCTACACCACTGGGGACACAGTGACCACCGCACCTGCAAGGACTACCTAGGCACGTCTCCCGTCAGATACAAATTCTTTGCAGGTGCTGTGATCACTGTGTCCCCAGTGGTGTAGGGGTCAGCGCAACTGCCTAGAAAGCAGGAGACCCGGGTTCGAATCCCGGCTGGGTGCACATTTTCAGCTTTGCCCAATCGCAGTTGATGTCATATATTCTATGAATATTCATTTTATACGCCCTCTTCAACACATGGTCCATTCCATTCAACTGCTCTTCCAGGTCCTTTGCTGTCTCTGACAATTACAATGTCATCAGCAAAACGCAATGTTTTTATTTCTTCCCCCTGAACTTTAATCCCTATTCCAAATTCTTCCTTGCTTTCCTTCACCGCCTGCTCGATGTACAAATTGAATAACATAGGAGAAAGGCTACAACCCTGTCTTACTCCCTTCCCAACTGATGCTTCCCTTTCATGCCCTTCGAGTCTAATAACAGCGGTCTGGCTTTTGTACAAGTTGTAAATAACTCTCCTTTCCCTGTATTTTACCCCTGCTGACTTCAGAATTTGAAAGAGTGTATTCCAGTCAACATTGTCAAAAGCTATCTCCAAATCTACAAAAGCTGAAAATGTAGGTATGCCTTTCCTTAAACTATCTTCTAAGATAAGACGTAAAGTGGGTATTGCCTCCCGGGTTCCTATGTTCCTCCTGAATCCGAACTGATCTTCCCCGAGGTCAGCTTCTACCAGCTTTTCCATTCTCCTGTAGATAATTCGTGTTAAAATTTTGCAAGCATGACTTATCAAACTGATGGTTCTGTAATTATCACACCTGTCTGCGGCTGATTTGTTTGGAATGGGGATTATTAAATTTTTCTTAAAGTCTCAGGGCATTTCGCCTGTCTCATACATCCTACACACCAGTTCAAATAGTCTTGTCATGGCTGGCTCTCCCAGAGACTTTAGTAGCTCTGAGGGTATGTGATCTACTCCTGGGGCCTTGTTCCGACCTAGGTCTTTCAAGGCTCTGTCCAATTCACCTCTCAGTATAGAATCTCCTATTTCATCTTTATCTACTTCCTCTTCCCTTTCTACTATATCGTCTCAAAGTTTATTTCCTTTGTAGAGCTGCTCTATGTACTCTTTCCACCTTTCAGCTTTCCCTTCTTTGCTGAGAATTGGTTTCCCATCTAAGTTCTTGATATTCGTAGAGTTGCTTTTCTTGTCCCCAAATGTCTCTTTTATTTTCCTGTAGGCGGTATCTACTTTTCCCCTTGTTATACATTCTTCTACAGATTTTCATTTGGCTTCTAGCCACTCCTGCTTAGCCATTTTGCACTTCCTGTCAATCTCATTTTTTAGTCGTCTGTATTCCATTTTGCCTGTTTCATTTACTGCATTTTTATATTTTCTCCTTTCATCAATTAAATTTAGTATTTCCTGTGATATACAAGGATTTGTTGTAGGTCTTGCCTTTCTACTTATTTTGTCCTCTGCTGCCTTCACTATTTCATCTCTCAATGCTACCCATTCCTCTTCTACTGTTTTATTTTCCCCTGTTTCTGTCAATTGTTGCCTGAATCTTCCTCTGAAATTCTCCAGAACTTCACTTTCTTCAATTTATCTAAGTCCCATCTCCTTATTTTCCTACCTTTCTGCAGTTTCTTCAGCTTCAGTCTACAGTTCACGACTAACAAGTTATGGTCAGAGTCAATATCTGCCCCTGGGTATGTCTTGCAGTTTATAACCTGGTTTCGGAATCGGTCTTACCATTATAAAATCTATCTGATACCTTCCGGTGTCTCCTGGTCTCTTCCAAGTATACAACCTTCTTTTGTGATTCTTAAACCACGTGTTTGTTACGATTAAATCATGTTCCGTGCAAAATTCTACCAGGCGACTTCCTCTTTCATTCCTCCTGCCCAGTCCATATTCACCTACTATTTTTCCTTCTCTTCCTTTTCCTACTACCGAATTCCAGTCTCCCATCACAATTAAGTTTTCCACTCCCTTAATTGTCTGAATAATTTCCTTTAGCTCCTCATATATTTCTTCGATCTCCTCATCATCGGCAGAGCTAGTTGGCATATAAAGCTGTACTACTGTTGTCGGAGTTGGCTTCGTATCTATCTTGACAATGATAATGCGATCACTGTGCTGCTCATAGTATTTTACCCGCATTCCTATTTTCTTATTATCAGCCCTACTCCTCTGATACTCCCAACTGATTTTGTATTTATAATCCTGTACTCACCTGACCAGAAATCCTATTCATCCTGCCACCGAACTTCACTAATCCCCACTATATCTAACTTCAACCTATCCATCTCCCTTTTTCAATTTTCTAATTTTCCTACCCGATTAAGGGATCTAACATTCCACGCTCCGATCCGTAGAATGCCAGTATTGTCTTTCCTGATGACAACATCCTCCTGAGAAGTCCCCGCCCGGAGATCCGAATGGGGGACTATTTTACCTCCGGAATATTTTACCCGAGAGGATGCCATCATCATATTTTCATACAGTAGAGCTGCATGTCCTCGGGAACGGTAACGGCTGTAGTTTCCCCTTGCTTTCAGCCGTTCGCAGTAGCTGTGTGGCAAAGCCACATTAGCTGATGTTACAAGGCCAGCTCAGTCAATCATCCAGACTGTTGCCCCTGTAACTACTGAAAAGGCTGCTGCCCCTCTTCAGGAACCACACGTTTGTCTGGCCTCTCCACAGATACCCCTCCGCTGTGGTTGCACCTACGGTACGGCTATCTGTATCATTGAGGCACGCAAGCCACCCCAACTCGGCAATGTCTGTGGTTCATGAGGGTGGAGTACAAAACCATATAAAGCACACAGATTGTGCTCTAAAAACAGTATGTTCTGGGACGTTTTGCTGTAATATGATATGTTGCGGCTGCTAATTCCCTACAAATTCAAATGTTCAAATGTTCGTAAAGTCTATGGGACTTAACTACGGGGTCATCAGTCCCTAAACTTACAAACTACTTATGAACTAGCTAATCCTAAGGACGGCACAAATATCCATGCCCGAGGGGGATTCGAACCCCCGACCGTAGTGGCCGTGCAGACCGTGACTGGAGCGCCTCAGTCCCCTCGGCCACCGCGGCCGGCTAATTCCCTACAGGCAGCTTATCTGTTAAGAGGTAGTACTTTCATAACAACTAAACAAAACTGTAAGTTCAAATATCACAACCGATTTTTACTATTAAATATTGCTTGAAGTCATAATAATAACTATTTACTTATAATACATAACTGTGGGCTCAGTTCGGGTTCCCAGTTTTTGCGCCGATATTTTATGATCAATTTTTTCTTCTCTTAGAATCTCTCGGGGAAACTAAACGTTCTGTAGCCACCTCTGGCATGATTTGAGCAGTTTATGACAACACAACCACCTGTAACGTCGTGCTAATGTGCCGTGACGCAAATCCTATAGCACCGCAGTGTGTTTAACTTACGAGCCACGAGGATGAAAATGACGGATACGTCAGATCGTGCTTATAGGAGCCTTAGCCCACCCGGCTGCTTCACTTAACCCTGCGTTACTATCATGTGGCTTTAACGCTCGCTACTAACACCCGTCTTTCAGGGGTTTTTGAACTTTTGTTAGTAACACCCGTCAATTCGGCGAGTGTGATTCCAAACCAATACTCTACCGTGTACACTTGTTCATCAATTGTTCCTCAGTCACAGCTCACTGACAATTTGAACGTAGCCGTCATTTTGACGGATGTTACTAAGCTAAACATACGCTCGCCGCAGCCGTGTGCCCCACGCGACAACAGCTCACGGCCAGGAAGTGGAGCAAGTGAGCACTCCCTAGCTCACAGGCGAGCGCGCTAGCTGGAACAGCCTGATTTATTCACAACCGATACAATAAGGGCGCTTTCCCTCGGCGCCACTCGCATAGGTGCGACAGACTGTCTCTTTGGACACCGAAGATGTGGGGAGGGGGGCTAGCGCCATTATCAAGACCCGGCACTCAAAGGAGTGAACCCCCAGTCGTCTGAAGCACCAGCCGCTACTGCATGTCATACAATAATTTTGGCTACTAAGTTATTTTTAAAAGTTTTTATTTCTGATTAGCTGTAAGCCCGCCGTTGCCCGGGTGTTTATTTATCCTACACCCTCATAGTCCACATCCCGTTCCCCCCTCTCTCTGCACCCACCTCTTTCTCTCCCATCTCTCTATTCGTTTCCACCTTTCCCTCTGTCAGCAAAGTCTTCTGCAAGGTATCCTCTGTCATGTACCATAAAAACATTTATGTATCCAGTGATCTTCCTCTTGGTTTAAAGGTCTTGTGTGCAAAAAGTCATAAAGATTGGAGCAAAACAATGTATTTAGTAAAATTTGGTAAGTTAAGTACCCTCCACCACGCACCGAGCGAAATTTTATACAGACAGTGACATTCCTCTTGTTTTTAAGGTAGTGTGCAAAATGTTATCAATATCGGAACAAAACTATAGATTTCTATGCAATAGAAACGCAGGGTCACATTAAAAAACGCACTTTCTTGTTTTCACATATTCTAGTTTCATTTCATACAACTCTTCGGAGAATAACGAAAAAAATAAATAAATGAAAAGGATCTGAGAAATCGGTCGAGCCGTTAGTTATGGAGCGACCAAGGTATTTAGGGATCCATTTTTATGTTGCAAAGTACCCTCCCCCATGCACCGTATTAAACTTAAGGTAGACGGTGACGTTGTCTTGTTTTGAAGGTCAAGCGTGCGAAATTTCATCAGAATAGGAATTAAACTTTAGTGAGTCTGTAGTAGAACTATGCTCCGCCATGCACCTATCTCAAAATACTTTCTTAGCTGACTTTTCTACCTGTAAACTATATTCCTGCCAAATTTCAGTTTCATAGGTGAAGTAGTTTTCGAGATTACGTGTTTAGTCAGTGAATGAGTGACATTACGTTTTTATATAGATAAAGATTAAGAAAACAGATTGCTTAATTTTGGATGCAATAGAAGGGACACTTGCAACCAAAACTAAATAGTAACATACAAATCTGTAATGCTAACTTTATTTCATACAAGTTCATGCCTGATGCGACAGTTTTACGACATCTACAGCGAAACTGTTGTGAGCGGTAGACTTCGTTTCATCATTTTGTGGGGGTAGGTGGGTGTGGGGGTTCAGTTACAAAACGCTTCGTAAACGTCCGAAATTACATGCAAACTTTGATTCAGGTCCCTAACTACTCACATTTTCCAACAATTGAGCTTAAACTGGGTATTCTCACGCGGTGGCCTCTCATTATTTATGACGTCATATCTCCTTAACTATGTGTCGTGTTCTTTTGTTTTTTGGTCAGGAACCTTCGTGAACAGTTCACCAAGGTTTCTTTGCAATCGAATGAATCGTTTATTAACACATAGAGGACATACAGACAAACATTCATATATATAATCTGAGGAATAAAATGATAAGATCCGAAGATGGCAGTTAAGCTGCCGAAACCGGTTATCTAAATAAAAATTTGAAGCGAACTTGGCTGCTGTCCTTAATAGATTGATTGAAAGGAATACTTTTATGATATTCCACTTTATGTAAAATTGTTTCTAAAGTCCCACAATTGCACCAACACACCTGAACAGTTTTCTTCAAATGTTTGTAAACCTAATGGATCAAACTACAATGTTCATCAGTTCCTATATTTACGAACTAATTAAACTCACTTATACTAAGACAACACACCCACCCATGTCCGAGGGAGGACCCGAACCTCCGGGGAAAAACGCCACCCACTCGTAGCATGATGCCTTAGACCAAACTGTCATTTGGCGAGGCTTGGTTACTTCCACATCGTTACCGAGACAGTGAAATTAGGTTACGTCCTAGAGTTGTTCACTGCGCATACTGAAGTCGCTAAACAAAATTATTCTCGAGTATTGAGATAGATCACGCACCAGTTATCAATTCCATAAAAGTTTTTGTCCCTGGTTCTAAGCGCCTTTTAGGGTCTACGCTGCCGTTCCCGCTGGAGATTCCAGTCCTCCCTTGGGCGTGAGTGTGTGTGTGTGTGTGTGTGTGTGTGTGTGTGTGTGTGTGTGTGTGTGTGCTGTCCTTCGGATAGGTTTAGGTTAGGTTAAGAAGTCTGTAAGTCTAAAGACCGATGACCACATTAGTTTGGTACTACAGGTTTACAATCATATGAATTTGAAAACTACATTTTTGAGAATATCTTATTCCACTTTCTAGTACTGAAAAACAAGGAAGAACACACAAAAATACGACGCTATGTACTCAATAACTCCCGTACCTTTATGCCATTCACAGAAAACATACTTTAAAAAATTAATCTGCCATTAGGCAAACGTCATCAATAAGAAACACGAAGCATACCTGCTGCTATGAAGCACAGTTATAGACTACAGGACAGCTGCTCTCAATACCAAAGATTATATGTATGTCTCAATCTGTCATTGTAACCTGCAATGTAACTACCTTGACTTTTCAGAAACAGTATGTCCAGTCTATAGAAATACAATCAAAGCCATAATGTGGACCAATCAAAATAAAAATGACATCAGGCTATAATATAGTTTTGCTATACATGGATTATCGTTAATATTTAGAGCAGCAGGTGTTTAAAATCCCTAATTTGACGCGGCAAGTAAACCGAGAACTTTGTATGCAAGGATTCGTCACGAAAGACTTCGTAGCCACAGCAGGTATTTATGTTGACAAAGCACGTATGCTGCGTGTTTCTTATTGATGACATTGCCTAATAGCAGATTTATTCTGTGACTAGCATATTGGTTCGAATTCGTAGAGTCGTAATATAATGTGTGCTTTCTTGGTTTTCAGTACCTGAGAAAAGCATATGGTCGTCACGAAACAATGTCGTAGGGTGTCCCAGCTATCTTGTCCACCCAAAATATCTCTGGAAAAATAACAGCTATTGGAAAACGACAGTCACCGGTATCAATGTACGGCTGGGGCCCATGAATGTACATATTTGGAAACATTCTAAAACGAAAGCAAATGTGTTTTTTAACACAAGCCTATGTTTTTTTTTCAATGGACGCCCTATAGTTTTTCTTCAGCAATACATAGCATGACAAATCACATAAGGAATGGTGTTGATTGCATCGCAATATTCCAATTACATCCTGAGGTATTGCGAAGCGAAGTTGACGCTTGAAATACGCGAAACGCGCGGCTAGCGCACGTCCTGAGACTCAAGCGAGAACCCTATGCTGCTCAGGACGTGCGCTAGCCGCGCGTTTCGCGTATTTCAAGCGTCAACTTCGCGTCGCAATATCTCGGGATGTAATTGGAATATTGCGATGCAATCAACACCATTGTTTATGTGATTTGTCATGCTATGGATTGCTGAACAAAAACTATAGGGTGTCCATTAAAAAAAACCTAAGTTTGTGTTAAAAAACACATTTGCTTTCGTTTTAGAATGTTTCCAAATATGTACATTCATGGGCCCCAGCCGTACACTGATACCGGTGAAAGTCGTTTTCCAATAGCTGTTATTTTTCCAGAGATATTTTGGGTGGACAAGATAGCTGGGACACCCTGTATATTACTGATTACAGGTGGATCGTTTACCTCAGTATTTGATGGAGACACAATTTACTGTGGCGTCAAAACAGATTACAAAATTACTAGGTCACCCACAGCGTGCTACTTGAATTAAGCTGGGTGATGCAGCTGGTGAAGTAGAGGCGCGGGTCGCGCTATGTGGAGCGGAAATGCGTTGGCCAACAGGCAACAGCTTGCTGCCGCCAGCCTCTTCCTGCACACACCTCGCCGCGCCGTTGTGTGGTGTATCGACTGCCACATACCACCTGCGCCCTCACTAACCTCTTCCCTTCTTACATCTTACACTAAATTATTTACTGACTTTTGTAAATCACAAATTACATGTGGTGTCCCACAAGGATCCATCTTAGGGCCATTGCTTTTTCTTGTGTACATTAATGACCTCTCATCAGTTACACTACCAGAAGCAGAGTTCGTTATGTTTGCAGGTGATACAAGTATTGCAATAAAAAGTATGTCAAGCATAGTTATAGAAAGGTCTGCTAATGATATTTTCATGAACATTAATAAATGGTTTAAAGCCAACTCATTGTCATTAAACTTTTAAAAGACTCACTACATGCATTTCAGAACACGTAAGAGATTTCCCGCCAGCATATGCATTATTATATGCAGATAGAAGAGGTTGACAGTATTAAATACCTGGGATTACAGCTTGATAATAAATTTAGTTGGGAGGAGCACACAACAGAACTGCAGAAACGACTCAACAAATCTGTATTTTCAATACGAGTTTTATCAGACATAAGAGACATAAAACTAACAAAGCTTGCATACTTTGCTTATTTTCATTCCATAATGTCATATGGCATAATATTTTGCGGTAACTCTTCAAGTCAGTCAGTCAGTCTTCAGAGTCCAAAAGCGTGTAATACGTGTTATTTGTGGAGTAAATTCACGAACGTACTGTAGAAGCCTCTTCAAAGAAATTTGTCATAAATAATATATCCCTTTTCCCAACAAACAGCTCGGTTCATACATACAATACAAGGAATAAAAATGATCTACATAAGGATTTAAAAGCACTTACTTTAGTTCAAAAAGGGGTCCACTACTCAGGGATACACAATTTCAATAATTCACCATCAAGTATAAAAAATTTAGCTACAAATAAATATCATGTGTGTATCATTATTTATATTATTAGTATTATCTATTATTCAGCTTGTAAAATTTGTTTCTTGACATGTTCCACATCCACGAGGATCTCCTGAACATGGATCTATGGAACGAAATACAAATCTAAATCTAATCTATGGAGGATACGTACAGCGTGAAGCATCGAATGGTAATTTGTACAGAGACCGGGATTCGAACCCCGGTATCCTCCTTATTAGGCAGTTGCGCTAACCACTGTACTGCCTGGAACGGACTAATTGAGCGTGTCATGCCACCTGTTCAATCCCTCGACTTTGACTCATTCTTCCGTTCAGTGATGAACTGAAAACTGGAAATGCTGTACTATTTAGGACTTACCTAAAAGTTTTCACAGGGTGGGGGCAAATAAAAGTTGCCCGGACGGGTGTGTAACACTATAACACAGATGCGATACTGTCTTGAAAACTTGGTAGTATATATATATATATATATATATATATATATATATATATATATATATATATTAGATGTGCTTTACTTACCAGGCGAGAGAGCACAGTTACATAGATAGAAATACAAATAAAAACACACACATACACAAGCAAACACACAAATGCTGAGCTTTTGCAACCCTGGGTTGCTTCTTCAGAAAAATAGCAGGGAAGGAGAGGGAAAAGGAAAGGATGTTGGTTTTAAGGTACCGGGTGAGGAATCATTCCATCCCAGGAAAGACTAACCTTGGGGAAAAAGGATAGGTAAACACACACACACATCCATACACACGCGCACACACCACGGCAGACATATGTATGGACGTATGTGCGTGTGTGTGTGTGTGTGTGTGTGTGTGTTTACCTATCCTTTTTCCCCCAAGGTTAGTCTTTCCCGGGATGGAATGATTCCTCACCCGGTACCTTAAAACCAACATCCTTTCCTTTTCCCTCTCCTTCCCTGCTCTTTTTCTGAAGAAGCAACTTAGGGTGGCGAAGCTTAGCATTTGTGTGTTTGTGTGTGTATTTTTATTTGTGTTTCTATCTACGTACCTGTGCTCTTTCACCTGGTAAGTAAACCACATCTGACCATTAAAATTGATACACCACGTAGATGACGTGCTGCACACGCGTAATTTACCCGAAAGGAAGAAAATGCTGTGATATGCAAATCATTAGCTTTTCAGAGCAGCGACGTCTCAATCCCTGAGTCAACAGATGGGGAAGTTTGAAAGTCGACAACCATCTGCAAGAACAGTTCGAAGACGTTTGCAGCAGCATGGACTATCAGCTCAGACACCATGGCTGCGGTCACCCTTGACGCTGCATCTCCCACAGTAGCGCCTGCGATGGTGTACGCAACGACGAACCTGGGTGCACGAATGGCAAAACGTAATTTTTTCGGATGAATCCAGGTTCTGTTTAGAGCATCATGATGGTCGCATCCGTGGTTGGCGACATCGCGGTGAACGCACATTGGAAGCGTGCATTCCTCGTCGCCATACTGGCGGTTGACTCAGGCAGGGCAGACTGCCCCGGAGACCACAGCGGCCGCGCACTCGCAGAGCACCGGCCCGCCGCCGTCTGCGCCAGGCGACTAGCAGAACCCGCGCAGGTTACGGTGGGCGATGCGCAGATACGAGTTTTCGTCGAAGCGCTGGGCGAGTTCACTCCTTCGTTCGGAAGGGAAGGCCGTGTCAGTCCAGTGTTGTGAACCAGTGGGATTCGTCTCATGTCGTGGGACACTTTGACAGTTAGTTTTCAGAAAGAGAAAAAGAGATTTTTTGCGATAAGTGAGACGATTATATACAAGGTGTTACAAAAAGGTACGGCCAAACTTTCAGGAAACATTCCTCACACACAAAGAAAGAAAATATATTATGTGGACATTTGTCTGGAAACGCTTAATTTCCATGTTAGAGCTCGTTTTATTACTTCTCTTCAACTCACATTAATCATGGAATGGAAACACACAGCAATAGAACGTACCAGCGTGACTTCAAACACTTTCTTACAGGAAATCTTCAAAATGTCCTCCATTAGCGAGGATACGTGCATCCACCCTCCATCGCATGGAATCCCTGATGCGCTGATGCAGCCCTGGAGAATGGCGTATTGTATCACAGCCGTTCACAATACGAGCACGAAGAGTCTCTACATTTGGTGCCGCGGTTGCGTAGACAAGAGCTTTCAAATGCCCCCATAAATGAAAGTCAAGAGCGTTGAGGTCAGGAGAGCGTGGAGGCCATGGAATTGGTCCGCCTCGGAATTCGGACAGCGAATCTGTTGTTGAGAAGCGTACGCACACTTCGTCTGAAATGTGCAGGAGTTCTATCGTGCATGAACCACATGTAGTGTCGTACTTGCCTTATAAATGCACATGTTCTAGCAGTACAGGTAGAGTATCCCGTATGAAATCATGATAACGTGCTCCAGTGAGCGTAGGTGGAAGAACATGAGGCCCAATGAAGACATCACCAACAATTCCTGCCCAAACGTTCACAGAAAATCTGTGTTGATGACGTGATTGCACAATTGCGTGTGCATTCTCGTCAGCCCACACATGTTGATTGTAAAAATTTACAATTTGATCACCTTGGAATGAAACCTCATCACATTTTAAAAAGAAATACTAAAATGAGCTCTAACGTGGAAATTAAGCGTTTCCGGGCACATGTCCACGTAACATATTATCTTTTTTTGTGTGTGAGGAATGTTTCCAGAAAGTTTGGGCGTACCTTTTTGTAACACCCTCTATATACAGGGTGTTTCACTAAGTGTGTTGCCTCTGTAACTTATAAAATAATAGGTGACGGGAAATTTTAATGCGGTAGGTCAACACAAGAAATGTTACAATTTCTGCGGAGCTATGAACATAGTTTATTGTATCATTTTCCAAAGGGTTACAGCACCAAGATATGATTTTTTAAAATGGAACAATAGTTTTTTTTTCTATCGTGCATTGGATTCGTTGAAACCAGCTGCGTCCAAATCAATTTAAACTACATTCCTATCACTCTTAGTTTGGGAGCTACAACCCTTCGAACTTTCAGGGGCAGATACCACACGCTGTACATAATACATGGCTGTGTGGTGGGTGATGGATGTTATGGCGGTGGGAAGTTGATTTACATGAGATGTTCAAATGTGTGTCCATGTTCCTCAATGCATAATGCAATGCGCCGTCGAAAGGATCTGCGGACGAGATGAAACGGAGCAACATGCGTCCTCGATGCGCCGGTTTAGATCATCTGGGGATGTGGGCTCAGTGACATAAACACGATCCTTTAGATATCCCAACAAAAAGAAATCTACTGGTGTTAAATCGGGCGACCTTGCGGGTCATGAATGAGGACCAAGGCACCCCAGCCATCTTCCCGCAAACCTGTTGTTTAGTTCTTCCACAACAGCACGGGCAGAATGGGCTGGGTGACCATTGTGCTGCATCCACATATGGACTCTCGTGTGTAGACACACATGTTCAAGGAGACCTCCCAAACTGTCAGCTATAAAAGCGCGATGTAACTCACCTGTCAGTGTACCTGGGAAGTAGTGTGGACCGATGATTTCATCCCCAAGGATTCCACACCACACGTTAATAGACCACCAACGTTGACGGTCGACAGGTAGTACCCACCGAGGACTGTCTGCGGCCCAGTAGTGCATGTTATGGCGATTCACTGCACCATAATTTGTGAACGTGGACTCATCATAAAACATAACACTTTGTAACGACTCCAGCGTGAAATTACGCATGGCTCACTCACAGAATGTCACTCTTGCACAGCAATTGTTCCCATGCAGCTTCTGGGTCAGTGACAGGCGGTACGGGTGAAACCTGTGGCCGTGTACTATACGCCACACAGATGTGAGAGCCGGCCGCGGTGGCCGAGAGGACTGAGGCGCTCCAGTCACGGTCAGCACGGCCACTACGGTCGGGGCTTCGAATCCCCCCTCGCACATGGATATTTGTGTCGTCCTAGTTCGTAAGTAGTTCATAAGTAGTTTGTAAGTTTAGGGACTGATGACCCCGTAGTTAAGTCCCATAAGCTTAACAAACATTTGAACAGATGTGAGACTGACACCAGCAACTGCAGTAACGGCTCGTAAGCTGACATGAGGATCGTGGTGTAGTGCAGCTAAAACAAACACCTCCGTCTCCTCACTTCTTGCAGGTCTTGGTCTGTTACTGCGGTGCATTACCAAGCTGCCTGTTTCCCGAAGTGGTTATTCGGCACGTAAGAACGTAATGGTTGCTGGGGCTCTTCGCCTAGGATATCTCACGGCATACGCCGTGGCTGCTAAAGTGGCAGCGAGCATCAGCAACATGTCAACGTACTCGTTGTTCGTGAAAGCCATCGTCATCCGATGTCAGTAACTGTGATATATTGAGCCCCGGTTGTTTGTGTGGTTCCATCTGTCGGGTATACGGCCGTGTGCGGCGACAGTCGGCATTCTAACAGTGCATCGAGGAAGCTTCTCGCTCCGTGACACCGGCGACGTTACAACTAGGCCGCACCACATTTAGAAGGCACATTGCATTATGCGCAGCGCTTGTGGTATCTGTCCCTGAAACTTTGAAGGGTTGTAGCTCCCAAACTATCAGTGATAGGAATGTAGTTTAAATTGATTTGGACGCAGCTGGTTTCAACGAATCCAATGCACGATAGAAAAAAACTATTGTTCCATTTAAAAATATATATATCTTTGTGCTGTAACTCTTTGGATAATGATACAATAAACTATGTTCATAGCTCCGCAAAAAGTGTAACATTTCTTGTGTTGACCTGCCGCATTAAAATTTCCCGTCACCTATTATTTTATAAGTTACAGAGGCAAACACACTTAGTGAAACACCCTGTATATATCCAGATCCTAGGATTTTTATCTGTCACATTCCACTTCTTTCACCTCTGGCAGCATTGATTATGTGAAAAATACCGAGTAGCACCGTGGTTCGGAACCCACGTTAAACTATAGGTCCCCCTATTACTGGCTGGGTAAGTCAGTTCGAAGGTCGGAGGAAGGCAACGGCATACCACCTCCAAACAGGACCATGCCTAGTAAAGCACTTTGGTGTTCAAACCAATCTTCGGATTGTTGACTGCTTTATAAGGTAACACAGCTCAAGGAAGTAATCGTATGACACCTGCTGAATGTTGTTTGTTCAACCAGCAGTGAAAAATGTTCAAATGTTTATTAAGCTTAAGGGACATAACTGCGGGGTCCTCAGTCCCTAAACTTACAAATTAAAGACGACACAAACATCCATGCCCGAAGGGGGATTCGAGTCCCCCTTCGACGGGGAGCGGCCTCGCACGTCGTAGTAACCAGCAGTCCGCACTCCCACTGTATAGTAGTTATACGACTTCAATGCACTATTATTTACTTTATTTTCCTGTCCACCATAGAGCACAAACAACATCATTAAAGCGGCACAGCATGAAGTATGGAGCTGTCGACCTATTTTTTCGTTTTGCTCTCTTGCTTTTGTTGCCGTGGGACACTTTATGCTGAAAGGGGATATTTTGAATTCGTGGATGGGACTTTTGAGCTTCAGAGGTTGGCGACACTGCGTCAGTCCACTTCCGCCTGCCTGCCAGTGCACATCGAGTGAGCGGGCCGCTATAAGCGGCGTGGCAGCGCAGTCTCCAAGCATTAGGTGCAGGAAGAGTTCTGCATAGCCGGGCACGAGGGATTGTTTCCAGTAATTAACGGCGGAAGAGGCAAAAGAGGAAATAAAAATCCCGTTAAAAGTGTCCTTCAAGGAGTGCAGGCTGCTACTGGTGATTCACTTCGGAAATAAAAAAATTAAAAGCGAGAGAGAGACAGAGAGAGAAATTAGTTACCGGTAGTTGTGAAGGTTTCTCTTCTCCAGGAAAAAGCGGAATAAAGAGAAAAGGGCTTATATTTCGATGATTTTCAAGAACAACTTGTGCAGAAATTGATAAACAATTTCCACGTGACAAACAAATAGCGCTAAAATAAAGTAATTTTTTCCCGTAATAAGGGAAAATAAGCCTTCAATGGAAGTATTTCTTCATTGGGGTACCTACTTAAAACGTTAGGCTTCAGGTACATAAATTTTTTAAATTTCAATGTAATATTTTATTTTTGTGCAATTTATGCGCTTAATATTTACCAGGTGGCGGAAAAACAGGTTACAGAAAGGTGCTTTGGAACATTTAGAAATACGCAGTAAACGTGTCGAATGTTTTTTAATAAAATCAAATAGCACCCCGAAGGGAGTTGACTTCTCATATATGTCGATGAAACAAACTTTCGCAGTTCGAAACTACGCCCAAAGAGTGCACAGATGGCTCAAGTAATGGAGTAAAGACGCCACTTTCTAAAGGACATTGTCTGATTATAGTACACGCAGATCTTCTAATATATAAAGCAGAGTGTCCGTATATTTGTACGTTTTGCATACAAATCTAGTTTTGTGCCAATCTTTATGAAATTTTGTACACGTAAGCTTGAATCCATGAGGACGGTCGCCGTAAGTGTAAGAATCACATACGATATATAGTTCACGAGATATGACGTTATAAACAAAGAAATGTGTCTAAAACTGGTACATTTAGCGACAATGCTGCTCAATTTCTCCTTAACCACTGGCCCGATTTCAACCAAATTTGGTACACATATTCCTTACGTGCGATAACAATTTCCACACGAGTACGAACCACATACGACACATCATTCAGGAGATATAACGTCGTAAACAATAGGAATCGCAGAAAACTGCCACATAAAGCGGCGAGACTTTATAAATACGCTATATGAGACTAAGAGTACTTAACAACTTGGAACACACTTTAAACATAATTTCAAACTTTTATTAAACTTTTTCTCGCTAACACCCATAGAAAAATGATGAAAGGAAAAATGTTTCTCGCTTACTACTTTTCCGCTGTTTATGGAGTAAAACTACGGCATTCGCTATAATGTTACAAATTATAATTTGTACACTACAAATTGCAGCCGCAGGAAATTTACAGTCAGTATACAAGCATATAGTTGGATGTACCTTCTAAATTGTATCACTGTACGACACGTAGTTCATGAGATATGAGCACATAACAGTAACTTTCCGCTGTTCATGCACTAAAACTACGGCATTTAGTATGACGTTACAATTTATAATTTCTACACTATAAATTGTAGCCGCAGGAAATTTTACAGACAGTATACGCGCATATAGTTGAGTGCACCCGGTAAATTATATCACAGTACGACACATAGTTCATGAGCTATGAACACAAACAGTAACGTTCATGGAAAAACGATTCATAACGCACCAAGTTTTAATCTATTAGTTCTTTACTATTAATTGTATTCCCAAGAGATTTTAAAGTCATACAGCCATTATACAAATGAATATATAACTGAAAAATGGCAGGAATAAATAAATAAATACTCGTGCGACGCCGGGTTTTCAGCTAGTAACTGATAAGGACAAGTAGTTCTGCAGACTATAAGGTATTTATGTGTATAAAGGCTAAAGAAAACATTTACGTTTTATGGTCTATAATACTCTAGAACAGGAGAAACTGAGCATTCCTTTTAAAGACAGAAATACCATCGATTTAATTAAGATGTTTCGTATTTTGGGTGTTTGATTTAGTATTGTTTCTGACTAACTGTTTAAGCTCTATCCAGATGACTGCAGTAAATTGAAGACTAATGAAAAATTTATCTATTTGCAAGTTAAACAGAAACAACATATTTCCTGCATGCACACAAGTAATACTAACAAATCAGTCCGTATCCTCTATCGTAAATGTTACACAACTAAAGCTTTAAGTAGCATGTATTTCGAAGTAAGAGAGGTAATGTAAATAAAATGATAAAAATAATGAAATTATGATGGTATGATATGGTTAGGTACAGAAGAGAGAAGTTATAAGACTCCGGCAGGTAGTGGAGCGTAGGCTTCAGTTTAGAGCGGCACTTCACTTCTCCTCCAGTGCTGGTCTCTTCCCCCTCACCTCTCTGGTCGCTTCCTCACCACTACCACCATCGCCAGACTTGCCTAGCCGTTTGCGCACCTACTGGCCAATTTATTTTGCGAACGCTCTAAATAGTGCCACGCCACAACTGCTGCCAGTTGCCTCATGTCTATCCCGCCAATAGCAAGTTCCAATGCAAAAGCTAATCGAAAGACGCCCACTTCCACAAATAAGAGGGAAGAGTGCAACCTCCAATCAGATGAAAAAACCTGTCACGACAAAACCAATCGTTGACATCCTTTTCCACCAATGGTGTGTAATAATGTAAACACTAATAAAGAAAGACCGTCATCCCTCTTCCTCAAACCTCTGTCACGAGCTATCTCATAGCAAACTCTTCAAATCCTAAAATGTCACGCCCTCTGCCTCGCCTACTGAATCCAGCTCCCCTACCTCATGCTGATCCTATATGACCTCATCCCATTTCCCCATTTCCTGCAATACGTTGAACACATCCGGATCCTATACATCAACTGCAAGATCCACAACCCCCTGGTATGCCCCATCCTTACCCATCCTGGGCCTCTGCTACACCTTTACCGCTGCATCCCTCCCTCCCTTCACCTTCACACTCCCCACATCCTTTCCTAGGGTAATTTCCGCCACCTCCCCCTCCCGGTTGATGCCCTCTGTCTTGACATATGCCCATCCTACCAACCCTGATCCCCTCCTGTGGTTGAAACGCCCCTTCTCCCCCCTCTCCTTTTCTCTACCGCCACTTGGCTATTCCTCTTCCTGCCCAGGAGTCCCTACGCTTCCTCCCCCCTCTCTCCTACCCCCCCCCCCCCCCCCACGCTCCCCCTCCCTAAGGGTGCTGCGCCATCAGTTTTAGCAGTGCTTCGTCCAGTGTTGTGCCAATGTTCCAAGTGCATCAGTGTGTGCTTTTAATCTACGTCCGCCACCTCCAGACAAGTGTCGCAAATATAACATTTTAAGCATTCGTCTCGTCAGTGTTTTGGTGTGTTAATGTATGTTTTTAACACCACTGTGGCTCATTGGTTTTACTGGCTACGTGTATTTTATTATCTGTAATGTGATCATAATTATCGCCTTGTCCATGTTTTACATCTCCATTGTTTTAAACTCCATGCATATGTTTTTCATTCTTCATATTCATTTGTGTATTATCTCTCGGATGAAGAGCAGCACATGATGCTGCTACCAGCATACTGGCATGTAATTTGTCAGTGTGAAATTAAAGGGAAAAATCACATTCAGCAAGCAGGTGAAAGCCGCCTGCAACTGTGGCCGAAACGTCGGTAGATTTTATAAAAATAACGATGCGGTTTCATACCGAAACGAGAGATGGACTGTAAACACAGCGAGGCGCGTGACCAGGGGTGGACAAAACAATGTCGCCGCATCCGTTTCAGGTGTAAAGCGTTTGTGTGAGTTATAACGGGATATATTAGAGGCTGGCTAGTAATTTCATCTTAAAGCCGTAGTTGCTCAATAACAGCGTAAGTATTAAGCTTTCACGTTCTATCTCTTTAACCCTTTCTCGTCTGTATCGCGCAAGTGTTAACTTATTATGTCATCCTGCGTTTTGAATTCACGCAAGAAGCGATCAAAGAAGAAATCATCAAAAGTTCTTAATGTGTATAAAACGCAGTTGTTGTGTCCAGAATGATAAATGACAGATATTGTTATAAAAGCAGCTGCATCTACGGGTGTTGGTCCTTCGTCAGCTTATCATATAGTAATTTATTACAAGGCTACACAGTCTTTGAAGTATTAAAAAAAAATGTTGAATGACTCTCACAGAAATGTGATACGAAGTACATGATTTGTTGACATAGTTCTTACTGTCGTAACGAAAATGCTGATTTGGGGAATTTTCAGAGATTCTACGAATTATTAAAAGAAATGAATTTTGATTATCTGTGGCGTCTATATCACTGCTATATAGAAAAACACACAACCGCTTTACAACTGATACAGAGGTTTTAATTCCAAATTATTAACTTATCCACCAACAGCCTTAAAGTTTATGTTGCTTCATTTAACCATTTGTTTCGGTATTGGATCAATACTATCTTCAGGCCCTATACAAATTAATTTGCAAATCAGTATTGTATCTATGACATCATGGTGTACGTATGTCATACAAAATATACAGAAGAATTAATGTAAGACCGAAACCAGTCGTTAAATAAAGGAACATAAACTTTACGGCTGTTGGTGGATAAGTTAATGATTTGGAATTAAAACTCGACCAACAGCGGCAGTCCCTATTGCATTACACCGTGGAACCACATAGCTTGATACCCAGGTAGCGACATTAAACGAGCGCCCCGGTTTTGTTTACCCCTGGTCACGCGACCCGGCATGTTTACAGTCTGTCTCTCGAAAATTTTCAAATGTTTGTATAGCTTATGGGACTTAACTACGGGGTCATCAGTCAAAAAATGTTCAAATGTTTGAAGAGCTTATGCGAGTTAACTACGGGGTCATCAGTCCCTAAACTTACAAACTACTTATGAACTACCTACAACTAAGGACGGCACAAATATCCATGCCCGAGGGGGGATTCGAACCCCCGACCGTAGTGGCTGTGCAGACCGTGGCTAAAGCGCCTCAGTCCCCTCGGCACTATTTATGAACTAACTAATATCCATGCCCAGTACTCCACAGTGGCGTCCGTTTAGCGAAAAGTCTAGCCTACTAGCTGAAGCTGGAGTCCTTCCCCTGCGATTTCGTCGGCAGCAGCTGTTCTATGCCGCCCATGTTCATGCAATAGCGCGCCATCCGAATCGCAGGCTTCTTTTTCCAGGTGCTACATTCCCGTCTCCACGACAACGACCGAGGTCGGGTCTTCCGATCGCGGTCCGTGTTTGTTCCGTCCTGTCGTCTCTTGAGTCCCTTCCTATCCCTCCTGCTATTCACTGGCCTTACCGCATCGCTCCTTGGTCACTTTCACGTCCACAGCTTCAGCTGGACTTGGCGCATGTCTCGAAAGCCTCTGTAGCGCCACTGAGTCTCCGTCGCCAGTTTCGGGCGGTTTTAGAGTCGTTCTGTGGCGCGGAAGTCGTGTACACGGATGGTTCTGTGGTCGACGGCCGTACTAGCTATGCATACGTCCATGGTGAGCATACCGAACAGCATTCACTGCCCTGTGGAAGTAGCGTGTTCACTGCGGAACTGGTTGCCATCTATCGGGCACTTGGACATCTCAGAGGGTGCCCTGGGGAGTCTCTGGTCATTTGTTCTGACTCCCTTAGTGGTTTGCAAGCCCTCGCCAAATGTTTCCCAAAACACCCTTTGGTGGAATCCATACAGGAGTCTGTTTCCAGGCTTGTTCGGTCTGGTCGCTCGGTGGTCTTTGTTTAGACCCCAGGCCACATCGGCATTTCTGGAAACGAACATGTGGATCAGCTGGCTAAGCAAGCTACTTCCTCCAGTCCATTGGCTATTGGCCTTCCAGAGAGCGATCTCCGACTGGAGTTCCATCGGAAGATCCGTAGCCTGTGGGATTACGAGTAGGCTAACTCTGCTCACCCCAACAAGCTTCGTGCAGTGAAGCTCTCTACGGTCGCATGGAAATCCTCACTGCGGTCGTCTCGTAGGGAATCTGTTGTTCTCTGTCGCCTACGAATCGGCCACACATGGCTGACGCATGGCCACCTTCTTCGGCGGGGGGACGCACCACAGTGTGACTGTGGCGCCCCCTTGACAGTGGTCCACATTCTGGTGGATTGTCCACTTTTAGTTGCCTTGCGACAATCTTTTAATCTGCCAGTTGCGCTTTCTTTTATGCTAGAGACGATGCTGCTATGGTTGAACGTGTTTTAGATTTTATACGCGCAGCTGGTTTTTATCATGTGATTTAATGGTGGTGTGTTTTCTTCTTCGTTTTTACTTGTATCCTTTGCTCATACTTAACAATGGTTTTTACTCTTTGACCTGTTAATGCATTTCCTCAGGAACACCTAACACACTGTTTTATCTCTCAGAACGGAAAAAGGGACTGATAACCGTTGCTGTTTAGTCCCTTCAAAAATCCAACAACAACAACCCCTCGGCCACCGCGGCTCGTTTCGGTGAACGGAGTATAGAAGAATTTTATAGACTGAAAAAATCATATTCACCGACCCGGTCTTTTACAGTCAGTGTTAGTTTCCCTACTGGTTCCGTGCTCGCTCGTAGTTACAGATAGAGCACGGGACATTTTTCCTGCTATGATTTACTGGCGGCGGCTGATAGCAGGAAGCAGCGCTGCTAGGACCCGGAAAAGAAACAAATGAGCGGGGTCAGTGGGGGCGGCGGCGGCTCCTCGCCGGTGTCAGGCGTCTGACTAACGGCCCAGATAGCGCAGTGCGCCGACCCACCGAGCCAAGCCCAGGGAGTTACGGCATTCCGGTCTGCCTGCTCGCCACTCTGTTGTGAACCGCCGATACGCGCCCTGGCGGACCATGCGGGGGCAGTTGGACGCTCCTCGCGGTCGCCTGAGCTGCCAGGCTGGTTCCTCGTTCAAATGTTCAAACGTCTGTGAAGCTTACGGGACCTAATTGAGGGGTCATCAGTCCTCAAACTTACAAACTATCTATGAACTACCTTATACTAAAGAGAATAGCACACATCCGTGGCCGAGGGAGGATTCGAACCCCCGACGGGGAGCGGTGTGGCGCATCGTAACATAGCTGCTCTATGCGCTTGGCCACTCCGCCGCGGCAAAGGCTATTCGTCTCAGGAGAGCTTTAAATGCGACTAAACAGAATCTACTGCGCTTTCTCTAGCTGTGAAAACTGTACAGTTAGTGTGCTGAAACTTTGGCAGAAACATTTCTGTAAACGTAAATAGCAGCTGGTATGGACAATAGATATTATACACTGAAATATTTTGTAACTTGATTCCATAGCGGAGATTGTGCCAGCACACCACAATCTTATCTTACATCTTATAAAATAGGCTGTATGTGTGTGTGTATGTATGTATGTTACACATCCCCTTCTAAACTACAGAACCGATTTCAACCAAACTTGGTACACATGTTCCTTAATATCAGGCAACAAACGCTGTAGCGGTAAGAATCACCTACGACTCATAGATAAGGAGATATGACGTCATAAACAATGAGGTGCGCGAAAACTGGTGCGTCAAACGACAGTGCTGCACATTTTCCCCGAAACCACTGGAGCGATTTCAACCAAATTTGGTACACATATTCCTTATGTGAGATAACAGTTGCTGTAGCAGTACGAACCACACACGACATATGATTCAGGAGATATAACATCACAAACAATAAGAGTTGCAAGAAACTGCCACATAATGCGACGAAACTTTATGAATACACTATATGAGAATGCGAGCACTTAGCGACTTACAGCAAACATTAAACATAATTTCAAACCTTTATTGAACTATTTCTCGCTGACAACCATAACAAAATAATGAAAGGAAAAAAAGTTCTCGCTTACTACTTTTCCGCTGTTTATGGAGCAAAACTATGGCATTCGGTATAAAGTTACAATTCATGACTTCTACACTACCACCAATTGTACTCGCAGGAAATCTTACCGGCAGTATACACATATACAGATAAATGTATGTTCGAAATTGTATCACAGTACGACACGTAGTTCATGAGATATGGGGACGTAAAGAGTAACGTTAATGAAAACCGCCCCATCAAGCATCACATTTTAATCTATTACTTCTCTACTACTAACCATATTCGCAACAGATTTTACCGACATACAACACTTATACAAATCAATATAATCTTGCAAATTTTTACAATTGTACAACATATCTATACTAACCATAAATTTGTATATGTAGCCCTGTCGCTGTTCGCTTCAACCTTCAAAACTACTGGACGAATTTTGATGCGGTTTTCACCGGTAACATGAGCGAAGATTGGTTCAGAATCTAGACATGATTTCATCAAAATAGAATAAGGAAGTGTTTTTATAGACCGTCGTTTCTGTCTGTTCATCTGTTAGAAACCACTTCTCCAAAACTACTTTACGAATCCGCATGGGGTAACTTCAGCGTACCTTGGGACATCATATAGATCTAGATTCATAAAAATCGGATCACATAAAGAAGATCGCAATTTAACGTTTTTCGTCGACAACCGTCATGTCTATCTCTCTCTTTCATCTCCAAAACTAATAGCCGAATTTGCAGGTTATTTTTTTTTTTTTTATTTTTTTATTTTTTTTTTTTTTATTTTTTTTTTATTTTTTTTTTTTATTTTTTTAAGAAATGTGATGGTATCTTGCGGTTACAGAAATGCTTCATTTCACAAAATCAGATCAGTAAAAGTAAGATATCACAATTTAAATATTTCTCTCAAAGCAATCGCATGTATCTATTTGTAGAGAGTAATTTCCAAAAGTACTGAATGAACATTCATGGGGGTATCACAGATAGAGAATATCCTTAAGTCTCACGCTTGGAGCGACAATAGCGCATCTAACGGAATGAGAGCCAACCATAAGTGTAATAATTGTTTGCAGTGATATCTCTACTTCATTAAAGAAATACTTATTATTTATTATATTTCAGCTTTCCATGCCTCAGACCATTGTCCAGAAATATGAATGATCATGAAATAAATGTTTTAAATGGCGAATATAACTGATTTATGATCATATTGATGAAGATATGCCTACTTCTAACACGATTCACAAAGGTATTAAAAAAAATAATAAAAATGTGACACATGTTCATGCGGTTTTCACAGGAAATTTGAGCTAAGATTGGGACAACATATAGGCATGATTTCATCAAAATCATATCACGAAAAAAAGATACATCGCAATCTTAAATGTTAGCAGTAACTGTCTGTTTATCTATTAAAATACCTAATCTCCTAAAATACTTCACGGATTTGCATGGAGCAACTTCGATTCATAAAAGTGTAGTCAGGGAAATTGTTTTAAATGTAGCTTATGCTTGAAGTATGGATTGCGTAGTACCGCAAACAAGCGATAGAGGCACTGTAGTGCAGCAAAAAACTAATAAACACCGCTGCTGCATGATGAGTATGGGGTAGTACAACAAGGAAGCGAACGTCTGTGACAGAATTAAACAGTCTTATGTCTACGAATACCAACAAACATTGAACATAGTGTTACTGATTTCGCTTTGTGTATTAAATACTTAACGACATTTCTTTGCTTATTTTACCACGTTTCACCTTTTGTATCAAGAACTTTATGAAGATACATCGTTTCGAACAATGACACCTTTATGAAGATACAATCTTTCGGACAATGACTTTTACTTACATTTGACGTCTTGGCTAGGACAACTGAGTTCTACTGACTACAGTACTACTGAGGTCCGGAACCTTAAAAAGACATGATACAAACAAACGTTGCGAAGCACGGGCATATAAGCTATCAATGCAATAAAATTAGAAGCTTCAGCTACATCTACATGGGATACTCTGCAAATCACATTTAAGTGCCTGGCAGAGGGTTCATCGAACCACCGTAATACTATTTATCTCCCATTCCATTCTCTAATAGCGCGCGTGAAGAAAGATCACCTGAATCTCTCCGTTCGAGCTCTGATTTCTCGTATTTTATTCTATGTAAGTGGGAGTCAACAATATATTTTCGCAATCGGAGGAGAATGTTGGCGATTGGATTTTCGTAAGTAGCCCACGCCGCAGCGATAAGCGTCGTTATTGTAATGATTCCCATCCCAGATCCTGTATCATTTCCGTAACGCTGTCTCCCCTGTATCGTGACAATACGAAACGAGCTGCCCTTCTTTGGACTCTTTTGATGTCCTCCGTCAAACCCACCTGATAAGGATCCCACACTGGGCAGCAATACTCCAAATGAAGACGGACAAGCTTAGTGTATGCAGTTTCTTTTGTAGTTGTGTTGCATCTTTTAAGGGTTCTGCCAATAAAACGCAGTCTCTGGTTTGCCTTTCCCACGACATTTTCTATGTGGTCTTTCCAGTTTAAGTCTGAAGTAAAAGTAATTCCTGGGTATTTTGTAGGGTTTACAGCCTTCAGTTTTGATTGATTTATCTTGTAAACAAAGTTTAACGGCTCATGTGGACGAATTAACACTTCTCATTATTTAGAGTCAATTACCAATTTTTACTCCATAGTGATATCTTATCCAGATCGTTCTGAAGTTGGTTTTGATCTTCAGATGATTTTACTAGACGGTAAATGACGGCGTCATCTGCATACAACCTAAGAGAGCTACATAGATTTTCCCCTAAAACGTTTATGTAAATAAGGAACAGCAGAGGACCAATAACACTACCCTGTGGAACGCCCGATATCACCTCTGTTTTAGTCGATGCTTTATCATCGATTACTACGAACTGTGTTCTCTCTGACAAGGAATCCTCTATCCAATCACAAATTTTGGGCGATATACCATAACCACGCAATTTTATTAAAAGCCGTTTGTGAGGTACGGTGTCAAAAGCCTTCTGGAAATCAAGAAATACGGAATCGATTTACGAACCCTTGTCGATAGCACCCGTCACTTCATGTTGGGTTTCGCATGAACGATATTTTCTAAATCCGTGTTGACTTTGGGTCAATAGATCATTCTGTTCGAGATAATTCATAATATTTGAATACATGATATGTTCCTGAACCCTGCTGTGCAAATTGACGTCAATGAAATAGGCCTGTAGTTTAGTGGGTTACTCCTACTGCCTTGTGCAACTTTTCAATCTTTTGGTACAGATCCTTCTTTGAATGGGCGGTTGTATATGACTGTTAAGTAAGGAGCTATCGCTTTACCATAATCAGATAGAAATCTAATGGGTATGCAGTCCGGACCAGAAGACTTGTTCTTGTTAAGTGATTTTAGTTGCTGCACTACTCCGATCATATCTACTTCTACGTTACTCATTACAGTCTCTGTTCGTAATTCGAAATCTGGAACATTGGTTTCGTCTTCTTTGGTGAATGAGTTTCTAAAAGCTATGTTTAATAACTCTGATTTAGTAGCTGGATCGCCATTACTATCACGTTTGTGTTATGCCCCTAGCATATTTAACATATAACCAAATCTCTTTGGGTTTTCAGTCAAATTTATGAAAAATTCATTGTGATAAGTATTGTAGGCATCTCGCATTGAAGTCCTCGCTAAATTTCGAGCCTCTGTGTAGGATCGCTAGTGTTCGTTTAAATTTAGCATGTCTTTTCCGTTGCTTTTTCATCAGTGTCCTACCCTGTTTTGTGTACCAAGGGGGATCACCTCCTTCTTTTATTAATTTATTTGGTATAAAACTGTCAATTGCTGTCGATAACACTTCTTTGAATTTGAGCCACATCTGGTCTACACCTACGTTTAGTGTTATAAACGAGTGGAAGCTGTCTTCAACTTAGTGGGCGATATAAAATATTTATTTTACAAAAATTCACATATCTATTTCGTTCATGTGATGGAATATCATCAGCGCAGATTGTAAGTCATGATGACGAATGTACTCTGCATAAAACAATCAAAGGGCACATCCATTAAACAATTAAAAGGTTTCCAAACTTCACAGAAGCTCTCCTGCGAACCATGCAAGACTAGCACTCCTGGAAGAAAGGATATGGTGGAGACATGGCTTAGCCACAGCCTAAGGGTGTTTCCAGAATGAAACTTTCACTCTGCAGCGGAGTGTGCGCTGATATGAAACTTCCTGGCAGATTAAAATTGTGTGCCGAAACCGGGACTCGAACCTGGGACATGTATTCTGAGTGCAGAAATATGAGCATAGATTAGAAACACTATAGTATATGCCAGGTAACATGCGAATGATACATCTTCTATACCAATACAATCTTCACGAAGAAGGTTTCTTCGTAACTTCATCCCAACCAGTGAAACTATATTAGCAGGATTTTTTACCAATCGCCGACCTATCCGACGCTTCACTACACAAATAACGTCACAAAACGCAACTTCAGAGGCACATTGCACCGTCACTACTGGCGTACTGGCAGGTCAAAGTGCAATGTGGCGTGGTTCACGCAGAGGCCTCTAACGGACGACTGCAAAGTTTTGCAGTTGCCAGAGTATCGCTAGTCGAATACGTGATCTCTACATTATCTCTTACACGATTTTCGTGTATTTATATTTGTTCGAGCCCAAGTACTTTCCTTGTTAGATCGACAGCACTAGGTCTGGTGTACCCAGTCGCAGAGAACTGTGCACCGGTGTGGCTTGAGCCCTCACACCAGCCGTGTTGATGCGCAACTCAACCAAACCGTGCGTACATCAGGTACAATGTAGCCCACACCCACTTATTGGCTACCAGCATTGAGCCACATAGCTCCTCCACTCACTCGCCGTGAACATGCTCTTGTCAGGGAGTATACGAAAATTAACGCCAATCCTGTGTTCCGGTCTCGCGCCGATCCTGTGCGTTGGGCTTACCAGCAGAGACATAACCATGCTTCGCTTTGAAGACAGCAAAAATATTGAAACTTCCTGGCAGATTAAAATTGTCTTGAACCTGGGACCTTTGCCTTTCGCGGGTAAGCGTTCTACTACTGAGCTACCCCGACAGTTTTGGAAAGCAGAAGGCGAGGTACTGGCAGAAGTGAAGTTGTGAGGCGGCACCGGGAGTCGTGTCGGGATAGCTCAGTGGTAGAGCGCTTGCCCGCTAAAGGCAAAGGTCCCAGGTTTGAGTTCCGGTTCCGGCACACAATTTTAATGTGTCAGGAAGTTTCATATCAGCGCACACTACGCTGCAGAGTGAAAGTTTCATCCAGCAAGAATACTAATCGAGAAGAACTTCAACTTAGAGCTGGAGACGAGACTGGGACATGTCATGTGTTACAAGGAAGCCAGAGGGTTTCGACCAGCCAAGACGAATATGGGCCACACTCAAGTTAGAGTTGTTGTTATCATAATTGTTTCCATTGTATTATTCATTCTTCTTATGTACACAACAGTTGTACTTTCAAACAACCTGTGATGTAGCCAGACGGTAAATAAGTAAATAGTTATTGTGTACTGGCTGGCAGCACGCAGTGGGCACGCGACGCGCTAGCGCCGCCTTCCGCAGTGGCAGGTGAGCGGAGCAGGCAGGCAGGAGGCGGGGCGGCGGCTGACCTTGACCAAGGTCGTCCGCTCCTGCGGTCGCGGGCCGCCTGCGCCCTTTAATGCCACTTTTTGTGCCGCCGACCATCTGGACACCTCGAGACTGGGGAGAGGGATGATTCATACCTGCCGCGGCTCACACATCGGCCGCTCTCGCGTTTCACCGCTGCAGTCTTCTCTCCATGCGGCTGGACGTGCTTGTCAAATACGCTCTACTAGTGGCAGCCATTTGGAGTTCGGTTAGACGTAAAGTACATTTTATGGGGACATAGACTCTTAGTGGGTCAGCACTGTCGATGGCGGGAGTATCTAGGACAGGCTGCGGATGCGATGCGGTCGGCCGAGCAGAGGCGCTCACGATCGCCCACCGCTCGCTGTCAGGTCGTAACTGAGGGGCCGGCGGGAATGGCGCTGCGGTCTGGAGCGCCACTTTACGGATCGCGAGACCGCTTATGTCTGAGGTTAGAGTCCTCCCTCTGGCATGAGTTGGGGAAAGTCGGGAAGGAGTACGCACTTAGTATTTAAGCCCATATATCTAGTAGATGACTGGGTTAAATGTTCAAATGTTTGTATTGTCTATGGGACTTAACTACGGGGTCATCAGTCCCTAAACTTACCAAGTACTTATGAACTACTTACGAACTAGGACGGCACAAATATCCATGCCCGAGGGGGGATTCGAACCCCCGACCGTAGTGCCCGTGCAGACCGTGACTGGAGCGCCTTAGTCCCCTCGGCCACCGCGGCCGGCAAGAGGGTTAAAAGAAATTTTTCTTATACTAAATTATTGCTGGTTTATTTATTAACAACATGTACTCAGTGGCGAAAGTATTCGGACTGTGGTGTCGCACAAGTCTAAAGTGCGCGCCACCTACTTTCGCCGCGCGCCGCCATGCACGCACGGCGCGGCGTTCTTACGACGTCAGCCACGAGCGCCCTCTGCTGCAACTCCGCTCGTGGCCACCACTGAACGACATCGTTCACTACTTGGGACTGAGATAGGAACCACTTAACACTTCGGAATCAGATAGGCACCAGTGAAGACTTGGCTATCGGATAGGCACTAGGCAGGCCTCTAGCTCAACTATGTATCAGCATATTGCAGTACTGAGCTATGTAAAAGTTAAGTATTACTAAGTCTCTAAGAAATATATATCGCGTTCTAATTTACTCTAGTGTTTCTAGTTTCTGCTGTCCCACTGGCTGGTCACCTCCTACCTGCACAAGCGTGCATCCTTATTCCTGTGTCGGTCTTTCTACTCGGCCACCGACACCTACGACGGAAACGAGACACAAAAGCGGCAACGAGGCTGAGACACAAAACGGACAGCACTTAAATGCGCATAATTTTGCAGTTTGCCGCATGAACAAATACAGAAATTGCACTTGTAATGTATCTGGGACTCCAGGTACGATGTCGCAACGTGAAACACGCGTCAAATACGAAGAATTGTTGTTGGACACATGTCTGTTACGTAATATTTCCTGAAAACGGCATGGGAAGGTGCAACAAAAGTATTCGGACAAAGGTGGACAACGTGAGAGAACAGTTCATTCCGAGACGCCCAGAGGGTGAAGCGAGCAGTGTGTCCGGCATTTCCGCGAGACGATAGCGATGATTAGTAAACAAGTATCGCGAGCCTGTGCAGGTCGACGATGGGACGCAGAGGGAAGTGTTCTACGTGCGATTAAAAATGTTCAAATGTTTGTATAGTCTATGGGACTTAACTACGGGGTCATCAGTCCCTAAACTTACAAACTACTTATGAACTACTTACGAACTAGGACGGCACAAATATCCATGCCCGAGGGGGGATACGAACCCCCGTCCGTAGTGGCCGTGCAGACCGTGACAGGAGCGCCTTAGTCCCCTCGGCCACCGCGGCCGGCTCTACGTTCGAGCAAAGGCAACTTGTCGTTTATCATCACGCGAAGAGGAAAACCTGCAGCGAAATTGCCGCAATAGTGAACATGAATAAAAGTACAGTTCACGACATTATTAAAAGGTTCGACAAAGAAGACCGATTGGAATTCCGTGGCAGTACAGGACGGCCACAGACACTTTCACAGAGAGATGAACGTATGATTGTGCGAAAGGTACAACAGAATCCGAAAATATCTGCCTCACGAATTGCAAGTGAGGTGGAGGCAGACCTCGCTATAAAAGGTCATCCCGAAACCCGGCGGAGAGTACTACGACGATCGCAGTGCTCGAGTGGCACATCGAAAGCCATTGTTAAATGCAGTGAACCATAAGAAACGTGTGCAGTTTGCGAGGGAATATGCCAATACGGTCAGGCTTGGTGGAATCGGGTGATATTTTGCGACGAATGTAAAGTTACATTATGGCAATGTGACGGAAAGGCAAACGTGTGGCGAAAGACCAATGAAGAGCTGAATCCCAGGAACCTCAAACCAACAGTAAAGTTTGGAGGTGGGAGCATCATGGTGTGGGGATGCATGTCCGGCAATGGTGTGGGTGATTTAGTGTTCATTGATGATACGATGAACAAGGAAGCGTATTTGAATATACTGCGAGGACATTTGAAGCACGACATTTGAGTGCACGACATCTAGGTATTGCGAACAACTTTCATTTTTATCAGGATAATGATCCCAAGCATACCGCGCATATTGTACAAATGTGGTTGCTCTTCAATTGCCCGAAACTATTGCACCCCCCTCCCCAATCACCAGACCTTAACCCAATCGAACATTTGTGGGATAAATTGAAACGGACCCTCCGCGCGGACAGCATCTATACGAAGGAGACCTTGAAAGAGAAACTGCGCCAAGAATGGTCAAATATAGGCCCACAAGTCACGAAAAAACTCGTGGAAAGTATGCCTAGTAGATTGGAGGAGGTATTGAAAATGAAAGGTGGACCCACAAGGTATTGACATTTTCGTCGTACAACTTATGAACATTTATTGGACAGTGTCCGAATACTTTCGTAGCAGCAGAGTGTGCAGGTTGTTTCATTTTTGTTGTTAATTTTTCTGTTATTTATGTTTTGGAAACGAAATAATATAATAATTCTTTTGTAATTAATGTTGTCACTCATATATATATATATATATATATATATATATATATATATATATATATATATATGTTTGGGTTTCATAGTCAGTGTTTCGCGAGTACTCATTGTGAAACTTCCCACTGTCCGAATACTTTTGCGACTGAGTGTATATCAGTTACAGCTGTCAACTATGTATCACAAACATTAAATATTAACAAATACAAAAGTCTGCTCGTTCGTACTCTTAGCCGCAACTTCAGGAAAGAGGACGCAAGTTGTGGTCAAAGCGTACACATTAACATAAAACACAAAAAACTTGCCATGTCCTGCGTAGCCCGTGCATTCTTCGTAACGCCATTTCGAGCAGTTGTGACACTTTATCCAGTCTCCTACGAAAGGCTCCTTGTAGATTCACCACACCCTGGGCAGATCAACACATCCTTGGATTTGGAGCTGGTTGTTTCTGAATTTCATGGGATATCGTATCGCGAGCCTATGCAGGTCGACGATGGGACGCAGAGGGAACTGTTCTACGTTCGAGCAAAGGCAACTTGTCGTTTATCACCACGCGAAGGGGAAAACCTGCAAGGAAAAGGTTAGGCTTAGAAATTATGTTCTTCTCTGTAGTTGTAATTTGTCTCCTGTTGGTTTTGTCTGACTAGTTTTTCTAATAACGCATTTTTGTACGGAGATGCAGACAAAATCTCGGATTTCTTTGCTATGTTTTCCTTCTACATCTACATGGGATACTCTGCAAATCACATTTAAGTGCCTGGCAGAGAGTTCATCAAACCACCGTTTCATTATTTATCTCCCATTCCATTCTCGAATAGCACGCGGGAAGAAAGAACACCTGAATCTCTCCGTTCGAGCTCTGCTTTGTCGTATTTTATTCTGGATCGATCATATTTTGGAAATGGATATATTTCGGGTAGTTCTAAGCCTAAAGCTTCCTGTGCATCAGATCTTTTCTCATTTGTTTCACGTTCCTGGCATTTTAATGATGACTGCACATCCACAGCAGCAACATTTCCCATTGGTGTCTGACTGATTTCTGATAGTGCGAAGTCTTATGCTGTGAAGACATGCGGATTGAACAGGAATATTCCCGTTAGAGCGAGTCAGAAACACAGAGGGTGGCGCGCGTACTCTCTCCCGCTCCCATGTAGAGTACTCTTAACCGATGCATCAAAAAATGTTCAAATGTTTGTGAAGCTTATGGGACTTAACTGTGGGGTCATCAGTTCCTAAACTTACAATCTACTTATGAACTAGCTTATACTAAAGACAGCACAAGCATCCATTCCTGAGGAACCTCCGACAAGTAATGGCTTCGCGCATCTCAGCATAGCGCCTCAATGCGCTCGGCAGCTCCGGCGCGGCGATGAATCAGATAGAGCAAAACACAACAACACAAATGGTACTGACTGCTCGGTTCTGCACTTTGTAGTACCAAGGCTTGTTCCTCACGGAAAGGTTATTCTTATGGCGAATATTGTTATTTTCTGTTTATACATATATAGAACTTATTGCTTGTGACACACAACGCAAATGTCACATCATTTGAAACGAAAACATATATTTACTTGCTACAACCAATAAACCTGGCGGAGTTCTTTTATATTCCATGTGATGGTATAGAAACAGCAATTGAAAGTAATTTTCCATCGTTGCTCAGTGCTGCCGTTGTAGAGAAAATGACACTGCGCACTCGTACAAGACTCGTACTCTTACCCGACCTTACCCTATTTGTGCTGTGCTTAACATAAGTTACTTGAAGGTGACACGGTAGGCCCTACACCAACAATGTTAAATTAAGCAAATTCATTCCACATTTTCTCAGAAACTAATGAACAGATTTGTCTGAAATTTTCATTGAAAGTTCAATGATCTTTATGGAACTCACTGAACCGAAATCGTTGTGGTATTGTAGTTTATAATATACTTATTAATTTAATTGCCGTGAATTAAAATTATTATGAAAAAAGTCATAAATATTTTTATTACAACAGAATTACTGGTGCAATCAACACGACTGCGGTTCCACAGCTGTAATGCAGTGTTGTTTACAATCTGTGAAATTTTCATTAAAGTTTGCCTGATAGTTTTTGAGAAAAAGGGATGAATGTTTCAGAACTTATAGTTTTGAGAAAATGAGACAAAGTTTTACAACATGTTTATTCTAGGAAATACTTACAGATCTGTCCCCGATAAGTGGTTAGAAGCAGCCTGCACCATAATCAGGGTCCTCATTGTCTTTGGGTTCATTTTCCTGTTTCCTTCCGGCTTCTCGACTCTTTAGATATTAGAGAAGTAGCAAAATCTGACTTGGCAATACGCAAGCTGTTCAGTTCCCTTAGAATAGTTACAGTATTCTGTCCGGGTGATATGTCTAAATGTTCCAAAACTTTTAGTCTGGCAAAGTTTCCATTATGCAAGTTTCACTCTGCAGCGGAGTGTGCGCTGATATGAAACTTCCTGGCAGATTGATGTTGTATGCCGGAACCGGGACTCGAACCTGGGACCTTCGCCTTTCGCGGACAACCGCTCTGCCACTGAGCTATCCCGACACGACTCACGGTCTGTCCTCACAAGTTTGGAAAGTAGGAGGTACTGGCGGAAGTAAAGTTGTGGGGACGTGAGTCGTGTCGGAATGGTTCAGTGGTAGAGCGGTTGCCCGCGAAAGGCTAAGGTCTCAGGTTCGATTCCCGGTTCCGGCCACACAGTTTATCTGCCGGGGAGTTTCATTGTTTCCATTCCTCCACGTTATCATAGCATTTAACACTTCTATTACGTATTCACAAACAATAGCAGCCAACGAGAGACGTTTTTCCAAGAAAATTTTGTTGACAAGCGCGCTTGCAGACATTTGACAATCGAAATGGGTTCTGGAAGGTTAACCAAAATATGAGCCGTACATTTCTGTAAAAAAACAAGGAACCTGACTCTAACTACAAAAGCGCCGGAGGTATAATCCTTTATACGAAAAGGGGAGTAACTTATTACAAAGTGACAGATGTCATAAAATTTAAAAATGCAGTTCTAATTGGTGGTCAGGAATAAAAAAATACATATAAATGTTAAAAGTCGACTACTGTACGAAACAAGAGCTTTGTTTTATCACTAAAATTAGCAAATGAAGTCCAAGTGAACTACCAGTTACTCCCTGCTACAAAGCCTTGTTCCCTGGCCCAATACTGAGAACTGACTCGTTTGTAATTACTTCAATAACAGGAAGCTAATACTACAGTGGTCAATATACATAGGAGCTCACACGTTATTACACAAAGACATTAATAACCAAGTCACCACAATTGAAGTTCAAAATGTTCAAATGTTTGTATAGTCTATGGGACTTAACTAAGGGGTCATCAGTCCCTAAACTTACAAACTACTTACTAACTAGGACGGCACAAATATCCATGCCCGAGGAGGGATTCGAACCCCCGACCGTAGTGGCCGTGCAGACCGTGACTAGAGCGCCTTAGTCTCCTCGGCAACCGCGGCCGGCCAATTGAAGTTATCTTAGAAAGGTGGCTAAGAAAACATTTATGGCGCAACGGAATTTAGTTATAAGAAAAATTGCATCTGAGCTAGTTCTCAGCACTTGTGAAGAACAATCTTAAATAAAAGAGGGAAGTTGCTCTAAAACTACAATTTATAGGCAACTTACGGATTATACTCAACTTAATCTTGTTTATTCAGATAGAAAACAAGCAAAATGTAGAATCAATTTTGTCAATACAACAAAAATGCATATCTTACACTGTCCACCAATGTAGTAGTGCACTGTATCTGTTTACTAATGGAGCTGCACAGCGGGTTTATCAACAACAATATACTAATTGCCGTATCCCGCATCATACGACCTTTTCTGCTGTGTACCAACGTCTGCGTGAGACCGGGACATTTAGCAGATTAGCTGGACAGGGATGCCATCGCACAATAAGAATGCTGCAAGTTTGAGGAATCTGTCTTAGAGCATGTGGAGTTGGATACTTGAATCAACACTCGCTCAGTTGCACGCAACATTGGGACGAATCAGACGAATGTAGGCACAGTCCTTCGAGAGCAGTTGTTACGTCAATTTCACTAACAGCGTGTCCAGAACCTGGAATCAGTTGATTATCCACCCAGAGGACAGTTTTCGCAGTGGTACCTGGAGCAGTGTGAAATGCATCCTACATTTCCATCCACTGCGTTGTTTATCGATAAAGCAACTTTCGGGCGTGACGGAGTCTTCAACATGCACAATTGGCATGTTTGGAGTGAGGATAAGCCACATGCCACAATTACTAGTGAACATCAAGTGCGGTTCTTCGTTAATGTGTGAGTCGGTGTTGTTGGGACTGTTTAATTGGGCCTTAGACCATTAAACGGCAGGCACTATTACAATTTCTCGCCACTGCATTGTCAGAATTACAAGACAACGCATGTGGTTCCAACACGACGGGGCGCCGCGACATTTCATTCGTCGTGTGCGTCGATTCCTGAACTGACGGTTCGCAGAAACGTGGATTGGCAGAGGTGGTCCTGTACTATGGTCTGCTCGATCCCCAGATATGTTCCCTCTGGACTTTTTTTGTGTGGGGAGAGATGCGCAACCTTTTTACGCAACTCTTGTTGCATCAGAAGAGGATCTGATTGCCCGGAGAGTAGCAGAAGAAGGAAAAATTCAGTATACTCCTAGGGTTGTTACCCATGTCAGACAGAACGTGATCCGATGGTGTAACATTTGTGTGTCGATGGAGGCATTTTTGAAAATATACTGTAATTGAAATTTGGTTGTGTTAATGTGTTGTCTTGGTTATTAAAAAAAATGAAAAATGTTTCTTGGTTTAATTAATTTGCCACCAGAAAAATCTTTCTCTACCAGTTTAAATACTCCTCATAGGAAAAAATGACATCAGGGAAATTTTTTTTTTTGACGTCCCCTTCAACCCTTGGTTTAAATACTTTTCACCCTGTTTATCTTACATGAATCGTTTTGCTGTAGATCCTCTAGTAACTTTAATCGACGATAAACGAGAGCATCATCTAATCAGTCTAAGTGGACTCCTCAGATAGTCATCAAAATCGATTATGAAGACAAGGAACAATTGGGGTCTTATAACACTTCCTTAGGTACGCCAGATATCAAATTTGATTTACTCGATGACTTTCCGCCAGTTCATACGTACTGTGTCCTTTCTGAAGGGAAATCACAAATCTAATAGCACAACTAAGACTATATTCCATAAGTACACAGTTTGATTAGACGCCGTTTGTGAGGTAATGTCAAAAGCCTTCCGGAAATCTAGAAATATGGTATCGATTTGTCTATAAAACCCATTATTTCATGCGAGTAAACAGCTAGCAGTGTTTCACAAGAAAGCTAGTTTCTGAATCCGTGTTTTTGAATCAACAGATAGTTCTCTTCGAGGTAGTTCACAATGAGTGAAAAAAGTATGTGTTCCAATAGCCTGCTGCAAATAGACGTCAGTGATACGAGCCTGTATATTTAGAGGTCACTCCTATTCCCTTTTTTGAAAGCAGGAGTGACGCGTAGAACTTTCCAGCCTTCGGACTGGAAACTTTCGCTGACCGAGCGGTTGTGTATCATAGCTAGGTATGAAGCTATTGCATCAGCATAATCTGTAAGGATCCCAATTGGTATGCAGTCTTTGCTCTTATTAAATGATGTTGGGCAGTCCTACTCACAGCACATGTGTACTTCTGAATTACTCATACTGGCAGCTGTTTTTGATTCGAATCCTTGAGTGTATATTTCGTCTTCTTTGGTGAAGGAATTTCGGAAAGCTGTTTTTAGCAACTCTGCTTTAGCAGCACCGTCATCCGTAGCATCACCATTGCTATCGCGTAGAGAAGGTAATAATTTTGCTTTAAGAAGAAGGATCAATTTAGGACATAGCACTGAAATTGATTTGTGGTCTCTAAATGACATTAGAGTAGAAAGACTTATAACAACAATAGAAGAGAACCACATTTTTCTGGCTAATGAATCTCTACTTGACATGCGTCGAGTGTAACCTCACACATGGCAAATTCTTTCAGAGTTGCACCGTGTGCGCAGCTGTATGTTGCTGACGAGGAGTGGTGTTAACTACCAATAACAGGTGGTACAGTAGGTGCTATTCCTTGGGGAAAGGCCGCCAAAAGTCTTAGTACTCTGCTTTGATTGATCGGTTCATTTGGAGGCTAGGCACCAAAAGTAACTTTTTTCTCTTATCAAAATTAATTTTCATTACATTCAGTTGATTTTCACAGGACATCATTTCTTAATAGCGCGCCAGCAGACCGAGTTGGATCGCGCTGGCTCTTCACTCCGGTTTCGGCAGTCTTCACGGGCAGAACTGCTGTCCGAAGCGATCGGTTGTAGGATAGCAGTTACTAATGTAGAAGAGCATTATGATCATCAGTATGAAGGAATCTCCCCCATCCTTGACTGAAGGAAGAGGATACCATATCGTAAGCTTCTTTTGGGATTTTCGATACATAAACCCGGTTGTTTTTAGGAAGCAATGTAAACGATGCCACAGACATCGTCGAGGTGGGGTGGTTCAAATGTTCAAATGTTCAAATGTTTGTAGAACTTACGGGACTTAACTACGGGGTCATCAGTCTCTAAACTTACAAACAACTTATGAACTACTTACGAACTAGGACGGCACAAATATCCATGCCCGAGGGGGAATTCGTACCCCCGACCGTAGTGGCCGTGCAGACCGTGACTGAAGCGCCTTAGTCTCCTCGGCCACCGCGGTCGGCAGAGAGTAGCACTTGTGGTTTAGCTCGCTTAGAGAGCGGTTGAGTTGTGTGTATGGCTCCTATGTAGAGCAGAGGCTGCTGTGCCAGCAAGTTGATTTGATTGCATTTGGAATATATATTGTAATTTTATTACTATCACCGCTGGAATGAAGGTAATTGCATTTGATGTCATTATAAAAGGTTGTATTATGTAGGTAATGTAATGGTGACTATTAATAATAAGTAACAAAGTTGACCTTTCTTTCTTGTTTCATTTACGTAGTTAGAAGATTAACCTACTTCCTTCATTTGATAATTAGTTATTTGTGGATTTAAAGTAAAGTATTTATTTTGGTAATTTTGTTAAACAGATTTCGTTATTTTTGCCATACTAAATGATTGTTATGCAACACTGCAGTTACAAAAAAAAAAAAAAAAAAAAAAAAAAAATATCGCAGTCAAACATTAAGAAAGTGGTTTGTGGTTTTTTAATATCTTTCTCGCAGTCAAATATTTCGAGTATAGTCAGTGTCTGTTTCATATTGTGACTTGCCACACTTGTTTTGTTAAAAGATCCGTTGCGCACAAAATCAGTTTAATGCACTGTTTCTTATTTAACAAATGTTCGAATGTTTGTAGAACTTACGGGACTTAACTACGGGGTCATCAGTCCCTAAGCTTACAAACAACTTATGAACTACTTACGAACTATGACGGCACAAATATCCATGCCCGAGGGGGGATTCGAACCCCCGACCGTAGTGGCCACGCAGACCGTGACTGAAGCGCCTCAGTCCCCTCGGCCACCGCGGCCGGCGGTGGGGTGGTAAGCGTGCCTCAACGAACAGAGAGAGCGGTACCGCATGCGCATCCACAGTGAGCGGATATCTCAGGAGAGAACAGACAAACAAGTCAGCAGAAAGAGAGGCAGCAACCTCTTTAGTAATTACAGGGGCAACAGACTGGATGATTGACTCAGCTGGTCTTGTGGTATCGGCTAACGTGGCTTTGCCATGCGGTTACTGCTAACGGTTGACAGCAAGTGGAAACCACAGTCGTTACTTTGCCCTAGTACATGCAGCTCTGCTGTGTGAAGATATGAATTTGGCGCCTTCTCGGGTGACATATTCCGGAGATAAAGTAGTCCCCAATTCGGATCTACAGATGAGGTTTAATTAGGAGGATGTCATCATCAAAAATCAAAACTCAGCTACGGATCGTAGCATGGAGTGTTGTATCTCTTAATCAGGTAGGTGTCTGCTGCGGTGGCCGAGGGGACTGCGGCGCGCCAGTCACAGTCTGCACGGCCACTACGGGTTCGAATCACCCACTCGGGCAAGGATATTTGTGCCGTCCTTAGTATTAGCTAGTTCATAAGTAGTTTGTAAGTTTAGGGGCTGATGACCCCGTAGTTAAGTCCCATTAGCTTTACAAACATTTAAACATTTTTAATCAGGCAGGTAAGAGAAAATTTGAAAATAGAAATGGATGTGTTGAAGTTTAATATGGCGAGGATTAGTGAAGTTCGGTGGAAGGATGGTTAGGTGAGTACAGGGTTATCGATACTGGAATGTAAAGAACTGTTTGTTAATTGTGCAATTTCTTTGTTTGTGCGTACATAAACGAAGTGACAGCCTTTGAATAATTTATTTTACAAGGCTATTTCCTTGCTAATCAACCTAACAGCATCATCATTAAGAACCAACAACTGTGTACCGTCTTCTGCGCTATTGACACAATTAATGAAAACAGAAGTTTGGTGAACAATTTATTCAGAGACTGCATTTCATCCAGGAAGGTGAAAAGAAACACGGCACCTCGCGAGTACGGCAAGTTCCCAACTCATCAGATTATAAATCTAATGCCTTTATCGCAATTTTTATTATGATTACCAGTTTCGGCACATACGAGCCATTCTCAAATCTAAAATACAGAAAATAACCACAGTATACATAAATAGTATTAAGTACATAAGAATAGATCGAAACCTTTCTTGCAATTTGTTGGTCAGATCGGTAAACATTTGCCAAAAGGCAATGTGATCATCCAAAAGCATCACGATTAGTTTTATATTCCAACGAAAATCATTATAATTTTTTTCAATTTTTGAAAGTAAAATACATTGTATGCTGATCGCATTGACAAATCCTGCTGATTGAAGCCTTATTTATTGTGGACAATAAAATGTAAAATTGAGCAATGCTGACTAAAATCATCATCCAACTGTAGGGCAGACTTGAACCATAATGTTCTTAAAGATGACATTATTTTTGTATAAACGAAACAAGTAATGCCTCAGATGAAGTTTGTCGATTATAACATTACCTTTTTGCAAATGTTTACCGAATTGACCAACATGGTATGTATGTAACAAACTGTAAGAGTTTTCAATCTATTCTTGTGTACTTAATACTGTTTTACGTATAATATGGTTATTTCTGTTTTTTAGATTTGAGAATGGCTCAGAGATGATCCGAAACTAGTAATCATAATAAATAAAAATTGCGATCAAGACATTAGATTTATAATCTGATCAAGTGAAAAATACTTATAGATCGCCTCCCAGACAAGATGTCAAACGATACAGCAATTTCGTTACAATCAACTTAGTTATTCGAAATCCTGGCAACGTGGAGGAGGCTGTGGAAAGCAGTTTCAATGTGGGAGAGACTTTCAAACTTACTAATATCTTTACATAACTTTTTCTCCCCCCCCCCCCTGCTGTATCAGCCTTTCGATATAGATCTCCCATTCCGCCCTTTAATTAACTTTGTAGACGGAGGGCCTAATGGTTGCGAAATCATTAACACATCTAAGAAAAATTAAGGTAGGGGAGACTGGGCACGTTTTTCCAACAGTTTACATTTTTATTTTTATCATTTTGGGGTAAACAGCAGATCATTTTATTTCCTGTACCTTTATCTACAGCCTTGTACAAATATTTTCGAAAGTAGTAAATAACCTTTCTTGGCAGCAAATGATTTTGTTTGACCATGTTGCGTTTGGAAAATTTGCCCTGTGTGCGGGGAAAGTTTTCCACCTTACTTAAAATGTACAGGGGCAAATTTTCCAACTATACTTTAAATTATTGATAAATCTGAAGCATTGAATTAAAATTTGTGGTACGGCGGGGAATCGAACCCTGACCTCCATGCTTACTAGGCAGACGTCTCAACCGTTAGACTACCACACCACTAACGATTAAAGCGCCTTGGAATAGTCTATGTACGATTTCCCTCCACATCACAAACTTTAATTCAGCTTCTGTGTTCCAAAGATAATTGAATTAAAGTTTGTGATGTGGAGGAAAATCGTACATAGACTATTCCAAGGCGCTTTAATCGTTAGTGCTTTGCTAGTCTAACGGTTGCCGGGCGCCGTGGCTCAGCGCGCCCGGTCAGGGGGCTAAACGCCCTCTGTAATAAAAAAGCTGAGCCAAATATTCAACGAACAATCAAGAAAGAACTAAACGAACGACCGCAGAGCATAGAAATACGTGAAGAAACAAAGGAGGAAAAAAAAAAAAAAAAAAAAAAAAAAAAAAACGGTTAAGCCGTCTGCCTAGTAAGCATAGAGGTCCGGGTTCGATTCCCGGCCGTACCACAAATTTTAATTTAATGCTTCAGATTTATCAATAATGTTTTTGACATATTTGAGACGTAAATCCGTCTCTGGGATTGTTTATTTGTATTAATTGATATTTGTACTTTAAATGGTAAAACAGAGATAATTATCTTGATTTCACTGTATTTTTATTATGAACTTGCAATACATTACAAAAGAAGGATAGCAAAAGTATCCACATTAAATAAAAACAAATGCTACTTAAAGGTTTTACAAAATATGTCACTTAAATATTTTACAAATACAAACATTTTCAGGCACTGTTTCTTCTGCTTGTGGCAAGTCTAGGACAGGCGATTCTGATTCTAAAAGAGGAACATTGATAGTTCTTCCTGTATAGGCGGCGGGATGACAGCTGTTGATTGCACTGATAGAGGGGGATTGTCCAAGGAATCGATTATCAACCAGTAATTGTTCAGAGTCCTACGTGGAATATTGAAGTCCATGGATGCTTTTCTGACACTGCACCCGCCTCTGATTGCTAATAGAGCAGCATTTATTGCTTCAGGAATGTAGGACCCTCTAACGGTCTTCTTTGTACAATTGCGGACTATTTTAAGCCTGTAAAAAAATTACAATTAACCTTTTGAAAGAGGGCTATTTGGCAGAATTTATTACACAATAAATACATATTTAAAGGAATAATACGTGAAAATTCATCGTAATTATGGTTGGATTAGCAAAACAATTTATTTTGTCCTTTGCACATGCACAATTTTGAGGTCAGTTTCGGACTCTACCGCCCATTATCAAATAATTAGCCTTCTTCAAACCGTGATAATCCAGTGCAATGTTACAAATGGCTGCTGAAATCTTGTACATTATCCTCTGTAGATACAATCACTAGTTATATAAAAATTTAAAATGGCAGTCAAAACTAGACATACATCCACGGGCCTCCAGCGTGTACTGTCAATTTTTATATAACTAGTGATTGTATCGACAGAGGATAATGTACAAGATTTTAGCAGCCATTTGTAACATACATTGGATTATCACGTTTTGAATAGGGCTAATGGATTGATAATGGACGGTAGAATCCGAAACTAGTCACTGACTTCAAAATTGTGCAACTGCAACGGAAAAAATAAATTGTTTTACAAAAACGTGAAAGTTTACTCACCTTTGCAAAACGGACAAAAACAGCTGTGCCGACATGTGACTGCTGGTACCACAGTGAAACTTTGGTAAATGAAGCGTGCTTTGTTGTTACTTCCTACAGTATCGCCGGTTCGTTTCGAAACTGGAAAACTCGCTGCTATGGAAAATGTGCCCCGGTCTCACCTAATCTTTAAAGTTCCAAAGGCAGCGAAATCACGAGATGAGCCACGTTTGGTAGGTCCCTTAACATTGTATTGAGGGAGACGGCGGGTATGGGAGGTGGACAGTGCGTGCCTTACCGTTGCCGGAGGAAACACGTGTGTGCTCAGCAGGCAGGTTCAACGGCCCGGGCCCCGCGGCCGCCTGACACCGCGGAACCGGCTGCTGCTGCTTCTACTGCTGCTAGCAGCCTGCCCTAAGGTCTCACGACGACCAGCGTCACCGCGGCAGCGGCTCAGCGCTCTGGCGCACCTGCCACCTGCTCCCTGCTCACGTCTCACTGGCGAAAACAGCCTTGGGTCACCTCATGGAGCAGTGCCCTCCAAATGCAGCCGAATACACGGTATCGAGGCTTCTGCGCATTACGATAGAAGGTTTCTCATTGTCATCAGAGACAATTCTCAGTTCGAATATAGCAAATTTCCTTGAAACGGAAAAGCTTCTTTCCATGAATCAGCACGGATTTAGGAAACATCGTTCATGTGAAACTCAGCTTGCCCTTTTCTCACATGACATCTTGCGAGCCATGGACGAAGGGCAACAGGCGGATTGTGTTTTTCTCAACTTCAGTAAGTCGTTCGACGCGGTGCCACACTGCAGACTGCTAACGAAGATACGAGCTTATGGAATAGGTTCACAGATTTGTGACTGGCTGGAAGACTTCCTAATAGAACGCAGTACGTTGTTCTCGACGGCGAGTGTTCATCAGAGACGAGTGTATCGTTAGGCGTGCCGCAGGGGAGTGTGATAGGACCGCTATTATTTTCTGTCTATAAGTGATCTGATGGACATACTAAGTGGTAATTTGCTGCTGTTTGCTGATGATGCTGTGGTGTATGGGAGGGTGTCGTCTTTAACCGACTGTAATAGCATACAGGATGACTTATACAAAATTTCTAGTTGGTGCGAAGAATGGCAGCTAGCTCTCAATGTAGAAAAATGTAAGGCGATGCGCATGAGTAGGAAAAACAAACCCATAATCTTCGAATACAGTATTAGTAGTGAGCTTCTTGATGCTGTCGCGTCGTTCAAATATCTAGGCGTAACATTGCAGAGCGATATGAAATGGAACGAACATGGAAGGACAATTGTGAGTAAGGCAGACTGCCGACTTCGTGTTATTGGGAGAATTTTGGGAAGATGTACTTCATCTGGAAAGGAGATTGCGTATAAAACGCTTCTACGAGCATGTGTTGAGTTCTGCTCAAGTGTTTGGGACCCGCGGCAGATTTCTTTAAAGGAAGATACAGAAACAGTTCACTGTACCACTACTAGGCATTTCCTTTCCTATTCCACTCCCAAATAGAACGAGGAAAAAAAGAATGCCTATATGCCTCCGTACGAGCCCCAATTTCTCCTATCCTGTCTTTGTGATCACTACGCGAAATATAAGTAGCCGGCAGCAAGATCGTACTACACTCAGCTTCAAATTCCGGCCCTCTAAATTTACTTAACAGAAAATCACGAAAAGAACGCCGTCTTTCCTCCAGCGATCCCCAATTGAGTTCCCGGAGCATTTCCGTGACACTCGCGCATTAGTCGAACCTACCAGTAACAAACCTAGCAGCTCTCCTCTGAACTGCTTCTATGGCTTCTATGTCTTACTTTAAACTGATCTGCTGCATGTCCCAAACACTTGACCAATACTCAAGACGTGATCGTAAACCGTTTTATACGCTGTCTGCTTTACAGATGAAGTACATCTTCCCAAAATTCTCCCAATAAACCGAAGTCAGCTGTCCGCCTTACTCACAACTGTCCTTACATGCTCGTTCCATTTCATATCGCTCTGGAATGTTACGCCTAGATATTTCAACGACGCGACAGCATCAAGAAGCTCACTACTAATGCTGTATTCGAACATTATGGGAATGTTTTTCCTACTCATGCGCATCACCTTACATTTTTCTTCAACCAGAAATTTTGTCTAAGTCATCCTGTATGCTATTACAGGCAGTTAAAGATGACACCATCCCATACACCACAACATCATCACCAAATAGCCGCAAACTACTCTGTCCATTAGATCATTTATATAGATAGAAAATAATAGCGGTCCTATCACACTCCCCTGGGGCACGCCTGACGATACACTCGTCTCTGATGAACACTCGCCGTCGAGAACAACGTACTGCTTCCTATTACTTAAGAAGTCTTCCAGGAAGTCTCTCTTTACGATGTGGTTTACTGATGACTTGGGGCATGAGCATCTGGCTAATTCTTTTGTGTATTATTTTGTCAGTGATGTTATTGTCAACTATATCATGCGCCTTGTACATGCTCTAGCTTATTTTCAGTGAAGCTGAAAGATCAGACGATGGCATCATTGTTTGCCGAAATCGGTAATGCATAATAAATGACCAATATAGTGATCTTAGCTACAAACTGTGTTCTTTCTTCTATTGAATTTTAAGAGTTCAGATTAAATAAACTATGCCCAGAGACATATTCCCACTCAATATTTATTAAAGTAGAGGCATTGAATTAACATTTAGGTCCCAAGTTCGAAACCCGGCCGCGACATATTTGTTAATTCAATGCCTCTGCTTCAGTTTCATCTCTTTAAGATTTCAAATGTTTGTAAATCTGTGGGACTTAACTCCTGCGTTAATCAGTCCCTAGGCTTACAAACAACTTAAACTAATTTAAACTGACCTAAGGACACATGCCCGAGGGTGGTACCTCCGGCGGCGTGTACCCCACGCTCCACAGCAAGACGCCTTATAGCGCGCGACCGCTGCAATTTTAAGATCGTCTATCATTCCATCAAGAGGACATTATGAGATAAAAGACAAGAACTAACTCCTCGACTTGTCTAGCCACAAAAACATTTAAATCAAAACGTTTTGACAGATTCGCGATTTTGTGAGAGTTAACCGTATTTACGATGTGCAGTGTCTGTGTTTAACAGTGTAACCAACGCAAGTTAGGGTCAGTCAGGAAACCACGCACGCGACCTCTCGCGAATAGCGAGAAATCCGGTTTCTGATCTCCGTCCGGCGCCAAGTTTCGTCACCTACCTTGCACAGCTGATGGGATTTACATTCGAAATGATATTTTTTCCAATTATTGTGATATCATTCCCCTGGTGCTGCGAGCTGGCAGCACTGGAGGTGCTCTTCAGACTATACATTTACAGACATTTAACGAAGAAAAAAAAATACAATGGTGAACAACAAGGTACGAGGGGAAAGCGCAAACATATTAGAGACAGAACGACAAACGAACCAACACTGCAGCACAACTGCACAATAAAGTCGTCTCTTCGAAAACTGCACACGTTAAAAAATAAACAGAAACTGCTGTACTGTCTGTAATTTAGCCTAGGGGCATGATTGTGCACAGTTTCTGCCTTTTCCCTGCATATATAACAAATAAATAAAATATTCAAAGTTCTGAAATATGAGGGAGTGTAAATCAAAACATCAACACTATTTCAGCTCAAATGATGACACATTTAATTTAACACTGTTCATAGCTCGTGAGCCCCCATAAATAAAATGTTATTTGTCACTGACTATTTTAGTGTCTTGACGCTACCAAAACCAAAGTACTTCTACTATTCACTTCGTCTCTACACAATTAGCACTTTTTCAAGACACAAATTCACACTGTAAATTTCAGCTGAACTAATATCTCAGCATGTACATCACTTCAATACGCTCTTCAGCAAGCTACCTCCAAGTAAACACACGCTCTCCTTCTTCTTATTGCAGCTAGAAAAATCTTCCACCTCGATAAACTTACACACGTTGAAATCGTTGCACTGACTGATGTTGTGGCCCGCCTCGGACACACATACACACACACTGAATCAAGATAAATACTGCCGTCGTAGCGGCGAGTAACAGAGCCTCCGGCCAAATGCTCGGAACACTGATTCGTCTGCACAAACGAACACAGTGCCAACTCGAGGCACAGACCGACGCAGCCCCCACGCAGGTAAGCTACCCTCCGACTGCCCCGTACAAAGGACGCATGCGCCCTTTTATGCGTGCTAACTGGTTTTACCCCTGCGTCATCAAATTCCCAACCTGAACTGCCCAAAGCCTAGCCAAGATGCACAGAGTTCAGCCACGTACATTTCTAACATTTGATTTAAAATTTCAATAGTTATGAAATACATGAAATAATAGTTGGTTATACATTTACATGAACATACACATACTTGCATAAGTTACTTAAATTGTATACCTGCACATACAATTGGTATTCTATTTAAATGAACATTTAACATAAAAATTACATACTACTTACAGGGATATCATATGAAATAATTATTGAAATAACTTTATATGCAAACATTGCCATGCTATCTGTGTTATTGTCTTGGATATAAATATGGTAGCGACTGGTATGTTATTTTTCTCATAATTAAAATGCGTTTTCTGCATCAGATCAACACCTCTCGTAAAATATATTCATATTAGCAGATGCACATAGACATAATGAATAATGTGAGCCCACCCTCGTCTTTGTATCACAGTTGTATAAATATTAACATACGAAATCGTTACATATTTATTTAATGTTTGCTGTATGCTGAGTTCCAGTTCAAATTACCAATTTATCGTACATTACATTATTTATTAAGCATCATGTTATCATCAGTTAGGCCTATAGAGGTTCCTCAGTACGTAGTATTGCTACAAATTCAAGTAATGTTTGAATATTTTATACTGTGCTCTACGGTGCACCTCGACCGATAGCTCCCATTGTCCAGCCTCTGGCAGGACTTAGCCTGGACTTCCCTAATCCGGGAAAAACCACTACCTACTGGCCTCTCCTCTGCCTCAAGCCCACAGCGCTCGCCAACATGAGATAATTCTGTCCATGGCCTAACTATAAATGAAAGATAAAGTATAACATTTTGTGCATTGGCATGAACAATGTCTGCAGTGTATTTAATGTGGACGGTAATCTCCCAAAGGAGACAAAACACATAACATGGCGAAAAACTTAAGACTTGCAATCGTCTAAATGGAGGTAAGTGTGAAGTATTACAAAAAAACACAAGGACTAAAATGGAGAAACACTACATTCAAGCACTGATCCTACATACAATGGGAATAACAGAAGAGGACCCTAAATGTAGGCTCTGTGATGACGGTGATGAAACTGCATCACATCTGATCTTCTAATGGATTGCATTGGAGAGTAAAAGGCACAGAACATTTGGGACAACTAGACCCGAAGAAATTGTGTCTAATAAAGAACTGATAAAGGGACTCCTTGCACTGTTCAAGGGCATTGGTTGGCTTTACTAGACATACAGGGAGTGATACCGCACAATAAACCTAGTTTCGGTGCGGGCAGTGGCGGGTTAGACCAAGACTGTTTTGGCTTCCCTGAAAAAATCAAATCAAATCAAATCAAGCACTGATTCACATGGACAGTTAAGACATAAGCTTTGGCTGTGGGGTGGCCGTTCACAGTTTTCTTAAAAAAGCCCTTATTTGTTTCACTCCAAAGGAACACAGAAGTTGCACATGCAAATGTTAATGATGATAATGCATGGGGCTGGGAAAGGAGCAAGAGCGATGGTTGGGAACAAAGCAGAGGAGGGGTGATGGGTGGAGAGGGTAGAGAAGAGGAGCCACAAGGCCATGGGGGAAAGGAGGGTGGCGGGATGTCCCAGGAAGCTGTGAGGAGCAGAGGGGTACCAGAGGACCAATAAAAGTAGGGGTGCTATCGACAAGGGTTCGCAAATCGATTCCGTATTTCTTGATTTCCAGAAAGCTTTTGACACCGTACCTCACAAACGGCTTTTAATCACACTGCGTGGTTATGGTATATCGCCCCAAATTTGCGATTGGGTATGGGATTTCTTGTCAGAGAAGACACAGTTCGTAGTAATCGATGGTAAGGCATCCACTAAAACAGAGGTGATATCGGGCGTTCCACAGGGTAGTGTTATTGGTCCTCTTCTATTCCTTATTTACATAAACGATTTAGGGGAAAATCTAAGTAGCTCTCTTAGGTTGTTTGCAGATGACGCCGTCATTTACCGTCTAGTAAAATCATCTGAAGATCAAAACCAACTGCAGAACCATCTGAATAAGATATCAGTATGGTGTAAAAATTGGCAATTGACTGTAAATAATGAGAAGTGTGAAGTCGTCCACATGAGTACGAAAAGAAATCCGTTAAACTTTGTTTACAACATAAATCAATCTAATGGGAAGGCCGTAAACTCCACAAAATACCTAGGAATTACTATTACTTCAGACCTAAACTGGAAAGAACACGTAGATAATATCGTGGGAAAGGCGAATCAGAGACTGCGTTTTATTGGCAGAACCCTTAAGAGATGCAACAGAACTACTAAAGAAACTGCATACACTGCGCTTGTCCGTCCATTTTTGGAGTATTGCAGCCCAGTGTGGGATCCTTATCAGGTGGGTTTGACGGAGGACATCGAAAGAGTCCAAAGAAGGGCAGCTCGTTTCGTATTGTCACGATACAGGGGAGACAGCGTTACGGAAATGATACAGGATCTGGGATGGGAATCATTACAACAACGGCGCTTATCGCTGCGGCGTGGACTACTTGCGAAAATCCAATCGCCAACATTTTCCTCCGAATGCGAAAATATATTGTTGACTCCCACTTACATGGGTAGAAATGATCATCAGAATAAAATACGAGAAATCAGAGCTCGAACAGAGAGATTCAGGTGTTCTTCCTTCCCGCGCGCTATTCGAGAATGGAATGGGAGATAGATAGTATAATGGTGGTTCGATGAACCAACTGCCAGGCACTTAAATGTGATTTGCAGAGTATCCCATGTAGATGTAGATGCATGTAGATGTAGGCATTGGGGCCCTCTGAGGGGATAGAGGAGGGCGGAAGGTGGAGGACAAGGGGTAGGATCAGAGCTGGTAAGAGGGATGTGTGGGTGGAGATCAGATAGGTCAGGTAGGGGGAGGGTGTGGAAATTGCCACAGGAAAGGCTAAGGAGGGTGGACAGGTGGAGAGCAGGGGGAATACAGCGGAAATGGCGCGGCAATGGACTGGGATTGGAGAGGAGAGGATGGACAACAGGGTGGGGGGGGGGGGAGATCCAGTTAACAGTAGAGGAAGCAGAGGCGGAGGTGTTCAATGAAGCGGACAAGGCGGGGAAAGGGGATGATGTCATAGACAAGCTACATAGCTACATGGGGGATGGGGGAGAGGTAGGAATGGATACAGAAGGCGAGGCGGAGGGTACGGAGTTCCAGGATCTCCAGGAACTTGTTGAAAGATTGTGTGTATGTGTGGGGTGGGGGGGGGGGGGCGAGATCAGAGAGAGGCAGAGGATGGGGCGGTAGGTATAGAGGACTGTGGAAGGGTTGACACCCCAGGCTCAGCTAAGAAGGAGTTTAAGGAGGCGGGAGCGGGCTTTTTCTTGGATGGTGCAATTCCGAATAATCACCGCAATTCTTCCGAGCAGTGAGCTTTCGAGAGTGTGTACATCTGTAATAGTATCTTTGGGAGGGCATCAATGTATCCAAATCTTCAATGGTATGTCACATTGTACATCATGAAAACTGCCAAGTTGGATTACATAATGTAATATATCATGTTTTATGATATACAAAATAGGAATAACACTGACATGTGCTGAGGTTGTTGTAGTTCACATTTCTGCCGATAGACGCGTACAGCGCAAATGTTTCCCATTTCAGCGCCGCCCGTGGTGTGGACGTGTCTTGTTCTGTTCATCTGCAGTGATTGTTTTGGCCAGCGCTGTTCTTGTTTCATCACTCACTAAGTCGCGGGTCTCTCTCGAGTCCCGGAAAGCGCCAACTGTGCACTTCACGTATTTCAAACGTCAACTTCGCTCGCAACTTTTCCGGATGTAATTGACATATTGCGATGCAACCAACGTCATTGTTTTAAAAGAAATCTATAGTCAACCATCAGCTGTTAATAGTATACAAAACTTTACCGGTTTCGGATATTATCCATCATCAGAAGAGTACAATTAAACAGACTGATTGATAACTACATAGTTGACCTGATAAACTTAGCAGAGATCGGGAATACTTCGATCTCTGCTAAGTTTATCAGGTCAACTATGTAGTTATCAATCAGCCTGTTTAATTGTACTCTTCTGATGATGGATAATATCCGAAACCGGTAAAGTTTTGTATACTATTAACAGCTGATGGTTGACTATGCATTTATAAAGCATATTACTGCTGTTGACTGACACCTAAGCAAATATATTGACGTCATTGTTTTTTTTTATTTTCATTGCTTGTTTGTACACAAGTAATATGGGGCATACATTAATAAAATATACAAATAATATTTGTTTACCTGCTAGGCCTACGTAATTTCATAAGCCCCTCTCATACGTTCATGACGTAAAAGTCGTTTTTCAATATCTATTGTAGTTCCAGAGATATATTTTTCACCCACATGTCTATGTTTATCAATGTAACCAATGCAAGTTAGGATGAGGCCTTTACAATTTTTGTTTAATATTTGGAAAAATATAAATCGGATTTAAAGAATGTAATAAAAGTTATTCATCTCGAAGAGGCATCCCCCCTCCCCCTCCATGTATCACCTCAGTGGCGTAAGGAGGGATGTCTCTGACATATTATATAGGAACCCATGTTTTTTTTTATTGCAGCTTGGATTCTCTGTGAAACATTTCTTTTGGTTTCGTGATACGTGGCGCTGTAATGAGAAAAAATAAAAATGACTTCAAAATAGTTGAAAAAAGGTATATATCCCAGATGGTTCAAGGCACGCCGTCCTTTGTATTTTTATGTTTCCCGCATTCTTGACTGCAAGAAGGGTTGCCGCGCCACTGCTGACCACAGAGGCAGCGCACGTGCCGTGTGCTGACACCGCGTGCATGCTACCTCCTGCTGTCACTATTATCGATTAGATTAGATTAATACTTGTTCCATAGATCATATATACGACATTTCGTAATGACGTGGAACGTGTCAGTTTAGCAAATGTTGTCTACACTTGACAATCAATATTTTAAGGATTAAAAAAAAAATTTATTTATTTTTTAGTTTTATCTAAAAATTCATCTACATTGTAGAAGGAGTTGCCATTCAGAAATTCCTTTAATTTCTTTTTAAATACTAGTTGGCTTTCTGTCAGACTTTTGATGCTACTTGGTAAGTGACCAAAGACTTTTGTGGCAGTATAATTCACCCCTTTCTGAGCCAAAGTTAGATTTAACCTTGAATAGTGAAATCATACTTTCTCCTAGTGTTGTAGCTATGCACACTACTATCACTTTTGAATTGGGTCGGATTGTTAATAAGAAATTTAAAAATGTTCAAATGTTTGTTAAGCTTATGGGACTTAACTACGGGGTCATCAGTCCCTAAACTTACAAACTACTTATGAACTACTTACGAACTAGGACGGCACAAATATCCATGCCCGAGGGGGGATTCGAACCCCCGACCGTAGTGGCCGTGCTGACCGTGACTGGAGCGCCTCAGTCACCTCGGCCACCGCGGCCGGCTAAGAAATTTAATGAGTGAATATATATATATATATTGTGAAGCTACAGTGAGTATCCCTAGATCCCTAAATAAATGTCTGCAGGATGCTCTTGGGTGGGCTCCAGCAATTATTCTGATTACACGCTTTTGTGCAATGAATACTTTTTTACTCAATGTTGAATTGCCCCAGAATATGATCCCATATGAAAGCAGTGAATGAAAATAGGCGTAGTAAGCTAATTTACTTAGATTTATATCACCAAATTTTGCAATGACTCTGATAGCATAAGTAGCTGTACTCAGAGCGTTTCAGAAGATCTTCAATATGTTTCTTCCAATTCAGTCCCTCATCAATGCAAACACCTAAAAATTTTGAATATTCTACCTTAGCTACAGATTTATGTTCAAAGTCTAAATTTATTAATGGTGTCATGCCATTTACTGTATGAAACTGTATATACTGGGTTTTATCAAAGTTTAATGAGAGTCCATTTGTAGAGAACCACTTAATAACTTTCTGGAAGATATCATTTACAATTTCATTAGTTAATTCATGTTTGTCAGGTGTGATAGCTATACTTGTATCATCAGCAAAAAGTACTAGCTTAGCATCTTCGTGTATGTAGAATGGCAAGTCATTAATATAGATTAAGAACAGCAAAGGACCCAAGACCGAACCTTGTGGGACCCCATTTTTGATAACTCCCCAGTTAGAAGAATTAATTGTCTCATCTACAGCATGTGAACTGCTTATTTCAACTTTCTGCACTCTTCCAGTTAAGTATGATTTAAACAATTTGTGCACTGTCCCACTCATACCACAATACTTAAGCTTATCTAGAAGAATCCCATGATTTACACAATCAAAAGCCATAGTCGAGTCAGGTCTTACGATAACAACTGCCACGTATGCCAGAGAAGATTACGCACATGTCATAATGATGTATGGGGACGAGACATCGCAATGCAGCTGAGCCCGTAGGCTGTATTCACAACATATTCCAACACGACATGCGCATGTTTGTGCAAGGACAGAGACGCCTTTAAGAACTGAGTGAGCTTTTCACGTACAACGTGTAGTGGACGCACCTGACGTCACCCGGGCCGGCCGCGGTGGCCGAGGAGACTGAGGCGCTCCAGTCACGGTCTGCACGGCCACTACGGTCGGGGGTTCGAATTCCCCCTCGGGCATGGATATTTGGGCCGTCCTTAGTGTTAGCTAGTTCATAAGTAGTTTGTAAGTTTAGGGACTGATGACCCCGTAGTTAAGTCCCATAGACTATACAAACATTTACAAACGTCACCCGGAATGAGACGGACAGCACCTTTTCAGTTTCAAGGGCAACAATCTGGGTGGTTGACTGATGCGGCCTCGTAACGTAAGTCAAAGTCGTGTTGTCATGCAGTTAACTGTCAACGACTGAAAGCAAGGGGAAGCTAAGGCGTTACTTTTCTCGAAGATATGCTGCTCTACTGTACGAATGCTTGATGATGCGTTCTCTTGGGCAAAATATTCTGCAGACAAAATAGTTCCCCATTCGGGTCTCCTGGCGGGGACTAGTCAGAACTATGTTTTCACGAGGATAGACAATACCGCCATTCTACGGATCTTAGTGTGGAATGTTACATCACTTCTGTGGGATCGTGGGTCCGCCTTCATCTAAAACACTTGTTTATTAAATACCAATACTATCTTCAGTGGAAAGCCTGTCATCAATGGGTTTCTGTTATTCTAAAACAATGCAGAAGTAACATCGTTACAAAAGTATGAAAAAGTTTATAAGGTATACTCTTTCTTTCTGACATATCATAGTCAGTATAGTACCTATATATCATTTAGTTATTGCACATTCCACAGTGCATACAGCATGTCATCTGCAACATAATGAGCGGCTCTTATCAACAAGTGTTATTATTGTGAACTATCCTATCTCGGTGCTTTTTACAACCTTGGGTTTGAGCATTCTTATTAATACAGTTAGTGATGGTACAATACTGTACGTATTTTGGAAACGTACTGACAATTGGACGGTTCTCTGGAGGAACAGAAAGAGATGCTCCCACGTCAAAGAAATACATCTTCCGCCAATGGCAGTTGTTTGAAACTTACGTCACGTTTATTATTTACGTGTGTCGCGAGATGTATCGAATATTGCGAGTGTGTGTCTGCAACTGCGTCGCGAGTTTTGACGATTTCTGTTATGATCCTGTGTGTGTGTGTGTGTGTGTGTGTGTGTGTGTGTGTCCGATTTGACTCCCTGTGTCCTTGTATCCTTTGTTAGTTCACCTAAGGCAGTGAATGTCTTGATCCGAAGTATTGTGTACACGTTATTACGTTTTTGCCTTTGTTTATGACCTTTTGAATGTAATAATTTTCCTTTAGTATGACTTTGCGGTTTTGACTGTTGCTGTTTTCATGATTTGTAGATCAGTTTCGATAGCTGCGGGATGTTGCTCCTCATTTATCAAATCTGCAAAGGTTGAATGTGTAATTTCACTCTTCTGAGCTTTCCGTGTTCGGAAATTCTTGCATGTCTGTCGATGTAATGTGACTGACAGGAGTTACACGTGAGTTGGTATATTCCTGCTTCAGGGCGGATCCACGGTCACAAATTTGTAACGCAAAGACGAACTAACAGAAGAGTTTCAAATTACAATAATTGATTGTATCACTTAATTGGGAAGGTAAATTTGAAAATATGAAAAGAGAAATGGACAGGTTACATATATTTGGGTTTAGTGAAATTCGGAGACAGGATGAAAAGGACGTTTGATCCGGTAATTATTGAGAAATAAATGTAAACCCATTTGGAGGTAACGCAGGAATAGTTATAATAATGGATAAGAAAGTAGGAATGTTCTGAAGCTGTTATGACTAGCATTGTGAATGAATTATGGTAGCAAATGCAAACACTAATCCAGCATCCACCATAGTAATGCAAGTTCATATGTATGCTAACTCTGCCAATGATGAAAAGATTAAAAATTTATGATGAAATGAAAGAAGTAGTTCAGGCAGAGAAGATTTGATTGTGGTTGAGTTCTAGAATTCGGTTGTAGGAAAAGTAAGAGACAGAAAACTAGTAATGAGGGATGAGGGATATGTCAGAATTTTGGGCAGGACAGGAAGCGTGCCTTGATAACCGGCGTGGTAGCTCATTGCTTTCGTTCAGAGAGCCCTCAGGGAAAAAGAAAATGAAAAAAAAAAAAAAAAACAACTGAGCCAAGAACCTAACGAAAAACCTAGAACAAACACGAACTAACGACTGAAAAGAACCAATCTATCGAAAAAAAAAAAAAAAAAAAAAAAAAAAAAAAAAAAAAAAAAAAAAAATGGTATAGACAACCGCTGACCCAATAGGAAAATCCGGGTTCCAGTCCTGGACTAGCACCAATTTTTAACTTTGTCATTGAACTTATTCAGTAACCTGAAACGGTTGATATGTTAAAATATTTAGAATTCGTAGTATTTTTCCACCTCTTCCTTTTCCTACTGCCAAATTTCAACCTTCCACAACAATCACGTAATCCTCTCCCTTACTTGTCTCAATAACTTAATTTATCAAACTTTTTTTCCGTCTCCTCATCACTCAAACTTATACTACCATAGGCGGTGTCACCTTCGCTACGATGCTGTGTTGTGTTTGTTAAGCTTATGGTACTTAACTGCGGGATCATCAGTCCCTAAACGTACAAACTACCTATAAACTAGCCGCGGCGGAGGGACTGAGCGCATAGAGGCGCTATGCTCCGATGCGCGAGGGCGTCCCCCATCGGGGGTTCGAATCCCCCCTCGGGCATGGATGTTTGTGCTGTCTTTAGTATAAGTTAGTTGATAAGTAGTTTTAACTGATGACCGCGCAGTTAAGTCCCATAAGCTTCACAAACAAACAACTTATAAACTACCTAACTGTAAAGACACAATGATGCCCAAGGGAGGATTCGAACCCCTGACGGGTTCAAATGTTTGTAAGGTTGTGGGACTTAACTACGGGGTTATCAGTCCCCAAAATTACAAACTACTTATGAACTACTTACGAACTAGGACGGCACAAATATCCATGCCCGAGGGGGGATTCGAACCCCCGACCGCAGTGGCCGTGCAGACCGTGACGGGAGCGCCTCAGTCCCCTCGGCCACCGCGGCCGGCCCCCTGATGGGGAACGGCCTCGCGCATCGGGGCATAGCGCCTCGACGCGCTCGGCCACTCCGTGGCAGCTACGACACTGTGTTCAGTATACTGTTCGTAATAGCTATTTTCTTGAAACTTCCTGGCAGATTAAAATTGTGTGCCGGAACCGGGATTCGAACCTGCCTTTGGCAAAGGTCCCAGGTTCGAGTCCCGGTTCCGGCACACAATTTTAATCTGCTAGGAAGTTTCGTATCAGCGCACAATCCGCTGCAGAGTGAAAGTTTCATTCAGCTATTTTCTTATTAATTTTTATACCTACTGTTGCGTTGCCACTGACTGATTTTCTGTTATGATCCTGTGCTCACTTGACCACAACTCTTGTCTGTCCTGCCATTGAACTTCACTAACCCCACCAAATCAATATCAACCTATCTATTTCTCTTTTCAAATGTTGTAACTTACCTACCTGATTAAGGGATAGAACATTCCAACCGTACAATGCCCCTTGTGTCTTTCTCGATGGCAACATCCACCTGCTTAGTCCCAGACCGTAGTTCTGAACGGAGGACTATTTTACCTCTGGGAAATATTAACTGATAGGACGCCATCATCATATATTCATACAAATGTATGTCCTCGGGAAAAGCAGCGACTGTAGTTTTCTTGCTTCAGCCGTTTGCAGTAATTCTACGGTAGTCACATTATCTAACGTTACAAGGCCAGATCAGTCATCCAAGCTGTTGCCCTAGCAACTACTGGGAAGGCTGCTGCTCCTCTTCAAGAAATAAACATTTGTCTGGCCTCTCCACAGAAACCACTTCGCTGTGGTTGCACCTCAGTACGGCTATCTGTAGGGTAAGGTGGTACAAATTCGATATAGGTACAATTCCGATCAACATAAGTTTTCAGTCTCGTAGTGTTGGTAGCACTTGCCTTTGTGTGGCGTTGTAGTGTAGCAGGTTTTGTACAGCTTCTCCGACTTTTCTAAGAATACACCACTTTGTGCTACGGAGATATAATTTTTTTCCTGTTAAGATGCATGTGGAGATACTTCGTCGAACGCGCTCTTATAAATCTCCTAGTTTCCGCGCGCTTGTAAATTCATTATTGTGTAACGTTTGGTACCACGAAGTATGTGTTGGTGCCCGAAGGAAAAAGTGATTTTCATGTGGAAAAAGTCAATGATCATAATTGTACGAGGAAGTGATCATAATTGTACCTAGTGTGGTACATTTTCGATCGATTTGTCTCATTTCTGTAACCTTTTCTTGTGGTCCTACCAACATTTGCAATTTTCTAACATTTATGTTACATATTCATTAAACATTCAAAAACAAGTGCCATAGTTAAAATTATTTCTTTTCTCAATATATTTGCAGTTACAATAACATTTGCCCGAAATGATCGAAATTGTACCACCTTACCCTGTCGTTGATGTCCGCAAACCACCTTGGCAACGTGTGTTGTTGCTGGAGATATAATACAAAATCACATCGGTCCACATTCAAGATTGTATACAGCAACCCAAAGGGTGGGGACTTAAAAGACGGCCGTAAAGCAGATCTGGTAGGTTTTAGTGTTGTTTTTAGTTCTTTGTAGTTGCATAATAATTCTTTTCGTAATTCGTGTCAGGCAACCCAAGTAGAGCTGCAAGGTATGTATGTTTGTCATAGCAAAACACTGAAACATCCGCTTATGAAAATACGAAGTGATGATTATTTGTCAAAAGTTCGTTGCTTTTTTTGTTCATCCAAAGTACAATCCTAATCTGGTACTAAATTACTTTCATTCCCAGAGTGAAATGAATGTTTTAGGGGAAAGACTTTTCAAGTGATGGCTATGTTTGGAAAGTAGTGATAAAGCGGTTTATAGAAAAGTTTGTTCGCCTCCAAGGCGTAAGAAAACATTCCTATGTTCACCAATCTGGACGTTGGCTACGTGTGAGTGAAAGGAAATGACTGTTTTCTCCTCATGGCCCCATAATAAGGAGATATACAGTATTAAAAATCCTTTGTATGCTTAATTTGACAGCACTACTCGTGTAGAAAGATAAACGGACAGCGCATACTAGACCGATAATGATAATGGATATTTTTGTAACTTGTGCGTTTTTGTGGAAGCGAAGATTATTAAAAGCAGTACGGAATTGCATGTGTTGTTCAGCTGTAAATCGAGATTCAAGACGTCTTCAGATCACAAGGTAAGATCGCAATGTGTTAAATAAGACAGTGTATGAGTAACTGTGCTAAGAAGCCAATGAAATTCTACTGGTAGAAAGTAAGATCAAGGATGAAAGCTGTGTAGATAAACTCTTTGCTTTGGCAAAACTGGTTGGTTCAATTTCCATTTGTGGTTTCTCAACAGGTTTTCTGTGGATTCCTAATACGCTGTGCCACAAATTTCGTCATTACATTCCATTGTTTCGCCTCTGCCACAAATTGGGTGGTTATCAATCTGCGTTAAACCGATATGTGATGGTAGGCCGTAATTCAGTAGAAGACTTAATCCGTTGGGAATTAAATACGTTTAAGTCCTCAATAATAAATGATGGTATTGGAAACAACAGATTTCTGCAATTGAGAGATTTAGCTACAGCCTTCCCGCAGTTTTACTTCACTTTATTCTGTAGCGATGAATATTTAGAGATACTTTCACATGGTTATGGAAAAAAAAAAAAAGATTAAAGAAGAAGAAAAAATTCTTCCTATAAAGTTACCCCACAGGTACTTGCAGAACGCTGATACATAGTGAGTGTCGATATTTGTAGTTATTATTGCCCAATAGCCTTTTTTTCTAATAAAAATAATTTAGTGCAAACGGATCACACTCCATAAGTATTACCTGGTGGAGTTATGCGAACGGCAGAGTTTCTCAGAGGAAGAAACTTGGTCTGCCATCGAGGTTGGTGAACCTTAACTGTTTTTTCTGTAATAACATGATACCCGAGAAAACTGAGACCGATATTTTGTTCCCGACTGTGTTGTGTGCGGTCTAGTGGTTCGAATTACCCATAAACCACACAACACACTTACGCAACTGCGTGCAGGGTAAAAGGACGACAATATACGTCGCCAGCTCATGGGATATAATAAAAGAGTCGTCCTAGAGGAGGGAAGTAAGCACAGACGTACACAGTTGTGCGGAAGATATGTGACTGTTATGAAATTAAACGGTTCATTAACTGTCCGATAATACGGCCATTATAATCCAGTTAAAAAGCAATAGAGTGAACTCAAACGAATAAAGTTGGGTTGAATTAGGTGAACGCACGAAATAGCAAAGAGTTTTCCTTATTCTGGTTTATGTTAATTACAACACAACTTGTAAGCAGTTTCATCGCCTGATAATGTGATTATAGAAGATAATGCTGAGAACTTTTTCTAAAACCATCGGAAAATTGAACATGGCGTAATGAGACCTCTGGAGGTCTGAGGTTTGTATCACGTAACATCCAGGAAGACCGAAACTTAAAAATGTGCCGAAAAAGCAATAAGATTACACGTTGAAACATTTTATTATCATTATTTGTTTATTGATTTGAGCAGTAAACTGATTTATTTGGGGGACCTGAGTCATTACGTGGTCTCCGTATTTCGATGCAACTCCAACGCCAATAATTTTTGATTTCCAATCTATGGTGTACAGCAATCAGAATAAATACTCCTTCAGACCGCCTTGATTGCAAATTTTTTTACTAGTTAATGACGCGTTTCGCCCTTTAGCAGGGAATCTTCAGATTATCTACGTGACAGAATTTACACAAAATTACAATGCGGAATTACAAACGGTTATAATGGTACATGGGCTTATTTTGTGTTAAGAAGACAGTATAAATGGTAAACAAAGCTTACAATGCGCTCTCCGTGGTGTGACACCGTAAGTTGTTATTGCGGTGTTTCTATTTTTCTGGAATAATTTTTGATTTTCTTGTCTCCCTCGTTGTTACCCGATCATTTGTAGGGAGACAAGAAAATCAAAAATTATTCCAGAAAAATAGAAACACTGCAATAACAACTTACGGTGTCACACCACGGAGAGCGCATTGTAAGCTTTGTTTACCATTTATACTGTCTTCTTAACACAAAATAAGCCCATGTACCATCATACCCATTTGTAATTCCGCCTTGTAATTTTGTGTAAATTCCGTCACGTAGATAATCTGAAGATGTCCTGCTAAAGGGCGAACGCGTCATTAACTAAAAAAAAAAATTTGCAATCAAGACGGTCTGAAGGAGTATCAATAATTTTTTGCTTTGGGCGAAAGAAGTGGCAAGTGACGGAAAAAAGTCCTAAGTTTCACACCTTTGGATATGTTAACCATCAGCAGAGCTGCTATTGAAGATAACAATTTCGATTCACAATTAACTTGTAACGTGTTGAGTAGCAGACTCTGATTATTAGCGTATGCAACTAACTCAGGGCATATAAATAACCTGAGAAAATAAAGCTCAACTGATGGCTCCACTATTTAAGGGGCGGTTGTTCACATGTTGCATTTATACTCATTACTTCATTGGTCAGAGAAAATCAATGAATTAAAAAAAATCACAAATAATGTTACACACACAATGTTCAATTTTAATATCGTTCTGACTTCCTGCACCACACAGTTTTGTATGATAAAACAACGTCTAAGTTCGGTCACGTAATTAGTAGATCCGTTCTTACTAAATGCACTTATTTCGCATATGAAATAAAACAATTTCGGGCATCAGTAAAACAGTTTCGTGAACCAGCACCCAGCTCCACGAATCACGTGACCAACCGAACAAAATTCATATGTCGATCGATTCCACAAGTATTCCTTAAAATGCAAACACAATTATTGCAATTTTTCATTAATTATTTCAATATATAAATCAAAATATCGATGCATTCCACAATTACTTCTTAAAATTTCTTCATTAATTATTCACATCATTACGTTCACTTTTGTTATTGAGCCTCAATTTACTGTAAACGCACAAAATTTAGCAAAATAAATCTCTTATAAGCTGTAGTCGGTGTGTGAGGAAATCATAGTATATATCACTCTGAAGAGCAAAGGCATGCGTATGCAGAGATATGTAAATTCACTCATAAAACGGCACTGCAGTCGGCATCACATACAAAAGAAAACAGGCTGCTGCAATGGCAGGATATCACGATTAAGTGGTGTTAATAGTGGCAATCGAGAGAAGGGGCACAGCGTATCTGAGTTAGTGACGAGATTTTCTCAGAAGTCCGTTCCGGTTGTTGAAGGATTAGCCGCTCGGTATGGAGTTCGTCAACACACGCGAGGAAAGTTTACATCGCGGTGAATAAAATGGCACGTATTGTGACCGGATGCCTGAAACCAACATCAGTACACAAGATGTACCTAATTACGGGGATCTCACCGCCCAACATACGACGTGACAGCGCTGCCGAAGTTGAAAAAAACTAAGCAAGAAAAGGACATGCGTCAACCTCTATATGGACACCAGCCTGCTGACCGATGGCTTCGTTCGAGGAAGAGCTTCCTGTCACGTACCCGAGCACTGGAAGGGTCGGCCGCAGAGAACCGTACTGCGAGGTGGGAAATCGATCTGAGAAGCCCCCATAGAGCAGCAAAATAAGAACTGGCACCTGGTAGAGACCTACTAACAACAGTCTGGAGAACCCTGAACCTTATCAAAGTAGAAATGAGAAATGCCAAAGTGCATGCCAAACTTGCAGCGATGGGGATTCCTAAAAAAAAAAAAAAAAAAAAAAAAAAAAAAGAAGAAGAAGAAGAAGAAGAACACACTGCAAGAACGGGAACAACGGCGACTGGAGAGAAATGTCGAACGTGACAGAAGTGCAGTTCTTCCGCTAATTGCTGTGGTTTTCAATGATGGACCATCAACTAATGTCAGCGTGCGGATCATTCAGCGAAACTACATCGATATGGGCTTTCAGAGCTGAAGGCCCACACGTGTACCTTTGCTGACTGCACGACGCAACGAACTACGACTCGCCTGGATCCGTCAGCACCGATACGGGAATTTTGGCGACTGGAAACATGTTGCCTAGTCTGACGTGTCACGTTTCCAGTTGTATCGAGTGGATGGACGTGTACTGGTCTGGAAACAGTCTCACGAATGGACCCTGCATGTCATCAGGGAACTGTTTAAGATGGCGGAGGCTCTGTAATGGTGTGGACACGTGCAGCTGGGATCCCTGACACCTCTGGATACGTACGTACGCGTCCTGGCTGATCTCCTGCATCCATTCACATCCATTGCGCATTCCGGTGGACTTGGGCAATTCCAGCAGGACAATGCACACCCCACACGTCCAGAATTGCTACAGAATGGCTCCAGTAACAGGCATCTAACGCCTCCGCTGGCCACCAGACTTAAACATTACTGAGCATAGCTGGGATGCTTGCAAGATTCCCCTCCTTGGACCAAACCTATTATTGCACTGTATAGTTGTAGAAGCTGGAAAACTGGAGCGTAAGATTTACCGGCCCACACTGTCCATCCGGGACCTGCAAATGTAAGCCAACGCGTTCTTGAGTTGACTTGGTGAGCACACTATTAGGCCCTGCTCCTACCTGTTTTTGTAGAACCGCTCTCGTTGCTGACGTCCTTTTTGCAGTCTGATAGCACACTGGAGTATCGGTGTAAGTGCTAGAGCTGAAAATTTCTAAGTCTTTACGGGTAGTTATCTTCTTGAAATAAAAAAAGTAGGATGCCCATTATAGTGATTTATTAAGGACGTCACCATAATACAATGTCAAAAATATATAACTTTTGTTCACCCTAACCAGTACGAATTATTAACCCAGATAGCGCTGACGTCCTTAGAGAAGGACGAGAACGGCAGCTTACTTTTTTATTCTTGTCTGTAAGAATTCGTGTACAGTGTCGAATTTTATTTCTTTGAATTGCCTGATCCCATTGCAGATCAATTTTAGCTTGTATTGTCGATTGCGAAGTGGTTGGATACAGCTGAAAAGTTGACGTTTATATTTCTTGAACATTCTTCAACGTTTGAGACATTTATATGTATATATTTCATCTTAAATGTTGTTTTAATAAAAATGATTCATCATATTAAAATTATAAAACATTCATTTCTACGTCATTCCAGAAAGAAGGTCAGTATTGCAAAACTAATGGCGTGATTATGAAGGTAATTTATAGCTTCTGAGAAAAAAATTAAACCAAAAATAATTCCGCGCTGTCTGGGTTTACGACACCGAGAGCATGGCTACTACTCGTACAGAACAGAACAGGTCTTAACAGCGACTGACTACCGTTGGCGCGCAGCCGAGGCCTCTTCACTATTTCGTGCCTTGTCGGCATTTCTCGTGATAGCTCGTGTACCGAGTCTTGATTCAACTGGTTCTCTTTTAATAGACAAAATAAAATGACTATTAAGCAAAACTAATAATCCTTAGACCTCTGCCAACGTCTGTATGCCACCAACAATTAGTTATAAACAATTATTGATAAATACAGAACTGCCCATATCATCGGGGCTTCCTCAGTTTATCTACATCTACATCTACATCGATACTCTGCAAATCACATTTAAGTGCCTGGCAGAGGGTTCATTAACCACCTTCATAACTTTTCTCTACCGTTCCATTCTCTAATAGCGCGCGGGAAGAAAGAACACCTAAATCGTTCCGTTTTCGATCTGATTTCTCTTATTTTATTGGGATGGTCATGTCTCCCTAAGTAGGTGGGTGCTAGCAAAATATTTTCACATTCAGAACTAAAAGTCGGTGATTGAAACTTCGCAAACAGATCACGCCGCAATGAATAACGTCTTTCTTTTAATGATTTCCACCCCAATTCGTGCAACATTTCCGTGACGCTTTCCCCCCCGTAACGTGATAAAACAAAACGAGCTGCCCTTCTCTGAACCTTCTCAATATCTTCCGTCAGTCCCACCTGGTGAGGGTCCCACAAGGGGCAACAGTACTCCAAGAGAGGACGCACAAGTGTGATGTAGGCAGTCTCTTTGGTGGAGCTGGTGCATCGTCTAAGCGTTCTGCCGATGAAACGTAACCTTTGGTTCGCCTTCCCCACAATATTTTCTATGTGTTCTCTCCAGTCAAAGTTGTTCGTAATTGTAACTCCTAGGTATTTGGTAGAATTTACGACCTTAAGGTTTGACTGATTTATCGCGTAATTGAAGTTCAGCGGATTTCTTTTAGTGGTCATGTGTATTACTTCACACTTTTCTTTATTTAGTGTCAATTGCCAATTTTCGCACCATGCAGAAATTTTGTCTAAATCGCTTTGCAGTTGCATTTGATCGTCTGTTGACTTCAATAACCGATAAACGACAGCATCATCCGCGAACAGTCTAAGGGAGCTATTCAGATTATCTCCTAAATCGTTTATAAACACGAGGAAGAGTAGGGGACCAATAACGCTTCCCTGTGGAACGCCAGATATCACTTCTGTTTTACTCGATGACTTACCGTCAATTACAACGAACTGTGTCCTTTCTGATAGGAAATCGTGAATCCAATCGCACAATTGGGGAGATATTCCATAAGCACGCAATTTCATTAGAAGCCGCTTGTGGGGTACAGTATCAAAAGCCTTCCGGAAATCCAGAAATATGGAATCGATTTGAGATCCCTTGTCGATGGCACTTAACACTTCATGTGAGTAAAGGGCAAGCTGTGTTTCGCAAGAGCGATACTTTCTGAATCCGTGCTGACTATTGGTTAATAGGTCGTTCTCTTCGAGGTAGTACATAATATTCGAACAAAGTATATGTTCCAAAATCCTACTGCAAATCGACGTCAATGAGATAGGCCTGTAATTTTGGGGATCACTCCTATTGCCTTTCTTGAATATTGGAGTAATTTGGGCAACTTTCCAGTCTTTGGGTACGGATCTTTCGCTGAGTGATCGGTTGTAAATTATAGCTAAGTACGGAGCTATTTCATCAGCATACTCTGAGAGGAATCTAATTGGTATACAATCTGGCCCGGAAGATTTATTTTTGTTTAGTGACTTAAGTTGTTTTACTACTCCAGGAACATCTACTTCTAAGTTTCGCATGCTGGCAGCTGTTCTTGGATTGAATACTGGAGAATCTGCTGCCCAGCGTAACGGCTAGTCTCATGCAGGCGCCTTTCAGAGTCTCCTACCCACCCCAGTCACGCCATATGGCACCTGCTGCCACTCCTGCCGTGGGAACTACGACGCATCTGCCTGCCAGCTAGCTGTTAAACCGATCGCCACTGCAAAACTCTTCTTACTGCGGGCGCGCATATATAATCATAATAAGAATATAAAGCTGACAAAAAAATAAAATTTAACCACCATACTAGAACCCTTATATGCTTTGCAGCGAGCTGTTCAGAAGAGATCTCCACCCCCTGGTACTGTTACGGATTTACGGACAGCCCTGCAAGATGCCTGGCGTCAGTTCCCTCTAGCACTGCTTTAGACATTAGTCGAGTCCATGCCATGTCGTGTTGCGGCGGTCGGGATTCTTCGCGGAGGCCCTAGACCAGCGATCGGCAACTGGCCAAAAACTGGACCGCAAAGAATATTTTGAAACTATAAGTAACATAATAAAAATATCCACGGGAGTACTGCCGGTCTATAGTGTCTATAGACCGGCAGTACACCCGTGGATATTTTGATTATCAAATACGCCGGGAGAAACTGAAGAAGTATAAGTAACATACTCAAATGATGAAAAAAAGAACTTTTTTTTTCTGTGGATAACAATTCGTATGAGAGCCACCCTTATATTTTTTCTAGAATTTTACAGTTATCCGCTGAATAATTGGAACCATTAATGATAATTACAGGTAGATTAAATAACTGGTTGTCCAGATGTGCGACGCTGGAGAGTACGCTGACAAGCGGCGGCAAAAGGAAGCGAGCTGGCCGGTGATCCGCTAAAACGTCCTGTACAGACGAATGCAGCACGAGGACGAACAAGAAAATTCCATAAATAGACTTCATACTCTGTCTCTGAAACCTCTATTTAAACGGTCTGGGATAACCATTTAAACACCATTTTTATGCTCTTAAAATCACCTCATGAGGTTTCTCCAGCAGCAGAACGGACTGATGTGGCTGCGAAGTTGTTCCACCTTTCAAAGCCTTTACTACAAATGGAGATGGTAGACTTGAAGACGACATTTCCTTGCCAACGTATTCACTGACAAGTTGTGGACTGAACATGTCCCGGAAAAAATATGGAAATGCAAAACATTAACCATCTACCTGACTACTATGTTTGGCTCCACATATATTTGTCAAATTTCATTAAAAAAACTAATTTGTTGGCGAATAAGTATCGCTCAAGATAGTAGTCCACTTTGGAGACACTATTCGCATAATATGCTTCGTATGTGAACCTAACTTTAAGAAACTGACTGAAGACCGCAAATGTAGTTTCTTGCATTGATTTTTAACACAAATACCTACAGTTTATTGTATTTCTTAATTTTTTAGTGAAAATTAAGAAGAAAAATAGCACGTTTATTGTATGACTTGTTACTGGAACTTTCAGTAGTAGCTTGACTACACATTTTATGTAACCCTTTTTGTAAGTGAAAATAAAAATATATAAATAACAAATAATATAAGTTTTACTGGATTATTACACATTTTTATATCACATCTTCTGTATTACATGTCAGTTTGAGACTGAAAATTAAAATAAAAAATTGATAAGGAATATGTGCTTTTACTTCTGGACCTCGATAAAAATTTTCAAAAGTATCCAGACACCATCCAAGATTACTTGCCGACCTCTGCCCTAGACGATATTAGGTTCTTCACTGTACATTGGTGAAAGACCTAAGGCATCGAACTAGTCAGGTCATCAGTCTCTAAACGTAAACACTACTTAAAGTAACTTACGTTAAATATAAAACAACACCCATGCCCGAGGGAGGACTCAAGTCTCCGGCGTGAGGGTCCGCGCATTCCATGACATGCGGCCTCAGACCGCGCGGCGATTCTCTTCCGGTAAATGAATGGAATACGTATAGATAGTTCCAGAGATTTCGGTGTGATCACTCCTGCGTTCAGGAGAAAGCACACATCCATGGCAGAAAAATCTGTTGCGACTGAGCACATTTGATTGCTTGCAAACTCTTTACGGTGAAGTGATTAAACCAGAAATGAAACTTACAAATGGATTCTTCCGTCACTTCTTGGTAGAACGCTTCCATATTTAAGGTTGAAAACAAACTCTATTCTACAAATTTTTTGTTTATTTACTAACTAGTTTTCGGCTTATTAGGCCATCATCAGGTAAACTGTTGACACACGTCGACAAAGACGCTATTGCTTCGGTTCTCAAAGATGGTAAACAAAGATACAACACACAGAATACTCGGTATACGTATTTAATGTACACCTTAAGTGACGATTCCAACATATGCTTCAGTGTAAATAATGTTAACATAGTTTTTAATTCAGTTATATTTTATATATAATGTGTTTCACCCTGTTCACTCGCAAATTGGAATGTAAAAATGTTAAGGAGACCACTGATTACGTGAACATAATTCTACATGGCAACAGATAATTGTTTGCAATTGCAACAAATGTCATATGCAAAGACCGAGTATTCTGTGTGTTGTATCTTTATTTACCACCTTTGAGAACCTAATCAATAGCGTCTTTGTCGACGCCTGTCTACAGTTTACCTGATGATGGCCTAATAATCCGAAAACTAGTTAGTAAAAACAAAAAAATTAGTAGAACAGAAACAGTTCGTTTGTTTTCAACCTTAAAACTTTTGTGAAGTATCTATGAAGACTGCTCACAATACTGGATTTAATATAATTAAAATGTATTTATAAAAGCTGATAGACATGCAGATGGTAATATGTTCTTTATTGTACTTCTGTTTACGCGTTTCAGGCAAAGCCCATTTTCTGATCACAATGATAGAACCTCGACTAACTTGGAAAGCATGAAATTGCAATTTAATAAACGCCATCTATAATGCAATAGTGACATTAATGTACGTGGTTTGTCAATGTGCATGTGTCGAGTTCTGTTACTAAACCTTTCAACATATGTATAAGCACGTGACGCAGTGGTTAAGACACTTGTCCGACATTGGGTGGCTTGCAGATCCACATTTCGATTTCCTGTATTTCTACTAAATCGTGAAAACTAAATTTCGAAGTAGCAACTATAGAAAGGATATGGTGTCTAACGTTCCTCTTCCTTTCTCAGCCTCAGTTTGTGTTTCTTCTGTAATGACCTTTCCGTCAACCCGAATGTTAAACACGCATCCTCTTTCTTTCTTTAAACATTCGCGCGTCGAGAGAAGCTACGACTTGTCAGCTCATGTTACAAATGGATGGCGGTTTGTTTTGAAATCAACGGCAGCCGGGACGGTGGTGTAGCGAGGAAAAGCGTGAATGGGGGGGGGGGGGGGGGGGGGGGGGAAGAGGTAGGGTTACCATGCGTGCTCTTTTTTCCGAACACATCCTCTTTTTGAGACAAGAAAATGTATCCGGCCGGAAATTATAAAATTCTTCAAAATGTCCTCTTTTTTGGGTTCTGAGACAGGAAAGTTATTTTTGTGTTGTTGGCGACAAAGGGTTCGTTCGAACTGCAGTTCCAAACCGTTCGCACTTATCACGCGCATACACGGAGGTAAATTGCCGTTTACATTTTCGCTCTCCGCATGGATCTCAATTGCACACGATTCGGGACGTCTCTGCGAAGGAATTAGATTGTCTTTCCTGTATTCAACCAGAGTATTCAATCTTCTGCATTACGTTCTTTAGTGTCGATTTTGAGATACTTTGTGGTTCAGGTTAAAGCTGTACTGTGGGTTCGAGATCGTACGTAGCCTTTTACTTCAAAATAAATTTCGAACTTAAATACAATACCTAGTCATACTGCCGACACAGAACTTGTGTTTTCTCTTGTTAACACTCAGCGGGCAAAAAGCACGAACTGATTTAAAATAGGAAATATAAAAGCTATTGTATGTGTACAGTATAATTTCAAACAACTGAAATTCCTGAGTTTTTATCAGTAATTGTTCAAAAACAGAAAGCTCTTGAGAGGGGATTTCGTCGTCCTCTATATACAGTTGGTTCAAAAGTGAAAAGACAGGAATGAGACAATTGAGTGTAGTGATGATGCATAAACTATCAAGGTTCATAATATTTTGTTTTACAATAACCATACAAGGATACTGTGTTAGTATGTACTAGTTTTACGTGGTTCGTTAATATAGTTGTAAATTACATTATGTTAACAATAAAGTGTCCTCTTTTTATATGAACTGTCCTCTTTTTTGATGATGAACGTATTGTAACCCTAGGGGAAGGGGATTGGAGAGGGAGGAATAATTGAAGCGAAACTTCCGGAGAAAGATGTAACCGCTACATGTGAGCATTAACAGTAATGCTCACAGAATACTGCGCAAAGTCAGTTGCGAAGATCCGTGAACAACCACAAGTGCAACAAGTGAAATCAAGACGACTATAAATAAACACAGGGAAATTAAAGACATTAGTTGCCAGTGGGCACTGAATTACGACAATGGGTAAGGTCTCAAATTCAACAGAGGAAAAAAAGGGAAAAGTGGAAGGACTTAAGAGCAGTGTTGCTTCGCATTCACTTACACAGTTGCTGATGAATCTTCCGGGTTCTTATAGTTGAATGTTATAGACGACACACGCAAATTCCAATAGATAAAAGAACGATTGAATGAGGATAAGAAAAACGAAATAGAAAGTTATACGATTACGTAATCGACGTGGCAAAATATTAAATATAAAACAGGTGAATGAAAACAATTTTGAATACACTTAGAATTAAAATGTACATTAATCAGGACGAGGTTAGAATCCAAAACATTCTAGTCGATGATACACGACCTTAACCGCTACGCTATGCTATAACTTTAGGATTCATGTTCTTTATGCTAATGACAACGATGACTTCTGGCTTTCAAAAAGGTTATGCTTCATTTACGTCATTTGAAACTCATATAATATATGCTGATCTCTGTTATTATAATAACTGAATACGACACGATACAGTACAGCTAGTGCGAAGCTATCGAGATGCAGAAGTGTTTGGTTAGTGCAGTATATGAACGAGTGTATTGCATTAGCAGTGCCACGTTTATTGGTGTGGTTGTCGTGTGATTAAATTGCAAAATAAAGGAGACAGACTTTGTAGTAGAATCAAAATACTTCAAGAAAGACATCTAGGGAAGGAATTCGAAATGAAGTGACGGCTTGTGACCAATCTGATGGGAGGAAGAAAGCTCCAGCGAGTGAACTGTCAACTAGCAGGAAATTTTAATCGGTCTATAGCAGTCATTCGTAGGAGAAATATTGACCACTAGAATCTAGTACGTTGCTGCGGTTATCAGTCCCTAGGCTTACAAACTATTTAAACTAACTTAGCTAAGGACAACACACAGAGCCGGCCGCGGTGGCCGAGGGGTCTGCGGCGCGTCAGTCACGGTCTGCACGGCCACTACGGTCGGGGGTTCGAATCCCCCCTCGGGCTTGGATATTTGTGCCGTCCTTAGTGTTAACTAGTTCATAAATAGTTTGTAAGTTTAGGGACTGGTGACCCCGTAGTTGAGCCCCATAAGCTATACAAACAAAGCAACACACACACACACACACACACACCAATGCCCGAGGGACGACTCGAATAACGCGACAGTATCCTGTCACTAGACTGGTGAAAATTTTTGGGGTCACATTGCATTGATTAAATAGCTAGCGGTAATACTAAGAAGCTATGTGGACGGTAAACCCTAAACTTAATTCTTCTTTCCTAAGCAGCGATATGAACCGAGACGAATGTGTATAATAAAAGATTTGCAAATGAAATACTTCGATGTGCAGGAAAATTGCTGTGTAAACTCGATGTACATGTAAAGGAACGATTTTAAAGCAGTCCATTCTATAGTACTGGGGGGCCTCATCAGCTTCAACAGCAGACTTCGAACGAATTAAAACGATAGTGACAGAGTAATGTAACCTCCAAAAATGTGTAACACAAATCTTAAATGGAAATCTCAGCATGAGAGGCTACGATATTTTCGCGACAGCTACTGGAAAGTAGGAGGCGAGGTACTGGCGGAAGTGAAGTTGTGAGGCGCCATCGTGAGTCGTGTCGGGATAGGTCTGTCAGTAGAGCGCTTGCCCGCGAAAGGCAAAGGTCCCCGGTTCGAGTCCCGGTTCCGACGCACAATTTTAATCTGCCAGGAAGTTTCAGCTACTGGATAAAATCAGAGAACCTGTTTGCGAGGTACAGTGCCTTGACTGAATTTCATATGCATGTACTGTGAAAATGAGAGATGTTAGGAAACGTAACAAGTGATACAGATATTCACTTTTTTTTTATTCCATACATGCATGAAATTAATATTGAACAGTTATTTCTGCCACGCCGTACAATAAAAAAAAAACGAGTTCATTGTCTAGTGATAAGAAGACTAACCGAGAGACTTTCATGGCATTTTTGTGACGTAAGTAGACGAATTACATGATATAGCCAAGGGACTCATTCCTAGCGTTCCAGTTCCCCCTATAATTTATGGAGTGACAAAGCTACGCAAGGATGGTCAAACTTTACGACCAATTGTGGATGTAATTAACTCGCCTACATACAATTGGCAAAGTTCCTAGTCTTCAAACTAAGACCTTTACTTGGCAATACTGACTCGTACGTAAAGACACACTTTATAGAACGCATAAAGGATATCAAGGTTAGCTTCGACGTACTGTCATTGTTCACCAAAGAGCCAGTAGACGAAACTGTTCGCATCCTACAAGACTATGTCCCGCCAGATATATGCGACCCTCCAACCACCTCCCATCACAAAAGAACTCGGTCATCCGCTCACTGACAATTAGTGGGCAGCGCCTAAGTGATGAAGACAACAAAACAGCTTCCGCCAAAAAATCACCAATAATATCGATGATTTTAAAATTATAACGTAATGTCGCAGTTGATAGTAATGACAAAATATAGTGTTGCGTAACAACCAGCTCACATCAGCATACTCAGAAGAAGGCCACTGTAACGTTGGTCGAAACGGCGGTTATTAAAGTAATAACCTTCTTACACTATGACGCGGTACGTCACTCAGAAAACGTTTATGTCATTAAATTGCATGAATTTTCTATACGTCTCTTAGAAATGCGTGGAAGAGGTCAGCTAGCAGTTGCAGTTACCTATGTCCGTTCAAATGTTTGTAAATCTAAGGGAATTAACTGCTGCGACTATCAGTCCCTAGGAAGAGTATAGTATCAACTGAAAAATGTTTCTGACGGAGGAAAGAAAAGAAAAAGAAGTGTATGTCCCTATGTAAAATACAGAAAAGTGGGGAACAAGTTGCGTCGGTACACATTTCCACATTGCCCTAAAAAAAATTTCACGTGTGAACAAATTCGCGCTCTTTTAACACACATAATTCTAAATCCTTACACCCAGTCTCTTGGGTAAAGAACTTTCCACACATAGCATGTTTCCCTTTCTGTCAATGTCTACATAGGTTTCTATCACGCTGTCTCCTTTTTTTCATGTTGAAAGTTAGTCCTGTACTCCTGTCTCCAAATATTGTCCTCATCCCCTTTCTGTGGATCTTCGTCGCTGATGTCCTAGCTGTTTAGCGCCCTAAATCTACCACGTTGTTGTTGTGGTCTTCAGTCCGGAGACTGGTTTGATGCAGCTCTCCACTCTAATCTATCCTGAGCAAGCCTCTTCATCTCCCCATAAGACGACCGATCTTTGTTAGCCCTACTTTCTTTGTCAGTTTCACTCTCTCTCTCTGCTAATGTCTTTGTCTCTTTCTTTTCCTCATACATTACTACCCAATCTTCCGTTCTCTTCTGTCATCACTTTTTTCTACACCTGTCCTTTAAGTCCGTTTGTCCTAGCTTGTAATATTTTGATTACACGTGGAAAATAGGGGATGAGGAAAAGTGGTAGTGTAGTTATTTAAAAATCTGCAGTTCTCAGCGAAAAAACGACTGAGAAACGGTTTTTTGTAATTTCATAAGGACGGTAACTTTTGAATCTGTGGACTTTGTAACGGATAAAGACATCGAAAGTTATGAGAATATCTTAAGAACACATGGAAAATTTCGCCGATTTGCTGGAAGTGGCAGACGCCACAGTTCAAAGTTTTGGTACCCAAAAATGATTTTTTCTCGTGGTTTTCTCAGGAAGGGATCATGAAGAAATAGTGATTCTATAAGCCGAATGAAACTCACCCTAGGTGAAACCTACTGTTCAAAAACAAACCAATTTGCTCAATTTGGTTTGGCTGTACTATGTAATGTTTAAATTTCGGACGCGTATAGTGGTATTGCCAGTTTTTCTGATTATAAATGATCAGTACAGCAAGACTTTCCAAAACACTTTACCTTTAAACTCTGTGATGAATAGAAGTAGTATGATTATTTACATATTCAGTTTACTAATAGAGTCTGATTTCCGCATCAGTTCCCACAATTGATTTTCATTTTATGAAGGCTGTACGTGAAATGAATGTAGAAAATAATGGATGGAAACGAGCGTATTTCATACAGCAACCCATGTTCACATCGCTAAGCGTACGGCTCTAATAGTCGTTCATCATAGTGGCGCGTCGGCGAGAAGGCAGGCATACAGAATGCCTCTCTAGTCAATATACGAGTAGTTGCTGACATTGCAGGTGGAACATCACCCCGCAGTTTTTCCGCCATTTGCCTGTTTGCTAAGACTTTGCACAGAGGGCAGCACCTGTGCCCACTCCATTGTCTGTTTTGCCCTGAGTCAGTTTGTCAACAAACGTGGACATACTTTCTTACTGAGAGAAGAGGATGTGAAATGGAGAACTGTTTTTGGGAGGTAAGAGCAGACGTGCATTGTGCCTGGGGGATGGCGAATGGAATTGCTGACACTGCCCAGCGTTTGTTAGTTCAGCGCTTTCTGAATCGTCGGTTGCTAGATCCACGCTCATTTTCTGCCATTCACAACACCCTGATAGAGACAGGTTCACTTGAGGCGAGGTTTCCACTGGTAGCTTATCGTGATGGTACATGCGCATTCATTCAAGTCGTACTTCTTAACCCGATGTATTCACTTTGTATTACAGGTGAGAAGGACTGGAGGGACGCGGTCGTCAATGCACGACGTTTTGGGGGGATGCGTTAGCACTGCAGTAAAAACACCGCCAACAAGCTCGCGGAGCGTTGCACGAGAAATGACTGCAGGCCATGCCATAGATTGGCATGTATAGAGTGAAGAAAGGTTGCATCCTAACAGAAAGTTCAAGTCCTTTACCCAGACGATTCTCTGCATCAAACGTAATTCTGACAGTGTTTTCTGCAAAAGTGTGCCACTCAGCCTGCGTTTCCAAACAGTGTACTTTCTATGGATTAGAAGCTCTGTTGTACAACCACAATAGCACGCCTGGACATAGGAAATCCGTATGCCGCCTTTCTTCGTGGGTTAAGAAGAGCGCTTCGGTGTCAACATTTTGGCTGGTTTCATAGGTGGTAATCTGAATGGTCGTTATGTTTCCCCAACACTGAACACAAACGTGAAACTTAGATTCATTAAAACATGTCCCACTAAACGTACGGTACCGAATGTGGTACCAACATAAACGTGCATCTGCGTCCTTCACTCATACTGTACGAAATCTTTGGATGAAACCTTTGGTGAGAACTAGCTAGATTCGCAGTGGGCTGGTGGTATGTCCAGCACGTTTTTTTGTTTTTTCGGGACACCTGAAATCGGTTTTTAGCAAAACAACTATCAAGATGGATGAAGAGTTGATAACGCGAATTAGGCGGCCTCTGATGCTATTCCCAATACGCCAGGAATGTCTGAAAGAATGCGCCAGTCTCTCAGGCGTCTTTTCAGGCAATACATTCAGGCAGGAGAGCTAATTTCTAGTACCTCTTCAAACTGTTTGCAAAAAAAGGTCTTAAAATTGAACCTGACTTCTCTTTTACGTTGATGTTACAAAAATCTTCAGATGTTTGTAAACCATTTGCACCAAATAGTTATCGTCATCAGTCCCAAACGTACGTACTACTTAAACTTACACTAAGGATAACAAACATGCACACACACACACACACACACACACACACACACACACATGCCCGAGGGAGGACACGAACCCCCGACGGGAACGGCCGACCAGTCGGTAACATGACGCCTTAGATCACGCGGCCATTCCGCACAGCTTGATGTTACAAATACATTGAAAACGTTGCCTGGAGACCTGCTACCGCGACCACTGGGATGGCATACAGTGTGCCTACCTTACCGGCGACGTGCAATGCTTTGGGATGCAGACATCGATTGCTAGGTGAAATTTTCTTGTTACTGGCAACTATGCAAACTCATTACATATATAATGACATATTTCTTGCCTCAGTAAATTGTTTGTATTTGTAGAAATAATGCAAGACTCTAAAGCCGTCAATAGATACAAAATCTCTTAATTTTTTTAATTGTATAAGTCTAACCAAAGCAGTATTATTAGATTTCTCCAAAATAAAGTAAGACTAGAAATTTTTCTAATATTTTAAAAGTCGGTAAAAACAATGCTGTGCGGGAGTGAATGTAGAAAATAAAAGGTAGGATTACGTAAAAAATTAACTTCCACATGAAGATAACGGGATATATAAAATTCGATCATAAAGAAAAAGGATAAACTTGAATTGTTCCCAACCAAAATAAATAAATAAATAGATAAATAAATAAATAAAAATAAAAGAAGGCAATTTACTTCTCTGCTGCGACTTTGAGCGTATTGCAGTATCAGTGCCATCACTGCGGCCCGTGAAGCCTACACCACGTACTAATACGCATGTTTCAGCATGGATCAACACCTGGTACCTGAGGACTGCTTGAGCTATTGATCCGTGAATGTAATAATTTTATTTATATATAGAGTACAGTCTAAGATTGCAATAATTTATTGTATTCGACTAGTTTCGGGCTTCTTTTAGACCATCTTCAGGAATTTTAACTGCATCGATGTTGTGGAGTTGGCAGGTAACTGGGAGCCTTCCAGTACGCCAGTGACGCAATGGAGTTACCTGCCACCTCCACAACATCGATGCAGTTAACATTCCTGAAGATGGTCTAAAAGAAGCCCGAAACTAGTCAAATATAATAAATTATTCCACTCTAGACTGTTTTCTATATATAAATTTAAATAAGAGTGCTGTTACCCAAAAAAGAAGTGAAATGTAATAATTTTATGTACTCACTGTGCACTTTTTTAGCAATAAATCTTTAGTGCGATGGAAAACTGTAAGAGGATGTACTAATTTTTATTTCCGGAAGTGTATTTGACCGCGTTCAGCGAAATCTATTCAGGTTTCATGTGTAAGCATGAAGCGAAAATCTATTTTCGAAATTTCATTTTCGTATGTCGTGCAAGCGTCGAGTCTGGATGGCTTAATGAAGAGAGCTGTGGCATTTCGGCACCGGAAAAGCCATTCCACACTGCGCGTGGCGTGCGCATCTGGGTGTGCGCTACGCCGGCCACGCTAGCCACGTTCCAATTCTCACAGCGGCGACAGCTGCGAAGCTGTACCAGCCACGTTTCAAGCTAGTATGCAGAAAGATATCAACTAAATGTTCAAATGTTTGTAGAGCTTATGGGACTTAACTTCGGGGTCATCAGTCCCTAAACTTACAAACTACTTATCAACTAGCTAACACTAAGGACGGCACAAATATCTATGCCCGAGGGAGGATTCGAATCCCCGACCGTAGTGGCCGTGCCGGCCGCGGTGGCCGAGGGGACTGAGTCGCTTCAGTCACGGTCTGCACGGCCACTACGGTCGGGGGTTCGATTCCCCCCTCGGGCATGGATATTTGTGCCGTCGTTAGTTGCAGGTAGTTCAAAAGTAGTTTGTAAGTTTAGGGACTGATGACCCCGTAGTTAAGTCCCTTAAGCTTAACAAACATTTGAACATTCGTAGTGGCCGTGCAGACCGTGACTGGCACGCCTCAGACCCCTCGGCCACCGCGACCGGCAGATGTCAACTCCGACGGTTCCATGCTGTCAGTCTTATTTTTGTGTGGTTCATTTAAGAGAGAGTTAAACTGTTTTCCTGGGAGATTTCAGTAAAATGAATATTTTAGTTGTACCTTTCCTGTTTTTTGTTATTTAATTTAAAAAAACGCATTATTTTACGAAAACACTGGATATTCTCGTTCACTGTTATGGGTGCTCACTGTATTTCTGTAAACACAGTAAGCATTGAATGTTAATACTGCATTTTATTTATAATTACTGCATTTTCTCCGCTATTGTTTGAACAGAATATAACAGTAGCTAATTTTAAAATTTTCTTCTGATTATTTCAATTCATTGAAATATTAGTTTATTTAGAAAAAGGTAATAATAAAATAATAAAAATACAAATATCATTAATAAATACGTTGAACAATTATGGTGACTTGACACTGCATTTATCAATATTGCGCGTTTTAATAAAAGATTATACAAATTTATTTGTAAGATATTTAATAATTTTATAGCAGAATATGTATATACTTATTGTCTTTTGATAACGCTTCGGCGCCGGCCGCAGTTGCCGAGTGGTCTGCGGCGCGCCAGCCACAGTCTGCGCGGCCGCTACGGTCGGGGGTTCGATACTCCCTCGGGCATGGACGTTTGTGTCGTCTTTAGTATAAAGTAGTTCATAAGTAGTTTGTAAGTTTAGGGACTGATGACTTCGCAGTTAAGGCCCTTAAGCTTAACAAACATTTGAACATTTTAATTTTGAACATCTCTGTAGACTTCTAATGTAGCGTCCCAGATCACTATATGAGTACGTACTTCTTCATCTACATTTACATAGATACTCTGCAAATCACATTAAGTGCCTGGCAGAGGGTTCATTAACCACTTTCATAGCTTTTCTCTAGCGTTCCATTCTCTAATAGCGCGCGGGAAGAAAGAACACCTAAATCGTTCCGTTTTCGATCTGATTTATCTTATTTTATTGGGATGGTCATGTCTCCCTAAGTAGGTCGGTGCTAGCAAAATATTTTCACATTCAGAACTAAAAGTCGGTGGTTGAAACTTCGCAAACAGATCACGCCGCAATGAATAACGTCTTTCTTTTAATGATTTCCACTCCAATTCGTGCAACATTTACGTGACGCTTCCCCCCCCCCCCCCCCGTAACGTGATAAAACAAAACGAGATGCCCTTCTCTGAAACTTCACAATGTCTTCCGTCAGTCCCACCTGGAGAGGGTCCCACACTGGGCAACAGTACTCCAGGAGAGGACGCACAAGTGTGATGTAAGCAGTCTCTTTGGTGGAGCTGTTGCATCTTCGAAGCGTTCTGCCAATGAAACGTAACCTTTGGTTCGCCTTCCCCACAATATGTTCTCTCCGGACTAAGTCGTTCGTAATTGTTACTCCTAGGTATTTAGTAGAATATGCGACTTTAAGGTTTGACTGATATATCGCGTAATTGAAGTTCAGCGGATTTCTTTTAGTGGTCATGTGTATTACTTCACACTTTTCTTTATTTAATTGCCAATTTTCGCATCACGTAGAAATTTTGACTAAATCTTTTTGCAGTTGCTTTTGATCCTCTGTTGACTTCACAACTCGATAAACGACAGCATCATCCGCGAACAGTCTAATGTAGCTATTCAGATTGTCTCCTAAATCGTTTATACACACAAGGAAGAGTCGGGGACCTATAACGCTTCCCTGGGGAACGCCAGATATCACTTCTGTTTTACATCTACATCTACATCTACATGGGATACTCTGCAAATCACATTGAAGTGCCTGGCAGAGGGTTCATCGAACCACAATTATACTATTTATCTCCCATTCCATTCTCGAATAGCGCGCGGGAAGAAAGAACACCTGAATCTCTCTGTTCGAGCTCTGGTTTCTCGTATTTTATTCTGATGATCATTTCTACCTATGTAAGTGGGAGTCAACAATATATTTTCGCATTCGGAGGAGAATGTTGGCGATTGGAGTTTCGCAAGTAGCCCACGCCGCAGCGATAAGCGCCGTTGTTGTAATGATTCCCACCCCAGATCCTGTATCATTTCCGTAACGCTGTCTCCCCTGTATCGTGAAAATACGAAACGAGCTGCCCTTCTTTGGACTCTTTCGATGTCCTCCGTCAAACCCACCTGATAAGGATCCCACAACGGGCTGCAATACTCCAAAAATGGACGGACAAGCGCAGTGTATGCAGTTTCTTTAGTAGTTCTGTTGCATCTTTTAAGGGTTCTGCCAATAAAACGCAGTCTCTGGTTCGCCTTTCCCACGATATTATCTACGTGTTCTTTCCAGTTTAGGTCTGAAGTAATAGTAATTCCTAGGTATTTTGTGGAGTTTACGGCCTTCAAATTTGATTGATTGATTGAAGTTTAACGGATTTGTTTTCGTACTCATGTGGACGACTTCACACTTCTCATTATTTAGAGTCAATTGCCAATTTTTACACCTTACTGATATCTTATTCAGATCGTTCTGCAGTTGGTTTTGATCTTCAGATGATTTAACTGGACGGTAAATGACGGCGTTATCTGCAAACAACCTAAGAGAGCTACTTAGATTTTCCCCTAAATCGTTTATGTAAATAAGGAATAGCAGAGGACCAATAACACTACCCTGTGGAACGCCCGATATCACCTCTGTTTTAGTCGATGCCTTACCATCGATTACTACGAACTGTGTCCTCTCTGACAAGAAATCCCCTATCCAATCGCAAATTTGGGGCGATATACCATAACCACGCAATTTGATTAAAAGCCATTTGTGAGGTACGGTGTCAAAAACTTTCTGGAAGAAATACGGAATCGAATTGCGAACCCTTGTCGATAGCACCCATCACTTCGTGTGAATAAAGAGCTAGTTGTGTTTCGCATGAACGATATTTTCTAAATCCGTGTTGACCTTGGGTCAATAGATCGTTCTGTTCGAGATAATTCATAATATTTGAATACAGGATATGTTCTAAAACCCTGCTGCAAATTGACGTCAATGAAATAGGCCTGTAGTTTAGTGGGTTACTCCTACTGCCTTTCTTGAATATAGGTGTGACCTGTGCAACTTTCCAATCTTTTGGTACAGATCCTTCTTTGAGAGAGCGGTTGTATATGACTGTTAAGTAAGGAGCTATCGCTTCAGCATAATCAGATAGAAATCTAATGGGTATACAATCCGGACCAGAAGACTTGTTCTTGTTAAGTGATTTTAGTTGCTGCACTACTCCGATGATATCTACTTCTACGTTACTCATTACGGCATCTGTTCGTAATTCGAAATCTGGAATATTGGTTTCGTCTTCTTTGGTGAATGAGTTTCTACAAGCTAAGATTAGTAACTCTGCTTTAGTAGCGCTGTCATCGGCAGGATCGCCATTACTATCACGTAGTGAAGGTATTGTTTGTGATTTTCCCCGAGTATATTTAACATATGACCAAAACCTCTTTGGGTTTTCAGTCAAATTACGAGAAAGAGTTTCGTTGTGATAAATATTGTAGGCATCTCGCATTGAAATCCTCGCTAAAGTTCGAGCTTCTGAGTACGATCGCAAATCCTGGGGATTTCGTGTTCGTTTAAATTTAGTATGCCTTTTCCTTTGCTTTTGCAACAGTGTCCTGACCTGTTTTGTGTACCAAGGGGGATCGCCTCCTTCTTTTATTAATTTATTTGGTATAAAACTGTCAATTGCTGTCGATACCACTTCTTTGAATTTGAGCCACATCTGTTCTACACCTACGTTTAGTGTTAGAAACGAGTGGAAGCTGTCTTTCAAGAAGCAATGTATTTTGTTTCCAGCTGCTTTCCTGAACAAATATACTTTGCGTTTATTTTTGGTAACTTTGGGACTTTCGGTATTCAATTTCGCCATGACAGCTTTGTGTTCACTAATACCTATATCCGTTTTTATGCTCGTTATGAGCTCAGGATTATTTGTTGCTAAGAGATCAAGTGTGTTTTCACATCCATTTACAATTCTAGTTGGCTCATGAACTAATTGTTCGAAGTAATTCTCAGAGAATGCGTTGAGTACAATTTCGGACGATGTTTTATGCCTACCTGCTGATTTGAAAATATAATTTCGCGAACAGATCGAGGGTAAATTAAAATCACCACCTACTATTATCGTGTGAGTCGGGTACGTTTTTGTAATTAGACTCAGGTTTTCTTTGAACCTTTCTTCTATTGTATCGTCAGAGTCTGGAGGCCGGTAAAAGGAACCGATTATTAACTTCTTACGATTTTCGGGTACAACCTCTACCCATAATAGCTCGCAGGAACTATCAACTTCAACTTCGCTACTACTTTTGACGGCGACAAACACGACCCCACCTATTTTGTTTAATCTATCCTTTCTGAACACCGATAGATCTTTTGCAAATACTTCTTCTGAACTTATTTCCGGCTTGAGCCAACTTTCGCTGCCTATAATGGTATGTGTTTCGGTGCTTTCTATTAACGCTTGCAGTTCTGGTACTTTTCCGACACAGCTACGACAATTTACAATTGTTATACCGATAGTTTCCGGATCTATATTTCTCCTGTCATCCACCTGCACCCTTTGAGATTGCCCATTTTCTATTTCCCCGAAGCTCTTTATCCTAAAAAAAAAAAAAAAACAAAAAAAAAAAAAAACAAAAAAAAAAAAACGCCCAGTCCACGCCACACAGCCCCCGCTACCCGTGTAGCCGCTTCCTGCGTGTAGTGGACTCGATGACTTACCATCAGTTACAACGAACTGTGTCCTTTCTGATAGGAAATCGTGAATCCAATCGCGCAATTGGGGCGATATTCCATACGCACGCAATTTCATTAAAAGCCGCTTGTGAGGTACAGTGTCAATTAATTGCTCCATTTTGAACCCACGAAGGTTACTGAAAAGCACAATCTCAGGCCAACTACATGCAAATGATCTAATATATAAAGCAGAATGTCCGTATGTTGCATACAAATCTACAGTTTTGATCCAATCTTTATGAAATTTTGTAAGCTTCAATCCATGAGAACGGTCGCCATAAGTGTAAGAATCACGTGCGATACATAGTTCACGAGATATGACGTCATAAACAATGAGATGCGCGAAAAATTGCTGCATTTAGTGACAAAGCTGCTCATTTTCTCCTAAACCACTGGACCGATTTCAACCAAATTTGGTATACACGTGCCTTACTGTAAGGTAACAATTACTGCAAGGTTAATAATCACGCACGACACATGGTTCAGAAGTTATGACGTCATAAACAAAAGGAATCGCAAAAAACTGCCATATAATGCAACGACATTTTATAAATATGCTATATGAGAATGAGAGTACTTAGCAACTTCCAAAATCTTTAAACAAAATTTCAAACCTTTATTAAACTTTTTCTCGCTGGCATCCATAGTAAAATGATGAAAGGAAAAAAGTTTCTCGCTTACTACTTTTCCTCTGTTTGTGGAATAAAACTACGGCTTTCGCTATGACTTTACAATTTATAATTTGTCACTACAAAATGTAGTCGCAGGAAATTTTACAGACATTATACACACATATAGTTCAATTTACCTTCTAAATTGTATCACAGTACGACTCATATTTCATGATATTGATTTTGCAGCCAAGATCGCATTTTTCATTTATTATGTTACCGGCTTCGGCGTGCTCGACGCCATCTTCAGACCCGTCGTACTTTACATAGCTTCACAACATTTTTATGTACTAAAAGAGTACATCCAGGTTGAGCATAACACTCTAAGTAAAGTGTTATACTGGACTTCAATTAATATTGAACTCAGACTTTGAAGTACCTCGCTTTAGAATCATTGGAAGATGGATGTATATATTTCGTTTGTGACTAGTAATTTTATGTTTGGTTACGCCTCTTTTAGTACATAAAAAAGTTGTGAAGTTATGTAATGTACGACGGGTCTGAAGATGGCGTCGAGCACGCCGAAACCTGTAACATAATTGAAAAATGCGATCTTGGCTGAAAAATTATTATTAAACAATTATAGATCGCCCCATCGAAGAATGACTTCCTTAATATGAGTATATAAACAGTAACGCTTCGCTGTTCATGGACTAAAACTACGGCTTTCGGTATTACGTTACAATTTATAATTTCTACAATACAAATTGTAGCAGCAGGACATTTTACAGACAGAATACCCGCATATAGTTGAAGGTACCTACTAAATTGTATCACAGTATGACACGTAGTTCATGAGATATGAGCACATAAAATGTAACGTTCATGGAAAACCGCCCCATCACGCAGCACGTCTTAATCTATTACTTCTTTACGACTAATTGTGTTCCCAAGAGATTTTACAGACATAAAGCCATTATACAAATGAATATATACTTGAAAATGGCAGGAATAAATAAATATCCGAGCAACGCCGGGCTTTCAACTAGTCCACAATAAACACAACAGCTCAGACAAGCCGGCCGCAGTGGCCGAACGGACTGCGGCGCGCCAGTCACGTTCTGCACGGCCACTACGGTCGGGAGTTCGAATCCCCCCTCGGGAATGGATATTTGTGCCGTCCTTAGTCTTAGCTAGTTCGTAAGTAGTTTGTAAGTTTAGGGACTGATGACCCCGTAGTTAAGTCCGATAGACTCTACAAACATTTGAACATTTTATATATATATAGTATGTGTCTGTATGTGTGTGTGTGTGTGTGTGTGTGTGTGTGTGTGTGTGTCTTCGCAAACATTTGAACATTTAGCTCAGACAACACATATGACGCGCTGTTTAGTCCACGAAGCTTGGCTTGCACGAGGCCTAACCTCCGCTCTGCGCATGCGCAGACTGAAAACGTGTTCGCCACGTTTAGAAAGATCGCTCAGGGGGCGAACGGAAGCCACGCGTGTCCAGCGTAGCTGGCGTAGCACGTGGCCGCGGCCTGCAGTGTGAACAGTCTCGTTTCTGAAAGCAGCCAGCACACGCGCGCATGCGCAGTTGGAACGGCCTGTCAAGAAACGCTGTTCGCCGATCACGCGTCGGCCGGCTGCGCGCTTCGTGTGAACCGGCGCTCTGCCCAGCCGGAAGCGACGTCAGCGCAGCGACAGCGTCGGTCAGCACCAGACACCTCGCTGCTGACTGCTGACCGCTGACGCCACCTGCTCACGCCACTCCAGTTTCCGCGGACTCCGCGAACCCAATCCACGCCTCATTTCTGCCGTCTCGTCCCGCAAAGCGACGAGCTCAGTGGCGGTTTCTCGGAAAAAAAGACGCCGTTCTCGCGAAAGCCTCTCGCTCACTCTAGGGAAGCCTTGTTCCTAAGTAAACCAGCGAATTATAAGATTACCTGACATAGTCGGGTTTGGAGGTAATCTGATCGTTTTATAGTTTTCAAAATAAAAAAGCCAAGATCGCACAGTAATAATTTATTAAATGACGACTGGTATCGGTACACTGTGTCACCATCATCTGGTCTCATATCTATACCTAGAAATGTGAATGTCTGTTCGGAGTATGTTTATCACGTCTGAACCACAAGACATAAAAAGCTAAAAATTTGTACAGTTATTAATGTCTACCCGGGGAAGCCTTTAGGCCCGGTATTATGGCGATCGGATAGCAATATATATAAAAAGCAGGCAACAATCCGAAGATTGTTTTCAACACCACAGTGCTTTACTAGGCATGGCACTGTTTGGAGGTGGTATGCCGTTGCCTTCCTCCGACCTTCGAACTCACTTACCCAGCCAGTTATAGGGGGACCTACAGTTTAACGTGGGTTCCGAACCACGGGCTATATATATGTCTGTTCAGTGTACGCTTATCACGTCCGAACGACAAGACGCAGAGACTTAAATATTTCTACAGTTACTCATTTATACCTGAGGAAGGTTTTAGGCACTGTTTTATAGCGATCTGATAGATATTTAGTAATTTGAAGAATATAACGCGAAATGCGGATCAATAATTACTGTTTGAAAATTATATTTACTCTTTGAAAATGGTTTTATTGGTTGCATTGTTGCTTAAGGGTTGATAATGATATAAGGGTGGAGTATATTGGGATGGAAAGTTATCGGTGTATATAAAATTGTACGTGTGTGTGTGTTAATATTTCGCTCTGCAGCGAAAACTACAGAACGCAAACGAAAGGTCTGTGTGTAATCGTTGTCCGAAGTCTCCCGTTGTACACCATAGCGGTTCCATGCCGATAGCTATAAGGGGGTGGAAGATATGGTGGTTGAAAGCCGTCAAATTATTAAAAAAATTGTAAATGAAGACCAGCGATGACGTTTGCGACTCTATAGTAACGACATTACATACAGGGAAACGTGATGCCACAGACCATATCTTTGGTCTATGCATGCTACAATGTCTTCAGCTCTTTCTCTGTAAGAATATGTATACGAATTAGGAAATATAAAAATAAATAAATAAATACCCGGGCAAAGCCGGGTTTTCAGTTAGTATCTTATAAGCTGGTCATCTTGTTAAAAAAATTGGGTATAAAGTAGCAACAATGCACTTAGTCGCTACATAAAAATACACAAGTTAAAAATATGACAGCACATAAACAGTAACGTTCCTGGAAAACCGCCCCATCACGCACTAAGTATTAATCTGTTACTGCTTTACTACTAATTGTATTCCCAAGATATTTTACAGACAGGCAACCCTTATACAAATGAATATATACCTCGAAAATGGCAGGAATAAATAAATACCCGGGCAACGCGGGGTTTTCAGCCAGTTTGTAATAAATACTATTAAACTGACAGTTCTAATCTGTAAGCTGTCCTGTTTTTAACTTGTGTATTTTTATGTAGCGACTAAGTGCAACGTTGCACATGTTATTTTATACCCAATTTTTTAACAAGATGACCAGCTTACAACATATATGAGACCAGATGATGGTGACACAGTGCAGCGAAAACGGTCGTCATTTAATAAATTATTAATGTGCGATCTTGGCTTTTTATTTTGAAAACTATAAAACCAGCGAAACTTCAAAGAATCTAATATAAAATACCTTCAAATGGCTGATTATTTCGAACACCAGAATATGAATATGGCCTACGTATTCTGGAAGTAAATGTTCCTGGCATCAACAGTTTCGTAGTACAGTGATAGTCGTGCAGGTACATTAAGTGGTACGTCTCCGCAGACTTGTCGGCGCGCTTACTCAGCGCCTTCGGCTCAGACAGATCGCCGCAACCTTCTTCTTCTAATATAAAAAGCAGAGTGTCCATATGTTTGTTTGTATGTACATGTTGCATACAGATCTACAGTTTTATTCGATCTTTATGAAATTTTGTACACGTAAGCTACAATCCATGAAGACGGTCGCCGTAATTGTAAGAATTACCTACAACACATAGTTCACGAGATATGACGTCATAAACGATGAGATGCGCTAAAAACTGCTGCGTTAAGCAAGAGTGCTGCTCATTTTCTCCTAAACCACTGGACCGATTTCAACCAAGTTTGGTACACATATTCCTTACGTAGAATAACAATTGCTGTAATAGAATGACCGACATACGACACATAGTTCAGAAAATATGATGTTATAAACAATAGGAATCGCAAAAAACTGCCACATAATGTGGCGAGACTTTTATATACGCTATATGAGAATGAGAGTACTTAGCGACTTGCAACAAACTTTAAACATAATTTCAAACCTTTATTAAACTTTTTCTCGCTGACAACCATAGCTGTTCATGGAGTAAAAGTGCGGTATTCGATATGACGTTACAATTCATAATTTTTACACTACAATTTGTAGCCGCAGGAAGTTTTACAGACAGTATGCACAGAGTTGAATGTAGCTTTTAAATTGTATTACGACACGTAGTTCATGAGATATGAGCACATAAACAGTAACGTTCATGGAAAATACCACCCCATTACGCACCAAGTATTAATCTATTACTTCTTTATTACTAATTGTGTTCCCAAGAGATTTACAGACATACAACCCTTATAGAAATGAATATATACCTGAAAAATAGCAGGAATAAATAAATAAATACCCGGGCAGCACCGGGTTATCAGCTAGTCTGTAATAAATACGAGTAAACTGAGCCAACAAGTCATCGATTAACAAAAAACAGACGTTATCGCATGTCCGCAAAGAAAAAGAAAAAAAAAAAAAAAAAAAAAAAAGAAAAAAAAAAAAACTGAACGACTGGCCCTCGTGAGGGGGGATCCGTGTTCGATTCCCGATTCTGCCAAGGAGGTGAGACGACTGTACTGGGTTTCACTCAGCCTGGTGATGCCGATTGAAGCGACCTGGATGTAATATTAATATAAAACAGTCCAGATCGCAGATATCTTATTTCATTTTGTAACCGGTTTTGGGTAATGCAAAACCGACGGTAGTACAACTCATTTTTTACAGGGACGTCTACGATGACAGGGATTCGAACCCGTCTCATTAGTCAGAGCAGCTGGCCTCTAAGCTAAGGACGAGGTCTGTGACTTTATAGCGCGTAATTAATACAAAGAGATTCACAGAAAAAGAGAAATTTTGAAAATTAGATGAGCACATCTCCATCAACATCGTTTATCCGACTGCGATAAAATTTTGCACACTTGACCTTCAAAACAAGAGGAATGGCACTGTCTACATAATAATTCTTACGGAGCATGGCAGAGGGTACTTTACAACATACTTCCAATCTTATTCCCTTCTTGGTGATATTTTTCACACTTGAACCTCGAAACAAGAAGAACATCATTGTCTATGTACAGGGGCGGGTCCGGGGGAGGGGGGGGGGTGGCGAGCGACCTGTGAGTAGTGAGTAATTATCGTTAATCTGTATATATATATTGTCTTTCATAATGCCCTGACTTTGAAGTAAAGTGTTAGATAAATTACTTAATTTTGCTGTGACTCCAAAATTATTAAAATTAAGAAGGCGAATGTAACTCGTTACAATTTTCTGTCTAAAATTTCATAACATTTTTTGTAAACATCTTTGTAGTAAGAAAAAGTGTATTGGTTAAGCCAGGACGTATCAGAAAATTTCTGAAAAATCTTATTATTTTTCGAAACCAATAAATTTGAAAAATCAAACATAGTTAACTACTAAGATAGAGCTTGTTGAAACTTGATTCATTTTTTGAGTTTAAGAACTTTTAAGAAAAGTATTATTTTCTCCAAAATATATTTAATTAGTCATTTTTTTTCTTTTCATTAATGATCTTTTTAAAGTTGTTAAGCTAATTTAAACAGCAGAAAACTAGGGAACAATCTGTGAAACAAGCAGAACAGCATTGTCTACATACAGGGGTGGGTCGGGGTGAGAGGGGGGAGTAATGATCGTTAATCTGTATATATATATATATATATATATATATATATATATATATATATATATATATATATATATATATATATATATTGTCTTTCATAATGCCCTCACTTTGAAGTAATGTGTTATATAACATAATTAATTTTGCTGTGACTCCAAAATGCTTCAAATAAAGAGGGCGAATGTAACTCGTTACAATTTCATGTCTAAAATTTCATAACATTTTTGTAAGCATCTTGAATTGGATAAAATCAGAATTCAAAAGTTTTTCTTTTAACATTGACATAACAAAAACAGATTCTCTGGTGACTGAACTCCTCAAGCAAGTAGAAATACATACCTGTCAATTAAAAGTTTACGGTAATAGCATGTACTAAGAAATAGTGCGTCAGAGCCGTATAAACGCGATTTCTGTATTGCAGATGAGGAGAGTTCATCTCATGGAAGTAAAATAAATGCACACCTGTCGATAGCTGTATCCATTCATCGTCAGTTACCCCTGGCTCAGTAGAAAGACTCCAGCACCGGCCACCTCTTTTTTACCCTACGCCCAACCAAACAAAAGTCTCACAGTTTTGAAGACTCAGATTATTATTATTATTATTATTATTATTATTATTATTATCAATTATAACCGAGCGGGGTTAGCGCAGTACGCTACCTTCGCATTCTGGGGCTCCGTGTTCGATTTCCGGCCATCAGGATCTGGGTTTTCTGTGGGTTGACATAGGCAAATGAACAAGCAAGAAAAAGTGCTGGGGGAGGGGGACAAACGACCCTTGGATCCGCCTATATCTACAGAATATTTCGTATGGTGTATGGTAAAGGGGCCTTACTGCATATTTCGGCACTATTTGACCGATCAACATACATTTTAGCAGATATATGTAATTGTTCATATACACGGGAGGGAGGAAATTGGCAGAGTCTGGGAGAAGGTAAGACAGAGAGGTGGGGTGTACGTAAAGGGGGAGGAGGCGGAGGAGAAGGCAAAGGTAGACAGGGAGGAGGGACAGAGAGAGGGAGAGGAATAAATAAATGGTAATAAAGAAAGGGAGGGAGGATATAGGTGCAGAGGAGAGGCAGAGGAGATTAATAGTGTGTTGGATAAGAAATGTACAGGGAGTGTGGTGAAGGTAATGGACGGAGATAGGGTTAGGAGGAGAGAGACAAATCCTGTGAATATAACTGATCAAACTATGTTGCACTAGCAAACCAGGGCATAATTCGTAATTCGTAATATGTATGGGAATTGTCAAGTGAGATGTCATATAACGACGATCAACATCATAAATAACTACAGAAACAACAGTACTTTGTTAATCTAACAGCCAAGCAAAACAGATAAATGGAGTGAGAAATCGATATTACAAAGAGAAGCAGGCCAACCAATGTATGTATAAATAATGTATGTATCATGTAAACGAAGGTTTCCGCGACCGTTGTCACTGTCCATAAATGTCTTCGAGATTTTGGCCGCACTGTCAACATATAACATCCGACGTCTCGGCCACTGTTGCAAGTGGTACTTGCAACAGTGGCCGAAATTTCGGATTTTGTATATTGACAATGCGGCCAAAAACCCCGAAGAATTTCATTGACAATGTATGTATCAGCTGAAATTGTCCAGGTAAATTTGTTAGTACAACTATCCATGTATTTTACAGTAATCTACAGTTATTCTGATCGTGTAAATCACGCTGGAATAGACTTGTAGAAATAAATAAGCTTTGTGGGTGATATGAAATACCGTATATATATTTTACAAAAATTCACATATCGATTTCTTTCCCATGGTGAAACATAATCAGTGCAGATTGTAAGTCATGCAGACTCACATACTCTGCATAAAACATTTAATGCTCATATCCATAAAATAACTAAAAAGGTCTTCCTTGTTATGTCACCAGTTTTATTTTTATTTTCTTCTTTCCTTTTTGAATTTTTTAAACTTGTGACTATAGTAGGGAACTTTTATAGTTATTTTATGTATATGGTCATTAAATAGTCTATGCAGAGTACATGAGTCATCATGACCTGCAATCTGCACTGATGATGTTCCATTAAGGGAACGAAATGGATGTGTGTATTTTTTGTAAAATAAATATGTCATATCGTCACCAAGATGAAACTTCTTATTTTACTGCAATATTGTGGTGGGCAGGCACAAATTCCATTCTAGAATAACAAAAAAAAAAAAAAAAAAAAATTATAACAGCGTCCTTGGTATAAATCGTCGTTTAAAAGGTCTCTGAATGACATTTATGGCGCAGAGGATACAACAATACAAATATTGAGGTTAGCATTGAATATAGACACTATTACGAACATAATGTACACAAAGTTACAATAAATTGTAGCCACCATACGTTTTGTAATAAAGAACAGAAATTTTGCCGGGGTTCCTACAGTGACGATTACATTGTATACGCGCCAGGTCCTAGGATTTTTATCTGTCACTTTCCACTTTTTTCGCCTCTGGCAGTGTTGCTGATGTGAAAATACCGAGTAGCACCGTGGTTCGGAACCCACGTTAAACTGTGAAGGTCGGAGGAAGGCAACGGCATACCACCTCCAAACAGGACCATGCCTACTAAAACACTGTGGTGTTCAAACCAAATTTCGGATGGTTGACTGCTTCACCTTAGTCTAAAGATGGCTTAGTAAATGTAAATTATCTAGGACAGAATCGCCACTATATTGATGTATTGTACAAAATGGCAGATTTTACGATGTAAATACACATATAAAAAGTAATTTTAAAAATTGATACATCAATTAATTTTATGATTATTTATTGTACTGTTTGATAACAAAAGGTACACAGAGTATTCTGTGTCTCGTTGCCGACGGTTGTCCTAGGTGTCGGTGGCCGAGTAGAGAGACCGACACAGGGAAATGGAAAGCACGCGTGTGGGGGTACAGAGTCTGAGGTGACCAGCCGGTGGGACAGCAGAAACTAGAAATAATAAGCTAGATTATAACAAGTTGTATATTTCGTAGAAATATAATACTTAACTTTTACAAAGTTCATGACTGCCAACTAAGTGTACTGTTGAGACATAGGTTAACTAGGTAGAGGCCTGCCTACTGATGACTTATCTAGTGCCTGTCTTAATCCCAAGTGACCGATGCAGTTCAGTGGTGGCCACGAGTGGAGTTGCAGCAGAGGGCGCTCGTGGCTGACGTCTTAAGAACGGAGTTTGTGACACTTACGGGGAGTGACACTTGCGGGGAAAGGGAATGTGTAGACACTTGCGTGGAGACCCGGACGCTGCAGGTAGTGAACAGGGTGTTCCAGAAGTAGGGATACGCCACCCCTACTCCACGCCCTCCAGACGCTACCTGTGCCGTTTTCAGATGATTTTAACATTTCATCAAAATATGAATGTTACTACAGGAGATACAGCCATTCAAATTAACGGGCACCATAACGTTTTCCCTTCCTGAGTAAATGAGCTGCTTCTTGTAGTTTCAACACCACAGTAGCCTTTTTCTTGAATGTTCTGAATATAAATCTCCACACAGACTTCTTGAGGAGGAGAGTGATACGGATATCTGATTGTAAACCACTGCCTATTACCTTAGAGCTTTTTGACTGTACTGAACAGGAGATCCGCGAATTCCGTAATTTATATTTATACAGTTAACAGGCAATGTAATTTATAAGCAACTATTGGCTGCCAATTTCGCTTTATTTTTCCTGGAAGTCTTGCAACATGTTTCGCCCTGTTGGTTTATGCCAACTTCGGAGTAAAAATGGTTCTATATGACGGTGATAGAAAATAGAATTTATCTTTAGCATTTTTCGGTGTGTGACATTCCCTTACACATTCCGTATTTCATTCATTTCTTAGATGTATTTGTAATTCGAATACAGCCAAATCGTTTTGGGATCTACGAATAAACACTTCAAGTATGTAAAATACTCATTGACTTATTATTGGCGTTTTTTAATTGAAGGTTTAAGGTTGCGTCTCCTATTAAAAAGCATAGTAGCTATTTTTAAAGAGATGGAAGTTGCGTGATAGTGGGGTTAACTACATAGCGGTCAATTACATCAAAGTATCTGTGCAGGATGCCTAATACATTTATTTCTTGCGCAGGTGTCTTTATATGTTTAGTGTTCTGAATAATATGCTTTTAGGAGGTATGACTGTGGAAAGTCAACGTCTTGTAGTAGCAGAGAATGTCTTAATAACTCTCCAAACATTATCACTATTAAAATACCTTTTTGTTTCCAGGAGGAACACTCAACGAATTAATATGTAGTTAGAACAAGTTACTATATTGCTCTTCAAAGGGCTGTGCAATTTCACTGAGTTTCGTGTTATGTTGACTGTGTGGAAACTTGACAACAGCAGTGCTAGACTTCTTGGGGTGCCTGTATCCAGGAAAAGCCATCAGCCGCCCCAAGGGCCCCAGGTTCCCCGCAAGTGTCACCCCTCGCAAGCGTTCCAACCCCTTAAGAACGCCGCACCGTGCTTGCCTGGCGGCGCGCGGCGAAAGTACGTGGCGGGCACTTCAGACTTGTGAGACATCACGGAGTATTCATTAGCAAGTAAGAAACCGCAGTCGTAAAGAGTGCTCGTTTGGGCACAACTACTTGTGACTCAGAGGCTTGCCGAGCACTCGTCCGGCTGTAATAACACTCAGAGCTGAAACTGCCGGCGTTACCGTTTTCACTTAGCACAGATAGCGACGCCGCCTTGAACGGAACACTCGTAGAGCCAAATCGGGACGTGGGTGGCGGCTGGCTGGAGCGTAGCCTACTAAACGCGCCGACACAATGGAGGTCGGCAGAGCTGGAGGCCAGTTCTCCGGGTCTCCAGGTGGAGGTCACGGCCGGCGCAGAGCCTCGACACTACTGTACTGTGCTGTACCACCAGCCAGGGAGGCCTTCCACGCGGCGCGCCGACCCGCCCCAGGCCGAGTGCGTCATGCGAGCGCGTTAGGCGAACGACAGCGCCAAGGATAGCGGTAATCACGCGTTCCAAAACCCGACGGGAGAAACTGCGATTCGTCAGGGGCCCCTTTCTCACCTTGTATTCATCACAGAGATGACGGGTAAAGTGTTTTGAATACTCCGTTTTTTAAAGTTTATTTTATTTTATTGTATTTTAAAACCTCCAGAAGGGGCAGCCTGCCAGCAGCTAACATGCTGCTCTTCAGCCGAGAGCATGCACACATGGTAACAGAAGATTTAAAATAAAACAGGTGACAATATATCTGTCGTCCATTTGCAAAAGGGGAAAAGTCCAAAAATTCCACTTTTCAAGGTCTTTGTGACATCTTGTCCGTCTTTCCAAGAGGAACTGAACGATATATAAAAATTCTGCATAATATAATAAGTCTAGCTTTAAATTCGCTGAGATACTTACAAAAATTTGCAGAATGGGTCATGTCCAATGGGAATTCTGATGCAGAAGGGGACAAGTCCACACACCAAACACCTAGACTGCAAATAGGGACAAGTTCTTGTATTAGTTTATGTATTCTTATTACTGAGGATGCAAAATGGGACAAGTCCTTCAGAATTATCACTCTTTGTTCATTCTGCGGTTTTGTGCGTCAAAATTCATGCAGGACTATTGATGGTTGGTGACAATGCAAGCATAAGACTGTGTCTTAGTACGTGTTGCTGCCAGTTGTTAAGTAGGGTGTTTCACTACGTCAGATTTACCTGATGTGATGATTGAGGGTAATATTACACCATCACTGAGAGGAAAAGGAAGGACGAAACTCCGTTTGCCATCAATATGGAAACGAAATATATCAATTCATATTATGAAGAATTTAAATACGGACAAGGTGAGATAAATGGGTGAAATGACAATGACTGTGAAACAGAATGACAAAATGTAGATATTCAGAACTTAAAACAGCCACGTTGGATAAAACTTTCATGTTGATGGAATGTAGCGATGACTATGAGACACATTTAAAAACACTGATCATTTGTATGTATACAGAGTATTCATAAAGTCCGGGAACACCTTCAATTACTTATTGCAGAAGACCCAAACATTGTACAGACATCATACATACGTCATTTTGAAGAGAAAGGCTGATTTTTTTAAAACTGTTTTTTATTTATCTTTTTCCTCATTTTTTTTTTCATGTATACCGCCAAAGCGCAGTTCGGTAATTTGCCGATAGTCGGCGCTAGTCACAAACGAGTTCAGGTGCAATTTTTTTTATTTTATTTTATTTTATTTTATTTTATTTTATTTTTTTTTTTTTTTTTTTTTTTTTTTTTTTTTTTTTTTTTTTTTTTTTTTTAATGGGACCAGGTGCAATTCCGGGTATGGAGCGGCCCGTAGCGATAAGACACATCGTGGCACCATGGCACAGTGGTGTACTGGGAAACACACTCAAGAAGCTGCAACACGTCGAAGTAGCAATATGTAGTAACATTGATGGCTCTCCGCGCGAAGGAGAATGGCCCGTGCAGTTTCGGTGTGACAAACGCTAGCCTTTGTCGTCGTCATTGAGCTTCTGCGCTAGCTCCAATTTTCATAGACAGCTTTTGTCTTTGAAGCCGACACACCGATTTCAAAATGTGGTATTAATTCGAAAATAGTCAAATGTTTGTAAAGCTTATGGAACTTAAATGTGGGGTCGTCAGTCCGTAAACTTACAAACTACTTATGAACTACCTTATACTAAAGACAAAACAAGCTTTCATGCCCGAGGGGGGGATTCGAACCCCCGGCGGGGCACGGCCTCGCGAATCGCAGAATAGCGCCTCAATGCGCTCGCCTTCTCCGCCGCGGCTCACCGATTTCTTTGGACTCTTTATGAATGACTGTCATACATGCTCCACTTGGTTCACACTGAGGTGTCCGCTTCTCTTTGCCGGGCAGAAACAACCCGTCGTAACGAATTTGTTATGCCAGTAGCAAATGTCCTCCTTTCCTGGTGACTTCTTACCGTACTTGGCTCTCAAGATCCGTCGAACAGCTGTAGCACACTTGTTTTTGTCGAACTCCAACACACAGGAAGCTCGCTGCGCATCTGAACTCGCCGTGTTTGGGACTAGAGCTGACTATCGGCAAATTACCAAACTACGCTGTAGTGCTATACATGAAGAGAAAAAAAAACTTTCATAGTAATTCTTCCAAATAACATATATATGATACCTTTGCAATGTTTGGTTCTTGTGCAATAACTAACTGAAAGTGTTCCCGAACTTAATGTACACTCTGTATTTGTGGATACTGTAAGATAGCAGACGCCCATTTTGACAGAAACAAAACATGAAGGCATTTCACAACGCAAACAAAAGAACTTAAAATCTAGTCAACACACACATACAAACAATCCTTTGTACATTTTTGAAAATCGAAACGAAACAAAAGACAATTGCATCCTGCCAGGCCTCAAAAATGGCGAGTTGCCGGCGACTTGGGTAAACGGCATTAATTCAGAATAATGTGACAGCATAAGTGGCAATGTCAGTGCAAGGAAAACCACATGGAAAGGGCATCATCATCATCATCATCATCATTATCATCATCATCTTTAGAGACTGATTATGCCTTTCAGCGTTCATTCTGGAGCATAGTACCTCTAATAAAATTCCTCCATCATCCCCTATTCAATGCTAACATTGATGCCTCATCTGATGTTATGCCTTTTACTTCAAAATCATTCTTCACCGAATCTAAGTGCTTTCTTCTTGGTCTACCTCGACTCCTCTTACACTCCGCTGCCGAGCTCATGAGTCTCTTAGTTAACCTTACTTCTCCCATGCGTGTAACATGACCCCACCATCTCAGTCTGTTCGTTCTAACTACTTCATCTATGGTGTTCATTCCCAGTTTTTCTTTGATTTCCTCATTATGGACACCCTGCTGCCATTGTTCCCATCTATTAGTACCTGAAATCATTCTTGCTACTTTCATAACTGTAACCTCTACCTTGTGAATAAGGTAACCTGTATCCACCCAACATAAAAAAAAACTTGAGTCATTTCAACAATTAATTTTATTCGGAATAAAACAAAGCCATAGCACGAGAACTGTTTGCCGGCCGCGGTGGCCGAGGTGACTGAGGCGCTCCAGTCACGGTCAGCACGGCCACTACGGTCGGGGGTTCGAATCCCCCCTCGGGCATGGATATTTGTGCCGTCCTAGTTCGTAAGTAGTTCATAAGTAGTTTGTAAGTTTAGGGACTGATGACCCCGTAGTTAAGTCCCATAAGCTTAACAAACATTTGAACTTTTGAACATTTAGAACTGTTCACCAGCGAGTTCAGTGAAGAAACACAATCAAAAAGGTATTGTTACAATTGACCACTGAGATGCCTTAAAGTAAATCGAAGAGCGTGAATTAGACTAATTTTTATAGTTGCAAAAGATGCCCATTTCATCTACACATAATGTTTCATGGAACTAATTTAAAATGTCAATAAAAAGAGCGAATGTAGTAGTGGGTGATTTTTATGACTGGTGAAAAATCGCTTATGCGGTTACTCAAGGGCCTATCTGGATGTTGTTCGTCGTATGATTATACGAATTTTATCTACATATATATAACACGAACAAGATTACGTACACATATCATGTATTTCTAAGTGACGACGGTGTATGTTTCACTTACTACACCACAGATGCGGTAACATTGTTCGACCTCGTAAGGTAGTCCAAATGGCGTAACGTGCGACTTGCGAGAATTTGGGGCAGACGGGAAGTGTGTCCAGGTAGCCTAACGGTTAAGGAGACGAGACTGCTGGACCTCTGGCAGATTCAGTGCCAACTGCGCAGTCTTACTGCGTCGGTCTTCGCGAATGAAAATTCTCGCTGCAACAGGAATGACGGCCGTGAATGGTCTTCCCGATCGCTGCGGATCTTATGACACACCGAACTGCCTTCTGCCGATCTCACCCTCTGTGGCCTACGATTAATTGTGCCCCTATAGACAGCAGATGGCCCATAAACTTTGCACAAACTGTTGTGAATATTCCCGTCAGTTTCTTTCTCTACAGAGAGAAATTCAGTGACGGGACGTTGCTTGTATCACACAACACATACGGCCGGCCCTGCAGAGACGCCACGCTGCTTCTCGTAAGAGGCAGAAATTTCGCTGAAAACTTCATATAACTCGTACATAACGTTTCACATCACAACTTCGTTGTCGACGAAAAAAAAAAGAATTGAGCAAAGATGAAAAAAGGCAAAAAGAAGATAAATTATAAAGAAATAGGTGTGCATTCACCTGGTATGCAAGATGTATGAGACAGGGGAAATACTCTCCGACTTCAAGAATATCGTAATTCCAATTCCAAAGAAAGCAAGTGCAGACAAGTGTGAAAATTACAGAACTATTAGTTTAAAAAGTCATGGTTGCAAAATACTAAAACCAATTATTTACAGACGAATGGAAAACTTCTGTAATTTGACCTTGGGGAAGATCAGTTTGGATTTAGGAGAAATGTAGGAATGTAGCAGGGGTAAAATATAGCGAGCGAAGAGTTATATTCAACCTATACAAAAACCAAACAGCGGTTATTAGAGTTGAAGGGCAAGAAAGGTACACAGAGGTTAGGAAGGGAGTAAGACAGGGTTGTAGCCTGAATTAAAGTTCAGGGAGAAGAAATAAAAAGTTTGCGGTATGCCGATGACATAGTAATTTTGTCAGAGACTGCAAAGGATTTGAAAGAGCAATTGAAAGGAATGGACAGTGTCTGATGGCCGAAGTAAAGAAGATATAAAATGCAGATTGGCTATGGGGAGAAAAGCGTTTCTAAAGAAGGGAATCTTGTTAACATTTAATATTAATTTAAATGTTAGGAAGTCCTTTCTGAAAGCATTTGTCTGAAGTGTAGCATTGTATGGCAGTGAAACGTGGACGATAACAAGTTCGGACAAAAAAGGTTATAGAAGCTTTTGAAATGTGGTGCTACATACGAATGATGAAGATTAGATGGGTAGATCACGAGCCAGCCGCGGTGGCCGAGGGGACTGAGGCGCTCCAGTCACGGTCTGCACAGCCACTACGGTCGGGGGTTCGAATCTCCCCTCGGACATGGATATTTGTGCCGTCCTTAGTGTTAGCTAGTTCGTAAGTAGTTTGTAAGTTTAGGGACTGATGACCCCGTAGTTAAGTCCCATAAGCTATACAAACATTTGAACATTTTAACATTTGGGTAGATCATGTTACTAATGAGGAGGTGCTTAAACGAATTGTGAAGAGAAGGAGTTTCTGGCATATCCTGACTAAGAGAAGGGATAGATTGGTAGGACACATTCTGAGACATCAAGAAATTGTCAACTTAGCATTAGAAGGAAGTGTGTGGGGTAAAAATCGTAGAGGGAGACCGAGGGACGAATACAGTAAGCAGATTCAAAAGGATGTAGGTTGCCGAACATATTGATGAAGAGACTTGCACAGGACAGTGTATCGTAGAGAGCTGCACCAAACCAGACTGCGGACTGAAGACCACAACAACAACAACAGCAAGTGTGCATTACTTTCTACACAAACCTCGTGTGTTATAACTACTTCTGTGTCTGCTCTTCAACCATAGTACCATCGAAAGATAGCTGCGACAATAAACTGTGTGACAAATAGCAAAGTAAAATTTGAAAGCAAACTGAAAAGTTTCACCTTGATAACTCCTTCTCTTCCATTCCTATTATATACTGTAGGATACAGCAACTCAAGTCTGTACACATTTAAAAAGATATAAATATTCAGCTTTTAGCCGTATTTATAAAATAATGTATGAAGCGAATGTGATATGATTCGTTTTACATCATTACGAATTATCGTGCGAATTATCTACGTAACATGAAACGTAACTAACTTACGTATCGAAATTTCCAATTTTCGCAGTGCAGAGGCACACATTTCATTCCATCTCTAATCCAATACGTTCACTGCTAGCTAAACTCGGCTTCGCTTCGCTGTGAATCAGTGTGATATGAAATGAGCGGGAGAGCACGTAAAACTATTCATCGGAACATTGATTCGCCAAGAAAACATATCAATCAAATCAAACCTTGCCTTGCGTTGCTGTGGCTATGGTGAAAGAAAGGAAGAAAAATGTTATTTTAATTTGTTTAAAGCCAGTGACCTTTTCCTGTTCATTTTCTACGTAAGCATATGGTGTTTTACCTTCTGTGGTATCATACCTTCTTTCCGTCACCCAGCCTCCTTATCCTTAAACTCTGTGTCCAGTCCTTCGTTCTCCCTGTCTTTGTCCATCTCCTCCTATCCGTCTATTCTCTGTCCGTCCTTTACCCATACACCTGTACTGTGGCTTTAAACAATATGCCTAGCACGTTTGGTAGACGGTGCTCCAGGGCTTATAAGGTGTTAAACATAAGCTTATGACACATATACTGCACACGTACAAATCAAATTTTCTGATGCTTTATAAGGAATGGCTCCAGAGAGGATGTAAAATGTATATATGGCATTCAGCAGTGTGGACTGATAGTGAATTTTTCTCTGCAGATTAGTTTCCATGGAGTTCAATGTTTGTGAGATCAAGTATCATGAACAATGAGTTATTCTACCTCTGAAGATGTCTTCCGCAGCCGAAGATGAAACGTTAGGGGAAAGTTTTATAAATCGACCACGGCTTATGAGCCCGGAAGTTTTAAATGAAGTTGACGCCGGCCGTGAAAGCTTACATTGTATGATCAATGTAGTAGACGATAAACGTTTTTCCATTCATAGTTTTTTTGATAGTATCAGTGAGAAAATGTTTCGTGATGAGTACTACCATTCTCAAAAACTGGATGGATAAATTCCGTGTGTTCGCGCGTCATGTAGAAATGTTCAAATGTTTGTAGAGCTTATGGGACTTAACTACGGGATCATAAGTCCCTAAACTTACAAACTACTTATGAACTAACTTATACTAAAGACGGCACAAACATCCATGCCCGAGGGGGGATTCGAACCCCCGACGGGGAACGGCCTCGCGCATCGTAGCATAGCGCCTAAACGCGCTCGGCCGCTCCGCCGCGGCGCGTCATGTACCACACGACATTTTTTTTGTAAAATGTAAACTTTCACGGCTAGAATGGTCAAAATTACTAAAAATTTCCGGCCTATTATACCGTGGTCTTGTGGATTTATTATGGAAACCCAACGTTTCGTCCCCGACTGCGGAGGATATTTTCAAGGGGGCTCGTGGCACTTTTGAATGTCCGATGCACACCCTGGCTCGCTACTCACTCAGTCAGGGTGGCATCGGACCTTCAAAACTACCACGATCCCCCTTGAAAATGTCCTCCGCAGTCGGGGACGAAACGTTGGGTTTCCATAATAAATCCACAAGACCACGGCATAATAGCCAGGAAATTTTTAGTAATTTCGACGTCTATTTTACACCCACCCCACTCATTATTACCGAAAAGTAGATGTCATGTATCACATACAAGTATGTCACTAGTGAACCCGGTAATTCTTCGCAATCACTAAATGTGCATAAAATTAGAGATACATACTATACTCCTTAGCTCAATCTCTCTGCCCATCGTTTCCCCATCTCGATTCCTATTCCTTAGTAATATTTATGGACTATTCCGTCGGTTCTTGATGGAACATACACATATTAAATAATTGTGATACACTATATATTTGTTCCACAGTAATATTTATTTTGTTGAAAACTAGCTTTCGGCTTCGTAGGCCATCTTCAGACAACTTAATACTACAGATTATCGACATCACAACAGCTTCTGTGTTTGGAAGACAAAGATTTTACAAAGATATGTGTTCAGTAATAGATTATGTAACCAATTGAAGCAAAACAGTAACTAAGAAATATCTATACATTAATTTTCAATAAATAAGCTGAACATAAGGCCCAGTGAGTGTACCAGAAAGTATAATTGTATACTAAATTAACTTACATATACGAACTAAAGAAAAGGGGGGGGGGGGGCAGGTGAGTGTGGAAGACAAACTATGAAATGTACTTTAATATGCTCCTTTGTTCCATATTCACATATTCCAAACATATTAATTCTCCGCCACCCACACCTGTTCCCCCTCCTACTTTTGCTAGTATACTTAATGTAATATACAATTGCACTTACTGGTACACTCACTGGACCATATATTTGCTGCAGCTTATTTATTAATAATTAATTTATAGATATTTCTTAGTTACTGTTTTGCTTTAATTGGTTGAGCGTCTCTGTTAAAAAATAATTAAAGGTTACATAGTCTATGACTAGGCACATATCATCATTATATAAATACGCTAACACGAAAATTGTGGTACAGATTACTAATTTATTCGTACAAGAAGGCCAATGAAAGTTACATAATTCGAAAGATTGTTTGTCGTAGATTTCACGAATATAAATATTATGTGTGCATTTAGCCAGTAAAAGTGGTAAAAGGAAGTAGAAATTTTCCTATCTACAGCTTGGATCAAGTTCTACATTCTTCAACAATCAGCTCACTGATTGGCTATTCGCCTCGACCAAAGACGCTGTAATGCAGCGCATCTGCAGTATTAAAATAACGTATTAAAATAAGTGAATATCGAAACATGGAGTGCTCCCAACTCAATTTCTTGTGCCGTTCAAATGCAGTTTTTAAGAGTGGTTAAAGGAAATGGATGTTTTCATATGAATGCCGATATGATGATGCGCCGGGAGAGGCATCTAGCGGTGCGCGGGTGGAACTACGAAGTCGAGAATTAGGTTATAAATGATGATGCGCCGGAAGTCGACATGTTGGCAGCTCTGGAATTCTGAATATCGCAGTATCGAAATAACATTATTTCTTGGAGTTGTATAAACATACGAACACCGAAATTGTAGTTCCATTTCAAATATTGAGCTAATGAAAGTTATATAATTCGAAAATGGCATTAGAAGTATATACTTCCGTTTTAATTCGTTGTAATTATGTCAGGCATTTTTCTTAACACGTAAAAGATATCGTTTCATACCTCCCAGCGCTGGTTAAATTTTACCAAATTTCCCAGCGGCATCCTATGATAATGCTGGCAACAGATGCTGATAGTGAGAATCCTGTGAGTCTTCATTTTAGCCAATCGCTTGACAACGCTGATGTTTTCTCGTGGAATCTTCGCTTTACGAGGACAATTATTTTTACTGGGAGGACGAAGGTACATACAAGAACCTGTCAACCATAAAGCAGGAACAGCATTATTTGTTTACTTCTTGGTCTGTACGATATACTAATCGAGTCATTCTATGTGGTTCGAACAAATGGGCAAAGATTTTCTATCGTGTTGTTGATGTTGCCAACATAATCACGCGAGGCCGCCGACATGATACGTAAAATTTTACCCCCAGTAACCACTGTAAACACAATTGGTCGATTTTCGACCACGGGCGATACTAGTCTTTGTAAAATCTTTTTACTTCAAAGACAGTAGCTTGTGTGATGTCGATAATCTGCAGTATTAATTGGTCTAAAGATGGCGTAAGAAGCCTAGTTTAAAAGAAAATAAATATTATTGTGGAACAAATATGCATTATATTGCAGTTATTTAATAACTATTTCTTACCTTCCTCTGCATCCTCTTAGGCTGCGCTCTGTATTAACTAGCTGTTCCTCGGATGTTTGTTTATTCCACGCACTGCTCCCTCTTCTCTCTGACCATCTCCCCATTCCTCTTGACTCTGCCTGCGGTACCCTCCGCCATGCACCGTACGAAATATTATGGAGACAGTGCCGTTATTCTTGTTTTGAAGATTGTGTGCAAACTTTTGTCGCAGTTGAACGAACAGTATGACAGCGCATAAAATTCGAATTTAATCCATGCAAAATTATAAGTATTTATTTTCTTTTTAATTTCATATCTGTTCTTTTGGATTCCTCCCTTTTTTTTCTTCTAAACCACTCTTCTATTAAGGCAAACACAAGTTATTCAAATCGGCGAAGCCTTGTCTGTGTTTCAGCGAGAGTAACGCACAGCAAATAATATATGTATAATGCCAGGTCCACTAGTACAGTCAGTAAATTCTTTAGATTCAACCTTCTGATTATATATAGAAGACTAAATGTAATCAAATTATTGTCTGGACTAGTTCGGACCCTGGCTCTCATCAGTACGTAATCACACAACAAGGGATTAAAGACATAAAGACGTATAAAATTATCCATTCCAAAATAATACACACAGTTATATGTAAAATTATTTTGTAAAACTCTTTTCATAGAAAACGTAACTTGTACGAGCACAATTGTTTGCAAAGCCGATTTACTGTTAATGCATAGACATGAGATGAAATTAAATGTAACAGTAACACCAAATGATCCGCAACACATTCGGTTTCATTGCCCAAACCTTTGCAGTTTATTATAAATAATTAAAACAATGTGTATGTAACGATAAAAAATTACTATTTCACTTTGCAAGCCTCCAGATGCAAAGCCAAATAACTATCCTTTATGAAATATCTAACAGTGGTAAGTTCAAGTTGGCATTCAGTAGTATAATGAGTATAGTATGCAGATCGGCGCATTGTCGTGCGTCGAACAGCGACAGACATATAAAAAAGACATACTTAGCTTCCGGCCATTAGTCTACGTCAGAAAAAAAGACATATACTATCATTCATACAATCACAAAGGAACAATTCACAGAAACACAAGTCATCGCCGGCTGCTATGTTCCAGCTTGTCTCTGCAGTGTGCCTTATGATTGTGGCAATAATAGAGTGTGTTTCTTTTCTGACGAAGCCTAGTGGCCGAAGGATAAGTTATGTGGTGTATTAGTGTCGCGGCTCGGCGAATGTTTCCAGTTGATTTGCGTACTATCCTCATTACATTATTGAATTATCCTTTATGTAATTTTGCGCCAGTAGCTAGGTAAATCGATTCTGTACCATTATTATTACGCAAGATGTATGAGGCAAGGGAAGTACCCTCCGACTTCAAGAAGAATATCGTAATTCCAATTTCAAAGAAAGCAAGTGGAGACAAGTGTGGAAATTACAGAACTATCAGTCTAATAGGTCATGCTTGCAAAATACTTACACGAATTATTTACAAACGAATGGAAAACCTTGTGGAATCCGACCTCGGGGAAGATCAGCTTGGATTTAGGAGAAATGTAGGAACGCTGGAGGCAATACTCACATTACGACTTATCTTAGAAGATAGACTAAGGAAAGGGAAACCTACGTTTTTAGCGTTTGTCGATTTGGAGAAAGCTTTTGACAGTGTCGAATGGAATACAATCTTCCAAATTCTGAAGGTAGCAGGGGTAAAATATAGGGAGCGAAGAGTTATATTCAACCTATACAAAAACCAGACAGTGGTTATTAGAGTGGAAGGGCAAGAAAGAGACGCAGAGGTTGGGAAGGGAGTAAGACAGGGTTGTAGCCTTTTCCCAATGTTGTTCAATCTGTACATTGAGCAGGCAGTGAAGGAATGGAAGGAGAAATTTGGAGAGGGCATTAAAGTGCGCGGAGAAGAAATAAAAACATTGCGGTTTGCCGATGAGATAGTAATTCTGTCAGAGACCACAAAAAATCTGGGAGAGCAATTAAATGGAATGGACAGTGTCTTGAAAGGAAGGTATAAGATGAACATTAACAAGAGTAAAACGAAGGTAATGGTATTCAATGTCAGAAAATCAGGAGATGCTGAAGGAATTAGATTAGGTAATGAGACAATAAAAGTAGTAGATGAACTTTGTTATGTGGGTAGCAAGATAACTTCTGACGGCCGAAGTAAAGAAAATATAAAATGCAGAATGGCCTTGGAAAGAAAATAGTTCCTAAAGAAGCGAAATTAGTTAACATCCAACATTAATTTAAATGTTAGGAAGTCCTTTCTGAAAGCATTTATCTGGAGTGTAGCATTGTATGGGAATGAAACGTGGACAATAGGGAATTCAGATAAAAAGATGATAGAAGCTTTCGAAATGTGGTGCTACAGACGAATGATGAAGATTAGATGGGTAGTTCACGCAACTAATGAGGAGGTGCTTAACCGAATCGGGAAGAAAAGGAGTTTCTGGCATATCCTGAGAGAAGGGATAGATTGGTTGGACACATTCTGAGACATCAAGGAATTGTCAACTTAGCATTACAAGGAAGCGTGTGGGGTAAAAATCGTAGAGGGAGACCGAGGGACGAATACAGTAAACAGATTCGAAAGGATATAGGTTGCCGAACGTATTTTCAGATGAAGAGACAGGGTAGCGTGGAGAGTTGCATCGAACCAGTCTGCGGACTGAAGACCACCACAACAACATCAACAACAACCATTATTGTGGTAATTATTGATAAATGAATGTCTCATGACTCGTGATTATATTTGACAACAGTTTTAAGTTTGGGATAAAATATTTCACACAAACAAACGAATCTTATTTCAAAAATTATATTTCTAGTTACTACGTATCGTGTATGAAGTTTTTAAATGGTCAGTCTACAAAACGTAATGGGAGCTAATTGGGGTATAGTAATTCCTCGTAATGTAAGCCTAGCTGTTGATGCACAGGTATAGGTAGCTAGCGCTGTCGGCTTCCTCAATGAGCAAATGGGCGCACGCTTAATCGCATTGCATCTCCTGCAGTGATGAAAGGTATGGGCATCACTCACACACATAATTCCCACTACCGTGTGCCCTGCAGTCGCGCCAGATGTTCGCTGGCATTCCTCGCTAACCACATTCCCGTCGCTCAGTGACCGTAACGCAACATGCCGTTAACAGGAAACAAGAAACTGCGATGATTCAGCATCGGTTGTACAGTTGATTGGTGACGTATGAACATTTATTCCTGAGTTGGCATTCGAACCCACCTTTCCCGCTTCTTATGACCTTTAGGATTAATCAGTGTGCATCCGTGCACTCCTTCCAGATTGACCTAAACTCCCATACGCAGCACATTGTGCTCATACATTCCATTATGTAATTACCACACCGGGAGAGTTATATACTGTTGGATACCTTGATTACCTTTAAATTGCTGTCCGGCACAGATTTCCATGTATTACCAATAAGTTATAGCGTTGATAGCTGCTTCATATTCGCAATTGCGAACACACACACACACACACACACACTAAAAGGTGACGGGAAATTTTAATGGGGTTCTGTAGACATGTGTCCGGAAACGCTTAATTTCAATGTTAGAGCTCATTTTATTACTTCTCTTCAAATCACATTAATCATGGAATGGAAACACACAGCAACAGAACGTACCAGCGTCACTTCGAACACTTTGTTACAGGAAATGTTCAAAATGTCCTCCGTTAGCGAGGATACATGCATCCACCCTCCATCGCATGAAATCCCTGATGCGCTGATGCAGCCCTGGAGAATGGCGTATTGTATCACAGCCGTCCACAATACGAGCACGAAGAGTCTCTACATTTGGTACCGGGGTTGCGTAGACAAGAGCTTTCAAATTCCCCCATAAATGAATGTCAAGAGGGTTGAGGTCAGGAGAGCGTGGAGGCCATGGAATTGGTCCACCTCTACCAATCCATCGGTCCCCGAATCTGTTGTTGAGAAGCGTACGAACACGTCGACTGAAATGTGCAGGAGCTCCATCGTGCATGAACCACATGCTGTGTTGTACTTGTAAAGGCACATGTTGTAGCAGCACAGATAGAGTATCCCGTATGAAATCATGATGCTCCAGTGATCATAGGTGGAAGAACATGAGGCCCAATCAAGATATCACCAACAATTCCTGCCCAAACGTTCACGGAAAATCTGTGTTGATGACGTGATTGCACAATGGCGTGCGCATTCTCGTCAGCCCACACATGTTGATTGTGAAAATTTACAATTGGATCACGTTGGAATGAAGCCTCATCACATTTAAAGAGAAATACTAAAATGAGCTCTAACATGGAAATTAAGCGTTTCCGGACACATGTCCACATAACATATTTTCTTTCTTTGTGTGTGAGGAATGTTTCCTGAAAGTTTGGCCGTACCCTTTTGTAACACCCTGTATATATTTATACAGTGTGTTTCACTAAGTGTGTTTGCCTCTGTAACTTATAAAATAATAGGTGACGGGAAATTTTAATGCGGTAGGTCAACACAAAAAATGTTACACTTTCTGCGGAGCTATGAACATAGTTTATTGTATTATTTTCCAAAGAGTTACACCACAAAGATATAATTTTTTAAATGGAACAATAGTTTTTTTCTATCGTGCATTGGATTCGTTGAAACCAGCTGCGTCCAAATCAATTTAAACTACATTCCTATCACTGTTAGTTTGGGAGCTACAATCCTTCAAAGTTTAGGGGGCGGAGGCTACGATGCTGGTGGTCATGAGACAATGGGCCGTGCCCCAGGGGATAGCCACTCGGCCAGTCAGATACGCTATCGCAGTCTCCGTCCCCGGAACTTTGAAGGGTTGTAGCTTACAAACCAACAGTGATATGAATGTGGTTTAAATTGATTTGGACGCAGCTGTTTTAAAAGAATCCAATACACATTAGAAAAAACTATTGTTCCATTTAAAAAATTATATCTTTGTGGTGTAACTCTTTGGAAAATGATACAATAAACTATGTTCATAGCTCAGCAGAAAGTGTAACATTTCTTGTGTTGACCTACCGCATTAAAATTTCCCGTCACCTATTATTTTATAAGTTACAGAGGCAAACACACTTAGTGAAACACACTGTATAAATATATACAGGGTGTTACAAAAGGGTACGGCCAAACTTTCAGGAAACATTCCTCACACACAAAGAAAGAAAATATGTTATGTGGACATGTGTCCGGAAACGCTTAATTTCCATGTTAGAGCTCATTTTAGTATTTCTCTTTAAATGTGATGAGGCTTCATTCCAACGTGATCCAATTGTAAATTTTCACAATCAACATGTGTGGGCTGACGAGAATGCGCACGCCATTGTGCAATCACGTCATCAACACAGATTTTCCGTGAACGTTTGGGCAGGAATTGTTGGTGATATCTTGATTGGGCCTCATGTTCTTCCACCTATGATCACTGGAGCATCATGATTTCATACGGGATACTCTATCTGTGCTGCTACAACATGTGCCTTTACAAGTACAACACAGCATGTGGTTCATGCACGATGGAGCTCCTGCACATTTCAGTCGACGTGTTCGTACGCTTCTCAACAACAGATTCGGGGACCGATGGATTGGTAGAGGTGGACCAATTCCATGGCCTCCACGCTCTCCTGACCTCAACCCTCTTGACATTCATTTATGGGGGAATTTGAAAGCTCTTGTCTACGCAACCCCGGTACCAAATGTAGAGACTCTTCGTGCTCGTATTGTGGACGGCTGTGATACAATACGCCATTCTCCAGGGCTGCATCAGCGCATCAGGGATTTCATGCGATGGAGGGTGGATGCATGTATCCTCGCTAACGGAGGACATTTTGAACATTTCCTGTAACAAAGTGTTCGAAGTGACGCTGGTACGTTCTGTTGCTGTGTGTTTCCATTCCATGATTAATGTGATTTGAAGAGAAGTAATAAAATGAGCTCTAACATTGAAATTAAGCGTTTCCGGACACATGTCTACAGAACATATTTTCTTTCTTTGTATGCTAGGAATGTTTCCTGAAAGTATATTGTGTGTGTGTGTGTGTGTGTGCGCTGTGTGATTAGTAGACCTCAGATTTTAGGTAAATACCTATTTTGTTCCTCATAAAATAGAAGCAATAAAATTGTATATACACGAATTATACAAATTTATGATCGCAAACGCTTCAATGTTCAAATGTTTGTAAATATATCGGACCAAAGTGCGTGGTCATCAGTCCGTAGCTCACAAACTACTTAAACTAAGGTAAACTAACCTAAGGACAACACACACACACCCATTCCCCGGGGAGGACTCGAATAATAAAAACAATAATATTATTCTGACCATGACATAAGGAAATCTGTCTAACAGCTTTTATCACAGTACTTGAAAATAAGGACAACACACACACACACCCATGCCCCGGGGAGGACTCGAATAATAAAAACAATAATATTATTCTGACCATGACATAAGGAAATCTGTCAACAGCTTTTATCACAGCACTTGAAAATGGCCTAAGGCCGAAACCAGGTTGTGAAAAACAAAAATTGTTTGTTTGTATAGCTTATGGGACTTAACTACGGGGTCATCAGTCCCTAAACGTACAAACTACTTATGAACTAGCTAACATTAAGGACGGCACAAATATCCATGCCCGAGGGGGGGATTCGAACCCCCGCCCGTAGTGGCCGTGCAGACCGTGACTAACGCGCCTCAATTCCCTCGGTCACCGCGGCCGGCCAACCAAAAATAAGAAAAACTTGTAGTCAAATAGCGGTCAGTTTTTATTTTATTTTATTTTTTTAACATATGTTTTTACGTTTTTGAAGCTTTTGACATGTTAAAGTTTGATTTTTCATATATCAAAGCAAATCAGACCAATTCCTGTGACTTAGGAGCATGCAGCTGATTATTATTTATTGTTTTCATTTCTTGGAGAGGTTCTGACTATTGTAAACCTGTTGGGCCAAACTGCCATGGATATCAGCCCCTAGATGTACAAACTACTTAAACTAACGTAAACTGAACTACTGATAACACACACATCCCCGTACCCCAGGGAGGACTCAAACCTCTGACGGCGAGAAACCGTGCGCTCCCCAGCAAGACACCTTGAAGCATTCGGACACTCCACCGCGACTCTGCGAGAGTGCTCATCGCTCATCTGCTCTCACCAAACTTACGTCACATTTTGCACATTATAACAGTTTACTAGGCTACGAAAGGAGAATGTGACAGATTTCAGTACTGCCACGTTGCTTTCCAACATTAAAAGGAAAAGTAACCTTGTTAATTTTATTAGATTATCGTAGGTTATCGATTTAATAACTCGTGGCAAAAGAGAAATATTTTGTTACTTGGTTGTGTGAGGCCTGTAGCATGGGGGAAAAACACACGTTCAGACCGATGACGAGCACGAGGGTGGCTCTGTTATTCGGAGGGGCAGCAGTTCCTGGAAGACACCTTACGGCTGAGGGCCAGTGCAGGTAGGACTGAGGTGTGAGCCTTCCACGTATTTTCGCACACGTTACCGCCATCTGGCTGGCGCCACCGACACTGGCGTCGTCTGGCTGAGAGCGTGTGGAGCAATACAATATGCCTCCACAGGTGGTGTACGGTGCTTTGCAAGCGGAGAGCTGAGACGTCTGGCGCCGAGTTGGCCAACGCCAGGGTAGCACCCGCTAGGACATTGTACGTCTCTGGCGCCAAGCTGGCGGGAGGCGCAATTATACAATAGCGAGGGAGTTTGGCCGTTTGCTGGGAACCACTTGCTGGTCGTGTTTTCGAGGGTGCCTGAAGGTGGCAGGAATATCGGATTGAGCAGGGTACTAGTAACGTATCACGTGACTCACGAAAATCGAAAGTCGCGTGCCGAAGTAGGTTTTATTTACCATTGAGCTCAGTGCTTTTGGCGCGTACTTGTTCTCGAACATCAATAAATAAATAAAGAAAAAGTGAAGAATTGATTCAAAGAAAGCATTGGAAGGCTTTAAGGAAATTCTGTAAACACATCAGATTAATAAATTTCCAAGTTCAGGGTGTATCAGAAACCAAAAGTATTTTTAGATGTTAAGCGTACATTAAGTATTAGACGATATCAAGGCTATATACCGTTTCGTTTAGTGAACTTCTGGGAAAGGTTACTTTGTGAGAGTTAAGTTCAAGGAGGTTAGTCCCTGTTTGAACGCGTTTGAAAATTGTTTGCGCCGCCGTGGAGTAGCCGAGCGATCTAAAGCACCTCGCTGCAGAGCGCGCGGTTTCTCGCCGTGGAGGTTCGAGTCCTCCCTGGGGCATGGGTGTGTGTGTTTGTCCGTAGGTTAGTTTACCTAGGTTTAAGTAGTTTGTAAGCTATGGACTGATGACCACGCAGTTTGGTCCGATAGATTTACAGAAATTTGATCATTTATTCTTTTTTTTTTTTTTTTTTTAATTGTTTGCTGTTTCGTAGGGAATTCGGTTTGCTATCTAAGGACGAAGTGACAAATTGCGCAGCCTGTGGCGAGGAACAGAGTGAGAGACTTTTGCGGAAACTAAGAGTAGTGACTACCCCTTCGAGTTATCATGTTGCAGGTGCAGGAAGAGAAGTACAGTAACTAATTTAGCTAGCAAACAGAATTCTTTACAAAACGGCAAACAATTTTTCAACTCACTCAAACAGGAAATTAACTGGCGCCAGGTAAGAGTGCATATACTACGTCGGAAATGACGGGAAAATACTAGGCGCTATACCGTCTCCTAATAAAACACATGACAACGATGTTCTATCAATATTCATCTCGCGGAAATGAGCTGAACATATATAGCTGTATTTAGAAGCCTCCAGGTTGTCTCCCTATATATATTGTACCTTCGTTCGTATGAACGCCGACGCTTCCATTCAACGATATGCAGCTAAATTCCGGTTTCGATGTGTCACGTGACACATTTGTACCCTGCTCAATCCGATATTCCTGCGACCGTGCCTGACGGCCTTCTGCCACTACGGTGAGAACGCGGGACGTAAAGGCGAGGCCCGACCAGTGGAAATGCGAGAGAGCTGGCCATTGGCTGCTGTTTTATAGTAAGGGCGTGCGGCTGTCCGACTCCCGAACGCAATCCGCGATTGGCCATACTTTGGCGCCTCGCTGTTGATTGCCGTTTCTGTAGAGATAAGCGGAGTCTGGAGTCTTTGCGTAGAGGAGACAGAGATTTTAGAAGCAGAGAGACACAGACTGGTGTTTGTGCAGCTGCTCTCAGTTTATACTTGTCTTCGAGCAGCTGTAATTGTAGCTTGTGGTACTACTTTTGGAGTGGCTCCAGAACTTATACTAATAGCGCTGAGTATTGGCAAACAGAGAACAAGGTCAGCCTGCGTGATATAAGACAAGTTCCGGTGTCACCTCTGGCTACAGTACATTCGTGTATCATAAATAAATAAATGAAATGCAGCAACCAGTTGCTTGTCGTTATTTATTTTGAACTTTAACGACCGGTTTCGGGCGCTTGAGTGCCCTTCTTCTGGTCTCTATACAGACAAACAGGTGCATTTGTACACAATAAGGCCATAGAACGTATAAAAGTCGATTACAGAAATATGCAGCAGTTTCGAACCAAATAGAATGTAATAAAGATAAGTTCATATAATGGGATGAAATTAACACTTACATTTTTGTACTGTTGCTTAATAGATAAACATGCTCCTAGTGGAATCAACGCTAAGTGCAAAGATTATGGAATGAATAACAGTCAGCTGGTAACAAAGTATCTATGGTTGAGGCTTATAGTAAAGGAGTAACGATAAAAAGAGGGGGAAGAGGGCTATGAGAAAACAGTAATACTCAAAGTAGTTGAAGAAAAGCATAAAGAGAGGAGCAGGTGACTGATAAATCAGTCGCTTAGCAGATTAAAATTCAGTAGTCTAGAAGTATTACCGCAGCCATCCATTAGCAGAAGATCTTTGCGAGAACCCGAAAAAATTCTGGTCCTATGTAAAATCGATAAGTTTGTCAAAGCCCACTAGCCAGTCACTCGCCGCGGTGGAGTAGCTGAGCGGTCTAAAGCGTCTCGCTGCGGAGCGCGCGGTTGCTCGCCGCGGAGGTTCGAGTCCTCCCTGGGGCATAGGTGTGTGTGTAGTCCTTAGGTTAGTTTACCTAGGTTTAAGTAGTTTGTAAGCTACGGACTGATGACCACGTACTTTGGTACCATAGATTAAAAAAAAAAAAAAAAAAAAAAAAAATCCATTCACTCGTTGATCATTCCGGGGCAGTAATAGAAGAAAGCAAACGGAAAGCTGAAGTTCTGAATTTAACCTTTAAGAAATCTTTCACGCACGAGGACCGCACGAATGTACCATCATTAGGTCAACGTACTAATTCCGAAATGGAGGACATAGTAATAGGTATTTCCGGTGAAAAGAAGCAGCTGAGAGAGCTAAATACGAAAAGCCTGCTGGTCCGCATGGAATATTCCTACCAGTTCGGTTTTACAAAGAATATTCTGCGGCTTTGGCACCTTACTTTGCTTGCATTTATCGCTATCTTTAATGCAGCGCAAAGTTCCTAGTGATTGGAAAAAAAGCGCAGGGTACTCGTTCTATTTGGGAGTGGAATAGGAAAGGAAATTCCTAGTAATGGTACAGCTTACCCTTCGCCACGCACCTTACGGTGGATTGCGGAGTATGTATGTAGATGTAGAGAATAAAACCTGTCAAAACAAATTTCTTTGCTCAAATCATTCAAATTAGTTAGCCCCCTTTACACGATTTTGGAAGAGTTTTATTACTTTGAAATTAGAGTGTAAATTCATGTCCTTTAATATCAGGTGAACAAACCATTTGCATACTCCATTTGCATATCATCCTTTTTCTCCCCTTCCTTACTTTTATTTTTTAACACATCCATCATAGAAAACCTATACGCCGGCCGCGGTGGCCGAGGGGACTGAGGCGCTGCAGCCACGGTCTGCACGGCCACTACGGTCGGGGTTTCGAATGCCCCTCGAGCACGGAAATTTGTGTCGTCCTTAGTAGTAGCTAGTTCATAAGTAGTTTGTAATTTTAGGGACTGATGACCCCGTAGTTAAGTCCCATAGGCTATACAAAAATTTAAACATTTAAAAACCTATACTTTTCAAACGGACGTGTGAATGACCGGAAAGTTGAAAATTTTGTCGAGAACAAAATCTAAAAAATAGATTGCATGAAGGAGGTTTGATCACGGACTTCTAGCATCACAGTCCATCACCACAGAACCACGACACAACGGCTCTAACACTCAGCTCGATGTTGCCTATCTACTAGCACGTCGACCATTTTTTATTTCTTTCATACAACTTCTTCTTATTTTCCTGCTGGATCTATCTTAAGTTACTGATAGACTAGTGAAGTCAACAGAGGATCAAAAGCAACTGCAAAGCGATTTAGACCAAATTTCTACATGGTGCGAAAGTTGGCAATTGATACTAAATAAAAAAAAAGTATGAAGTAATACACATGACCACTAAAAGAAATCCGCTGAACTTCAATTACGCGATAAATCAGTCAAACCTTCAGGTCGTAAATTCTACCAAATACCTAGGAGTTACAATTGCGAACAACTTAGACTGGAGAGAACACATAGAAAATATTGTGGGGAAGGCGAACCAAAGGTTGTGTTTCATCGGCAGAACGCTTCGAAGATGCTCCAGCTCGACCAAAGAGACTGTCTACATCACACTTGTGCGTTGTCTCCTGGAGTACTGTTGCCCTTTGTGGGACCCTCACAAGGTGGGAGTGACGGAAGACATTGAAAAGGTTCAGAGAAGGGCAGCTCGTTTGGTTTTATCACGCTACGGGGGTGGGGGAAATCGTGACTGAAATGTTGAACGAATTGGGGTGGAGATCATTAAAATAAAGACGTTATTCATTGCGGCGTGATCTGTTTGCGAAGTTTCAATCACCGACTTTTACTTCTGAATGTGAAAATATTTTGCTAGCACCCACATACTTAGGGAGACATGACCATCCCAATAAAATAAGAGAAATCAGATCGAAAACGGAACGATTTAGGTGTTCTTTCTTCCCGCGCGCTGTTAGAGAATGGAATGGTAGAGAAAAGTTATGAAAGTGGTTAATGAACCCTCTGCCAGCACTTAAATGTGATTTGCAGAGTATCTACGTAAATGTAGACTATCCGCTGCGTCATCTTGCCACAAAATATGGGGAGGGGGGGGGGTTGCGATGGGGAGCTCCCCTGCCTTGTCAGAGGTAACCGCAGCCACAAGACTCAGGGGCGCCTTCGTGTTCTCTGCGTGGCCAGCCAGCTTCTCCCCCCAGGAATTAGGCTGCTCTCACTGCGCATTGTTCTCGCTCTGCTGGATTGAAGTTCAGAGAGGAAGACGCACCGTCGTCAGCCAGGATCCAGGGTACTGTGCACTGCTTCCCGATCTGCCACAAGGAGGTTAAAATAAAGGGAGACGGCGTTATCTATGCGAGCACAAACGTCAGTTGAAGCCTGTCCGCCTTCTTAGTGAGTTACGGAATGCTATTTCTCTGTTATAATTATGCGTTAAGTCAACCCTGTTCCTGTTAATGCATTGAATTGACAGTGCAAAGTATGTACTATCAAACAATATATTTTCTTTCTTAAATATACATCATAAGATACGAGGTACGTCCAGAAAGTAAGTTCCGTTTGGTTATATAAAACAAACGAGTACAGATACAGAAAAATATTTATTGCTCAAAAATCTACAACTGTTAAACTACTTTTCTACATACCTGCCGAAATTTTGTAGGGACTTGTCATAGCGTGGCACAAGTATGCCTTCTTCATAGAAGGTTGCCGCCTGTGTATTCAGCCATGTCGTAGCATGTTCTTTCAGCTCATCACCGTTGAAATGTTGACCACCAAACACAGATTTTTAGGTGTAAGAAGAGGTGAAAGTGGCTAGGAGCGAGGCCCGGGCTGTACGGATGATGATCAAACACGTCCCAGTGAAATTCCCGTAAGAGTTCTTTGGTCACATTCGCCACATGAGGTCTGGCACTATAGTGGAAACAAACACCACCTTTGGATGGAAATCCTCTTCTTACACCTAAAATTTGTCCTGTCAACACTTCGACGATGACGAGCTGAAATAACATGCTACCACATGGCTGAATACACAGGCGGCAACCTTCTATGAAGAAGCCATACAGAAACTTGTGCCACGCTATGACAAGTGCCTACAAAATTTCGGCAGCTACGTAGAAAAGTAGTTTAACAGTTGTATATTTCTGTACAATAAATATTTTTCTGTATCTGTATACGTTCGTTTTATATAACCAAACGGAACTTACTTTCTGGACGTACCTCGTATTTAAAAAATTAATTTTAACGGTAATTTACTGCCGGACGTATTATTCCTGTTTTAAGTGACATCAAATATCAGCTCTACAGTACTCAGCAGTATGGCGGTGGCAGGCTACAATTTTTCAGCATAAGAGCGTCTCCCTGTATTCTAACCTCCTTGATCTGCCACTGCAAGCGAAGGCCACGCCCACTCACTCATGTTCACGCTATGAAGCCCCTTTACACGAGGGAGTTTCTTGCCTCAATCGACTACGCTTGAATCGAGTGAATAAACATATATAAATACAATAAAATTTAACTGAATATTAATGAGTGTATGTGTGCCTTGTGTGTCAGTGAATGCTGTAAGTAATCAGCCTAATAATGTCTCGCTCTGATACGGCCCTGTAAATATGAAGTTAGTCAAAATGACTGCCTACATGAAAATAATCAGACTGACCGAATGATGCGTATGGCCCTCTGAATATGTAATTAGAATGTCTGTGAACATGTACAGACAAAGCACGGAGTGTAGTGTATGAATTGACCATCATGAAATACATTAATTAACCACATTAGTAACAAAAAGGTTGGTAGAACAAATTAACGAATCGTCAATTTAGCATTAGAAGGAAGTGTAGGCCTATGGTGTACAAATAGTAGAGGGAGATCAAGAGACGAATACACTAAGCAGGTTCAAAAGGGTGTAGGGTCCCGTTCTTGTTCGGAGATGAAGATGCTCGCAACGACAGGGTAGCGTGGAGAACTTCGTAAAGCCAGCCTGCAGACTAACAAGGGGACCACATGGGTACCGGATTTTAGAATTCTTTTATATATATAAGTTACGTGAATTTCAGAACTTAAATAACAATCAGCCAAAGCCATTCGTCGCAATTCTCAAAAATTTTAGAGAAAATAGACTTTTAATTTTTTATTTTTACTTATTTAATTATTAATTTATTTTTGTTTTGTAAACGATCGCCATTTTTACTGTATGTCTGACGTTGCTGTACTCAGTAAAAATATTATCTTGTTTCTGATGTAAAATAGTTTCTTGATTTCCTGTTTTTGGCAGTAATTGCCGAAACCGGGAGAAGAAAACAAATAAATGTATCGTACAGCTCTGACACATAAATGATTTCTTTCATAGTACATCGTGGCTGCAGACTTCCACTTAAAAAAAAAAGTTCAAATCTTTGTATAGCTTATGGGACTTAACTACGGGGTCATCAGTCCCAAAACTTACAAATTACTTATGAACTAACTAAGACTAAGGACGGCACAAATATCCATGCCCGAGGGGGGATTCGAACCCCCGACCGTAGTGGCCGTGGAGACCGTGACTGGAGCGTCTCAGTCCCCTTGGCCTCCGCGGCCGGCCCACTTAAAAACAATTACTAATTTAGTGCATAATTTGTGCTTAAGCCCCTTTTACTTTACTGAGATCAAGCTTTTGTATTCTTGACATTAAATCATAAAAAATATGCTACGTACTAAAATAATAATAATAATAATAAAATTTAAAAAAACTGGCACGGATTTCACACCACTAACACCCCCTCTCGTCACAAATACAAGGGAGTACCATGGCGATGTCTTCACACATTAAGTGTTTAAATGCTTGTAAGTCATACGCCCTTTAGACTTACAGACTATTTAAAATAACTTCCACTATGGACAACACACCCACCCATACCCGAGAGAAGACACGAACCTTCGATGGCGAGCAACCGCGCGCTCCACATCGAGGCGCCACAGAGCGCTCGGCCTCTCCTCCGCGGCCTTCAGGCATCATTCATTAAAATAATTCATTGTTTCGTAGGGGCAGCCTCCTCACCTCCCTCTTATATACACTATTGATCGAATCCTCTAAATACGAGGGTCACTCCAAAACAAATACATATTATTTTTTAAAAAAGTTTCATTCTGATTGTTTGAAAGTTTTACAGTTTGTAAATATACCCTCCCACTTGTTTTCAAACTTAGTTCAATCTGTTCCCGTGAGTGGCGCTGTAACAGCATGTCTTCCAGACGGCTGCTGAAGTTGACGTTCCTCAGAAGCAACGTGCTGTCATTGAATTCCTGTGCTATAATAATAATTTCGTGTGGCTCATTGGCTTGGTGCAAGTGTTTCAATTGGACGCCACTTCGGCGACTTGCGTGTCCCTATCCTACACCAGTTATCCAACCGGGGAAAGGGGACCTATAGCTTAACGTGGAATACGAACCACGTGTCGTTTCTGGCGACTCCCCACATCGCTAAGAGGTGAAGGATGGGTTAAAACCCAGACTGAAAAAAAAAAAAAAAAAAAAAAAAAAAAAAAAAAAAAAAAAAAAAAATCCGACGCCCGACCGGGTTTCGAACACGCGATCCTTCGGTTTCCTGTCAAGTGCTTTACCCCAATATCACCAGGCCCGGTGCTGTGAAAACGAGGCAGTGGGAAATATCCAGAAGAGGTTGAAAAAGGTGTATGGAGATGCTGCTGTCGATCGCAGTACAGTTAGTCGGTGTGCAAGCAGTTTACGTAATGAAAGCCGGATAAACAGTTGCTCCAACGTGTTAGTCCAGAATTTTACAGTGCGAGCATACAGGCAATGGTTCCAAGTTGGCGTAAGGCAGTTGAGGGGGATAGGGAGAAATAACAATATTGTTCCTAAAGGATGTACTACACACCGTAAAACTTTCAAACTTGTAGAATAAAAACTGTATTAAAAAAAAAGTGTGCTTTTCTTTTGGAGAGACCCTCATATTATTTGTTTTGCGTAATTCAAAATTCAAAGGTTTATAAATCTATGGGACTTAACTACTCTGGTTATTAGTCCACAGGCTTAGAAACTACTTAAACTAACTTATGCTAAGGACAACAACTACACCCATGTTCGAGGGAGGACTCGAGCCTCCGACGGCGAGCAGAGGGATAGGGACAAATGAAAGTATTGTTCCTAAAGGATGTATCTACACAGCGTAAAACTTCCAAACTTGTAGAATAAAAATTGTATTTAAAAAAGAAAATAGTGTGCTTTTCTTTTGGAGTGACCCTTCTATTATTTGTTTCGCGTAATTTAAAATTCAAATGTTTGTAAATGTTCAAATGTTTGTATAGCTTACGGGACTTAACCATGAGGTCATCAGTCCCAAAACTTACAAACTACTTATGAACTACTTAGAAACTAGGACGGCACAAATATCCATGCCCGAGGGGGGATTTGAACCCCCGACCGTAGTGGCCGTGCAGACCGTGACTGGAGCGCCTCAGTCCCCTCGGCCACCGCCAAATGTTTGTAAATCTATGGGACTTAAGTACTCTGATTATTAGTCCATAGTCTTAGACACTACTTAAACTAACTTATGCTAAGGACAACAAATACACCCACGTTCGGGGGATGACTCGAGCCTCCGACGGCGAGCAGCGGCTCACTCCGCAGCTAGGTGCTTTGGAAACGCTCGCCCACCGCGGCTCGAGCAATAATTTCATCGCCGCGGTAGAGTAGCCGAGCGGTCTAAAGCGTCTCGCTATGCAGCGCGCGGTTGCTCGCCGTGGGGGTTCGAGTCCTCCCTGGGGCATGGGAGTGTGTGTCTGTCCTTAGGTTAGTTTACCTAGGTTTAAGTAGTTTGTAAGCTACGTACTGATGACCACGCAGTTTGGAACGAAAAATTTACAAGCAATTAATTTTATCGAGTAAAGCGAGCGGTGGACATGCAAAGTTAGTAACAATGAAATATCTCTGCCTGCGAATAACAGTCTGGTATCCGTAAATTCCGTACTGCTCTGCGCCGAGAGTGACAGAAATTAATCACCGGAGTAGCTGTGTCGCCATGAGCTAGAGTGCGGGTGGTTGAGGAGGCTTACGTAAACAGGGGACCGGTGGAGGGGGAGTCAGCCCCGGCAGTCATTTGCTGCAGTTTAGCCGCGGAGGTGGCGACGTTTTGCTCCGACACGGCGGCCGGCAGACGGCTGTGCTACAGCGCCGCTCGGAAGCGGCAGTGGCATCTGGGGCTCGTCGGGGAGGGCCTGAGGTAGCAGGTAGTCGTCGCCTGTCCCTGCAGACGCACAAAAAGTCGCCGCTTTTTGTGGGCGGCGCAGTGAAAGAGGCGACGGGGCCAAAGCGCCGCCCGTTATCGAGATTGTGCGTGTGTGTGTGTGTGTTTTGGTGGGGGGGGGGGGGTGAGAGAGGGGGATTCGTGAGCGCCGCCGGCTCCCCCTAGGCGGCCCGTGCCCCTTGTTATCTTTACATCCCCCCGTCGGCCCTTCCGATTCATTAGTGCACAAAGAGCGGTCTGGAGCAGCGGTAGGCTCGCGACACGATCGTTCGGCGCGCGCTGATAAAAGCGTGGCGTGGCGCGCGCTGCTAACGAACGGCCTCGCTGCGCGATGCTAATGCGAGCCGAGCCGAGCCGGCGGCTTCCGGCTAAATATTAATGTAGCAGGCCGGGCCGGGCCAGGCAGGCAGGGCAGGCCAGGGAGATGGATGGGTGGGCGAGAGAGGGCGGCCATCGGCCCTCCACGAGGGCGCCGGCGGTGAGAGCCCTTGCCGCAGGGCTCAAGGGCCGGCAGAGGACCATCGCCCGAGCCCCGGGCCTCCCGGCGCCTCAAAGGCTCACACCGGACTGGCGCTTGTACTTCGCAGAAACTGGATTTATTAAGAAAAGCTGACAAAATGCACAAGTCGCCTAAGATCGCTTACAATATATCGGTTTCGGCAGATCAAGGCTGCCTTCAACAGATCTGGCATGTTTCTAAAAACGAAATCATGACCCATACGTCAAGTAGGGGAGACCAGGGGAGTGGCGCCGCCTTAAGGGAAACCAGTTTTTTTTACCTCATTAAAGGTGCGTCTTTTTCGTAAAGAATAATACTACAGCTTCGCCAACTAATACTAATTTATTATAATTTTCTCAGGCATGTACTTTGTTAAGTTTTATTGTTAAACATATATTGTGAAAGTATACACAGTGGCGCCATTGCCCTGTAGCTTAGTGAGTTACTCCTACTGCCTTTCAGCCGCGGTGGAGTGGCCACGTATTCTAAGGTGCCTTGCTGTGGAGCGTGCGGCTGGTCGCCGACGGTGGTTCGAGTCCTCCTTAGGCGATGGGCATGTGCGTGTTCCCCTTAGCTTAGTTAGTTTAAGTAGTATGTAAGCGTAGGGACTAATAACCAAAGATGTCCCATAGATTTACAAAAATCATTTGAATTCGTTCAGCTTCAAGCAAATTGTCCATCAATGCAGCTCTGTGGAGGAAAAGCGTTATCGTCCACGGTGCTTCGCCAGAAGATGATGAGCACGAAGCTCATCGAAACGTTGCGACAAGACTACGCCATCACTCGGCTGATTACCCGAGAAGACTTCATTAATGGAATACGCCGAGAAAGTCTACAATCGCATATAACATATTGAGTGAACGAACATTGTGTGGCGCTGTATTATTTTAGTGCCTTAAAGGACCATTCTCCGTAAGTGCAGTACATCCACTTCGTAATCTATAAATTGCTATAGATGGGGCGTTAAGTTAAAATATTCCTTATAAACCCATTCATATTAATTATATCATGAAGTAACCCCTATTTCACAGTCAATTTTTTTTTGACCTTCAGTTAGTTTCTGTGTTTTACGAGAGATGGTACGACTGAATACGGACCTACTTGTTGCAGTTTTTGAATCGAATAAGAGAGGCGCTGTGGTAGTGTCGACTCCCATCTGGCGCTTGAGACGTCAGACAACGCTTGTATGATTCTTGGATGGATGTAGGCATTCACCGCTTCTTCTGCATTGCGTGGTCATCAGTCCGTAGCTTACAAACTAAACTAAGGTAAAGTAACCTAAGGACAACACACACACACACCGATGTCCCAGGGATGGTTGGTTGGATGTTTAAGGGGGACCAAACTACAATGGTCATCAGTCCCCTCCAAGGGATGATTTGAACCTCCGCAGCGAGGCGCCTTAGACCGCTCGGCTACCCCACCGCGGCTGTGAGATTAGCGACGGATGTTACGGAATAATATTTTAATGTTTTTCACAGACATGCGTTGGCGCCCCTGAGCCCGGCGCCGTGGGAGACAGCCCAGGTCGCCCCATCCTAGAGCCGGCGCTGGGTATTGTAAGCAGAAATTTACACCAACTCCCTCTGCAGCAACCTTCTGTTATTACCAGAATCTCAGTTTGCCGAAATGTTGTCTCCACTCCGCAGAACCGACAGAAAGACGTCGAACAATTTTAGTTCATTCTTCGGATGACAAATACTTGTGAACCTAAAATTCTCAACAGATTTTTTTTTTTTTTTTTTTTTTTTTTTTATGTGTGTGTGTGTGTGTGTGTGTGTGTGGTGCTGCAGCCGAAGTACTATCGCCTTTGGCGGCTGGACTTCCAGGGTGAAAGGTAAGAGGAGTCTTTTATCTTTATTGTACTCATTGCAGGGGGTTAGGGCTCACAAGGGTCCTTTTTGTCCTGCATTCCCGACATCATAATTATCTGTCAAGTAACGATGTTGCCAGTCCTCTTATAGCTGAAATGTAAGCTCCATATTGATGCGTAGTGTTCTAAGTCCACTGATTGTCCTAGATGGTGACTGGTAGATTCTGTTTCTCCTGTTTTTCGGCAGCGATCATGTCCAATATATACCGCCATTGAATTTTCGTTAAAACTGGATAGGTATTGACGTAGAGTGTGTCAGTTTTGTGAAAGTACTTGAAAATCGGTTTCAAGAGCCGTGGGTCCAAAGGCCTGTGGGGCTTAGTGGGTTTGACGGCCGCTAAATAGTAAGGAATGGGCGATTGCCCAGCTTTAAATTTATCCGCTTCTTGTGCTGCAAATTCCATAAATTGTGGTAGGTCTTTTGTGCTTTTCACTAAGGAGTGCATCTTCTCGTATTCAATTTGCTCTTCGCTCTTGGGAGTGGATACCGATCCCGTGGATGGTGACGAATCTTGAGTCTGTGTTCGCAGTGCTGGCTCAACTGTGTGAACCGCCATGTCCCCTTGTGTACAGACGTCCATCACTTCCTCGGATCGTCCGTTTGAGTGGTCGCATGCGACAGAATGCATCGTGGTTTTGGCTTCTTTAAAGAGAGAACTTCCTCTCGGAGTTGCTGCACTTCGGTACGTAGCGCCGCTAGTTCCTTCCTAACAGCGGCACGCTCCTCCTCCATCGCCGATAAAATCGCAGCGATGGTGTGCTCCGAATGTCGTGCCGTGGCCTGCTCATGTGCTGGCGGACTCGCAGGTCGAGCCTCGGTCCTCGCCGATCCCCTGGCTGTAGTGGCGGTTGTCAGGACGCTTGTTCCTGCCTGCTCATCTTCCCACAGTGTGACGTAAGGGCAGCGGCGGTGGTTCGCGGCGTGTGCGCCGCCGCAGTTCACACATTTGTGTGGAGCCCCCTTTGGTGCCGTGCAGTCGCGTGTATCGTGCGACCCTGCGCATTTTAAACACGCGGCTGCGTTGTTACATTGCAGTGCTGCGTGGCCAAACTTTTGGCAGCGGTAGCACTGCAGTGGTCGTTGTCGCGTCTTCTTGTGGGGCACAATGCTGGTCAACAAGAGCAAGTGCTCGAGAATCGCAGCGATGTGCCCCGTCGCAGCAACTAGTGTCCTTCCTCGTTCGCGGCGTACCATGGCACCATGGCGCGAGCCCGAGCGAGCGAGGGTGCGTGCGCTACGGCCTCTCGGCGAAGACTGCGCGTGCTGATCTTCTAATTGTTTTGACAAATGTATATTTCCGATGTGTTTTGATGTCAGAGCCTAGTAGCAAGTAAGAATACAGAAGCTGCAAGAAGGTAGGACGCTTCTTCAAGCCAGAAAGAGATTTATAAAATTCTAACAAATGGAAAAATATTATTCCCAGAAAAGACAAGGAGCTAACAAGAAACTCATACATTTGTAAAGCTCACTTTGCTGAAAATTTAATATTAAAAATGTACAAATTTATTATTGATGGAACGAAAGTAGAATGGCCCGGAATTAATTGGCACTAGAAACCAAATTCATTTCGTCACATTTTCCCGAAACTGCCCAAATATGAGTCTGTGAGCTACAGGTGACTACTGCCCAAGAAAATCTAAGCCCTGCCTCTAAGTGGGAGTCTTGAAGTGCGCCTGTTTTAACCAGTCTAGGTAACCCTACAGTGTTGTGTACGGTACTGTGTCTGTTCGCTGAGCATTACTCCGGTAATGTGTGGCTCGAGTGGGAGGCTCGTCATGGTAGTCGGCGCCTTTACACAAAACCACGGTGCATGTGTGGCTAACTGGTTACTGCAGCTGTCTAACAAGCAGCAGTCCGAGTTAGAATCCCGCACCTGGCATACGTTTTTGAATGCCTGCGTTGTTCATTCAACGCCTGATGGCAGCGGTCCTCATATTACGAATTTTGTGTCCCAACTTCCTCGCCGCTTTTGTGTCCCAGCCTCGTCGTAGGTGTCGGTGGCCGAGTGGAACGAGACCGACACAGTAACAAAAATAGCACGCTGGTGCAGGTACGGAGGGGAGCAGCCAGAAACTATAAACACTAGAGTAAATTAGAAAGAGATATATTTTGCACAGAATGTAACAATACTTAACTTTTACATAGTACTGCAGAATGTTGATACATAGTTGTTAGAGGCCTGCCTAGTGCCTGTACAATAGCAAAGTCTTCACTCGTGCCTATCGGATTACGAAGGTCCTAACTCGTTGCTATCTCAGTCCGAAGTCCTATGTCTTTCCGTGGTGGCCACGAGCGGGGTTCCAGCAGAGGGCGCTCGTGGCTGTCGTCGGAAGAACGCCGCGCCGTCCATGCATGGCGGCGCGCGGCGAAAGTAGGTGGCGCGCACTTTGTACTTGTGCGACACCACAACGAAGGTTCACTCCAAAAGAAATGCACACGTCTTTTTTATAATGTTTTCATTCTGCGTGTTTAAAAGTTTTATAGTGTCTAGATACATCCTTCCCGCTTGTTTTCAAACTTAGTTCAACCTGTTCCCGTGAGTGGTGCCGTCACAGCATGTGTTCAAGATGGCTGCTACACTTGACGTTCGTCAGAAGCAACGTGCTGTCATTGAATTCCTGTGCAGTAAAAACGAGACAGTGGGAAACATCCACAAGAGATTGAAAAAGGTGTATGGAGATGCTGCTGTCGATCGCAGTACAGTCAGTCGGTGGGCAATCAGGTTACGTGATGAAAGCGGGCACGGCAACATTGAAGATCGTCTTCGCAGTGGCAGGCCTCGTAGTGCACACACTCCAGACAATGTGCAGAGGGTTAACGGATTGGTGACTGCTGACAGACGCATCACAGTGAACGAACTGTCACGCTACGTTGGGATAGGGGAAGGAACTGTTTGCAGAATACTTAAAGTGTTGGTGTTAAAAAAGGTTTCTGCCAGGTGGGTTCCCAGGATGTTGACAATGGCTCACAAAGAAAAATATTATGTAGCGAACTTTTGGAACAGTATGGGAATGGTGGAGATTAATTTCTTGGAAGAATTGTGAGAGGTGATGAAACATGGCTCCATAATTTTTCACCAGAGACGAAGAGGCAATCAATTGGAGTGGCATCATGCAAATTCACGCAAGGAAAAAAAAAATCAAAACTTCACCTTCTACTGGTTACAGTTATGGCTACGGTGCTTTTCGATTCCGAAGGACTCTTGCCTGTGGACATCATGCCACGTAGAACCGCCATAAATTCTGACGCATATGTGGCGACACTGAAGAAACTTCAAGCTCGACTGAGTCGTGTTCGACCACATCGGCAAAAGCAGGATGTTTTGATATTGAACGACAAAGCATGTGCTCGTGTCAGTCAAAAACCATGGAAGCAATTACAAAACACAGATGGACAACACTGAAACACCCGCCTTACAGTCCTGTCCTGGCTCTATGTGACTGTCATCTCTTTGGGAAACTGAAAGACTCTCTTCGTGGAACAAGGTTTGAAGATGATGACTTCCTTGTTCATGCTGCCAAACAGTGGCTCCAACGTGTTGGTGCAGAATTTTATCATCTATATTTACATGGGATACTCTGCAAATCGCATTTAAGTGCTTGGCAGAGGGTTCATCGAACCACCATTATGCTATATCTCCCATTCCATTCTCAAATAGCGTGCGGGAAGAAAGAACATCTGAATCTCTCCGTTCGAACTCTGATTTCTCGTATTTTATTCTGATGATCATTTATACCTATGTAAGTGGGAGTCAACAATATATTTTCACATTCGGAGGAAACTGTTGGCGATTGGAGTTTCGTAAGTAGCCCACGCCGCAGCGATAAGCGCCGTTGTTGTAATGATTCCCATCCCAGATCCTGTACCATTTCCGTATCGCTGTCTCCCCTTTATCGTGACAATACGAAACGAGCTGCCCATCTTTGTTCTCTTTCGATGTCCTCCGTCAAACCCACCTGATAAGGACCCCACACTAGGCAGCAATAACCAAAAAAATGGACGGACAAGCTTACTGTATGCTTTTTCTTTTGTAGTTATGTTGCATGTTTTAAGGGTTATGCCAATAAAACGCAGTCTCTGGTTCACCTTTCCCACGACATTATCTACCTGTTCTTTCCAATTTAAGTCTGAAGTAATAGTAATTCCTAGGTATTTTGTGGAGTTTACGGCCTTCACGTTTGACTGATTTATCATGTAAATAAAATTTAACGAATTTCTTTTAGTACTCATGTGGACGACTTCACACTTCTCATTATTTAGAGTCAAAAAATGTTCAAATGTTTGTATAGCTTATGGGACTTAACTACGGGGTCATCAGTCCCTAAACTTACAAACTACTTATGAACTAGCTAATCCTAAGGACGGCACAAATATCCATGCCCGAGGGGGTATTCGAACCCCCGACCGTAGTGGCCGCACAGACAGTGACTGGAGCGCCTCAGTCCCCTCGGCCACCACGGTCGGCATTTAGAGTCAATTGCCAATTTTTACACCATAGTGATGTCTTATTCAGATCGTTCTGCAGTTGGTTTTGATCTTCAGGTGATTTTATTAGACGGTAAATGACGGCGTCATATGCAAACAGCCTAAGAGAGCTACTCGTTTATGTAAATAAGGAACAGCAGAGGACCAGTAACACTACCCTATGGAACGCCCGATATCACTTCTGTTTTTGTCTATGTCTTACCATCGATTACTACGATCTGCGTCCTCTCTGGCAGGAAATCCCTATCCAATCGCAAATTTGGGGCGATATATCATAACCACGCAATTTGATTATAAGCTGTTTGTGAGATACGGTGTCAAATCCTTCTGGAAATCAAGAAATACGGAATCGATTTGAGAACCCTTGTCGATAGCACCCACCACTTCGAGTGTATAAAGAGCTAGTTGTGTTTCGCATGAACGATATTTTTTAAATCCGTGTTGACCTCGGGTCAATAGATCGTTCTGTTCGAGATAAGTCATGATATCTGAATACAGGATGTGTTCCAGAACCCTGATGCAAATTGACGTCAATGAAATAGGCCTGTAGTTTAGTGCGGGTAAACAGGCGCTGGCTCCAAGATGATGTAAGGCAGTTGAGAGAGATGGGAATTATGGGAAGAAATGAAAATATCGTGCGCCTCGGTTGCACAGTGGTAGAGTGCCAGACTACAAATCCAAAGGTCGCGGGTTCGATCCCCGCCAGGTCCTAGGATTTTTATCTGTCACTTTCCACTTCTTTCACCTCTGGCAGTATTGCTCATGTGAAAAATACCGAGTAGCACCGTGGGTCGGAACCCACGTTAAACTGTAGGTCCCCCTATAACTGGCTGGGTAAGTCAGTTCGAAGGTCGGAGGAAGGCAACGGCATACCACCTCCAAACAGGACCATGCCTAGTAAAGCACTGTGGTGTTCAAACCAATCTTAGGGTTGTTGACTGCTTTACTTTAAAGGATGTATCTATACATTGTAAAAGTAACAAACATGTTGCATTTCTTTTGGAGAGACCCTCGTATTTCAGTGACAGATTCACTGCCACTCTTCATAGGTATAAGAAGTTTTTCCACTGTGCAATCCCGCACAGGAGCCTCTTGGGCAGGGCGACGGCTGCGCCTGTTAGCGGTACCTGAGGGCGGTGCACAGGTGTTGGCTTTCAGGGGCGCAGCCGTCAACAGCAGCAGGCGGCGACGTCAGACGGCCGGCTGCTGTTGACTCACCTGGCCACAAAAACTTCCTGACACTCACACAACGCAGGGACTCCAGTCACCCAATCTGCACTGCTAACCATTAAAACTGCAACACCTTGAAGGCGGCATCCGAGAAACTTCACATTAGCATAAACTGTGTGCATTTCACGTTTGAGACAGCGGACGTTATACGAAACAACATTTTGGAGTAGAACTACACCAGCCACAACTGGTTACTGCATTTATACAGTACCATTACCGGGTTCGAATTTGACAATTCATTTTAAGATGTTATAATGCTTTCGTTATGGGAACATTTTGGTGCAATTTTGAGTTGTCCTAATAACAGTTACAAATGTAGGCGACTCCATCCAGAATCTGGTGCAGAGCGTTGTTGTTGCGGTTTTCAGTCCGTAGACTGGTTTGATGCAGCTCTCCACCCTACCCTGTCCTGTGGAAGTCTCTTCATTTGAGAATACGTTCGGCAACCTACATCCTTTTGAATCTGCTTACTATATTCGTCCCTCGGTCTCCCTCTACGATTTTTACCCACACGCTTCCTTCTAATGCTAAGTTGACAATTCCTTGATGTGTCAGAATGTGCCCAACCAATCTATCCCTTCTCTTAGTCAGGATATGCCAGAAACTCCTTTTCTCCCCGATTCGGTTAAGCACCTCCTCAATAGTTACGTGATCTACCCATCTAATTTTCATCATTCGACTGTAGCACCACATTTCAAAAGCTTCTATAATCTTTTTATCTGAACTCCTTATAGTCCACGTTTCACTCCCATACAATGCTACACTCCAGACAAATGCTTTTAGAAAGGACTCCCTAACATTTAAATTAATATTGGATGTTAACAAGTTTCGCTTCTTTAGAAACGCTTTTCTCCCAGTAGTGATTCTGCATTTTATATCTTCTTTACTTCGGCCATCAGAAGTTATCTTGCTACCCAATTAACAAAATTCACCTACTACTTTTATTGTTTCATTACCTAATCTAATTCCTTCAGCATCACCTGATTTGCTGACATTGCATTCCATTACCTTCGTTTTACTCTTGTTAATGTTCATTTTATATCTTCCTTTCAAGACACTGTCCATTCCATTCATGCAGAGCAGAGCGACCACATTAAAATTATTAAAATTGGAAGAACCCGCTTTGGCCGCATTGAAATCTTAATTTTTCGTATACAATACAGATTGATTTCGGTCAGTGTCTGAGATTCTACTTATGTACTGCCTACTTGATGTTAATATGCAAAGTGCAAGATTTTGTGGGCCCACAGGGCTTGGATTCTAGCACTGAGGATGGTCAGCCACTGACCGAAATGATCTGTGTTGTATATAAAAAATTAAGATTTCAAAGCGGTCAAAGCTGGTTCTTCCAATTTTAATAGTTTCAACTCTGTTGAGTTGTCCTAATAACAGTTATAAATGCGATGCCACGCGGGACTCCGCGGCAGTTCCCGCCGGAGGTTCGAGTCCTCCCACGGTCTCGTGAGCGCGCGCGCGCGCGCGCCCGCGCGTGCGTACGTGCGTGTGTGTGTGTGCGTGTGTGTGTGTGTGTGTGTGTGTGTGTGTGCGTGTGTGTGTGCGTGTGTTGCCTTTAGAATATGTTTGATTTCAGTAGTTTGTAAGTCTATGGACCGATGTCCCCATTATTTTGATGCCACATGTTTACAAACATTTTAAATCATTTGTAATAACGATGGATGTGCTACAGGTTTCATTTAGGACGAAAACTTACTTTTATTGTTCATATGGAGCACTTGTTATTTTCATCCAGCAAATGACATTCTTATTTGTGGTCACAGATGTACTGACTTTGTTTTTCAAAAGTGTTTGAGTTCTTTTGGTGACTACGTCGAAAAACTTCTCAAAGATTGTTCTACTTGCGGAGATTTATTATTACCTGACATGTTTTGCCTGCTGGTAAACGATCCTTATTTTTAAGGATTTATATTCAAGATCGCATTTATTTATTCACTTATAACCGGTTTAGATGACATAACTCGTCATCTTCAGATTACAGTATTTTCCTGCCTCTTGTGTGAAGGTTAGAGAATTTCTCTCGTCATAATGTAAAATCGACAAGAATATTGTTGTGTCCTAGAAGAGCAGAACAAAAAGCAACAAGGCGTATATACGAAAGACGTTTAATGGAAAACACAATATCCTCTCCAAAGAAAACAAAAGAACATAATCCAACTTCTTCGACTTGTCACAACGCTGTTGTTGTCTATGAGACGGCTTGGAGATGTAGAGTACGACGGTGACTGCACTCGGGAACAGATTGCTGTTGGGGTGGCTGGTGCTTATATGTTGCATAGGGGGCTCAGTAACACATCGGTTGACAGTTTTAAATGTGCAACACAGATGACGATCCACTTTGGTGATGCAAATTAATTGTTTGACAATGTTCATTTTGTTACATTTCATTTTCACAAGTAACTCTTTATTTTATGTGAGTCCCAAATGTTTTGTATGTGTTTTATGTTTTATCTTATTTGTATACAAACAAGGACTTCACAGATTTTAACAATCTACATAACTTTTCGCAGTGAAAATAGGAGAAAATTGTTATAAAAATTTTTTCTGAAGATGATATAGTTCATCGAAACAGGTAAAAAAAAAGAAAAAAGAAAAGCCATATGTGAGTTATCGAGGTACATGAAAAAAGGAATGGAAAAGCAACTAAAATCACTCATTACCGTTTTCACGAGGGGTCACGAGAGGATACGGTAAACTATAGGCCTATGTCCATTACGTCGGCCATTGGTAGATTTTTGGTGCACTTTTTATGTTCATGTTTTTGTGACATTTCTGGAAACGGAAAATTTCCTCTGTAGTATCAACTTCAGAAGTAATAGCCGAGTAAATATGACAACATGTATTTCTATATTTTACATTATGACGAAAGATTCTTTGTCTCATCAAGGCCTCTAATTAAGACATTAATGAAGTTCATGTTGCCGAGCGGTCTACGGCCGCTCACTGCGGAGAACGCGGTTGCTCGCCGTCGAAGGTTCGAGTCCTTTCTGGGGTATATATGTCGTCCTTAGGTTAGTTTACCTAGGTTTAAGTAGTTTGTAAGCTACGGACTGATGACCACGCACTTTGGTCCGATAGATTTACAAAAAAATGATCAAAAATGTCCAAATGTTTGTAAAGCTTATGGGACTTAACTGCGGGGTCATCCAGTGACGTACCCATGATATTGTCAAAGGGGGCGGGGTGTCCGAATGGTTAAAGAGAAATTTGCAAAGGCACATGTTTTCCATTAGTCAAACCTATTTTTTATATTTTATGCACATAGTTTGCGTTTGTAAGACCTTCATATAAATACTGCAATATTTTATATACAAAATTGAGGAAAAAATTTCTTAAAAATTGTTTCAATATACGCCAGAAGGACCTTCTGTTGCTATTCCAAACAAAGTCAGATTACCAGGATGAGAAGTGTTTCTCTGTATTTAAACACTGGCAACGACACGGTTGCATGTCACCAAGCTCGCTGGCTGTCACCCACCACTGTAGCTCGGTGTTTCTCAAAATCTGCATTAATTTTTGCATCAGTATAAATACCTTGCATACTGATTTAGGAAGCATAAGTCTATAATTTTATTATCAAGGTTATTGGTTCTTTTACTCTTGTTTAGATAAAATATTACTCTTAAACCTAACTTTAAAAAGTATTACACATACTGAGTGAGGTGCCTTATGATGTACTGAAATATTGCCACTCCAAATAACGACTTCTTCAATGCCGGAAACAGATGGAAGTCACTTGGTGCGATATCAGGACTGTATAATGTAGGCGCTCCCAACCATGTGATGCGATATAGTTTTACGTTGCCGTCGCCGAGTGTGGTCTCGCATTGTCAACAGCAGAAGGCCAGACGACTTTTTCTGAATCACCTCTTTCAATTTCGACAGTGGCAGAGTACTGCGCAGCATTGATGGTTGCATCCTCCAAAAAGTCCAGCAACTAATCTCCTTGGGCGTCCCAAAAAACGGTGAGTAGCCCTTTACCTAACGACAGAGTGCTTTTGAACTTATTTCGGACAGGTGACGACGGATGTTTCCACTCCATGGATGCGGCCTTCGATTTGGGCGTTTAATGGTGGCCCACGTTTCAACCCCCGTCACAATCCGAAACAGAAAGTCATTATTACATTCATGGTCGACCTCTACCCAATGGTGCACGTGCGCGTTCACCTGCTGTGACGTCTTTCGTTCATAGTCTTCAACACTTCTTCCGTTCTTTAACGTCTCATTCTATTTTTTCCTTTCATATGCAATTCTGCCCACAGTCGACAGGGGAAGCTTATTTTCCAACTTCTCCTCGTATATATATTTAATATAAATGCTACACTTCTGATCATAAACAATCATCAGTGTGAATATTCGAGTAATAAATGTTCGTAGAGCTTATGCGATTTGACTAAGAGGTCATCAGTCCCTAAACTTACAAACTATTTATGAACTAGCTAATACTAAGTACGACACAAATATCCATGCCCGAGAGGGGATTCGAATCCCCAACCGTAGTGGCCGTGCAGACCATGACTGGCGCGCCGCAGTCTGCTCGGCCACCGCGGCCGGCATTCGAGTAATAAAACATCGGAAGTTGCCAACAGGGTTTCGTTAGCTGAGAATGCGATTTCTCGTTATGTATGTGATATAGGCCTTACTATCGCAGAAAGGAAAATCCGACCACAGGTTATCGGTAACCCTAAAGCATCAGTTCATTTTTAAGGCAGTCACACAAAGGCTGCTTTTAACATTGGCGTTAGAGCTGGTAGAGAGTCCAGCTCCTGGGTACTCGAGCTCTAGCTTTTAGGCACGAAAGGTCCCGAAGCAAAAGAATGGAGCTACTGCGCATTTCGCCTTGCGCATTCGCAAATCCTTTATGAAGGCAACATCCGTCCTTCACATTTGTTTTTAGCGCATTGAAAATTCATCAAAAATATCTTGTAAGTATCAATTAAAGACGCATCAACTATAAAAGCCTACAGAAGATCCGATCATGAATAATAATGAAGTCACTTCATCTAGCAAGAATAGCCGTGTGGTAAGAGGCAACACGTAGCGCTGTCGAAGGTAGTGGGTTCGAGACCTATGCACGCATTTTTTAAACCCATTCTTCTTTTTAACAGCTACGTAACAACAATGACTATTGTATTGTTGTGAAACTTCCTGGCAGATTAAAATTGTGTGCCGGAACCGGGACTCGAACCTGGGACCTTTGCCTTTCGCGGGCAAGCGCACTACCGACTGTGCTATCCCGACACGACTCACGATGCCGCCTCACAACTTTACTTCCGCCAGTACCTCGCCTCCTATTTTCCAAACTTCACAGAAGCTCTCCTGTGAACCATGCAAGACTAGCATCCTGGAGGAAAGGATATACAAAGTAAAAGTTTCATTCTGGAAACATCCCTTAGGCTGTGGCTAAGCCATGTCTCCACCATATCCTTTCTTCCAGGAGTGCTAGTCTTGCATGGTTCGCAGGAGAGCTTCTGTGAAGTTTGGAAAGTAGGAACACACAAATGTTTGTAAGGCTTATGGGACTTAACTACGGGGTCATCAGTCCCTAAACTTACAAACTACTTATGAACTACTTACGAACTAGGACGGCACAAATATCCATGCCCGAGGGGGGATTCGAACCCACGACGGTAGTGGCCGTGCAGACCGTGACTGAAACGTCTCAGTCCCCTCGGCCACCGCGGGTGGTAACAAATATTTAATTTTGAAAATATGTTGGTGGAGAGCAGCCTTTGTACGTGCTTAAGGTTAGAAGGGGGTGCTGCTTGCAGTGTCACGTGACCCGAAGATAGTTTGTCTCTTCATAATAACAGATTCATTTTGATACAGTCACTTAAGAGTGTAATCTCTAACTTACTGCGTTTTAGAGTTCATGTGCATATTCATATGTTATTGGTGTTTATTATCAAAGAAAAATGAACAACGTTTAGTATCTTTTACAAACAAATTTCTGAGCTTTAAGCTTGGAAGAAAGGTGTGAAATGAAAGTTCATAGGCTGGCTTCAGTTGAAGCCAGCGCGAACAAGCCGAGGTGAGATATGATGCAGATCTTTTAACGAAAATATATGTAAATGGGGGGGGGGGGGGGGCAACCGTGGCGCTTTCCTTGTCTCCTTGGAAGTCTAGTGGGGTGGGGGGAGACTGATACATCGATGAGCCGAGCCGAGCTTGAGGGAGGGGGAGGGGGAGGGGGAGTTGGCGGCGCCACTATCAAGATCCAGCACTCAAAGAAGTGAGTCGTCAGTCGTCTGAAGCGCTAGCCGCCACTGACGAATAGTAAACTTCAGCATGATTATTTTTTGCAAATATTCCAAATTTTATGCACTGTTATTTCCTTTAAGAAGTTGGCAACCCTGGTCAGTATACTGTAACTTTAAGGTTCGTTGCAACAGCTGCCGGACGGCTACTTTCAAGCTCTAAGAGAAACAGGTGTTGCTGCGCATGCGCAGCTACTATGACGTAATAGCCCTTGTTTGATACTTGCACTGCTGGAACGCTTTTTGCACTGTTTATGGATGCAGGCGAAGGTGACTTTAAAGGAATAATTAAAATACTTTCCTTCCTAATAAAGAAGAAGTGTCAACGAGAAATATCTGATCTCAAGTGGGATTGCAGTGACTTGGAAATAATCGAAAAATGCGCTACAAACACACACGTATCACGTGTTGGCTACCCCCCATTCTCAGACCTTTCTGCGCATGCGCAAATTGGCAGCTTGACCGCGTCAGAAATATGTTTCCGTGTAGCGTCTGGCTGCTCGCGGCTGCTGCTGGAACCACACCCCAAGTAGCCAGAAGGCGCGGCTGGAACACAGTTTGAGCGCTGCGCATGCGCGCCAAGCGGTCTAGCAGCTGCTGGTGACACGGCTGTGCCCTGCCCCACAGCAGAGGCAGCAGCAGTGAATGGCTACCACGCGCCGTGTAGTGTGTCCGGCGCGGCGCGACCTTGCCCGTGCCCGCCGCCACGGAGTAACGTTTTTTGTCTGCGCCGCTTCCCGGAACGCCGAGTGACTCGCGGGGAAAGCACGCCGCTCGCTGCAGCACCGGCGATTTCTCTCCTGTCTGCCGGCCGCCGTTCGAGCCCCGGCAGTCGCCAACAGCGCGTACTTTCCAGTCGCGCTTCCCTAGGTCGATATAACAATACGAGAGGGCGGCCATTGTTCATGTGATACAAATACTTAACAATACAGGAAAAAGGGGGGGTCACAAAGGAAAACACATATTGATCTTCATATTCATTTATTCAATTTATTGATGATGTAAATGCAATTTGTGCTGAATTGCTATTTTGCTGTGCGAAAACAACTTACGTAACCGCCTATCTCTCAGCGGCCGCTATATAAGCCGGCCGCCCGGAGTACGCGCGCCTAAAATTACAGTGCGCGCGTACGGGATAACGCCTTCTACGCCGGACTTAGAAAATTTTCGCTCTTCGAGCGTTGCGCGTCTACGTCGATCGTCACTTTCGTCAAGTTCGTGGTATTTGGAGATGCCGCGCTGCAGGAGAACACGTAGAAGCAGAGCAGTAGTATATAAAGCTATTGACAGTTTGGAACTTACTAGTGAAAGTCATATTGGTGCACAGGAAATTTTGAAAGGACTATCCGTGTTTCGTGGGTGTATTGTGAATTTTTCAATATTGTCTAAGGATAAAAATCCACAACCAGGTAACGGTTGGTTGACTGTCGCTGTATTACGTTGTAATGGTGCTACTGTGAAAGCACTTGCTGGACTTGAAAGTGCCAACCCTCGTGATGTAATTACTTACCGTACTTTTAATGTATATCAGGATGTCAATAAGGATTATGGTAAAGGTTATTTGACATCAAATATGCCATTCATTATAAGGACCAGGAATATTCGCCGAATAAATGAAATGGAATCTGTAGCTATCTGGTATAAAGGTTTTGGATGTTGTTCAAGTATTAAAATCATTGGTGATGTAACACACTATTACAGTAATTGAATAAATGTATATGAAGATCAATATGTGTTTTCCTTTGTGACCCCCCCTTTTTCCTGTATTGTTAAGTCATAGATCATAGAAATCTATTTATTTTTATTTATCGTATGACACATGGCAGCAGCATATATACAAACTAGCTGAAAACCCGGCGCTGTCCGGGTATTTATTTATTTATTCCGGCCATTTTTTTCAAAATCTAATCAAATGCTTGTAAATCTAACGGACCAAACTGCGTTGTCATCAGTAAGGTAAACTAACCTAAGGACAACAAGCACACCCATGCCCCAGGGAGGACTCGAACCTCCGACGGCGAGAAACCGCGCGCTCCGCAGTGAGGCGCCTTTGACCGCTCGGCTACTCCACTGCGGCGCCATTTTTCAGGTATATATTCATTTTTATAAGGGCTGTAAGTCTGTAAAGTCTCTTGGGAATACAATTAGTAGTAAAGAAGTAATATATTAAAACTTGGTGCGTGATGGGGCGGTCTTCCATGAACGTTACTGCTTATGTGCTCATACCTCATGAACTACGTGTCGTACTGTGATACAATTTAGAAGGTACACTCAACTATATGCGTGTATACTGTCTGAAAAATTTCCCGCGACTACGGTTTCTAGTGTAAAAATTGTAAATTGTAACGTCATACCGAATGCCGTAGTTTTACTCCATAAACAGAGAAAAAGCAGTAAGCGAGAAACTGTTTTTCTTTCATCATTCTGCTATGGTTATCAGTGAGAAAAAGTTTAATAAAGGTTTGTAGCAACTCGCTAACTACTCTCAGTCTCATCTAGCGTATTTATAAAGTCTCGGCGCATTATGTGGCAGTTTTTTGCGATTCCTATAGTTTATGACGTCGTATCTTCTGAAACATGTGTCTTATGTGATTCTTGATCCTGCAGCAATCGTTACCTCACCGTAAAGAATGTGTACCAAATTTGGTTGAAATCGGTCCAGTGGATTACAAGAAAATTTCGTAAAGATTGTAAGATAATTGTAGATTTCTATGTAATGCGTACACACAAACACACGGAAACTCTACTTTATATTGTTCTTTGTGTAATTATATCTAATATATAAAGCAGTCCGTATGTTTGTTTGTATGTACGTGTTGCAAACAGATGTACTGTTTTCTTCCAATCTTTACGAAATTTTGCACAAGTTGCTAATTTCAGCAGTTTTTCGTGGATCTCATTGTTTATGACGTCATATCTCGTGAACTATACAACGTACGTGATTCTTATACTTACGGCGACCGTCCTCATGTGTTGAAGGTTACTTGTGCAAAATTTCGTAAAGATTGGAAGATAACAGTACATCTGTATGCAACACGTACACACAAACAAACATACGGACTGCTTTATATATTAGATATAATTACACAAAGAACAATATAAAGCAGAGTTTCCGTGTGTTTGTGTGTACGCATTACATAGAAATCTACAATTATCTTACAATCTTTACGAAATTTTGTACACTTGACCTTCAAACTAAGAGCATGGTCGCTGTATGCATAAGGATCACATACAACACAGAGTTCAGGACATATGACGTCACAAACAATCAGATAAGCGAAAAACTGCTGCAGCATGCGAAAATGTACATTTTCTTCTGTACCACTGCACCGATTTCAAACAAATTTGATGCACATATTCCTTACCGTGACGCAACAATTACTGTAGAGGTAAGAACCACATACGACACATGGTTCATGATATATAACGCCATAAACAATAAGAGTTGCAAAAATGGAAATGATACACGAATTAGTGTGGAAATCATTAAAAGAAAGGTGTTATACGTTGCAGCGAGATTTATTTGCGAAATTTCTGCCACCAACTTTCTCTTTCGAATGCAAGAATAACTTGTTCGCGCCCATCTACGTAGGGAGACATGGTCATCATAATAGGAGAAATCAATGAAAAAAAAGGTAAGATTTAGGTGTTACTTTTTCATGCAAGCTATTAGAGATAGTAACTATAGAAAAATATCATAAAAAGTTGTTTGATGAACTCTCCGCCATGCACTTCAATGTGACTTGCAGAGTAGATATAGAGGTAGAACTTGTCACATCATGTGACGAGTCTTCATTCACACACTGCTTGAGAATGAGAGTACTTAGCGACTTGCTACAAACAATTTCAATCAATCATTATACTTTTTCTCGCTAGCAACCACATCAAAATGATGAAAGCAAAAAAGTTTCTTGCTTACTGCCTTACCAATGCACATGGAAAAAGACTACGGCATTAAGTATGACGATACAGTTAACAATTCTTACACTACAAATTATACTCCCAGGAAATTTTTAGTACAGGACTTTAATGAAAAAAAGAAAAAAAAGTGCCTGAATAGGAAAAAATTAGGGGAGAGATGAAACCTCTTGCAATAGTCTCAGTGTGATGGCGTAGTTAATACACTAAAAGTCCCCAAAGCTCCGGGCTGTGGAATCGCGGTTATGACGTCATGAATATGGCGGCCAAAGAAACTGTAGAGTAATTTTAAAACGACTACAAATTCTCACAGGCTTTATATAAAAAGGTCCTTTTTGCGCCAAATTACAGAGGAAGACCTCAAGAACGTTTATATAGCAATATCATACGTATATACAACATTTCTTCTGAGCTATACTAACAAAAACGAAAAAAAAACAACTAATTTTCTCGACCTGTTTTTTTTAAGTTTCTCTGTTAATAACTTTGTAATTATGCAACAAAATGTTTTTTTAAATTAATTATGTAACACATTCTTAGAGATTTAAAACAATTGTACTGTTTTTCATATCGTTAATAATAAGGGAGTTCTCCGAAAGTATTTACTGTAGGGTGTGATTATTCACTAGTAGACCGCATGTTAGAATTGTAAAGAGATATTCCTTAAAACCTTGTTCAAGACTTTCAAGTACATGTGAATATTTTCAAAAGACAGTGAAACAACTGTTTCTTTAAACATTGTACACATCTCAGCATTTATTTTTACAAAAATAATTATATATCTAAATATACAAAGAGCTGATTTGTTTTACAAATTTACATGAATGATATAGATGCATTCATTTATATATACATATTCGTGTTTACCACTCCCATGAACCACAGACATTGCCGAGGTGGGGTGGCTTGCGTGCCTCAACGATATAGATAGCCGTACCGTAGGTGTAACAACAGCGGAGGGGTATCTGTGGAGAGGCCAGACAAACGTGTGGTTCCTGAAGAGGGGCAGCAGCCTTTTCAGTAGTTACAGGGGCAACAGTCTGGATGATTGACTGAGCTGGCCTTGTAACATCAGCTAATGTGGCTTTGCCACACAGCTACTGCGAACGACTGAAAGCAAGGGGAAACTACAGCCGTTACCTTTCCCGAGGACATGCAGCTCTACTGTATGAACATATGATGATGGCATCCTCTCGGGTAAAATATTCCGGAGGTAAAATAGTCCCCCATTCGGATCTCCGGGCGGGGACTACTCAGGAGGATGTGATCATCAGGAAAGACAATACTGGCATTCTACGGGTCGGAGCGTGGAATGTTAGATCCCTTAATCGAGTAGGAAAATTAGAAAATTTAAAAAGGGAAATGGATAGATTGAAGTTAGATATAGTGGGGATTAGTGAAGTTCGGTGGCAGTATGAACAGGATTTCTGGTCAGGTGAGTACAGGATTATAAATACAAAATCAGTTGGGGGTATCACAGGAGTAGGATTGATAATGAATAAGAAAATAGGAATGCGGGTAAACTACTATGACCAGCACAGTGATCGCATTATCATTGTCAAGATAGATACGAAGCCAACACCCACAACAGTAGTACAGGTTTATATGCCAACTAGCTCTGCCGATGATGAGGAAATCGAAGAAATATATGAGGAGCTAAAGGAAATTATTCAGACAATTAAGGGAGAGGAAAACTTAATTGTTATGGGGGACTGGAATTCGGTAGTAGGACAAGGAAGGGAAGGGAAGATAGTAGGTGAATATGGTCTGGGCAATAGGAATGAAAGAGGAAGCCGCCTGGTAGAATTTTGCACAGAACATAATTTAGTTATAACAAACACCTGGTTCAAGAATCACAAAAGAAGGTTGTATACGTGGAAGAAACCAGGAGACACTGGAAGATACCAGATAGATTTTACAATGGTAAGACATAGATTTCGGAACCAGGTTCTACAATGTAAGACATACCCAGAGGCAGATATAGACTCTGACCATAACTTGTTGGTTATGAACTGTAGGCTGAAACTAAAGAAACTACAAAAAGGTAGGAAAATAAGGAGGCTGGATAAATTGAAGGAACCTGAGGTTCTTAAGAATTTCAGGGGGAGCTGCAGGCAACAATTGACAGAAACGGGGGAAAATAAAACAGTAGAGGAGGAATGGGTAAAATTGAGAGATGAAATAGTGAAGGTAGGTAGCAGAGGACAAAATAGGTAGGAAGGAAAGACCTACAAAAAATCCTTGGATATCACAGGAGATACTAAATTTAATCGATGAAAGGAGAAAATATAAAAATGCAGTAAATGAAACAGGCAAAATGGAGTACAGACGACTAAGAAATGAGATTGACAGGAAGTGCAAAATGGCTAAGCAGGAGTGGCTAGAAGGCAAATGTAAGGATGTAGAAGAATGTATAAATAGGGGAAAAATAGATACAGCCTACAGGAAAATAAAAGAAACATTTGGAGATAAGAAAAACAGCTCTATGAATATCAAGGACACTGATGGAAAACCAGTTCTCAGCAAAGAAGGGAAAGCTGAAAGGTGGAAAGAGTATATAGAGGGGCTCTACGAAGGAAATGAACTTCAAGACAATATTGTAGGAAGGGAAGAGTATGTAGATGAAGATGAAATAGGAGGTACTGTACTGTGAGAAGAATTTGACAGAGCCCTGAAAGACCTAAGTCGAAACAAGGCCCCTGGAGTAGATGATATTCCCTCAGAGCTACTGAAGTCTCTGGGAGAAACAGCCATGACAAACCTGTTTCACCTGGTGTGTAAGATGTATAAGACAGGCAAAGTACCCCCAGACTTTAAGAAAAATGTTATAATCCCCATTCCAAAGAAAGCAGGTGCAGGCAGGTGTGAAAACTACAGAACTATCAGTTTAATAAGTCATGGTTGCCAAATATTAAGACGAATTATATACAGAAGGATGGAAAAGCTGGTAGAAGCCGACCTCGGGGAAGATCAGTTTGGGTTTAGGAGAAATGTAGGAACACGGGCGGCAATACTCACTTTACGGCTTATTCTAGAAGATAGATTAAGAAAAGGCAAACCTACATTTCTAGCTTTTGTAGATTTGGAGAAGGCTTTTGATAATATTGATTGGAATAAACTCTTTCAAGTTCTGAAGCATGCAGGAGTAAAATATAGGGAGCGTAAGGTTATTTACAACTTGCACAAAAACCAGACAGCGGTTCTCAGAGTTGAAGAGCGTGAAAGGGATGCAGTGGTTGGAAAGGGAGTAAGACAGGGTTGTAGCCTTTCTCCAATGTTGTTCAATTTGTACATTGCGCAAGCTATAAAGGAAAGCAAGGAGAAATTTGGTGAAGGAATTAAAGTTCAGGGGGAAGAATTAAAAACATTGCGTTTTGCCGATGACATAGTAATTCTGTCAGATTCAGCAAAGGACTGGAAGAACAATTGAACGGAATGGACAGTGTGCTGAAAGGTGCATATAAGATGAACATTAACAAGAGCAAAACTAGGGTAATGGAATGCGGTCTTAGAAAATCAGGTGATGCTGAAGGAATTAGATTGGGAAAGGAAGCAATAAAGGAGGTAGATGAGTTTTGTTACTTGGGCAGTAAAATAACAAATGATGGTCGCAGTACAGAGGATATAAAATGCAGAATGGCAATGGGTAGAAAAGCGTTCTTGAAAAAGAGAAATTTGTTAACATCGAATATTGATTGAAACCTTAGGAAGTCCTTTCTGAAGGCATTTGTATGGAGTGTTGCCTTGTATGGGAGTGAGACATGGACGATAAACAGTGCGGACAGGAAGAGGATTGAGGCTTTTGAAATATGGTGCTACAGAAGAATGCTGAAGATTAGGTGGGTGGATCGCGTAACTAACTGAACAGAATTGGGGAGAAAAGGAATTTCTGGCATACCTTGGCTAATAGAAGGGATAGATTGGTAGGACACATTCTTAGAAATCAAGGAATTGTGAATTTAGCGTTGGAGGGAAGTGTATGGGGTAAAAATCGCAGGGGAAGACCAAGAGATGGATACAGTAAGCAGATTCAGACAGATGTAGGTTGTCGCTCTTATGTGGAGATGAAGAGGCTTGCTCAGGATAGGGTATTGTGGAGAGCTGCGTCAAACCAGTCTCCGGACTGAAGACCACAACAGAAACATACGTGTTTACTGCTTAGTTAAAGATGAGACGTAAATTATTTTGTCAAAAAGGAATCATTACTAACAATATAATTTTGTCATTGAATCAACTAATAAGGGTGCTCTCTGACCAGCAATAATTAACACATATGTGCAAAAAATGAACAGAATGCACTCTGTCAATACGGTGTGTCACACACGAATAAAATTGTTACTATATAAATAGCTGAATGTCTTCATAAATTTGCTGTTAAAACATCTGAATCATCTTTATCATCACACTCCTGCAAAGAAGGTTCATCACTATCCTCATCAAAATCGAGAATATTTGAGTTGCTGCACCCAATGCCATTGAAATATCTACGCAAAACAGAACACTGTAAACCAACACTGCAACAACGACGTTTTAGGTTCACATCCAGATTCACACTTGCAAGATATTACCTTTAATATGAAGTCGGGAGCAAGAGGTTCTTGAGTTAAAACTGGCAGAAGAGATTTTGTGGCTTAGGCTGTGTTTGGAGGAGTTTGAGTGCTGTTTTCTTCCCTTGGCCAACAAGGACGATGTCGTGACTCATCCGGATACAGCATGCAAAAATAACATACGTTGACATAAATCTCCAAGTGCTTCTTTGAGGAATGTAATATGATAAGTCTGTGAAGGACCTTTTCCCACAGACGACTTCTGAAAGTAAATGGGTATGTTACCAGGAGCAAGTGAAATTAGAAGGACAAGTAAATCGACACCTGTACCAACCACCATAGTTGCCTTCTCCTTTAACATCTCCAGTGCTGTTCCACAATCAGTTTATCAGCATCAGCGTATGATTGCCACGTGAAAATATTACCAAATTCCAGATCTTAAATCAACAATAAATCATGCCTTATTTCCAGAATTGTTCAGTAATTTTTCTTGGCACACTGTGCACATCACATTTTCTGTAAAGTGGATGACAAGTGACTGACATTCTGCCTGACGTTGTCTGTGTTCCTCGCTTTTTGTGCTGGGCGTGGCATAACCATCAAAAACGTCAACGCAGATATTACCAAAATATTTCCTCACATAATTTACGTACAGTCCATATAATTCTTTGTAAGTAAAACATTGCGACCAAACAACTCTTCGCAATAAATATCCACCATCTACAACATATCTAATATATCACACAAAATCGGGTTTTGTGGTAATGTAATAATAATCATCAAACAAGGATAATGGATGAGTTGCCAGTTCATGGTTTAAGCATTTCTGAAGGTCCTCAGCAGTTTCCGCATAACACTAACTCTGGTGAATAACTATATGGTGTTAATAGGTGTAACAATGTCACCGTTAATCTTGTCAACACTAGTCACGTGTGCTAATCTCCGCACCTTCTCACTTAGATGTAAATGAACATCCGTGAATGTTTTCCCTACAATTCGTCCAACTGTAGCTTATCCGGCATTAACCGCTCGTTCAGTTAATAGCCTCACTTGCTATAATATCACTTGACAATGATATGAGCTCAGAACGATTTGTGAGGCGAACCACGCCACCACTTTTGAGCAATCGATTTTATTATGTGCTTGTCGTGATTTCCATGGCTGAACGTGTTGGTCAGTGGAGGTTACTTCTTTACCACAAAATTTCTCAAAGTGCTGAATGAGCTCTGAACATACATACATCCCTGCACCCATCTATTCAGGGTACTACTCGTTATCCCATGTCCATGTGTCAGGCCACCAGATGATTTGAACAATCTCATCAATACTTGTTCTATCATCATGTCACTCCAGTTACCAGCCCACATTTTGTTGGTACGTCTAATCGCAAACTGTCCTGTGGTGACAAATGTTTGGAACTCTTGTGGTGTCAGCCTGTCTTCAGGTGTTGACATCTGTTCTATGTATAAATGCGCGCCTTCTTCATATGCAAGGTCGCCAGCTGCATGGGAAAAAGGACTCATATTTTTCTCCATTTCTACATGCAATGCCAAATTACCTGTGTGCTCAGCCCGGACAAAAAACATTATTATGCCAAATTTTTGGTAGTACTGCACACACATTGTAGCACTCCAATTGCTACACACTGACATGGTCACTATTCTAGTAAAGCGTAAGCTGCTCCTGAGAAAGTGTGGGAAAACTATTGCAGAACAAGAGTCTGACTAGTAAACACTTACACCTTTCGGTAAACAAATTCAGATAACTCCCTTATTATTAATGTTAGGAAAAATATATTGGTATTATTTTAAAGCTTTAAGAATGCGCTACAAGGTTAATGAAGAGAAATTGTCAATTTGTTCCACAATCACACAGTTATTCATCGAGAAACTGTGTCCCCAGTGGTGTAGTAGTCCGCGCAACTGCCTAGAAAGCAGGAGACTCGGGTTCGAATCCCGGCTCGGTACACATTTTCAGCTTTGCCCAATAGTAGTTGATGTCATATATTCTGTGAATATGAAATAAGAAAAATAAAATCCGTTCCCAACTACTGCTACACCTTGTATCACAATAGCTACCTCTTCCATATGCCAGTTCACCATCATTAATTCCTCCTCACCAAACACTTCTCCCTTTCCTTTGTCAGCAGAGGTCTTTATTCGTATTTTCTCTGTTCCTTACAACCACTGCCACTGTAATTTGAATTTTCCTCATTCTTTAATCTTGTCGCATCAGATTATGCTAAACACGGTGTCTAATGTTCTAAATTTATGTACATTACTTGTAACAACCAGTTATTATAAGTACTATCGTTTATTATTGTTATTATTGCTACGAATTCCTATAATTTTTCCTGTATTTGTTGTTCCTGATCAGGTGTAAGAGATCTGATGACCCTAATCTGGCTGGACTAAATAAGCAAATAAATAAAGAAAATAAATGTACCAATTTGAAATATTCAAACAACTCGGCTGATACAGCAAATGAAAATAATATCAATGGCAAAGTTAAAAATTTGTGCTGGCAGGGATTTGAACCACTGTTTTCATTATTGAGGGGGACCAGGTCTCTGGCCGCCCGCCATGAGCTACCACGCTAGTGACTGGACACGCATGGAGTTAAGTTTGAAATCTGCAATGTGAGCTTTGAACAGATAAATCTTTTTATGTGCAATAAAAATTATACATATTTTCTCTACGGATGATGTCAGCTAAGTTGCAAGATTACATTACAATGCAGATAATTTATTTATATAAGCCAGCTCTGCAACTGAATATGACAAGTTATTTTGCCATATGCACTTCACGTTTATTTGTAAGGCATCTTTAATGGCAGTTTTTGGAAGATGCTGGTTTTACATGTGCAGTTTGGTGACTCAGGTTTGTATTCGATTTTTTATTCCAGCACCTAAGCACTGTGCTAGAGTAATGACAGGTCGAATTGCTCTAGAGTCACAAGAGGTTGCGTGTGAACAACGTGTCGACGGAGGGCTGTTGTCAGGCCTTTGTGTCTTCTAGGCGGTGTTGGTTGTGGCCAGAAGCGCAACCGCTGGGGCAGTTGCTTCCGACTGATGGGAGTAGCGTATGTTGCAAGTGTCGCCGGGAAAAAAGGAAAGTTCACCTTATCGGGGCCGCTAAGTGAAGGTGTCGGCGCGCTGACGGTTCTTTGCATTATGTTTGGCCCGATCTCGCCTCGTTTTGGTGCAGCAGTTACGCCACATGATCGACGAGTTTGTTTGCCACTCCTAGTTTGGTCAGTCTACGCTATTCTGCCCTCTGTGACCACCTGTTTCATTGATAGATTTATTTATATATTTGATGCAGGGGAGAACCGGGTAATGACGAACAGCCGGCAATAGGAAGGAAGGAAGCTTAGGGTTTAACGACCCGTCGACAGCGTGGTCATTAGAGACGGAGCTTACGGCCGCCCGCGGTGGCCGAGGGGACTGAGGCGCTCCAGTCACGGTCTGCACGCCACTACGATCGGGGGTTCGAATCCGCCCTCGGGCATGGATATTTGTGCCGTCCTTAGTCTTAGCTAGTTCATAAGTAGTTTGTAAGCTTAGGGACTGATGACCCTGTAGTCAAGTCCCGTAAGTTCTATAAACATTTGAACATATTTTTTTTTTTTTTTTTTGGAGCTTACGCTAGGATTTTCGGGGAAGGATGTGGGAGGAAATCGGCCGTGCCCTTTGAAAGGAACCATCCTGGCATTTGCCTGGACTGATTTAGGGAAATCACGGAAAACCTAAATCTGGATGGCCGGAGGTGGATTTGAACCACCGTCCTCCTGAATGCGAGTCTAGTGTCTTACCACTGCGCCACCTCGCTCGGTCAGGTGGGCAATACCGAACACGTATCCCTCCCTCTCCAGAGATATAATTTCTTAGTTCCATGAGGTGCTGCAGTCAAGTGGAAACAATGTGAAACCGTGGCGTCAAACACGCCAGTTTGCCAGTTTAGTTGAGTTAGTGGATGGCGAAAGGGCGTTTTCAGTGTTTACGATCTAAGAACGTCACCTTATGATTTGAGGTATGTATATGTTATTATTCACTGTTGTTGTTTTAATAATATCTCATAGATTGTCCAACACATATTTAATAAAAATATAGGTGAGACTTAAGTAAATAGGCGTCTCTTCACAAGATATTTTTTTTAATAGAATCCTAGTTTCGAGTAATGGTGTACACTGTTCGGTATTTCCCCGTCGTTTATTCCGCATTACCCCTTCTCTACACGTTTTATAGTGGGATTTAGTTGTTCCAGATGGCAAGCAATCGCAAACGTACAGTGGTCTACAGAAACACTGGAGGTGTGGAGGTGTCCCTGCAGGGATTTGATAGGGTAATATCGGCCTCAGCGATGTGTCAAGTGTGATTCCAGGCCACGCGGTGAATTGCGGTGCGCTCAGAGACTGCGCGGCCGCTCCTGCCGAAGGCTCGAGTCCTTCCTCGGTCTCATGTGAGTGTGTGTGTTGTTCTTAGTGTAAGTTAAAGTGGTTTATAAGTCTAGGGACCGAGGACCACTGTAGTTTGTCCCATAGGATTAAAAACATTTGAACATTCGATTTGTGGTCCCGGTTGTGTTCGTGGCGCTCATTTCGTCTACGTTTGTTGTTTCGCTGTGTTCGCACAAGGCTTGCCCTCTACGATTCCTGATTAACAAGTTTTTTCTCATTAAGTCCTTTTTGTGATTCCCGCAGTTCTGTAGACGTTGTACCATTATCTCAATCTGCTCCTTTCTGACTTCCTCCTGCCATTGATCACTACGGCTTGCCTAACTTGCCGTCCAAGTCACCTTTCACAGCAGGTAGCGGGTTGTTTTTTAAGTCAAATTGCCATCTGATACATTGTTACGTGGTGAACATGTTTTGTCAGATTGTAAATTGTAGTACATTCCCCTTGCGCTATGAGCGACTTCCATGTGCATTTGGCTTCCTGTTTAGTTGAAAAAAAGGAAAGAAATGGTTGCTTAGAATTTGTGATAAAGCCCTTGTTTGTTAAGAGTATTCAATAGCTTGTAACTATTTATTCTTCCTGCTTTCTCTTCGGCCGTGTTCCTGCACGTGCAGGGTCGGCTTTGTTAAATCCGAATTTGGCGTGTTAATACAGGGTGTCTCACGAAAGACGCCTGCCAGGCGTTCGCAGATCGCGCGGTACGGCTCCCGGCCGCCTCCACCACATCCGCCGGCCACGGCAGCGCCCGATTCTCGGACTCTATTGTGACGTGTGCGCGTACACTGAGTTAAAGTCTAAAAAACATTGCCATCTGAGTCACCTAAACTTACCTTTATTTACAGTAGATGTTCTAAATGGAAAGAGCGACCTGACGTCTCTTGAACACATTTGCGAACACTCGACGAATTTCGGCTGCCGAAATCTGGGAAATGACTAGTCGGTCCTAATTCTTCGAGTGTATGGGGATTGCTTGCATACACCTTGTCTTTTATCATTCCCCAAAGATAAAAGTCACAGGGATTTAGATCTGGAGAACAAGGAGGCCAGTCAACTATCGTATGATCAAAAACACTTGGTATTGCTGCCATAGAAGCTTTGGCAATGTGTGGTCTTGCATTGTCCTGCATGAAATAATCGTACAGCTTTTCGTTGCGTTAAAGTTCTTGAAAAAATGGATGCAGGATACTGTTCACATACCTGTCAGAATTTATTGTTTCGTGAAAAAAGAATCGACTGGTCATTTCCCAGATTTCAGCAGCCGAAATTCTTCGAGTGTTCGCAAATGTGTTCAAGAGATGTCAGGCCGCTCTTTCCATAGAGGGACATCATTTTGAACATCTACTGTAAATAAAGGTAAGCTTGGTTACTCAGATAACAATGTTTTTTAGACTTTAACTCAGTGAAGGCGCCCGCGGCACAATAGAGTCCGAGAATCGGGCGGCGCCGTGGCCGGCGGATGCGGTGGCTGCGGCCGGGAGCCGTACCGCGCGATCCGCGGACACGTAGCAGGCGTCTTTCGTGAGACACCCTGTATTTGCGGGGTGGCGACATGCCCTTTCTGTCGTCACCCCTCCCCCCCCCCGGGCGGAAATGTGTATCCAAAATGTCTGCGTGTAGTGTTGTATGTGTGAAAGTGTAAAGTGTTACAAAATGTTTGCGAATCGTGTAACTGAGGCAAGACTTGATGACCAGAGCGGAATTCACCTAGGGGGATGTGGAAAACCGCCTAAAAACCACATCCAGGCTGGTCGGCATGCCGACCCTCTTCGTTAATCCGCCAGGCGGATTCGAACCGGGACCGGTACGCCTTCCCGTCTAGGAAAACGGTGCGTTAGACCACGCGGTTAAAAATGAAATGTCTGTAAATCTATCGGACCAAACTGCATGGTCATCAGTCCGTAGCTTACAAACTACTTAAACCTAGGTAAACTAACCTACGGACAAACACACACACCCATGCCCCAGGGAGGACTCGAACCTCCACGGCGAGCAACCGCGCGCACCGCAGCGAGACGCTTTAGACCGCTTGGCTACTCCACCGCGGCCCACACGGTTAACCGAGGGGGTAATCTCTTCCTGCTTTCAGTAGTTTTTCCTTTCACATTTAAGCAGTTATTCTTGTATATGTGATTAACTCAAGTTGTAATATTGGGTAAAGAGTTTGTTATTAAAGTTTGGAATAATAAGATTTCATGTTATTAATAATAACTTGAGCTGAAATTTTCCTTTTACGGTAGTTTGGGTGTTCCCTCCTTTCACATACCAAGACTTCTTCCGGAAGTATAAACGGCGTTGGAAGCGGTAAAACCATTTCGGAGACGACTAAGAGCGTAGAAAAATTTGGTGGTCAAAGACCTCGTATTCAATATAGGAAAGAGGAAATGCACTGTAAATAGTTAGGGGAAATAAGGTTAATCTGGAAGGTCGGAAGGTGAGACTGTAAACAAGGCGCAGTGTAAGTGCTAACTGGAGTGAGGGGCGTGCGACGTTTTTGCGCTGGTGGCGGTCAGTTGGGAAGCAGCGGTATCAGAACCGGTCTGCGGCCGTCCAGAGCGACAGGTGTTTGCGGCGTGTGACGTCAGCAGCCGATGACACCCCAGAGATAGCCGCTATTGTCTGCAGACGCGCCACCGACTGCTTCCCACGCTGCCGACTGAGCATTCCACTCTTTCTCTTCCTATTCCTCCTCCTCCATAAGGCTGCGTCGCTAAAAATTAATATTTAAATCTAACTGCTAAGCCCGGTATTACCTCCCATATATGCATTTTGTCAGTCTTATATTAGAAGCGAAAATGTGTTCATGAAAACAGCTTAGAAATTATGAAACAGTAAAACAGAAATTATAAGTGCAATATCAAAAGAAAGAAAAATAGTAATAAAATAAAAATTATGTGTAACATTAATTTAATTAAAAAATTGACCATCTCTATACTTGTTGTTGTTAAGGTCTTCAGTCCGGCGACTGGTTTGATGCAGCTCTTCACCCTACTCTATCCTGAGCAAGCCTTTTCATCTCCTCATAAGATCGGCAACCCACATCCACTTGAATCTGTTTACTATACGCGTCTCTTGGTGTCCCTCTGCGATTTTTACCCCACACACTTCCCTCCAATGCTAAATTTACGATTCCCCGATGTCTAAGAATGTGTCCTACCAAGCGATCCCTTCTTTTTGTCGGGGTATGCCAAAAATTCCTTTTCTCACCAATTCTGTTCAGTACCTCTTCATTAGTTATGCGATCTACCCACCTAATCTTTAGCATTCTTCTGTAGCTCCACATTTCAAAAGCCTCTATTCTCTTCCTGTCCGCACTGCTTATCGTCCATGTTTCACTCCCGTACAAGGCAACACTCCACACAAATGCCTTCAGAAAAGACTTCCTTACCCTTAAATTAATATTCGATGTTAGCAAATTTCTCTTTTGCAAAAATGCTTTTCTTCCCATTGCCATTCTGCATTTTATATCCTCTGTACTGCGACCATTGCATGTTATTTTACTACCCAATAACAAAACTCATCTACCACCTTCATTGTTTCGTTACCTAATCTAATTCCTTCAGCATCGCCTGATTTTCTAAGACCACATTCCATTATTTTTGTTTTGCTCTTGTTAATGTTCATTTTATACGCTCTCTTCAACACACTGTCCATTCCATTCAACTGCTCCTCCAGGTCCTTTGCTGTCTCTGACAGAATTACAATGTCATCGGCAAAACGCAATGTTTTTATTTCTTCCCCCTGAACTTTAATCCCTATTCCAAATATTTCCTTGCTTTCCTTCACCGCCTGCTCGATGTACAAATTGAATAACATCGGAGAAAGACTACAACCCTGTCTTACTCCCTTCCCAACTGATGCTTCCCTTTCATACCCTTCGAGTCTAATAACTGCGGTCTGGCTTTTGTACAAGTTGTAAATAACTCTCCTTTCCCTGTATTTTACCCCTACTGACTTCAGAATTTGAAAGAGTGTATTCCAGTCAACATTGTCAAATGCTTTCTCCAAATCTACAAAAGCTAAAAATGTAGGTTTGCCTTTCCATAATCTATCTTCTAAGATAAGTCGTAAAGTGAGTATTGCCTCCCGGGTTCCCATGTTCCTGCTGAATCCAAACTGGTCTTCCCCGAGGTCAGCTTCTACCAGCTTTTCCATTCTCCTGTAGATAATTCGTGTTAAAATTTTGCAACCATGACTTATCAAACTGATGGTTCTGTAATTTTCATACCTGTCTGCGCCTGATTTCTTTGGAATGGGGATTATTACATTTTTCTTAAAGTCTGTGGGCATTTCGCCTGTCTCATACATCCTACACACCAGTTCAAATAGTCTTGTCATGGCTGGCTCTCCCAGAGACTTCAGTAGCTCTGAGGGTATGTCATCTACTCCTGGGGCCTTGTTCCGACCTAGGTCTTTCACGGCTCTGTCAAATTCATCTCTCAGTATAGTATCTCCTATTTCATCTTGATCTACTTCCTCTTCCCTCCCTTCCCTTTTCTATACTTATAAGACGCATTTGTTGTCTGTCTGTCTGTTCTCTTATAACTCAAGATCCAGACAACCAAATAACGTGAAATTTGGTACACGTACACAAAATTACATGGGGAACGTTCTTAAACAGCATTCGTTCCATATTTTGGAAAACCAACCGGAAAATTTGAGAAAAAGTGAAAGTGCGTTTCCAATGTGTCCGTGTAAATTTATCTCTTCGCACTGATCTTGATGAAATTTTGCACAATTGACCTTCAAAACAAGAGAAAGGGCACTGTCTACATAAAATTTCGTTCAGTGCATTGAGGAGGGTACTTATGGATTTCACCAAAATCCACAGTTTTGCACCGATCTCGATGAAATTTTGTACACTATGTGGTGTCGCACAAGTCTGAAGTGCGCGCCACGTACTTTCGCCGCGCGCCGCCATGCACGCACGGCGCGGCGTTCTTACGTCAGCCACGAGCGCCCTCTGCTGCAACTCCACTGGTGGCCACCACTGAACTGCATCGGTCACTTGGGATTAAGACAGGCACTAGGAAAGTCTCTCATCAGTAGGCAGGCCTCTACCTAGTTAACCTATGTCTCAACAGTACACTTAGTTGGCAGTCATGAACTTTGTAAAAGTTACGTATTATATTTCTACGAAATATACAACTTGTTTTAATCTAGCTTATTGTTTCTAGTTTCTGCTGTCCCACCGGCTGGTCACCTCAGACTCTGTACCCGCACACGCGTGCATCCTATTTCCCTGTGTCGGTCTCTCTACTCGGCCACCGACAACCAGGACAACCGGCGGCAACGCGACACAAAACACTTGACCTTGAAAACAAGTCACAGGGCCAGTCTCTTGGATTTGGTGGTATAGACTTGCGGACCCCATGCTTCTTTCATGGACAGTTGTATGTGTCCTGCTCCAGACTGGGCAAAGACGAAAATCTTTCTGTACATACTCCAAATGGAACTGCCAAAAATATTGTTTATCACATTGCTTTAACATAAATGTACCCTTTTATTACTTGCAAATAAACGGTTTTGTACGCTTCTACAGAAAACCTTATTTTAAACCCGGGCGAAGGCGGGTACTTGCAGCTAGTATACAACATTTCTTGTTACTTTTCCAGGAGCTGGTATGAATAAATTCTTTGGTGAGCCCACCCTTGAGCATGCGAATAGAGTTTTCCAAGTGAGAGACATGGAGGTGTCAAATCCATTCCGCAGCATTTAATAGATTGTCCCTGAGACTTGTGAATCATAATTGAAAGTGCAAGTCTCACTGGAAACTGCAGACTCTTGTAGTTAAACGGCAGATCTGTCGGAATAAGGGGTATTCGTGGGAAAGTTTTTGTGACTCATTGCTTACGCCGCCATATGTCCTCAACTATGTGTCGTAGGTATTTTTAACACCACGGCGATTGTTGTCTCATAGTAAGCAATATGTGTACCAAGTTTAACTGAAATTGGTCCATTATTTTAGGAGATGTGGAAAAATAGCGCAGTTTGTAACAGTTATTCGGAAATTTCCTTGTTTATGACGTCATATCTCCTGAAATATTTGTCATACTATGATTTAAATTTGAAGGAACATTATTCATTGGTATATGTGCCCAATGTCTGCAAAATACTTCGCGATTGGTAGTAAAGACGAAAGAAATCGATACCTCAGGCGTCATTATTACGTCCGACCCAAATTCTCATTTCAGGAAACATTCCTCACACACAAAGAAAGAAAATATGCTATGTGGACGTGTGTCCGGAAACGCTTAATTTCCATGTTAGAGCTTATTTTAGTATTTCTCTTGAAATGTAAATTGAAATAATTCGTGCAGACAATTGTCAAAATACCCAATTGTTTCGTTAGTATGTACTGTACTTCCTCGATTCACCGCCAGTTGGCCCAACTGAAGGAAGTTAATGTTGACTTCAGTGCTTGTGTTGACATGCAACTCATTGCTCTACAGTACTAGCATCAAGCACATCAGTACGTAGCATCAACTGGTTAGTGTTCATCACGATCGTGGTTTTTTCAGTCAGTGCACTGTTTACAAATGCGGAGTTGGCAGATGCCCATTTGATGTATGGATTAGCACGGGGCAATAGCCGTGGCGCGGTACGTTTGTATCGAGACAGATTTCCAGAACGAAGGTGTCCCGACAGGAAGACGTTCGAAGCAATTGATCGGTGTCTTATGAAGCACGGAACATTCCAGCCTATGACTCGCGACTGGGGAAGATCTAGAACGACGAGGACACCTGCAGTGGACGAGGCAATTCTTCGTGCAGTTGACGATAACCCTAATGTCAGCGTCAGAGAAGTTGCTGCTGTACAAGGTAACGTTGACCACGTCACTGTATGGAGAGTGATACGGGAGAACCAGTTGTTTCAGTACTATGTACAGCGTGTGCAGGCACTATCAGCAGCTCATTGGACTCCACGGGTACACTTCTGCGAACGGTTCATTCAACAATGTGTCACTCCTCATTTCAGTGCAAATGTTCTATTTACGGATGAGGCTTCATTTCAACGTGAGCAAATTGTAAATTTTCGCAATCAACATGTGTGGGCTGACGAGAATCCGCACGCAATTGTTCAATCAGGTCATCAGCACAGATTTTCTGTGAACGTTTGGGCAGGAATTGTTGGTGATGTCTTGATTGGGCCTCATGTTCTTCCACCTACGCTCACTGGAGTACGTTATCATGATGTCATACGGGATACTCTATCTGTGCTGCTAGAACATGTGCCTTTACAAGTCCGACACAACATGTGGTTCATGCACGATGGAGCTCCTGCACATTTCAGTCGACGTGTTCGTACGCTTCTCAACAACAGATTCGGTGACCGATGGATTGGTAGAAGCGGGCCAATTCCATGGCCTCCACGCTCTCCTGACCTCAACTCTCTTGACTTTCATTTATGGGGGCATTTGAAAGCTCTTGTCTACACAACCCCGGTACCAAATGTAGAGACTCTTCGTGCTCGTATTGTGGACGGCTGTGATACAATACGCCATTCTCCAGGGCTGCATCAGCGCATCAGGGATTCCATGCGACGGAGGGTGGATGCATGTATCCTCGCTAACAAAGTGTTTGAAGTCACCCTGGTACGTTCTGTTGCTGTGTGTTTCCAGTACATGATTAATGTGATTTTAAGAGAAGTAATAAAATGAGCTCTTACATGGAAATTAAGCGTTTCTGGACACATGTCCACACAACATATTTTCTTTTTTGTGTGTGAGGAATGTTTCCTAAAAGTTTGGCCGTACGTTTTTGTAACGCCCTGTGTATACTGTGAAGCTACAGTAAAGAACCCTAAATAAATGTCTGCAGGATGAGCTTGGGTGGGCTTCAGCAATTATTTTGATTATACGCTTTTGTGCAATAATTTTTTTTACTCAAAGTTGAATTGCCCCAGAATATGATTCCCACATGAAAGCAGTGAATGAAAATATGCACAGTAAGCTGTGGAGCACACGGCATCCAGGTGTGCAGGATCACCTTCAGAGGCGGGAGAGAACTCTCTGGAGAACGGCGGGCATGTCTCAGCAGAGATAAGGAGGAACAGAGGAGGCCGCCCTGAGTCCCGACGTAGCTATCCAGCGCGCTGACACGGGGAAAAGCCTGCAGGTGAAACTCGCGATGGAGATACGGGCGGGGTCACCGGGAGAACACCTCTAGCGGCGTGGGACCCTGAGCGACCGCTGTGGAAGCCAGCACCCCGTCCTGCCGAGACTAAACCGAGAAAAACTCACTGCTTAACGGAGAATAGTTATGAGCAAGCAATAGGGTGCAAGGTCTCGCAAGAAACTTTTAACATTACTCTGCTCGTCGTTACGAATAAAAACTTTTGCAAATTGTTATTTTCACTGTCTCATGAGACAGAACACTGGTCCATAGAGCACATGTCATTGCTGATGAGAGCAGTTTGCAGGACGAGCTTCTACACCTGAAGAGAATCTTTGAAGCAAACGGGTACTCTCAACAACACATAGATAAGGCACTACGAACGAAGCCAACGGTACGTGCAAAGAATACAGAAGAGGATGCAAAAAGTTTTAAATCTATGGCCTTTCTGCCATATGTTGGGAGCCTGTCGTCGAAAATCGGACGGATTATGAACAAACATTTTTCGACCCCCACCAAAGACAGAAGCACTTTTGGGTTCCATCAAGGATGATTTGGAGCTCCGGAAGGCCGGGGTTTACAAGATCCCATGTGAATGTTGCCTTTCGTACATAGGACAGACGACACGTACAGTCCAGGAAAGATGCAGGGAACACAAGAGATATACCCGTCTTTTACAACCAAATAAATCGGCAGTGGCAGAGCACTGGATTGATACTGGACACTCCATGATATACGAAAACGTCAAAATTTTAGCTTCCACTTCATCTTTTTGGGACTCAGTAGTGAAAGAAGCAATAGAAATTCGCTTGGGGACGAATTCAATTAACAGAGACAGTGGCTTCAGTTTAGATAAATCATGGAATCCGGCACTTTCTTTAATAAATTTACAAAGACGCCGCCACAGCACAGGTCATAATACATCGATTTCTCGTCAGTAATCGACCATGCAGCCACAGACATAATTTACACATACGTGTACTTCCTTGCCGCCGAGTAACGTCTTTGGCGCCTTGTTGTATCTGTGGCCGCATGCGCAGTAGCGCGGCCCGCGCGTTTATAAACACGAAGCGCGTGCTGGAGCGTCAGTCTTCGACTCGTCTCTGAAGATGGCTGAACGTTTCTCAGCCGAAATATTAGAAGAAGTAAACTTTATGCGGCTGCACTCCCGAAACTTATTTGAACAGGGGAAATACCCTCCGACTTCAAGAAGAATATACGAGGCGCGTCCAGAAGTATGTTCCGTTTGGTAATAAAATGAAATTGTACACAGATACAGAAGAAATTTTTATTGCACAAAATTCTACAACTCTTAAACTACTTTTCCACGTAACTGCCGAAATTTTGTAGGCACTTGTCATAGCGTGGCACCAAGTTTTGTATACCTTCTTCATAGAAATCTGCCGCCTGTCTCTTCAACCAGTTGGAAACAGTTTCTTTCAGCTCGTCGTCATTGGTGAAGTGATGACCGCCAAGCAAAGACTTGAGATGTAACAACAGATGAAAGTCGCTAGGAGCGAGGTCAGGGCTGTACGGAGGATGGTCAAACACGTCCCAGTCAAATCCCTGTAGGAGGTTTTTCGTCACATTTGCAGTGTGTGGTCGTGCGTTGTCGTGAAGCAACACCTTTCGACAGCAGTCCCCGGCGCTTATTCTGAATTGCACAGCGCAATTTCCGAAGTGTCTCGCAATAAGCACCTGCTTTGATTGTTTGACCATGCGGTAGGAAGTCAATGAGTAGAATACCTTTCCAATCCCAGAATACTGAGCACATCATTTTCCGAGGTGTCATGATTTGCTTCGGCTTTACGTTTGCTGGAGATGAAGTCTGCCTCCATTCCATTGATTGCCGCTTACTCTCAGGGGTGTCGTAAGAAATCCACGTTTCATCTCCTGTGACTATCCGTCTCAGAAATTCTTCGCCGCTTTCAGCATAACGGGTCAAAAACTCAAGTACACTACCCATCCCTTGTGTTTTGTGTTGCTCAGTGAGAATCGTTGGTACCCAACTTGAGCAAAGTTTACGGAATTTCAGTTGTTTGGTAACAATTTCATGCATCAGTGATCTTGAAATTTGGGGGAAGTCCATAGCGAGAGCACTAATTGTAAGCCTACGGTCTTCCTGGATCTTGTCATCAATCGCATGAACCAGTTCTTCTGTAACCAAAGGTGGATGCCCACTTCCTTCTTCATCGTGCACATCACTGCGTCCGCCATTGAACTGTCGGACCCATCTTCTCACCATCGAATCACTCATCGCAAATTTGCCGATAAATTTCACTTGGTTTCACTTTCCTCGCATTCGAATAACCGACCTGATTTCACAGGCGGCGGGATTTTCAATCAACGCCGACATTTCAAACAAGCACAACAAAGCGTACGTAACTGACAGCGATCTCCAAATGGCGCACGTTCTTCTCCTTGATACACATCGTCTACAGCGCATGTGCGGAATTGCAGTCGCAGCACTGCAAAGAGGATAAATTAAAACGGAACTTACTTTCTGGACACGTGCCTCGTAGTAATTCCAATTCCAAAGAAAGCAAGTGCAGACAAATGTGAAAATTATAGAACTATCAGTTTAATAAGTCATGGTTGCAAAATACTAACATGAATTATTTGCAGACGAATGGAAAAACGTCTGGAATCTGACCTCGGGGAAGATCAGTTTGGATTTAGGAAAAATGTAGGAACATGGAAAGCAATACTCACATTACGACTTATCTTAGAAGATAGGCTAAGGAAAGGCAAACGTACGGTTTTAGCGTTTGCAGATTTGGAGAAAGCTTTTGACAATGTCGACTGGAATACACTGTTTCAAATTTTGAAGGTAGCAGGGGTAAAATATAGGGAGCGAACAGTTATATTTAACCTATACAAAAACCAGACGGCGGTTATTAGAGTCGAAGGGCAAGAAAGGGACGCAGAGGTTGGGAAGGGAGTAAGACGGGTTGCAGCCTTTCCCCAGTGTTGTTTAATCTGTATATTGAGCAAGCAGTGAAGGAATTCAAAGAGAAATTTGTAGAGGGAATTAAACTTCAGGGAGAAGAAATAAAAAGTTTGCCGTTTGCCGATGACGTAGTAATCCTGTCAGAGACCGCAAATGATCTGGAAGGGCAATTGAATGGAATGGACTATGTCTTGAAAAGAGGTTATAAGATGAACACCAACAAGAGTAAAACAAGGATAATGGAATGTACCGTCAGAAAATCAGGCGATGCTGAAGGAATTAAATTAGGTAATGAGGCAATAGAAGTACTAGATGAATTTTGTTACTTGGGTAGCAAGATAACTTCTGATGGCCGAAGTAAAGAAGATATAAAATGCAGAATTGCTATGGGAAGGAAAGAGTTTCTGAAGAAGCGAAACTTGTTGATATCCAATATTAGTTTAAATGTTAGGAAGACCTTCCTGAAGGCATTTGTCTGGAGTGCAGCGTGGACAATAAGGAGTTCAGACAAAAAGATGACAGAAGCTTTTGAAATGTGATGTTACAGACGAATGATGAAAATTATTTGGGTAGATCACGTGGCTAATGAAGAGGTGTTCAACAGATTTGGGGAGAAAAGCAATTTCTGGCTTATTCTGACTAAGAGAAGGGATAGGTTGGTGGGACACATCCTGAGACATCAAGGTATCGTCAACTTAGCATGGGAAGAAACTGTGTGGGGAAATCGTAGAGGGAGACCGAGGGATGAAAACAGTAAGCAGATTCAAAAGGATGTAGGTTGCCGAACGTATTCTCAGATGAAAAGACTTGCACAGGACAGGTTTGCGTGGAGAGCTGCATCAAACCAGTCTGCGAACTGAAGACTACAACACCAGCAAAGACAAAATATTTTCACTGGCCTGAATAAAGTCTATCGCAAACTAATATTCTCGCTTATAACAAGAATGTCATATACATGCCCTAACTAACATTTTAAATATAGAACACGAGAGTCTTGTTCAATTACACCGTTGGTGCACTAGACCACACTCGTAAACTAAAACTATTTGTCTAGAAGTCACAATAGAACACAACCAATACTTCCTCTCCTAAAAGGCTTTCATAAATAATTTTATGTCACAGCATATCTTTGTCATGTTTCCTTAGTCTAGACTATACACCCGACGTCTCTGAATCACGCAAGTATACGCACTATTTGCACACCATAGCTTACTTCAGTGAAAGTGTTTAAAAAGTCATCAAACTTACATATAGCTGCCCGTCGGTTTCTGCAACCAAGTTGAAAAGAAGTTCTTAAATCGTTTGCACTTTATCTAGTGCATGAAGTGACCTGAAAGAATTAAGATTCAAATTTGTTGCGTAATGGCTTTCGGCTGAAACAATCCAGCGATACTGCTCTAAATTCTACAATTGTAGCTACAATGTCCGATATAATCCGTCAAAAAACAGGCTGTGTTACTATTTGCAAATAACGTACAGACGGATTACATAACTACCACCTAAGTTTTGCAGTGAATGTCGTCATCGAACAGAAATAAATCTAGCGTCGACAAATCAACAGCTCAATGTCGATATACTTGCGCTTACACAGCGATCTCTATATAACCTGGACGTATAACTCTGATGTATGAGCATAGAACCGTAACGAGTCCGCAATTTCATATGTTTTGAAAACGATATGACATTTCCCGCCACGTTGCAAGTAATCAAATTAATTTCCATTAGTTAGTACGTGATAAAGAATTGCTTAATTACCTCTTGTTTTGAATTTTACGCCAACATGTGATGTAACAGGCTGATATCGGAGCGGATTCGAAACGTATTTTCTTCAGGTTTTCTTGTAATACTAGATGCCATGTTGTAATTACTAAAGAAGCAGGATGTGAACATCTTTGGCTGGCACGATCAGACATCTTTAGTTCATCATTTAGGTAGTGTAGAGATCAGGCGTCTACTACAGCGATCTCTATATCTGCTAGCTGCAATGTCCAGAAAGCAAGAGAAGAGACTATCTTTGTTACAATACCGTTTATATTATATGGTTCATTTATCTCAGATCAAAAAATATAGTTCATACCAATAAGTTTATAATACAGGAGACGCCCTTACGCTGAAAAAGCGAAGCCTGCCTCCGCCTTATTGCTAAGTTTTGGAGAAGTGTTCGTATTGTAGTGCTACTGTTTTAAGTCACTTAAAACAGGCACAAAACGTCCGACGGTTTAGTTTTTTTTTTTTTTTTTTTTTTTTTTCAAATAGGTGAGGTAGCAGCCTAATAGCCCCCCTTGATGACCGCAGCTCAGAATACTACAGCAAATGCCGTCTTACCGCTCTCGCTATTATCATTAGGTTATATTTATTATGTTTTTTACAAGAATGTCGATATTATTTGAACGTAATTTTTATCTTATTCTAAGGCAGCATAACTTCTGCTTATGATGCTTCTTATTTATGGATTTGAAAAACACGAAAACATTGTGAAGGTAATTATGAACAATAACGATAGGTAAAATGTTATCCATTTTATACGTTCATTCTTCTGTTTGCAACACTTTCGTATTCCATGTGTTAGACATTATGAATCTTTATTTGACTTTACCCTATCCCCAATCTTTCAAACACAATTTTTAACATGTTTCCAAAATTTTTCTTGTAATTCTTATAATTATATATTTTGTGATATTCACACTACAAGTACACTAGAAAATCGATAGCACTTTCTGTTTCCATCCTGCTGACCACGTAATTTACATAATGACCCAGTAGCCAGTGCACGGCGTTGTTCTTTGATTCTGGGAAATAACGTTCTTGTGGTCTATGAAGCAACGTTATCAATATAGCCGCTGGTGAAGTCCTCGTAATAAATGCTATATTTTCTTGAACCCATTTCCAAATCTGTATATTGCCGTTAAAGTGTACCTATGTATAACTGTCTCGACTAGATGGCATTTTCTACACAAATTGGTGTCGCTAATGCCGATATCATACAACCTTTCATTCGTGCTAATTATGTTGTTGATAGCCTTATACCATGCACTTTTCACATCTGACGAAAGGGTATTAGAACTAATATTTCTCCAGATGGTGGTCCAGTCCAGGTTCGGAAACTTTTTTTCTATTTTATTTCTACCTTCATTGTCTTTCCGTTCCTGTATAATAGGTTTCGTCGTTATCTGTGACGAATGTTTAATTTCGTTACTCAGGTAACTCAGTTCGATGTAGAAAGCCCTCACGTGCTGCAGTCGCCTATTAATTCTCTGGACGTCAACAGGAGGATCTAAGCTGTGCGGTCTCACAATGTCAAAGAGTTGGCTGGTAATGGTCCCTGGTCTTGTCCTGATAAATTCCATTTGGCGTTTATTACAGAGTGCAGATGCTTTGTTGGAGATATCTGTTAGTCCTAATCCACCATTTTTAGGATCTAATACCGCTACTTGGACAGGTACTCGAAACGTTTCTCCCTTCCATAAAAAACTTGCAATTTTTGACATTATTTCCCTTGCTATCATTTTGGGGAGGGGAAATAATTGAGCGGTATAATACGCTTTTGAAGGATACACGAGTTTATGTACTTTGTCCGTTGAACCTGGTTCATATATCGTGACAAATTTTCGATTATGGCTCCTTGCACGTTCCTTGCTGTGTTTTTCCAGTTTAAGGCGGTCATTTTCATAGTGCACGGCGTCAGAGTGATGCCAAGCGTTTTGTGTTGCTCTACTAATGTCGCCCAATCAATGTTAATATGATCGAAGCCCCTGAGATTTAACATCTTACTTTTCTTTTCATTTGCATTTGACCCAGATGCACAACAATATTTTTTTAATAACTGTAGCGAGTGTATCTACATCATTATTGTTCCTTATGATGATTTCCACGTCATCAGCGTAGGCTCTTATCGTAGTTTTATGCCCGGCTATCGTTATACCTGTTAATTTTGCATGAATTTGTTTCAGAAAAGGGTCCAGTGAAATAGCAAATAAGGACATAGACAGAGGACTACCTTGAGGTATCCCACGTTTTATTTGTAACGGCTTCGTTGTTTGGCAGTTTACCGCTATTTTTGCGCTTATACCTGTAGCAACATTCTTGATCAACTGTATGACACGATCATTGAAACCAATTTTTTTTGTCTTACAAAGATATGTGTGACTCACCAAGTCAAAAGCTTTATAAAAGTCCAAGAAAATTAAGGAACATTTTATGTTAGTCAAGGAAGTTAGTGCGATTACATCCCTGAATTCTGCTATATTTTGAAAAATTGTTTTGTCTGCTGCGCAGTTTTGTTGATTACTAATAACTTTATTTGTCAATAAAGATATTATCTTGTTTAATATTCTCGCTATTATTTTGTAATCCGAATTTAGTAACGATATGGGCCGGAAGTTATTCAAATCTTTTTTCCCTCTATTTTTTGGGACTAGTACAATTTTAGTCTCTTTGAATTCAGCTGATATTACTATGCCCTGCATGATTTCATTCACGACATCCGTAATTACAGCTCCCAATATTGGCCAGTAGCGTATATAAAATTCTACTGGCAGACCATCCGGGCCTGGGGATTTTTGGGTGGCGAGGTGCATAGTATGTCATAGATGTCATCTTTTGTGACTTGTGCAAGGAAAAGTTCATTATCATGTTCCGTCAACTGTGGTGTTATTACGGCGAGAAAATCTTCCAAGGCCGCCTCGCAGCATGGTTTACCAGAATATAGCTCCTGATAATAACAATAGACCTCTTTCATGATCTCCTGCTGGGTTCTGAGGATCTTGTCATGGTTTGTTCGAAGTTCATCAATAAGGGTACTTCTCCTGTTTTTGGCATGCTTCACCAGGTGATAAAGTGAAGCCGTTTCGTCCTCTGATACTGAATTAGCCTTTGATTTTAGTTTCAGTCCTTCTAGTTGTTTCCGTTTGATGTCTAGTAACTTGGCTTTTACTCTCTTAATGTCTGCTAGCCGTGTTGTGGACCCGGATGAGACATGATCATATAATTCTTTCAACACAGAATAGTAATATTCTATAGTACTTTTCCGTTCCCTAGCGGTTTGTGCACTATACTGCATAAGTGTCTTCCTCAGTTTCGGCTTTGCCATTTTAACCCACCAATCTAAAGTAGAAACATGTCGACTACGGGCACGCACGCAAATTGCCAAGACTTCACTAATTTGATCTTCTAAGTCACGGTGTGGAAGCAACGATACGTTTAAGTTCCACTGATTCCTGAATCTACGTACGGGCTGTAGCGTTAAATTTAAGCAAGCTAAGACGCTTGAATGATCCGAAAAATACGTAGGTATCATTTCTACTTTCGTAAGGAAATTCCAAGATTTTTGGAGATATACAGTCTATCGATTCTACTTCGTGAGTGTGCAGTTACATAAGTAAAATCAACAATTGTGCGGTATTTAGTTTCCCACGCGTCATTTAATTCTAAACCAGTAACCAGTTGTTTCAATTCAGTCGAAAAATTAAAATTGGGGATCTGATCCTTCCGATTTAAAACGCAGTTGAAATCACCACCCAGTATTAAACGACTTGGATTCTTCCTGAGCAGATATATAAGTTCATTTTTAAAGAACATTGCTCTGTCAGCTCGGTGCGAACTTCCTGAAGGAGCGTACAAGTTCACAACATTAACGTCATTAATATTTAACCCCAGTCCCCTTCCAGATTCCAAACGTTCTACTTCTGTTACAGGGATGCCCTCCCTTACTAAGACTGCTGTGCCAACATTTGTTTCTTGTGAAACATTCATGTAACTAACATATCCCGTAATAAACAAATTTGAAATAAGAACTTCTTGCAACAGAGCAATATCAGTCGCCGATTCGTACAGAAATTCTTTAAGAGCTGATATTTTCAATTCAGAGGTAATTTTGTTAATGTTTATAGTGGTGACAGTATACGACTGCGTCATTCGAGTGTGTATACAGCTGTTAAAAAAATTACCTGTGTTCTGATTTTCTGGTAGCGGAATACACGTTTCCTGGTATATTCGACGTTAAGTATCGTGACAGAACTTTTAGTATTATTGTGTTATTTTCTTTACACTTTGAGATGTCCCACCGGTATCACTAATGGGTTTGTTTCCTTGCGAGCCTGAAGGTTGTTCCTCCAATGACTCGTGCCTCACCGTCTCGTATCGGACATTTTTCGGATTTGTCTTACTCTTTCCGGATTTTGGCTTCCCCTGTCTCCATTCTACATTCAAATTCGGTTGTGGTTTCAGTTTCCTACGTCGGACATCTGTAGCAACTGTGTTCGCTTCCGCATTTTCTGCTGCTACTGTCCTTCCTTCTGTGCTGGCCTCGATTACGTCTTGGCCGGCACTGTCCAGCTCTCTGTTTGGTACATCCGATTTGAGATTTTGAGAAGCTCATGTCGCGGATACTGTTGTAGGTTCGTCCTGGATGCTTTCACTAACAGAAGGCTGCTGAAAATGTTCAAATGTTTGTATAGTTTATGGGACTTAACTACGGAGTCATCAGTCCCTAAACTTACAAACTACTTATGAACTACTTACGAAATAGGACGGCACAAATATCCATGCCCGAGGGGGGATTCGAACCCCCGACCGTAGTGGCCGTGCAGACCGTGACTGGAGCGCCTCAGTCTCCTCGGCCACCGCGGCCGGCAAGGCTGCTGATATTGACAGGCAGCAACTTCTATTTTTGATTCGTGCACAATTGTGTGAACTACGCCTTCTTCTTTATCATTTACAGACTGCTGATTATCTACTTGTAAATCAGTATCCATCCTCATTTCACCTGTTTGCGAATCTACTTCATCATCACACGGTTTTTGTTTACGTACCGAGTGGGACGTGTCGGATTGATCGTCATCTGTACAACTACCAGTTGCCTCCAGAGGACGTTTTTTCGGTAAGATTTCATTGTCGCAAACACTAGAAACAGAATTTTGTTTCGGTGCCAAGGGTGGAAATTGATTTGTGTCTTCAAGAGGGATAACAGAAGGGCCCGATATATTAACAGCTCCAACAAGCTGATCGGGGGAATTATTCGGTAACACGTCATTTAACGTAAGCCTGTGCCGCTGCGTCAGATTATTTTTTAGAACGTAAACTCGGCGCGGACAATCCTGTCTCAAATGACCGGTTTCGTTACACACGTGACATGTTGGTACCTGTCCGTTGTAAACAATTTGGGCCTTATAACCGCTTACAGTTATGTGGGATGGTATATTTGACTTAATGTCCATCTCAACAGACCGAACACCGTTGAAACAATGAAGATTGTAATGCCGCGACCATCTTTCATTCGTAATAGATTTAATATCCCCATATTTCGAAAGAGCCTCTCTAATCAGGTCGTTATCTATTTCTATCGGAAGGTTCAATACTCTGACAGTTTTATACACTATATCAGCACGCCATATGGAAACCCTGCTTTTCGTTCCATCTCTATGCATGAATTCAACTTCCGTTCCCCACTTGGCTAACAGATTTTCTATACTCACAGGATCGAAAAATTTGACGAAGACATAATATTGTTCGTTATCTAATTGCATTGTGTGAACAGAATCAATACTGATACCAAGTACCTTTACAATCCAGTCATCTACTTCCAGGGCCGTAGGCTGTACCGGTCGGGTTTGCTTGTCAAAAGCAAAAACAAGCTAGTTCTTCCTGGCGTTAGTAGACATGATGTATCCTGAAAATTTCGGTTAGAAAACCGAAATTACGACGAACAGTAGCACGATGAAGCAAAAACTATTAAAACACATGGACACAAGAAATAACAGATGAACAACACTACGTGAAACACAAGTCCACAAAGGTAAACAAGGAAACGCAGCGCAGGCAGTACACAGCGTCCGCACACTAGCGCGGTTCAAACGGAACTGTTTAGTCGTGACGTTCAACGTGTTAAAAGAGTTTTTTTTTCCTTTATTGTTGTTTTAAAGCCAGCCGTAGAAACAGCTGGCAGGCTGGCAGCAGCTGCGGTGGCTGCTCTTCAGCCATGTGATATACAAACATTTCACAAAGAAGAGATAAAATATAAAAAAGATGAACAAAATTGCGGAAATTAAAAACATTGACAGACAGAGTTTTCGACAGACTAAAACGGACATGTATAAATGGGACAAAACATATGGCAGAGAACAAAAAAAGAGACGAGTAGCGATAAAACACACACACAGTCAGTAAAAACAACCGGCCACGGTGACAAGTTTAAAAGTACATCGCGGAGACACGAAGTTCACACACGGAGACAGCTGACGGCGTATAGAATAAAACATGGGGACGGCGATTATGGAGGCACTGAGTAAAACACACGACACTGGAGACACTTGCACTGAACACGGAGATAAAAAGTCGAGACGCCCCCGCAGGGAGTGGGAAGGGGATGGAGGGGGGGAGGTGGGGCAGGGACGGGGGAAGTGCGGGGGAGGGGGAGAAGGGGAGGGAAGAGAGCGTAAGGAGGGAAGGAGTGACGAGACTCTGGGCATGGGAGAGGGGTAGCCAAGCGGGCGGGAAGGAAAAGGGACGGGAGAGAGGGGCGGGGCGCTGATGCTACGGGGAAGGGATCAGAGTTGGTAGGAGGGGTAGATATCGGGCCGAAGTTCGGTATCCGGTAGAGGAAGGGTGCGGAAATTGCCTTGGGAGAGGATACGGAGCGTATGGAGGTGAAGGCCGGGAGGGACGGTTTGGCGGAGACGTGGCAGAGGCCCGGGATTTGTAAGAATAGGGTAGACCAGAGGGTTTTGGGACTCTATTTTGCGTGATGTGTAAAGGAGCCGGAGATGTTCAAGGTGTTGTAGGAGAGGAGGGAAGGGGATGAGGTCATAGAGGATCCGCGTGGGGGAAGGGAGTCTGATACGGTATGCGAGGCGGAGGGCGTGGCGTTCTAGAATCTGGAGGGACTTGTAGAAAGTAGGAGGGGCTGATATCCAGGTGGGGTGGAAGGAACAAAGGATGGGGCGCATGATTGATTTGTAGGTGTGAAGGACAGTGGAAGGGTGGAGGCCCCACGTCCGGCCAGTAAGGAGTTTTAGGAGGTTTAGGCGGGACAGAGCTTTCTCACGGAGGGATTTGAGGTATGGAGTCCAGGACAGTTGGCGGTCAAGGGTAAGGCCAAGGTACTTGAGGGTGGGGGTGTGACGGATGGGTCGGTTGTGAAGGGTAAGATAGAAATCGTGGAGGCGGAAGGTGCGGGTAGTACGACCTATGACTATTGCCTGGGATTTGTCGGGATTGACGGAGAGGAGCCACCGGTTACACCAGGAGGCGAACTCGGTGAGGTGGGACTGGAGCAAAACCTGGGAACGGGCAAGGGAGGGGGCGAGGGCCAGGAAGGCGGTGTCGTCAGCATATTGGAGGAGATAGACGGGAGGTTTGGGTTGAGGCATGTCGGCAGAGTAGAGGAGATAGAGGAGGGGAGAGAGGACTGAGCCTTGGGGCACCCCGGCGGAGGGGTAGAAAATACGGGAGTTGGAGTTGCAGACAGTGACGTAGGAGGGGCGGCGGGTAAGGAAGGAGGCGATGAGGCGGACGTAATTAATGGGAAGGGCGTAGAGCTGGATCTTGAAGAGGAGACTGGAATGCCATACTTGGTCGTAGGCTTTTTGGATGTCGAGGGATACAAAAATTGCGGAGCGACGGGAGTTGAGTTGGACGGAGAGGAGATGAGTCAGGCGAAGGAGCTGGTCGTCGGCGGAGAAGGAGGGTCGGAAGCCACATTGGGAGGGGGGGAGAAACTGGTGGCGGTGGAGGTGCTGGTGGATTCGACGAGAAAGGATGGTTTCCAGGACCTTGCTGAACACGGAGGTAAGACTGATGGGACAGTAGGATGAGGTCTGGGACGGGGGCTTGTCGGGCTTGAGGAACATGAGAATATGGGAGGTTTTCCACAGGTCGGGGTAGAAGCCAGTGTAAAGGATGATGTTGTGATGTTGTAGAGTGTGGTAAGGACTTCATGAAATGAGAGGGGGCATGCGCGAAGGTGGCGGTAGGTTAGCCGGTCGTGACCGGGGGCGGTGTTTCGTTTCGTGCGAAGAGTGTCTATTATGTCACGGGCAGTAATGGGAGTGTTCAATTCTGAGGGAGGAATGCGGTCCAAGTACTGGAAGCCAGGGGCGAGCGGAGGAGAGGAGGTGTCGGTGCGCTCATGGACATCCGGGAAGAGAGAGTAGTCAAAAAGGGGATCATCAGGAATGGAAAATATTTCAGAAAGGTAGGATGCAAAATGTTCTGCCTTACTGGCGTTGTCAGGGAAAGGACGATCATCATGGAGAAGGGGGTAGTGGGGGGAGGAGTGACTGCCAGTAAGGCGGCGGAAGGCACGCCAGTACTTGGCGGAGTACACCGGGAGGAGCGAGTTAAGGCGGGTGCATGTCTGACGCCAGTCCCGGCGTTTCTTCGCGGTCAAAAGGTTTCTTATGTGTCGTTGGAGTTGCCGGTGGCGTTGGAGAGTATCCCGGTCACGGGTCCGGAGAAAGGAGCGGTACAGACGGCGGGATTCGCGGAGGAGAAGGACGGCCTGTGGAGGAAGGGTAGGGCGGTGAGGATAGATCGCCCGGGTAGGGATGTGGGCATGGACCGCGTCAGCAACGGTCTGCTGGAGAAAGGAGGAGGCATGGTCAATATCGGCGGGAGTATGGAGGGGTAGTGGGTGGCTTTCGACCGAGGTGTCGATGGAGCGACGGTACGCATCCCAGTCGGCACGGGAATAATCATGGACGAGTTTGGGAGGGGGCATGGGACGAGGAGCGCGGGCAGGGCGGGGGCGGGGGTCAAAGGTAAGTAGGACAGGGGCGTGGTCACTGCCTATTAGGTCTAGGACGTCCGCCGTGATGCGCCCCAGGAGGTTGGGAGACACCAGTACTGCATCGGGTGTGGTGTTGCTTTCGGGGCGGGTTGGGCGGGGAAGGGGAAGGATGTCGCCCCGGAGCGAGGCGGTGACGAACTGACGCCACCGCCGGAGTTCAGCGGGGTGACGGGAATGAAGGTTGAGGTCAGCGGCAATGACATAGGTCGGGAAGGTGCGGTCGATATGGGAGAGGAAATCGTATGGGAGAGGAGAGGTGGAGCGAATGTAAATGGTGGCGAGAGTGACAGTGAGGGAGGGAAGAAAGAGGCTGAGGATCAAGTGTTCAGTGGGGTCATTGAGGAGAGGGTGTAGCCGGACGGGGTGGTGACGGAGATGGCCGATCGCCACTCCGCCTCGGGCCAGGGGTGGGGGTCCGTCGGTGCGGTGGAGAAGGTAAGGATTGGTGTTGACTGGTCGGCGGGGTTGCAGGAAGGTCTCGTTGAGTAGGAAGGCATCCACGCGGTGTTGGGAGAGAGTGTGGAGGAAGAGGTTCTTATTGGCTGGGAGGGAGCGGATGTTGTGGTAGAGGAGGGTATAGGATGGGCCTGCCATGATGGGGTAGAGGGAGGGTTGGGGAGGGTAGAGGAGGGGTGGGGAAAGGAAGGGGACCGGAGGGACTTAAACTTGGGTCTCGAGGCGGGAAAAGGCGAAGTGGGAGTGGGCACGGGAGAAGGTTGCAAAGGTGTCCAGATTGAACACGGACCTGGCGGCCAGTGCAATCTGTTGGAGGGTGTGGGGACGTTGGAAGGGGTGGATGTTGGCGAGGACGGTGGTGACGAACCGGATAACGTCTTCGGCGGTGGGGGGAGGGACCAAGGATTGATTGGGGTGCATGGGAGGATCTATGGGGCGGATGGGGACGGTGAGTTCGGGTTTGGAGGGAGCAGGTGGAGGGACGGATTTGCACTTGTAGGAGTAGGCAGGGTGAGGGCCGCCACAGGTGTTGCAGGTGGGAGGAGAGGTGAGGTTGGGACAGTGTTTATGGAGGTGGGAGTCTTTGCAGTGGGGACAGGTGGGAGGGTTTTTGCAGTTCTGCGTCAGGTGATCATTATAAACGAGGCACCTGGCGCAGCGGTAGGCTTGCGGGGGGGATCGGGAGGGTTCTACCGTGTGGCGGCGATCGTATATCAGCGCACCCTCGAGGAAGAGGTGGTCAAGGGAAGATGCGGATTCAGTAAATATCCGCATCAAACGGGTGGGGCCAGAGTCATTGTTGATCCGCTTGGCGGAACGGATGGAGATGTCGGGGTGAGAGTTGAGTTGCTCCAACACCTCTTCCTCCGTAATCAAAGGACTAAGCCTTGTGATCACGGCGGTGAGGGTCGGAGGGCGGCGGGGGGGAGGTGGTTGGCGGGCAGAGGAGGCTGTATAGTAGGGGGTGAGGGTGGCATGAGGGCCGAAAAGGACCTTGGGGATGCGAGCGAGGATGTCTGTGTGGAGGGTGGGGCTGGGGGACTTCAGGAGGACAGAGTCTCGGCGGGGAATAATTTGGGAGATGGGGGCGGAGGGGAAATACTTCCGAATTTGGAGGGAGAGGTTTTTATGTTCAAGGAATCGGGGTTCCGGATGGGACAATACATATGTGAACAGGTCGGGTTGGGGGCGTGGGAGAATGGGGGCGGTGTCCATAGGGTCGGTAAGAGGGGGAGGAAGAGGGGGCGGGGGAGGGGGGGAGCTTTCTTCGATTTGGTGGAGGCGGGGGAAGGGTCCGCACTTCCCCGTTTCTGGGTGCGTTTGGGGATGGCGCCAGTAGAGGCAGGTAGAGATGCTGGAGCAGAGGCGGTGACGGAGGCATAGGTAGGAGGGGCTGGGAGGGAAACACGATCAAGTGGGATTTCGATGGGAGGCGGAGGGTGGGGTAGAAGGTGAGAAGGGGGCGGGGGCGACAGCGGCGTATCTGCCACCGTGGCTCGGCGGTGCGTCACATGGGCGGGGTTGACCGGTGCAGTGTAGGGGGTGGTGAGGGGGAGGTAGATCGGAGGGGGAGGGGGGACCTCATGGGATGGTGAAGCGGAGAGGATGACATGGAGCGGGAGAGTAGTTTGGGGAAGGCTGGAGGGGCTCCAGGTGATTGTTGTGGAGGCGAGGGAGGGGGTGGTAGTAAGAATGATGGGTGCAGTATATACAGGGGGCAGGGTTATTGTGGGAACTGCAGAGAGGGAGGAGGAAGTTGACGGGGTGGACGATGAGGTCCCCATGGGCAGCTCTTACGACAGGGGCGCAGTCCAGGGCGACGAGCGGAGACCGGCAGGGCGGCAGCGATGACGGCGGCGACGGCGGCGACGGCGGCGACGGCGGCGGCAGCGTGGACGTTGGTGCTGCTACGACGGCGGCGGCGGCGGCGGGGGGCCAGGGGCTGGGCCTGGGCGGCGGCGGCGGCAGCGGCGGCGGCGGCTGCGGCGGCGGCGATGGCGGCGGAGGAGGACCAGGTGCGGGGCCTGGGCGGCGGCGGCGGCGGCGGCGGCGGCGGCGGCGGCGGCGGACCAGGTGCGGGGCCTGGGCGGCGGCGGCGGCGGCGGCGGCGGCGGCGGCGGCGGCGGCGGCGCAAAGCAGGAACGGAAGGAAGTAGCGGGAACAGGGAACCAACTGAAGTAGCCGAGATCAGCCCGGCAATAGCTACAGTCGGGGGGATTCGATGTTAAAAGAGTTCAAATTAGCCCTTAAAATTAAGTTTTCAATTATATTATTATGATGAGTATTTATTAGTATTTATTCAAGAAAGTATATTGTTTGAAAGTATCGGGTGATGGAAACGTCAGTATAAATTTGAAAACTTAATAAATCACGGAATAATGTAGATACAGAGGTAAAATTGACACACATGCTTGGAATGACATGCGGTTTTATTAGAACGGAAAAAAAGAAGAAAAGAAGTTCAAAAAATGTCCGACAGATGGCGCTGGACAGTTACTGCACATGAAAAACGTGTATAAAAGGAGCTGTAATGGGAGAATCAGATGCATCAGCAGTCGCAGCATGTTGACGTTACCTGAAAATGCTCTTCTAGTGAAGCTGTATTATCAAAATAGAGAATGTGCTAGTTCAGCGTTACGATCCTATCGCCATAGGAAGGGATTCGAACGGGTAAAGGTCCGTTGACAAATGCAGTTGTGGCGAAAATGATTTCGAAGTTCGAAGCCACAGGTTGTTTAGACGATAGACCCCGTAGTGGCCGACCGAGCACAAGGAGTAATGCTGCTGAGACAGGTCAGGAAGAAATGGAGACTGTAGAGGGTTCGTCTATGCACGGGAAAGTCAGCGCTCGTGCAGTCGCACGTCGCACCGGCATTCCACACACTGCTGTTTCGTTGGCCCTTAGGCGTACCCTCCTTACAAAATCCATCGGCATCATGAACTGTTACTGGCGATTTAGTGAAGCGGAGGGCATTTGCGGTGGGGGCGTTTCAAAAGATGGCGGAAGATGACTATTAGTTGAGTAACGTGTTGTGGACCGAAAAATCATTTCACGCTCCTGGTGTCTGTCAACGCCCACAACTGCAGAATTTGGGCTACCGAAAGCCCTAGAACTGTCGTGGAAACTCCATTGCAGGACGAGAAAGTCACGGTATGTGTTGGATTTACCACATCTACCGTTATCGGGCCTTTTTTTCTTCGTGGAACTGCGTGATTCTGGTTTTGTAACTGCTACCGTGACACGTGATAAATACGCCGATATGTTACAGAATCGCATCATTCCCAGCCTGGCTGATAAACACCTGCTGGAACGTACGATTTTACACAGGATGGCGCTCCACCCCATATTGATAGACGCGTGAAAGATCTCTTGCGCGTGTCGTTTGGTGATGATCGTGTGCTCAGCCGCCACTTTCGTCATGCTTGGCCTCCAAAGTCCCCAGACGTCAGTCCGTGCGATTATTGGCTTTGGGATTACCTAAGTCGCAAGTGTATCGTGGTCGACCATCATCTCTAGGGATGTTGAAAGACAACATCCGACGCCAATGCTTTACAGTGCTGTTCACAACATTATCCCTCGAACACAGCTATTGTTGAGGAATGATGATGAACATATTGAGCATTTCCTGTAAAGAACATCATCTTTGCTTCGTTTTAATTTGTTATGCTAATTATTGCTTTTCTGATCAGATGAAGCGCCATCTGTCGGACATTTTTTGAATCTTCGTTTTTCCCCCTTGTTCTAATAAAATCCCATGTCATTCCAAGCACGTGTGTCAATTTTTACCCCTCTGTCTACATTATTCCGTGATTTATTTACACTGACTTTTTGCTGAAGTCATACCCTAGGCCTAGATTCTCATGCTGATATTATTTAGAAAAGTGTAAATAATCTTACACCCGCATCACCATCTGTACCATGTACATTTTAACAGCGTCCTTAATAGCACTGTTTCTACATCTACATCCATTCGCGCATTGGTCGAACCTACCAGTAAGCTAGCTGCTCACCGCTGAACTGCTTCTATGCCTTCCTTTAAACTGATATGCTGTGGGTCCCGAGCACTTGAGCAATAAAAATGTTGGAATGTCTGTAAATCTATCAGACCAAACTGCGTGGTCATCAGTCCGTAGCTTACAAACTACTTAAACCTGCTCCAAAATTCTACTGGAAATTCGCGAAAATGGGCACCTACCTCTTGAGAAGCTTTGTGTCACGTCTAAAATGTAATGTCTTTGTCAAATAACGATCGATATGGTAGGCCTATATTAGTCTCACTACCACAGTATATGTCTTTTTTTTTCATAATTGCGTAAAATGTTGACAAAAAAATCACTATACAATCGACTTGTTCCTAACTACGCTGAAGCACCACCCTAAGTTGCATATCACAGAAACGTGTCCCTATGAGAGGATTGAGCGTGTAATATACTAACAGGTAATGTGCTCAGAGTCTATTTTCATGTCACAAAGGCGTAGAAGCAGCGAGCCGTCGCCAGCAGTGGGCGCGTTGCGTGGCTTGTGCTCCACGCACACGGGCGACTTTCCTGCAGGGAGCGGCCGCCTGACGGATGTCATAGTTCTGCGGCTTGGCGGCCAGAGCAGCGTGGAAGTGAAAAGGGACGGCGAGCAGCGAGCAGCGGCACTGGCACGCCGACTTTCCCTGCAAACGCACAAGAAACCTGAGCTTCACAAGCAGGCACTTGTCACCGTGCAACCACAAAATACTCTTGTAAAATTATGTACACTACTTTGCGTTCCTGAGCCTTTAAGGAATAAAAGGAAAGTCAGGAGAAAGATGTTACCTGATAAAATTAATATTTAATGTAAGACAATTCAAAAAAAATGTCCAAATGTTTGTAAATCTTAGGGGACTTAACTACGGGGTCATCAGTCCCTAAACTTACAAACTACTTATGAACTACTTACGAACTAGGACCCCCCGAGGGGGGTTTAGAACCCCCGACCGTAGTGGCCGTGCAAACCGTGACTGAAACGCCTCAGTCCCTTCGGCCACCGCGGCCGGCGTAAGACAATTCATTGACTACAAACATAAACTAACGGTTTACCCACTTGTATTCTAGATCAGTGTGAGGGGTACGACGAAAGTACCTGTCACTCGGGTGAGGCGCAATGGGCTTTAATGGCGTCTGGCAACTGACGACTGACTCAAATACCTTTGTTAATAGCATGACATCGCCTGCAGGGGTAGAAAAGGCCTCTCCCGGGCTCGTGGCATGTCGCTTGAACCCTAGATGATTGGAAATCCCAGTTGGTACGAGCTGACGGTATGGTTCGTGTGTGGTGCAGACGCCACGAAGCCATGGCCAAATCACATTTCAGTGCCTCGCAAAGGTTTATGGAATCACCTTTCTCGAAGAGCGCTCGGGAAGAAAGTATATCTGCGTCTCTACGTTTGAGCTCTGATTTCTCGTATTTTATTCTGATGATCATTTCTACCTATGTAGGTGGCATTCAACAATATATTCTTGCATTCGGAGGAAAATGTTCGCGATTGGAGTTTCGTAAGTATACCACACCGCAGCGATAAACGCCGTTGTTGTAATGATTCCCATCCCAGATCCTGTATCATTTCCGTAACGTTGTTTCCCCTGTATCGTGACAATACCAAACGAGCTGCCTTTCTTTGGACTCTTTCGATGTCCTCCGTCAAACCCACGTGATAAGGATCCCACACATGGCAGCAATACTCCAAAACAGGACGGACAAGCGTAGTGTATGCAGTTTCTTTTGTAGATCTGTTGCATCTTTTAAGGGTTCTGCCAATAAAACGCAGTCTCTGGTTCGCCTTTCCCACGATATTATTTACGTGTTCTTTCCAGTTTAAGTCTGAAGTAATAGTAATTCACATGTATTTTGTGGAGTTTACGGACTTCACGTTTGATTGATTTATCTTTTAAACAAAGTTTAATGCATTTCTTTCGTACTCATGTGACGACTTCACACTTCTCATTATTTAGAGTCAATAGCCAATTTTTACACCATAGTGTTATCTCATTTAGATCGTTCTGCAGTTGGTTTTGATCTTCAGATGATTTTACTATACGGTAAATGACGGTGTCATCTGCAAACAACATAAGAGAGTTACTTAGATTTTCTCCCTAATCGTTTATGATTAGTAACTCTGCTATAGTAGTGCTATCATCGGCAGGATCGCCATTACTATCACGTAGTGAGGGTATTGTTTGTGTTTTGCCCCTAGTATATTTAACATATGACCAAAATCTCTTTCGGTCTTCAGTCAAATTTCGAGAAAGAGTTTCATTGTGATAAGTATTGTAGGCATCTCGCATTGAAATCCTCGCTAATCCTAGGGATGTTGTGTTCGTTTATATTTAGCATGTCATTTCCGTTGCTTTTGCATCAGTGTCCTGACTGGTTTTGTGTACCAAGCGGGATCACTGTGAGATTACCGCCCAATAGAAATATTGGTAATTAATAGCATTTGATAATTAAACAGTATGAAGTTCACCGCAAACACTGACCATGCCAATGCACTAAATGTTACACAATTTTAATCTTATTAATCATGGTAGCAATGTATGTACGCTGTTGGGTGACAACATTTATAGTTAGGCCAAAGGTAGAAATTCTCCACGTTGAGATTTGCTGTGTGCTTGTAGCTGACGGGAGGCCAGCGAGCAGGCCGACGTTGGTGGCTTGTTCCAACTTAGGATTTTCCAGTTTCGTTTCCGGTGAGGGGAGAGAGGGACAATGGCGAGTGTCAGGTGCAGTGCAGTGCAAAACGTGCAATAAAATATTCTAATACTATTTGCATTTGAAGTAATACGATACAGTTAGGAACCTTTAAGGCCCTCATTACAAAATAGCCTGTTGATAAATAATCAATACATTAGCTAATATAGTCACATCTAACGTAATATATTTAATTGACAATGAAAAGTAATAAATTACCAACGAAGACAAGACAGTTACACAACTAGCATGGCAATGTTTGTTTATAAAAAATAATATATTAACTATTTCTCATTTTATTTTCCATTAATCTTGTGTATTTTACCTTGAAATATTCAGTTAAAACACTTATCTGTGATATAAGAAATTGCACGATTATAATAAATAGTACAAAGGATGTTTATACCAATATAAAAACGTAAGAAGATATTTGTTAATGTGTAGTGTAATTATTTTGATTTTAAGTAGAGTTTTAGAAATGTATTGGCTGAGCGCTGTACGTTGGCAAATCGGTTAGATCAGCTCACATGGGGAAGTTGATGACGTAGGGGAAAAAACCCCAGCAGTTGAGCTTTTGGCGCACGCGCGCGCCATGGCAGGAAGTGACGAGATGGGAGAGCACGTGGGGTGGCTGGCCGGGCGGCGTCGCTCTGCATCAGTCGGCTTGTGAATCTCGAGGTGGAGGTTATAGATTTGTGTGTGGCAATCGCCACGTGTGGTTGCTCGTCGTAGACTGCACCAAGTTGAATCGAGCGCTACTGTGTGTTTGTGAATATTTAGCCAGTGGAACAAGGTGTACATTGCATTGAATTAAAGTGACTGTGATTTGTTAATGTAATACGTGTCGTCGCATAGGCATGAACATAAACGGTGTTTGAGACAGCCACATGGTGTGAAAACAATTCGCGACAAATATTCATTTTGTCTGGGGGCTCACGACCTCTAACTTTATTTGATAAATGTGTCGACGTACAGACATATCAGCCACAGGGTTCTAATATTGTGAAATAAACAACATTAAGTGAACTTTCACGTGTTTTCAAAAATAGTAGTTAGTACACCCTTTTCTCTCATGAACTTGATTTTATTATGAATTTGTTTTGTTAATCATTTGCAGGGAAGGAAAGCTGCGAACGTGTGATATCATCCTCTAGAAAACGAGTCAAACAGTTGCAATCACAGTTCCAGTGTTTTTGCATGTTTAGGAATTTGGTTCGCATTTGGTGGTTGTGAGTTTTAAAAATTAATCTTTCCCTATTTTAAACTCTCACCCCGACCTTCACACTCACATCACCTCCCTCTTTTATTAATTTGTTTGGTATAAAACTGCCAAAAAATGTTCAAATGCTTGTATAGCTAATGAGACTTAACTACGGGGTCATCAGTCGCTAAACTTACAAACTACTTATGAACTAGCTAACACTAGGGACGGTACAAATATTCATGCCTGAGGGGGGGATTCGAACCCCCGATCGTAGTGGCCGTGCAGACCATGATTGACGCGCCGCAGTCCCCTCGGCCACCGCTCCGGCATAAAACTGAATTGTTGTCGATACCACTTCTTTGAATTTGAGCCACATCTGGGCTACACTTACGTTTAGTGTTAGAATCCAGTGGAAGCTGTCTTTCAAGACGAAATTTATTTTATTTCTATCTGATTTCCTGAACAAATATACTTTTCGTCTATTTTTGTAACTTTGGAACTTTTAATATTCAATCTAGTTACGACAGCTCTGTTTTCACGAATATCTGTATCCGTTTTCATGCTCATTATGAGCTCTGAATTGTTCGTTTCTAAGAGATCAAGTGTGTTTTGACGTCAATTTACATGTCTAGTTGGCTCATGAACTAATTGTTCGAAGTAATTCTCAGAGAATGCGTTGAGTACAATTTCACACAATGCTTTATGCGTACCTCCTAATTTGAAAATATAATTTCGCTAACAGATCGAGGGTAAATTAAAGTCACCGCCTACTATTATCGTGTGAGTCGGGAACGTTTTTGTAATTAGACTCAGGTTTTATTTGAACCTTTCTGCTATTGTATCTTCAGAGTCGGGAGGCCGGTAAAAGGAACCAATTATAATTATTAACTTCTTACAATTTTCAGGTACAACCTCTACCCATAATAGCTTACAGACACTATCAACTTCAACTTCGCTACACGAAATACTACTTCTGACGGCGAAAAACACGCCTTCACCTATTTTGTTTGATCTATCCTTTCTGAACACAAATGTTTTTCAAAAACTTTTGTCAGGCTTGAGCTAACTTTCACTGCCTACAATGATGTGTGTTTCCGTGCTTTCTATTAACACTTGGAGTTCTGGTACTTTCCCGACCCAGCTAAGACAATTTACAACTGTTATACCGATAGTTCCTAGATCTACATTACTCCTGTGATCCACCTGCACCCTTTGAGGTTGCCCATTTTGGTTTTCCCCGAGCCCCTCTAACCATAAAAACAAAAACAAAAACAAAAAAACGCCAAATCCACGCCACACAGCCCTCGCTACCAGGTTAAATAGCTTTTATTGTGACTATTTTTCCAGTTTCCAATGAATCTCATTTGGTAGCGTTGTAAACTATCGATAAAGGATAAAAAGGTTCGGTCGTTCTAATCCTGCCGTAATTCCATTATTATTATAATTTTTTATTGTATGCCTACGTGATCGAACGGGGACGTGAAATTTACCACATTCAATTCTTCATCACCAATCCTCTGTGGATCTCTGCGTGATTCGCTTCTGAAAAAAAAAAGACATCTTTATAAACGTCAATGAAGTTGGCTTTTCAGTTAATATGACGAAGAAATATTACGACTTTAAAAATGCAGAATTGTACGAAAATGTGTATGAAAATTGTTTTGCAAGTGTTTACGATGCTCAGCATCCTGGCGTATGTGATGTATGTGATGTAAATCAATGAAAAAAGTCCAAATAAGAGGTTTCTGATTTTACAGCATTGCCTCAGAAGTGCAATTTACAATAATTTCAATTTTTAATTGAAATCGTCAATTGTTATAACAGCAGAAAGTTAAGAATGAACAAATATGCGTGAATTTTTTATAAGAAAATAACGGTTACATGTTGTTAATTGCCATATATTTAATGAGTTTTATATTTAAATGGTTGGAGAATTCGAAACTGCCACATATTTGGTGAATTTTATATTTAAATCGTTGGAGTTTTTATTATTTATTTTGCTATCTCTTACACTAACCTGTTATCTAGATGCTAAAACAGGTAGTATTTTGCACAGGTAATTTATTTTTTATACTGAATAATTTTTTCTTATATCTAGTTAAATTTAACAATATACGTGTTAACTAATTTATGAAATAAAACTATAAATAATAAATAGAAAAATTAATTAAATAATACATATCCATTTAAGAAGAAGAAGTAAAGAATAAGGTAAAGTACAGACGTTTATGTGGAAAAACACAATGAAAGAATAACAGAATTTATATTTAATAGAGGAAGATGATAGGAGAGAGAAATATGGAGAAGATGGAGCCAGACACTTTGTGCTGCTTGAGGGCCGAGGACTTGGCATTCCCATCAAGTCGTCAACCCTCAACCATCGTTGGTGTTATCTATAACAGGTTAACAGGTTTATAGTGCTATTTTGCCGGTGACAATTTCATATTTGTCATTACTACTATAGTTACTGTAATTATTGTCTATTAAATTATGATAACTGTCCGCGTCCGTGTTCGTGTTGGTCTCTGTGTTGGAGGTCCGAGTTGTTGTCCCTGTAGTGTTCTCGATTTTGGTTTCTTTGCTGGTACATTCTATGCACAGTGTTTGCTCGCTGCATACGTTGTTGTCTTCTGTATGGTCTAATTTTCGTTTGTATTCGTCATATGTCGCTTGCAAAATTTTATCTGTTAGTATGTCGAGTGTTGTCGATTGGTCCTATTGTCTTATGGCCTCGTATATTTGTTGTTCTGTGTGAGCATGTAGTGCTGGTGATGTGTCTCTGAGGTGATTGTAGGTCCCGCAGAAAAGGACAACGTGTTCGGGACACCGCCTCTCCCCACAAGTGCAGTATGGTGTTTCTCTAAGACTGACGCGGTGTAAGTGCGTTGGAATATTTGAACACAACGGAAAGAAAATAGAAGTTTACCGTGGTATTCGAACCACCGAACCAATGTTAACTGGATAAAGAAGCTTTGGGTTTAACGTCCCGTCGACAGCGAGGTCATCAGAGACGGAGCATACGCTCGGATTAGGGGAGGAAATTCGGCCGTGCCCTTTGAAAAGGACCATCCCGGCATTTGCCTAGAGTGATTTAGGTAAATAATTGAAAACCTAAATCTGGATGGCCGGAGGTGGATTTGAACCAGCGTCCTTTGGAATGCGAGTCCAGTGTCTTACCACTGCGCCACCTTGCTCGGTATGTTAACTGGAGCGCGAATCCATAACGCCAGGTACCAAATGAGCTACGCCGTCAACGTGGAGGCTCTGAAAAGAATGGGGAAAGGCGTAGAGATCCTATAGGAAATGAAAAAAAAAGACATCTGACCTATTGAAAGCGGCAACTTCCAAAACTAAAATAGCTATGATGATAGCCAACCTCAGAAAGGCAGACGGCACACGAAGAAGAAGAAGATAACAGGGATTTAAATGTGTTTGCATAATTTCGGAGTAGATTTTCTCGAGATGTTTTTCAGATTTTCATCGTACGGCTTTGCAGTTTACTAGTCGAGGTTTGAACTTCACGTACCATAAATATATTTTAAAAAAATTGATACTCGCGGTCTCCTTGTTAGGGACCATTTGGCGCCCTCCTGGGCGACCCGCCTGGGAAGACACCTGGTTTCTTTGCCCCCCCCCCCCCCCCATATCCGGGCCTTCCTGAACATGCAGTAGGCACTCCGTAAACACGCCTGCCATATGTACGCCTGTATTGTATTATCGGTGTATCGGGTTCTGTTGGGCAACCAATATCCTGCAGATAGGGAGACGGAAACAATGACAGTTGGCACGAGGCAGCACATCACGACTCAGACACGAGACTGAAATCTGATTGGCCGATGCATAATTAAACAGCCAGCCGATGCGGCCTGCAGTCACAACATGCCTCGTGTTCATCCGAACTGCGACGTGTTCATCCAGTGCCCTTCGAGTTAGTAGTGCTGCGATCCAGCAGATATATTCTGCGATTGGAACAAAGCGCCACGCTACGCGGAATAGGCCCGCCGAATAGACCTCTGTACTTAACAGGTTCTAGTGGATAGCAAGAAAATTTGAAGCTAAAATCACGATGCCTGGACTTTAACAATTTTACTCCCACAACTCCACGTTGAGTATTAATTTAATTGCAATAAATTTTCTCGTGCAATACTGAAGTTGGGGGATATTTCTGTTTAAGTTTCCCTTGCGGACGCCTACCAAATAACACCCCCACAACACTGCCACAGTCGGTACTTTATTCGTACGCTATAAATAACTGTTACCCAAGAGTGGGCAGTTATTTTTACCTTTAACTAATATCATGTAGTCTAAAACCCTTTCTATACGAGACATGCGACTCGCACAGTTGTCAGCTGCAACGCTCCTTGCGATAGACCGTGGAACTACAAAGAAACGTTTACACGGTACGTGTTTGTCGAGTCGTCTGCTTTGTTTGTTGTCAACTTAGAGCAAATGAATCGCCGAGTTAAGATCACTTTTCGAGACTGTCAGATATATTGTGATTATCGTAATGATTAAAATATTTGTGTTACAGACTGCCACTGTGAAAGTGTATTTATGCAGTTCAAGCGTAACTACGCCGTTCACACGTGTAAACATCCGCATAAAATGCGATTACATACATCCAGGAGCCTATGACTATGATGAAGAAGCTCAGGTGCATATGAAAGTGTCTACTAGACCTTTCACCTTGATAAAGTTTCAAATAATGCTCACCGAAAACAAATATTTCACCTGTTAACTATAGCATATTTCAGGAAAAATAGCAAATATTTTAGGAGATGGAAATAAAGACGAATTGCAATTAAAACGCCAAATAACGTGTGTCAAATTTTTATTGCGTACAGAGATACAGCTCTTAGTATGTAAGCCAAACAAACTTACAGCACATGCAAATTTGGATACTTTGATTCTTTCGTCTTTTCTTCGTAGATCATCATAATGACTTTCAATTAAATAACCGGTTTTCGATGTACGTTAAAGCTTGAAGATGACCTAGTAAGCCGAAAACCGGGTAACCAAGTGGAAATGGACTTGTAGAACATACACAAAATTGTACTTTGATGTCAGTATGATGTTGTACTACCAAGAATCAGTGAAAATGTCTTTATTTACATTTTCTCTAAGTTTGTTTGGCTTTCACATTCACAGCTATATCTCTGAACTCAATAAAAATTGTACACATGTTATGTGAAAATATTAATTCGATTCGTCTATAATATCACCTCCTAAAACATTTACGACTACTCTCGAGACAGCAACTACGTCCCTCTGAGCAGGAGACAAGTACACATTTTTCAAACAAATTCGCGACTTGGCTCCGTTCGTCAGCTGGGTTTCCAAATCGCCGCGGTGGAGTAGCCGAGCGGTCTAAAGCGTCTCGCTGCGGAGTGCGCGGTTGCTCGCCGTGGAGGTTCGAGTCCTCCATGGGGTATGGGTGTGTGTGTTTGTCCGTAGGTTAGTTTACCTAGGTTTAAGTAGTTTGTAAGCTACGGACTGATTACCACGCAGTTTGGTCCGATAGATTTACAGACATTTGGTTCCCCAATCGGTCGTCTGCGCATGCGCGAAGCACTTCCATACACGTGAGAATAGGATTCATCCTATTCCGTCTTCAAGGCGTCATATGCATGCATCTTGTGTAAGCGAACGCATCTAAATGGTACGCGACCGGCGCTACCGGTGCATTATGGGTAACCTCGTAAGCTATCACTTCCCGTGCAGAAAGGGCTTTAGAAAATGTTGACTAATGAAAATGAACTTTCATGATCGCTTTTTGTGTCAGTCATAACAGATGACGCAGTTTCTGGCCGCTCTAGTGGAACTGATGCGAAATAAAATAACGATACCGCTCAACCACCGACACAAACACCAATTCGACCACTCCGAGTGTTTGATGAACAAAATGAAGAATGGAAAGAGTATGTAAAACAACTGCAGGAAAACTTCACAGAAAACGATGTTCAACGTGAGACACTCCATTTTTTTTTTTTTTTTTTTTTTTTTTTTTTTTTTTTTTTTTTTTTTTTTTTTTGGTCAGGCGTTACGATTTTGGTGTGGTTCATGGTGTGGGTTCCTGAAATAATGTACTTGAGTGGCCAAGTATGTGGTCCTGACAGTTGGGATACCAGTTACTTTGGAATAAGGTTGGGCACCTCGGACTTATTCTGAGTCGTGGCCACCTTTGTGCTCAGACGGAAAAGACTTCCAAATCCCAAGTCCCTCAACCGTTAGGGGTAAAACGCAGTGGGGCCCTGGGAAAGTAAGGCTAGCAGCCTGCTTCCCAGGTACTTCAATATCATGCTGACAACAATCAGAGCTAACTGCCTCGGACCTTTGGAGGTGGTGGAGTCCCACCTCTAATTGAGAGACCAAGGAATCGTCCAGGGGAGAGAAGAGAACGAATTCGGAGACTACAAGGTCTACCTATCAGGAGTCAAAGCAGGACGAGCCCATTGGGGTGTAGGGCTTTACATCAGGAAAGCAATCGAACCCACCATAATTGCAATAAGATACGTAAATGAGCGACTGATGATAGATTTAACCATCTCCAGCAAGAAAATTAGGATTGCGTCAGTGTATTCGGCCTGTGATGGGACAGATCAAGATGAGATGGACAGATTTTACAAAGCACTTAGCGATGTAGCTGTTAGAGTGAAGGACAAGGATAGTGTTTTGTTCATGGGTGATTTCAACGCCAGGGTAGAAAATCGAACAGAAGGGTATGAAAAAGTTATGGGTAAGTTTGGAGAGGATATGGAGGCCAACAGGAACGGAAAACAGCTCTTAAATTCCTATTCCAGTATGAGCTGAGTTATTACAAACTCCTTTTTTAAGCATAATGACATTCACCGGTATACTTGGGAGGGAAGGGGAACCAGATCTGTCATTGACTATATAATAACAGACCAGGAATTCAGGAAGATAGTCAAGGACACGCGTGTTTTCAGGGGGTCCTTTCATGATACTGATCATTATTTAATCTGCAGTGAAATTGGTTTTGTGAAGCCAAAAGTACAGAAAGTCAGGTCCGTATGTAAAAGGATAAGAGTGGAAAAGCTTCAAAACAAGGAAATTAGGCACAAATACATAACAATGATATCGAAAAGATACCAGTTAGTTGAATGTAGTCATTTACAGTGACTGGAAGAGGAATGGACAAAGTACAGAGACACACTACTAAAAGTAGCTAGAGAATGTCTTGGAACAGTAGTGTGGAAAGGCAGGAAGAAGCAGACAGCTTGGTGGAATGTCACAGTCAAGACAGCCTGTAAAAAGAAAAAGATGGCATTTCAAAACTGGCTCCATACTAGAAATCAGGCAGACAGAGAAAGTTATGTTGAAGAAAGGAAAAAAAGCCAAACGGATAATTACAGACTCAAAGCAGAAACCATGGAAAGACTTTGGAAATAAGCTAGAAACTCTGGGTCAAGCCGCGGGAAAAACATTCTGGAAGGTGGAAAACAAGACGAGGGCGCTTCTCAAGGATGCGGATTTACCGGAGGGTGTCGCCAAGAAACTGCTACCTCAAGGTCCGGTACCGCCAAGACTTTATGGACTCCCTAAGGTTCACAAAGATGGGGTGCCGTTACGTCCCATTGTCAGTAACATCAGAGCACCTACATATTTGTTGGCCAAATACTTGACGGGAATATTAAGTCCTTATGTGGGTAAATGCCCCCATCACATCCGTAATTCCGTGGATTTTGTGAAACGCCTTAACAACTTCAGGCTGGATGAGTCAGCTATCATGGTGAGTTTTGACGTCGTTTCGTTGTTTACGAGGGTGCCCCTTCGAGAGTCTCTAGATTTGATTGGTCAGAAATTTGACGAGAAGACCACCGAACTTTTTAGGCATGTCTTGACCTCTACGTATTTTCTTTTCAATGGCGAATACTACGAACAAACGGAGGGAGTCGCCATGGGTAGCCCACTCTCCCCTGTGGTCGCAAATTTGTATATGGAGAATTTCGAGGAAGAAGCCCTGGCATCATCTGAATGGAAACCCAATTGCTTTTTCCGTTACGTAGACGACACTTTCGTCATCTGGCCACATGGTATGGATAAACTCCTTGACTTCCTTACACATCTGAACTCCATACACCCCAACATCAAATTCACTATGGAGACTGAAACGGAGGGTAAATTGCCGTTCCTTGACGTCTTGGTCAAGAGAAGAGCTGATGGCACCCTGGGTCATAGTGTATATCGGAAGACAACGCACACTGATCTGTATTTACACGCAGACAGCTGTCACCACCCTTCACAGAGGAATGGGGTACTTAAAACTCTAGTACATAGGGCGCGCACTATCTCCGACGCAGAGAGTCTACCCCAGGAATTGGAACACCTGAGAACTGTATTTCGAAAAATTGGGTACTCAGAGTGGCAGATTCAGCGGGCTCTCCGCCCAACCACTACAACACAACCTGTGGAAACGGATGAAAACGCAAGGGAGGATGTAGGCACTGCGTTCGTTCCATATACCGGCGCACTCTCAGGGAAGATCGCCCGAATTTTGAGAAAACACCAGGTTGGAACTGTTTTTTGTCCGCCGAATAAAATTCGTGCAATGGTGGGGAGCGCTAAAGATGATCGGTTTGAGGAAGGCGGGCGTGTACCAGATTCCGTGTCAGTGTGGAAAGTCATATATTGGACAGACGGTGCGTACCGTCGAGGATCGATGCGTTGAACACCAGAGGCACACACGATTGATGTATCCGAGCAAGTCGGCGGTCGCTGAACATTGTTTGTCGGAGAATCACGCCATGGAGTATGAACACACTAGGATTCTGGTACAGACGTCGAGATACTGGGACTGCGTCATTAGAGAGGCCATTGAAATTCACACAAGTGACGACCTCATAAACCGTGACTCTGGCTATAATCTTAGCAAAGCTTGGGAACCAGCGATTGGGTTAATTAAGAGTAAATCTACCAAACGTAACGAAGTGACGACCACGGCGGACAGAGCCCTCACATCGACGTCATCTCAGACGCCGGCGCAATCGGTTCCACTGCGCGGCCGCGGCGCGGGGCGCGGACCGCGGAGGGGTCGCTCCGCGGGCCGATGGTATTTAAATGGCCCGCTACCGGGCTAGAACCCAGTTCCCTTCGAGCAGCCGTAGCGTGCGGATCTCTGTGCCGGCGCGTTTCCAGGAGCTCAGTCCGTCAGTTCACCTGATGATGGCGACATGTATGATCGCCGAAATATTGTGCCCGTTGGACACTACAGACCGGCAGTACACCCGTGGATATTTTGATCATTCTGGAGCGTAATTAGCAGTCTTCGAAAGGGAGAGAAGAAGGAATTAAAAAGTGTTTTGGACAGTTCAGGAAGGCTGCTAGTCAATCCTGTGGATGCCTTGAACAAATGGAGGGAATATTTTGAAGAATTGCTCAATGTAGGTGAGACGTTCAGTGATTTGTCAGATTTTGAAATAGAATGGGATAGATATGAAGATGGAAACAGGCTCACATTTGCGGAAGTGGAGAAAATGGTCAATAGATTGCAGTGCAATAAAGCGGCTGGGGTGGATGAAATTAAGCCGTCACTCGTCAAATACAGTGTAAGGTTAGGCTTCAAATGGTTACACAGGATAATTGAAAAGGCGTGGGAATCGAGACAGGTTCCGTCTGACTGGACGAAAGCGGTAATCAAGCCAATTTTCAAACATGGAAACAGAAAAGATTGTAACAACTATTGAACTAGCTCTTTAATTAGTGTAGTAGGCAAAATATTCTCAGATATTGTTGAAAGGATAGTGCGAGTATTAATTGAGGACAAGTTAGATGAAAATCAGTCTGGGTTTAGGCCTCGTAGAAGCTGTCAAGGCCAGATCTTTAGCTTACGGCAGGTAATGGAAAAGTGCTATGAGTGGAATAGGAAATTGTATCTATGTTTTATAGATCTAGAAAAGGCTTATGACCGTGTTCCTAGGAGGAAGTTAGAGTAGACGGCGAATTAAGCTCATGGTTCAGGGTAGTTTCAGGGGTAAGACAAGGCTGCAACCTGTCACCACTGTTGTTCATATATTCGTAGATCATATGTTGAAAATAGTAGACTGGCAGGGCGGGATTAAAATAGGTGAAAACAAAATTAGCAGTCTCGCATATGCGGCTGACATAGTTGTAATGGCAGATTCGATTGAAAGGTTGCAAACTAATATTTCAGAGCTCGATCAGAGGTGAAAGGGTTATGATATGAAGATCGGCATCTCCAAAACGAAAGTAATATCTATGGGAAAGAGATTTAAACAGATTGAGTGCCAAATAGGAGGAACAAAGTTAGAACAGGTAGACAGTTTCAAGTACCTGGGATGTATTTTCTCACAGGGTGGCAACATAGTGAAAGTACTGGAATCGAGGTGCAGCAAAGCTAATGCAGTGAGTGCTCAGCTAAGATCTACTCTCTTCTGTAAGAAGGAAGTAAGTACCAACACTAAGTTAACAGGACGGCACAAATATCCATGCCCGAGGGGGCATTCGAACCCCCGACCGTAGTGGCCATGCAGACCGTGACTGTGGCGCCTCAGTCCCGCGGGCAACGCGGCCGGCTGCAAAAAACTACTATGGTCATCAGTCCCGAAACAAAATTAGCAATGAGACTCGTGAGCTCGGCATCGGAGGGTAAGAGGAGTCGAGATAGAGCAAGAAGAAAGTACTTAGATTCGGTGAAGAATGATTTTGAAGTAAAAGGCTTAACATCAAACGTGGCAGCAATGTTAGTATTGAATAGGAGATCATGGAGGAATTTTATTAGAGGTACTATGCTCCAGACTGAACGCTGAAAGGCATAATCAGTGTAATGTAGATGATATAGACTGACACAATTATTATGGAGAACTGATTTCGGCGTTGACAGAATATTACTACGCCCATATCCAAGTAGCTGCTGCCAGATTCAATTTTTTTTCGCTTTCAAAGCAACTACAGCAAACACATATAGAGTTGCTGACGGAATTATTAACGTTGTCGTCATCCTTAGACTGATTACGCCTTTCAGCGTTCATTCTAGAGCATAGTGCCCTTAATAAAATTCCTTCATGATCTCCTGTTCAGTGCTAACAATGCATCGTCTGATTCGTCAAAATCATTCTTGACTGAATTCAAGTACAGGTATATTCAAAACGAAGAAACAGGTTTCAAAGATTTATATCTTCTAAACTGCAAAAGATAGAACCATAATTCCAATGTTTCTAGACAGACAACAGTGTAACGTTTGTACGTAAAACTGATTCCGTTAAGACTTAAGTATGATGTGCCATATCTCTTAACAAAGTTTCCTGTTCACGGAGAAAACTGTGATAGCACCAACTAATCAAAAATGGTTCAACATTGGTTATATCTTCAACATGGAGAGGATTCACATGGCTTCATCTTCATGCAAGATGGTTCTCTGCCTCATTTCTGTACCAACATTCGTTACCGGCATGACACCATTCTAGGGTGTTGGATTGAATGAGGAGCAGCAGAAGATCATCAACCACGGCCTCCCACGTTTCCGCACCTCACACCTTGTGTCTTTTATCTGTTCAGTTATGTAAAAGACAGTGTTTCTTATGCCATTGTTGCCTGAACCCTTTGGAAGTCTGCTACATCAAACTGTTGGGACTGTGAATTTAATAACGAGAAACGAGCTGCTTTATGTGTTGCAAGAAATGAGCCACTGTTTCAAATTTAGCTATGTATCACATGGTGCTTATACTGAATGTATAAAAATTAGACCTTTTCTCTTTCCAGGAACGTTGGAATTGCGTGTCTGTTTTTCATTGTTTGAAAGCCATAAACTTTTGAAATCTGTTTCTTCATTTTGAATGGCCCTTTTTTTTCTCCTTGATTTACCTCGACTCCTCTCACGCTCTACTGCTGACCCCATGAGCTTCTCCCATGCGTGTAACATGACCCCACCCTCTCAGCCTCTTCGCTCTAACTACTTCATCTATGGTGTTCATTCCCAGTTTTTCTTTGATTTCCTCATTATGGACACCCTTATGCCATTGTTTCCATCTGTTAGTACCTACTATAATCCTTATCTTACTAGATACTGTAAATTCGATTAAGACAAGCCACTTTCCGATGAGATGCGTCGTGTTGCATTTACGCAGCACATTGAATTTTTGTTTTTCCTTTATTGTTATTTAACAGCTATGAAAAATACACAGGTAGGCTGGCAGCAGCCTCCTACGATGCTCTTCAGCCATGTGGTTTTACATAATTGACGTGAAGGCTTTAAGAAACAATAAAACAGAGTTAAATATGGGAGAACATTAAAATCTCGACATGTAGCAATGTTGGAGCATGGAAACATGCAACATAGTTAAAACACAGGTAGTTAGATAAAAGTCTGTGCCACGACGACGATAAAAGCACACACTGAGAGACTGAGCATTATACACGACGAAGACACTCTTAAAAACTTGCGATTGCAACACTTGTCTGGAATCGGTGGATGCACTATTAAAACACATTGACGACGACATTCGTGACACTGGACGGAACACTGAGTTAAAACACTTGCCAGACGGGAGGGCCCAGCAGGAGAAGGGAGGTTGAGACGGGGTGGTTGTAAGCACGGGGTGAGGGGACGGAAAAGGGGCGGGAGAGTGTAGGTATACCAGGGGATTACGGGAATCTATCTAGCGGGTAATGTACAGGAGCCGGATATGTTCGAGAAACTGGAGGAGGTAGGGAAACGGGATGACGTCGTATAGGATCCTCGTGAGGGAGGGCGTTCAAGGAAACTCTCTCTTTAACATCTCAGGAACAAACATTTGCTAAATTTTTAACAGCTGCAGTTCCAGTGTAACCAGTCTTACGACTGGCGTAGCTGGAGGGCAGCCGAAACGCAGCACTGCTCTCGTAGATCTCGCCTGTGCACCTGGTCATTAAAAGGAGAACGTGGAGACTTTTTACAAGAGTCGCCATATATGAGATAGACCAGTTTAAAGAACGACGATGTGTCCTGCCGTCCCGTCATCCGGGCGTGCCCAGCGAGAACATGTCTGACCCGATTTCCTTCGCGAGACCTGAGCTGGTCGTTGTTCGTTAGTGAAGAAGGGAGCGACGTGCTCATGGCGACGTGAAACGCACCTCTAACCGGCTTTATTGGCACGGAGACGTTCGGAGAAAATCTTCGACTGATAGAAAATGCTACACATGTAGTTGTCACATTTAAACTTTCATATAATAAGGAGTAAGATAAAGAACCATTTTATACTAGTTTTACTTTTGACTCCAAGATCGTATAGCTTGAGTAGTTCAACAATTTCTCCAATCTACAAGCCTAATATTAATTGACAGCAGCTCTTTAAGGAGCAGCGAGAAGGTTGGCATAAAATTATTTTTGCAAGGTAAGTATTGGAAAGGAAGTGTCTGAGGGAAGTATGGCAGGCAGGGGGTGAGGCAAATGGCGCTGAGTTTCCCCTTTGCTGTTTAACGAATTCTTTGATGAAGTGAATTACAAGTGCTCGGTTCCAAAAAGAGGAGTGTGTGCTCGGGAGGAGTGTGTGTTCGGGGATCTGGAATAACATATATACGGAAGGAGGAAGGAAACTTGGAGTTTAACGTTCCGCTGACAGCGTGGTCACTAGAATGTTAAAATGTTTGTAGAGTTTATGGGACTTAACTACGGGGTCATCAGTCCCTAAACTTACAAACTACTTATGAACTAGCTAATACTAAGGACGGCACAAATATCCATGCCCGAGGGGGGGGGGATTCGAACCCCCGACCGTAGTGGCCGTGCAGACTGTGACTGGCGCGCCGCAGAACGCTCGGCCACCGTGGCCGGCGTGGTCATTAAAGACGGAGCTTACGCTCGGAAGGTTTGGGTAAGGAGTTGGAAGGAAATCGGCCGTGCCCTTTCAAAGGAACCATCCCGGCATTTGCCTGGAATGATTTAGGGAAATCCTGGAAAACCTAAATCTGGATGGCTGGAGGTGGATTAGAACCACCGTCCTTCCGAATGCGAGTGCAGTGTGTTACCACTGTGCCACCTCGCTCGGTAACATCTATACGATTTGTGAATGACCTGGTATAATAGCAAGAAGCGAAAGTAGTGTAGAAAAATTTCAAAATATTTGAATAACATTGAAGCGTATGGTATGAAGATCGATGAAAGAGAAATAAAAGTGCACGCAGATTGACAAAGGATATAAAATAGCCAGTATGAATCTTCTTGAACAAAATAAAACACCAATGAGATGAGAATAATAAAAGGTTTATAAGAAACCTCTTGGCCCAGATTTTACAGCTTATAAACGATCTTCTTCAGAAGGATAGCACACTAGTTACATGATGTATAGAAGCAAAAATAAACGTGTAGCTATAAGACTTGCGTAATCATAAAACTACATCTTTCAGTAATATGATGTAACGAGTGTGCTTTCCTTCTGAAGAAGACGCATTTATGAGCATTTTTAAGATTTTTTTAAGGTTATATTGGAATGAGACACAATAAAATCACCTAACAGGGGGCTTTAAAATACATCGGAAGGACAATAACGAAGGGCCTACCATGAATTGTAAGACCGAATTGCGATAGCTAAGAAAAACTTTCCATAGGGAAACCGAGGAAATGGCGCCAAGGAAACGCCGAAAGCCTTATAGAGTGTAGCGCAAAATGTAGCTGAGACAGAGATTGCGGATAGAGGGAGAAATGAAAGTATTTGAGATGAGGATGTCAAAGAGAAAGGAAAGGATCGTTCAGTACCGAGAGTAAATAATCGAGAAGTGCTATAAATAACGGGAGAGAAAGATACTCTTGGAAGCTAGAAGAAAATAAAAACAAGAATTCGCAGACTCGTGTTATAATTGGACTGTTCATAGTGCATGCTTTGGAGAAATTATTTGATCTGAAGCAGAATGAAACGAAGGAGAAGAATAAAGATGGTAGATGACATTAAAGGTAGTGGAAGCAAAATGCATATGTAGGTACAGCAGAAGACAGAAGGATGTTAAAAGTGTGAGACGGCCTGTCTTCGAGCAAAACAAAGTACGCAATATGGGTACGTATCTCAAGTTCTTCCTCATTGAGAGCCTTTTCCTTCCACTGGTAACCCATATTTCCCATGACTCTGTGACTTTCTTCTGTAACGTGAACAGTTTGGGCCAAACTATATTGTTACGCAGGCATGCTTTTGTCACAGTTTTTGTGGAAGGAACCTCAGATGTTTTCAGTACAAAAAGATAAGTCGATAGCTGGAGGATACGAGTCATGGCTTCTTGTTCGTGTAACTACCCACGATATTGAGGCTGGTGTGGCCCAACTCGGCAGCTTTGCTATAGACCTGTTTGTTGAAACGTATTGACTCATCCAATTTTAGATGGCCCCAGGCAGTTAGTAAATTCGTAACTTATGTCCCAGGATGCTCATAACCTGCGCTTTTCAAACGTTTACTCTTGCCATTTCAGGTTTACAGCCCCCAAGATTTTTACAGATCGATTCCAACATTGTAAGGATAATGTGTGGCAAAGGCGAAATTATAAAATATCTGCTCCAGTAGTTATTTAATTCTTCATCCTTTTTGTACTAATTGTTACATGATAATAATAGTAAACTTTCCTGTACACTAAGCATAAGAAATGGGCGTTATGCACACTAAATTGAATTTAACAGCCAAAAATTATAGTAATGATTAGTGTTAATGAACGCAATATATAACAGCTTTAGAATGTAACTGTATTACACTGGGTTAATGTCATGAGAGCGTCCTAATATCACATCAGACCTCAATTTTCCCAGCGAAATGCAGCAACAGAATATTCAGCCACGCTACGTTTATAGCCGTCAACCTACTTGTAGTTATAGATTTTTGCGAAGCTGTTGTCGGCGCAGGATTTTGTACCCCAATTGACCTCTCTATTATGTCCCATAAATATTTGTTGCGATTCATGTCGAGCGCTTTGCGAGTCCAAATCGTTCTCCCTGAACAGCCCATCATGTTCTTCAAACCGATCGCCAACAGTTATGGGCCGGTGACATGGCGCAGAGCCATCCATTAAAATTTCCATCGTTATTTGGGTGGCTGAATTTATGAATGGTCGCAAATAGTCTCCAATCAGCCGAACATAACCATTTTCACTTACCCCTTTACCTGGCAAAACGTGTTTCGTTATTTTTACAGCATTCTTTTACATTAATATTATACCTTGAGTGACAAACGAAAAGTTGTTTGAATAAATTTCAGTATACTAGAACCAATAGAAAATTGATGCCAAAGATCACTTTATTTTTTATTTTTTTTTATTTTTTTATTTTTGCGCAACCAGTTTCAGCAGTCAAGCTGCCATCATCAGGTGCTCTACAAATATACAAGAACGAATGTAACAACTGCATACAAAATTTTTTACAAAAAATCTTATTTGCCTAATGTTATATACTTACCATTTACATTAAATAACACAAGTTTTGTTGATATTTATGGAGAGTGCTTAGTTTAAAAAACTTGCTTGTGCAAACTATACAAAATTACAGACCGTCAAATTTTTGATACATTTTCGTCAATATCTCCTTCATCTGATATTTTATCTGAATTGAAATGAATAAACACTAGTTTTAAGCCACTTAGTTCATATTTCGTCACTCTCTCCTTATACAGTTCCGCTAGAATTCCTTCAAATGTAAGTCCATGCGGTGTTTTTTCATCCCCTTCGAACTGTAAAATGTGGAAAATTTCATACATTACTAACAATTAGATCTCAAGAGTACATATAGTAATTTTTGTATATAGGACGTTTATAAGCCAACAAAATACTCATAAGTAACATGGTGTTGTTCCATTATTGGGACACACAAACTAAACTGATATTGCATTTACTTCAGGATATTCAATAATGAATTTTACATGGATGTCCGTATACTAATAACACACCCAGATTTCGAACAGCGCGCAGCACACCCAGACGATGACCCATCCAAGCGCTAGTCAAGCCCGACAGTGCTTATCTTCCGTGGTCTAGCCGGAACCAGTGAATCGACTGCGGCATGGTCGATGGCGAAAAGCATCCAAATATTTTAAAAACATCGCTGCCCGTCACTGCTTCAATATACTTTCATTCACCACGATTGGTTTCCGTGTAAGAAAGAGCAATTTACATGTCAATCAATTGCAAAAGAACATTACACATGAAATAACAGTTCAAGAATAATATTTTACTACACAATACTATAAACAATACCCAACCAAAGTTAGCTGTGGGACCCAACCGAAAAAATGAAAGAATCTTTAGCCCCCCAAGTTTCTTTGCAAAAAATCAGCCGGAAAAAAAATCGTGACACTTGACACGTGACCAGCGACAAGTGCCCAAGATTAATTTACATAAACCGCTAACTGTAACTACATACATGTACGCTTACAAGGTATTTCTAAAGTGGCCACTAATAACAGTGTTCATTTAAAAGTCAAATGCACTTCGTAGAAAAACGAAGGCAGAATCCAAGACTCAGACCTTATTTACACCCAAGCAAGCAACAGTTTAGCTTTAAATGTAAGTATATTTTACTTTGAGCGCTGTTCTCACATTTCTTATTTCCTGCACGTAGAAATCTGGATTGGTTCTGAAACGCAAAGATGCCATAAATGTAACTACTTTCGGAAGGTGCAGCCTGCACAAAATTCGTTCCCATTCATATATTAAAGTTGTGAATGCATTTTCCTCACATAAAAGGCTAAACTGACCGCATAAAAACAATGAAAAATCTAGGAACCTTCACTAAAATACATGTATCTTCGCCATCCTCGTGTAGCGTCACGTCATCAAAACTCCAGTCAATAATAGACCGTTTTGGATCACGTGACCTAATCTTGAAATTTAAATATTTTTTAAACTTTCATTACAAAAAAAATGACACATGCATTACAATAATGATGACCGAAAATACTATTTGACTGCATAACAACAATTTTGACTATATCTCTGATTGTTGGGCCTGCGGTGTAGTAGATGTCGTTGAAGGACATTGAAATAAAAGGGTAGGGAATCACTGCTTAAAGTTTATTATTTATCACTACAGCTGTTTCAACACTTTGCCATTTTGAAGTGCCTGCGTGTATGCAAGAATTCCATTAATTTAATTTTACATCTTATTACGAGCTAATGCAACAAAATTACATATATATATATATTTAATAACGTCTACGATGATTTTATGTTCGTAGTTAGGTTAACATCTGGCGTTCCTGTTATAGTAATTGTTATACTTTATTAATTTTTTTACGATTACATATGTTATTAGCTGCCAGGTTTTTTGCAGCTTGATCTGGTATGATGTTAAACTGTATACTAGAAAAATTTTATATTTTGCTTAATTTTAAATAGATCTGCCAAAGATGTTTTATGTATATAAGGTAATAGACTACCTTACCAGAGACGTTTGGGCCAGAGAGACTTATGTTTTTAGCTACATCTGGTCATTTATCATATCTGTGCTCCTAAGACTTTTTCATCGATGATGTCAATAAAGGTAACTAGATAATTTTTATGTTTTAAATGTTCAAATGTTTGTAAATCTGTAAGCTGCGTAGTCATCAGACCGTAGCTTACAAACTACTTAAACCTAACTAAACTAACATACGGACGAACACACACACCCATGTCCCAGGGAGGACTCGTACCTCCACGGCGAGCAACCTCGTGCTCCGCAGGGAGACGCTTTAGACCGCTAGCCTACTCCACCGCGGCTTTATGTTTGAAATCGTCAAGTATTTCATTTGGATAATTTTTTGTGTGAATTTACAGGGTGTATCAAAAATAATGGCGTAAACTTACACGGTTGAAAGTACTCGATAATATAAACAAAAAGTCCCAGTCAGCGAGCCGTTTGCTAGATAATGACGAATGTATGGTTCCAAGCCGTCATTGACGACATTGTAACCATTGTCCTAGTTAGTACACATTAATTTGAAATGTAGACTTTAATAGTAAAGATTTACTTCATATTTAGTTCACATTTCACTGGTTTTATTGTAAACATCGTGCAAGTTTGCGCCATATTTCAAGTTCCTCCGAAAGATTCATTCCTGATCCCTTTGGTATTTTATGTAATATCGTTAGTTGCTGATGTGAAAAATATCTAGTATCGCCGTGGTTCGGAACCCACGTTAAACTGCAGTTCACCCTATAACTGGCTGGGTAAGTCAGTTCGAAGGTCGGAGGAAGGCAACGGCATACCACCTCCAAACAGGACCATGCCTAGTAAACCAATGTGTTGTTCAAATCAATCTTCGGATTGTTGACTGCTTTACCTTATCATTAGTGCATTTTCGATGTTAAGTGCTGAGTGGTTCCTACATACATCTCAGAAACGAAAACCACTCAGCACTTAACATCGAAAATGCACTAACGACATTACATAAAATACCAAAGGGATTAGAAATGAATATTCTGGAAAATACGAAAATGGCCTATTTAATAACGACAATGATCACTTCTGAAATCTAGATCGAAATATTTTTCCATGTGTCAAAGCATCCTTACCAACATTGAAAAGTTACGTAAGGTCCATTGATCGCCATTCTCCCAGCCGACTATAGTACCTCAGTCCAGCAGGCGTAGTGTCGTAGACTGCTTGTCCTGTCTGCCTGTGGCAAAGTTGTAGAAGTTTGGCCCTAAACTTCGTCTCCGGCATCTCCAGAGAGGCTTCTGTATCTCACACTGAAACTTTTTTCCCCCACACTCACTTCTGAAGACCATTAACACCATCATTAAAGCTCGCTGCTGTTCATATCACGTCGCCGAGAGAAAAAAGTAACGTGGCTGCAGTAGGGAGGTTAATGTAAGGAGTCTTGGGTGAGGCAGAGCAGGGCGTGCTTTACGGCAGGGCTGGTGGCGGTATCAGCAGGCTATCTGGCAGTAAACAGGCGCCTGCTGGAAGTCACTGCCTGGCCCTCTGCGGCACAGCTGTAGGGGCGGCGGCGTCTGTCAAGGGCCGTGTTGACGACAGCGCTCAACGGCCGACCGACTTCAAAGTAGCAGCGTTAGCACTCCTATAATGCCAGGACTTGCATATGGACTTACAATCTAACAAGGAAAGTACTCGGGCTCGAACAAACACAAATATACCAAAATCGTGTGACAGATAATGTAGAGGTCCGTTATTGCACTAGCGATACTCTCGCATCTGCAAAACTTTGCAGTCGCCCATTAGAGGCCTCTGTGTGTACCATGCCGCAATGCACTTTGAGCTGCCGGTACAACAGTCGGGACCAGTAGGGACAGTGTGGTGTGCATCTGAAGTTGCGTTTTGTGACGTCATTTGTGTAGTGAAGCGTCAGATGGGCCGGCGATTGATAATCAATCCTGCTAATGTTTTGCGGTTAGTTGAGAGGAAATTCCGAAGAGCCCTTCTTCGCGGATACGGTCTTGGTGTAGAAGATGAATCATTCCCAGTTTTCCGGTATCTATTATAGTGCAGAAATATCAGCGTACATTAGAAACACTATAATAGATACAAGTTTACATGCGAATGATTCATCAAAAATGTTCAAATGTTTGTTAAGCTTATGGGACTTAACTACGGGGTCATCAGTCCCTAAACTTACAAACTACTTATGAACTACCTTATACTAAAGACGGCACAAATATCCATGCCCGAGGGGGGATTCGAACCCCCGACCGTAGTGGCCGTGCAGACCGTGACTGAAGCGCCTCAGACCCCTCGGCCACCGCGGCCGGCAATGATTCATCTACTACAACAATACCATCTTCACGAAGAAGATTTCTTCGTAACTTCATCTCAACCAGTCACAGTATAGTAGCAGGATTGTTTACCAATCGCCGACCCATCCGACACTTCACCACACAAATAACGTCACAAAACGCAACTTCAGAGGCACACTGCACCGTTATGGTGTACCGGCAGCTCAATGTGCAAAGCGGCATGGCACACGCAGAGGCCTGTAAAGGACGACAGCAGAGTTTTGCAGATGCGGGAGTATCACTAGTGCAATAAGGAACGTTTACATTATCTATCATACGATTTTGGTGTATTTCTGTTTGTTCGAGCCCAAGTACTTTCCTTGTAAGTCCAAACATGAACCCGACTTCGACGGGCAGCTAAGAAAGTTGTTTTCATAGAATATATGACTTCAACTGCTAGTGGGCAAAGCTGAAAATGTGTACCCAGCCGGGATTCGAACCCGGGTCTCCTGCTTTCTAGGCAGCTGCGCTGACCCCTACACCACTGGGGACACAGTGATCACCGCACCTCGGTGCGGTGATCACTGTGTCCCCAGTGGTGTAGGGGTCAGCGCAGCTGCCTAGAAAGCAGGAGACCCGGGTTCGAATCCCGGCTGGGTACACATTTTCAGCTTTGCCCACTAGCAGTTGAAGTCATATATTCTATGAATATTAAATAATGACAGCTGCAGGATCAGAATGTGACGTCTGTTCTTTCCGAACAGACGCCACAGGAATATATAAGAAAGTTGTGTTACAGCCACTACGAAAACGATACTCATCCAGTGGTGGGAGGTTTTCGTGTGGATCAGATTACCACAGAGACAGGAGCTGCCACGAAACACAGCCTCTGACAAAGTTCGGTGAATAGTCCTGTAACATTAACGAAGATGAACTACGGTCCGTCTAAATAGTCATCTCTCATAACTAAGTGCTACTGAGCTCTGCGATATATGGCCCGGAAACTTTGCACGAAGTGTTCCCTTGTAATGGTGTTCAAAGGCCTCGTCACGTCTCGTTCGATGTCAGGAATATCGTCGTATCTCTTTGCTTTCCAGGCAAGTTTGAGTCGGGGGAATAGGAAGAAGTCTGGTAGATTGAGATCAAGTTGCACCACGCCCTTTTTTTGCCAGACACTGACGATATTGACTGTGAAAGACCACTGTTATTTGTAAAATTAATTCTAGCTGAAAGGAGCCAGTTAAAAGCTTATTTTATATAATTCTGGCCGTAAAAAAACAGCTAAAGGATTCACGTGAACTACTATCTACTTTCTGCAACAGAATCTTGTTCGCCGCGGTGGAGTAGCCTAGCGGTCTAAGGCGTCTCGTTGCGGAGCGCGCGGTTGCTCGCCGTGGAGGTTCTAGTCCTCCCTGGGGCATGGGTGTGTGTGTGTGTGTGTTCGTCCGTAGGTTAGTTTACCTAGTTTGTCAGCTACGGACTGATGACCACGCAGTTTGGTCCGATAGATTTACAAACATTTGAACATTTGAGAATCTTGTTCCCTGGCCCAGAATTTAGGACTGACTCAAAATTTAATTTAGCAGCAGGAACACAAAGAGACGGTGGCCAACATACATCATAGATCACGAGAATTACACACAATCGCCGGCCGCGGTGGCCGAGGGGACTGAGGCGCTCCAGTCACGGTCTGCACGGCCACTACGGTCGGGGGTTCGAATCCCCCCTCGGGCATGGATATTTGTGCCGTCCTTAGTCTTAGCTAGTTCATAAGTAGTTTGTAAGCTTAGGGACTGTTGACCCCGTAGTTAAGTCCCATAAGTTCTACAAACATTTGAGCATTTTTTGAACACACAATCATTAATATACAAGCCACTCATGAAGATGGCAGAGAGAACATTAATGGCGCAACGGAATTAAAAATATGAATATATGCATCTGAATTTGTTCTCAGCACTGGTGAAAAACAACATTAAATAAAAGGAAGTATAAAATTCTTGAATATTCAAGAATTTTATTCATATAACGATCGCAGAAACTCCTTGAAGACCAATAGGTCTTGCTTTGATAAAAGGGAGAGTACTCATTAACTAATATTCATAAGTAGAATAAAATTTCACTGACAATAAATTATTTATTCAATTCAAACACGAGCAAATGGGGGAACCAATTTTGTTAAACAATAAAAATGCATCCCATTGAAACTTAAGTTAAAGTAATCTGAACTGAATATCATGGGAGGAGGGATTTACAATCAACAAGCATTCAGCCACTCACACGCGCGAAGCAAAGCGAAACTCACCCAACTCAGCGTGCTGATACGAAGCAGAAGCAGGCGCCGCTATCGTAGGCGAAATTCAGCGAACCAGGATGTGCCACACAACTCAAGGAAAATAAACTTCGTAGGTGGCTCTGGTCTGTCTTTCTTTACTTGAGAAGGTACGCGATAATAGCAAGATTAATTTCCATTTTAAATCAAAACGTGAGCATGCAGACTTACTGAAACACACGGCACGTGTCTGCTACTTTACAAATTCGCACCCCATTGAAGGCGAAGTGCTTAAAGATCGTATTCATTTCAACAAAAATCAACGGAATCATAGATTACGAGGCAAGAATACACAATATGTGAACAGTTGCGAGAACTCAAGTGACTAGCTATAAACCCTTGAAGTCAGAGTTCGGAGCCACGTGGTTCCAAAAACCAGTAAAAAATACAAAAATTCAATTTCCGAAAAATAAAGAAAATAACTACGGCATGCAACCCTTAAAAATGCGGATATCATAAGAAAGCTAAAGAAATACAGCCAGACGAGATTGCAAGCGCTTACACATATGGACGAAGTCCAATCTTCAAAAATAAAAAATGGAATGAATTCAATTTCGGAGTAAATCAACTAAGAAATACGGCATGCAGCCCCTAGAAATACGTAGTATTTCACAAACAAGCTAATAAAGGGGTTAGTACAAGGCTACAAGAGAATTTACTGACGGAGTCTGAATGCAAGGTACAAGTTGGAAACAAAACTGCAATTTAAAATAGACGGAGAGGAGATCGCTATGCAATAAGGGAAATCAGAAAGATACATACATGATTCCTTGTGTGAAGGACCTAGAAACAGATACAAGGGTAGCTGAAGCCTTTGTTCTAAGAACACGCCATGTGGAGTACATATCACTCGCAGAAGGGGAAAATGGAAAAAAATATTTCACGTGCACTACACAGAATATATTCCCGCACATTAATTGCATCCCACAAAGCTAGAAAGAAATTAAACAGGGTTCGTACACCACCAACTAGTCTCACAAAGGTTACCGATTCCCAGCCATTATCAAACCGAATTAGTTACATACTGACCGCATTTACCTAGGCAAAATCACCTAAATGAAATTGAGTACACTACCATATATGATCAGAGAAACTTATTCCAAAAATGAATCTAAGTCCTGAAGTCTAACTTGAACAACCCAGACAACGAGTCGATACCATCTTAAGAGAGGAAAGAAAATCAGAAAATCTTACCAGGTCGAGGCGCAGACACAGAGTGACCAGACGCCCAGCGAACCCTCGCCAGGGCCGGAAATCGGTATAAACCCAAGAAAGCCGCGGTGGTGGGAAGAGCTTAGACTCGCTCGCCCTACCGAGGCTCGCTACCAGGCATTGCCAACCCTACTTGTAACCAAAGGGTGGAGGAACCTCTTTGGTAGCATCAAAAGAAGCAGAGGTTGGTAACGACTACCTATCGACACGAAGCCAGAGAAACACTAGTAGCGAGCAGCCAGCAGCCGACAGCGAAAATTCTCATACATACACTCAGACTCCCATGCTAGAAGATGCTCATACATGCACATACAGAATAAAGCACGCACACATTCTCACATGGACCGTGGCGTCACGGAGAAACCGTTCATATTGCCATATTCATAGACACAGTCATAAATTATTAGCATAATAAAATCCCAGCAATATTATATTTAAAACCATGAAATTAAATGCTATTCCCCATGCCTCCGAACGAAAGGGGTTCTCGTTTAGCAAAAAAGCCCGTCTAGTGAACTTAGATAATTTACAAAGTTAAAAACCTGGGGAAGACGGCAGAGAGCCGTCTTTAAACTGTGCACAGGCGAGCGTTGTCGTGCAACTTGAACTTCCACCATACTCGCCGGGTCTCAAAACTCAAGGCCTCTTTGTATTCCTTCGATTCAGACTCGCATTGAATGGAAAGAGATTTGACGATATTCCTGACATCCAAGGAACTTGACTAGGCTTTTTAATGCCACCTAGTCTATGATAAGACGGTCGCAGCACTGCGTTGACATTAACACCTTATATAAATGGATGTTCATGTCACTTTTTTTTCTTTTTTTACTTTCGTTGACCTACAACGACCTTACTGTCACGCACCATTGGATTCGTTTCGATAGTCGCTATCAGAAAATAAGTATCAAACTATAGCATCGCACATAAATAAAAAATAGAAAAAGAACAACAACGTTGAACTTCATATCTCTGAAGCGACCCCACCTAGCAACGAAAAAACGGTCGTATTCTGCGCCCCCCCCCTCCCCCGTTGACACATGCAACTTTTATTCCACAAACTTTTCAGCACCTAACCTATCTCACTTTCGGAGTTATTCTTGGTGGCAGTGTCTGGTGCGTAACCCTGTATGGTGGCTACCGTGTATGAGGTACACTGACGGCCATCAACTAGTTTCCTCCTTCCCCATCTCACAACATTAGTAATGTTTATCTTTTGAAAACCCGCGATTAAAAAAAAAAAAAAAAAAAAAAAAACGATCAGCTAGTGATTATCAATGTGCATCAAAATCCGTACATTGTACATACTAGGTGATATTCTTTGGCCCAGGAAACATTGCTGCTCAGTTTGCCTCAAACATGGTGGACCTACAGCCACTATATGGGATTTATACCATTTTCATACCGAGTGGAAATGAAGAGCTGAATGAATTCTTAATTCGTATACACATAACCTTCAGCACCTTGAGACAATATGGAGCGTTTGGAATTCTGCTCGAACATAATCCGAGATTAACAAAACTGCTTAAAAAACACTGTATAAATGAAATACCAAACAGTTTCGCAGATTTTGTCCTACTTACCGTTAGTGAAGAAATTGTTTTTAGAAGTCACTGCGAGAAACAAGCTAACATAAAAGAATCAAGGATCATGGCTCTTTTAGTCTTTTTCATTTTGGAAGTTATTTTCACAGACTTAAATTAGCTCTTGGGTTCAAGTGCCTCTTCTCTAAGCCTTTTACACTCCAGAGTGTTTGAAAATAAACATTCTCCAGCCTTATCTTCATCGGCTCAAGAACACTCAAAGACAACGCACATACACACACACACACACACACACACACACACACACACACACACACAACACCACTAGTCCAACCATTTAAAAACATTGGTGTTAAACGTATTCAATGTATTTGGTATTTGACCGTTAAAAAACATACGTCACTTTATTTTTTACTTCTTTTAAAGGGCAGTTTTATTCCAGAACAGTACTGTGGTTCATTGGATAATCTAGTTTTTGTTTGTTGTATAGGCTACATCGAACTCAACTTTAATAAGTTTAGTGGCAAAGCATCAAAGCTCTTTCACTACTTCATACCAAGCAGTCGGTACACATTTACAAAGCAACTCGACTGACATCACAAACTTGGAACATTACTAACTTCATAAACCTACACTAACGTCCGCCCAACAGTCTCGCTAGCTATGTTTATATAGAATCATTGTTAACAATTAAACTATTTGCGATTAACTGTAATATCACTACAAGTTATAGGTTACATTTAAAGGCTGCAGGAATAAGTTGTACTACAATCAGGATTTAAAATGTAATTATCTGTGTATAATTTACATATAATTCAAAGTATTGAAATTTACAAGTTCCGAAATACGAAAATATGGTTTGTCAACAATACTTGCTGTATAACATTCATTAACTTTTTCACTGAGTGAGAGTTTCGAGATTATAAAATTTCTACAGCATTCAAATGAAGTAAGCTATCTGCCAATGTCTTTCAAGATTCTCAGTAATGTATCATCCTTTCGAAAACAAATATGTGGTGTGTTAGTTTACAATAGTTAATTTGATATTCCCGTACAACTCAGTTTTCATTCCAATAGCTATTGTTTTCAGATGATTTGTTATTACGTCGCGCAAATATTAGTTTATAACTTTTAAATTCGTAGAAATTACAAAAACAATATTTCACTATTTAAGCAATAAAACTTTTAACTCTCTCTTAATTATGATAATTTATTTAGTGAAATAATAATACCAGTTATTTAATAGCCAGCGTATTAACAAAAATCTGCAATTAAAATGTTATAGTGTTAATTTCTTTTTTGTTCAACTGAATAATGCGATACCATAACTTTCAGAACATCACTGAGAGAAAACAGTCTGTTCTGTTATAAAATTCAAAAATGCTTACAAACTACTTAAAGTAACCTAAGGACAACTCACGCACGCACACACACACACACACACACACACACACACACACACACACACACACAAAACACACACACACACACACACACACGCACGCGCGCGCGCTTGAAGAACAACTCGCACCTCCAACAAGAGCAGCCTCACAGTCCCTAACAAGGCTACTTGAACCGCTCAGCTATTCCCGCACGGTTCTTCCATTATTACGCGAAACCAAGCCTTTACGGTTCTAGGCATGAAATCAGAACAGATCTTAGCCTTCGAAGAGTTTGTTATTTGTACGAACCAAATCTAATGAAAACCGAATTCTGTATAATAACTCCACCGTCGCGCTAAATCGAGGCGTTATCCACATCCACTAGTGTTTGGAATGTGCTGTGTTTGAAACAAATGTATTTTGCCATCATTGTCATGAGTATTTGTTTACGGTGTGATTTCATGTGTGATGAAATGCTAAATAAATGGGGCCAAGCTATGATTCAGGTTCAGAAAAGAAAGCCAAACAAGAAACTGAAAGCGAATTAACCACTTGCGGGAGTTTGGCAGCGGTGAACGGCTCTGAAATGACACTGTTGTTCAGTACAAATGAAGTAATCTCGGGTTTGGGTCAAAAGCGGATTCGGGGTTGTTACCAGGATTTGCTGTTTCTTATTGGGCAGGAGCTCTTACCATATAGTGACACTCAATGCACAGTAACTAAAATCAGACGTGATTTGTTGAAAGAACTGAACAACTGAAGAGTGTTGCAGAGAAATCATGGCTATTGTGGTCTTCAGACCGCAGACTGGTTTGAAGCAGCTCTTCACGCTACCCTGCCCTGTGCAAGTCTCTTCATCTGAGAATACATTCGGCAAGCTACATCCATTTGAATCTACTTACTGTATTCATCCCTCGGTGTCCCATTACGATTTTTACCCGACACAATTCCTTCTGATGCTAACTCGACAATTCCTTGGTGTCTCAGAATGTGCCCTACCAATCTATCTCTTCTCTTAGTCAGGATATGCCAGAAACACCTTTTCTCCCCAATTCGGTTAAGCACCTCCTCATTAGTTACGTGATCTGGCCATCTAATTTTCAACATTCGTCTCTAACATCGCATTTCAAAAGCTTCTATCGTCTTTTTGTCTGAATTGATTATCGTCCACGTTTCACTCTCATACAGTGCTATACTCCAGACAAACTCTTTCAGAAAGGATTTCCTAACATTTAAATTAATACTGGATGTTAACAATTTTCGCGTCAGCCATTCTGCATTTTATATCTTCTCTACTTCGGCCATCAGAAGTTGTTTTGCTACCCAGATAACGAAACTCATTAACTACTTTTATTGTCTCATTACCTAATCTAATTCCTTCAGAATCGCCTGATTTTCTGACATTTATTCCATTACCCTCGTTTTACAATTATTAATGTTCATCTTATATCCTGCTTTCAAGACACTGTGCATTCCACTCAGTTGCTCTTCCAGATCTTTTGCAGTTCTGACAAAATTACTATGTCATCGGCAAACAGCAAAGTTTTTATTTCTTCTCCCTGAACTTTGATTCCCTCTACAAATTTCTCCTTGCATTCCTTCACTACTTGCTCAATGTACAGATTGAACAACATTGGGGAAAGACTACAACCCTGTCTTACTCCCTTCCCAACTTCTGCGTCCCTTACTTGCCCTTCGACTCGAGTAACTGCTGTCTGGTTTTTGTATAGGTTGAATATAATTCTTCGCTTCCTATACCCCTGATACCTTCAGAATTTGAAAGAGTGTATTCCAGTTGACAGTGTCAAAAGCTTTCTTTAAATCTACAAACGCTAAAAAACTTAGGTTTGCCTTTCCTTAGCCTATCTTTGCTACTTAAAAAATAATTTTCACGGAGGTATTGGAAACCCTCTTCACCATAAAAAAAATCTTTATGTTAATAATGCACTAACATACATGACACGTGGTTTCTGCTAGTTCTCGCACAAAAAAGCGCAAAATTATTTGCCTGGACTGTTACAACATGTCCTGAAAAAATGTTCGACGAAAAATATTTTGTGGTGCTTACTTCACTTCTCCCACATTCATTTCCCCATCTTTAAAGGGAATGGAAAGAGCTCTTTAATTTATGAAGGCAATTATTCCTTTCGGAATCTTTGTGAGTGGCGTAAAATCGATAACTGACTATGGAGATGTAAGAAATTAAAATTTTAAATACCAGTACACTCGCTTCTTCAGAAATTTAATAACGTTACTGCCAAGAGCACACGAGGGCAGGGGAGGAAGTCACACAAGAACGATTAATGAGCTAACGGATACTGATGCTGATACTGAGAGAATACTGGGATTCTCTCTCACTCAAAAACGTAATCCACATATCTGTTGTTACTAAGCAGTTTGTTGTTTATTTTTTACGTTATACTGGACTTAATGTCAGAGTTTGGACCCCGAGTAGTTGTTTTACATTTCTGCTGTAATGACCTACGTTCCTAACAGCGAGTTTACGAATTCGTTCAATATACCTTGCTGCAAATAAAAATTGTAGAATTTCTTAGTGTACTGCAATTCACCTAAAATTTATTGTCAAAAAATTGCGTGTGTAGAAAATTACATTTACATTATCAACCAGTGGCGTAACTAGGACTTGGCTTTGGGGGGGGGGGGGATAGATCTGCTTGACGAACAAAATTTTAATCAGTTTCCAGACAGACTACCATCTACCACTCCCGTTGAAGAAACTAATTCACTCCCAACCAATGAAAGCTTATGGTAAAACACCCCAAGTTTCCAACCTTTACCTTTACCAGATTGCTGTTATACGATTTCTTTTTCTTTTCTCTCTCCCTCTCCTTGGTTTTTCTTTTTTTCTTTTGGTTCGGGGGGTGGGGGGATTTCTATCCCCCTCACCCCCCCCCCCCTTATTTACTCCACTGTTATCAACAGCGTAATCGGTGCTGAAGCCTGGTGAGACGTCCATGGGCAGTAATGCAGGTGCTGATACTACACTATTGACTATTACAATAGCTACACCAAGAATAAATGCAGATTATAAACTGGTATTCATTGGACAAATACATTATACTAGAACTGACATGTGATTACATTTTCACGAAATTTGGGTGCACAGGTCCTGAGAAATCAGTACCCTGAACAACCACCTCTGGCCGTAATAACGGCCTTGAATACGCCTGGGCATTGCGTCAAATAGATCTTGGATGGCGTGTACAGGTACAGATGCCCATGCAGCTTCAACACGATACCTCAGTTCATCAAGACTGGCGTATTGTGACGAGCCCACTACTGACCAGACGTTTCAGTTGGTGAGAGAGCTGGAGAATGTGCTGGCCAGGGCAGCAATCGAACATTTTTATCCAGAAAGGCTCGTACAGGACCTACAACATGCGGTCATGCATTATCCTGCTGAAATGTAGGGTTTCGCAGGGATCGAATGAAGGGTAGAGCCACGGGTCTAACACATCTAAAATGTAACGGTCACTGTTCGAAGTGCCGTCGATGCGAACAAGAGGTGACCGAGACGTGTAAACAATGGCACCCCATACCATCACGCCGGGTGATACAGCAGTATGACGATGACGAATACACACTTCCAATGTGCGTTCACCGCGATGTCGCCAAATACGAATGCGATAATCATGATGCTGTAAACAGAACCTGGATTCATCCGAAAAAATGACGTTTTGCCATTCGTACACCCAGGTTCGTCGTTGCGTACACCATCGCAGGCAGTCCTGTGTGTGATGCAGCGTCAAGGTAACCGCAGCCATGGTCTCCGAGCTGATAGTCCATGCTGCTGCAAACGTCGTCGAACTTTTCGTGAAGATGGTTGTTGTCTTGCGAACATCCCCATTTGTTGACTCAGGGATCGAGACGTGGCTGCACGATCGGTTACAGCAATGCAGGTAAGATGGTATCATCTCGACTGCTAGTGATACGAGGCCGTTGGGATCCAGCACGGCGTTCCGCATTGCCTACCTGAACCCACCGATTCCATATTCTGCTAACATTGGATCGCGACCAACGCGAGCAGCAATGTCGCGATACGATAAACCGCAATCGCGATAGGCTACAACAATCCGATCTTTACCAAAGTCATAAACTTGATGGTACGCATTTCTCCTCCTTACACGAGGCTTCACAACAACGTTTCACCAGGCAACGCCTGTCAACTGCTGTTTGTGTATGGAAACTTTCTTCATGTCAGCACGTTGTAGGTGTCGCCACCGGCGCTAACCTTGTGTGAATGCTCTGAAAAGCTAATCATTTGCATATCACGGCATCTTCTTCTCGTCGGCTAAATTTCGCGTTTGTAGCACGTCATATTCGTGGTGTAGCAATGTTAATGGTCAGGAGTGTATTTAGAGCACTTAGGTAACATTAATAAAATAAGAATTCAGAATGTGATACGGGGTCAAAAATAGAGAAAGACGTTGCTAGAGTTAAATATTTTGAAAATTTAGGTAATTATAAATAAGAAAATCTAACATTATCACCACTCATACAGTGCACGTTCAAAAACATAAAATGTTGAAATTACCTAAGAAGGCTGTGAAACTATAACAGTCATAAAACAAGGCTGCAACTGGAAAGCATGTGACCCATCTGAAGATGTATTTGTAAGAAAACCCGAAACCGGTCATAGTTTAAATAAATAATTATTTTTTACTCCTCCTATAGTTCGACGCAGTGTTAATTGATATAAAATAAGAAAATAATTGTAATACAGAAAAATGAATTAAGAGTGGGAATAGGCTCCTTCCACGGCGACGTTCTACCGAGATCTGATGGAACAACCAGTCAAACAAATTCAACAGAAAAGGACTCCTTGATTTCAAAATTAAATATCTCGAAAACAAAAATCAATAGAGGAATGCAGTAAACGGTATGTTTATTGTGAAAGCTGTAAGAAGTTTATACAGCAGTTTGAAATAATAGTTACAAAAGCTGCTAACAGATGGCGCTGTAATCGCCATACGTAATGCCTAGTATAAATAGTGATCCGAAGCCCAGAGCGGTCAGTTCCACTATTGAAACGTGAAAGGAGGTTAGCGTACCGAAGGAAGAGATTAAAACCACAGTCTAACATATACAGTCGCGACACTCACTGCTGTAAAAGTTGTTACCAACTGACAGCTGCAACGACACTAGCGCTCCTAGCGGTGGGTAAGCCACCGAAAGAGTGATGTTTGTTTGTAATTATTTGTGTGCGTAATTAATGAAATAGTTAATATAATTTTTGTGTTACAAGCATCAGTAATATATCAAGAGGCATACATAACACGGAAAGTAATGTAAAAACAGTCGAACTTACTGATTCAGTGGTATAACGAAGAACTTCGTCATGAACCAATACTTACGAATATGTGTATATTTGCAGCTTATTCCGCTGAAAGTAAGTAGAATATAAACATAAATTTCTATTTTGGTGTGTTCTTACTATGACAAAGAGTTTTTTTGACACGTATCGTTGTGGTATGGGGTCTAATGATTCGCACATGTTTAGGCTTCACTCGTCTTTATTATAAGCACATATTCTTTTGAGTGTGATTACTTTAGCTTAAGAAGGCATTGTCTTGAAGATTCTTGCCGTTTGTGGTTCAGCTGTAGCAACAATTGTGGAATTGGGTTCTTCTTTGTTGAACACAGTTTGGTTGCTTTTTCAGTTTTCTTGTCACGTTTCTGATGTTTTCCTTCAGCGACAGTTGTGGTGACTGATTTGGTATGTTAAATACCGTCGTTATTGCATTCTACATTCGTTTCCTACGTTCCACGCTCACCGATTTCACTGGAATTAGAGTGGACAAACGTTAACGTTCTTCAGAAGAAAAAACACGTCTTTCTGCCAAAGGGCGGGTTTTCGGTGTTTCCTAGTCATTTTTCTATTTTAATAGTAATTTAAATTATTTAGTATAACCCTGTGGGTTACAAGATAACAGTAAATAAAATGTGTCGTAATGTACCGTTTCCAACCTTATCAGTGATCTTAGGAGACGTAAGGAAGACAAAGGTGGAGCTATTTTTAAGTTATTATCTATTTTATGATACTACATACGTTCTCTAATGTAAAAAAATGTGTTAAAATCGATATAAACGATACTATTCGCACTCATCCACTATCGTATTCATAAAAGTAGCTTGGCCTCCGCTTGGAGCGCTGCTGTCGCAGTGTATAACAAAAATCCGCGGAAGTGTCGTGACTGTATTTGTTAGACTGTCTTAAAACCATGTACTCCACTGAACAACGCGTTTTTCTGGTGATAGAGTACCACAGGCTAGAAGAGAGTCCTACGGCAACAAGGCGAAGTTTTCAAGCACGATTTAATGTTCCAAAAGGACCCGATGCGAAAACTATTCGTACGCTCTTCGCAAAATTTCCACGAACAGGCAGCGTAACTGATGATCCAGTGGGGCATGTTGGCCGCAAGCAAACCGCAGTTACGCCTGAAAATATCACCACAGTTTCTGGAATTATTCATCGAAATCCAATGTCATCCGTCCGTAGAATTGCATCTGAGACTGGTTTGTAGCGTTCCAGCACGCAGAAAATACTGAGAAGGAGCCTACACATGTTTCCATTCAAAATTCAAACGCACCAGGCCATAACCGTACGTGCTGTGCAACAAAGGGTTGCCTTTGCTAATCAGATGCTCACAATGATTGATAGTGAAGGATTTGATGTTGGCTGCATCTGGTTTACAAATGAAGCACACTTCCACCTGAACGGATACGTGAATAAGCAGAACTGGCGATTTTGGGGTTCCGAAAAGCCATATTGGTGTGAAGCGAAACCCCTGTATTCTACTAAAGTTACTGTGTGGGCAGCAGTATGCAGCAGAGGCATTATTGGCCTTTTTTTCATTGGAGAAACTGTCACGTTACGTTGCAATTTTGCAATTTTTGTCGCCACCCAGCAAGCGTTAGAGGATCGACCAGGTACTGAATGGTTTATGCAAGATGGAGCCTGACCACATCGGACCGAACAAGTGTTTCGCTTTCTTGAGGAATACTTCGGGAATCGAGTCATTGCTTTGGAATGTCCCAAATTTACTGGCGCAGGCATGTATTGGCCTCCATATTCGCCGGATTTGACTCCCTGTGACTTTTTTTTAGTCCAGTCAAATTAGAGTTTCACGTCGGAATGAGAGGTAACAAGCTGAATATTTGCATAAACCTTTGTTTTGGCATTCTAAATGATGTATCAAAAGTCTCATAAAATCTCGTGCCCGCGTCTTAAGATAGTAAAGGTCAAAGGTCACGGAAATCAGTTTTTCGCGCATATCTCGCTTCCTATGCGTTAAATGGTGTTTGCATCTCCGATAAAAGTTGTAGAGCATGAAATTCTCTACAATGTTAGTTTAAAACATTTTTTGTGCAATTCATCGTTTTTTAGATAGAGCGCGGAGAGCGCTCAGATATATAAGACATAATACGAGGTCAGCTGCGAATCACAGTCAATGGTACGTTGAATAAAACAATTATAATTGTAAATAAAATTTCATTATTTACGAATTAATACCCAATTTTAATAATACTTATTTCAAGTAATTACAATGTCATGAATAGGCGATCTCTGTGGTATGTGAATCCATTTCGGTTGAGGCACTACGAATTGCATTCTTCGTTTGCGCCACCTCTGCAGTGCCAGTGGTGAACATTTTGAAAACATTGTGATGTGATTGTTTGCAAAGAGTGTTTTCATGTGATTATTTCACTTATGTATGCTGATATGATTTTTTTTGGAATGATTAATGCTGCATCAGTCACTATTTATAAATATTTTTATTGGCACGACGCGTTTCGGCAGCATGCTGCTATCATCGGGTGCATTTTTACAGTTACTGGTTACATTCTTGATGTATTTTGTTTTGTGTTGTGGATGCCAGAGAGGTTATGTTTGTACAGTTTTAACCTTTTAGGAAGATATAGCTATTTTTACAATTATGTTTCATCATTATAGTTTTTGGATTATTGTAGTGTTTTATTTACTTACAGTTTTGGTAATCTTGATAAACTTGTTATCTGGCACACACAACACAAGCACATAGTTACAAATACACTTATAACACATGTGGACATTTTGTATTTGAAGGTTACTGTACAAAGATCCTTAAAAGCTAAGATAAACTACTTACATCAGTATATAATGAATATGCATGAGTTTAAACAGAAGTTGCTACATTTTGAAGAATTGATCAGTGTTACATTATTAATTTTATATTTCATTTTTATTAATTTTATATTTTAATGAAAAATGCATTCAATACTGTACAGCGTACAGTGCCATCTGTTAGTAGCTTTTGTAACTATTATTTCAAACGGCTGTATAAACTTCTTACAGCTTTCACAATAAACATACCGTTTACTGCATTACTCTATCGATCTTTGTTTTCGAGATATTTAATTTTGAAATCAGGGAGCCCTTTTCTGGAAACCCTGTACATAGCGTGGGGAACGAAAATGAGAGCTTTCACAGTGCTGGCGGGTAACAGCCGTATAATGAATGAGCCATGCCACGCGTACCGAGCATTCAGTGCGGCGTCTCGTCTGTTCAGAGGAAATGCAGCGGTGCTTAACGGCTGCAGAAGCCGGCGTGGGCCTCGGAATCAGGCGAGTGGCGTTAATGAGGATGGTGCGATGACGCCGGAGCGGCGAACGGCCTGCATCCCGTCCATTTCTGCGACTCTGCCTCGTTTGCGTCTTGCAGCCAGCGGCGTTTCCAGATGTTTGTTAAGCTTATTGGACTCATCTGCGGGGTCATCAGTTCCTAAACTTACAATCTACTTATGAACTATCTTATACTAAGACAACACAAACATCCATGGCCAAGGGGGGATTCGAGCTCGAAATTTGACTGAAAACCCAAAGAGATTTTGGTCATATGTTAAATATACTCCGGGCAAATCACAAACAATACCTTCACTACGTGATAGTAATGGCGATCCTGCCGATGACAGATCTACTAAAGCAGAGTTACTAAACATAGCTTTCAGAAACTCATTCACCAAAGAAGACGAAACCAATATTCCAGATTTCGAATTACGAACAGATGCCGTAATGAGTAACATAGAAGTGATATCATCGGAGTAGTGCAGCAACTAAAATCACTTAACAAGAACAAGTCTTCTGGTCCGGATTGTATACCCATTAGATTTCTATCCGATTATGCTGAAGCGATAGCTCCTTCCTTAACAGTCATATACAACCACCCTCTCATAGAAGGATCTGTACCAAAAGATTGGAAAGTTGCCCAGGTCACACCTATATTCAACAAAGACACCAGGAGTAACCCACTAAACTACAGGCTTATTTCATTGACGTCAATTTGCAGTAGGATTTTGGAACATATCCTGTATTCAAATATTATGAATTATCTCGAACAGAACGATCTATTGACCCAAGGTCAACACGGATTCAGAAAATATCGTTCATGCGAAACACAACTAGCTCTTTATTCACACGAAGTGATGGGTGCTATCGACAAAGGTTCGCAAATCGATTCCGTATTTCTTGATTTCCAGAAAGCTTTTGACACCGTACCTCACAAACGGCTTTTAATCAAATTGCGTGGTTATATTATATCGCCCCAAATTTGCGATTGGATAGGGGATTTCTTGTCGGAGAGTACACAGTTCGTAGTAATCGATGGTAAGGCATAGACTAAAACAGAGGTGATATCGGGCGTTCCACAGGGTAGTGTTATTGGTCCTCTGCTGTTCCTTATTTACATAAACGATTTAGGGGAAAATCTAAGTAGTTCTCTAAATTGGTTTGGATTTTCCGCCGTATGCAAGACACCTGATTTTTTAATTGTTCCCAAACATGTTTCAGCACATTTTGTGCTATCATCAGTGGGATGATTTATTTTGTCCTGAAATTATGTTTACTGTACAATAGTCTTTACAGTTACTTCTAGGTTTATTCGTTATTAAATTTTTTTACTTAGGTTATTTGACTATATAAACTATTTCAGTTTAGTTAATATTAGGCCTAGATATATGAGTATCACATTTCTTACATACCTTTTTTTACATTAGGCTACATAAAACTCCTTAAGAAGCCTACTTATTCGGTGTTTTTTTGGTACAAAACTTGTCATCTGCAAACATAACAAACAGTTAACGATTTCTTGCTTTCTATTTTTCGGTCCGAGTAAAACGCGTTATTTCTGTATACTACTTACGATTCTTTTCCTTTTCTGTTGTAATTTACTTGTTGCTGTTGGTTTGAATGTGTATGTCACTCGTTTTCCACGTTTTTCGTGCTATGCATTACGCCAGTAGTAATATTTGGCGTATGAATACAGCTGGAAGCTGTTCATTTGTTCTTTTGGTGTTTTGTTTTTGAAGAAGTTGCGCGCGAAATACGAGTGTTTACTGTTTGTGTCGTGTTATATTCGTCTGTTGATGGGGAATGTTGGATTGAAAGCAGTATTGTGAATGTGTGTACTTCTTGTTTGCATTTCGTATGTGCATATACGCATGGCTGTGTGTGTGTGTGTGTGTGTGTGTGTGTGTGTGTGTGTGTGTGCGTGTGTGTTTGTTGGTATTTGCGTTTTAATTTTGTTTCTGAGGCGGATGTGATGTGTGTTAGTGGAATACAGTAGTATACAGAAATAACGCGTTTTTCTCGGACCGAAAAATAGAAAGCAAGAAATCGTTAACTGTTTGTTATGTTTGCAGATGACAAGTTTTGTACCAAAAAAACACCGAATAAGTAGGCTTCTTAAGGAGATTTATGTAGCCTAATGTAAAAAAAAAGGTATGTAAGAAATGTGATACTCATATATCTAGGCCTAATATTAACTAAACTGAAATAGTTTATATAGTCAAATAACCTAAGGAAAAAAAATTTAATAACGAATGAACCTAGAAGTAACTGTAGAGACTATTGTACAGTAAACATAATTTCAGGACAAAATAAATCATCCCACTGATGATAGCACAAAATGTGCTGAAACATGTTTGGGAACAATTAAAAAATCAGGTGTCTTGCATACGGCGGAAAATCCAAACCAATTTATCCAAGCAAGCATGGAAGAAAGAAGAACAGCAGCAACATAAAGATGATTAAGTAGTTCTCTTAGGTTGTTTGCAGATGACGCCGTCATTTACCGTCTAGTAAAATCATCTGAAGATCAAAACCAACTGCAGAACGATCTAAATGAGATAACACTATGGTGTAAACATTGGCAATTGACTCTAAATAATGAGAAGTGTGAAGTTGTCGACATGACTACGAAAAGAATTCCGTTAAACTTTGTGTACAAGATAAATCAATCAAATGTGAAAGCCATAAACTTCACAAAATATCTAGGAATTACTATTACTTCGGACTTAAATTGGCAAGAACACGCAGATAATATCGTGGGAAAGGCGAACCAGAGACTGTGTTTTATTGGCAGAACCCTTAAAACATGGAACAGAACTACAAAAGAAACTGCATACACTACGCTTGTCCGTCCATTTTTGGAGTATTGCAGCCCAGTGTGGGATCCTTATCAGGTGGGTTTGACGGAGAACATCGAAAGAGTCGAAAGAAGGGCAGCTCGTTTCGTATTGTCACGATACACGGGAGACAGCATTACGGAAATGTTACAGGATCAGGGATGGGAATCATTACCACAACGGTCCTTATCGCGGCGTGGGCTACTTACGAAACTCCAATCGCCAACATTCTCCTCCGAATGCGAAAATATATTGTTGGCTCCCACCTATATAGGTAGAAATGATCATCAGAATCAAATACGAGAAACCAGAGCTCGAGAGATTTAGGTGTTCTTTCTTCCAGCGCGCTATTCGAGAATGGAATGGGAGATAAATAGTATAACGGTGGTTCGGTGAACCCTCTGTCATACACTTAAATGTGATTTGAAGAGTATTCCATGTAGATGTAGATGTAGAAGTAAAAGGCTATGCTGTCAACTTGAATGAATTTTCTACATTCAGAGTTATAGGTAGAGAGGAGATAAAATAGTAACTGCGTTGTGTGATGACATCGCTAATCTCCAAGTATACGAGGGAGCGATAAGTCGCTCCAAAGTACTTCGGCCGCCGGGGGTGCCCGCTGTGTCGGTACCTCTTTGCCCATCTTGCGCGCCGGCCAATAGGAAGAAGGGGCCCCCCTACATATGCCGGTGCGCCACAGCACCACACAGAGAGTGGCAAATTTGCTGACACAGTAAAGAATATGGCACAAGGTGCATTGGACATTGTGTAAGACTGGTGCAGAAAACAGGATCTGGGGGTTAGTCCTAAGAAGACTGTTGTTGTACCATTCACAAAGAAGCATATACAACATTCAAGTTGGAATCTAAAGCTTTTCAATGAAGCGCTACCTGTGAAGGGGACAGTGAAATATCTAGGGGTTACCCTAGGTGAGAATCTGACATGGACCCCTCACATCAGGAATATTTGCTCCACGGCAAAAGGTACTCTTGTGAGTACCAGGAGAGCTTGTGGCAAAAATTGGGGCCTGAGTCCCAAGGGTATGCACTGGATGTACACCACAGTGATTAGACCCAGGATCACCTATGGGGCGGTCGTGTTGTGGAAGAAGGTAGAACAGCAGGTTGCTGCTAAGGAGCTTGGTAAGGTGCAGAGATTAGCCTGCTTAGCCATAACAGGTGGAATTAGCAGCACACCCACTGCTGGGATGGAAACCATGCTGGATATGCCCCTATTACACCTTTGGGTCAAGATGAAGGCAGCGGCTGGTGCATACAGACTCAAATCTGGCAACAACTGGAACTCTTTGGGATATCCAGAAACACAAAATAGAGAGTGAGGTAAATATAGGAAAGGTTGGGGACATGCCAGCCGACTATATTATAACCCCATACTGCTTCAACAAGCCTTTCAATATAACAATTGGAAGTAGGGAGCAGTGGGAGAAAATAGTTCGACACCGTACGGGGGATATTGTCTGGTTCATTGACGGGTCAAAATCGGACCAAGGTGTTGGAGCCGGGGTATATGGGGTGCAGCCAAGACTGGAGGGCGTCATCTCTCTAGGAAAACTGGTCTCAGTATTCCAGGCCGAAATCACTGCCATCAGGGCGTGTGTGGAGGAGAATTTGCGTAGGTGCTACAAAGACCGTAGCATCTATATCTATTCAGACAGCCAGGCAGCCCTGAGATCACTGGCAGCTCCTGCAACAAGGTCTAAAATTGTTGCAGAATGTCACAGGGTTCTGGTGGAGCTAGGGGAAAGCAATAGAGTAAACCTATTGTGGGTCCCTGGCCACTCGGGGATCAGTGGCAAGGAACATGCCGACAGATTAGCCAGGATGGGGGCCGGAACCTGTCCTGACAATCACCAAGGCAATGATCAAATTGGAGCTACATAACTGGCTCAGAAGACAGCACGTAGAATATTGGACCAAAGTCCATCAACAAAAACATGGCAATGTAATGATGCCAAAGCAATGTTTTAAAAGAAGCTCTGCAATCCTGGGTCTGAACAGGAGAGAGATTAGACTCATGGTTGGATTGCTGACAAGCCCTGAGAATTTCAAAAAACACTTACATACAATGGGAATAACAGAAGAGGACCCTAAATGTAGGATCTGTGATGACGGTGATGAAACTGCATCACATCTAATCTTCGAATGCATTGCATTGGAGAATAAAAGGCACAGAACATTTTGGACAACCAGACCCGAAGAAATTGCGTCTAATAAAGAACTGGTAAAGGGACTCCTTGCACTGTTCAAGGGCATTGGTTGATTTTTACAAGATATCGCACAATAAACTTAGTTTCGGTGCGGGCTGTGGCGTGTTGGTCCAAGACTGTTTTGGCTTCCCTGGAAAAATCAATCAATCAATCAATCAACAGAAGGAAGACCCATATATTATTGACAACAAGTGGAATAAAACCAGAATTCCGAGTCTGCGAATATTAAGCTAAACTTTATATCAACATTATTGGATTTATGTGTTGAAGGAAACTTTGCCACTCGATTTCAGTTGTTTTCTAATGCTTTTGATCTGTGTTCTTTAGAACACGTTTTTCGTAAGTACTGACAAATGTGTTACTTGAAGTGTATAGCAATAATAAAATATCTTCCTTGCGGTGTTTGATAGAAATTAGTATATGAATTATTTCTAGGAAGACCTAAAGAATTTCATGTTCATAATTAATGAATTTTTATTTTTTGGATTTACATTCGTGATTCTTCATTTTGTGAAATTTTCTTTCAGCTGCAGGTGGTACTTGATGGGTGCTTCTTTGTGCCCTCTGCTGTTTGTCTCTGTCAAACAATCTGTCTTCTGCCGAAGAAATATGACCTCAACTCAAATCCGATACTAACCTCAGACGACTAGGCGTTGCCATCGTCGTCATTTAGAAGGGCGTCGAATGGAGGACCATGAGGCCATCGCACAACTCTTCTGGATGTGAGCGAAGGCCCGTGAACTTTCCAGTTGGCTTCAAGAGGCACTGTGGAGCCTACAATAGACTTCCCACAAAGGGAAAAACCTGGTAGTACCAGAAGTTTTCTGCATGTCACCTACAAGAGCTAGAAGACACATATATTGACGAAATACGCGACAAGTAAACTTCACTTACAATTTTCACATCTTTTGCAGAAAATGGGGCACAGTCATAAGCAAGATTTTTTTTTTTTACTTATGAAAAAAAGCAACACTTTGCATTCAGAAATATGTAAACTATGTTGACTATCATGACCGCACGATTCGCGGAGCACCTTTAAAAAGTGGAACTAAAGGCGGAGCATTAAATTTTACGTCTCAGATATATACTTCATTTGGTAAATTCACTGACAGTATTATTGACGAAGCAAGGTAATTTCACAATTTAAGTATGCAAGACATTACGATTAATCACTGTAAATGTTTATTTTATTCACAACTTCACATTACATAGAACTTCACGCACATACAAAAAACAGCAACAAACATTTGAGAATAAATTCAGCAAAACAAATAGCGTAGATCCACAATTTTTTACACACGCAGATAAACAGATATAAATTGTTTTAATTTGAACAATATCTTGCTCTACATTGATACGGGATGCATAATTTGTTTTCGTTGTAACGTATGCAGAAAACCCCGATTCGCTTAAATGTGTTGTTGAGAAAGGCTGAGGCGTAAGTTTAGATTTTAATCCCGTCCTTTAGCGTACACCAAAATTCCGAGACTGATTGCTTAGTTTGAAACTTTACGGTTATCTCGGAATCTGATGTCCAATCAAGCAAGCATTTATACTGCTGCGACGTCAAAGAGGCTGGCTTTTTTTATACGTTATCTTTAATGATTTCTTGCAACCTTTCTGGAAAATATGAGTTCAAAGAATCAAGCAAATATAACAGGTTAACTTCTAACTCATTCACGATATCCTCTGGAATGTCTGATTCGAGTTCATCTCTGAAGTCTTTTGTCATTTTAAAACTATCCAGGCTTCAATTTTCGATTAATTCTGTCCAAAACTTTAGCTCCTTTTTAAATCCGTCTACATTAGAATTAGCATCATAAATAGTCACTGCTTTTCTTAGGATGGACAGACATAAATCATTAAGTTTTGTAAAAACATCGGCTAAATACGCCAACTTCATTAGACAACAATCGTCACACATCGTCTCTCCCACTGTGAAGTCATTTTCAGTCAAGAAGACTCTCACCTCATTTCTCGCTGGCCGCTGTGGTCGAGGGGACTGCGGCGCGCCAGTCACGGTTTGCACGGCCACTACGGTCGGCGCTTCGAATCCCCCCCCTCGGGCATGGATATTTGTGCCGTCATTAGTATTAGCTAGTTCATTAGTAGTTTGTATGTCATCACATAAAGTGTTGAACAGTCTGCTGTTCTTAGGCCGTGATTTTATAAAATTTATTACTGTAACTGTAGTCCAAAAACTATTTTCATAGAAGGTTGCATTTTCTTAACTGCAAGAGCATGACGGTGAAGTATGCAGTGACTACTGCTGCACCCCTTTGGCTTTTTTCGGTGAAAAATTCGTCGAATACCTTAAAATGTCAGTGCGAGTTGTTGTAGTCTTCAACAGTTTGCACAGAAGAAGATCCTCTTGAAAAGAGTCCATGTATGGGTAATGCACAAATACCATTTACATTGCCAAACCAGCTACATTGGTTGATTCATCCATCGGAAGTGAAAATACAGTGGATTTTATTCGTGAAATTAAAGTACCTTTCACATCCTTTAAGTCCCAGACGCCACCCAAGGGCGCAAAAAAGATCGCTCGTTCTAAATCTTTGTCCAATTTACTTATTAAAAAAAATTAAAATTTCCTTATCTTTTCGCGGAGTACCTGGAGTTCATTCGCGAAGCACTTGCTGCTCCGCGGAGTACAGTTTGAGAAACTCTGTCTTGAGAGAAAAATAAGATGTTGTACTGCTCTCCACTTTCAATCAAATTTCGGTATCTTATCTACATTTCAAACACAGAAATCTATGAGCCAAAATCAACCGTATGCGAATTCTACGCATGGCGCTTTTACCTCTGCTCAGTCTTTAAACTATCGTGCAATAACCTTAACTTTTCCCGGCGTAATGAATGTTCAAACAACTTACGGCTGTGCTGCCGATAGACGTCGTCGACAACCGCCGAGCCGCGACGGATTAGCCGCGCGTGCTGGAGCGCCGTGTTGCGCTGCGCGCGGCCGTCCACCGTCGGGGATTCGTACATCCCTCCCCCCCGGAGGGGGGGAGGATGTTTGTGCCGTCTTTAGTATAAGGTAGTTCATAAGTAGTTTGTAAGTTTAGGGACTGATGACCCCATAGATAAGTCTCTTAAGCTTTTCAAACATTTGAGAATTTTGACAGCCGCTGATACGTCTACCGGCAGCATACCCGTAAGTTGTTTGAATATCGAGCAATACTTTACTTAATTTGATGCTGCACAGGATTTGTGGAAAATTAAGAGAAGAAAGATATGCATTTTATTTTCATCGAATAGTTTTCTATTATGGAGTGTTAAGTATCTCTTAGCATCCGAAACACCATCTCTGCATAACTTAGGCTGAAGGACAGACTAGTCACGCTAAACGCCTCTCAATATGCACAGGATGCACGGCACGAACTGAACGTGCACGTCGGGCTGCAATGACGTGGTACTTCACACGTCCTAAGGTGTGTCTCATTCTGCACGTTGCCTGAAGCTGCAATCTGTTCGCCCCAGAACCAAACCAACCAGTCCAAACCAGAGGTTGTAATATCTCCTTCTAAAGCTTCGTATAGTTAAAGTATGGCCATCCTCTTCCCCGCCACTTAACACCATTTTATGAACTGCAGAAATCGTATTACACGACGTTTTCCGCCGTTTGGTCCGTTTGTGTTTCAGCCATGTTACGGCAGAGGGGCGTTTCAATTCCCCGCGGGTCTCCGTCTTTTTTCCCCTTTATTGTTATTTTTAAACTGAACAATTCATATGTCAGTAGGCCGAGTGCTGCTCTTCAGCCGAGAGATTGTAAAATATATGAACCTGAGGAATTAATACATGAAACGGAGTTAAAACAATGTAGATTTAAAACATAGACAAGACGATAAAAATCTGAGAAATTACAGTTCTGACATACTTAGTTAAAATAATGAGCCACGCTGACGTTAAAAATATGCATTATGACATCAAAAACAGGACGGCGAGCACACGGAGACACAGTATTAAAAACTAATAATGCGACGCTTGTCTGTAAGCAGTGGTGCCGGCCGCAGTAGCCGAGCGGTCTGCGGCGCCTCAGTCACACAGTCTGCAACGGCCGCTACTGTCAAGGGTTCGAATGCCCCCTCGCGCATGGATGTTTATGTCGTCTTTAGTATAAGGTAGTTCATAAGCAGTTTGTAAGTTTAGGGACTGATGACCCCGCAGTCGAGTCCCTTACGTTTCACAAACATTTCAACATTTTTAGAGAGGGGTAGTGTGCGAAGCACGGAGGAGGGGGAGGAAAGAGGGTGGCGAGGAGGCGTAGGGACTCGAGGGCAGGAATAGGAATAGCCAAGCGGGAGGAGCGGAGAGGGGGCACTTCATCCACGGGAGGAGATCAGGGTTGGAGGTGGCGGAAGTTCCCTGGGAAAGGATGCGGAAAGTTTGGAGGTGGAGGGAGAGAGGGATGCAGTGGTAAAGGCGTGGCAGAGGTCTGGGATTGGTGAGGATGGGGAATACCAGGGGGTTGTGGGAGTCTATCTTGCGGTTGGTGTATAGGATCGGGTTGTGTTACAGGTATTGGAAGAGATGAGGAAATGGGATAAGGTCATATAGGATCCGTGTGGGGGAGGGGAGCCAGATGCAGTAGGTGAGGCAGAGGACATGGCGTTCAAGGATTTGGAGGATTTTGAAATAGGAAGGGGGAGCGGAATTCCAGGTTGGATGGAAACTGCAGAGGACTGGACGCATCAGGGAGCGGTAAGTGTAGAGGATGGTGCAGAGGCAGAGACGCCACATCCGGCCAAGTGAGGGCTTTCTGGTGGACAGTGCAGAGGTGTGCTGTCCAGGAGAGGGGGCGATAGCGGGTTAGGCCAAGGTATTTGAGAGTGGAAGTGTGGCCGATGGGACGGTTGTGGAGGGTAAGGTAGAAGTCAGGGAGGCGGAAGGAACGGGTAGTACGACCTATTATGATTGCCTGGGATTTTTCAGGGTTGACGGAAAGGAGCCACCAGATACATCATGAGGCGAACTCGGTGCAAAAACTGGGAACGTGCAAGGGAGGGGCGAGGGCTAGGAAGGTGGTGTCGTGAGCATATTGGAGGAGATAGACGGGAGGTTCGGGTTGGGGCATATCGGCGAGTAGATGAGATAAAGGAGAGGAGAAAGGACGGAGCCTTGCAGCACCCTGACAGAGGAGCAGAAAAAACGGGAGTTAGAGTTGCAGACAGTGACATAGGAGGGCCAGTGGGTGGGTAGTTTGCAGGAAGGGCATAGAACTGGAGCTTTAAAAGGAGACCGGAATGCCATACACGGTCGTAGGCTTTTTCTGTGTCAAGGGAGACAAAGATGGTGAAGCGGCGGGAATTAAGCTGGACGGAGAGGAGGTGGGTGAGATGAAGGAGCTGGTCATTGACAGAGATGGAGGTTCGGAAGCCACATTGAGAGGGGGAGGAATTGGTGATGGTGGAGGTGCTGATGGATACGACGGGAGAGGATGGTTTCCAGGACCTTACTGAACACGGAGGTGAGACTGATGGGACAATAGGATGAGGTCTGGGATGGGGGCTTTTCAGGAAGATGAGAATACGGGAGGTCTTCCACAGGTTGGGGTACAAGTGGCTCCGTCGCGTTTCTCTTGGTTTTAGAGGGCGTTCTTGACCCACCTTCCGCGAGAGGGCGTGCGTCGCCGGTGAGCGGATCGCTAAGAAGATTTGGGGAGTTGGCGTTTTGACATCGAAGGAGAAAAGATAGTTGCAGCAATGGTGGCACCTCCTGCCGGAGTTAAACTTGAGCATGTACACGCTCGACACTGAGACGTAATGGCGGAAAGGTCAGAAATCTGGCTGGGCCTTTGGTTTCTGGCCAGATATATGGAATTTGCTGCTTTCGCTCGGCGTATACTAACGTATGTTTCACTTTGAATTGCTGAAACAAGCCGTGTTGCGTGTTTACGGCCGTTACAGCATACGCGCATCTGGCTGCGTACGCCGCTTTGATCATAAGTAACGACTGTAATTCAAATATTATGACGTAGTTGTAGCTTTAAGAACCTGGTGGTGTTCGCAGGTTGCTCGATCTCTTAATTCAAATGTTAATGTAACGGTAAATAGTCGTGGCATTTTGCAAATAAGTGATCGTCAAGCTTGTTGTTCTTAAATTTCAAACTGGTTTATCCTGTTGCTGTATTTTGAAGTTACTCGGAGAAATTTACACAGGATATTAAAGAAATGTTCCATATTAATGCGACAATGTAGTTGCGATGTATTGTAAAAATTTACTATTTTATTTATTTACACGTTTGTTCTCCTCTAGGAGAGCGATTGAACTTGAATACATTATTTCACCTTCGGATGTTTTTCTTCTTTGCTTCCCAAAAACTCTTAATCCTCTCAGAACGCTCCTTCTTCCGTTCCTCTGTCCATTTTTTACCTGGTTGGCGCGACGTTCTTTCCTCAAACTTCACACTTGTGATTTTATTCCGGCACCCAGTGCGATCTTCGAGATTTTTTATAGCAATCTGGTGTAGATCCCTCTCGACTTCTTTCAGCCATTCTGTGCCGCATTTACTCTTTGTTATAATACTGAATAGTTTCTTTGCTGTTCTGGAGTCTTCCATCCTGTAAACTTGTGTATTAAATTTGGCTCGGCTATTTCTGATTTCATTTGTTCTTGTATTAATCTTGCTATAGAGTTCGTTTTGTGGTCTCTTCATCCAAATGCCGTTTTTGTTTGTACCGTAAATCTTCTTGAGAATTTTTCTTTCCTGCTTTCCTTCTTCCATAATCTTTGAATGACCATCAATCACCATTGTTTCAGCTGCATAGATAGCTTCTGGAAGAATCTCTGTTCTATAGTGTCTTAATTTTGCGTCTTTGGAAATGCACTTCTTGTTATAATACGTCCATGTCAGCTTGTAGGCCTTCTGGAGCTTGTTTACTCTTTGTTCATTGGCGATTCGGTTTAATCCTGATGACTGTATAGTTTCTCCGAGGTTTTTAAAATGGCAGACTTGTACAATTTTACCATATTTTGTAATTAAAGGGGATTTATTTTCTGCATGTCTTTCAATATATTATTATTATTATTATTATTATTATTATTATTATTATTATTATTATTATTATTATTTTTTCAGTAAGATATCTGTAGTCCGGTTATTGTGATATTTCATGTAGTTTTTCCACTCCATGAATAGCTTCTGTTCTGCTATTGGTGATAATTGCAATATCATCAGCGAAGGCAAGGCACTTGACTTTAATTCGGTTCTCCTTTTTTATACCAATTTGGATGCCTTTTACGCGAGGTTCCCATTTCCTGATTACCTTTTCTAGAACAATACTGAAAAGGATTGGGAGGATTGGGGCTAGGCCGTCCCCCTGGCGGACTCCAGTTTTGACTTCAAAGGGTTCTGATACTTCGCCCATGAATTTCACTTTGGAAGTTGTTCCTGTGTCTGCTCTGTGATTTTTCGTGTCTTTCGGTCGATCCCATTATTCTAAACACGGTTGCACGGTCTACTGAATCGTATGCTTTCTTGAATTCAGTGCATTTAATTACTGTATTTCTGCATTTTCTCATTTGTAATATCGTCTTTAAACACCAGATCTGCTCCGCACATGATCGTCCTCTTCTGAATCCGGTCTGGTATTCACCAATTACTGCATCTGCTTGGGATTGTATCCTGTTTAAAACTTCTTTGGAAAGGATTTTGTAAGCGACTGGAAGAAGGGAAATTCCTCTAATTTGTTGATGACTGTCTTGTCGCCCTTTTTGTGTAGAGGGTGAATTAGAGAGCATTTCCATTCCGCTGGAATTTGCTCGTTATCCGTATGTCTGACATTATATGACGTAATTTCTGCATAAGTATAGGATCGTTTAGTTTCCAGAACTCAAAACAATTAAATGTTTGTAAATGTATCGGACCAAACTGCGTGGTCATCAGTCCGTAGCTTACAAACTAGTTAAAACTAGGTAAACTAACCTAAGGACAAACACACACACCCATGCCCCAGGGAGGACTCGAACCTCCACGGCGAGCAACCGCGCGCTCCGCAGCGAGTCGCTTTAGACCGCTCGGCTACTCCACCGTGGCGCTGCCTGATTAGCACAGAATTAAGCTGATAAATTCATTTGATTGCAATCAGTTCTCGATGTTAGATAGAGAAAATATTGATAGTAACATTGAGCTACAGCGGTTGAAGAGAGAACGAACGAGAGCTAGAACTAATATTACACGCATTTTGAACTATTTTCACGATTTTTATGAGCCAGTTCCCGTAAAGATTGTAAATATTCTAAAGATCGTTTACAAGAACTGTTGTGCACAATAATAGATCTTGATTCCATAATACACACTTTTCTCGATGACACTGAGTAAGCTGCTGACGCATTCAAATGCGACGAATACACAGACGCAACCAAACGCGCTATTTTACGCACGTCAAGGGGTATAGAAGGGAAACATTCTATGGCGCACACTACCGTCAATAATAAACAGTCCCATCTGATAACCTACGTAACTGAAAATTCTTTCTAACGTGAAATTTAGATGAGGCCTGTGGGTAAAGTTTAGCTTTTATTCATCTTTATTCTCTAAGGGCATATTTATTGCCGGGCTAAAACCTGAAAAAGTGCTGAGATCTAACTCCTTAAATTGAGCTATTTGTTGTTCTGTGCTCGTGTCTTCCACCGACAGTGTTGTTTTTCTCGGACTATGTTTATATTTCGTCAGTTATCCTTTTTTAATTCTTGAAAGGAATATTTACTGCTGAGTCTGATAAACTGTAATTTGTTATCTTTCAGCAATTTGATTCCACTATCAAAATTCAGTGCTCGAGTCTTCTAATGACCATAAGGTTTGGCCCTTTAGTGGCTTGTGCATTAATTGGAATCTGTTATTCAGCGTAAAATTTCATTCTCTTTATTGTCGCTATTTTACGAGGCACCTAAAATTGCTTGAACGATTCTATCGTTGTTCAACTGTAGTGCCTTGAATTTTTCTTAATATCGTAAACTATAAGATGAATTCCTAAGTTCTTTTTAAAACGATTGTTATTGTTATATACTTAAAAATAAAGAAATTGCAACAAGCCTTGACCTAATAAGAAATGTACGCATATGCTCCCATCCCGATTCCGCCAAGTTAACATTGACTGCTACTGAAGGGACAGCTCAGTGTGCCTTTGGAAGCACGGTGCTGTGCTTTCGGCTGTGCGTTTACGGTAAAAAAGAAACGGTACTCTATAAGATTCCTTTTGCATTGAGAAAGCCGGCCGCGGTGGCCGAGGGGACTGAGGCGCTCCAGTCACGGTCTGCACGGCCACTACGGTCGGGGGTTCGAATGCCCCTCAGGCATGGATATTTGTGCCGTCCTTAGTCTTAGTTAGTTCATAAGTAGTTTGTAAGTTTAGGGACTGATGACCTCGTAGTTAAGTCCCATAAGCTATACAAACATTTGAACATTTTTGAAGACATAGGTTTAGACGTTTTAAACTGATACACAGGGACAGACACAGACTATGACCATAACTTATTAGTTATGAACTGTAGTTTTAAGGACAAATTGAAGGAAGCAGATACTATTGAGAGTTTAAGAAGGATCATTATGCGAGGATTGACCCAAACGGAGGAAAGTAATACAGTAGAAGAAATAGTAAAATAGTGAAGGCCGTAGAGCAGTGATTTTCAACATTTTCGAATATGCGACCCCCTTCTCACTAAAAATACTCTGGCGATATCCTCGACCCGCATCAGGGGAGTCAAACAGAACTATGTTTGTTATCGCAAAGTCAACAAATGTAATGCTCTTTTGTTGATACAGCCTTCTTGTAAATTGTTGGACGTTGTTTTTAATGTATGTTTTCGGAATAGATGACATTTTTCCTACAGAAATACATATTTTTCATAAACCAGTGTTCCGCGCCTTAGGCAAAAATCAGAACCGAATTATCCTGATTAACCAAGGTTCCGTTGTATAGACAATTTTTAAAGAAGTAGATTTTTAATTTCTTGGAATTAATTATTGCGTCATGTTCAATTACCTATCGAGAAGTTCCTGGAAACAGTTTTCAGGCCTTGTGCTTATTCATCGATAACACATTGTAATATATATATAAAAATCCAAGAGTCAACACAGTTTCAGCCGACCAGTTGCATAAAATAGTTTACATCTATAAACCTTTACCAGGTTTCGGCAAAATTAATTTTGGCTTCTTCAGAAGGATACAATAAAGCTCACATTAAAAAAGTTGTTAAAATGTGGCTGACTCCATGTCAATAGATTAAAATTTTAAAATTTAAAACAAAGTCACAATATAAAATTTTGGAGCATGTCCACACACAGGTCAAGTGAGCACTGCGTGTGGACATGCTCCAAAATTTTATATTGTGACTTTGTTTTAAATTTTAAAATTTTAATCTATTGACATGGAGTCAGCCACATTTTAACAACTTTTTTAATGTGAGCATTATTGTATCCTTCTGAAGAAGGCAAAATTAATTTTGCCGAAACCTGGGTAAAGGTTTATAGATGTAAACTATTTTATGCAACTGGTCGGCTGAAACTGTGTTGACTCTTGGATTGTTGTTCCACCGTTGCTGAATTGCAGCCATGTTTAAAATATATATAAAACTACGTTCCATTCAGATCAAAAATAATGTTTAACAAGGAATTACATGATTTTAACAAAAAATAAATTTCAGTTTTATGAGGCATATGTTTTTGTATTACGGAACCTCTAGTATTCAGATATGGACTGCAAGTACTTGCTCCTGTAGCGGCGACACCTCGAGGAAGTCTTTGTGATCCTCCTGGGGGGTCGCGACCTACAGGTTGAAAAACACTGCCGTAGAGGATTGTGTAAGGTAAAAGGACAGGGCCTAATATAAATTGATAAGAGATACTGAAATTTACTGACTGAAAGGAGGAAATGTAAGAAATGAGCAAGTGAAGCAGGCAAAGGGAGTACAGTCGGCTAAGAATTACGTTGTCAGGAAGAGCAGATTGGCTAACCAGGAGGGCAAGCTGAATGGGAAATAAACTTGAATGAGGTATTGTAGAAATGGAAGAGGAAGTAGATGGATGATATAGGAGATACGATACTGCGAGGAGAATTTGACAGAGTGCTGAAAGATTTGAGTCGAAACAAGGCCTCTGGAGTAGACGGTATTCCCTCTGAACTACCGATATCGTTGGGAGAGCCAGTCAGGAAGAAAATTGTTCCACCTGGAATGAAATATGTGTGAGTCAAGGGAAATACCCTTCGACTTCAAGAAGAGTAATAACAATTGCAATTCCAAAGAAAGTAAGTGCAGATAAGTACGAAAATTACAGAATTATGTTTAATATGTCATGGTTGCTAAGTACGAAAATGAATCATTTGTGGACGATGGAAAAACTGGTGGAATACAACCTCGGGGACAATCAGTTTCGATTTAGGAGAAATGTAGGAACATGAGGCAATACTCACCTTCACCTATCTTAGACGATAGATTACGAATAGGCAAACCTACGTTTTTAGCTTTTGTAGATGTGGAGAAAGCTTTTGACAATCTTAACTGGAAAACACTCTTTCAAATTCTGAAGGAAGGAAGCTTAGTGTTTAAAGTTCCGTCGATAGCTTGGTCATTAGAGACGGTTCAAATTCTGAACGTAGCAGGGCTAAAATATAGGGAACGAAGAGTTGTATTCAACTTGTACAAAAACGAGACATCAATTATTAAAGTCGAAGGGAATGAAAGGGTCGAATTGGTTGGGAAGGGAGTAAGACAGGGTTCAGTCTGTACGTTGAGCAACTGTGAAGGGATGCAAGATGAAATTTGGAGAAGGGATTAATGTTTAGGGAGAAAAAATAAAAAGCGATTTGCCGGTGGCATTGTAATTCTCTGAGACAGCAAAGGTCATGGAGGGGCAATTGAACGGAATTAACAGTGTCTTGAAAGAAATGTGTAAGATGAACATTAGTAAGAATAAAATAAGGATAATGGAATGCAGCGTAAGAAAATCAGAGGGGGACAGAGAGACGAATGCAGTAAGCAGATTCAAATCGGTGTGGGTTGCTATTCTTATGAGGAAATGAAGAGGCTTGCTCAGAATAGAGTAGGGTGAGGAGTTGCATGAAACCAGTCTCCGGACTGAAAAGCACAACTACAACAACAATATTAACACCAAGAGTAACCAAAACCAGAAATCTTATTCGGTGCATCATTTAACTAGTATAAATTACATGTATTATTGAAAAGAATGAAGTTTCTTTTTGGTACTGTCCCTTCGAGATTTTTAAACTGTTGCTGAGGAAAGGATTCGCCCTTCATTTTCATGTTCATATAGTTGCAATATTACTGTTAATTCCTGTATAGTAGATATCGCGATTTTATCAAGTAGCTAAAATTTTTAGATAAAGGTTGTTGGTCCAATGGTGAAAACGACTGGGAATCACTACTACATGTACTGCCTGAAGTCGAACGAGAGCGCTGTCGCCTTCTCTTTGGATGGTGTTGAATAGACCTTGACAAGATTTCCGGTGCAGAATTTTATTCACCAACGTGTCGCTTGCTCTGCGACCCTGTTCTTCGACAATAGGAGGGCCTTGACAACTCAACAAGGGGAAAACAGTTCATCATCAGCCATGTAAGACTAATTTTATGTAAGATTCGTGTTTTGTAGTAGACACTGGATAAAGATGTTGTCTTTACTGCCACATAAGAAAAAGGGTGTGTTTTGTGTTTAATATGCTTAACACTTTGAGTGCCAGCCATATACGCGAACCGACTTCCCCCAGTGCCAGCCCATTTTCTTCGTCTCCTTCCCCCAGTGCCGGCCATTTTTACAGTATTTCGTCCTGTTGGTACAGATTCAGGAATAATCATTAATATATTTTTCTTGGTCAGGAATAAACTATATTATTTCCTCTTCAAATACTTGTACCGTACATTTCCCTGCTTTGTAAACCTTCATCACAAGAATCAAAACAAAAAACGCTGTATTCGGGTAGGTAAAAAATTGTTTTTCGTATTATAAACTATTTACTAATAAACATGGCAATGTTTATGTGATTACATGCAAATATCATGAATATTAAACATCAGCAAACGGCTTTTATTGCAAATAGTTCTTTTTTGAGTGGTATAGCTGGAAGCAGGGCTGGACACAAAACCCCACTTTACATACTGCACACTGGAATGAAGTATCCTTCCTTCTGGCGACTCCTGCTTCTTTATTGCCCCCATCTGAGCACACTGTACAAGTCTTTTGTGCCTTCTTCTTCCCTGGTGGAATTGGTATTCTTTCCAGGAAATGTGTTCCATCCAGTCGTGAAAGCGCAGCACCACTTGTACCAGGCTGAAAGTCGGCGGCACGTGGTGATGACAAGTCTTTGCTTACCGCAGTAATAAACTGGCTGGTAGAAATGCTTTTTTTTGTCACCTGAGTGTACAGAACATATACATTTGAAATTGCCATCAAGATAATGTGGAATGATAGCTTTCTCCACCACTTGACTGAACGATGATCAAATATCCCATAAGACATTCTCTAGTCACTGAGGTCTACACCGTGTCATCGCCATCAAAAACATCACTCAGATCATCTTCCGATTCATCAAGAATGCGGCGAATCTCGGCGACGCTCAAAAGCCTACTGCTTGACATGTTGCGTCTAACGCTCGCCCTGATGTCTCACAGTCAACTGACACAAACCCTTGTTTCGTAAAGTGAACAGTTCTGTGGCGCCTCCTAGTGGCAGAGATGTCTACTCCTGATAACTACCGTACGGATAATGATTCGCGCGAAAGCTAGAATTCGTTTGAGAACAGCCGTCCGTAATATTACGGGCGCGGCAGTTCTCGCAAAGACACAGAGAACGCAATATTACGGGCGCGGCAATCTTCGAACAAACGACAGCAATGTAATATTACGGGCATGGCACTCTAAGTGTTAATATTCAACAGATTCTTAAAAGGAATCTGTGTTGGTTCAGTTGTGAATCTTACCTGAAGACGAATAAAACGAGACAGATTAAGAGACAGTCAGTAATTTTGATTTTATTTTTGAATACAAATTTACGCACTGAATTGCAGTTCAACGATAGAAATCTTCTCCCGGCGGAAATGCAGTCTACGAAAGATAAGCTATATACTTATTAATTTGTCTGGTTTTGTATTAAATATATGCCATTCAGGAGAGTTCAATAACACCACACATTATACTGTATAGCTGTGAAAATTTGTGCCGCTAAAAGAAAATACGAAAAATTACACCCACGCGACATTCGGAGTGTCCCACAAGGATACATCTTAGGGCCATTGCTTTTTCTTGTGTAAATTAGTGACCTCTCATCAGTTACACTGCCAGATACAGAGTTCGCTTTGTTTGCAGACGATACAAGTATTGCACTAAATAGCATTTCGAGCATAGTTCCGGAAAGGTCTGCTAATGTATTTTCATTAACATTAATAAATGGTTTACAGCCATCTATTGACATTAAACTTTAAAAAGACTCACTACATGCAGTTTACAAAATGTAAGAGATTCCTATCCCGTATATGCATAAAGTATGAAGAAGAGCAGATATTAGAGGTTGACATTATAAAATTCCTGGGATTTAGCTTGATAATAAATTCATTTGGGAGGAGCACATCACAGAACTGCAGAAACAATTCAACAAATCTGTGTTTGTAATAAGAGTGGTATCAGACAGGACACATAAAAATAAAGAGGCTTGCATACTTTGCTTACTTTCATTCCATAATGTCAAGTGGTATAATATTTTGGGGTAACTCTTCAAGTCAAGCAAAAGTTTTCAGAGTTCAAAAGCGTGAAATTCGTATTATTTGTAGTGTAAATTCGCGGATATCCTGAAGAAGCCTCTTGAAAGAACTGGGTATATTAACTACTGCTTCTCAGTATACTTATTCTTTAATTAAATTTGTAATAAATAATATATCCATTTTCCCAACAAACAGATCAGTTCATACCTACAGTACTACGTACAAAAACGATCTACACAAGGACTTAAAAGCACTTGCTTTAGTTAAAAAATGGCTCCAGTACTCAGGAACACATATATTCAATAATTTACCAACAACCATAAAAAATTAGCTACAAATAAAGATCAGTTTAAGAGGAGTCTAAAACACTTTCTAGTGGCCAACTCCTTCTACTCCGCTGACGAATTCGTAAATAGAACCAAATGATGCATGAATCTGTATTCATACTATTAGTATTATTATATTATCAGCTTGTAGGAAACGTACGTAGTTGTATTAGTATTATTATATTACCAACATGAAAAACAAGTGGATGTTCCACATCCACGACGATCTCTTCAACATGGATATATGGGACGAACAAACTAACGTAATCTAATCTGCATCTGACGTTGAAGTTCACTCGAATTCAAAGTGCAGTAATGCAGTAACAGTCCGGCAGATGTCGATGCAGTCGCTTAGTTCACTGGAAACCACTGCATTCGATTTTCATCGTGCTCGCTGGAGCATGAATCGTTGGAAAGCACCGCTAGCCTGGGGGCCTCTGCCTTTCACGTCCCCACAACGCCTGATCGCTCAGAACATTAGTTCCGAACAAGCCGTGCCACAGCGCCAAGACTTTGAGCTAGCAAAATTCCCAATACGTTTTTCTATTACAGTTTTTAATGCAAAATACTACTCGAAGCGCGTCCTGATTGATAAGAGTACCAAATACATTTGTAGTTGACTGATTCATAACAAATTTACAAAAGTTTGAAGAGTGGGCCATAGCTTTTATTGCGGCAGAAATTCATAACCGATTTGCTAGCTTGGAGGATGCGAGTATGATGCAGGTGTTCCACGAAGCGCTCTTGAACAGTGTACGTGTTTTGTTCGATATACAGCCGAAGATACTGGTGCACCTCCCAAAAATTCGTGCAAGGCCCCCGAGAGTACCCAGAAGTGTCGCAACATGACATCGCATGGAGTCGACTAATGTCTGAAGTACTGCTGGAGGCAACTGACACCATACACCAAGCAGGACTGTCCGTAAATCCGTGAAAGTACCCGGGGATGGAGATCTCTTCTGAACAGCACGTTGCAAGGCACCACGGATATGATCAATAATGTTTTTGGTGTCTGGGGAGTTTGGTGGCCATCGCAGGAATCAGAAGAGTCTTCCTGGAGGCACTCTTAGACGTCTGGGGTATAGTGTCGTCCTGCTGCAATCGCCCACGTCCGTCGGACTACACAGCGGACATGAATTGAAGCAGGTGATCAGTCAGGATTCGTACGTGCGTGGCACCTGTCACAGTCGTATCTAGACGTATACAGGGTCCCATCACACTCCAACTGCACGTGCCTCCACCAGCTTAACCCTCCTACTACCACTGGGGTCAATATGACCCCATAAGCACATTTGAAATCCATATCTCCCTTATTTTCAATGCGATTATTTTCAAAATTTATGACTTTGTCTCTCTAACTTGCTTGTATGCAATGACATCATATTCAGTTTTACATTTACAACATATCAAAATTTATTCATGGACTATGCATTGAGTACCACTGGGGTCAGCATGACCCCAATCTAATTTTTTTTGTTTTGTTTCTTGAATGTAACATTATAAAAACAGAACAGCGAATATTACGTTGAACAAATGTTATAGGAAACATCTGCAACAATGAAACTAACACTTTCCACTTCTTATTTATACCCATTCTTGTCGTTTCTTTCCTCAGCAGTTGTGTGTTGCCTCAGTTGTTGCTAGTGTTTTGTCGCAGCGTGTGAAAGAACTACATTATGTCTAGAAAACGTCTGAGTAGTGTTGAAATACAAGCAATTTTGAATGAAGAAGAGGAATTAGGAGATACAGCGTCTGATGACGACGAAGAGATTGATGGTATTATTTCTGGAGGTAGTGAATCAACTGAAGATTCTGATGAAGACATTGGAGATTTACTGAGTACTATGCATTTCAGGGAGGAAATAGGTGACGGCAAAGCAGCGAAACCTATTATAATCCTGGACTATAATGCAACAAAATCAGGTGTAGACACTATGAACAAGTTAGTCAGAACCTAAACTACAAAATGTATGACAAGAAGATGGCCCATGGTGATTTTTCTTTAATATTTTGGATATTAGCGCCCTGAATGCTTTCATAATTTGGTTGGACTTAAATCCTGACTGGAATAAAAAAAACCAACTACAAAAGAAAATAATTTCTTCTCGAACCGGGAACAAGTCCAGTACAGAAAGACAGAAGTCAGCTCAACAAAGTTTCTCTGCCTCGTCCTCCTCCTGCTTCAGCACAAGTGGATACGGGGGTAAAACGTGGACGGTGCTACCTGTGCGAAAGTTCAGTGGATAGAAAACATCCAGAAACGTGCAAAAGATGTTTTTCTTTTGTCTGTAAACACCATTCAGGCATTCTTTGTTCTAAATGTAAAGAGATTTTTTGTTTCACATGTAAGGATCTATAAGATCAAGTGTTGGGACAAGATCTTTAAGTGCTTATATATCTACTTCACCTGGTTTCAATCACTAATGTATGCTTTTGTGTTAGTTCATTAAAATAAATTAAATGTTGTCAATGTATCCCGTGATAATTACTTGGGGTCATATTGACCCCAACGGTATTCAGTGTAACAAAAAAATTCTGGTAGTAGGAGGGTTAAACAGTTCCCTCCTGACATGCAGGATCCACGAATCCATACACGTCCATCCGCTCGACATAATTAGAGATAAAACTCGTCAGATCAGGTAAGAAATTTCCAGTCATCAACAATCCAGTGTCGGTGGTGCCGGGTCAAGGTGAGACGTAAAGCTTTCTACCGTGCAGTCAGCAAGGGTACACGAATGGGGAAGTGACTGTGAGGGGCGGCGACTCGAGCGCACCGAGAATTTCTCGAGCTGCCGGCGCTCGAGCAGTTCTCGAGAAGCTCACGAGAAGCGGCGCTGCGGCTATGCAGTGTTGCTGTGCGGCAGTTGACCGGGACAGCAGGCGCTCGTTTGTTTGAGCTGACAGGCAACGCTTGCTGCGGGCCGCGGTGGAGTAGCCGAGCGGTCTAAAGCGTCTCAATGCGGAGCGCGCGGCTGCTCGCCGTGGAGGTTCGAGTCCTCCCTGGGGCATGGGTGTGTGTGTCTGTCCGTAGGTTAGTTTACCTAGGTTTAAGTAGTTCTTAAGCTACGGACTGATGACCACGCAGTTTGGTCCGATAGATTTACAAACATTTGAACATTTATTTAATTTATTTATTATTATCTTTATTATTATTATTATTATTATTATTATTTTTTTTTTTTTTTTTTTTTTTTTTTTTTTTTTTTTTTTTTTTTTGCTGCGGTTGTGATTCAAATATGGATATGCGAAAACGAAAGTCGTGGATTCGGCAGTGCTTTACGGAGAATCGAAATAACTTCCATTGCAACATATATCTTTTTGAAGCTCCGTATATAGCAAAAAATGCAGCAGGCATGACAAGACATTTAATATTACACAGTATATCCAGCAATCAAATACATACGTACACGAATGGAAAAGAGCAATCTCCTGTTAATGAAAGTCAGACAAAATACCGAAGTTCATCATGTTGGTTTTGCTGTACTCGTTTTTCCTTGTTGTAGTTATATAAATGGGAAAGGGTCCGCTTTTTTTCTTTTCTTTTTTCTTTCTTTTTTCTTGTGCAAACAATTATGTTTTTTTACTTATTCCCATACATGTTTCGGAACCTTTGTTCCATCATTAGTGAGATTTATGAAATTTGTAACTATGAAATATTTACAATTTACACTGTAGTTTACGATTCGAAAAAATTCATGAAAATTTAAGAAATATAGTTTACCCGGCGTTATTACATTTTATGTAAATATAAAATGTAATAACGCCAGGTAAACATAAAATGTAAATACGCCAGATAAACCATATTTCTTGCATTTTCATGAATTTTTTCGAATCGTTAACTACAGTGTACATTGTAAATATTTTGTATTTACAGATTTAATAAATATCCCACTGTTGATGGAACAAAGGTTCCGAAACATGTATGGGAATAAGTAAAAAACACAACAGTTTGCAAAAAAAAAAGGTGGACCCTTACCCATTTAAAATACCCAAGATTTTATGTATGTTATCCATTCATAGCATATGAAAGGAAACTTCCGTAAAAAAGTTATAGTTTCGGTAACAGTCCGCCAGTATTAGCTCCGACAGCATACAACAAGCATTAAAATTAACACTATCCAAACTTTTGGACAGTAGGAGGATGGAACAACCGCCAGTCACTATTGCAGCTGTAAATTGTGGCAGCTGTGTTCAGAAAGTACCAGAGCCTTACGCCGAAATAAGGACGGAAGTAAAAACCGACGATACTGTTATGTTCTGTCGAAACGAAATTTTTCCTACTATAAGTAAATGTATGCAAGCAAATTTTGGATGTAATATGTTAAAACATTTCTCTTTCGTGTAAAAATAAATACATGTTGAATGCATAGTTGTTGTAAGAAAGAATGAAATTTTCGTTTCGTGTAAAATAAGTTTTTGATTAATAGTCCTATGATTTTTGTCTTCTGCGAAACATTCGACTACTACTACTACTACTACTACTACTAATAATAATAATAATAATAATAATAATTAAATACAAAGAAAAATGTTCAAATGTTTGTAGAGCTTATGGGACTTAACTACGGAGTCATCAGTCCCTAAACTTACAAACTGATTATGAATTAGCTAATACTAAGGACGGCACAAATATCCATGCCCGAGGGGGGATACGAACCCCCGACCGTAGTGGCCGTGCAGACCGTGACTGGCGCGCCGCAGCCCGCTTGGCCACCGCGGCCGGCAATAAAATGAAAGCCGTGTGCTTTACACCAATGTGTAAAAAGTACAGCTTGTAACTTGCACGACGGAAGACAACGACTGCGACTGCTCTGTCTCAATGCTTCCTTGTACAGTAGATTCGCTCAGCCTCAAAAAAGTCCAGCGCTGTCGACAACTTCTCGAGAGTAAACGAGAATTTCTCGAGAATTTGCCTTAGCATCGCGCATTTCTCGAGCGTGCTCATAGCCCATTTCTACGAATAGGCCTTCGGCTCCGAAAGCCCATTCGAATATGTTTCGTCAAATCGTTCTCACGCTGCCACTTGTTGATAGTCCAGCACTGAAGTCCGTAGTAGACTGCGAGAGGGCTGCATTTCTGCCACGTTATTATTATTATCGTACGGTTCTTGTCAGCCACCATATTCAGCTATTGTTACTACAATACATAGTACTCGCGTTCAGGGGATAAAAATTTATGTGTGAATAGGATCTCTCGTCGCAGAGCCGGGTCCAGTGATTTAAGCCATTTAAATCCTGCTTCATTTATCGTGTGAAGATCAGCCAACCCCTCAGCAAAAGAACGCAGGGGGCGTCAATTGCTATGTGGTCCATAGTTTGGGTGTCTGCTCCGCAGTCCCACGACTGCCACGCTGAAAGATTCTCTCAGTCGCCATTGGTCCCGTTCTTTTTCCGGACGCAGCCATGTCGGAGATTTGATGTTTCACCGCATTCGCGATATTCACGGTGCACTCGTGAAATGGTCTTATGGAAAAATGCCCCACTCATCGCTCATTGGAGATGTTGTGTCCCAAATCTCGTGCGTCGACAGCGTTCAAATTCACATTAAGCGTGATAACCTGCCAATGTAGCAGCAATAACCAAACTAACGTCTGCGCCATGCAACTATTGTCTTATACAGGGTGTTACAAAAAGGTACGGCCAAACTTTCAGGAAACATTCCTCACACACAAAGAAAGAAAATATGTGGACATGTGTCCGGAAACGCTTAATTTCCATGTTAGAGCTCATTTTAGTGTTTCTCTTTAAATGTAAATTGAAATAATTCGTGCAGACAATTGTCAAAATACTCAATCGTTTCGTTAGTATGTACTGTACTTCCTCAATTCACCGCTAGTTGGCCCAATTGAAGGAAGGTAATGTTGACTTCCGTGCTTGTGTTGACATGCGACGGATGAGGCTTCATTCCAAAGTTATCAAATAGTAAATTTTCACAATGAACATGTGTGGGCTGACGAGAATCCGCACGCAATAATTGTGCAATCACGTCATCAATACAGATTTTATGTGAACGTTTGGGCAGGAATTGTTGGTGATGTCTTGATTGGGCCTCATGTTCTTCCACCTACGCTCGCTGGAGCACGTTATCATGATTTCATACGGGATACTCTACCTGTGCTGCTGGAACATGTGCCTTTACAAGTACGACACAACATGCGGTTCATGCACGATGGAGCTCTTGCACATTTCAGTCGACGCGTTCGTACGCTTCTCAACAACAGATTCGGTGATCGATGGATTCGTAGAGGCGGACCAATTCCATGGCCTCCACACTCTCCTGACCTCAACCCTCATAACTTTCATTTATGGGGGCATTTGAAAGCGGTACCAAATGTAGAGACTCTTCGTGCTCGTATTGTGGACGGTTGTGATACAATACGCCATTCTCCAGGGCCGCATCAGCGCATCAGGGATTCCATGCGAAGGAGGGTGGATGCACGTATTCTCGCTAACGGAGGACATTTTGAACATTTCCTGTAACAAAGTGTTTGAAATCACGCTGGTACGTTCTGTTGCTGTGTGTTTGCATTCCATGATTAATGTGATTTGAAGAGAAGTAATAAAATGAGCTCTAACATGGAAATTAAGTGTTTCCGGACACATGTCCACATAACATATTTTCTTTGTTTGTAAGTGAGGAATGTTTCCTGAAAGTTTGGCCGTACCTTTATGTAACACCCTGTATAGACGCTGTCGACTGTATTTACATATCTCTGTGTTTGCAAACGCAATACAGCTCCAGTTTCTTTGCTAATCACTAATGATTTGCCGCACTTGCACGGAACCTCATAAACACCTGCCTTGCACAACTCTAGGTCGCCTTTAAACGACTTTTGATAGGGTGCGAAAGATCTAAGGCCGTGCGGGAGTGGCCACATGGTCTAAGGCCACATCGCATGGCTTGCGCGACGTCTTCTGGCAGAGGTTCTGGTCCTTCCTCGTTCTGGGATTTGTGTGTTGTTCTTAAGTTAGTTTAAGTAGTTTGTAAGTCTAGGGACCGATGACCTTAGGAGTTAGTTCCTTTAGGTATACAAACATTTGAAAGCTTTTTTGATATCCCTTTAAACTTCCGCTTGCGAATCATGGAAACATTTACACAATACAAAGGTCTTATCCTCATTCACAAATTCTTCCTTATTCTGTCTTTTATGTATCTCTAGCGTTTTTATCTGTCTGTAGCGCTTTCCGTATGTGCTGAAGTACTGAATATCAGTTTTTCTGGAATACAGTTTACAGCTCTTCCAGCGCTGCTTGTCATGTTATCAGCATCTTAGAACTCCATCATACTGCATTCTTAGAAGACGAGTATTCATCTTTGCACATACCAAGAACCTTACAGACAAATAAAAGACAGGAAATGGTGAACGAGGGAAATGAGGATAATGCATTCAAGGCTGCCCGCCATATATTGTATGTTCCACGAAATTAGGTAGACTACTCTGTAAACAAAAGGTTAAGGCGATCTTAAGTCCATCAAAAGTATTACTTCGTAGAGTAGTAAGTTTCCATAAAAAAATAAGTTTTTAGAAAGGAAAATGTTTTCACGGACATCGGTGAAAGAAATAGTATCGTTAATGCAAGCCTGTGTAGTAGTGGTCGTCTCGGTGGTAGCGGTTCTAATGCTTTCATCATAAGTATTTGATCTGCTATGAGAAGAGAGATAATGGCGAACGCAGTTTACGACGAGAAGTTTCTGACCACCACACTTGCTTACTCCAGTGTCGTCGATTCAGTTCCTAACTTAGGCGCATGTGACACTGCCGATGACAAGTGCCTTGGAAGCGGACGTTAAGTCAAACAAACGATCACCTTGGTATTTATTTTCTAATTATGTAAACAGCCGATATCGCTAATTATCTTTATTAAACCGACTAGTTGCAGGAGATTAATTTACCATCGACACGGTGGAGTGGCTGAGAGTTCTTAGGTGTCTAGCTGCGGAGGGCGCCGCTGCGCGCCGTCGGAGGTTCGAATCCTCCCTTGGGCATTTGCATTTGTGTATTTGTTGTCCTTAGCATGAGTTAGTTTAAGTAGTGTGTAAGATTAGGGACGAAAGATCACAAACATTTGAAACTTGCATTATCGAATCTTTCATTTCATACACATCACAAAGCAAATCCTTTAAATCTGTGGTGTGGTGTATGAAATGAAAGATGCGATTATGGCAGTTTGAGCTGCCGAAACCTGTCATCTAAATGAAGATAATTGGCTGTTTAAATAAATTAATATAACAGATCGCCCTCCCCCCAAATATGACAAGACTTGGCATTATTCAAGACGGATAAGAGACGTACTGGCACAGGGTTTCATCCTGTGGCTTCTCTCATACTTCAGTAGAGTAGATATGGAGGGAGGTGGAGTCGCCACATTTATGAAAACCTCCTATAAATTCAAGAATACTGATATAATTCAATTTTGTCTGGAGCAGCATTTCGAAGCTTGTGTAATAGAAGTAGAGTTCCATAACAAATGCTATATAATAGTAACTATTTACCGAGTACCTGCAGGAAATTGTAATCTATTCCTAAATCATCTAGAAGCTCTATTGTATTATTTAACATGATGAAACAAAGAAATCTTGGTTGCTGGTAACTTTAATACAGATTTTCTTTTTCATTCTTCCAGTAAACATTTATTGTATTCAGTAACATTGTCTTTCAATCTAACTCATACTGTAGAGGATAACTAAACCATCTAAGACAGCCATTGATAATATTTTTATATACAAATCAAAGGAACAAAATTATATCACAAAACCTATAATTAAAGGCCTATCAATGTTCAAATGTTTGTATAGCTTATGGGACTTAACTACGGGGTCATCAGTCCTTAAACTTACAAACTACTTATGAAGCAGCTAACACTAAGGACGGCACAAATATCCATGCCCGAGGGGAGATTCGAACCCCCGACCGTAGTGACCGTGCAGACCGTGACTGACGCGCAGCAGTACCCTCGGCCACCACGGCCGGCGCCTATCAGATTATGATATGCAGCTCCTTCTTTTAGGTACAGATTCTAAGCAGATTATGAAAATACAGTAGCCAATTCACCAAAAACTGAGATTTTAGAAAGCTGCTCAAAAATATGAACTGGAATGATGTTTATAATATTCATGACATGAATTAAAAATATAATAAAGTAATTAATATTAATAAAGTCAGTAGTATGTTTCACAACTGTTTTCCTCTAAAAGTAACTCAAATTATTAACCACAATAAAACCATGGATTACACAAGGAATAAAGATTTCATGCAAGACAAAAAGGAAAATGATCTATCACCTAAGAGTAGTTAAAATGACGATGACTTAGCTAAATATACGGAATACTGTAAAGTATTTAAAAAATTAATTCAGACATCTAAAAATGCACTATGAGAAAAAGACAGCAAAATCAGACAGCAAAATAAAAGGAGACAGCTAGAAACAGAAAGGAACAAGAGCAGATAGCATTACAAGCAGAATGATACATTAGTAACTGATGCACATAGTGTGGCGAAACTATTTAACAAGCACTTTATATCTGTTTCTGATAGTAAGAGATTGTCAGGGTCAGTAAATAATGCCCTTGTATATTTGAAACTAGCATTTACAAATAACTTCAGGAACATTAATATGTCACTCACTTCACCACAAGAAATAACTTCCATAATAAAATCATTAACAGAAAAGGCTTTCTAGTGGTTACAATAAAATATCAACAAAGTTAATTAATGTATGCTCTTGTGAATTTAGCACAATTTTAAGTTATTTGTGTTACCAGTCCATTACAAGTGGAACATTTCCTGATAGTTGAAAATATGCGGATATTAAACCTCTATTCAAGAAAGGGGATAAAGAGATATCATCAAACAACAGACCGATTTCACTTTTACCTGCATTCTCAAAAATTCTAGAAAAGGTAATGTAAAGCAGTTTCTTAACCACCTAACCTCAAATGACATATTGTCTAGAACAGAGTTTGGATTTCTGAAAAGTTCCGATCTCGATACGACTATTTACACCTACAGTGAGAATGTACATAATTCATTAGATAATAAATTACAATAGCAGGTATTTTCTGTGATTTATCAAAGGCATTTGATTGTGTGAACCATAACATCCTTTTAAGTAAATTAGAATTCTTTGGTGTCATGCGAATTACTGCAAAATTGTTTAAGTTGAACCTTGATAACATGAAAATAACGGTCTCCGTACAAGGGACTAGAGAATTAAGCCAACAGTCATCATCAGATTGGGATGAAATTACATGTGGTGTTCCACAAGGATCCATCTTAGGGCCATTGCTTTTTCTTATGAACATTAATTACCTCTCATAAGTTACACTGCCAGAAGCAGAGTTAATTTTGAGGATGATCCAAGTATTGCAATAAATAGCATGTCAAGATTAGTTTTAGAAAGGTCTGTTAATGATGTTTTCATTATCATTAATAAATGGTTTAAAGCCAACTCATTGACATTAAACTTTGAAGACTCACTACATGCATTTCAGAACATCTAAGAGATTCCCATCCAGTATATTCATAAAGTATGAAGAAGAGCAGATAGAGGAAGTTGATAGTATAAAATTCATGGTATTACAACTTGATAATAAATTCATTTGGGAGGAGCACACCACAGAACTGCAGAAACGATTTAACAAATCTGTATTTGCAATACGAGCGGTGTCAGACTTCGATACATAAAAATTTAAAAAAAGCTTGCATAGGTTGCTTACTTTCATTCAATAAAATCATATGGTACGATATTTTGGGGTATCTCTTCAAGTCAAGCAAAAGTTTTCAGAATCCAAAAGCGTGTAATACGTATTATTTGTGGTGTAAATTCACGGGCATCTTGCAGAAGCCTCTTCAAAGAACTGAGTGTATTAACTACTGCTTCTCAGTATATTTAATCCTTAATGTAATTTGTCATGAATAATGTATCCCTTTCCCCAACAAACTGCTCAGTTCATACCTACAATACTAGGAACAAAAATGATGTACACAAAGACTTAAAAGCACTTACTTTAGTTCAAAAAGAAGTCCACTACTCAGGAACACATATTTTCAATAATTTACCAACAACCATAACAAGTTTAGCCACAAATAAAGATCAGTTTAAGAGGAGCCTAAAAGACTTTCTAGTGGCCAACTCCTACTTCACTGACGAATTCATAAATAGAACCAAATGATTCAAGTATCTAAGTATCTGTATTAGTATTATTAGTTTTATCATATTATTAGCTTGTAAAAAGTGTATGTAGATGTATTAGTAATGTTATATTATCGACTTGTAAAAAAAATCATCATCATCATCATTAGAGACTGATTATGCCTTTCAGCGTTCAGTCTGGAGCATAGTACCTCTAATAAAATTCCTCCATGATCCCCTATTCAATGCTAACATTGATGCCTGCTACCATTGATGGCTCATAAAAAAAATTAAAAAAAAAAAACCAATGAGAGGGAGAGAGAGAGAGAGAAAGAAAAGAAAGCCGGCCGCGATGGCCGAGGGGACTGAGGCGCTTCAGTCACGGTCTGCACGGCCACTACGGTCGGGGGTTCGAATCCCCCCATCGGTCATGGATATTTGTGCCGTCCTAGTTCGCAAGTAGTTCATAAGTAGTTTGTAAGTTTAGGGAATGATGACCCCGTAGTTAAGTCCCATAAGATTTACAAACATTGGAATTTGAAAGAAAAGATAAGACATGTTCTACATTCACAGGGTTCACCTTCGAACCAACTTATCTAATCATGATTATACAATACCTTTACTATAACCAGTGTAGAGTGAAATGCTAATACGTCTGAATCACGCCGTGCCCCCGCTCATAATAACGTTGAGAACGGACTCCCGTTAACTTGCATTTACGCGTACGGTGGTAAGGAAGGAATAATTCAAAGAGGCTTGCCTCACTTTCAGTAAGACAACTAACGCAACAACACAGCGAGTAAAACTCTTTCATATTTGTAAATGCTCACGTGTTACTCGATTTTGATGTTTTGCGTCTTGTATATATTGACTCAGTAGGCTACACTACAAGCGTTTGACACGCCGCAATTTAATTACACAAAACGCCGTCGGCCACTACGGTCGGGGGTTCGAATCCCCCCTCGGGCATGGATTTTGTGTCGTCCTAGTTCGTAAGTAGTTCATAAGTAGTTTGTAAGTTTAGGGACTTATAACCCCGTAGTTAAGTCCCATAGACTATACAAACATTTGAACATTTGAACAAAACGCCGTAACCGTTCATCTCAAACAAAAATTGAATAAACGGACTTGTGGAGGAGAAAGGGCTCTAAAACTCTTCATTCCTGTGGTTTTTCCCATATCTCGTACCGTTTCAGATATATTTGCAAAAGTAACTGCGATTTGACACAGCCTTTGTCTGTCTGTAACGTGTTTCCACTATTTAGATTCGCCGTTCAACGGATCGCAACAAAATTTCAGACTATTGGCCGAAAGCGACCAGAATCTCCCTCTGGAAACATAACGGACGGCGCAAGAGGGCGGCAATATATTCTGTCTCGGCTACTGTGACTCGGATGGGAAATATTTCAACTAAAGGATGTGCAGAATTTAATATCGACTTTTATTTAAAATTTTTATGATGTATGAATTCATAATCTCGCGGCGATAACTTTGTATGAAAAGTTCTCGGGTTTGCGACCGCATCAAGTGGTTAAAATCACGAGCCGATTTCATCGATCGGATCGACCATCTCCGTCTCAGTGAAAATGATATTATGGTCAGTTTCGATGTAGGGTCACTTTTTTACCAATGTGAATATCAAGGACTCCTTTGACTTTATATCCCAGCTCTTTGTCAGTGAAGTGGTCGAGCTGTTTAAGTACACTCTTACGTCTTCCTATTTTGTGTACAACGTCCACTATTACGATCAGACTGACGGTGTTGCGATGGGAAGTCCGTTGGCTCCAGCTATTGAAACCCTCTTCATGGAGAATTTCGAGTGTGTGGTCCTATAAACGGCACCACTAAAACCTAGGTGTTTCTTCCGTTACGACGACAACAAGTTCGTCATTTGGCCTCACGGGACAGAGAAGCTTGGATAGTTCTTGGGACATATAAACAGTATTAACAAGAATATTCAATTTACTATGGACGTAGAAAAAGACAACGCACTGCCATTCCTCGATGTTCTTGTTCGTCGGAAACGAAATGGATGCCTTGGTCAAGGTGTCTACAGAAAACCTACTCTCACAGATCTGTACTTGCACGCCAACAGCCATCATCACAACACCTGTATTAGATTAGATTAGTACTTGTTCCATTGATCATGAATACACTTCGTAATGACGTGGAACGTATCAAGTTAATTACTACTTTGTACTAAATATTACATGACACAATTTTTTATATTTATTTTATTTTATTTTTTTCAAATTTACTAATTTATATCTAAAAATTCATCTATATTGTAGGAGTTGCCAATCAGAAATTCTTTTAATCTATTTTTAAATGCTTGTTGGGTATCTGTCAGGCTTCTGATGCTGTTTGGTAAGTGACCAAAGACTTTTTTGGCAGCATAATTCACCCCTTTCTGTGCCAAAGCTAGATTTAACCTTGAATAGTGAAGATCATTCTTTCTCCTAGTGTTGTAGTTATGTACACTGCTATTGCTTATGAATTCGGTGGGATTGGTATAACAAATTTCATAAGTGAATATATATATGCTGAGAAGCTACTGTGAAGATCCCTTTAAATAAATGTCTGCAGGAAGATCTTGGATGGGCTCCGGCAATTTATTCTGACCACACGCTTTTGTACAATGAATACTTTTTTACTCAATGATGAATTACACCAGAAAAGGATGCCAAGCGAATGAAAATAGACATAGTAAGCTAATTTACTGAGATGTATATCACCAAAATTTGCAATTACCCTAATAGCATAAGTTGCTGAACTCAAACGTTTCAATAGATCTTCAATGTGTTTTTTCTACGGTTCAACCCCTCACCAATGCTTACACCTAAAATTTTGAATATACTACCTTCGATAAAGTATTCTGACCAAAGTCTATATTTATTGATGGTGTCATTCCATTTGCTGTATGGAACTGTATGTTTTGTGTTTTATCAAAATTTAATGGTAGTCCATTTACTGAGAACCACTTAATGATTTACTGAAAGACGTCGTTTACAATTTCATCAGTTAGTTCTTGTCTGTCAGGTGTGATAACTATACTTGTATCATCAGCAAAAAGAACCAGCTTGGCATCTTCATGAATATAGAATGGCAAGTCATTAATATATACGAGTATTAAGAACAGCAAAGGGCCCAAGACCGAACCTTTGGGCACCCCATTTTTGATTGCTCCCCTGTTTGAGGAATCAGCTGCGTTTTGCATATTTTGACAACTACTAATGTCAACTTTCTGCACTCTTCCTGTTAGGTATGATTTAAACCAGGGCTGGGCAAATGCCGTTTGGCGAGCGCGAGCGCTCTCAGCGGCTCACGCGGCCTGCTCGCGGCTCCCCCCCCCCCCCACTCCGCCAGCCAGCAGTGCCCCCCTCCCCCACTCATACTCGACTAGCCGCTCACGTCACTACACCACTCGTTCAGTTTACTTGTGGAAATCGCGTTCGGTGTTCATGATAAAGCAGAACTAGTGTCTGAAAAATGGCAGAGGAGGACGTTAAATCTTGGAAAAGAAAGTCTTCTGAACGCCCACAGTGGGAAGAAGAGTACTTTTTTGTTGGAACGCAAAGCGTACCTCAGTGTTTGTTTTGCAATTCAACATTGTCTTCATGGAAGAAGTACAATGTGAAGCGTCATTTTTAACTGCTTCACGAAAAAGATGTAGTTAGAGTAAAGAAGAACGAAAAGTCAAACTTATAGAAATGAAGCTGAAAATGGAGAAAGACATAAGTATACTTGTAGATAATTATGTTATTAATTCAATTTACTGCTGTTATTAATAGGTTGTGTGCATTTTCGTCAATTTTACCTTCTCCTGTACGTATTTACAGGTAGAAAACCTCCTAATCCACAGCTCTGCAGCGATGAGAGTAAGCTATCGTGTAGCTCTTAAAATAGCTAAAACTGCGCGGCCCTTCAGCGATGCAGAATTTGTGAAAGAATGTTTTGTTGCTGCCGCAACAATTTTGTGCCCAGCAAATCTTCCTCTTTTTGAAACCGTTCCTCTTTCACGGAGAACGGTTAGCAGGCGCATTGAAGAAATGGCAAACGACGTGGAAGCCCAGTTGAGAGACAGGATCAAAGATTTAGTTTTCTTTTCTTTAGCATTGGATGGAAGCACGGATGTATGTGCACTGTGCATCAGCCACAGCGCACAGCCCTGCTGCCCGCGCTGCTGGCTCTCAAGGCCGCTCAGCGCTGCCCTCGCGGCTCTCGCTGCTCGCGAGCAGCTCTCGTGCCCACCCCTAATTTAAACCATTTGTACACTGTCCCATTCATATCACAATACTTTAGTTTAGCTACAAGAATTCCATGATTTACACAATCAAAAGCCTTGGAGAGATCACTAAAAATCCCAACGGCTGATGTCCGGTTATTCAAAGCATTTAATATTTCGTTGGTGAAAGTATATATAGCATTTTCGTTGAAAAGCCTTTTTGAAAAGCAAACTGACATTTTGTTAGAATTTATTTTTATCTATGTGTGAAACTACTCCAGAATACATTACCTTTTCAAGAATTTTGCATAAGGCTGTAAGAAGTGAGTGGAGTCTACAAGATACCGTGTGAGTGTGGTCCGTCTTACGTCGGACAAACTGTGCGAACCGTGGAACAACGCAGGAAGGAACATGAGAGGAGTTCAGAATGAAACTTTCACTCTGCAGCGGAGTGTGCGCTGATATGAAACTTCCTGGCAGATTAAAATTGTGTGCCGGAACCGGGACTCGAACCTGGGACCTTTGCCTTTCGCGGGCAAGCGCTCTACCACTGAGCTACCCCGACACGACTCACGATGCCGCCTCACAACTTTACTTCCGCCAGTACCTCGCCTCCAACTTTCCAAACTTCACAGAAGTTCTCCTGCGAAACTTGCAAGACTAGCACTCCTGGAAGAAAGGATATGGTGGAGACATGGCTTAGCCACAGCCTAGGGGATGTTTCCAGAATGAAACTTTCACTCTGCAGCGGAGTTTGGAAAGTAGGAGGCGAGGTACTGGCGGAAGTAAAGTTGTGAGGCGGCATCGTGAGTCGTGTCGGGGTAGCTCAGTGGTAGAGCGCTTGCCCGCGAAAGGCAAAGGTCCCAGGTTCGAGTCCCGGTTCCGGCACACAATTTTAATCTGCCAGGAAGTTTCATGAGAGGTGTTGTCGTCTACGCTACCCAGAGAAGTCAGCTTTAGCAGAACATGCGTTATAAAACGGCCACCGAATCAAGTTTGATGATACCTCAGTCACAGAATAGGGAGTATACAGAAGGAAAAGCTGGGGGCGGCGCCTTTGATCTGTATGTTACCAAGCGTTGCGCTCGACGCCATATTGAAAAGCAGTAAACGCGGAACTATAGCCACTTAGTATTTTGACTGGAAATTGACTTTTTACGAACTGCAGCTAATCTCACCGACTTTTACGAAAGGAAACGGCTTTTCATTATGACCTCATCTATTTTGCGTCCTCTTCTTGCACCTAATTGTAATTCAACGAACAACAATAGGCCTAAATTTTAATACAACTACAGTACGAAAATGTACATTGGAATCGATGCTCTTTATATTTGGTGCTTATCTCTAGAAAAATCCCAAATAACGCGGATTTATGTTTGGGAAATTACTTATAAACAAGAAAGTGACTTTAAAACTGCCAGGTTTTATTTGACACGAATAAATTCGCACAAAATATTGAGTCAGACTTAGCAGTACAGTGTGCTTACATAGAACTAGTGACGTCTGGGCATATATAAAAGTTGTATTTGCGTTAGGAGTGTCAATTTACTGATTGGAGAAGGGCATATAGAGGAATCTGTCAATCACAGAGCAGGAACAGCGTAAAAAAAATTTTCCCCTTAATCTACTTGTTTGAGTATCCGAAGACATTCGTTACCAACATTAGCACACTACACCGCCAATGCCGTAGGTAAAATTTTACCTGCCTACTTACGCACTATTCTTTCTCATTCATTTTATATTATTCCCTGCAACGTTAAACTTATAAAATATAAATGTACTTCAACATTTCGATGCTGTTGAACTGCTGCAGCAACAGCAACAGCGAGAGTTATCGTCAAGAGAAGAAGCAAGGCTACTTTTAATAATTATGCACACATTGCTCTCATTCGAAACTGATAACATTTAACGTTCACTTACTGTTCAGCATCTTTTGGGAAGGTGAAGAAACTTATATTCTTATTTGTATTCGAATTATTGCGGCAATTAGGTGCTGAGCACCATCGGCCGCCTTTTATTTTATTGCTGCCCATAATAAAAACGGAACAGCTCCAACTACTGACACACAGTTCTTTCTTTTTACTGCACTGCACTGTACCAAATATTTGTTTACTTTTATGCGATTCAGGCTGTTAAAGTACACAATTAACAAACCAAGACGGCGCATTACCACGCCACAGAGTAGGGAGTGATCACACGTTTACTGCTTTTCAAGGTGGCCGATTCCGCGCATGCGCACTAAATTTTGGACGACAGACTGCAGCGGGAGTTTCCTTTCTGTATACTTCTTATTCTGTGCCTCAGTAGTGGCTCGCAGCAACGGTTTCTGGGATTGCGCAACTAAGGAAGCAATAGAAATTAAAATCAGTGATGTCGCTCTTAATAGATACGGCGACCTGCAGCTCAATGCGGCGTGGAACCCAGCGATTGCGAAGTTGAATCGGGCACGCCGGCTACCGAGCCAAAACATTATCATATATGGAGATGCACGGACCGTGGCCGGCGAGAAAGACAGGCCTGGGCACTCAGCCATGTGACGTGTCAAGAGTAGGGATGGCGGTTATCGCTCAAACAACCGGATTTCGGTTATACCGGTTCTTTTCATCTCCAGTTTAACCGCACCGTAAAAATTGCTCAAGATAACCGGTTTTTTAAATAACCGGTTTTCGGTTTTTTATTGCTATTATCGAGTAGAGATCGATCGAAACATATTTTGCGGCCGAAACAGAAACCGTTATGTTCGAAACTTACTAAATTTATTTAAAATTTAGGTAAATTTATGTTATACGACAAATCATAGGCCTTTCCATATTTTGCTAGATCCTCTCCCAAAACTACGCCTTCTTGAGTTGGTTATTAAAAAAGCCCCTGGCTGTCAAGTAATCACATTAATAGAACTTGGTAGCATAACAATATGATAATACAATAAAAGTTGTTATTCCAAGCTTATAGTACATCACTTACATAATAGGTATATGAATCGAATTTACCTTCTCTTCCAAGGAACATTTTGGATGCTTTGTCCTTAAATGATACAGCATGTTTGTAGTACCTCTACCAGTTTTCAGCTTTTTAAAGCAAATGCAGGATTGTACCTCACTGCTCCCGTACTTCGTGAAGTACTTCCACCCTCGGGATGGTGCTATTTAAGACACAACCGATGTCTGGCGACGACAGCAAGGAACTGCCGCATGACCAGACGGAGGCAAGTCTCGTACACTGCCGGTGCACGCGCGTCGTCTAATAGGCCACGCGACACGGCAACAGGTGCATCGATTCCTCAATAGCTGCACCAGTCCTTAAGTTCTTATGCCACGCGTTTCTGAGTGCCAGGATTGTTCTTAAATTATCGCTTTTCTTAGTTTCTGCGATGACCTAATATTTCACAGCAGTGGAAATTTTAGGAATAGCCCTAAATATTACGGTCTACTAGTTTTATTTTTTTAATTATTTACAAAAAACACGTTGTGAACCACTACTACAGGAAGTAGTCGTACCGGTTTTTTATCCGGTTCTTGTCAATAACTAAAAACAACCGGTTACAACCGACACCAAATAAATAACGAAAAAACCGGTAATTCAAAACTAAAATACCGGTATCGGTTTTAACCGGTCGGTTTTTCTCATCCCTAGTCAAGAGTAGTGCTGCGCCGACGCGATCGCTGATTTGACTGGTTAGCCGCTGGGGCACGGCCCACTGCCTCTTACCGGCTAACCAATCCAATCCGTGATCGCGTTGGTGCAGCACTACTCTTGACACGTCACCTTGCTGAGTTCCCAGGCCTGTCTTTCTCGCCGGCCACGTCAAGGCTGGCAGCTAGCGTATATAATGCCGTACTAGCAGCCAACAAAATATAGAATTTGGTCAGAAATCTGTAGCAAAGGTAGTATATTCAAAATCTTTGGTGTAAGCATTGGTGAGGAGTTGAAAATGACCCACATTGAAGATCTGTTGAAACTTTTACGTTCAGCAACTTATGCTATTAGGGTAATTGCAAATTTTGCTGATATACATCTCAGTGAATTAGCTTACTATGCCTATTTTAATTCTCATAGCATCATTTTCTGGAGTAATTCATCATTGAGTAAAAAAGTAGTCATCAAACAGAAGCGTGTGATCAGAATAATTACCGGAGCCCATCCAAGATCATCCTGTAGACACTCATTTAAAAAGCTAGGGATCTTCACAGTAGCTTCTCAGTATATATATTCACTTATGAAATTTTTTATTACGAATCCCACCGAATTCATAAGCAACAGGCAGTCATAACATTTGACAATTTCCAAGGATTGCTTGGTCGAAAGCTGGTGGGGTTTTAACCACTTGACGCGCTCGCAAAACCGAGAACTTTTCATTCAAATTTTTACGATATTTCTACTCTGAAAGTTGGTAAACACATATAAATATATAATTCTTCACATGACTGTACGCCATTTAACGGAGGTCAAAGACTGGTTTGAGGTTGGTGTTTCATCTAATATATCGTAGGAAAATGCCTCCTTAAAGAGAAATAAAAAATAATTTAAAACATTATTAAGGAAATTATACATATAGGGAACACACTGACCATCTTTTTCAATATTTCGGATATTATTTTATTCATTTTAATATTTTACATTATTTTTATATGTACTTATTAATGTTTTAATGCTTTTTATGCAAAATATTTGCAAAACGTCATAAAGGTATAGGAAAATTTAAAGTGGGTCATAAAACTCCCCAGAGCAATTTTTTTATTAATCTCTGTTAATGATTTCAAATGTACATGTAATGTCGAAGTTAGTCTGTATATCTTAATGAACAGTGTAATGTAAAAATTTTATAGTGGACACACTGGTTTAGTCAGAGACGTTTGCTAATTTTTCGAGTGGGAGAATCTGTAGCATGTAGTAATATTGTCGTCGGCAACGAGGGGACGTGCAACTAGTTACTGCCGAAAATGTTCAAGTGTTTGTAAACCTATTGGACCAAACTGCTATGGTCTTCAGTCCCTAGACCTACAAACTACTTAAAATATCCTAAGGACAACGCACACCCAAACCCCTGCCCGAGGGAGGACTCGAATTTCCGACGGCGAGCAACGACGTGTTCGGAAGCAATGCACCTTAGAGCACTCGGCCACACCACCGCGACACGAAAGTAGCGGCGCTTCGAATTCGTGTGCGGCATTGTAACGAGCCGCGCGGAATGGCCGCGTAGTCTAAGGCGCCCGCTCCCGCCGGAGGTTCGAATCCTCCGTCGGGCATGGATGTGTCTCTTGTCCTTTATTGTAAGTTAGTTGCCGCGGTGGAGTAGCCGAGCGGTCTAAGACACCTCGATGCGGAGCGCGCGGTTGCTCGCCGTCGGGAGTTTGAGTCCTCCCTTGGGCATGAGTGTGTGTGTTGTCCTTAGGTTAGTTTACCTTAGTTTAAGTAGTACGCTACGGACTCTTACCACGCAAACATTTGTAAGTTAATTTGTTTGTAAGTCTAAAGACTGATCACCACAGCAATTTGGTCCAAGAGGTTAAACAAATATTTGACTGATTTTTTGTAAGTTTTTGCAAAATGACTTACGTCAGATATTTCTTGTACGATTTTTCTGAAATTTTCACGCATCGTTGGATTCTAAAACAGGAAGAATTTTATGTGACTATTTAATATGTGATATATAACCTATAAAATGTGTTTCCTCCATTATAATATTTATATAAATGCATAGAATAACACTGTTAAAAATAGAAACATGAAACGACGCGTGTATTCAAGAGCTAGATTCAGACAAAATCTGAAAACTTTCGGTCAAGAGCTTTCACAGAGTTTCGGTTGGAAACATCTGTATTTCCTATATATATACAAATGTAATAGTTGGTTTGTTCATAATGTCAAATGTCCGAAAGTTCTTTACAGATTGAGTTAAAATTTTAATACAATGTTGCAGTCGAATTTGCACAAGTTTTCTTATCCCATAAATTAGACTGACCGCCCCCTTAAGAGAGCAGGCAACGTGAGAGATCATTCAGGGGATATTGGTTCGACTGCCAATACTACCAAAATTTCCTTGAAGGACTGCAGCGATATCGGCCTTCTGATGCCGATACCCAGGGGGCTCAAGGTTCTTTCGTGAGTACGTGGGTGGCGAGCATATAGCCCCGAGTTAATGCAGTCTTCCTTCCTTCTTTACTTCCCTCGCCCCCCTCCACCTCACCACTCCATTCATGTTGTCACTCTTCCCCCGCACCACTGTGGGACTAATAACCTTAGCAGTTTAGTCCCCCATCTCAACCAAACAACCCAACCCTCTGATGCCGATGAGCTACGTGGAGGGCTCCAAGGTCAACAGCCAGGATGTTGGTATGATGACCACATGTACCACATCTCATGCGTTGATGATACTGTTGACTAAGGGTGATACGACGGACAGTCGATTACAGCCTTAGAAACGGTGAGCGCCTCCGAACTGTCTGGCTACGTATAGCCTTGTATGGTGGGGCAGTGGTCTGGTGGACGACAGTTTAGACTTGTATCCGTCCATTCTGATTTTCCCCGTGCTATTCGGTATATCTCTGTTCTAACGGCCCTCGCGGGCTATACTTCCCCCCCCCCCCCCCACAAAATGATGAATTTGACATCTGGTCATTGACGTGTCTGTTCACTACATTCAATTTTGTGACGTTATTGTGCCGTTACGTATCGTACCATACACCTGCTCCATTAATAGCCGAAAGGAAGTTTGATGAGAGCATGACAAGTCAGAGAAATCCTCCCCCGTAAACCACATCGGGCATGTCTTGCACAACATTGGAGACTGTATGTGCATCATACGGCTTGAATCTGTTATCGATGCTCTGAACTTGTACTCCTCATGAGTGAGTGAGCGAGTAAGTGAGAATACAGCTATTTTCCGATTTGGCTGTTGGTACGAATGTGGTTACTCCCAAAGAAATGACAAAAACATAACAGTTCTTCAAAACACTTCAACAGATGAACACAAGTTTCACAGTTTTCCCTGTGCTCTGTTACAATAAATTTTCTTAACGTTTTTGAAGTTTTCTACATGTACACCATCAAATCCTACGTACGACCAAGCAAAGCTGTCATGATATTTCTGAAAGTGAAGTTGATTTGTTGTACTAACCTAGTTTTTTCACTTCTATGAGACGTCTATGAGACAACTCACCTGCAGTCGCATTGCATGATATTTACTTGAGACTGTAATACATTCTTACAACATGACTCACATTCTATGATTAATGTGTAGTATAATTTCCTAGACAACAAAGAAAGGGAATAGAAATGTCACTGACGGACAGACATAAATTTTGTGAAAAACATAAGATAGAAATATACATCGCGAGACAGATTTGAATCAAGTCTCCCCCGTCGCAGTTCAGCACTGACAATATAAGTACGACGCCATGACTGAAACCCCTTCATGTATGCTGAAGATCTTTAGCATCGATCGTTCACTATTTCTACTTTGCTTTATTTCACACTTTGCCATACACCTTGTTCATTCCTCTATGTGTTTAGTTTTTGACGGGCTATTTACTGCGACAACTTAACATTTACATCCTTATTACACTAGGGACCACAACCATTGATACACCAGTGATAATGACAAGAGGAAGCTCAGCATTGGTTGTTGAAAAATAAAACTTTATTTAACTTTATGGAATGTCGATTTCAAACATGAAGTGATCACCTTCAATTCCTAAAATCAGCCCTGAGGACTTATATAAGTTGCCAAAATTACATACACTAACATGACTTTTCAGGTCTACAGTACTAAATCCTACTGTAGCTCTGACAAGTTTTGTTTATGAGATCTTTATTTGCCATAGATCGCTTATTGATTTTAAATTGATAACTAGTTTCGATTCATTGAAGAGTCATTATCAAATCTTAATTGTCCAGGCATGGTAAGAAATATGTTTCAGATGAACTAACATCATAGTGGCAAGTTATAAATGGTATGCTCATCATCAATCAATTATACCTTTGGGTCATGTTGTTCAAGACCACGTGCTGTACTGTCCCACATGTTCAGGTAAATAGTGTGTCATCACAGCAATAACTGTAGGCGGTCGTCAGTTATGCAGATACCATTGTTGGTATCGGAAGCATTCAGACCTTACTCAGAAGGTCTTGTTGTTGTTAGATTTTGTAAGGGCCTATCTCGCCTAGTACTGTCCTGTAAAGAGGTCCCTTTCATTGCTTGGATTGCCAGCATTTTTCGCAATTTAACAGTGGTGACTGTCATATCATAGTGATCTGTGGAGGTTTTATCAACATTTAAGCAGTGAGAATGTTCTCGAAACCAAGACCTACTTCAAGCTCTAAATCAGGATTACAGTGTATGCACGCCCTCTGACCATCAACCAGAAACTGGAAATCATCAAACCCATGGAGAAAGGTGAAATCAGAAATGTTTTGATAACTGAATTTAATATTGGTTTGTCAACCATTTATGACATATAAACAAAACTATGAACTAATAAAGTAGGCTTCACAATTGGTAAGAACTGAAAAATTGGCTTCCATATAAACCTAAAAAACACTAAACCGGAAAAATTAGATAGGTTGTTGTATAAATATTTCAGTGCACTGTGTCACAGCTGTTCTCAGTGTATGGCTTAGCCTATGCCAGCAGTAGCAGGTATCGCCCGGTAGTCCAGCATTTTCGGTAATCTGGCACTGGTAAGTTTTGAACGTGCCGGATTATTGGACTTTTACTGCAACACGAGCAAAATGAAACATGACATATTTTCGTAAGAATGTTATTGAGCAAACTGTCTACAATGTCGTTACTGTCAATCATTGTTTTTCTTCCTTTTTCCCACTGGCTGGCAGGAGCCGACACCTCGAAGGAATCACCACTGTTTGAGATGTGACTGCCAGGTCGCAGTCATCAGTTGTTTACTGTTGGACACTTTAGCAAGTATCTTGAAAAAACGTGTGATTTTTTCTCATTAAATGTAAATTATCAAGGAACTATTACTTAGGGAAAACAAATTTGTGCAGAGAGGCTTCTGTTGAAAGCAGACAGGAGACATCTGAGACTTGTGCTGCAAAAGCAAAATACTATTGGAATCGGCTCGCGCCATCGACGGCTCGCGAAGGGAATATTAAACATTCCGAAAGGCGTCTGCTCAGCAAAAGCCAGCTCTCGCTGTCTCATAGCGGCCCGGCTGCCAGTGTGTACACCACAATCCAAACAACGTCTCGGCGCGGCCCGGCCCGTCTCGGCGCAGAACGTCCCAGCCCGGCTCCTCTCTGCTTGGCCACGTCCGATTTATCGTCCGACTAACTAAATAACCAGCCAACCAACCAAATTCTGCCCGTCTCGGCACAGAACGTCCCAGCCCGGCTCCTCTCTGCTTGGCCACGTCCGATTTATCGTCCGACTAACTAAATAACCAGCCAACCAACCAAATTCGTAGCAGTCTACACATGTTCCGACCAAATGTACGCAGAGATTGCAGCGCCTCCCTGTTCTGGTGTCTGTTTGTCGAACTGTTTTTTTTGTTTTCGCATGTTCACTATGCAGACAGCAGACGATCGCAGGCAGGAAGTTGCTCAGGTAAGGCTACACACGGTAAAACTTCTAGGGTCGAGTAGTGGGGGGTGTTGGTTGTCGGACGGTCAGGCCTGACCAATCATCTGACAAGAAAAGTTGGTCTGCAAGCGCCTCCACACGTCCAATTTACTGGACCGCCGATAAATTGGTTCCGACTAATTGGGATGTGTTTAGGTGCCTTAATCTTCCTTCTTTCCTCCAAACCGCTTGCCGCGGTGGAGTAGCCGAGCGGTGTAATGAACCTCACTGCGGAGCGTGCGGTTGCTCGCCGTGGAGGTTCGAGTCCTCCCTGGGACATGGGTGTGTGTGTTTGTCCTTAGGTTAGTTTACCTAGGTTTAAATAGTTTGTAAGCTACGGACTGATGACTACGCAGTTTGGTCCGATAGATTTAAAAACTCCAAACCGCTTGTGGTGTATGGCGGGCCCTCCTTGCAGGGAGACAGCAGAAGGCGCTCTCCTGGGCTTGGCGCAGCGAAGTGTCCTGTTCCACATTTTCCCTGCAACCTCTTCCCACTGAGACGGGGTTCTGCGATGGCAGGGGTTGCAGAAGGTGGCTGTCATAGCCAGCGCCACCGCCAGCACAAGAAAGCAGCGGCGCTGCCTGCAGCTCGTAGGCCGCGGGGAAGCCACCGCCGTGGCGCCTCCCCACCCTGCACCTCGTTGTCACACCGCAATCGACACTTGCCTCTTTTCTGCACACCCCGCCATAACCCTGACTCCGTAACTGACTCTTCCGAGGCAGTGTCAACCATTCGCAACATCTCCTCCGTCAGTCTCATAGAGTCGCGCCAGATGAGCTGTGCACATTGGAGCTTCATGCTGCAGTGCGCGTGGTCAATCGTCGTCGGGGTTTGAGCTCCCCCTCGGGCATGGGTGTTTGTAATGGCCTTAGGCTACTTTACCTTAGTTGAAGTAGTTTGTAAGCTACAAAATAATCAGTCACAATAGACTAGAGCAGTGTAGTTTCATAGGATTTCCCGGCATAATAATTCTTCAGAATTTCTTCAGGTCTGTTGCCGAATCTTGAAATCGAGCTGATTAAATATTTCGGCCATTCATTTGTTCGCCATCATCAGGAGAAACTGCTGCTTCTGAATCCCAGAAGGAGGTTTGAGGTGGAAGGGAGGTTGAGTGCCAAAAGAATCTTCGGAAGGGGTCGCGAATCCAAAAGGTTGATAAACACTGATCCAGTCTTTCTAGTCTACCAACTGGTCCAGTTTTTCTAGTCTACCACCAAACTCGTTTGAATTTAATGCACACACAGTTCACTTGACTTCACTGGTAATTGTTTATATACACTTGTTGTAAAACATTACTTATGAACAGCGTGACACCTGATTTTGCTCATTGACGATTTCCGATAGAGAACGAAATGTTCGTTTTGGAAAGTTGTTAATGCCAAAAATATAGATTCTCGTAATTAAATTTACATGAAAATAATGAATTAAAAATTAATTGGCGGCGGTGTCAGGCGGAATTGGCGGCAGTAGCTGTGGAAGCAGACCTGAATTGTTTGCTGGAAGGCCAAGTTGTTGTTGTTTATGATATTTCAAACTCTGGTGTTAAGTGCAATATCATGTTTTATGTTACCAGTTGTTGTTCCCGGTAATTGCATTGTTCAAAGTGCAGTTACATGTTGTCTGTCTTTTGACCTTAAGAGCATCATTGTTCTACTAAGTGTAACTACGTGTTCATTCATGGTGACGTCCTTTGATCGGCGGCGAGCGTCATTGTCTCAGGGTAGAGGGGTACAGGGTAACTGTTCCTAAAGCCAAACAGAAAACGTTCGTATCTCAATGGCATCGAACCGGCATTGCTATACTACTGACGTAGATCTGCCCTACAAGTCCTTTGGATATGGTGTCGATCTTCGCGGGGGAGGAGGGGGGGAGGGTCTGCGATATGACCGATGTCGTCGTGTTCTACGGCCTTCCGTGAACCATTCCGCATACACCCACTGAGCTACCGAAACACTTCGTCCACACAAGCAGCAATTTCCCGGTTGCATGCATCAAATTCTCTCACGTCAATAACGCCCCCAGTTTCAACCTCACTGATTTTACGGTACGGTTCGCGCGTGGCTTCCTGCACGTCCTCATAATTCACCCTGATCCATTACCTTCCTTTCATAGCGACGACAACAGGCACAGCCACATTTAACCTCTAGGTGGTGTTCCTGTACCGATCTCCACCTTGAGTCCGTGGGCCGACATCGTACTAATTCGAATCAATTCCACGGAACGTGATGACGTATTATCATCTTCATCATCATCATCATCATTAGAGACTGATTATGCCTTTCAGCGTTCAGTCTGGAGCAAAGTACCTCTAATAAAATTCCTCCATAATCCCCTATTCAATGCTAACATTGATGCTTCGTCTGATGCTATGCCTTTTACTTCAAAATCATTCTGCACCGAATCTAAGTACTTGCTTCTTGGTCTACCTCGACTCCTCTTACCCTCCGCTGCCGAGCTCATGAGTCTCTTAGGTAACCTTGCTTCTCCCATGCGTGTAACATGACCCCACCATCTCAGTCTGTTCGCTCTAACTGCTTCATCTATGGTGTTCATTCCCAGTTTACTTTGATTTCCTCATTATGGACACCCTCTTGCCATTGTTCCCATCTATTAGTACCTGAAATCATTCTTGCTACTTTCATATCTGTACCCTCTAACTTATAAATAAGGTAACCTGTATCCACCCAACTTTCACTCCCATACAACAGTTGGTCGAAAGATAGAACAGTGCACTGCTAACTTAGTCTTGGTACTTACTTCCTTCTTGCAGAAGAGAGTAGATCTTAGCTGAGCACTCACTGCATTAGCTTAGCTGCACCTCGATTCTAGTTCTTTCGCTATATTGCCATCCTGTGAGAAAATACATCCCAGGTACTTGAAACTGTCTATCCGTTCTAACTTTGTTGCTCCTATCTGGCATTCAATCTGTTTAAATCTCTTTCCCAGAGACATTAATTTCGTTTTGGAGATGCTGATCTTCATATCATAATCCTTGCACCTCTGCTCGAGCTCTGAAATATTAGTTTGCAACCTTTCAGTCGAATCTGCCATCACAACTAAGTCATCCGCATATGCGAGACTGGTTCTTTTGTTTTGACCTATTTTAATCCCGCCCTGCCAGTCTACCGATTTCAACATATGATCCATGAATAGTATGAACAACAGTGGTGACAGGTTACAGCCTTGTCTTACCCCTGAAACTACCCTGAACCATAAGCTTAATTTGCCATCTACTCTAACTGCTGCCTGACAGTGTACGTAGAGCCCTTTAATTGCCTGCAGAAGTTTGCCTCCTATACCATAATCTGGAAGAACTGACAGTAGCGTCCTCCTAGGAACACGGTCATAAGCCTTTTCGAGATCTATGAAACATAGATACAATTCCCTCTTCCACTCATAGCACTTTTCCATTACCTGCCGTAGGCTAAAGATCTGGTCCTGACAGCCCCTAATAGGCCTAAACCCACACTGATTTTCATCTAACGTGTCCTCAATTAGATGAAAATCAGTGTGGGTTATTATCATAACCAAAAAATCCGAACGACCTAAATTGCGATCCGCCTGATATCCACACGTTCTAAGAAAAACGTACCTATCGTGTGGGTACTCGAATCGCTTCGCGTTATAGTCATCGGACTATTCAAAATGAATCCGCAAATTATTGATGAAGGCCGGGAAGGAAGAAGGGTTAGGAAGGAAAGGATTGAGGGTGGCCGCATTAGGGCATCTAAATTAAATAATGGCGACAAGTCAAAATGTGAGCCGAGCCGGAAATCGAACCCGGGTCTCCTGCTTCGGACCAGCGGTTGCCTTAACCACTTTTTTTCTTCTTTCGCTCTCTCTCTCTCTCTCTCTCTCTTTTTTCTATTTGTATGCTTTGCGGTCGCTGGTTAAGTTCGGTCTTTGTTGTTCGTTGAATATTCGGCTAACCGGGCGCGCTGAGCAAAGGCGCCGGGTACCACTTGGCTACCCGTGCTCGCCTCCCGTCCGTCGCAAACTTCCTCATGTCACACGCTATGGCTGTAGTGCCCCTACCTCCCATGCCCTCTTCCACTCGCCATTGCGGGTTTCTGTGCGAGGACGAACGTATGACTGTATCTGCGGTGAAATATCTGAAGCTACCTGTACCTGCAACGTCGACGCCAGAATTCCGAGAAATAGGCTGTTCCGGCACATGTGGCTGTATCCGTCGGCCGAGCAATAACACGGCACAAATCGCAGAGAAATTTCCTGCTGCGCATGCGCGCAAGCAGTGTTTACGTGTTGCATCTTGGGTACAAGCGATCAGCTGTGTACAGGGTGTCCAGAAAAGGACTCCCTGATTTCAAAATTAAATATCTCGAAAACAAAGATCGATAGATGAATGCAGTAAACGGTATGTTTATTGTGAAAGCTGTATGAAGTTTATACAGCAGTTTGAAATAATAGTTACGAAAGCTGCTAACAGATGGCGCTGTACGCTGTACAGCTCATATCAGCATACATAAGTGAAATAATCGTATGAAAACACTTTTTGCAAACAATCACATCACAATGTTTTCAAAATGTTTACCATTGGCACTACAGAGGTGGCGCAAACTAAGAAGGAAATTCATCATCACATTTCGTACTGTCTCAACCGAAATGGATTCACATGCCACAGAGATCGGCGGTTCAAGGTCGTCCAGCGTGGCGGTATGTTTCGGGTAGACCGTGTCTTTCATTGTGCCACACAAAAATATGTCACAGGGAGTCAAATCCGGCGAATATGGAGGCCAATCCATGCCTGCACCAGTAAATGTGGGATATTCCAAAGCAATGACTCGATTCCCGAAGTATTCCTCAAGAAAGCGAAACACTTGTTCGGTCCGATGTGGTCGGGCTCCATATTGCATAAACCATTCAGTACCTGGTCGATCCTCTAACGCTTGCAGTGTGGCGACAAATTGTTCCAAAATTGCAACGTGACGTGACCGTTTCTCGAATGAAAAAGGGCCAATAATGCCTCTGCTGCCTACTGCAGCCCATACAGTAACTTTAGGAGAATACAGGGGTTTCGCTTCACACCAATGTGGCTTTTCGGAACCCCAAAATCGCCAGTCCTGCTTATTCACGTATCCATTCAGGTGGAAATGTGCTTCATCTGTAAACCAAATGCAGCCAACATCAAATCCTTCACTATCAATCATTGTGAGCCTCTGATTAGCAAAGACAACCCTTTGTTGCACAGCTCGTACGAGTATGGCCTGGTGCCATGGAATTTTGAATGTAAACATGTGTAGGCTCTCTCTCAGTATTTCCTGCGTGCTGGAACGCTTCAAACCAGTCTCAGATGCAATTCTACGGACGGATGACATTGGATTTCGCTGAATAATTCCAGAAACTGTGGCGATATTTTCAGGCGTAACTGTGGTTTGCTTGCGGCCAAGATGCCCCACTAGATCGTCAGTTACGCTGCCTGTTCGTTGACATTTGGGAAGAACGTACGAATGGTTTTCCCACCGGGTCCTATTGGAACATTAAATCGTGCTTGAAAACTACGCCTTGTTGCCGTAAGACTCTCTTCTAACCTGTGGTACTGTAGCACCAGAAAAACGCGTTGTTCAATGGAGTATATGGTTTTAATCTCTTCCTTCGGTACGCTAACCTCCTTTCACGTTTCAATAGTGGAACTGATCGCTCTGGACTTTGGATCACTATTTATACTAGGCATTACGTATGGCGATTACAGCGCCATCTGTTAGCAGCTTTTGTAACTATTGTTTCAAACTGCTGTATAAACTTCTTACAGCTTTCACAATAAACATACCGTTTACTACATTCCTCTATCGAGCTTTGTTTTCGAGATATTTAATTTTGAAATCGGAGTCCTTATCTGGACACCCTGTATATTCAGTAGCAGTTTGGAGACATGGCGTGGACAACAAACACAGCCGTGAAGAATTTCGGGAAACGCGTGTGTTATGGGACCCTACATTCCCAGAGTACAAAAATCGCATAGCCAAACGTGATGCAGTTCACCAGCTCGCATCTTTATTTGGCGTATCTCATAAAGAGTTGGAGAGCAAACTTCGTAATTTGCGGTCGCAGTTCTTCCGCGAGATCAGTAAAATTGCGACTTCAAAGACCTCTGGATCTGGCAGAGAAGAGCTCTACTTATCGAAGTGGTATGCGTACGAATCGCTACTCTTCCTGAAGGAATGTGAATAAACCAAGGATGAGTTTATCCACTTTCGAGGTAAGTTATAGCATATTTATTTTACATTATGTCTTTGTCACAAAAATTTATTAATATAAAAATTAATAGTATAAATTATCACATAACTGTCCCTAAGCAAACAACTGTTACCATTCCACTTGTCCTGCAGTTTCAAAATAGGTTGCAAACTCATTTCGCACTTGCTTGGCGTCTTCGGCAACATTTCTGCTGATCCTTGCTAACGGTGCCAGTGTTGGTTGGTCTCTCCATCTCCCAGGTTCTACAGTCCCACTTTCAATGTTTTCAGCATCGAAACTGCCTGGTGGTGACTAAATTGGTCTAGCATCTCGGTTTCGTCTTAAGACGTTGTGCAGGTAAACGCAACACAAAGTCACAATAGTAGCTTTAGGTGGTTCAAGATGAAAAGGTTTTCGTAGAACTCGAAAAACAGCCGACAATATACCAAACGCATTTTCCACTATCCGTCGTGCTCCTCTCCTTGCTGCCTTTGTTGTGATTTCCCGGATATGGTTTCAGTACGTGTTCTTGAAGAGCAAAGGCATCGTCAGCAACAATTACATAAGGAGTGGGCAGTGATCTTCAAGGTAAAGGTTCTGGTCGTGGCGTGTGCAGCTCACCTGTTTGAAGTGCATAGTAAAAAGTGGTACGGTTAAATACACCTCCATCAGAAATACGTCCTTGCACGCCTACATTTGCATACAAAAACTGGTAATCGGCATCCACTAATGCCATTAACACAATACTGAAAGTGTCTTTATAATTGTAATAGGTGCTCCCAGCATCAGCAGGGTTAACAATATGTATGTTTTCCGTCTAAAGCCCCTATGCAGTGCGGAAAGTTCCAGCGATTCTCGAATTATCGTGTAATTTGCTTCCACTGTCCTTCAGAATTCGGTACCTGAAAAAAATAAATAAAGAAATAAAGAAAAATCTGAATATTTTTTCCTTTTCATTATATGGTACATAGGAAGATAGATGCGAGGAAGTCAGCACATTAACTCCACTTCCTGCATCATCATCACCACTTTCAGAAGGAAGTGTTTCAAGTAGGCGTACGCCTATAGAAGAAGAGATTTCAACTCAACAGCAGAAAAAAAAAATTGGTAGACAAAAGTCTGCTAATGAAGCCTTGGACGTATTAAGGCTCATAAGCCAACACATTCTGAACAAAATGGAGGACAAGTTCTCCGTCTTTGGGAAGTTCGTTGAGTGCGAACTTAAGGAATTTAACAACAAAAGAAGTGTGGCAGTATTGCAGAAAAATATCCGAGATTTGATTTTCGTCGCAAAATTAGAAGAATTCGACGAATTCGAAAGTGAAGAAAGTACAAATAACAGCACAATTACTGAAAAAATGTTCAAATGCTTGTGTAGCTTATGGCACTTATCTACGGGGTCATAAGTCCCTAAACTTAAAAACTACTTATGAACAAACTAAGACTAAGGACGACACAAATATCCATGCCCGAGGGGGATTCGAACCCCCGACCGTAGTGGCCATGCAGACCGAGACTGGAGCGCCTCAGTCCCCTCGGCCACCGCGGCCGGCCACAATTACTGAGATAAAATATTCTGATCTGCCTGTGTTTCATGTAGACGAGGGAGACTCTGAAGTGTATTTTGTGACAGAGGAGGAAGAGTAGACATTTGTAAAATTTTCATCGTTATTTAATTATATTTATATGAACCACAGACATTGCCGAGGTGGGGTGGCTTGCGTGCCTCAACGATGCAGATAGCCGTACCGTAGGTGCAACCACAGCGGAGGGGTATCTGTGGAGAGGCCAGACACACGTGTGGTTCCTGAAGAGGGGCAGCAGCCTTTTCAGTAGATATAGGGGCAACAGTCTTGATGATTGACTGAGCTGGCCTTGTAACATCAGCTAATGTGGCTTTGCCACACAGCTACTGCGAACGGTTGAAAGCAAGGGGAAACTACAGCCGTTACTTTTCCCGAGGACATGCAGCTCTACTGTATGAACATATGATGATGGCATCCTCTCGGGTAAAATATTCCGGAGGTAAAATAGTCCCCCATTCGGATCTCCGGGCGGGGACTACTCAAGAGGATTTTGTCATCAGGAAAGACAATACTGGCATTCTACGGATCGGAGCGTGGAATGTTAGATCCCTTAATCGGGTAGGAAAATTAGAAAATTTAAAAAGGGAAATGGACAGGTTGAAGTTAGATATAGTGGGGATTAGTGAAGTTCGGTGGCAGGATGAAAAGGATTTCTGTTCAGGTGAGTACAGGATTATAAATACAAAATCAGTTGGGGGTATCACAGGAGTAGGACTGATAATGAATAAGAAAATAGGAATGCGGGTAAACTACTATGAACAGCACAGTGATCGCATTGTCATTGTAAAGATAGATATGAAGCCAACACCGACAACAGTAGTACAGGTTTATATGCCAACTAGCTCTGCCGATGATGAGGAGATCGAAGAAATATATGAGGAGCTAAAGGAAATTATTCAGACGGTTAAGGGAGAGGAAAACTTAATTGTGATGGGAGACTGGAATTCGGTAGTAAGAAAAGGAAGAGAAGGAAAAATAGTAGGTGAATATGGACTGAGCAGGAGGAATGAAAGAGGAAGTCGCCTGGTAGAATTTTGCACGAAACATGATTTAATCGTAACAAACACCTGGTTTAAGAATCACAAAAGAAGGTTGTGTGCATGGAAGAGACCAGGAGACACCGAAAGGTATCAGATAGATTTTATAATGGTAAGACATAGGTACCGGAACCAGGTTATAAACTGCAGGATGTACCCAGGGGCAGATATAGACTCTGACCATAACTTGTTAGTCATGAACTGTAGGCTGAAACTGAAAAAACTGCAGAATGGTAGGAAAATAAGGAGATGGGACTTAGATAAATTGAAGGAAAGTGAAGTTCTGGAGAATTTCAGTGGGAGATTTAGGCAACAATTGACAGAAACAGGGGGAAATAAAACAGTAGAAGAGGAATGTGTAGCATTGAGGGATGAAATAGTGAAGCCAGCAGAGGACAAAATAGGTAGGAAGGCAAGACCAACAAAAAATCCTTGGGTATCACAGGAAATACTAAATTTAATTGATGAAAGGAGAAAATATAAAAATGCAGCAAATGAAACAGGCAAAATGGAGTACAGACGACTAAAAAATGAGATTGACAGGAAGTGCAAAATGGCTAAGCAGGAGTGGCTAGAAGCCAAATGCAAATCTGTAGAAGAATGTATAATAAGGGGAAAAGTAGATACCGCCTACAGGAAAATAAAAGAGACATTTGGGGACAAGAAAAGCAACTCTACGAATATCAAGAACTCAGATGGGAAACCAGTTCTCACCAAAGAAGGGAAAGCTGAAAGGTGGAAAGAGTACATAGAGCAGCTCTACAAAGGAAATGAACTTAGAGACGATGTTGTAGGAAGGGAAGAGGAAGTAGACAAACATGAAATAGGAGATACTATACTGAGAGATGAATTTGACAGAGCCCTGAAAGACCTAGGTCAGAACAAGGCCCCAGGAGTAGATGACATACCCTCAGAGCTACTAAAGTCTCTGGGAGAGCCAGCCATGACAAAACTATTTGAACTGGTGTGTAGGATGTATGAGACAGGCGAAATACCCTCAGACTTTAAGAAAAATGTAATAATCCCCATTCCAAAGAAAGCAGGCGCATACAGGTGTGAAAATTACAGAACCATCAGTTTGATAAGTCATGGTTGCAAAGTTTTAACACGCATTATCTACAGGAGAATGGAAAAGCTGGTAGAAGCTGACCTCGGGGAAGATCAGTTTGGATTCAGGAGGAACATAGGAACCCGGGAGGCAATACTCACTTTACGTCTTATCTTAGAAGATAGATTAAGGAAAGGCAAACCTACATTTTTAGCTTTTGTAGATTTGGAGAAAGCTTTTGACAATGTTGACTGGAATTCAAATTCTGAAATCAGCAAGGGTAAAATACAGGGAAAGGAGAGTTATTTACAACTTGTACAAAAGCCAGACCTCAGTTATTAGACTCGAAGGGCATGAAAGGGAAGCATCAGTTGGGAAGGGAGTAAGATAGGGTTGTAGCCTTTCTCCGATGCTATTTAATTTGTACATCGAGCAGGCGGAGAAGGAAAGCAAGGAAAAATTTGGAATAGGGATTAAAGTTCAGGGGGAAGAAATAAAAACATTGCGTTTTGCTGATGACATTGTAATTCTGTCAGAGACAGCAAAGGCCCTGAAGAGCAGTTGAATGGAATGGACAGTGTGTTGAAGAGAGCGTATAAAATGTACATTAACAAGAGCAAAACAAAAATAATGGAATGGGGTCTTAGAAAATCAGGCGATGCTGAAGGAATTAGATTAGGCAACGAAACAATGAAGGTGGTAGATGAGTTTTGTTACTTGGGTAGTAAAATAACATGTGATGGTCGCAGTACAGAGGATATAAAATGCAGAATGGCAATGGGAAGAAAAGCATTTTTGAAAAAGAGAATTTTGCTAACATCAAATATTAATTTAAGTGTAAGGAAGTCTTTTCTGAAGGCATTTGTTTGGAGTGTTGCCTTGTATGGGAGTGAAACATGGACGATAAGCAGTGCGGACAGGATGAGAATAGAGGCTTTTGAAATGTGGTGTTACAGAAGAATGCTGAAGATTAGGTGGGTAGATCGCATAACCAATGAAGAAGTACTGAACAGAATTGGTGAGAAAAGGAGTTTTTGGCATACCCTGACAAAAAGAAGGGACCGCTTGGTAGGACACATTCTTAGACGTCGGGGAATCGTAAATTTAGCATTGGAGGGAAGTGTGTGGGGTAAAAGTCGCAGAGGGAGACCAAGAGACGCGTATAGTAAGCAGATTCAAGTGGATGTGGGTTGTCGTTCTTATGAGGAGATGAAAAGGCTTGCTCAGGATAGAGTAGGGTGGAGAGCTGCATCAAACCAATCTCCGGACTGAAGACCATAACAACAGCATGTAAATTTAGGTAAAATAAAACCAAGTTCTTACCTTAATTTCTCCCTGAAGTGTTTTAATAATAGCCTCACACACTTTTGGTATAATTTCGCTGATTTTGGATTTGGAAATCCCATGCGTGTACATTAAGGAACTAAAAACCGTAAAGTAACAGCAAGCTGTTCAGCGCGAGTTACAGCTTCTCGGAAATTTGTATCCTTTAATGTTTAGTATTGCGCTGTCATGTTCAACAATACTTCAATGTTCGTCGTAGACATACGAACAAAATTCTTGTATCCCTGTATGTCTTCAATTTGTGGGTCATTCATCACAGAAGTGTAAGCTCCATGACTGCTTTGTTTAGTGAGAAAATTACGCACCCACCACCTACGTTCCTTTCTACGATTATTCTCCCTTTCTTTAACAATGCTATTCGCAGCACTAGCGCAAAGGAAGATAAGTTCTTCGTCTGTTGCCATGTTCCATGAAACTGAATGTCGCCAGTGAGAACGCGAGAGTTAGCAACTTGTGCCGGGCACCTGACCTTGAACTAGTCGCGATGTACATGTGCCGAGATACGAGGGTAAGTCAATTATTATCCGTAAAGTAGTTATAAAATTTTATTGTAATAAAATACGAAACTTACAAGAACATCATTTTTCGACATATTCTCCTTGCTTTTCAATGCACTTCGTCCATCGCTGTACAAGCTTCCTTATGCCCTCATAAAAGAAGGTTTTCGGTTGAGCTGCGAGCCAGGAATGCACCGCTTCCTTCACTGCTTCGTCCGAGTCAAATCGACGGCCCCTTAATGCTTGTGTGAGTGGACCAAACAAGTGATAGTCAGAAGGGGCAAGATCGGGACTATATGGAGGATGATCCAGTACTTCGAATTTGAGTTTCTGGAGCGTTTCAGCAGTGTGGACAGCAGTATGTGGACGGGCATTGTCGTGCAACAACACAACACTCTCTGACAGCAATCCTCGGCGTTTGCTTCGAATTGCAGGCTTTAGCCTGTCAGTAAGCATCTCACTGTATCGTACACTGTTTATTGTTGTGCCCCTTTCACCATAATGTTCCAGTACAGGACCTCGTGCATCCCAAAAAACCATAATCATCAGTTTTCCTGCGGACGGTTGGGCCCTGAACTTTTTCTTGCACGTCGAATTTGAATGTTTTCATTTCATACTCTGTTGTTTACTCTCCGGCTCGTAATGATGGATCCATGTTTCGTCACCAGCAATGATTCTGTCTAAGAAGTTGTCCCCTTCGTTACCATAGCGATCAAAATGTTTTTTGCAGATGTCGAGGTGCGTTTGCTTATGCAACTGTGTGTTGTACTGGGACCCATCTTGCACAACCTTTACGAAACCCAAGTCTGTCGTGAATAATTTCGTAGGCAGAACCATGACTAATTTGAAGACGATGAGCCACTTCATCAATAGTTAATCGTCTGTCTAAGAGAATCATTTCATGTGATCGCTCAATGGTTTCTTCATTTGTGGCAGTCAACGGTCGTCCGGCTCCTTGATCGTACTTAACACTCGTTCGACCATTTCGGAATTTTTCAATCCACTCGTACACACTTCGTTTTAGCAAAACACTGCTCCCGTACTGTACAGAAAGTCTTCTGTGAATTTCGGCCTCTGATACTCCTTCCGCCCACAAAAAACATATCACTGAACGTTGCTCTTCTTTCGTGTAAATAGACAGCGGAGCAGCCATGATTAACAGCACGACAGCGACAACGAAACTAACGTAGCAGCTTGAAAATTGCAAAGATATAACAACAAATAAACAAAGCATGCGTCACCAACGTAAAACGACAGTACTTCCAACAGAAACAAAACTTATCCTTTTCCGCGACTTGTGACGGGCACAAATCTCCGCGACAAATCCCTCAGTCTGAACGTAGCTTACGCCGTATTCGCGTGTAAATACTTATTGTATCGGTGTGGTGTCTGTTCTTTCGGAATGTGCGAATTACACCGTATAAAAATCCGCTCAGTAGTTGTTGAGTTTATAGCGGAGAGACAGACAGTTGCGGTGGGAGGACTTTGTTGTATAAGCAATGTGAATGGATACTGCTGATGCTGCAATTACGATGAAGAGCATTTAAGGCTTTTTACTCATTTTATAAGCACTTATCCACCCATCAAGAAAAATTATTGCTGGACCAAAATGCACTTCAACACGGTTTGGTGACAACTTTAACTCGAAACCACTTGGTTTTTGCATGCGAGGAATCGATATACCTCCTGAGCATAGTCAGTCACTTTCAGATAATATGAGAATATGCCATTTTGGTAATAGCTAAAGAACCGTTGACGGAATAGTTTACTTACTAATTCCCTATTAATTTTCAATTTCCCCTCGACGAGATTGGCTGAACAAACCAAAGGCACCTCCGTTTCAGTTGCGAATAAGCTCCTTCCATAACTATCGAAAACTTGCAGTCGTTGATTCTTCCTTACTGTCATATTAGTTGCTAAACCAGATATAAGAAATGTTAAAGAAGACTTCGGTTGCAATTTTGGAGTGGAAAGACTTTTCTGGGCTCAATAACATGAATTAATAACTTTATGTCACGCCTTTAATGAAATTCACTCAGATTATTGAAAGGAAGTGACATGAAAACTCAAATGAATTTATCAGCTTAATTTTGTGCTAATCAGGAAGTAACTTGACGCTCAAGTAGCTGCTAAACGTCATCTACAATGTTGCCAGTTCTGCATTAGATTAGTGACAGGCAGAATATGTGTGCTTTCCGTCGTGTCCCTCGCGCTGGCTAGCGCTGTCTGAGATCGCGGCTTCGAAGGTGCAACGTGCAGCTTGCACCGCGTTGACTGAGAAGAGAAATACCTAGCATATCTCTAAGTATGAGCTGTATCGAAAGCGTAGTTACGAATAATAACCGGATGTGGGCATTGCAGCCCGAGCATCACAAACAAAAGCCAGTGGAAATTATTTGAGTGGTTCCTTTCTTCAGTAGCTGTCGTAGGTAGTTTTTCTGCCTTAAGCGAATTGCAGACTGAAAACCCCATTCATCCGAAGCGATTTTCCATTCTAGAATCAGTTGGCGCTTATGAAATATTTCATTGGCACCACCTCTTAACACATAAACGAACAGTTGTAGAGTTACAATTACACTGATTATACAACGCGAACACTCACAGACATTTTCAATTTGACAAACAAACCATTCAACTAAATTCTAATGACTGAAAAATAGGACATCAACTGCGGAAACGTTAAGCAAGTGAACAGTTGCAAAGCAAGTTCGATTCCAACTTCTGAATAAATTAAAGGAGGAGCATTTATAATGAGAATTTGAAAGAAGGAACAAAAACTCATGAAAGGAACGTCTGGGACATGCAATTCATTCTATAAAAACCAAAAGGACCAAAAGAATCGTCTGCTCGTAACGATTATAGTGTAACTGTTGGTGATATAAATAAAATTAAAAAAAAAAAAAAAAAAAAAAAAACACCCGATGAATGATCTTTCCAGTATCTAGACTCCCAGCCGCGGTGGAGTAGCCGAGCGGTCTAAAGCGCCTCGCTGCGGAGCGCGCGGTTGCTCGCCGTCGGAGGTTCGAGGATCCCTGGGGCATGGGTGTGTGTGTATTGTGTTAGTTTACCTTAGTTTAAGTAGTTTGTAAGCTACGGACTGATGACCACGCAGTTTGGTCCGATAGATTTACAAACATTTGAACATTTTTCATAGACTCCCGGAAATAAAGACGAAAACAATCGGAAGAAGTTACACTAAGCGTGGATGAAATGGCACGTCTATACACTATGTTGCAGTTGACGTAGTTTCTTTCTCAGTTATTTCATTCTGACGACCTCTACTAGGCTATCACAACATTCAAGCGATAATTATCGAAGTGTAATTGTATAACTGTTAATACTTCGGCACTTGCTCTCGAATATAACTCAGTGGACAGAGCTTACTATGGTTTCATCTGAAAGACTATCAGAAATTCTTGAAAACGCTTTTAAGATAGACCCTATGCACATTAACTTCATCGAGTCTTGCTTGAGGATCACATAAAATTTGCAAAACCACAGAAGGAAGATTAGGATAGAATATCCCATCGACAGCGTGGTCAGTTGAGATGGATTGTTTTGTTAAAGACGAGGAATGAAATCAGCTGTGCTGTTTGAAAGAACCATCTCGCATTTGCCTAGAATCATTTAGCGAAATCGCTTCAAAAACAGAAGAAGCTGACAGGGAAGCTACATATTTCTGTCATAAAATCACTGTTCAATCATAATATAAATACTTGAATACGAAAAGTAAAGTACCGAAGTTTAAAAACTAATTAAACTTCGAGTCCAAAGAAAGTTACATAATTCGATATAAAAAATAATGAATGTACGTATTCGGTAAGTATTGTAAGTGATGCATTCATATTTAAAACGTTGATATTGCCTTCTATAAGATGTAAGACAAAGGAGAGGAGAAAGGAGGAGTTAGAATGAAGGGAAGTAGAGGATGGAGAGAGTTGCAGAATCGAAAGAGAGAGATAGTAGAAGGGAAGGAATGGTGTATAAAATGATTGCTTTTTACAAGAGCAATGAAGTATTTGTTTTCTGAAAGAGTTAAATAGTTAATCACGTCATCTTATGCTCATTACATGCGTTTTTACTAATGAATGCTTAAAAAACTGAAATGAAATTCAAATAATTTGAAAGCCCACTAAAGCGCATCATTTGAGTCAAGTGATACCCGTGACGCTTACCGATGTAGTGCTGCTGCTGCTGTTGTAACATTTACCAAAAGTGATCTGTTGTTTGGATATTCGTGTTTCGGAGAATGGTCTGTAAATATTGCGTAGTACTGCACAGTGCAAATTCATCTATACGAATTAGAAATGCGTTAATTGTGGTTTAAACTCGCTCGCAGAGATTCCAGTGTGTTAGCAGTCATTTCGTGCGTTTATTTTTACGAGGATCGCTTTGATGTAAGTGAACACTCCATACAATAATAATTATTCTTTTATTTCACTACCAGTATTCAGTATGCTCTGCAATTGCAAATGTGTAAAGTGTTATGTACAGGTCAGCGAATTGATGTTGACATTTGCGAAAAAGTGTTCACGATATAACACGCCAACACTCGTGTTTAGTTGTATTTGATGAAAGTATAAATTTCTGTCGGTTGTCTTTTCAATATTTACATCAGTAATGCAGTATTTTAATGTACGATATAAATGTCAACAATGTCTAAAAACGCTTTTTCCAGCGCATTTGGTGACTGTTATTATATTTAGTAAAATTTGAAGTGATAACTAATTTCGTCAATAATTGCATTCTATTTTACAGTATCTCGATCTTCCGCGATAACATAAAAAGGTACGTAAAAACAGGAGAGGGTTGAATTTGCAAAGTAAATGCAAAATTTATAAACAACGTCTGGAACCGTCATATTATCAAGCGTTGGTGGAGCGGATGAAGTCAGTTCAAAGCTATTTGAGGCCATGCTGACTTTGTTTCGACCGTGACTATCTACATAATTAAAATATGGCGTGAAATTTCCGCTTCCAGTCACAACTATGATTTAAGTGTTAAAAATATTTAATAGCGACATGTTTCGATGCTGTGCATCAGCATCATGTTATAGCCATACAAAATATATGACTGAAGGTGTAAATGAATCTATGTTTACAACATCTTGATGTTTGTGGCAATTAACATTCCTGTTGTAGAGGAAACACCTCACAAATTAGGTGCAATTCTGCATATGAATTCCATCTTATGCAAGCCACCTTTTTGTATATTCTTCAAAAATGAAACGCCAAGATCGCGAATTAATAATTTATTTAATGACGACCGGACTCATGTATCTGGGAAACTGTCATGTTTTAACTTGTATGTTTTTATATGATGACTAAGTGCAATGTTGCACTTATTATTTTATCTCCATTTTTAAATAATATGACCAGCTTATAAAATCTATATGACTAGATGACGGTGGCACAGTCCTCCGAAACCGGCCGTCATTAAATAAAATATTAATTCTCGTGCTTGGCGTTTCATTTTTGAAGAATATAAAACTATCATATTGTCTGCAAAACGTCCAATGTCAGGTAATGTTATCACCTATTTGTATTTATTGATCCAAACATGATTAAGCACCTAAATGTTATCTTCAGTCAGGTGTTTTTAAATATTTTTTATATGGTGCTTTAGTTTCTATAGTTTTTGTTAGATGTTAACGTATTGTGTGCGTTGTATAAACATTTGGCTAAATTTTTTACATATGTTGATGGAGTTACTATAAAGTAACAATGATTTTACTTTTATTATTGAGCTGTTCATATAAAATACGTCTGTAGAATTTCAGGTCTACGGTGAATGACAAATTAGGTCGAATATGTAGATTTACATTTATTTATATATCTTACTTGAAGCTAATGGCAGAGTTTATTTATTGCTTTAAGTGTACAACAATGTGCGTACTGAGTGTCATCTGCAACAGAAAAATTTTTTTCATTGCCAAAAACCAATAAATTTTCTGTTGTATGCATAGTTTCGCGGCGAGTTATGCTGATAAAATTCTCTCGGGCTTCCAGCCGCGTCAAGTGGTTTGATAGGCACTGGATCAAATTTTCTGTTTGTTGTTTTTTTCGCCTGGATATTACAATATAGGTACATGTGGCTACTTGGCGCCTTACGTTTTGAGCTGTGGTTGTTCGTTACGTTTTTGTCGTGTTATCACGTTTTATTGTTTGTTGTTGTTGTTATTATTAAGGAAGAACTGCAATATCCACAAGATGATGACATGTGCCCTTCCTACTGAATTACCCTCTATTAGTATTGGCGGATTGTTATACATGAACAGGAATCTGTTTATGAGACTTGTATCCGCGCGTGTAGTCAGCCAGTAGAGCACAAGTAGGAAGTAAGCACGTGGCTGGTGGATAGGCGGCCACGGCCTGTACAGGCCATCTATCGGTGTTTGCTCTCTGCTGGGGCCACCGGAAGCGGCCGTCACCAGCGACAGCTGCCACCTCGCGCTATCTTATCGCCAATACCGCACCTCCACCTCACAACACAAACACACGTATTTGCTGCAAAGTGCTATCCCAGCCGCCCTACAGCCTTTCACATGCTCGATTACCACTGTGCAGAAGCGCCGACTGATTGGGGTGGGGGTGACAAGATACTGCTGCACCCCACCCCCTCCAATATTTTGAAATAGACGTGTCGCCCTCTCCCCACCCGACGTTCACATAATGACGTAGCACACCATTATTTTTTTTTACGCTGATACTTGGAAAAACGATAGAACTTTGGGCGAAGTACACGATCTGAAAGTTGTCTGGCAAATGTTGTAACATAGTATTATTTTTGCCCCCCTACCGCCCCCCCCCCCAATAATATTTTGCCTTTGGAGTCTCAGCCCTTCCGTGAATAGTGGAAAAAATAGATGGTGTAAATCTCTCAACTTTTTAAGCCCCCTTACATTAAAAATATTCTGGTCCCCCCTCCCCCCCCCCACACACACGCCCCGTATATCTGTTATCACAAAATGAACAAATTTAATTATCTCATAATACGTCTGCGTTGTAAAAAAAAAAGAAGTGTTCAGTATTTACAAATAAAAACCGCTTTTCTAAGTAGAGTAACCTCAGGAATTACAGTACTGTAATCAAATCTCAGTTTCTTTATGGGACAGAAACTTTAATTTATGATAGAAAGAGGTTAAAAGTGGTGTGTGTTCGTTTGAATGGTAAAAGTGGTGTGTGATTGTGTCGGAACAAGAGTGTCACACTTTGTGTTAAGTGATCGTGCCCGCTAAAATTCACAAATAAATTTTCTGTTGTGGTATTGGTTACAAAATAACTTAACAAAGCAATGAGACTTAGAACCTTCCTTTTCCCTGTTAGAATGAATTGTAACTGACATGGAATCCAAGATCTTACGTGAATGTGGTTTTGTTTGATGCGCAACGGATAACACTTTAAATGGCACTGTAGTTAATAAGTTACCAGTAATTAAATTCGTAATTGGTCTACACATTAATCTCGAGTGTGAGAAACAATATGAGCAAATGAAAAGTGTAGATCTGTTAGCGTGCACCATATAACAGTAGCCTGACTATACATGCAAAATTCGACTTTGAAAGCCAACAAAAAGAGCGTACTACTACTATGATAATTTCGGCACTTGAAAAAACAGGATGTCAAACAAAGATATTTCAGATTAATTGGATACTAAAATCACTGCACTTGATAATGTGCCTATCTGTACAACAATTGCCATATTGATACAACGTAATAAAAAAAAAAAAAGTCCTACAAATCTGGTAAAGATTTCATTTTATTTTATTTTATTTGTTTTTTCTGTTCCATAGGACCCACTTCAGGAGTAAGACTCCATGGTCATGGAACAAGTCAATACATTAATTGTTACACAATAATGGTAATAGAAAAATTTTAAGTAGTCCTTTGCACACGACAATCTTAAGACAAAGTGAAAAGAACCAATAAAGAAAAAATTAATTAGCTTAATTGTTTAACTTTTCTAGGAGTTCCTCGACAGAATAAAAGGAGTGAGCCACGAGGTAACTCTTCAATTTAGATTTGAAAGCATGTGGATTAGTGCTAAGATTCTTAAGTTCTTGTGGCAGCTTATTGAAAATGGATGCCGCAGAATACTGCACCCCTTTCTGCACAAGTGTTAAGGTGGTGTGGTGCAAATGTAGATTAGACATCTGTCTAGTATTCACCGAGTGAAAGCTACTAACTCGTGGGAATAAGCTGATATTATTAACAACAAACGACATTAAAGAAAAAACGTATTGTGACGCCAGAGTCAAAATTCCCAGACTACTGAAAAGGGGTAGACATGACGTTCGCGAACTTACACCAGATATTGCTCGAACCGCCCGTTTTTGAGCCAGAAATATCCTTTTTGCATCAGGCGAGTTACCCCAAAAAACAATGCCGTACGTCATAAGTGAGTGAAAGTAAGCGAAATAGACTACTTTTCGTGTTGAAAAATCACTTATCTCAGATATTGTTCTAATGGTAAATATAGCAGAATTTAGCCTTGGAACAAGATCCTGAACATGGGCTTTCCATGACAGCTTACTGTCTATATGAACACCTAGAAATTTGAACTGTTCAGTCTCACTTATCACATGCCCATTATGTGTAATCATAATGTCAGATTTCGTCAAATTATGTGTTAGAAATTGTAAAAACTGAGTTTTACTGTGATTTAACATCAACTTGTTTTCTATAAGCCATGAACTTATCTCTTGAACTGCATTATTTGTTATTGTGTCAATATTACGAGCAACATCCTTCACTACCAAGCTGGTATCATCAGCAAACAAAAATATTTTACAATCACCTGTTATACTCGAAGGCATATCATTTATATAAATAAGAAACAGCAATGGTCCCAAAACAGACCCCTGGGGCACCCCATACTTAATTGTGCCCCATTGGGATTGCACGTCATAGCCATTTTCTACATTGCGGAGAATTACCTTCTGTTGTCTATTATTAAAGTAAGAGGTGAACCAGTTGTGGGCTACTCCCCGTATTCCATAATGTTCCAACTTCTGCAACAATATTTTGTGATCAACACAATCAAACGCTTTTGTTAAATCAAAGAAGACGCCTAATGTCCGTAGCCTCTTATTTAACCCATCAAGTGCCTCACAGAGAAACGAAAATATAGCGTTTTCGGTCGTTAAACCACTTCTAAAACCAAACTGTACGTTTGACAGGAAATTATGTGAACTGAAATGATCAATTAATCTTGAATATACAGCCTTTTCAATAACTTTGGAAAAAGCCGATGGCATAGAAATAGGTCTATAGTTGTCTACATTATCCCTTTCTCCTTTTTTATAAAGCGGTTTCACTACTGAGTACTTTAATCTGTTAGGAAACTGACCATTCTGAAAGGAAAAATTACAAATATGGCTTAGTACTGGGCTAACATATGGAGAACAGTACTTTAGAATTCTGCTAGATACCCCATCATATCCACAAGAGTCCTTAGTCTTTAGTGATTTAATTATTGACTCAATCTCACCTATGGAAGTATCATGAAGGATCATTTCAGGCAACAGCCTCGGAAACGCATTTTCTAAAAACGTTATATGATTACCTGTAGAAACTAGAGTTTTGTTTAGTTCCTCTACTATATTCAGAAAGTGATTATTGAATATTGCACATATATCTAACTTGTCAGTAACAGAAACATTCCTTCTACGCACTGACGTTATATCTTCTACCTGCTGCTCCTGACCAGACACTTCCTTCACGACTGACCAGATAGTTTTAATTTTATCCCGAGAGTTTGCTATTCTTTTTGCGTACCACATACTTTTTGCATTCTTAATGACATTTTTCAGAACCTTACAGTACTGTTTGTAATGAGCTACTGCATCTTCATTCTGACTGCTTCTAACATTTTGATACAACTCCCGCTTAGTTCTACATGATACTCTTATCCCCTTTGTCATCCACCCTGGCTGTCTGTTACTGAAAGTACCCTGTTTTGAGCGTTCTAGCGGAAAGCAACTTTCAAACAGCATAATAAATGTGTTCAGAAAAGCATTATATTTATCATCTGCATTATCAGCACTATAAACATCCTGCCATTCTTGTTCCTTAATTAGGCTTAAAAAGGTCTCAATTGCAACTGGATTAACTTTTCTGAGTAGTTGATATTTATGTTTAACATTTGTTTGAGAACAAATACTTTTTAGAATTAAAAGTTGGGCATCGTGGTCTGATAGGCCATTTACTATTCTGCTGACAGAGTGCCCCTCTAATATTGAAGAATGAACAAAAATATTGTCAATGGTAGAACTGCTATTTCCTTGCACTCTCGTTGGAAAAAATACTGTTTGCATCATGTTATAGGAATTAAATAGATCTAACAGCTGACTTTTCCTTGAGCTATCACCTACACAATTAATGTTGAAATCTCCACACACAATTAAATTTTTATACTTCCTATACAGTGAATCCAGAACCAATTCCAGCTTTCATAAAGTATCACTCACTGCAAATATTTCTTATCTCTTTACGTGATCTACTTCTCTTCTGATCAGACTAATCACTTTAACTCTTACTAACATTGACAGACTTAATAATTTGAACTTTCATAAAGACTGAGAAAATCTCGAACTATGAACTTTACTGCATTTATGAACAAACCGTCCTGCACTCAGTAATAGACCAATTGATCATGACAAAATCCCTACACTGAACTGTTCTAATTAGCACATAAATTTACAAACACAACAATTATGCAACACTATCATAAGAAACAATGATCAGAGCGGATAGCAATTCAAATTGGTGAAAGGAACGAGGAACTGGTAAAATGACTCAGGGTTAAATGATAAATACAAGCTGAAGTAAACAGTAGTCATTAGCAAAAAGACAAACACCAACTACAATAGTTCAAATACAGGCTACCATACATAACAATAGAAAAATACAATTTTTACCTTATTTGAGACAGATTAATTTCCATACATGAATTACAATCTGCAGACTTGGCTTAAAGCTTCTCAAGTCTAACACACAGACAGACTAACTCGACAGTTCCACGACTATTACTCATCGACTCTACCTTAATCACACGACTGCTCTCCACGATAGTCACACCTCGACTCCTCTGCACGAAGGTCACACAACGATTCTTTAAACACAACAACTGCGAGTGCAAGACACACTCCAAAGATAAAACAAAGTCTTTGGTTTACAGCAAAGATATGAAAATAAATACAGTATACTATATCGATTAATGAAATGGTACAAAATATTACATAAATTTGTTTTCTACAGAATTATAGCTTAGATTTTTATAACAAAACATGCTCAAGGCTGTATGACAGGCAAAAATTAAGTGAAAATTATATTGCGTACTCCTTTCAAGGTATACTGTAGGTACTGAAAGAAAGAGAGAAAGAAAGATTATTAGGAAAATATTAGGGCGCAAAATTACTGATGGACAAATTTGTATGCCGATAAGTAATTAGGAAACAGAGTAATGCACAAACATACATGGTGACTTGAAAAAACGAATATTTTCGAAAATTTTATGAACACACTAAAAGAACGGCACATCCGACCGACCATTAGGTCGCATGTAAGTAAGCAACTGTGATGAGGATCCTTAATCGCTGGATGCAGGAGAGAATTCAAATGTTCAAATGTTTGTTAAGCTTATGGGACTTAACTACGGGGTCATCATTCCCTAAACTTACAAACTACTTATCAACTACCTACAACTAAGGACGGCACAAATATCCATGCCCGAGGGGGAATTCGAACCCCCGACCGTAGTGGCCGTGCAGACCGTGACTGGAGCGCCTCAGTCCCCTCGGCCACCGCGGCCGGCAGGAGGGAATAGCAGAGCCGCGCGGGAATGGCTGTGCAGTACCAGGGGCCATGTCAGGGGCTGCGCAGCCGCCCCGCCTGAGGATCGAGTCCTCCCTCGGACAAGGGTGTGTGTGTGTGTGTGTGTGTGTGTGTGTGTGTGTGTGTTGCCCTTAACGTTAGTTAGTTTAAATAGTTTGTAAGTCTGGGGACCGATGAGCAAAGTAGTTTGGTCCTCCCATAGGGTTAAAAAAATTTTTTCGTGCTGCGTTCACCTCTAATTAACGGCACAGGCGTCTGCGCCGGCAACCTGGTGATAAGCGACGGAGGTGGTCAACCGAGTGGAACAATGTTTGTTTCTACCGACCAAACTTGTCATGCAGTGTGAAAGACTTATTCATCACTAATGGGAGTGATTGCTGCCCTGACCGCGCTCTTGTCCTGATCTCTCGTCCTCGAAAACATCTGGTGGATATTTTCTGAATGATTGGCCCAGGACACACAACCCGTTGCTACACCAGACCAACACTGGCAATATGTGGAAGTAGCGGTGCCTGGAGGGGCAAGGAAACTGGCAGAGAGGAGTGTGAGGTGTGAGGTGTGAGGTACACCAACAGAGGGCGAGGGCACAGAGATGACGTTGTGGTGGACAGATCAGAGGCAGAAATGAAAACGGGGAGGAGAAGATGAGGAGCAAAGAGGTGGAGGGGCAAGAGCAAGAGAATAGAGAGTAGGAAGGAGATGTACTAATGGAAGGTTGGAATGAATACACAATGTACGGAATGTTACTGTGAAGTACACGTATCATCGTTTATACGAGCGTCGTCCACAAAGTAAGTTCTGTTTCTATCTGCGGCAGCGCTACGATCGCAGTTCCAGCATGTGCGGAAGTAACTCTAACTCAACGAGAAGACATTTTCAGATTGCTGCTGCCGACGTGTGCTTTGTAGCGCTTCTTTGTAATGTCAGCCGTAATTTAAAATGCCGCCGCGAGTGAAATCAGATCTGTGGAATGAAAATAAAAAAAATAAAAAATAAAAATAAAAATAAAAAAAAAAAAAGAAAAGAAAAAGAAAAAAGGCCAGGGTAAATTCATCGGCAAATCTGCGAGGTTTACGGACAAAATGCTGTGAGTTTGTAATGTTTGTGTAGCTTATGGGACTTAACTACGGGGTCATCAGTCCAAAGCTGTGACTGATTCAATGGTTAGAACATGTGTCACGCTGTTCAATGAAGGACGTGATCAAGTGCACGATGAACGAAGTGGTTACTGATGAACTGGTTCATACAATTGAAGAGAAGATTAAGCACAACCGTAAGTTTACACTTAGCGCTCTTTCTATGGAAGTTCCGTAAATCTCACGATCACTACTTCATGAAACTGTCACTGAAAAACTGAAATCTCGCAAACTTCGCTCACGTTGGATACCCAAAATTCGTACTGAACAACACAGAAAACAACGGATGGGCAGTGAACTTCAGTTTTTGACACGCCACAATGAAGAAGGCGATGGTTTTCTTTCTCGGATAGTCACGGGGGATGAAAATTGGATATCGTACGACACGCCTGAAACAAAACGGCAATCAATAGAATGGAGGCACACTTCACCCCCAACGAAAGTTACGCCTAAGCATATCTTGACATCTCGAAAAGGTATGTGCACCATTTTTAAAGGACAGAAAAGGCATTTTGCTGTTGATTTCTTACCACGAGGCGAAACAATCACTGCACATAGTTACTGCGAGACCATTAACAAATTTTGCCGCGCAATATATAAAAAGCGCCGAGGATTACCGTCAAAAGGTGGTTTTTTTATCATCCTCCGTACAGCCCGGACCTCGGTCCTAGCGACTTTCTTTTTACACCTAAAATCTGTCCCTGGTGCTCAACGTTTCAGTGATGATGAACCACATGGTTGAATACACAGCCGGCAGCCTTCTACGAAGAAGCCATACAAAAACTTGTGCCATGCTATGACAAGTGCCTACAGAATATCGGAAACGATGTAGAAAAGTAGTTTAACAGTAGTAGATTTTTTTGTACAATAAATATTTTTTCTGTATTTGTACACGTTTGTTTTATATAACCAATCGGAACTTACTTTGTGGACATACTTCTTATTAAGAGTTTAGGGCCATACGGACAAAGAGAGGAGAAATGTTCAAATGTTGGTTAAGCTTAAGGGAATTAACTGCGGGGTCATCAGTCCTTACACTTACAAACTACTTATGAACTACCTTATACTAAGGACGACAGAAACATCCATGTCCAAGGGAGGTTTCGAACCCCCGACCGTAGCGGCCGTGCAGACTGTGACTGGCGCGCCACAGACCACTCGGTCACTGCGGTCGACGAAAAGAGAGGAGAAAAGAGGAGATTTGAACAACAGAAAGAAATTGTAACAAATAAATTTCCATGTAACATAGGGTTTGTGGATAATACTTTCATTAGGAAAACAATTATAGAACTGCAGCATCTCACTTCAGGGTGAGATTACCATGAAATCAACATGTTAACGCTAAGCTTACTGGAAAGTTAATGACATCAAAAATCCAAGGTCATTGACGAAGACATCTCGGCCGTACAGCCGAATTACTTTTCACGTGATTTTGCAAAATAGGCAGTCAGCACCTCATCGCCTCCGTTTAACCAGGTTTTCTCTTCTTGAGAGCAGGGCGTCGTCAAGGCATTATGCCAATCACGTATACGCAGCGCTGCTATAAGAAACCTGTTATTTATAATTGGTCGTATTTCACAGCACTAATTACTTCTCCTTTTTACGCCCACCTCACTTTGCTCATGTTGTTTGCAGTTGTTCTGAATAAAAAGAAGGGGAGTGGCATCAGATACGCTAGTTTGTTTTTACTGCTGCCTGGTTACGGGAGGAAATGAGTAAATAAATCTTTCATGAACCAAAACGTTACTCTGAACAGGACGTTTCTATGCATTTTCCTAATGGTTCTTGTCCTAGTCTTCTTCAGACCTGCTACACAGCTCTCCAAAGAGTTTTAGTGCTCGTAAAGTTTAACGTGTTATTTTAACTACGGTGGCATTTTGGCACTCTATCTATATGCGAATTATTGTCGTTGGCAGAGAACATATCAAATAGCAGTAACAATTTTTCAAACTATTCTAGTTAAGAACATTAAGGTCAGGGACTTAATAATTAGATAACTAGCAACAAGCAATCCTGAGCTAAAGACGAATTTCAAAACAGATACCGGGATTAGGAAACCCAAAATTGTAGCAGCGAGGCTGAATATCGAAATTCTCAAATCCACCAAAGAAAATATATATCTATTAAAAAATAAAAAGTAAAGAAAGAAAGAAAAACCTCAGATAAAATTAGTCTAACGGTTTCCTGAGTGACACTCTCCACTCCTTCGAAAGTTACTGTGAATGCCAGATGTGGCTTAAATACAAAGAAATAATATCGACAGAACTGTTGCATTGTACTATACAGCAGTTCCTTTTCCTTCGGTATCAATAAAAAAGTCATTTTCTTATCGATTCTAAAGAAAAATAGTGATTGTTATGTGGTAAAAACTGGTGTGCTGGTTTTTGTTGCTATAGCTATTATGTCTAAAGAACTAAATTAAGCCATAATAATTTAGAAAATTTCATAGCTTCTGCACGACCTGATATCTCTGTTCTACAGTTTCCTGAGGTTGAACAAGTTAGTTGACACTTGTCGATTATAACATGTAATTCACAATGAAGCTCCATGCAAATTTAATCGAACAGCAGAGAATTGTATGCAGATTTAATGTGTTCAGCTCTGAGTACCAGCTAAATAAATCTAATACGCATTAAATAAAATGGGACTGCAAATCATCAATAAAATCGAGATCAAGGCAGGCAGTCGATACTGTACCTACTCGTGACATTGAAGTTAAAAGTTTCACCTCCAGCAATGCTGAAAAGTGAGTACGAAGTCTCACCACTCTTTGTGACTCGGAGGTCAGAACTGAGTAAAGCTTGAAAAAATGGCCAAAACGGTGTATATAGGAATGTCAATTTTGAATGCGTTACATAATCACGATTAACGCGGGAGAAATCGTACCTCGAAATGAAATAGAAGCTACAGGTTCTGCAAGAACTCATCAAGCGATTAAGGATCACAATAAGAATTATTATTCATGTAATGGTGACAAAAAATAAAAATGGCTCTAAAATGGATCTAAATCCTATCTACACCTCTTTAAACTTTATAATTACTGAAAGTTCGGATAGAAGTTCATTTTTCAAATGATAAAGGATAACTTTCTGAATCAATCTTTCAGTAGATTTCATTTGAAATGGTGTTGCGCGCTTACATTATACATAGTAGTCGATGGAGTGCGCGCCTGCTACCTGCTGGATCGGGAACAAGAGGAACAGTAATCCAAAAAGAACAAGATTCTCTCTCATCGAACAATCGAGTGCTACAGTCCACGTTTCACTCTATGGTACACAGATATTAATTAGAAAGAAAAAAGAAAAATATCCGCACCGTACCTGTTTGTAATATTTCACGATGGCTAAAGTAGAAACCGATCTTATTACATTAATAAAAATGAATTGCCGCATGTACGAAAGCCCATCACTTGAGAATGGCTACACTGATTTGGCTGATCTTTTCTTTGTTCTGTTCGTAATACTTTGGTCATGGTTTATAGGATAGAAATTTTTTGGATAATTTACCGCAAAACACCAGAATTTGAGAAAAACTGATACAAGCTTCCAGCACGGGTTTTCTTCTTCATTCTCCGCCAATCAGATTATTCATTCGCTACTCGCTTAGCGACCAAATACTCTCTAACGGAGCGAAAAAATACGCCAAGGAGCTTAAAATAAAGTGAGATGGTGTTATGTATGTTGAGAGCAGGCAATGCTTGAAGGCAGGGAGCAATTATAAAGTCAGAATTTGAGAAAACTGAAAGTACGTTTCCAGACGGATGGAATGGCGTCATAAAAATGACCCGTCACCATTGTAGTGCAAAATACGTCCTAAAACTAGCGACAGGCTTGTGCATACTCGGTTAAAGCAACCACACAGATTTAACATATTCCTTAGAAGCTCTCCGTACTATTATTATTACTTCCATAGTATTATCGATGGTGATCATATCTTTGGAGTGTTGCAAAGATAGAATTGATGTCAGTTAATGGTATTTTTGAGTGTTGCAAACAAATTGAGTACAGGTCTTTCTTTCTTTTTTTTTTTTTTTTTTTTTTTTTTTTTTGTAATGCCTCCATTGCGGCGTTGTAATATCGAACGACGTACGCACAACGCAATCCTACTACGTGATCGTAGAGTCAATGAGACTGATGAAGATCGTACTCTGTGTTTCTACATGTTATAAAAAGCATTTCTGTTCTGCTCGCCGAGAGAGAAAAATGTTAAGTTTTGCTGTAAAAACGTGCGGTTTTGCTTTCCTTTTCCCAGTCATTAAAAAAAAAAAAAGTTGTTTGTATGCCTAAATTTATAATCATATCTGTTCGTATAATAAAAACAATAAAAGTACTGCCATTAAAGCTACTAACCTTCACAGATAGAGCAGCTCGAAAGGTCTCTCTAATAACCCGTTTCCAACTGATTTACTCATCCATTTTCATTTATATTCCCTATCAGGGTCCTGAATGCAATAACAATAAATAAGATCAGAGAGAGGGCGGAGGAGGAGATAGAGAATGGGGGAATGAAATGGATTTGAAAATGGGGGATGATGTAGACACAGAGAGGAGTGGGGAGGACATGGATATGATGTGGGGTAAGAGGGAGTGGGGTGAAAATAGGGGAAGCAGGAGATGGGGAAATAGAGGAGGGAGGGAGGGATAGACATAGGGAGAAGAAGAGAAGAGATTAGGGTACATATCTCATACACGTAAGCTACTGTGAATTGCCACGTTTGCTAGTATCTCAATAAATATATCCGTTGCAGAACACAAGAAAATGTTTCCTTTTCTTCCTTTATAGTTGTTACATTCTGACAAACTGCACTGGTTACTTCAGCCTTGACCACTGAACCGTTTAAGTGCTCATAAAATACTCCTAGACAACAAAAGCAGAAAGAGATGATCGCCCTCGCCAGCTGTTGCAACAGTTCCTGCAGTTTATTCAGATATCTCCATACATACGCATTTCCACTGTCCTAGAAGCGAGACGAACTTGTGCCAGAACCCATGAACTCGCTTTTCATCGGAGAGGTAATCAATACAGAGCAAGCCTCAATTCAGGCTCGCATTTATCATCTTAAGTCACGGAGTGTGCACATTGTCGCAGGTGCATCACTCGCTATTCAACGTTTCTGCAAACGTTTGAAACCTTTTTTTAGTCTCGCAGTCGCCCGTTTATGCTTGCGGCTGACCTCATTGCTGTGGGGAAGATCGACTTGCAAAACAGTCGACGCACACCCAGGCGTGCCAACAGCGCCCACGAGGAAGACACAGGGCCGCTTCTTCCCGCGACCGCTGTAAATATTTACCCCGAGTGGCTGCCGCGTGTTTTACCGACGGTCGCGTAATGCGGCCAACAACCTCAGCTAATTGTCAACTGCTGCGAGGCACCCAACGACCTATACAAACAACATAGACTAGCTAAGGTGCTGCCATACTTGAAGCAAATTGAAAGCTCGGCCGCCATGTTTTACAACGTCATGTACGCGTAAAGAGTCGCCTGCTACAGCACTAAATCATATCATTTTCACTTTGTGCAATGACGTAAAAAACCATTCTCTACCGGATTATTGTTATTTTTATAGCCAAGTTAATATGCATAAAGGCTAAATGATAGACAACAAGTGTGCGGCAGACAAATCGGAAAGTTTAATTACAAATGTCACACACACTGGATCGCCTAAACATCGACTCATTCATACAAAAAACATGCCTTTTCACTGTCCTTTAAACAATATTAATTTCGTCTACATTTGCCTAATATGTTTACCTCTTTCCTCCGCAGATTTGGTTTTACGTAAATAATGTATTCTACAACTGAAGTAATGTTTTAATAACAGCTTTATTAGGCTGGAGTAATGAGATTCCTCACAAAATTCTGAGGATACCATTAAGTGCTCGTCGTTGGTAAATAAAATAGGTCTGTTTCCCAACATTCTACACACATTCGCAAAAGAAAATTTTTCTTCCCTAATGACAGCGTTTCTGTAGTTTGAAGATGTTCAGGGAACAAAAATATCGTCGAAATCGCATTAGCAGAAGCCGCTTTGTATCATTTGTTGTATACACGATTTATCCTCAAAATGCGATGAACAAATATAACAGTATGCAGTAGGTTTCCACCTATCTCGCCTTATATTGGCTAACCATCGTTTTGTAAGTTCTACATTTTTCAAAATTACAGCTTACTTTAGTTACAGTTAAACACATACACAGCCCATAGGACTAATGTATGCAAAAATGTGGTAAGTACAAAAGACGAGTACACGAAATATTAGAAACGAAAGCATACAAATAGTTACTGGAAATACGATATTCCAACAGTCTTGTTACCGCGATTCGTACATTTATATACTGTGCATACACTGGGCACGATTTTAGCTTAATAAATAACCTTTCAAGATTACTACGATACATAAAATGTGAAACCAAAACACGTAAATAGCGTCGGCCTAACTTTCGTATTCGGCACACTAGACGTTGAAAAAAATGGCTGCCACAGTTCCTGGTTGCTGCCACAAGGAGCGCTGTTAACCCAGAGATAGCCACTCTGTGTAGTTTATATAGCTCATTGGTCTCACCCAAGCTCAGGCGAGCGTTTCGCCATCGTGACGTAGCGCTGACGTAAATGAGCTCTGTCGATCGTATATCGATGTGCCGATATCATCGCACGGCAATACTCTTTAAGTATCAGATATTCCAACAAAACGGCAAAGTACTTTTGACAGCATAGAATGTGAATGTCATTGTTCCTTCTTTCACTCGCAAACATTTAAGCTGTCCTACTCAGTGATCACTATGTAACCTGGATGTATAACTCTCGTGTCTGAGCAAAGAACTGTAGCGTGCCTGCACATTCATATGTTTCGCACACGAATTTGCATCGTCCGCCATGTTGTAATTAGTAGGCTAACACGAATTTCTGTCAGTTAGTACGTGTCAAATAATTGCTTCATTACTTCCAGATTAGAAATTTATGCCAATAAGTGAACTAATAGACTCGTATGTGTACGGAATAGAAACATATTTCCTTTTCGTTTTCTTGTAATGTTTAATAGGAGCCATATTATAGTTAGTCAAGAAACAGAATATCTTTGGCTGGCACACTCTTAAGTTTCTGCCTAACCGCATCTTTAAAATCATTAGACTTTTTTTTCTATATCAAAATACCTTCTTGTGTCACCCACAGCAATTTACTCTTAGGTTCCTGCCTAGCCTCATGCTTCAAAATGATGTAGTTGTTTAATTAACAACTGATGAATGAAAAAGTCTATTAACATGTCTCAAGTGGTTAACTATTTATCCCTCTCAAATGTACTGTGTGGAACACTGACCATCCGAAAACAAAAAAAAAAAATTGTGGTTTGCTTTTAGGAGAACATATATATTCTCCTAAAAGCAAACTATAGTGTGTGTATTAAAAGAATCTAGCCGGCCGCGATGGCCGAGGAGAATGAGGCGCTCCAGTCACGGTCTGCACGGCCACTACGGTCGGGAGTTCGAATCCTCCACTCGGGCATGGATATTTGTTCCGTCCTTAGTATTAGCTAGTTGATAAGTAGTTTGTAAGTTTAAGGACTGATGACCCCGTAGTCAAGTCCCATAAGCTATGCAAACATTTGAACATTTTAAAAGAATTTACAAAAACTAGTCAGTCGGCCAGACCAAACTACCCGGCCGATTTCCTTCATTTTCGTTTTAAACGAAAGGTATTCATCCACAGATTTGTCATCTAGTATCAGAATTTACATAACTCTCGTCTTCCGTTTCCAATACTCTATGCGGCGGATTAGCCGTGCGCATTGGGGCGCCATGCTGCGGTGCGCGCGGCCGTTCGCCGTCGGGGGTTCGAGTCCCCCCCTCGGGCATGGGGGTTTGTGTTGTCCTTAGGTTAGTTTACCTTAGTTGAAGTAGTTTGTAAGCTACGGACTAATGACCACGCAGTTGAGTCCGACAGATTTGGAAACAATCCTGATGTTCCACCGGCCAGTTTCTGCGGGCAAAATAGTGTCGTAGAGGTTACATTCTTAAAGGCGATTTCGGACTATTTATGTTGATATTGCGCTTCCCGTTGCTGCCTGCGTTGCAGCTGAATTGCATTCAGCCTCCTGTCTCAACGAGCTGTTAAATGGAGGTAACGGGCATATCTTGCTAACGTTATTCCTGTATGACCTTGGCGTCGACTTCCTTTAACGTTTTCTGTTCTCTGAAATTGGGACCAAATCCTGGAAATTACAGTTTTGGATGCTGCAATAGCTGCAGCCACCTCCCTCTGTGTTTATTCCGCTTCCAAACTTCCTATGTGTCTCCATGCCATAGTTTCGGGTAAGTCACGTTGTTATTACATTACAGTACATGCTCACTACACTATCTGAACCCAACTGCTTGTGTAAACGTTTGGTAGATGAACGCAAGTCAACACAAACCCTCTCAGCTGCCACTTTCTGTTATTACCACTATCTCGATTGCCTTAATGTTCCTGTTTCCACCCGTAGAACCGACAGAAAAGACGTCGAACCATTTTAGTTGATTATGTCTGTAACAATACTTCAGAACCCAGATACTTAACAGATCACCTAATTCTTTCGACCAGTGTATACAAAAAACTGGATTTGGGAGAAATGTAGGAACACGAGAGGCAATACTCACATTACGACTTATCTTAGAAGATAGGCTAAGGAAAGGGAAACCTACGTTTTTAGCGTTTGTGGATTTGGAGAAAGCTTTTGACAATGTCGACTGGAATACACTCTTTCAAATTCTGAAGGTAGCTGGGATACAATATAGGGAGCGAAGAGTTATATTCAACCGATACAAAAATCAGGCAGCGGTTATTAGAGTCGAAGGGCAAGAAAGAGACGCAGAAGTTGGGAAGGGAGTAACACAGGGTTGTAGCCTTTTCCCAATGTAGTTCAATATGTACATTGAGCAGGAAGTGAAGGAATGGAAGGAGAAATTTGGAGATGTCATTAAAGTGCAGAGAGAAGAAATAAAAACATTGAAGTTTGCCGATGACATAGTAATTCTGTCAAGAGACCGTAAAAGACCTGGAAGAGCAATTGAATGGAATGGACAATGTTTTGAAAGGAAGATATAAGATGAACATTAACACGAGTAAAACGAGGGTAATGGAATGCAATGTCAGCAAATCAGGCGATCCCGAAGGAATTAAATTACGTAATGAGACAATAAAAGTAGTAGATTAATTTTGTTATTTGGGTAGCAAGATAACTTCTGATGGCCAAAGTAAAGAAGATATAAAAGGCAGAATGGCTCTGAGAAGAAAAGCGTTTCTAAAGAAGCGAAACTTGTTAACATCCAATATTAATTTAAATCTTAGGAAGTCCTTTCTGAAAGCATTTGTCTGGAGTGAAATGTGGACGATAAGAAGTTCAAATAAAAAGATGCTAGAAGCTTTTGAAATGTGGTGCTACAGACGAATGATGAAAATTAGATGGGTAGATCACGTAACTAATGAGGAGGTGCTTAATCGAATTGCGGAGAAAAGGAGTTTCTGGCATATCCTGACTAAAAGAAGGGATAGATTGGTTGGACACATTCTGAGACATCAATGAATTGTCAACTTAGCATTAGAAGGAAGCTTGTGGGGTAAAAATCGTAGAGGGAGACCGAGGGACGAATACAGTAAGCAGATTCAACAGGATGTAGATTGCCGAACATATTGTCAGATGAAGAGACTTGCACAGGGCAGGGTAGCATCAAACCAGTATGCGGACTGAAGACCACAACAACAACAACATACAAATATTAAATGATAAAATCTGTATGCATTTCTTTGAAACGCCCGAAGCATTTGCCTGTAATTAAAGATTAAGAAGGAGTAAACATGAAGTTGGCGGTCAAGGTAAAACGCTTTATCAAGTCACAACGTCAAGCTTTCCATTATCCACGTAAGCAGACATCGGAGCCACTGTGTTGCTCGTCGCTCACGTGGTTGCATAATTATTTCCCATTCGTTTCACCTGCGACGTTTTCCCGAGTTATTGCCGCTTTGTGGTCATTACAGAGTGTAAAGGTATTTATTTATTTGTATGCGCTACCTGGCTGCAGCCGCTACCAGCAGCTGCTACAAGCTCGTCCGCTGTCTCCGCAGTGAAGCCAGAGTTGAAGAGTTACCTGCATTACCTATGTATTTGCAAGCAGAAGAAGAGTCATCTGCTATATTACACTGAAAAATTTTGTTGCTTTGATTTCACTCAATAACTTGTAATTTTAATTTCTGCGATTTTCCCTGAATAAGTTCATTTTTGTGGTTATAGGCTACCTTGCAATACCAGCAAAAATGAAAATTAGAACTTATTCAGGTAAAATCGCAGAAACAAAATTAAAATTGTGGGTATATGCTCCCTTGGGGCATGAACGGGATGCAGAGGTTGGGAAGGAAGTAAGACAGGACCTTGAGTTTTGCTGATGATATTGTAATTCCGTCGGAGACAGCAAAGGACCTAAAGGGAGCAATTGAACGGAATGGACAGTGTATTGAAAGGAGCATATAAGATGAACGTTAACAAGAGCAAAACAAGGGTATTGGAATGCAGTCTTAGAAAATCGGGCGATGCTGAAGGAATTAGATTAGGTAATGAAACAATAAAGGTGGTGATGAGTTTTGTTACTCAGGCAGTGAAATAAATATGATGGGTGCAGTACAGAGGATATAAAATGCAGAATGGCAATTGGAAGAAAAGCATTTTTGAAATAGAGAAATTTAACATCGAATATTAATTTAAGCATAAGGAAGTCCTTTCTGAAGGCATTTGTGTGGAGTGTTGCCTTGTATGGGAGTTAAACTTGTACGATAAACAGTGTGGACAGGAAGAGGATACAGGCTTTTGAAATGTGGTGTTACAGAAGAATGCTGATCGTGTGAGGATGTACTGAACAGAACTGGGGAGAAAAGGAATTTCTGGCATACCTTGATTAAAAGGAATTGTGAACTTGGCGTTGGAGGGAAGTAAACGTCGCAGAGGGAGACCAAGAGATGAATATATTAAGTAAATTCAAGTGGATGCAGGTTGCCGTTCTTATGAGGAGTTGAAGAGGCTTGCTCAGGATAGAGTAAGGTGAAGAGCAGGACTGAAGGCCACAACAACAAGGCTCCATTGAAATGTTAGTGTGAATATTTAATGACGTGAAAGCAGTAGAAAGAAATTTCGTATATGGTCAACATAAAAATCACCTCTACGCTTCTGAACTGAAGAAAATAATTATCGGAAATATCTTCTTCTGCATTTCCAGTGAACTACTACAACTGACAATTTCACTGATATGTAAGTCATACTTATCGAATGAGATTTTGCGTTAATAAATCAGATTTCTGCTATACGGAAGGTCTGCAATTGTCCACAAAAGTATACAGCATCAAATATGTACACAGAAAATGACAGTCGTTTACATATATGAAAGTTAACAGGGCAGGAACCACGCAGAGCTTTAATCTAAAAACGTCTTTCCTTGGCTCCGTAAGATGGCGGTCTGCTAAGCTTTGGACTGTAGCGCCATCTCCCCTTATTTTAACCTCTTTGGCCGGCTCAGAACCAAGCCCCCACAATCGCGTAAGCGGCCGACTGCGAACAGCGGACAAATTGAAGAGCGCCTCGGCGGCCATTGTGGTGGCAAACTTCCGCACGAACTTTAAATGTGCGTAAGATTCTTTTGATTAGAGAGAGTATTCATTTAAGTCGCGAAAACTATGTATAATTGAAATATATAACTACAAAACAGCTTCAGACTTCTTCAGTATACAGCAAATATAGGTTGTGTGTAAATTTATTACACATACGGTGTAGAAAAAGCCAACAGCGTTTTCTCCTCCTAAAGAAACCGAACTATAACATGTAGGTTTTTTTTGTGTTCTAAGTGCAGCATATGAACGGAATTTATCGTCAGACACGATTTTTTGGCACTTTCTCAGTATATTCTACGATTGTGAAACTTTTGGAGAAACATTAATTTTAGAAGGGTTTCACAGTTTACGTCTTTGCTTTAATGCTGTATTCTCCAATATTCAGATATTTCATAGCATCAAAAAATCAAACAGTGCTAACTGAAACAGCTAATGTTAAAAATTGATTGTGAAAGTGAAATATGCCATCAGATACATAACTGAAAAATAGGTTGTTACGTTGTGAATACAGAACCAGCCACTACAAAATTCTTTTAAGAATACGAAGTATGCCACAACTTTTTCTTAACTACGGCATCTAACATTAGCATTAGAGAATCTAGCAAGAAAATGAGCATTTTTAATGCTGTAAGTCAAATACCTTAGCCGGCCGCGGTGGCCGAGGGGACTGAGGCGCTTCAGTCATGGTCTGCACGGCCACTACGGTCGGGGGTTCGAATCCCCCCTCGGGCATGGATATTTGTGCCGTCAAAGTTCGTAAGTAGTTCATAAGTAGTTTGTAAGTTTAGGGACTGATGACCCCGTAGTTAAGTCCCATAAGCTTTACAAACATTTGAACATTTGAACAAATACCTTACAGCAGAGTGAACTGCTCAAAATTCAGCAACTATCGTCACAGGGTTGAACTTAACAATGTGCATCCACTATGGCTATGTGCCGTTCATATATGGAACTATTCGCAGGTCTGCAAACCCCTTTCAGTTGTTATACCTATATGTAAAGCACATTACCTTTAAATTCTGCGTTACAAGTTGCTAATATTAATTTCATAAACAAAAATTCGAACTGCAGTGAGGCAACTAATTTCGTGACCCCCTATAGTTATTTTATAGAATCATAAAATGAAACTTTTTGAAATTCCTGTCCACCAGTACTGCCTAAAGTAGCTCCTTTGTAAGAGGTACCAGTATTATAAACGCCTGTTATTTAATAAAACTCTTCTGGGTATTAGACCGCATCGTCAATATATCAAATATTTCACCGACGTTTCGGCCGCTATTGCAAGCGGCCATCTTCTGGGTGTTATGTTTAACATAACATAACACCCAGAAGATGGCCGCTTGCAATAGCGGCCGAAACGTCGGTGAATCGTCAATATATCAAATATTTCCCTTAATGGACACTTCCCAATAGCGGACTCCTCTCAATAGCGGACATTTTAAAAATCAGCTCTTATGCTAAAATTATTCCGAATATCGGACATTCTCAGTAACGGACACGGACACCGTAATATGTCCCCCAACAACAATCAAAACTTCCAAATAACGGACAGCGTGAAAGAATCAGCGCACTCTTGCTTGAGTGTCGTCAATTGTAACGTGTGTTGAAGATTTAGCGTGTTTTTTATTCGTATTGCGTGGTTTGATGGCATTGCCATCTATTGCAACTTCTTTGAAGTACAGTACGTACAGTATTGGTTCATGCCGCGCAGAAACAGACGATGAGAGTGCGGCGCCAAACACTATCCGCCTGTTGTCGGTACATCAGACGAAGCCAAGCGTTCAAAATAGTAGACTCACTGTTGTGTTGCAGTGTGGGCTTGGGTAGGACAGGGGAGAGGCGGTAGACGTATCGAATGTTTTCATTCGATGGCTGCCACAGCCTGGTTTCAAAAGTCAAAAGCTTTGTCTAATGCGTCTTGAGTGAAGTTTCGTACTCGCGCTAGATGCTTTAACATGCCCAGAGATAAAAGTGGCCAAATATGAAAACAGAATCATTCGTGTGCCGGTAGTTTTTACTTTGCGGCATGAACCAATAAGAGCATAAAGCGTGCTAGTTCAGGTCCTCTACGTCGTCTAAATGCGATGATTTTTTATGAGCTCATTGAAGGAAAGGAGTAAGAATTTCTCGAAAATAATGGCTGGCTGGATTGGTTCAAAAAGCGGCGTACCTGGTGGTATTGACACAATTCGGTGTGTTTCACATGTAGTGCAGTCAATGAATGCATTGTAGAGTACATGGAATATGCGAGAATTTTTGACTTCAGGACTTCGTTAGGGATAGTTAGGAGGTGAACATACTAAAAGTCCCCTCCCTTAGGGTGTGAGCTAAAGCTGGGAGGGGGGTGGAAAGGTACAACTTTTTGGTTTTCCGCTTATATCTCGAAAACGGTCGGCTTTACGAAAAAATTGTGAGTCACTAGAAGTAAATATTTGACAAAATTAGTGAGGTAAAGATGATTTTTTCTGAAACTGTCGATTTTCAATATCGTATATCTCGAAAACCGTTGGGAATTCGACGCATATGTATACAAACAGTATTATAGGAAATTCAATTATCTTTCGTCTTTATTTGGAACAATTTTTTCGTAAAGCCGACCGTTTTCGAGATATAAGCGGAAAACCAAAAAATTGTACCTTTCCACCCCCCCCCTCCCCGCTTTAGCTCACACCCTAGGGGAGGGGACTTTTAGTATGTTCACCTCCTAACTATCCCTAACGAAGTCCTGAAGTCAAAAATTCGCGCATATTCCATGCACTCTACACCACTCTTTTGAGCACTCATTGACTGGACTAATGTGAAAACAGGAGACTTGTTTTATCCGAGCTTTTCGTTATCCGTACCTACCGCCATACCGATCATTTCGGATAAACGGTAGTTTACTATTTTGTATTTTATCCTTTTATTAACAGCGGACACTTCTTAAAAGCTGACAGTTTTATTTTTCCCATTGGTGTCCGTTATTCAGAAGTTTAACTGTATACTGCAGTAGCTATATAATACACGATTTACCTGATAACAACACTCGTATTTATCTGACTCTTGCCACTATCATGGCGGCCGGCCGAAGGTTCAAAGTATCCCGCGACAGCAGCGCCGTCAGGGAGTCGTGTTGTTTTTACAAGGTGTTTGCTCAGAACGCCGGCGAGCAGCATCCGTCTGCGACAGCACTCCCCCCGTCTGCTTCCTCCCCTCCCCTCGCCCTCGCTGCTGCATTATGCATGCACCGGGCTGCAGACCCACCGACGACTTACGTCCGACTGCGGTTGCTTATTCTAATCGGCCGCCCGTGCCTATTAATTAATACATGCAGCCAACCGCCTCCTGCAGACGTCGATTCCCGCATTAATCACCGAGCTCTCGGCAGTATTTCTCTACCGGCAGAGGAGCAGACTTCGCCGTCTCCGTTCCTTTACGTCTCTGCCTTGAAGTAATTTAGGAGCTGTGTCGCGACAAGGTGCGCAACGTTAGCTCATTTGTCTGCTGCAGCTACTCCCAGATAAAGTCCACATTTCAGGTATCTTAAGCACGTGCAGTTGCGACATTTTCTGCAATTCCATAACGCAGGCTGGAGAACTTGCGAGGAACTCCTTGGAGGGCTCATTTGAAGAAACTAACAATTATGCCAGGAAAAATATTAGCTGATAATGACCGACCAAATCCATCATTGCTGGTTGAAACGGGACAGCGGCTGGTCAAGAGTATGAAGGAAGTGAGATACCAATAGCCGTATGTATAATAAAATATTTATTGTATCACAACCATTTCCGGCATTCCACTATGCCATCTTCACGTCCCTGTGTATTAAACAAATCTAATCAAGTGACTAAGGCAAAAACATAAAAAAGTATTGTATTGTAGCAACTGAAAATACAATATTACAATATAGGAATGAAACAACTATTCAACACCGCATAAAGAATATATACAAACGTAGTCAATATTCATTTCATACATATAGTAAATAATCGTAAAATAGCGACATTTGCAATCCCAAAGCTGACAAAGGGAATGATAGTGAACGACTAAACAGTCGTTTCTGGCAATAAAACATTAACATGTTTGTCGGCACAGGCACATAACTCTAAAAGACTAGGTCAGCCCAAAATACACACATGAATCATATACTCAAAGGAGGGAATATGCAATATACTTGTGATTCTTCAGTTTCTCCCGGCGTATTTGATAATCAAAATGTCCACGGGTGTACTGCCGGTCTATAGTGTCCAACGGGCACAATATTTCGGCGATCATACATGTCGCCATCATCAGGTGAACTGACGGACTAAGCTCTTGGAAACGCGCCGGCACGGAGATCCGCACGCTACGGCTGCTCGAAGGGAACTGGGTTCTAGCCTGGTAGCGACCCCTCCGCAGTCCGCGCCCCGCGCAGTGGAACCGAATGCGACGGCGTCTGAGATGACGTCGGCGTGAGGGCTCTGTCCGCCGTGGTCGTCACTTCGTTACGTTTGCTAGATTTACTCTTAATTAACCCAATCGCTGGTTTCCAAGCTTTGCTAAGATTATAGCCACAGTCACGGTTTATGAGGTCGTCACTCGTGCGAATTTCAATGGCCTCTCTAACGACACAGTCCCAGTATCTCGACGTCTGTACCAGAATCCCAGTGCTTTCATACTCCATCGCATGATTCTCCGACAGACAATGTTCAGCGACCGCCGACTTGATCGGATACATCAATCGTGTGTGCCTCTGGTGTTCAACGCATCGATCCTCGACGGTACGCATCGTCTGTCCAATATATGACTTTCCACACTGACACGGAATCTGGTACACGCCGACCTTCCTCAAACCGAGATCATCTTTAGCGCTCCCCACCAGTGCACGAATTCTATACGGCGGACAAAAAACAGTTCCAACCTGGTGTTTTTTCAAAATGCGGGCGATCTTCCGCGACAGTGCGCCGGTATATGGAACGAACTCAGTGCCTACATCCTCCCTTGCGTTTTCATCCGTTTCCACCGGTTGTGTTGTAGTGGTTGGGCGGAGAGCCCGCTGAGTCTGCCACTCTGAGTACCCATTTTTTCGAAATACAGTTCTCAGGTATTCCAATTCCTGGGGTAGACTCTCTGCGTCGGAGATAGTGCGCGCCCTATGTACTAGAGTTTTAAGTACCCCATTCCTCTGTGAAGGGTGGTGACAGCTGTCTGCGTGTAAATACAGATCAGTGTGCGTTGTCTTCCGATATACACTATGACCCAGGGTGCCATCAGCTCTTCTCTTGACCAAGACGCCAAGGAACGGCAATTTACCCTCCGTTTCAGTCTCCATAGTGAATTTGATGTTGGGGTGTATGGAGTTCAGATGTGTAAGGACGTCAAGGAGTTTATCCATACCATGTGGCCAGATGACGAAAGTGTCGTCCACGTAACGGAAAAAGCAAGTAGGTTTCCACTGAGATGATGCCAGGGCTTCCTCCTCGAAATTCTCCATGTACAAATTTGCGACCACAGGGGAGAGTGGGCTACCCATGGCGACTCCCTCCGTTTGTTCGTAGTATTCGCCATTGAAAAGAAAATACGTAGAGGTCAAGACATATTTGCCTAAAAAGTTCGGTGGTCTTCTCGTCGAATTTCTGACCAATCAAATCTAGTGACTCTCGAAGGGGCACCCTCGTAAACAACGAAACGACGTCGAAACTCACCATGATATCTGACTCATCCAGCCTGAAGTTGTTAAGGCGTTTAACAAAATCCACGGAATTACGGATGTGATGAGGGCATTTACCCACATATCGACTTAATATTCCCGTCAAGTATTTTGCCAACAAATATGTAGGTGCTCTGATGTTACTGACAATGGGACGTAACGGCACCCCATCTTTGTGAACCTCAGGGAGTCCATAAAGTCTTGGCGGTACCGGACCTTGAGGTAGCAGTTTCTTGGCAACACCCTCCGGTAAATCTGCATCCTTGAGAAGCGCCCTCGTCTTGTTTTCCACCTTCTTTGTGAGGTCAACGCTAATCTTCCGGTAGGAATCGTCATTTAGCAGGCTCTGCATCTTTTCAGTGTAGTCTTTATGGGAGACAACAACCGTAGCATTGCCTTTGTCAGCCGGTAAGACAACAATTTCAGGGCGCTCCCTCAGGTCACGAATGGCCGCCTTCTCTTTACTAGTGATGTTCGACTTCATGGGCTTGGATTTCGTCAACGCACCACAAGTTTCACGACGTATTTCCTCAGATGATTCAGGCGGAAGTCGAGCTGCAACCTGTTCAACAGCACTAATAATGTCTACGACCGGTGTGAACTTGGGGGTAGGAGCAAAGTTGAGTACTTTCTCCAAAACTGAGACCGCATCATCACTCAACTCCATGCCACTCAGATTGATGAGTAAAGGTTCCACTGCGCGGCCGCGGCGCGGGGCGCGGACCGCGGAGGGGTCGCTCCGCGGGTAGAGAGTATTTAAATGGGCCGCTACCGCGCTAGAACCCAGTTCCCTGCGAGCAGCCGTAGCGTGCGGATCTCCGTGCCGGCGCGTTTCTAGGAGATGTCCGTAAGTTCACCTGATGATGGCGAGATGTATGATCGCCGAAATATTGTACCCGTTGGACACTATAGACCGGCAGTACACCCGTGGATATTTTGATTATGCAATATACTTGTTCGTGGTCACAAAGAAAATACGGAAAAATATGTCAGTTAAAAATTTATAAAAACTAAAATACATAAGGTCACAGAAAACATTCCACTAAAATGTCACAAAAGATGACGAGTATAGGTAATAGGTATGGAAAAACTGTACTATGAACATTGTTGGCAAGTGCATGGTACATATTCCGCCTGACAGAAAGCTAGTAATGAACTACGTATAGAAGCAAAATACTATTCTAAAATAAGACAACGAAAGACAAACATGTGTAATTGAAACACAGGAGAAAAAATGCCACAAGTGACCCTAAAATTACAAACATGTATAGAAATATGCCTGGACTGTGCAAATACTAAAAGCATGGTTGTAATTATAGGGTCACTTGTGGCATTTTTCTCCCCTGTGTTTGAATTACAATGTTTTGTCTTTCGTTTTCTTAATTTAGAATAGTACTTTGCTTCTATATGTGGTTCATTACTACATTTGTATCAGGCGGAATATGTACCATGCACTTGCCAATAATGTTCATGGTACAGTTTTCCCATTTCTATTACCTTTACTCGTCATCTTTTGTGACATGTTTTCTGTGACCTTATATATTTTAATACAATCCCAGAGACGGATTTACGTCTCAAATATGTCAAAGACATTATTGATAAATCTGAAGCATTGAATTAAAATTTGTGGTGCGGCCGGGAATCGAACCCGGACCTCCATGGTTACCAGGCAGACCACAGCACTAACGATTAAGGCGCCTTGGAATAGTTTATGTACGATTTCCCTCCACGTCACAGAGTGTAATTTAGCTTCTGTGTTCCCGGACGCACCAAAAATTTTAATTCAATGCTTCAGATGTATCAATAATGTCTTTATATATTTTAGTTTTTATACATTTTTCACAGGAAATACTAAATTTAATTGATGAAAGGAGAAAATATAAAAATGCAGTAAATGAAACAGGCAAAATGGAGTACAGACCACTAAAAAATGAGATTGACAGGAAGTGCAAAATGGCTAAGCAGGAGTGGCTAGAAGCCAAATGTAAATCTGTAGAAGAATGTATAAGAAGGGGAAAAGTAGATACCGGCTACAGGAAAATAAGAGACATTTGGGGACAAAAAACGCAACTCTACAAATATCAAGAACTCAGATGGGAAACCAGTTCTCAGCAAAGAAGGGAAAGCTGAAAGGTGGAATGAATACATAGAACAGCTCTACAAAGGAAATGAACTTAGAGACGATGTTGTAGGAAGGTAAGAGGAAGTAGATCAAGATGAAATAGGAGATGCTATACTGAGAGATGAATTTGACAGAGCCTTGAAAGACCTAGGTCGGAACGAGGCCCCAGGAGTAGATGATATACCCTCAGAGCTACTAAAGTCTCTGGGAGAGCCAGCCATGACAAGACTATTTGAACTGGTGTGTAGGATTTATGAGACAGGCGAAATACCCTCAGACTTTAAGAAAAATGTAATAATCCCCATTCCAAAGAAATCAGGCGCAGACAGGTGTGAAAATTACAGAACCGTCAGTTTGATAAGTCATGGTTGCAAAGTTTTAACACGAATTATCTACAGGAGAATGGAAAAGCTGGTAGAAGCTGACCTCGGGGAAGATCAGTTTGGATTCGGGAGGAACATAGGAACCTGGGAGGCAATACTCGCTTTACGTCTTATCCTAGAAGATATATTAAGGAAAGGCAAACCTACATTTTTAGCTTTTGTAGATTTGGAGAAAGGATTTGAAAATGTTGACTGGAATACACTTTTTCAAATTCTGAAGTCAGCAGGGGTAAAATATAGGCAAAGGAGAGTTATTTATAACTTGTACAAAAGCCAGACCGCAGTTATTAGACTCGAAGGGCATGAAAGGGAAGCATCAGTTGGGAAAGGAGTAAGACAGGGTTGTAGCCTTTCTCCGATGTTATTCAATTTGTACATCGAGCAGGCGGTGAAGGAAAGCAAGGAAAAATTTGGAATAGGGATTAAAGTTCAGGGGGAAGAAATAAAAACATTGCGTTTTGCTGATGACATTGTAATTCTGTCAGAGACAACAAAGGACCTGGAAGAGCAGTTGAATGGAATGGACAGCGTGTTGAAGAGAGCATATAAAATGAACATTAACAAGATCGAAACAAAAATAACGGAATGCGGTCTTAGAAAATCAGGCGATGCCGAAGGAATTAGATTAGGTAACGAAACAATGAAGGTGGTAGATGAGTTTTGTTACTTGGGTAGTAAAATAACATGCGATGGTCGCAGTACAGAGGATATAAAATGCAGAATGGCAATGGGAAGAAAAGCATTTTTGAAAAAGAGAAATTTGCTCAAATCGAATATTAATTTAAGTGTAAGGAAGTGTTTTCTGAAGGCATTTGTGTGGAGTGTTGCCTTGTACGGGAGTGAAACATAGACGATAAGCAGTGCGGACAGGAAGAGAATAGAGGCTTTTGAAATGTGGTGCTACAGAAGAATGCTGAAGATTAGGTGGGTAGATCGCATAACTAATGAAGAGGTACTGAACAGAATTGGTGAGAAAAGGAATTTTTGGCATACCCTGGCTAAAAGAAGGGACCGCTTGGTAGGACACATTCTTAGACATCGGGGAATCGTAAATTTAGCATTGGAGGGAAGTGTGTGGGGTAAAAATCGCAGAGGGAGATCAAGAAACACGTATAGTAAGCAGATTCAAGTGGATGTGGGTTGCCGTTCTTATGAGGAGATGAAAAGGCTTGCTCAGGATAGAGTAGGGTGGAGAGCTGCATTGAACCAGTCTCCGGACTGAAGACCATAACAACACAACATTTTTATTTGACATATTTTTCCATATTTTCTTCGTGACCACGAACAAGTATGTTGCATGTCTCCTCTCTTTGAGTATATAATTCATATGTATATTTTGGGCTGTCCTAGCCTTTTAGTGTTATCTGCCTATGCCGACAAATATGTTGATGTTTTATTGCCAAAAACGACTCTCTAGTCGTTCACTGTCATTCCCTTTGCCAGCTTTGGGATTGCAAATGTCACTATTTTACGATTATTTACTATATATACATAAAAATAGGAAATGAGTGTTATTGTTGACTACGTTTGTACATAATCTTTATGCGGTGTTGAATAGTTGTTTCATTCCTATATTGTAATATTGTATTTTCAGTTGGTACCATACAATACTTTTTTGCCTTAGTCACTCGATTAGGTTTGTTTAATACACAGGGACCTGAAGATGGCACAGTGAAATGCCGAAACTGGTTGTGATACAATAAATATTTTAGTATACATACGGCTGTTGGTGTCTCACTTCCTTCATAGACCGAATATTCGGTTTCGGCCAGTTTCGGTCTAAATATTGGTTTCGTCCGCAGTTTCGGCCTCAGCCGTGGTTCTCGATACATGCCAAATAAAAGTTTATTATGTTTTTTATAATGGTTATGTCCAAGTAGTTCATAGTATTGTTTGTTTCCATTTCTATGGTGAATTGAATTTTAGGGTGTAAAATTGTTTAGAGCCTGGTGAATGTTACTAATGTCTGTGTGATCATCACCAATTAACATAAGGGTGTTATCTACATAACGATAATAATCTATAGATCTTATCTAGTATCTGGTCTTTGGAGGTGACGAATTTTCTTCCAAGCTGTTGTCGAAAACCTACAACATCGGACAACATAATTAATGCCAACTCATGCCACCCAAAGTCACAAAAACTTGCATACTTTCACTCCATGATCGACAGATTGCATAACCACTACAAAATCATGCAATACAGAAAGAACTAAAAACATATTAGAGTACATACTTCGTAAGTTTATATTCGTACTTAGAACATCCTCAAGAATTCTATAGCAAACCGATGTTAATGGTACTGAATGTCATAGACGGGAGACTGAAGCCTAGTTCTGAGCGTTTTCCTGGATATCGTAACGGGATGAGCTATCTTGTATAGTTCCTAGAAGATGCAAAATTTAGAGCTCTGGTGCGAAACGGACTCCTTCATTCGCATAACTCATTATCGACCTGTCGTTATTTAATCTTTGCTGGCCGCGGTGGCCGAGGGGACTGAGGCGCTTCAGTCACGGTCTTCAGGGCCACTACGGTCGGGGGTTCGAATCCCCCCTCGGCCATGGATATTTGTGCCGTCCTAGTTCGTAAGTAGTTCATAAGTAGTTTGTAAGTTTAGGGACTGATGACCCCGTAGTTAAGTCCCAAAAGCTGTACAAACATTTGAACATTTTATTTAATCTTTTAGTTGTTTGACGAAGAAAAGAGACGTTATTGAACGATTTTGCGGCACAATGGACAGCCATACAGCAGTAACACTGTCATTAACAATCTGTTTTAACATAAAGGTCTAAGACAGTGGTTCCCAAACATTTTTGTACTAGGGCCCACAATCTTTCTGGAATTTATGATCCATAAACAACTCAAAATAATTTATTGGAAAATAACTACTAAACCAAGAGCCAACTTTGAGTGAAATAAATTTCACTGGACCTAATGTAAAAATTAATTGTTAGTATTCTTTTTGGAAACGTAATATCATGAACATAATGACAATTAGACAAAACTCTCAAATTTTTCGCCCGTAAGGTAATTTAGTTTCACATGTTAAGTCTTCCGACGAACCGGTTCAATAGATTATAAGACTCACTGCCGTTTTGCGACCCACAGTTTGGAAACGACTGGTCTTAGAGTTTACTGCTCCCAACTGCGTGAATGCAGAGGCCATATGGATCGTCTTAGAGAAATTAGGACGCATACGGAGACGAGCGCAGCAGCGTTTGTTGCGCACATCTGTTGACTGGGCAGGACGACAAGCAGATGGTACCGCTAGCAGGTTCCTTGTGCCAGACACTGGCTTCCGGAGTGTGATGAAAAAGACTCTTTCTGGAGGTAACTACGTTTTGCGGCACAAAAGGCTGTACCAAACATGGCAACTTTCTCGCTGCTACTTCTACAGCAATGAGAAGTCCCTTCAATTGACAAAGCAATACTTATCATTTAAGCCTAGCCGCAACTGAGTTTGAGTATGGGCCAGTTTTTCGTCGGTGCGACGCTTTTAGAGGTGGAGCAGCAGTGAAATATTTCTGTGTGAAACGGCTCTGGAAAAAAACGGTGAGTATTTCGGCCTTTACAAAAGAGGAAACATGCTTCTTGATAGGACGTGTGATGACCGTGGATGGCAATGCAATTTCCGTAACGTGCTCTCCCTATTCCACCACCTAACTAAACTCTGCCACTTGCTTTACCTACGACTGAGCCATCGGGTCGTTCCACTTCATATTGGTTGCATCTGTCTGTACGATGGGCGGGATCAATTCTTTAAAAGCCAAGATCGCTAGAAATTTTAACTGTACCAGGGTGACCGGTTTCCACAGATTTTTTGCGTCATCATCTGCCCTTCGGAACTTTTACCCTATACACATTTGAATAAAATTGAGAGTATACTTCCTATTCCTTAACAGATGTTAACATACTGACTTGTGAACATTGATTTTATTCTACATCTACATACATACTCCGAAATCCACAATACGGTGCGTGGCGGAGGATACACTTTACCACTACTAGGCACTTCCTTTCCTTTTCCACTCCCAAAGAGAACGAGGAAAGAAAGGATGCCTATATGCCTCAGTACGACCCCTAATTCCTCTTATCTTTGTGATCACTACGCGAAATGTAAGTAGGCGGCAGGAAGATCGTACGACACTCAGCATCAAATTCCGGCTCTCTAAATTTCCTCAACAGAATTTCTCGAAAACAACGTCGTCTTTCCTCCAGCGATCCCCATTTGATTTCCCGTAGCATTTCCGTGACACTCGCGCATTAGTCGAACCTATCAATAACAAACTTAGCTGCTCGCCTCTTAACTGCTTCTATGTCTTGCTTTAAACTGATATGCTGTGGTTCCCAAACATTTGAGCAATACTCAAGACGTGGTCGTACAAGCGTTTTATACGCGGTCTCCTTTACAGATGAAGTACATCTTCCCAAAATTATCCCAATAAACCGAAGTCGGCAGTCCGCCATACTCACAACTGTCCTTACATGTTCGTTCCATTTCATATCGCTATGCAGTGTTATGCCTAGATATTTGAACGACGCGACAGCATCAAGAAGCTCACTACTAATGCTGTATTCGAACATTATAGGATTCTTTTTTCTACTCATGCGCATCACCTTACATTTTTCTACATTGAGAGCTAGCTGCTATTCTCCGCACCAACTAGAAATTTTCTCAACGTCATCCTGTATGCTATTACAATCAGTTAAAGAAGACACCCTCCCATACACCACAGCATCATCAGCAAACAGCCGCAAATAACAAGTTACTCTGTCCATCAGATCATTTATATAGACAGAAAATAATAGCGGTCCTATCTCACTCTCCTTGGGCATGCCTGACGATACACTCGTCTCTGATGAACACTCGTCGTCGAGAACAATTCTATTACTCAGGAAGTCTTCCAGCAAGTCACAAATCTGTGAATCTATTCCATAAGCTCGTATCTTCGTTAGTGCTTCGGAATTCCTAAATATGCATCGTAATATGATATACATACTGCAATCCTTCCCTTAAATTCTGTGATCACTACCCCCATTTCTATGCTTGTTTCTTACCTGCCTCTTTATCCTCTCAGGCTTCTCTCTGTATTAGCTCACAGAAAAACCAGCGCCACCTGGTTATTTATTTATTCCGCATTCTCGCAGTCCATCTTCCCTCATTCTTCTTTCACTCTCTCCCTCTCTCTATCAGTCTGTCTGTCTTTCTCTGCCCCTCTCCCCTACTCTCTCTATCAGTCTGTCTGTCTTTCTCTGCCCCCCTCCCCTACTGCAATCCTTCCCTTAAATTCTGTGATCACTACCCCCATTTCTATGCTTGTTTCTTACCTGCCTCTTTATCCTCTCAGGCTTCTCTCTGTATTAGCTCACAGAAAAACCAGCGCCACCTGGTTATTTATTTATTCCGCATTCTCGCAGTCCATCTTCCCTCATTCTTCTTTCACTCTCTCCCTCTCTCTATCAGTCTGTCTGTCTTTCTCTGCCCCTCTCCCCCCCCTCTCTCTCTCTTTTCATCCCTTCCTCTACCATTTCTGTGCTCATCTCCGCCTTCCTCTTAGTCGGTTCATCTCGTCCACCTCCTCCACCTCTTCGTCTCCTCTCTCTTTATTCCGCCTTTCAGTTCATCTCCTGCTCCCCATAAAAATGAAAACTCACATACATCTCAAATTTTCGTGGTGATCAGTGAAACATTGTCGTAGTTTACTGCAAGGTATATTTTGCCTTCCACCATATGCTGATTTGCAGTTTATATAAACCCTCTAAAAGAAAATAATCATACCGGCTGATCAAAAAGTCAGTATAACTTTGAAAACTTAATAAATCACGTAACAATGTAGGTAGAGAGGTAAAAATTGACACACATGCTTGGGATGACAAGGGGTTTTATAGAACAATAAATAAATAAATAAAATAATATAAAAAAGGTCAGTGACTGCGGATGAAAATCGTGCATAAAAGGAGCTGCAATGAGAGAGAGAATCAGATGTACCAGCAGTCGCACCATGTTGACCATACCTGAAAAGGCACTTTTAGTGAAGCTGTATTATCAGAATGGGAAATGTGCCAGTTCAGCGTTACGATCTATCGCCGTAGGAAAGGGATTCGAACGGGTAAAGGTCCATTGACAAATGCAGCTGTGGCGAGAATGATTTCGAAGTTCCAAGCCACGGGTTGTTTATGCGATAGACCCCATAGTGGCCGACCGAGCGCAAGGCGTAATGCTGCTGAGACAGTTAAGGAAGAAATGGAGACTAGCGGGTTCGTCAATGCACGGAGAAGTCAGCGCTCGTACAGCCGCACGTCGCACCGGCATTCCATACACTACTGTTTGTTTGACACTTAGGAGTACCCTCCGATGCTATCCTTACAAACTCCATCGGCATCATGAACTTTTACCTGGCAATTTAGTGAAGCGGAGGGCATTTGCGGTGTGGGCGTTTCAAAAGATGGCGGAAGATGACGATTGGTTGAACAACGTGTTGTGGACCGACGAAGCTCATTTCTCGCTTCGAGGGTCTGCAACGCCTCAACTGCAGAATTTGGACTACCGAAAATCTTAGAACTGTCATGGAAACTCCATTGCACGACGAAAAAGTCACGGTATGGGTTGGATTTACCACATCTACCGTTATCGGGCCTTTTTTTCTTCGAGGAACTGCGTGATTCTGGTTTTGTAACTGCTACCGTGACGGGTGAGAGGTACGCCGATATGTTACAGAATCGCATCATCTCCAGCCTGGCTGATAAACACCTGCTGGAACGTACGATTTTTATGCAGGATGGCGCTCCACCCCATTTTGCTAGACGCGTGAGAGATCTATTGCGCGCGTCGTTTGGTGACGATCGTGTGCTCAGCCGCCACTTTCGTTATGCTTGTCCTCCCAGGTCCCCAGACCTCAATCCGTGCGATTATTGGCTTTGGGGTTACCTGAAGTCGCAAGTGTATCGTGATCGTCCGACATCTCTAGGGATGCTGAAAGACAACATCTGACGCCAATGCCGCACCATAACTCCGGACATGTTTCACAATGCTGTTCGCAACATTATTCCACGACTACAGCTACTGTTGAGGAATGATGGTGAACATATTGAGCATTTCCTGTAAAGAACACCATCTTTGCTTTGTCTTTATTTGTTATAGTAATTATTACTTTCCTGATCAGAAGAAGCGCCATCTGTCGGGCATTTTTGAACTTTTGTTTTTGTTTGGTTCTAATAAAACCCGATGTCATTCCAAGTATGTGTGTCAGTTTTTACCTCTCTATCTACATTATTCCGTGATTTATTAAGTTTTCAAATTTATACTGACTTTTTGATCACCCGCTATATAAGCCAACTTTTTGACAATTAGTAGAACGGGGTCAAAGTCTCTTGTAAAGAACCCTCTTGTTTTGATGATCAAGTGTGCAAAATTATTTCAGAAAGGAAAAAAAAGTAGGTATGTGTGGTAGTCTGCAAGTATAGTATCATCCGCCATCCACCATACGAAATTCTATCTAGAGAGAGACCTTCCGCCGCGGCGGAGTGCGATAGCGCATTGAAGCGCGATGATCCGATACGCGATACCGTTCGAATCCTCCCTCGAGCGTGGAAGTTTGTGTTGTCTCTGGTATAAGGTATTTTATAAGTGGTTGATCAGTTTAGGGACTGATGACACCGCAGCTAAAGTCCCATAAGCTAAACAAACATTTGATTTTTAGAAACCTTCCTCTTGCGTTGGATGTCAACTGTGGAAAGTATCTTGACGATCGGAATAAAACTGAACATTTGTTTGAACTGCAAACAAACACGCAAAGGGACACTCTTCTTTGTATATAAAGAAAGATAAGCTTCAAAATCGGTACTTCAGTTCTCGAATTCACATGTTAACATTGTCATGCTTCAGAGGGGTAGCAGTTTGCCTTTCAAGGAGATAATAGGCGTCGGATTTTAGATTTTTGTTTTTACTTTTCTGCCGTTTCATTGGGTTTTCCCTATACTCTCTCTCTCTCTCTCTCTCCGTTACTTTTTTAAACGAGCTTTGTATCAAAGCGAATAAAATTACCCAAATCGACCTAACTCTTACTGAATTTTAGCAAGACTATCACACAGCTAGTTATTTTTATTTATTAAGACAATGTATAGAGCAGCCGTCAGGATACACTAGCTACGCTTCTTACTCGGCAGCAAATGTGGAAATCGGTTGCTGCCGACAATAATACATAGTGAAGATGAACCTGATGCTTCCGAAATAGTCGCCATATTAAGTAAATTCAGCTTTGACGGAATTGGTATTAAAGATTTTAAGACATCGAAGTTAATGTTCCTCCCTGACAACTCGTTGCCAGTACGAAAATATTTAATGGTTTGCTTTATAAACGTGAAATTTAATTATGCTAGTTATTTTTGAGGGAAAAGTGGTGAAGTAATTCTCTTATACTCGCAATGAACAGCAGATTTTCAAAACCTGATCCTTTATATACATGTAAATTCCTTTGTATACTGTACCATTGTCTCTTGGGTATTTTACTTTATAAGGGATGTGTTGTACAGTACAGTAAATAACGATATATCGGTAAATGGAAAAAAAATATTGTTGTATCACCATAAAAACAAGTTATTTAGAGTAAATAAGCTGTTTGTTTGTTTAGTTGTTGACCTTTATGTTCAAATGTTTGTATAGCTTATGGGACTTAACTGCGGGGTCATCAGTTCCTAAACTTACAAACTACTTATGAATTAGCTAGTACTAAGGACGGTACAAATATCCATGCCCGAGGGGGGATTCGAACCCCCGACCGTAGTGGCCGTGTAGGCCGCGAGTGACGCGCCGCAGTCTTCTTTGATGAAGATTTCTGACTGTTTCATCTTGAATTCTCCCTCATGTTGTCTTATTAACACTGCTACCAACACTTATCTTTGCATATTCCCGCCTGTTCTATCCCAGTTACGTTCTGTCATTTGCCATTTAATTTTGCACTGTTTTGGGAGCTACGGCATTCCAAACCGTCACAAGGCCTCGAGCATATTTGATAACTAGTCCAAGGAAATGTGATTTTGCAAGTACAGTCATGTAAAAATATGTAAAGAGTTATTATAGAACGGTTAGAAATCGCACTGTTTTTATGTGATCGTCGAAGTGGAAGCGGTTGGTCTTCGGCCTACTGCGGTTCGGCAAGCTGTCGACATACTTAACGGCGGATACTCGCTTTAACGCCAGGGCGGAACCACGGTGACAGTGGCGATTGTTCGCCCACTCAGTGACAAGCGTGCTAAACACCAGACGGAAAACCCAGGGCTACCAAACATTCAACTTGCACCTTGAAGTTAGGCAAGTGACGAAAGGAATTAACGGAAAATAATACCAACTGTACAAAGTTCGGAATAAAATCCAGTTCCAAGTTGCACCATCCTTAAAAGGCAGGATTAACTTCTTTATATTCATGGTAATGTGATAGTGTGGAATCGTACGTAGTGCAGAATAATTCCTGTCATTGGTAATACCACTTGTATCAAGGTTCTGTTATTACTAACAAGGAATTCTTTTTATCTTAATCTCGGAACAGCACGAAATAATAATCAGAAGAACACTCGAGCATAGGAAAATGACAGTGTTCTGTGTCGTTTCCATACAAAATGTTTCGCTCTACCGCAGGTAACATTTTTCATTTACAGATGAACCACATGTTCCAAAAATTCTCCCAATAAACCGAAGTTCGCCTTCGCAACGACTGCCCTCTTGTCAAAAATTTTGAAACATTGCCTCATAATGTGGTACGGATAAAAATAAGAGTCTGACGGCGTTTAAAGCAATTTCATAGAAATCCTGAATACTGACGTTGAGGATTACGATAAACACTATCAGGTGTGTAGGATGTGTGTGTTTTGCATTATTATAGATGCTTGAAGATCAGCGCTTTTGGCATTGTTTATGAAAGTGTAATTAAACGCTGTTGTCATTGAACTACGTATTATTTCCCTCATGTGGTGTTGATATCTTGCAATCAGGAATTCCTTTTTGCCTCGTTCTGATTAGATTAAATTAGTTGTTCGTTCCATAGATCGCTGTTGAGGAGATCCTTGGATGTGGAACACGTCCTTTTTTTAAATTATTTTTATTTTTTTTCAATCAGATAATATAATGATACTACCACAGGTACATAATTTTTTTAAAAGCTGATAATATAATAATACTAATAGTATGAATGCAGATACATCCATCATTTGGTTCTATTTAAGAATTCGTCAGTAGAGTAGAAGGAGATGGCCGCTAGAAAGTCTTTTAGGCTGCTCTTAAACTGATCTTTCTTCGTAGCTAAATTTTATTGTTGTTGGTAAATTATTAGAAATATGTGTTCTTGAGTAGTGAACCCCTTTTTTAACTAAAGTAAGTACTTGTAAGTCCTGTTGTAGATCATTTTTGTTCGTAGTATTGTAGGTTTGAACTGAGGTGTTTGTTGGTAAAAGGGATATATTATTTATGACAAATTTCATTAAGGAATAAATATACTGAGAGGCAGTAGTTAATATACCCAGTTATTTGAAGAGGCTTCTGCAATATGTCCGTGTATTACACCACAAATAATACGTATTACACGCTTTTGGACTATCAAAACTTTTGCTTGACGTGAATGTTACCCCAAAATATTATACCATATGACATTATGGAATGAAAGTATGCAAGCTTTTTTTATTTTTATGTGTCCTTTGTCTGGTAAAAAAAGAAGGTAAAGCAGTCAACAATCCGAAGATTGGTTTGAACACCACAGTGCTTTACTAGGCATGGTCCTGTCTGGAGGTGGTACGCCGTTGCCTTCCTCCGACCTTCGAACTGACTTATCCAGCCAGTTATAGGGGGACCTACAGTTTAACGTGGGTTCCGAACCACGGTGCTACTCGATATTTTCCACATTAGCAACACTGACAGAGGTGAAAGATGTGGAAAGTGACAGATAAAGACCTGGCGGGGATCGAACCCTTGTAGTCTGGCACTCTACCACTGTGCTATCGAGTCAACACTGGTATTGTAAATAGAGATTCGTTAAGTCGTTTCAGCATTTCTGTGGTGTGCTCCTCCCAACTGAATTTATTATCAAGCTGTAATGCCATGAATTTTATACTGTAAACTTCTTCTATCTGCTCTTGTTCATTCTTTATGCACATAATGGATGGGAATCTGTTACATGTTCTGAAGTGCATGTACTGGATGGGAATCTGTTACATGTTCTGAAGTGCATGTAGTGAGCGTTTTCAAAGATTAATATCAATGAGTTGGCTTTAAACCATTTATTGTTAATGAAAATATCATCAGCAGACCTTTCCAGAACTATGCCCGACATGTCAGTTATTGCCACACTTGTATCATCTGCAAAGAAAACGAACTCTGCTTCTGGCAGTGTAACTGATGAGTGGTCATTAATGTAGAGAAGAAAGAGCAATGGTCCTAAGATGGATCCTTGTGGGACACATGTAATATCTTCCCAGTTTGGTGATGACTGTTGGCTGAATTCACCAGTCCCTTGCACGGACACCAGGGCCGGCGCAAGCCAAAATGACGCCCTGCGCGAGTTGCAAAATTGCCGCCCCGTTATTAAATAGAAATTAACGTACATAATCTATATGTAACGTTAAAATCTGTCCGTTTTTTGTTTGAAACATCTGCTGTAACATGTTTTCACAAAAAAGTATGCTTGACAATTATATTAAATACGTGTAAGTATATATTATTTAGGCCTAATATATGAATGGCAAAAGTTTTTACTAAAAATCTGCAAAAGTTCTTGACATATTTATTACAAATTTTTACACCGTACTCTGATGAGCATTCGGAAGGAGATGGACTGGATATTTTTTTAAAATATAAAGGGTTTTCGGAAATTCGTATTACAAATATCGATGCGTCCTACAAGAGAGTGAGTAATTGTTTTGATAAGGACCTCGCGTTCGGAAACGTCATCTAGTGATCCTATGAACTCTTCTTCATTTTTCCACTATGAAACTAACCCCGTACTACTCTTTGCTTTTTTTTTTTTTTTTTTTTTTTTTTTTTTTTTTTTTTTTTTTGAGGGAGCAACGCGAACCAAGAAAATATATATATATATAAAAAACTACTAAATATGGATTCTGTAATGAATACGTCAAGAGCTATGAACAGTTGACAATTAGAGGAGACACGTAAACATAAAAGAAACGAATATGAAGTGCTCGAAGCGGTAACATACGCATTTTAGTGCCCAGTGCTACTAGACATTTTGTTAATCTTCTGGTGCATATTACGTCCTTTTAAAAATGGAAAGCAAAGAGCTTGCAGTAGTATGTATTTGTTTCAAAGTGTCAAAATCTTTAAAAAATTATCATAGTGCCAATGGATGACATTCCCTGACATGTGTTTCCTATCAAATTATTACGTATTAATTCCTCTGTACAAGTGCTCAAAGATTGTAACGGGAATTTCCGAACACCCTGTATCGAAGGGAAGAAAACTGCCACAAATCTGGAAAAGTTGATTGCTCTGATTCGAATTTTTATATACTTTCAAATGTTCAAATGTTTCTAAATCTATCGGACCAAACTGAGTGGTCATCAATGCGTAGGTAACAAACTACTTAAACTAAAGTAAACTAACCTAAGGACAAACACACACACACACACACACACACACACAGGGAGGGCTCGAACCTCCGACGGCGAGCAACCGCGCGATCCGCAGCGAGGTGCTTTAGACCGCTCGGCTACTCTACCGCGGCTGTTATAGTTTACTGAACAGTCAGTCAGAAATAAACATAGAGAGAGGTAGGAGATTATGCACAGAGAGTTGAGGGAAGGAGGATATGAATGTTGTAAGAGGAAGGGGGCGGATGAGAAGATGAGTGGAAACACTGGTGTGGCTTGAGCAGTGGCGTAGCTATCATAGGGCTAGGCGGGGCAGTGCCCCGGGGCCCCCGAGCTCAAGGGGCCCCTCGGCATCCGTGATCGACGTTCGAAAAAAGTTACAGTAGAGCGTGGAATTTTTAATTTAATTCTAGTTTTCTACTCTCTCTCCCTACCGTCCATCATCTCCCTGTCCCAACAAACCATGATTCCCTCAACAGCCGCAATAAGATTGTTTCTAATGGGCCCTTCACGACGCCACTCGGTGGCGCTGCTGACCGGCCAAGCCACTAGTTGCTGCGTACAACAATCTGCACACTTCAGTCGGCGTAGCAGCACAAGTAGCGGCAGCATCAAAGTTGCTCGCGGCAACAGCTGCGACTTCCAAGTGTTGCGTCGTGCCGCTTAGCGCATTATGGAGGATCACATGCCTCCAAATACTGTATAAATACATTTAGTGTACAGTACTTCTTATTGGCAAATATAATTGCACAGTTCGATTATCCGAATAATCGATTTTCCGAACATCCATGTCCCCTAATTACTTCGTATAATGTACGTTCTGCCTCAAACGCATGAAGTGAAAGCCAAAAATTATTCCCACCTCAGAAATAAACATAACAAGGTCTACTGATTGTCCGCTAAGACGTGGACCCTACACCGTTAGTGTATTGTCGGTCGAAGTCGGAGTTGCCATGGCTCACAATCTTTGCGAAGTAACAGTGAATGGCGCTGAATTTCTAGCAGTGTGTTTGACAATACACGGTGTGACTACATTTGAATATGAAGTTTCTATATGTATTATTACAAAACGGTATTATTATGATAACTCAACTTTCCGTGTAGTGAATTCCCACAAGGGAGTGCAATTAATCACAGATCCCAAGCCGCGGCGGAGTGGCCGAGCGCATTGAGGCGCTACGCTGCGATGCGCGAGGCCGTTGCCCGTCGGGGGTTCGAATCCCCCCTCAGGCATGGATGTTTGTGCTGTCTTTAGTATAAGTTAGTTCATAAGTAGTTTGTAAGTTTAGGGACTGATGACCACGCAGTTAAGTTCCATAAGCTTTACAAATATTTGAACATTTTAATAGATTTCTATGCACTCTGAAATTAGTGCAAGAAGAAGAGAAAATATGGTTTTTTGTCGCAATAGTGAAGTGAGCATTCTGAACGCTGCTTTCTAGCCCACTGTGACGATAATAAGAGAAGATGTCGACTTAAGTTATTGGGCACGGCTCAATCCAAAGTGTTTCATCAACAATCCGGCAACTTCGTTAGGCTGAAATCATCTTACACCAATATTTCCCCACTTTTTCTTCTTTGACTGGGCTATCAACGAAATTTCTCTGATCGGTACGGAGCAATGAGCTAACAGCGCAGTAGTTTAGCGAGAGTGAGTTGTCGGCATTGATAACAGTCCGTCTGCTGTCACCACGGACGCCTTAGTCCTGACTTGTCTGTTCCCGGTTTGCTTCGCGGGAGGAGACCATGTTTTCGTGTTTGAGTAATACTTTTTTTTTTTTACTAATGTGTGCCTGCTACTTCCCCTTGTATCGGACACCTTCGGGAACTATCCGGGTCGTTTTATCTGTTTCTCCTTCCCAGGTCCAACTCTATCGCTCTACAAAATTTCATCCAAATCCACCCAGTAATTTTTGCGTTAAAGCATAACAAACAAAGAAACTTTCACAGTTATTATATTAGAGAATAAGATGTTATGTGCTGCGTGACACATAACAATTTACTTAGCAATATTTAGGTTTGCCTTATTATGTCTTCCAGTGGGCGGTAAGGAGCTAATGATGTAGTTTTGTATCTGTATATTTTCAGTTTAAAGAGGGCCCCAAAGTCATTCTTGCCCCGGGGCCCCTGGTGACATAGCTACGCCACTGGGCTTGAGCTAGTGACTTCAAGCTGTAATCCAGATGGGTTCCTCATGTATTTATTAGTCGTAAGGAACGCGGCATGGGGTAGAATGTTTTTTTCTAAGAAGTAAAGGCAACATTTGAAAAAGTAGACTAGTTCTTATAGTCAGCGACCTCATAAACACCGCAAAGACCACTTTTAAAACAGAGACATGAGTTGTCACAAAATCCCCCCCCTTGCTTTGTCCCACAGGGGCGGCGGACGCGCCACTGCTATTGCCTGCACGTGCCTTGCGCCCAAACATCTTGTAAGAAATAACTAGACTCACTAATGGCACTGCTGTCGCGGGATAATTTGGACCTTCGGCCGGCCGCCATGATAGTGGCAAGCGTCAGATATATAGGAGTGTTGTTAGGAGATAAATCGTGTATTATATAGCTACTGCAGTATATATATTCACGTATGTACTGTATGACTATTGTAGTGTACATGAAGCACGACGGTGAAGAGCTGCTCAGCGTTTAACTGCACAAATCCGTTTAAGAAAGGAACAAAAATAACGAACAATTAAAGAAAGGAACAAAAATAACGAACAATGTCTTCCCATTTATGTCTCAGGAATACAAGAAGCCCTAGTAGTTATGTTCAGAGATAGCTACTCTAGCTTAACAGGTTGTCAGTTAAGACAATATAGGATTCAATAAAATAAATAACAGGCTTTTACAATACTAGTAGCTCTTAAAAACGAACTACTTTAGGCAGTACTGGTGGACGGGAAGTTTAGAAAGTTTCATTTTATGATGTGTAAGGATCATTTACGTAACTGCAGTTCGAATTTTTGTTTATGAAATTAATATTAGCAACTTGTAACACAGAATATAAAGGTCATCTGCTTTGCATATAGGTATAACAACTGAAAGGGGTTTGCAGAACATATGAATGACACACAGCCACACTGGATGCACATTGTGAAGTTGAACCCTATGATGACAGTTGCTGACTTTTGAGCAGTTCACGCTACTGTGAGGTATTTGGCTTACAGAATTTAAAATGCTAATATTCGTGCTAGATACCCTAATGCTAATGTTACGTGCACTTAGTTAAGAAACTACTTCGTGTTCTTAACAGAATTTGGTAGTGGCTGGTTGCTGTATTCACAAGGTAAGAAGCTATTTTACAGTTATATATCTGATGCGATATATCATTTTCATATTGGATTTTTAACATTAGCTGCTTTAGGCAGTCCTTCTTCTTTATGATGGTATAAAATATCTAAACATTGGAGAATTCAGCAGGCACTCAAAGAAAGACGTAAAGTGTTGTGAAACTCATCTGAAATTAATGTTGGTATAAAGGTTCCACCATCGTAGAATATACTGAGAAAGTGCCAAAAACAGTGTCTGACAATAAATCCCGTTCATATGCTGCACTAAGAACGCTAAAAAAAAAACTAATAATTCGGTGTAGTTACGAAGAAGAAAAGCTGTTGGCCGATTTCTACAGCTATGTGTACTAAATTTACACACAACCTATGATTGCTGTGTATTCAAAGAGTGTGATGCTGTTTTGTAGTTATATATTCACATGAAACATAGTTCTCGCTACTTAACTGGAACGAATACATCCTCTAATTAAAAGAGTCTTACGCACATTTAAAGTTCGTACGGAAGTTTGCCACCATAATGGCCGCCGAGTCGCTCTTCAATTTGCCCGTTGTTCGCAATCGGCCGCTTACGGAATTGTGGGGCCTTGCTTGCGCCAGCCCTGACTGACACCCTTTGTTTCCTGTTGCGAGGTTCGACTTGAACCATTTTCTAGCAATTCCCGTGACACCATAGAATTCTAATCATTATATAAATTACTAATTTATTCGAACAAGAAGGCCAATGAAAGTTACACAATTCGAAAGATTGTTTGTCGTAGATTTCACGAATATAAATATTATGTGTGCATTTAGCCATTAAAATGGTAAAAGGAAGTAGAAATTGTCATACCTACACCTTGGATCAAGTTTTACATTCTCCAACAATTAGCTCACTGATTGGCTATTCGCCTCGACCAGAGGCGCTGTAATGCAGCGCATCTGCAGTATTAAAAAAAAGTATTAAAATAAATGAATATCGAAACACGGACTGCTCCCAACTCACTTTCTTGTGCCGTTCAAATGTTTCATTTTCGCAGTGATTAAGAGTGGTTAAAGGAAATGGATGTTTTCATATGAATGCCGATATAAAGGATGATGCGCCCGGAGAGGCATCTAGAGGTGCTTGGGTCGAACTACGAAGTCGAGAATGCCGTTATAAATGATGATGCGCCGGGAGAGGCATGTAGCGGTGTACGGGTGCAACTACAAATGTTTGTCTGTTCAAATGTCTGTAAATCTATTGCACCAAACTGCTTGGTCATCAGTTCGTAGCTTATAAGCTATTTAAACCTAGGTAAACTAGCCTAAGGACAAACACACACACCCATGCCCCAGGGAGGACTCGAACCTCAACGGCGAGCAACCGCGCGCTCCGCAACGAGACGCGTTAGACCGTTCGGCTACTCCACCGCGGTGGTGGAACTACGAAGTCGACATGTTGTCAGCTCTGGAATTCTGAATATCGCAGTATCGAAATAACATTATTTCTTGGCGTTATATATATATATATATATACGAACACCAACATTGTAGTTCTACTTCAAATATTAGGCTAATAAAAGTTATGTAATTCGGAAATGGCATGAGAGGTATATACTTCCGTTTTTATTTGTTGTTATTGTGTCAGGCATTTTCCTTAACACGTAAAAGATACCGTTTCATACCCCCCAGTGCCGGTTAAATTTTACCAAATATCCCAGCGGCCTCCTATGATAATGTTGTCAACAGATGCTGAATAGTGAGACTCCTGTGATTCTTCATTTTAGCCAATCGCTTGACAACGCTGATGTTTTCTCATGGAATCTTCGCTTTACGAGGGCAATTAATTTTACTGAGCGGACGAGGGTACATACAAGAATCTGTCAACCATAAAGCAGAAACCGCATTATTTGTTTACTTCATGGTCTGTACGATACACTAATCGAGTCATTCTATGTGGTTCGAACAAATGGGCAAAGTTTTTCTATCGTTTTCTTGATGTTGCTAATATATTCATGCGAGGCCGCCGCCATGATACGTAAAATTTTACCCCAGTGACCATTGTAAACACAATTGGTCGATTTTCGACCACAGGCAATACTAGTTTTCGTAAAAGAATGTTATGGTTCACACAATCAAATGCCTTCTAGAGGGAGTGTGACAGAAAAAGAAGTGGCCAGTAGTGGGTACGAGGGGGGTTGGAACACTTGCGGGGAGTGACACTTGCGGGGAGTGACACTTGCGGGGAACCCGGGGCCCTTGGGGCGGCTAAAGGCTTTTCCTGGGTACAGGCACACCAAGAAGTCTAGCACTGCTGTTGTCAAGTTTCCACTCAACATAACACGAAACTCAGTGAAATTGCACAACCCTTTGCAAGCTGAAGAGCAATATAGTAACTTGTTCTAACTACATATTAATTCGTTGAGTGCTCCTCCTGAAAACAAAAAGGTATTTTAATAGTGATAATGTTTGGAGAATTATTAAGACATTCTCTGCTACTACAAGACGATGACTTTCCACAGTCATACCTCCTAAAAGCATATTATTCAGAACACTAAGCATATCAAGACACCTGCACAAGCAATAAATACATTAGGCATCATGGACAGATACGTTGATGTAATTGACCGCTATGTAGTTAACCCCACCATCACGCAACTTCCATCTATTTAAAGATAGCTACTATGCTTTTTAATAATTTAAAAACGTTAATAATAAGTCAATGAGTATTTTACATAATTGAAGCGTTTATTCGTAGACCTCAAAACGATTTGGCTCTATTCGAATTACAAATACATCTAAGAAATATATGAAATACGGAATGTCTAAGGGAATGTAATGTATGAAATACGGAACGTGAAAGGGAATGTTACACACCAAAAAATGCTAAAGATAAATTCTATTTTCTATCACCGTCTTATAGAACCATTTTTACTCCGAACTTGGCATAAACCAACAGGGAGAAAAAAAGTTGCAAGACTTCCAGGAAAAATAAAGCGAAATTGGCAGCCAATGGTTGGTTACAAATTACATTGCCTGTTAACTGTATAAATATAAATTACGGAATACGCGGAACTACTGTTCAGTACAGCTAAAAAGGTCTAAGGTAATAGGCAGTGGTTTACAATCAGATATCCGTATCACTCTCCTCCTCAAGAAGTCTGTGTGAAGATTTATATTTAGAACATTCAAAAAAATCAAATGTTTGTTAAGCTTATGGGACTTAACCACGGGGTTATGAGTCCCTAAACTTACAAACTACTTATCAACTAGCTTATCCTAAGGACGGCACAAATATCCATGACCGAGGGGGGATTCGAACCCCCGACCGTAGTGGCCGTGCAGACCGTGACTAAAGCGCCTCAGTCCCCTCGGCCACCGCGGCCGGCTAGAATATTCAAGAAAAAGGTTACTGTGGTGTTGAAACTACAAGAAGCATCTCATTTTACTCAGGAAGGGAAAACGTTATGGTGCCCGTAAATTTGAATGGCTGTATCTCTTGTAGTAACACTCATTTTTTGATAAAATGTTAAAATCCAATATAACAGAATTTTATTTTTCTAAACTCAGTGGCAACTTTTTTTTTTTTTTTTTTTTTTTTTTTTTTTTTTTTTTTTTTTTTTTTTTTTTGTCGAAATTTTTGCAGGAAGTAGTCCTGGTGTGATTTCATACTTCTATGCATTAATCTTATCAAACATGTAATTTGTGGAGTAGGGGTGGTGTATCCCTACTTCTGGAACACCCTGTTCACTACCTGCAGCGTCCGGGGTCTCACCGCATGTGTCTACACATTCCCTTTCCCCGCAAGTGTCACTCCCCGCAAGTGTCACAAACTCGTACGAGGCATCTTCGACCGAGCACCTAACGGCGAGTGGAAAAATCCAGTACAACCGCAGAACAAGTTGTTTCGGCTACGAGCGCCACCGCTAGAGAGCAGAACGCGCCGCTTGTCGGTGGTCACGTTGCAGTCCAACTGAGCAGACCCGCTGCCGGCTGCATAAGTCAGGCGGATAACATCTGCCGCCTAACGACCGCCATCCGCCATCCGCCGTGCTCCACTGTGCGCGGCCGTGTGATTCACGCTGCGAACTCGGCGCTCTGCGGTCGTCTCTGCGTGGTGTGCTCGAGGCTGCAATTAGCAGCTCTCTCTGCGACACTGCGACACCGGCCTCTGCCCTTCTTTGCTCTCCTGTGCTGTGCCCGCCGGTTTGCCGCCTTAATTCGACATGCGCCCTCTCCACCTCTGTGTAAGCTACTCTCAGTGCTGCGGACGTGACTCACACCACTCAGCAGACAGCTTGTATAGGACCGGCGAGGGGACGGGTTCGAGTCCCGACCCGATCCAGTACGCAGTTTTAATCACGGCGTCGAAGCCGTCCCCCCGCTGCAGAGTGAAGATTTCATTTTGGAGGCAACCTCTAGGCCAACGCGGTTGCGTCCTGTGCGTTAGTTAGTTCACCGAACTGCTACAAAATATTTATTTAGCTCAAAATGCTATGCTTCTCTGACATACATTATGAGGTCAAAAGTATCCGGACACCCCCAAAAAATACTTTTCTCATACAAGAGTTGCAACTTAAATAGTGGCAACAATGCTGTGGAGACACTTTTCTTGTTGTTGTCTTCAGTCTGGAGACTGGTTGGATGCACCTCCCTACCCTACTCTACCCTGAGCAAGCCTCTTCATATCCTCATTCGAACGGTAACCTACATCAATCTGAATCTGCTTACAGTATTCATCTTGCGAGAGAGAAGGTCGGGGTGAGAGTTTTAAAATAGGGAAAGTTTAATTTTTAAAACTCACAACCACCAACTGCAAACCAAATTCCTAAACATGCAGAAACACGGGAACTGTGATTGCGACTGTTTGACTCGTTTTCTAGGGAATGATATCACACGTTCGCAGCTTTCCTTCCCTGCATATGATTAACAAAACAATTCATAATAAAGTCAAGTTCATGAGAGAAAAGGGTGTACTAACTACTATTTTTGAAAACACGTGAAAGTTCACTTTATGTTGTTTATTACACAATATTAGAACCCTGTGGCTGATACGTCTGTACGTCGACACATTTATCAAATAAAGTTATAGCTCGTGAGCCCCTAGACAAAATGAATATTTGTCGCGAATTGTTTTCACACCACGTGGCTGTGTCAAACACCGTTTATGTCCATGCCTATGCGACGACACGTGTTACATTAACAAACCACAGTCACTTTAATTCAATGCGATGCACACCTTGTTCCACCGGCTAAATATTCACAAACACACAGTAGCACTCGATTTAACTTGGTACAGTCTACGACGAGCAACGACACGTGGCGATTGCCACAGACAAATCTAAAGTCACCACCTCGAGATCCACATGCCGAATGATGCAGAGCGACGCCGCCCGGCCAGCCACCCCACGTGCTCTCCCGTCTCATCATTTCCTGCCCACGCGCGCGCGCACGCCAAAAGCTCAACTGCCGGGGTTTTTCCCCCTACATCATCAACTTCCCCATGTGAGCTGTTCTAACCGATTTGCCAACGTACAGCGCTCACCCAATAAATTTCTAAAACTTTACTTAAAATCAAAATAATTACACTACACATTAAATAAATGTCTTCTTAGGTTTTTTTATTGGTATAAACATCCTTCGTACTATTTATCATAATCGTGCAATTTCTTAACTGAATACTTCAAGATAAAATACACAAGATTAATTGAAAATAAAATGAGAAATAGTTAATATATTATTTTTATAAACAAACATTGCCATGCTAGTCGTGTAACTGTCTTGTCTTCATTGGTAATTTATTACTTTTCATTGTCAATTAAACATATTACGCCAGATGTGTCTATATCAGATAATGTATTGTTTATTTATCAACAGGCTATTTTGTAATGAGGGCCTTAAAGGTTCCTAACTGCATCGTATTACTTCAAATGCAAGTAGTATTAGAATATTTTATTTCCACGCTGAGCACTGCACTCCACCTGGCACTCGCCATTGTCCCTCTCCCCTCACCGGAAACGAAAACTGGAAGATCCTAAACTGGAACAAGCCACCTACGTCGGCCTGCTCCCTGGCCTCCCGTCAGCTAAAAGCACACAGCAAATCTCAACGTGGAGAATTTCTACCTATGGCCTAACTATAAATGTTGTCACCCAACTGCTTACATACATTGCTACCATAATTAATAAGATTAAAATTGTGTAACATTTAGTGCATTGGCATGGTCAATGTTTGCAGTGAACTTCATACTGTTTAATTATCAAATGCTATTAATTTACCAGTATTTCTGGGCGGTAATCGTACAATCTCTTGGTCTCCCTCTGCGATTTTTACTCCCACACACTTCCCTCCAATTCAAAATTCACAATTCTTTGATGTCTAAAAATGTTTCCTACCAATCGACCCCTTCTTTTAGTCAAGCCATGCCAGAAATTACTTTTCTCCCCAATCCTGTTCAGTACCTCCTCATTAGTTATGTGATCCACCCACCTTATCTTCAGCATTCTTCGGTAACACCACACATCAAAAGCCTCTATCCTCTTCCAGTCCGCACTGTTTATCGTCCATGTTTCACTCCCATACAAGGCAACACTTCACGCAAATGCCTTCAGAAAGGACTTCCTTACGCTTAAATTCATATTCCATTTTAACAAATTTGTCTTTTTCGAAAAAGGCTTTTCTTCCCATTGCCATTCTGCATTTTATATCCTCTGTACTGCGACCATCGTGCGTTGTTTTACTGCCCAAGTAACAAAACTCATCTACCACTTTTATGGTTTCGTTACCTAAACTAATTCCTTCAGCATCGCCTGATTTTCTTAGACAGCACTCCATTACCATCTTGTTAATGCTCAACTTATATGCACCTTTCAACATACTGTCCATTCAGTTCAACTGCTCTTCCAGGTCCTTTGCTGTTTCTGACAGAATTACAATGTCATCGACAAAACGCAATTCCTTCTTCCAATTTCTCGTTGTTTTCCTTTATAGTGTGCTCAATGTACACTTTAAATGACATTGGAGAAAGGCTACTACCCTGTCTTACTCACTTCCAAAACTCTGCATCCCTTTCATGCCCTTCAACTCTGATAACTGCTGTCTGGTTTTTGTACAAGTTTTAAATAACCCTCCGTTCCCTATACTTTACTCCTGCTGATTTCAAAATTTGAAAGAGTTTATTCTAATCAACATTGTCAAAAGCTTTTCCCAAATCTACAAAACCTAGAAATGTAGGTCTGTCTTTCCTTAATCTGTCTTCTAGGATAAGCCGTAAAGTGATGATTGCCTTCCGTGTTCCTACATTTCTCCTGAATCCAAACTAATCTTCCCCGAGGTCGGCTTCCACCAGATTCTCCATCCTTCTATAAATAATTCGTGTTAAGCTTTTGCAACCCTGGTTTATTAATCTGAAGGTTCTGTAATTTTCACATCTGTCTACGCCTGCTCTCCTTGGTAGGTGGATTATTACATTTTTCGTAAAGCCTTTTTCGTAAAGGGTATTTACCCTGTCTCACATATCTTACGTACCATGTGAAATAGTTTTGTCATGGTTGGCTTTCCCAGAGACTTCAGTAGTTCTGAGGGGATGTCGTCCATTGTTAGGTCTTTCAGTGCTTCGTCAAATTCTTCTCTGAGTATAGTATCTCCTATTTCATATTTATCTACTTCCTCTTCCCTTCCTAAAATATTGTTTCTAAGTTTATTTCCTTTGTGGAGCCCCTCTATAAATGCTTTCCACCTGTCAGCTTTCCCTTCTTTGCTGAGAACTGGTTTCCCATCTGAGATCTTTATATTCATACAGCTGCTTCTCTTGTTTCCAAATGTCTCTTTTATTTTTCTGTAGTTGGTATCTATTTTCCCCCTATTTAAACATTCTCCTACTGGAGACACTGTGTAATGGAATCTATTATTGTCACTGATAGCCCACGTTGTTGACATACCTACCATACCTCCGAGCAAATGGAATCGCTCGTCCCACCTCATCGGCATGCGCACAATCGAGGGAAACAGTTGCGAGCGGTCGGTCTAACGTAACAGGGTCACTATGTTTTCGAAACAGCAACAACGGAGTTGGATCAAGATCGAATAATATGGTGATTCTCGTGTATAAATGTGATGGTGTTATCCTAACGCATTGCGTTTCTCCACGGCAGATCGTGAATGCACAGTATTATTGTTCGTTTCTGGAACATCACATGTGACCAGCTTTGCGAAAAAAAAGCGGCAACACTTTCTGTACAACCCACCCATAATTTTGCAATGTGCGGGCGCATACAGCACAAGCTGTGGTCGCTCTGTTCGGTCGATGGGACTGGGGGAGTACTGTACCATCCATCATAATCCCCGAAATGAAGTCCTTTTGACTTTGATATGATTTCGAATATGAAAAGACCACTTTGTGACATTCGCTTCAGACCTGTTACAGGCAGTAGACCGTTCCATTTGCACCATCAACAGAGCAGGTTCTGCTAACAATATACTACGCCTTCCACGTCGTTGGCAACGGGTTCTACACAACGCTGGTGACTTCTTTGGACAGTAACAGGTGCAAACATGTATGGCTTCTGTATTGGTTGTGAATAAATAGTTGCCACTATTTAAGTACCAACCCTCCTACTTGCATTGTCATTTCACCAACTGACAGGCACTTCATATCACCGACCTCAATAGTCATTGGACATCATGAAAGAACAGAATGGAGCGCTCCGCGGAAGTCACGGACTTCGAACGTGGTCAGCTGATTGGATGTCGCTTGTCTTAGAAGTCTGTACGCGAGATTTCTTCTACAAATTCCTAGGTCCACTGTTTCTGATGTGGTAGGGAAGTGGAAACGTGAAGACACCTACAGAACGAAAGCGCACAAGCTGACTTCGTCTCTTGACTGTCAAAGCCTGCCGACAATTGAAGAGGGTCGTACAGTATAATACGGAAACCATCAACCAGACCGTCGCATAGGAATTTCAATCTGCATCAGGCTCTACTGAAAGTGATCCGATGGCGAATGCCCAGCGAACGTCGTCTGCCAACAGTGAAGTGTCAACAGTAAAATTCGGAAAAACACCTGTTCATAATGCACGGCCTGTGGAAGAGTGGTTACACGACAATGGCATACCTGTAATGGACTGGCCTGTACAGAGTCCTGACTGCAATCCTGTAGGCTTTGAAACTTTGCGTAATCTCGCATTCTACAGACATTCATGTTTAAATGGTTCATTTCCAGTAACACACGTACACCGGGCAGGCTACAGTTGCTCAACTTGTCAGTTATGTTATTAACAGTAGAAATAAAACACCGTGAAACGAAGTTTGTAAGCAACGTTGGTTATTAGCGTTTTGCTACTTCGTTATTTTTCGGTAAGAGTAACTTTCTCGTCATTTTCCGACGTTGTACAAAATCTGAAGTAAGTTCCTATTTTTAAATTACTTCGTTCTGAATAGCTAGAATGAAAGAAGGAAAGAGAGAGGGAGGTGGGGATAGGGTTAGAGAAAAAGGAGAACGCAGAGAAAGAGGAGATGAACACAGAAAGGGGATGGATAGAAAGAGAAGGTATGTAGAGGGGACAGAAAGAGAGGATGGGAATTAGATGCACAGCACGTAGAAAATGGTTGCTTCTCCCGTTTCTTTCTTGGGTAACTATGCGCCGCATGCTTCAGGGTAGGTAAACTGATCTTCATGTTTACGCAGACAACAGACAGTAATTTTAGTCAATCCAGTGCCTTCGCAATAAATAATGATTTTCTGAGATACCATATTTTACATCTCTTTTCACTCCACAAGGCCACAGCAACACTACCAATGATATTGATGTGACTGATGTACTTTCCCTATGAATCTGTGTTCGTAGAAATTGTTTCATTTAATTTCCCATTCATTTCACAACATATTGAGTGAAGAGTGGCCGGTTTCGCTAGTAATTTAAAAAACTGCACATCAAGTCCGACCACATGCATACTTCTTGGTGTAAAAAGACGCACTTTGAACACTCTGTCAAATGTATCCTACATAAGTGTAGGACTCGCAACTTGTTGTCAAAAGATTTACAACTTTCAAGACGAAATAAACATTTAAGATGTTCGATAATGTTATCATTTTTTTTTTTTTTTTGGTATGGTCACATCACTATTCGTCCATGTTTTGTCATCTGAAGTTAGAAATTACGACTACATAGCACACTAAGACTAGCTGTCCGAGAAATTGCGGAATATCACTTCAGTTGGATGGTGTCATGATATCCTGAAACAGCTTCTTGGAATGCATCGTTTTGCTGCCAAGATCAACCCACGACTCATGAGTCAAGACGAGAAAGACCATCGCGTCGTATTCTGTGAAGAGCTTGTAGATCGCCCAGATGAAAACGAGATGTTCCTTAAGAGTATGGTAACTGGTGACGTGGGTCTACGATTATGATTTCGAGACCAAGGTACAGTCTTCAAAAAGGGCCGGAAAAGGTCCTAAAACTAATAAAATAATAATAACAAAAGCTCGTGAGTTGAGATCAAATGTCAGGCCATGCTAATAATTTTTAATAAATTTGAAGGATTACGTCATCATGAAATCATGCCACAGGGCCTAACTGTTAATCAATTATACTATATGCACGTGTTACGACGCCTGTGAGAAAACGTGGCGAGACAGTACGTAGCCTTTGCTTCACGACAAAACACTCGCACATTCTCCCAGTTGGTTCCTGATTATTGCACACAAAATAATAATAATAATAATAATAATAACAATAATAATACGGAGCTACCTCATCATCCGTACTCTCCTGAATGGCCCCTGCGGACGTATTTGTGTTTCCAAAGTTGAAATCCCCATCGAAAGGACCAAGTTTTACAACAATAGCCCAGAATAAAAGAAAATTCGCAAAAAATGGCGTTTCGCACTATCCAGCAGAGTAGTACCAATACTGCTTCAGGAAGTGGAAACGGCGTTGGCAAAGGTGTATCAGAGGAAACAATTTCAAAGAAGACAATGTATAATCCGAGGGGACTGAGGCGCTTCAGTCACGGTCTGCTCGGCCACTACGGTCGGGGGTTCGAATCCCCCCTCGGGCATAGATATTTGTGCCGTCCTTAGTTGTAGGTAGTTTGTAAGTTTAGGGACTGATGACCCCGTAGTTAAGTCCCTTAAGCTTAACAAACTTTTGAACATTTTGAACATTTGAACAATGTCTAATAACAAAAATGAGCTTAATAATATTTAGTGGTCAAAATGCCAGAAGGTTTTGAACAGACTTCATTGTTGTTGTTGTTATGAGGAGTTGGGACAAAACACAGACTTCATATTCTATTCACAACTCCTTGGCTGTCTGCCGAAACTAGCTCTTTACTCACACGAAGTGATGAGTCCTATCGACAAGGGATCTCAAATCGATTTCGTATTTCTTGATTTCCAGAAGGCTTTTCACACCGTACGTCACAAACGGATTTTAATCACATTGCGTGGTTATGGTATATCGCCCAAAATTTGCGACTGGATAGGTGATTTCCTGTCAAGAGAAGACACAGTTCGTACTAATCGATAGTAAGGCATCGACAAAAACAGACGTGATATCGGGCGTTCCAAAGGGTAGTGTTAGTGGTCCTCTGCTGTTCCTTATTTACATAAACGATTTGGGAGTAAATATAAGTAGCTCTCTTAGGTTGTTTGCCGATGAAGCCGTCATTTACCGTCTAGTAAAAACATCTGAAGATCAAATCCAACTGCAGAACGATCTGAATAAGGTATCAGTATGGTGTAAAAATTGGCAATTGACTCTAAATAATGAGAAGTCTGGAGTCGTCCACATGAGTACGAAATGAAATCCGTTTCGCCGGCCGCGGTGGCCGAGGAGACAGGCATTTCAGTCACGGTCTGCACGGCTACTACGGTCGGGGGTTCGAATCCCACCTCGGGCATGGATATTTGTGCCGTCCTAGTTCGTAAGTAGTTCATAAGTAGTTTGTAAGTTTAGGGACTGGTGACCCCGAAGTTAAGTCCCATAAACTATACAAACATCTGAACATTTTTGAAATCCGTTAAACTTTGTTTACAAGATAAATCAATCAAAAGTGAAGGCCGTAAACTCCACAAAATACCTAGGAATTACTATTACTTCAGACTTAAACTGGAAAGAGCAGGAAGATAATGTCGTGGGAAAGCGAACCAGAGACTGCGTTTTATTGGCAGAACCCTTAAAAGATGCAACAGAACTACAAAAGAAACTGCATACACTACGCTTGTCCGTCCATATTTCGAGTGTGGGATCCTTATCAGGTGGGTTTGATGGAGGACGTCGAAAGAGTCCAAAGAAGGGTAGCTCGTTTTGTATTGTCACGATACAGGGGAGACAGCGTTACGGAAATGATACAGGATCTGGGATGGGAATCATTACCACAACGGTCCTTATCGCGGCGTGGGCTCTTACGAAACTCCAATCGCCAACATTCTCCTCCGAATGCGAAAATATATTGTTGGCTCCCACCTATATAAGTAGAAATGATCATCAGAATCAAATACGAGAAACCAGAGCTCGAGAGATTTAGGTGTTCTTTCTTCCAGCGCGCTATTCGAGAATGGAATGGGAGATAAATAGTATAACGGTGGTTCGGTGAACCCTCTGTCATACACTTAAATGTGATTTGAAGATTATTCCATGTAGATGTAGATGTAGAAGTAAAAGGCTATGCTGTCAACTTGAATGAATTTTCTACATTCAGAGTTATAGGTAGAGAGGAGTTAAAATAGTAACTGCGTAGTGTGATGACATCGCTAATCTCCAAGTATACGAGGGAGCGATAAGTCGCTCCAAGTACTTCGGCCGCCGGGGGCGCCCGCTGTGTCGGTACCTCTTTGCCCACCTCGCGCGCCGGCCAATAGGAAGAAGGGGCCCCCTACATATGCCGGTGCGCCACAGCACCACACAGAGAGTACGGGACAGTTCCAGTCAATACGAAGCAGATCAACGAGTTAGACAGTTCCAGGAGTTCATCAGAGGAGAGCCAGCAGTCTACTTAGGACGAAGCCGGAAGAATTTTCTATTCCCTAGAAGAACAGTTTATATTACATTGCAGCAAAGCCAATGCAGTGAGTGCTCAGCAAGAAGGAAGTAAGTACCAAGACTAAGTTAGCAGTACACCGCTCTATCTTTCGACCAACTTTGTTGTATGGGAGTGAAACTTGGGTGGATACAGGTTACCTTATCCACAAGGTAGACGTTACAGATATGAAAGTAGCAAGAATGATTGCAGGTACTAATAGATGGGAACCATGGCAGGAGGGTGTCCATAATGAGGAAATTAAAGAAAAACTGGGAATGAACACCATAGATGAAGCAGTAAGAGCGAAGAGACTGAGATGGTGGGGTCATGTTACACACATGGGAGAAGCAAGGTTACCTACAAGACTCATGAGCTCGGCAGCGGAGGGTAAGTGGATTCGAGGTAGACTAAGAAAAAAGTACTTAGATTCGGGACAATGATTTTGAAGTAAAAGGCATAACATCACACGAGGCATCAATGTTAGCATTCAATAGGGGATCATGGAGGAATTTTATTAGATGTACTATGCTCCAGACGGAACGCTGAAAGGCATAATCAGTCTCTAATGATGATGATGATGCAAAACTGTGTACCATAAAGGATATCAAAAGTTAAAGTTCTTGTGGACTAATCAGTTCTTTTAGTAACAGACCCATTTCCACATCCTTGCTCGTCACGATCACCTCCTTCTACTGCCACAGCCTCAAGTCACAACACGCAGACCTAATTTTGAGATGATATCATTACTGTTTTATTGAAGTATGTGTTACTAAATTTCTATATATGTCAAAAATACACCGTAACACCACAGAATAGGTGTTTACAGTAACGGAATCAAGAAATAATAGTTTTGCATAGAACTGAGGACATTCCTATCATTTTAAAATTACTTCGAAGTAATGATATTTGCAACTCATTACGATCCTGCTACTTTCACTTAACAGAAATACTCTCCAGTTCCAGGTATTAATTAGGCTGCCTCTCTCTCTCTCTCTCTCTCTCTCTCTCTCTCTCTCTCTGTGTGTGTGTGTGTGTGTGTGTGTGTGTGTGTGTGTGTGTGTGTGTGTTCCGTTCATGGCGTTGATACATACTTCCCATATGCCAATGGCCTGTAAAGCTGCTTCGTTCGTCGTCTTCGCAGACGTGAGATATTTCCTTTCTGTCTCATTTTTCTTGTCAGACACACATAGTGGCTCACATTCTTAGAGGCCATGTCAACAGACAGCTGCGTACAACGGCAATTCGCAAAGCACGGATGCCATTTGTGAAACGGAGTTCCGCAATTTCATACTTTACGGGCCAACGCCGGAAGTCGCACGGCGTGGGAGTACCGCGACGACACATGGGACAGGAAATCACGTGAGGTGGTTCTCAGAAGCCAGCTGACTTTAGCGGCGTACCTAACGTTACTGCCATATCTGCCTCGCAAGGAAGGAAGATTAAAGTTTAAAGTGCCGTCAACTGTGTGGTGATTACAGATGGTTGGACCACGGATGTTGACTTCTGTGCGCAAAACTATAAACGTGCGATGGGTGGTAGATACGTAAGCAAATTTGTCACCTTCGAATAACTAAATATCATAGCTCCCATGTTACCACCTATATTAAGTTGCATGCAGACGCCCTTAGTCTAAATATCACTAATACAGCACCACCAGACCATGAGCTTCCGTACGTTAAGGACGGCAGCATATGATTTGAAAGGAGAGTGTCAGATAAACCTGTTATCCATTTTTAAAAGTTTCCGAGATACACACTGACAAGTGGATGTGTTGTTGGAGTTTCATATGTGGCCCAACTAGATCTGCTGCAGCAGCGGGTGGAGTATTTCCGAGGGAATCGTTGCGAAATCATCCACCAGAAGTTTTCCGATATGCGAGAGATTGAGGTTTGATTACTGTCATTCTTCGTTTGGATACTACATTTATAATTTTGTACATTATGCAAGACATACTTATTTATTATGTAAGAAAGGTAAAGCAGTCAGCAATCCGAAGATTGGTTTGAACACCACAGTGCTTTACTAGGCATGGTCCTGTTTGGAGGTAGTACGCCGTTGCCTTCCTCCGACCTCCGAACTGACTTACCCAGCCAGTTATAGGGGGACCTACAGTTTAACGTGGCTTTCGAACCACGGTACTACTCGGTATTTTTCACTTCTGCAACAATGCCAGAAGCGAAAGAAGTGGAAAGTGACAGATAAAAATCCTAGGACCTGACAAGGATCGAACCCGAGAGCTCTGGATTAGAAATCTGGCATTCTACCACTGTGCTACAGAGCCGCACATTTATTATATATTCTCCGATAAATGTAACATGTTTCTCGGGAGGGGGGGGGGGGGGGACAAGATGACAGAGAGAAAAGAGATAGGAGAAATTCTAACTCAAGGCAGGATTGAATAAATAAATAAATACACGAGCAACGCCAGGTTTTAAGCTAGTATTGAATAATTATGAATTTTTGCAACGTGCTTTGTTCTTCGTTCTGCTTATATACATAGCTCCACCTTAAAAGCAAAGTTGCTGTCATTTAATGGCCTCAGCTCTACTGTCTTAGCGTAAAGATAACACTGTGGCCACCAATACATCTCTCATCGATTGCGTGTCCATGACAAATCAGCTCAAACGTTTCCTCCATGCTCACAGACATACAATCATGAATAACTTCCCAGTTTCAGAATGTTCAAATGTTTGTAAATATATCGGACCAATCTGCGTGGTCATCAGTCCGTAGCCTACAAACTACTTAAACCTAGGTAAACTAACCTAAGGACAAACACACAGACACCCATGCCCCAGGGAGGACTCGAACCTCCACGGCGAGCAACCGCGCGCTCCGCAGCGAGACGCTTCAGACCGCTCGGCTACTCCATCGCGGCAACTTCCCAGTTTAACTCCTAATACAGACCTTCCACATTCAAAATTCAAATGTTCAAATGTTTGTATAGCCTATGGGATTTAACCAAAGGGTCATCAGTCCCTAAACTTACAAACTACTTACTACTAGGACGACACAAATATCCAAGTCCGAGGGGGGATTCGAACCCTCGACCGTAGTGGTCGTGCAGATCGTGACTGGAGCGCCTTAGTCCCCTCGGCCACCGCGGCCAACCCTTCCACATTCCCTTCATCTGTACTTGCAATGGGTAAATAAAAGCAGCACTATGTATTTGTGTGTGCCTCCTACTTTCTGTATACTTTATGTTTAGTCTTCCTGGGGTTGTTGTTCCTTCCGTTTTTACTGGCCTCCGTTCCTACACAAATCCACGCACCTTCTTCCTACGTAGTCTAAATTTTCAAATGTTTGTACAGCTTATGGGACTTAACTACGGGGTCATCAGTCCCTAAACGTACAAACTACTTATGAACTACTTACGAACTAGGACGGCACAAATATCAATGCCCGAGGGTTGTATTCGAACCTCCGACCGTAGTGGCCGTGCAGACCGTGACTGAAGTGCCTCAGTCCCCTCGGCCACCGCGGCCGGCTCCTACGTAGTCTGAGAAATAAATTCCCTTGAGTCAATGTGAATAATTGTCTCAGAAAGGGCTGGAACCACTGTCTTAGCACTCATCATCCGGCATCTGAGGAGCGCCAGAGATTGGTTCTGCCCTAGCCTGTTCGCCTCCCTCAACTGAGGACAAACGCCACATCGATCCGACGAACGAGCCGCGAAGGCTGGCACGCGAAGCCGCGGTCGCGTCGCGCCTGTGGAGATATCGACGCGAGGCGGCGCAAAAAGCGCGCGGCCTTTCGAGACAAACGGCCTTCACTTGACGCCACGGCCGCCGGCATTTCGCGCTAAGTGGAGAGTCGGGCCGAACAGCCGACTGCCGCCCCTCGCGGGACGTGCCTCCCATCGTCAAGCACGCCAGAGGGGACCCATCAGGCGGGAAAAGAGGTGGCTCATCACACGGAACGCGCTCCTCACCGAGACCGCGGCGCTCTCTAGCGACTGTTGTCGGCAATATCTAGCAAGTAAATCACACAGTTTACAGAAATGGACACCCTCACAATTTGTACATAACATCTATTAAACTCATTTTTTTCCTTAAAAAAGCTACAACACAATTGAAGCGATTCATGTTGCAAGACTCGTGGTTGAAAAACAGCATGAGAAAGCCAAGCCGCTGCATTTAGCATTTCTAGACCTCAAAAAGGCCTTTCACGGGTGCCACTCAATCTCATCATCTGGCTAGCACTTCGACAGCTCGATTTGCTAGAGGAGCTTATTAATTGGGTGCAGTTACTTTATTGCACAGTCTAACGTTGTCACCCCTTTTTGGGAACGACTCAAACTGATCCCTAAGTTTTTCCTAAATCACGGAAAGTTTTATTAGTTCACAGCCTCTATAACACAGTCATTCCAATCTAGGTGAAGTTGATATAAACAGAACTTATATGCTGGCTGAAGTCCACTGCGTTGTGAGCTGTCTTCGGCACTAAAAGACTGATGTTTCAGGATAGTTTCGTAAATCATAAACACGATGTCCACTCCCATGAACCACAGACATTGCCGAGGTGGGGTGGCTTGCGTGCCTCAACGATACAGATAGCCGTACCGTAGGTGCAACCACAGCGGAGGGGTATCTGTGGAGACGCCAGACAAACGTGTGGTTCCTGAAGAGGGGCAGCAGCCTTTTCAGTAGTTACAGGGGCAACAGTCTGGATGATTGACTGAGCTGGCCTTGTAACATCAGCTAATGTGGCTTTTCCACACAGTTACTGCGAACGGCTGAAAGCAAGGGGAAACTACAGCCGTTATTTCTCCCGAGGACATGCAGCTCTACTGTATGAACATACGATGATGGCATCCTCTGGGGTAAAATATTCCGGAGGTAAAATAGTCCCCCATTCGGATCTCCGGGCGGCGACTACTCAGAAGGAATGTTAGATCCCTTAATCGAGTAGGAAAATTAGAAAATTTAAAAAGGGAAATGGATAGGTTGAAGTTAGATATAGTGGGGATTAGTGAAGTTCGGTGGCAGGATGAACAGGATTTCTGGTCAGGTGAATACAGGATTATAAATACAAAATCAATTGGTGGTATCACAGGAGTAGGATTGATAATAAATAAGAAAATAGGAATGCGGGTAAACTACTATGACCAGCACAGTGATCGCATTATCATTGTCAAGATAGATACGAAGCCAACACCGACAACAGTAGTACAGGTTTATATGCCAACTAGCTCTGCCGATGATGAGGAAATCGAAGAAATATATGAGGAGCTAAAGGAAATTATTCAGACAGTTAAGGGAGAGGAAAACTTAATTGTTATGGGAGACTGGAATTCAGTAGTAAGACAAGGAAGGGAAGGGAAGATAGTAGGTGAATATGGTCTGGGCAAAAGGAATGAAAGAGGAAGCCGCCTGGTAGAATTTTGCACAGAACATAATTTAGTTATAACAAACACTTGGTTGAAGAATCACAAAAGAAGGTTGTATACGTGGAAGAGACCAGGAGACACCGGGAGATACCAGATAGATTTTATAATGGTAAGACATAGATTTCGGAACCAGGTATTACAGTGTAAGACATACCCAGGGGCAGATATAGACTCTGACCATAACTTGTTGGTTATGAACTGTAGGCTGAAACTAAAGAAACTACAAAAAGGTAGGAAAATAAGGAGATGGGACCTGGATAAATTGAAGGAACCTGGGGTTCTTAAGAATTTCAGAGGGAGCTTTAGGCAACAATTGACAGAAACAGGGGAAAATAAAATAGTAGAGGAGGAATGGGTAAAATTGAGAGATGAAATAGTTAAGGTAGCAGAGGACAAAATAGGTAGGAAGGCAAGACCTACAAAAAATCCTTGGATATCGCAGGAGATACTAAATTTAATCGATGAAAGGAGAAAATATAAAAATGCAGTAAATGAAACAGGCAAAACGGAGTACAGACGACTAAGAAATGAGATTGACAGGAAATGCAAAATGGCTAAGCAGTAGTGGCTAGAAGGCAAATACAAGGATGTAGAAGAATGTATAAATAGGGGAAAAATAGATACAGCCTACATGAAAATAAAAGAAACATTTGGAGATAAGAAAAACGGCTCTATGAATATCAAGGACACTGATGGAAAACCAGTTCTCAGCAAAGAAGGGAAAGCTGAAAGGTGGAAAGAGTATATAGAGGGGCTCTACAAAGGAAATGAACTTCGAGACAATATTGTAGGAAGGGAAGAGGATGTAGATGAAGGTGAAATAGGAGATACTGTACTGAGAGAAGAATTTGACAGAGCACTGAGAGACCTAAGTCAAACAAGGCCCCTGGAGTAGATGATATTCCCTCAGAGCTACTGAAGACTCTGGGAGAACCAGCCATGACAAACCTGTTTCACCTGGTGTGTAAGATGTATGAGACAGACGAAGTACCCTCAGTCTTTAAGAAAAATGTAATAATCCCCATTCCAAAGAAATCAGGTGCAGACAGGTGTGAAAACTACAGAACCATCAGTTTAATAAGTCATGGTTGCAAAATATTAACACGAATTATATACAGATGGATGGAAAAGCTGGTAGAGGCCGACCTCGGGGAAGATCAGTTTGGGTTCAGGAGAAATGTAGGAACACGGGAGGCAATACTCACTTTACGGCTTATCCTAGAAGATAGATTAAGAAAAGGCAAACCTACATTTCTAGCTTTTGTAGATTTGGAGAAGGCTTTTGAGAATGTTGATTGGAATAAACTCTTTCAAGTTCTGAAGCAAGCATGAGTAAAATATAGGGAGCGTAAGATTATTTACAACTTGTACAAAAAACAGACAGCGGTTGTCAGAGTTGAAGGGCATGAAAGGGATGCAGAGGTTGGAGAGGGAGTTATTCAATTTGTACATTGATCAAGCTATAAAGGAAAGCAAGGAGAAATTTGGAGAAGGAATTAAAGTTCAGGGTGAAGAATGAAAAACATTGCGTTTTGCCGACGACATAGTAATTCTGTCAGATACAGCAAAGGACCTGGAAGAGCAATTGAACGGAATGGACAGTGTACTGAAAGGTGCATATAATATGAACATTAACAAGAGCAAAACTAGGGTAATGGAGTGCAGTGTAAGAAAATCAGGCGATGCTGAAGGAATTAGATTGGGAAACGAAGCAATAAAGGAGGTAGATGAGTTTTGTTACTTGGGCAGTAAAATAACAAATGATGGTCGCAGCAGAGAGGATATAAAATGCAGAATGGCAATGGGTAGAAAAGCGTTCTTGAAAAAGAGAAATTTGTTAACATCGAATATTGATTTAAGCCTAAGGAAGTCCTTTCTGAAGGCATTTGTATGGAGTGTTGCCTTGTATGGGAGTGAGACATGGACGATAAACAGTGCGGACAGGAAGAGGATTGAGACTTTTGAAATATGGTGCTACAGAAGAATGCTGAAGATTAGGTGGGTGGATCGCGTAACTAATGAGGAGGTACTGAACAGAATTGGGGAGAAAAGAAATTCCTGGCATACCTTGACTAAAAGAAGGGATAGATTGGTAGGACACATTCTTAGACATTAAGGAATTGTGAATTTAGCGTTGGAGGGAAGTGTGTGGGGTAAAAATCGCAGAAGAAGACCAAGAGATGGATACAGTAAGCAGATTCAGACAGATGTAGGTTACCGTTCTTATGTGGAGATGAAGAGGCTTGCTCAGGATAGGGTATTGTGGAGAGCTGGATCAAACCAGTCTCCGGACTGAAGACCACAACAAAAACAACAACAAACATGATGTCAGTTGATATGGAAACTACTTTATTTCCATTTAAATGAAGATTAAACCAGACACATACAGTTGCACAATGACCCAAAAAGCTTGCAGTGATACCAGAGATGTTTACAGGTTTTAACCAGGAACAAAGTGCCAAAACATGGCTTCTCTACAACTTTTTTCCACGTAATACGATTAATGACATTTTTTTGTAATTCTCAATTAAACAATGTTCTTTTACTTTAAGTATGCAAAAATACATTGAGGCTTTAACTATTTATCTCAATGTATGTTTGTGTCGTACATAGTTTGTATTTAATAGTATACGCAACTTAAAAGTCTTGTTTTGACTAGTGTTAAATTTTCTCAAATTATTTACATTATTTTGTGTGTTTAAAGTGCACACTTATCTGTTTTTCCAATATTGTGTAGGCGTACTATTATTGAGACATGGAATTTTAATGTGTTTCAATTTGCGGTCTAATATTTTATAAATACAGATTTGTATAAAGTCGTAGTAGTTTTGTTAATTTCGAAGACAGTTTCTTAGTTCTAAACAGAATATTAATTCTAATGTGTGAAAAATGATCAGTATTTAATTTAGGATCCAGTGATATATAAAACTTGGTCTGCCCTAATTTATTTAAACAAAAGGTACATATGTAATCATGTTGTGCAATGTGATGTTTAAAGCTTTCCCGGCGTACAGATATTTTCATAAAATCTCGGGTGAACAGCCGGATGTCCGTAACTTCTTGCCACGATATTTCGGCGCAGAGTCTTCTGGCCATCTTCAGGTAAGAAGCGCCGAAGTACTGGCAAAGATGCACTGAGCTGTGCTATTTATGACCAATTTAGACGACATTGCGCATGCGCGTACCTAGCGCGCGCGTTCACTACAGCTACGTACGCTGCTCCAAGCGCCTCCGTGATGGAGGCTTGCTTCGATATCAGATCGATTCTCATTGTCATTTATTTGCAGGGAACTACGCCGACATCAAAGTTTTTCAATGGCAGGATTCCATGCAGCATTTATTTGGAAACCGCTGTCTCGATTGATAAGAGCCTCACTGTCAGACAGTCTTATTTCCACAGCTTCATTAATAATTGAGTTCCAAAAGTTTGATGTGTGGGCCACAATTTTCGTTTCATGTCGCATGCACAGTGTCGGCTGAATTGATCATAAATAGCACAGCTCAGTGCGTCTTCGCCAGTACTTCGGCGGTTCTCACCTGAAGATGGCCAGAAGATCTGCGCCGAAATATCGTGGCAAGAAGTTACAGACATCCGGCTGTTCGCCCGAGATTTTATGGAAATGTTCTGCAATAGTTATAACATGTAATATTGTTGTTTTTATCCAAATTAGTATCTTTATAGGCTCAGCATATTCTGTAACTAAGTGTAACGCATTTTTAGTGTTTGCAGCTATTATTTACGAAAGTATCAAAAATTGAAAATTACGTAGGACAGCCAAAGTTATGTTCAAATCAACATACTATTTCTTAAAAGTGTTCTACTAACAGTGTTAATAGTATGTTAAACTGAACGCGAAGGGGTGATGTTTTACATGTCCGATAGCGAAGTTTCTTTAGAGGTTTCTCAGATTTTTGTCTGTAATTTTGGCGATGAAACTGTAGGGAGTGCGCAACATAGCAGAAACTTTACAACAGCCAAGAAACTATGTCCTACAATTTCAGGACTTCCCCCATCAAAGTCGGCGTCCACCAAGGTTCTACACTATCATTGCTTTTCTTCATTCTCGGAATGGACACTGACATTGACCTGCATCGGTCATTACCATGGACCTTACTTTATGCCGATGACGTCATGCTGGCAGCAGAAAGCAAGCTTGATCTGCAGAGCAAAATTCAAGAATGGAGTGATCAGTTGGTGGAACATGACTTGCGCCTTAACCTGAAGAAAACTGAGTACATGATATCAGACAGACATGAAATGGAGACCATCACGATTAATGGTAAACATCTGTCTCGTTTGAGTAATTTTAAGTACCTTGGTTCCACAATTACTGTCGAAGGCCGACTCACCAAAGAGGTCAACATCATAACACAGGCAGCCTAGATGAAGTGGCGAACCCCAACCGGAGTCACTTGCGACCACAGGATAAAAGACAATTTAAAATCAAAACCCTATCCTACTGTCATCCGACAAGTCGCCTTGTATGGTTGCGAGTGTTGGCCGACTGCAGTTGAGACAGAAGGCCATCTAAGTGTAATGGAAACGAACATGCTAAGATAACAGTGAGCCTCACTAAGTTAGATCATTATCCGATGACAGCATCAGGAAGTCGTTTGGTGTTTCACCGATCCAAGACAAGATGAAGCATTCGTCGACGGCAGGAGATCCAAAGGACAACCAAGCAACGATAGGCTGATATGCTTCATAAAGACCTCAACAGAGTGAACATCCATCCAATGCAGCCCGAAACTGAGCGAAATGGAGACAACGGACCCATGTAGCGAACTCCGCAGACGCGCGGGACAAACGCTGAAGGAAAAGAAACTCATAATTGCAAACGTCTATCGCCACCTTACTCGCAACCTCTGCCGACTCTACTTCCCCGCGTAGTCCCCATTAATATTTTTAGCTGCCAATCTCATTCCAAATCGTCTGCCAAGTCATATCTGAGAAGCCCGAAGGTCCGAGGCATTTTGCTCTGATTGTTGCCAGCATAATATCAAAGTACCTGGAAAGTAGGTTGCTAGCCTTAATTGCCCAGGGTCACATAGGGTTTTGCCCCAACGGTTGAGGGTCTAAAGAGTGGGTTTTGGCGTCTTAACCGTCTGAGCACAAAGGTGGCCACGAGTCGGAATCTGTCCTAGATGCCCAAACTTATTCCAAAGTAACTGGTATCCCAACTGTCAAGACCACTTACTTGGTCACTCATATGTTGCCCATGGGTCATGAACTAGGACTTTGAATCAAGTATGAACAATTAATTAAATCGTCGATTTCCAAGAAATCAGCGATGAAGGTAGCTATCTTGCAATTCATTGCTCCATATTCCTAGACAAGTTCACAAAATCGAACAAACAAACTCAATCTTGAACGGTAAGTTAATTTTCGTAGCATCAAAATTTACTTAACGAACTTCTTCTTTCTTCTTCTCGCGCTTTTCCAGCGTGAAATACATACGAAAGTATGCGAAAGTTTTTCAGGTATTAACCTAGTGGGATGTGGGAAAACGACCAAAAGTCGTTAGCTGACACTCACCGACTTCCCGTCATTAATCGTCGGGCGGATTCAAAATGTTCAAATGTTTGTAATCCTATGGAACCAAACTACGTTGGTCATCAGTCCCTAGTCTTACAAACTACTTAAACTAAGTTAAACTAACCTAAGGACAATACACACATACATGCCCGAGGATTCGAACCTCCGACGCGGGAGGCCACGCGATCCGTAACGTGGCGCTCCATACCGCTCGGGGGGAATCGAAGGTACGGAGGAAGGAAGGGCAGATTAGTGTTTAATGTCCCGTCGTGGTCATTAGTGATACGGCTCATGCTCGGATTTTTGGGTAGGGATGGGGAAGGAAATGGACCGTGCACTTTGAAAGGAATCATTCCGACATTCGCTTTCAGGGATTTACAGAAATCCCAAAAAACATCAAACAATGGCCGGAAGTAGATTTCAACCACCTTCCTTCCGAACCCGAGTCCAGTGTGTTTCCTAGGTTGGTAAGTACGAATAATAGGGACCTGTTTGTATGTTCAAATGTTTGCATAGCTTATGGGACTTAACTACGGGGTCATCAGTCCCTAGAAACCTGTCTGCGAAATTTTATTGCAAGTGGAGTTGCTAGTTGACACGTAACAAATTACAACCTCGAGAGTGACGGGGCATATATTCAAGGATTTCATTGTTTTTGACGTCGTTTTGTTCTGAGCTATGACTGGTACTGATGTAATTTTGAAGATACGTTCTGTGATGTGTGTATACAATCTCTAAAATGCCTAGAGAAGACAATTAATAGTGTAACATTAATAAATTTTATCGTCGTTCCGAATGCAGGTTTTTTACTGCATGAACAGTGAATAAACTGTAAGCAATTAACTCCTTTCTTTTCATTCTCTTTTTTTTTTTTTTTTTTTTTTTTTTTTTTTTTTTTTTTTTTTTTGTTAGCGAGAAGTCTCATTCTCGCATCGCAGTATTATTTTTTTTTTTCGTGACTGTCACTGTTTATGACGTCTTACCTCCTGACCTATGTGTAGTTCACCCCCACACAACGACTGTCGTCCGACAGTAAGGGATGTGTGTACCACCTGCCAAGACACATTCTGGTTAGAATCGACTTACAGCAACCGAACATCACCTCGCGCAATCGCAGAGCCTGCCTGCTCTCCAAATTTCAAACAGAAATTATTTTTTACTATTGGAAAGATTTATTAGAATTAAATGCCACTTAACGGTAGATCGATGTTGAAAGCTTTCAGCAGATTTCAATCTGGACGGAACTAATATTAGAAGTTACCCATATACGGCATAGTCGTGAGGTTAAAAGTTGTCTGTTTGTAGAGATGAAGGAAGCTAGTTCGCGCATGTGTGCGTTTTGTAATTTCATTTTCGGGTTTGTAACACTGTTCAATATAGGCAAGAAAATAAATTGTGAATCATTTCGTTCCGATTGCTAACATGTTGGAATTGGAGGAGATGAGATAGGAACTGATGATGCTGGAAGAATGACGATAAATGAGACTAAGTTTGTAGTAGTAAAGAGACACGGACAGAACATAGTCCCAGTATAACTATGAACAATGTAACGTCTGAAAGTGTAATGCATGACATTATTAAGAGTTAACATCACCAACACCATTTGGCTAAATAGAGTTACGCATGCATCACATTCAGAGTTTAAGTCAAAAGTAGAACAGAATGAAGCAGAGAATATAAAGACAATTATGAGACCAATAGCGACTTGTGCCAGGGAAACATGTATAGTAACACATAAGACCGTGAGAGGATTGATACATTTGAAAATAAGGCGCTGAGGAAAATATACGGACGAACTGGAGAATAAGACCAAACATGGAGAAACAGGACATGAACCTCGAACCATAAATATCAGCCACAATCAAATTAAAGAATGACATGGAAAGGTCGTGTGGTGAGATAAAATGCCAGCATTGTACGATACGTGACGGAAGTAAGACTGTAGGGAAAAAAACCACTGATAAGGCCAAGAATGATGACGTTAGAAAAGGTCTGCAGTAGATGGGAAGAAGAAAGTGAAGAGGCTAAGGACTATCTACGGCTCAAATGGCGCTGGTAGTAAGTAAGTAACGGATTCTGGAACATGAAATGACGTTTGTATTGCCGGCCGCGGTGGCCGAGCGGTCTGCGGCGCGCCACTCACGGTCTGCACGGCCACTACGGTCGGGGGTTCGAATCCCCCCTCGGGAATGGATATTTGTGCCGTCCTTAGTATTAGTTAGTTCATAAGTAGTTTGCCCGTTTTACCTGAATACGTGGCGATTTCCGAGTATGTCGTTAGTCAGGAACGCTACTGTACAACAGTAGTCTAACATACACACTCGCAACACTCATTGCTGTCAAAGTTGTTACTGACAGTTGTAACAACACAGCGCTCTAGCGGTGAGCAAGCCACCGATGTAGTTATGTTGTTTATAATTATTTTTGTACGTAAATAACGAAATAGTTAGTATAATTTTTCCGTTAGAAATATTAGTAAAGTATCAAGAAACATACATAATATGGAAATTAATGGAAAGGAACTGATGACCAAGCATTTTAGTCCCCTCTAAACAACAACAACAACAATTAATGTAAAAACAACCGAATTTAACTGATTCAGTGGTGTAAAGAACAATTTCGTCATGAACAAGTATTTACGAATAAGTGTATATTTGCAGCTTATTCGGCTGAATGTAAGGAAAATATAAACATAACAGATTTTTTTTTTAATTGAGGAGTAAGACTCCATTTTTTCACTTTTTTTTTGCTTTTGTTTTTTTCATGTAGTTTTTTTTTCACGTATCTAAGTCAAACGTCCTTTTTTTTTGTATTAGTTTTCTCCCCATGGCCAGGAAAATTTTCTACCAAAATAAATAAATAAAGGGGCCTACGTGCCGCCGCCACTTTTGCCCTAAGAACAAAAAGAGCTATCTGTGCCACTTCAGGCGTTGGCTCCTGTCTATACCTATCCCAAATCAAACTAACCTAGATACACTAAGTGATAGGAGAGAAATATAGGGAATGGGAAGGAGTTATTTGCAATTATTTATTTATTTAATTTTATTGTATTTTTAGTTTCATTTCTTTATTTAAGTTTTCTGTGTCTTATTCTCTCTATGCAGTTCTTAACATGCCTTCAGTGGGGAACATCCAAACTCGTCTTCTCGATAATTTTTGTAGAGATTCTGTTTTTAGTTCGTTCAGGACTCGTATCAACAAGAACATGACATTAACTTCTCATAGTTTGAACGTTCCAGCTGGGAAATCACACATTTCTTACTACCAGTGGCGCAGCCAAGGGGGAGGACGGAGGGGGGGGGGGTAATGGGGGGAAGCCCCCACCCCACTCCGGCACATCCCACAGATTTTTAATTTTATTATTTTTTCATTCTTTTTAAAGGTCGGCATCAGAAATTTGAAATAGTACACATGTAATAAATCACAACGTAACTATAATTTTCCAAGCACAAGTGAACGTGACATTAACAGTCAACGTGATGCCGCCACCGAGAAAGTGTGCTAGTGTAACTGTGAGCGGTTTTAATGCCGCCGCGACCAGCTTTGACGCTGCCGCTATTGTTACTGCTATGCTGAAGTTACGAGCCGGTTGTTCGTCTGCGGCGACCCGCTGCTTAGCAGGTCAGCGTCGACACCGACAGGAACCTCAGGAACAACAAAAGTGTTACTTTAGTTCAATTTTTACACATGGAGTCAATTTAATTAAACTGTAAGGACCTTTCTATTTGCCTAGTAACATAGAAGCTGCTTAATTATTTTACGGGCCGATTATACACACTTCATTTCCACTACATTTCTCCTCTTCCACTTTCAAATTAATGCGAGTCTGCTCATTTTATTTCTTGTTTTCGTATTATGATTGGTTAAAGTATAAAAAGTGTAAAAATAGGTCGTAGATTAATAAATTCAATAGGTTTTATTTTTAAAAATAGCCCCCTCCCCCAGAAGCACATCCTGACTGCGCCACTGCTTACAACGACAGGCAATTTTTTGACTCGTATCAATTCGGTGTGGAGTCTAATAATTCAAAAGTTTTTACACCTCGCTCGTCTCTCTTATACGCTCAGATTTTTTGAGTGTAATTATTTTAGCTTAAAAAGCCAATGTTTTGATGACTCTTGCCGTCAGTTTAGACAAATGTACAAAAATTCAGAATTTGTTTTCAATTATGAATTATCAGGGATATAAATGAATTTTGTACATGTGGCTATGTAGACTTTCCCGGCGTATTAATTGATCAAATGCTTCACGGGTTTCCAGCCGGATCATTCTGTCATTTCATTCTGAAATTTCGGAGCAGTCACGACGAGAGCGGCTTAGCTTCCTCACCTGATGATGGCGGCCAGCTGGACCACAGAAATATTGTGTTCAGATGACAGAATGATCCGGCTGGAAACCCGTGAAGCATTTGACCAATTTTGTACATAATCAGGCATCTATTTTTCACAAAACGATATAAAAGATTGAAGGTTAACATATTTCAGCTACAGAAGTTAGTCTTATTTTGAACGTTTTTATCCTTCAATATCAATCGCGAATTGAAGAAAAAATTTTCCCTTAACAATAAAAAGAAAATTTTCAAACTCAGAGGAATCAAATTCGAGTACAACAGAAAAGTTTGCCAAAGAAGCGCAGAAATTTTACGAAACATGTTTGTCGAAGAGTGGTCTGAAACGAATTTCACAGGAAATAAGTTTTCATTGATGTTTTTTGACTTCATCACTGGTAAATTAGCCAGATATTGAAATTTGTGTTGAGTTCTTATTGAAAGAAATGCCTGGTATTAAAATCGATGACATTTGTTTGTCTGAAGATATTAGAAGGCTGAATATAAACATTTAAATACTGATAAATGAATACAATGGGAAAATCAACAGGTAAAAATTGCAATATTTTAAACATGACTGCGTCTCAGCAACGGTTACAGGATAGCAAATTAATAATCAGCCAACCAGTTGCAATAGAAATTGATAAAAGGTGGGTATAAGTATTCAATCATTTCAAAAATGAACACATTCATTATGAAAATTTAATTATTCTTGTTGAATTTTTGTTTTGCTGCACCATATATATATATATATATATATATATATATATATATATATATATATATATATATATATATATATATATATTGATAAATTAAAACAATGGGAAAATCAACAGGTAGAAATTGATCAAAGGTGGGTGGAAGTATTTAATCATTACAAAAATGAACACATTCATTACGAGAATTTAATTATTCTTGTTGAACTTTCGTTGTGCTGCCCTGGAACAAATGCAGCATTTGAAAGAGTTTTTTCAATTGGGACTGACTTTTGGACAACTGAGAAGTCAAGATGGAATGCTGATACTCTAGCTGCAGCATTTACCGTAATATTCAATAAGAAGGATATTTCTTGCTCCGAAATTTCCAATATATTGTTAGAAAACGATACTCTGACAAGAAATAGTCATTCAGTGAAAAAATACTCATCAATTAAGCAATTAAAAAGGATATAATTAGTGTATTTTTGTTTTAATTAATAAAATGTTTAATTTATTTACATTGTACTTTTTTTCTTTATTTTTTCCGTCCATCTTTTCATTGTCAAAAAATTGGTCACTTTATATTCGCTCTCATACAATATCGTATTCAGAAACATAGCTTGCCGGCCGGTTGGCGTGCTGCTGTCTCGGTGTATAACAATAGTCTATCGGAGTGTCGTGACTGTATATGTTAGACAGTGGTACAACTATTTATCATCTTTTAAACAATTCATATAGAGCAGCCTGTACTTTTCACTGGCGTGCTAAACCAGCTCTACCCCTCTGCTGTTTGATAGCTTGTGTGCAATAATTTAGAATTTAACATTGACGGAGTGTAAAGATTTTGACGTGCAATTTGCTTCGAAAATTCTCCTAGAAAAACGGTTCTTTATGTGTTACCTCGTTAAAATATCACTGTACACCTTCATGTGTAACCAGTTATTTTAGAGTTCTGAGGCTCAGACAGTCTGCTGCCTACGCGAGCAGTACGCGGCCGACCGCACAGTCCGTCCGTCGTGTGCAAATAGGGCAGGGACAAGCACGGTAATACACTTGACCGGCGCTCGTGGCGAATGAGTCAGCCGCAGTGCAGGGAGCATGAGCACAACTCCCGACGACAGCCTCCTGTTCCTTTTATTCCCAGTTTTTTCCAGGCAGCGTTTACATATTTATGAGTAACAATTAAACACCGTCGTTAGGAAGCGTATCGATTGATAACGACTCGACTGATTTGGCTATATTTTAAATCAGTTCATAATGGTCTGACTGAGGTTCTTAAAGAACGAAACACTGAAGTAGAAAGATTCGCTAAAAAAAATCTTGTCCCAAATATTTCAAAGAGCGAGGTTCTGGTTTCTGGTAGCCAACAATTATGTCTGTAAAATTTGGTGCTGAGCGGTTGAACGGTTCAACCTAAAATTTTGTTTGTATAGCTTTTTGACTTAACTGCGGGATCATCAGTCCCTAAACTTACAAACTACTTATGAACTAGCTAACACTAAGGGCGGCACAAATATCCATGCCCGAGGGGGGGGATTCGAACCCCCGACCGTAGTGACCGTGTAGACCGTTACATACAGACAGATATCGTCAAATCGCATTTAGTTTTGCAAATATCTCGGCAACGATGCAAGATATGAAAAAAAAAACCATAATAGAGCGAAGTTGTAGAGAATTTTCCCCCTACAAATTAGGTTATTCAATTTTTGCAGTTACAATTATATTAGAAACGGCTTTTTTTGTATTACTACCGTACGTTTTGTCCGAAAAATTTGAAAAAGGGAGGTTCTGGTCTCTGGTGGCCTACAATTATGTCTGTAAAATTTGGCGCTGATCGGTTGAACGGTTCGTCTTAAAAAGTGGGAACACGTTACGAACAGACAGACAGACATACATAAAAAAATCGCCGTTATTTTTGCAAATGTCTCTGAAACGATACGAGATATGAAAAAACCATAACAGAGCAAAGTTGTAGAGAATTTTCTCCTCTACAAATTCGGTTATTCAAATTTCGTGTCAGATGAATAGTTAAGCCGTTATTTTCATTTAAATTTCGAGCTGTCAAAAGACGATCGCTACGGCCCACTTTTAGTGTAACTAAAGTGGTCCAAAACTTGAAAGTGCATTTTTGTATACCCAAACAATCATCGATATTCGTAATTCTTTACTTGTTCGTTATGGTACTGGAAACGTTTTCAGGAAAAAATCTGGACAAACTGTAAAAAAGAATCTTAGTTATCAGCACAGGTAAGATAGATGGTGGAATATGAAGAAGATGACAAAGATCGGTAGATTTCAACTGTGACGAAGAAACTGAAGCGAAACGGAAATATCTGACAAATGCAGCTGTCATTAATAGATGATGAGTGTAGGAAAAAGTGGAAGAGGGTTACCTGAGTTTCAAGAAGAAAAGTAAATTGGGAATCGTTTCTGCAGGCTGAAAAACATGCAAAGCCAAGAGACGAACTGATATCCTTCGTTGATAGTGTTCCAGAAGACGGATATGTAGAAACAGATATTTCAGTAACATTCCTCCGGCAGCATCATTGGAAAACCCGAAATAGACCTTTCAGCATGAATGGAAGAAATTATGGCACAAACAAATATAGCAGAAAATAATGGTGAAACTCGATCTCTAACAGTACAGAAAAGAAAACGTAGTTAAGTTCATTGTATAGATATTGTAATATTCTATAAACAGACAGAAGTAGGCTGAACACGTTATGACAATAACACGTTTTAATTCAAATTAGAACAGATAAAAGGACATTACCTCTAGTTTATAAGACAAAATAAATGTAACATTCCTTTTGATAATGAAATAATCTCTGGACAGTGCGACAACATAAGTCATCAAGTGAAACTAGTAGTCCACCAACCAACACACTATTTGTCACTATTACAAAGTAACGTCGACTCACCAAGTCTTGAAAATGCAACAAAAAATATCACTTTTTCTACTTTTATCTTAGTGTCAAATACAATTTTTCTTCTGAGTTTCTTAGGCACGATGGAATTATATCATCTTGAATATAACTCCGTACAAAACTAATTTTTATGCACAATAGCTCATGAATATGTTTTCATCAGTTAATATTTGTTTTTAATCAACACTGTGTAACTTGCCTCTACAGTTTGTAAAAAAAAATGTTCAAATGTTTGTTAAGCTTATGGGACTTAACTACGGGGTCATCAGTCCCTAAACTTACAAACTACTTATCAACTACTTACTAACTAGGACGGCACAAATATCCATGCCCGAGGGGGGATTCGAACCCCCGACCGTAGTGGCCGTGCGGACCGTGACTGGAGCGCCTCAGTCTCCTCGGCCACCGCGGCCGGCTACAGTTTGTAATCAGTCCTTTTAAATACGGAAAAAAATGGATACGGATTATGAGTAGTCTGGTAAAGTGATTTAAATTTAAATTATTAATTTCAGTATTAAAGAGTTATTAATCTACAAATACAAGCGACAATTTAAAGAGGGGAAAGTAATAACTTGTTGATATTTTAGAGTAGCTATATACCAAAGTCTGATAATGTTAGATTCATTGTCTCACTGATGTCTCATATGGGATCGCGCCTGATAATGAATTCTTTATTCCTGTGAAAATTTGTCTTGTGTGATTTAAAGTCTGTAAACATATTATAAGTTTCCGCAGAATTTCGTTTCAGTCTACGTGGTGTTGCCACTAACTGCGGGACCTCTTTGATGGTAAGTTACGCAGTGTCTGTATATTTGCTAGGACCCTGAAGTGGAGCAAAAGTTTTAATTAAGAATATAGACTTTAATCTCAAAGGTTGACAGATTCAGAAAGTGACAACTTTACTTTAATTTGAATATTACGCGAAGAAGCATCAGCGGCTTTCAGTTGTCTGCGTTAGCTGCTTTTCGCCGAGTAAAATGCGAGGCTGGAACTTAAATAGTGACAACAGTGCTGTGGAGACGCTATGCAATGGTATCTACTATTGTCGCTGATAGCACACGTTGTCGACATACCTACCTTACCTCCGAACAAATGGACTCGCCCGTCCGACGTCACCGGCATGCGCACCATCGAGGGTAACTCAGTCATTTGTGAGCGAGCTATCTAACGTAACGGTGTCACTAAATTTTCGAAACAGGAAGAACGGAGTTGGATCAAGACTGAAATTGCCAGAGGTCGTACAACACGACAGTGTCATGAAGGTCTTCGAGGCGTGCGGGAAATGGGCATTGCCGTAGCGTACAGTGGCACGTTGGATAACAGCAAACTCTTTCTCCACGGCAGACCGTCACTGCACGTATTACTGTCCGTTTTTGGAGCATCAACTGCGACCAGCTTTGAGAAAGAAGCGGCAACACTTTCTGCGCAATTCAGCCATCATTTTGCACGACAATGCGCGGGCGCATACAGCGCAAGCTGTGGCTGCTCTGTTCGGTTGATGGGATTGGGAAGTTCTGTACCATCCACCATACTCCCCGAAATGAAGTCCTTGTGACTTTTATTTTATCCCAAAGATGAAGAAACCACTTCGTGACATTCGCTTCAGAAATGCTCCAGAGATTCGACAGGCTGTAGACCGCTCCATTCGCACCATCAACAGAACGGGCTCTGCTAACGGTATACTACGCCTTCCACATCGCTGGCAAAAGGTTCTACTTTGAAAGACAGTAATAGGTGCAAACATGTTACGCTTTTGTACCGGTTATGAATAAATAGCTGCCACTATTTTATGTTCCAGCCTTCGTATAACTCTGACTGCAACTTACCATGCGTGCTAGCCGGATTTAGATTCGAAGCTTCGAAAACGACCTTACTCAAAAGTGATGACAATTCGTTCTTACACATTCCACTAAACAAGGAAACGTTGTCTATTTGAAGTTTTTTGTTGTGTAGTTTTCAGCCATAGGACCGTTTTGCACAAACTGTACTGCAAACCCATATAGACTACGGAGCAATTTTTTAAGAAATTAATATTTATCGACAAAATGACAGTTTAATTGAACTGCACAACATTGTGTTGATCTCCGGTGAGTTTTCTACACACATTTTCGCCCCTTAGGTTCAAATGTTCAAATGTTTGTAAATCTTATGGGACTTAACTACGGGGTCATCAGTCCCTAGACTTACAAACTACTTATGAACTACTTACGAACTAGGACGGCACAAATATCCATGCCCGAGGGGGGATTCGAACCCCCGACCGTAGTGGCCGTGCAGACCGTGACTGAAGCGCCTCAGTCCCCTCGGCCACCGCGGCCGGCGCCCCTTAGGTACAAAAGAATAATTACAAGCTTCAAGCGAGACTTCATAATATACGCACGATAGGAGACAGCACAGGATATACTTTTATATTAAGGAGTTAACAGCTGTCGTCTTTTCCCGGTATGTAACAATAAAACGTTATCACCTTCCTCTCCCAATAACAGCGCAGTAAACGTGATTTAATTACCGGATATGTCGCCTCCCGCAGTTCTTTCAAGCGACCGCACTGTTTGTCTGCCGTTGCATTTGCGTTTGCCGTCTGCAGTTGCGAATGGGTGCTTTCACCGTGTTCGGAAATGCACCTTAAAATTCATAATTTTTAATTGACTATCGATCATAACTAACTTTAGGAGCAATATTTCTGGAAGATTCTTATTATATTTTGTACGTTATGCGTTTTGTGTCTCGTTTCCGTCGTAGGTGTCGGTGGCCGAGTAGGAAGACCGGCACAGGAATAAAGGTAGCACGCTTGTTCAGGTACGGAGGTGAGCAGCCAGTGGGACAGCAGAAACTAGAAACACTAGAGTAAATTAGAACGAGATATATATTGCACAGAATTTATACAATACTTAACTTTTACATAGATCAGTACTGCAGAATGCTGATACATAGTTAAGCTAGAGGCCTGCCTAGTGCCTAACCGATAGCCAAGTCTTCACCGGTGCCTATCTGAATACGAAGTGTTATCTGGTTCCTATCTCAGTCCCAAGTGAACGATGTCGTTCAGTGGTGGCCATGAGTGGAGTTGTAGCAGAGGGCGCTCGTGGCTGACGTCGTAAGAACGCTGCGCCGTGCGTGCATGGCGGCGCGCGGCGAAAGTAGGTGGCGCGCACTTTGGACTTGTGCGACACCACAATGCTCCCGGCATGGAAAATATTGAATGTTTCACCTAAAGTGAAATAAAAATACAACTATTTTTTTAACTTGTTCGGCACATTTTGAGTGATTACTAGTCTAACTGGCTCTAGTATGTAAGATCCCAAGTAAAATAAATTTTATACTCCGCAAACCACGGAGGGTACATTGCAACAGGAAGCATGACATTTAAAAATTGAAGTAGGCATATAGGGTGGGGGAGAAGCTGTACAGTGAGGTGCAGGAGCAGAGGGCAACAGGGGATGGGGAACGGAAGATTTTAATAAACACGTAACGTAGCATATGCTACTGTGAATTACACACAAATTCGTTCGTATACGGATAAGGGGAGGAGGAGATGCACAGAGACAAGGGATATCGATAGAGGGTGTGAAAGAGGAGGTCACGAGCATAGCTTGTAATATTAAGTATTTGAAGTATGTTCTTTCGTGAATAAAAAAAAAATTGCTAAAAGCATGTTTATTATACCCATATCTGACAATGAATGTGACACCTTCTCACCTAATGTCAAAAAAATACTGCGTTTGTGTATATCTTTATTAAACTAATATGTAGCCTTCCTTGTCGACGCTATTCTTCCTGAAGATGGTCTAATAATCAGAAATATACTTCGAAATAAAAAAAATAGTAGAAGAATAACATTTTGTTTTCAGCGTTAAATACTTGGTTCATGTACAGGATGTATCAGACCTACGTTTTAAAAATTTGTTGTAGAGAGAACGTAGTAGATAAAGTTTTGATGAAGAATCCATATGCGGAAATGCCATCCTATACAATATCTCGGTCTTCGATTCTGTCAAGCAAATGTCTTGTAATGCAAGTTCTTTGGGAGGAGGTGTTACGGAACAAAACATGTCTGGTAAAATGAACCCCAAAATGCATAGCTTAAGAGCTATGAGTACTTGACCAGTAGAAATGTCTTTCACATGATCGAAAATGAAAACCGTTCGTAGGGTCGTTGAGATACATTTCCAGATATGACTTCCTTGTCAAACCACCCGCCTCCGTCGATTATTAGAACCAGGCTCGGTGGCTCAGCCCGCTCGGTCAGAGGGCTCAACGACTTTTATAATAATAATAATAATAATAAAGAAGAACTGAGCCAAATACTCAACGAACAACCTAGAGCGAACAAGAACAAACGACTGCAAAGCATCGATCTACTTGAAGAAAAAAAAGGCCAGCGATACAATAAAAAAACTGTCATCCAAATATTAAAAAACAATTCCAAGTTTTTGTAGGATTTTTTAAATTTTTTCTTGTTTTTGCGCTTAGCCGGTGAACAGTAAAGCTGTTACGAAAAAACATCCCATGAATTTGGACAGAAGTATACAAATGTGTGGTGTCGCACAAGTCCAAAGTGCGCACCGCCTACTTTCGCCGCGCGCCGCCATGCACGCACGGCGCGGCGTTATTACGACGACAGCCACGAGCGCCCTCTGCGGCAACTCCGCTCGTGGCCACCAGTGCACGACATCGTGCACTTGGGACTGAGTTAGGAACCAGTAAAGACTTCGGAATCCGATAGGCACCAGTGAAGACTTGGCTATCAGTTAGGCACTAGGCAGGACTCTAGCTCAACTATGTATCAACATTCTGCAGTACTATGTAAAAGTTAAGTATTGTATAAATTCTGTGCAATATACATCTCGTTCTAATTTACTCTAGTGTTTCTAGTTTCTGGCTGCTCCTCTCCGTACCTGCACCAGCGTGCTATCTTTATTCCTGTGTCGGTCTCATTCCACTCGGCCACCGACACCTACGACGGAAACGAGACACAAAAGCGGCGACGAGGCTGGGACACAAAAGTGGCGACGAGGAGCGATAGACGAACCTTGGACCAGCCCGCTTATAGCAGCCAGACAGCAGCAGTCGGAGCACGCAGAAATTGCTCCCACCCGCCCATCCTTATTATAAGATTTTTGGGGGAACAATATTGTTACGTGTTTTGTGGATTTTTTGTTGTTGCAGAGCGTCCTCTTTCATATTGCATTTGTGTTTTATTATAAGTTACTTGTATACGCGGCGCCTAATCGGTCAGCATGGCCACTATCCCGAACCCAAACTTAATGGAAATTATTCAGTTACAGACGGCGCAAATAACACAACTCCTACAGGCTGTGGCCCAGCTCACAGCGCAAGCAGCTAACCAACAACAACAGCCGCCGCTTCAGCAGCCCACACCTGCCGCCGCAACGCTGCCTACGTTTCGCCAGTACAACGAACGTGAGGAAGAATGGAGCGACTACTTCGCACAGTTTCAAGAACTCGTCGCGGCTCATCAAATTACAGATCAGAAAGTGAAGCATCTGCTATTATCTGTGGTGGGCACCAACACCTTCGTGTTACTGAAAAAACTTTTCCCCGACGTATCTCCTCGTATATGTAGACTTTGAACAAATAGTAGAGGCACTAAATGCTCATTATGAGAGAAAAGTTTTCGTAGCTGCGGCACGGTACCGATTTTTCAGACTTAAAAAATTACCGCAGCAGCCACACCAAGAGTGGATTACGGAATTGAAGGGCTTAACGCGCAAATGTAAATTTACTTGCTCTTGTAGACTTTCGTATAGTGACGTGATGTTGAGGGATGCGATTACGCAGAATATTCAGGACCCCAGAATTAGAGCAGCAATTCTGAAACAGTCTGACCCCTCATTAGACAGTGTACTGCAGCTTATAGATGCGCATGATACTTTTGACTTAGCAGATGTAGAAATGCAAAGCCACAGTGTTAATTCAGTGCGCCGCAACGGTCGCTTTCCTAGCCGTAGTTCTCAATGTAGCACTAGTGATTCTTACAATAGTACAGGCCGTGCTGAACAGACAGTGAACAGTACCAGTGTAAAAGTGCGACACAAAGGTCGCCCCGTCGTGTTAGAAACAGTGATTTGAATAACGGGCGCCAACGCTCATTTCAGAAAAATGTACGTAAATCTTGCCCCCAGTGTGTGTCTCGCCACAAGCGTGCTCATTGCCCTAGTCGCAACGCAACCTGTTATCAATGTGGCAAATCAGGACATGTACAGTCTGTGTGTATGCAAATTAAAAACTCAAAGAACGGTACCGTTAGAAACAGTGCTTCGCAGAGTGCGAGAACAGTTCATTCTGTAAATGTGATACGGGCTGTGGAATTGAACAGTGCTTTCCTTGGATCTCAATTGCAAGAAAGTAGTTCTGCGCCTATGGCAAAACTATATAGTGCACCACGTAGCAAGCGCCGACGAGCGCGTAAAACAGTGCAACGGAAAAGGGTTCGGGACAAGCAAAATGACTATGAACAGTGCATTCCTGTAGTGAAAATAGTGCCTTCTGCAACTGCTCCTTGTAATAGTGCCCAGTACTGTGTAGCTAGTGACAGTAGACATCAAGTAGCTACTCAAAAGTGTAGTGCAGTAGTTAGTACATCTGGAGTAGCTTCGCATGCTTGCGCGGACGCCGATCCGGCGGTAGTGCCATCTAGTGACAGTGTTGTTAATCCGCTGCGTGCCGAGTCTGCGCCGCTTACTTCACTACGCGGCCCGCGCAAGCGCAGTAAACAAACCGTAGCAGACGTTGCCCACATTCGCGCACATGTCGAGCGCCGCAAGCAAAAACTGTTTGTGACTCTCTTCATAGAAAATAAGACGGTGCAATTTCAGCTTGATACTGGTTCCGCTGTCACATTAATAAATAAAGATACTTATGAACTTCTGGGTTCGCCAAAATTGTCGCCGTCACAGCAAGTGTTAACAGTGTACACAGGACAAAATATTCCTGTGCTAGGTACATGTAGCCTGCCCGCCTCTTTTCAAGGTGTAACAAAAACAGTTGCTTTTGTAGTTCTTCAGGCCAAATCGACACAGAACATTTTTGGACTAGATGCTTTTGACTTGTTTGGTTTATCAAGTCAAAGAGATGTGCTTCAAATTTCGTCAATAGTGCCTCAGGATAAAATCAATGCATTGTGTGACAAATATAGTGACTTGTTTTCGCCGGAACTAGGTTGTGCAAAAGACTTCGTGGCACATGTAACTTTAAAAGAATCTGCAGTTCCAAAATTTCGTAAAGCTAGACCAGTGCCTATCGCCTTGCGTGATACAGTTGCCGAAGAAAAACGTTGGCAAGATAGTGGGGTGATTTCTCCTGTTTCTGCGAGTCAGTGGGCCTCGCCTATAGTAATTATACCCAAGCCGTCAGGAAAACTTCGTCTCTGTGCGGACTTCAAATCAACAGTGAACAGTCAAACAATTGTAGACACTTATCCCCTGCCCAGACCTGACGAACTAATGGACAAATTAGGGCAGTCTCGTTTCTTTTCTAAGATTGATTTAGCAGAGGCATACTTACGGATTCCACTTGATGACGACTCAAAAAAGGTTTTGCGTCATTAATACTCACATGGGCCTTTTTCACTTTCAACGCCTACCCTTTGGCAGTTCTTCCGCCCCCGCTATTTTTCAGCGCTTTTTGGAACAGCTGACAGTTTCTGTACCGTGTTGGTCGAATTACTTAGATGATATTGTCGTATCCGGACGTACAGTTGAAGAACATTTAGCAAACCTGGAGTGCCTTTTCAAAGTGTTGACTGCAGCAGGTCTACGTTGTAATAAAGCAAAGTGTTCGTTTTTTCAAACTGAAATAGAGTACCTAGGCCATGTGATTAATGCCCAAGGAATACATCCCTTACAGTCACATCTTCGAGCAATCAAAGACTTGCCTCCTACTAAGAATGTGCATGAATTGCAAGCAGTAATGGGAAAGCTTAACTATTATTTCAGATTTATTCCCAATGCCTCTCAGATTGCAGCTCCACTGCATCACTTACGTAGGAAAAATGTTCCTTTTGTATGGTCCAAAGATTGCCAAGTTGCTTTTGACAAATTAAAGTCTGCACTACTCAGTGATGCATGTTTGATTGCCTTTGACCCACAGAAGCCTGTAGTGCTAGCAGTTGATGCCTCGTCGTACGGTCTGGGTGCAGTTCTGTCGCATCGTATTGGTTCTCACGATCGTCCTATTGCCTTTGCGTCCAAGCTTCTGACGCCAACGCAACAGAATTACAGTCAGATAGAAAAGGAGGCCTTAGCAATCATTTACGGCGTCACAAAGTTTCATCATTATCTCTATGGTAGAAAATTCTATTTGTTGACAGATCACAAGCCTCTCACGTCGTTGTTCTCACCCACAAAGCCAATTCCGCCACGTACGGCACAAAAGCTTCAGAGATGGTCCTTGATATTGTCTAATTATCAGTATGAGATTTTGTACCGACCTACCACTAAACACGCCAACGCGGACACACTTTCCCGACTTCCGGTTGGCCAGGATGTGTCATTTGATTCTTCAGAAATGGCATGTTGTCAGATAGACTCCAGAGATGCTTCCGCTGTTGCAGACTTTCCTTTAAACTCCCGTCGGGTTGCACAGGAAACAGCTGCGGATGCAGACCTAAGTGTGGTAGCACGTTTTGTTCGCTCTGGGTGGCCTGCCAGAGCCAAAGACATTCAACGGCCTCTGGTTCGACGTTATTTTGCACAACGTCATGCATTATCTTTAAGTCAGGGTGTACTGTTGTTACATACGGACAACGACCAAACAAGAGTGATTGTTCCTCGTTCCCTGCAACGTGAAGTGTTACGCCTCCTGCATCAAGGACATTGGGGTATTGTTAGGACAAAGCAATTGGCCAGATGTCATTGTACCTGGGTTGGAATGGACGCTCAGATAGAGAACATGACGTCACAGTGTACTGTTTGTGCGGAGCATCAGGCGGCTCCTCCGCAACGTTTTTCAGACTGGCCACGCCCCAAGGGACCATGGCAACGTTTACACATTGACTTTGCCGGACCTTTCTGGAATACGCGATGGTTAATTGTTGTAGACGCTTTCAGCTAGTTTCCTTTCGTGATTGCCATGAACTCAACGACGGCTTCTAGTACAATCAGTGCCTTAACATCAGTGTTTTGCATCGAAGGCTTGCCTGAATCTATCGTCAGTGACAGTGGACCTCAGTTTGTTAGTGCGGAATTTCAACAGTTTTGTTGTGTGAATGGCATTCAGCATATTACCACCGCACCTTTTCATCCTCAATCCAATGGTGAAGCAGAACGTTTCGTTCGAACATTCAAGTCTCACATGGACAAGATGAAAGGTCAGCACTCCAGGCAGAAAGCTCTTCAAATTTTCCTGTCTACGTATCGGTGCATGCCACGTGACGGCCCGTCTCCTGCCGAGCTGCTACACGGCCGCCGTCACCGCACTCTCCTTCACCTGCTGCAGCCTCCCACGCACCGAGTCGGTTCGTATGGCGCTACGCGTTTTCAGGTTTCCACGCCGGTGCTGTACAGGGTATTTGCTGGAAACAAGAAACTATGGATGCCGGGCACCATTCAGCGCGTGCTTGGTCGCAATATGTATGTCGTACGTTCTTCCACAGGGTCGGAGCTGCGGCGCCACGCAAACCAATTGCGCTTGCACAGGCCGCGCGATCCTGTCTCCGGTTTCTTGATTCCAGACCCAGTTCACCGCCAGGGAGCACAGCCACATCGCTCGCCGCCGGGCCCAGCTTCCCCGGGCTACGAGCTCCCGATGGATGTCGACGCGCCTCCTACGCAGTCGGCCCCGCCGCCTCCGTCGCCGCCGCAGATGACAGCGTCACCGAGAGGGACTCCGGGACCGTGCGGGCCCCCCCAGCTTGGGCCACGCACCTCAGAAGATGACCTGCTCCCTCTGGGCGGGGGTGTGCGCCCTTCCTCAGGTTTCGCCGGGTTTCCTGGAGGATCGCAAGGCGGATGCCGGGGCGCGGACGGCGTCTCGATCCCAGCCTCAGCTACGACGCCCGTCCCACCAGTAACGCCCCCGCCCAGGCCCTCCTCCCAGTGCCGTCGCCGTGGCCCTCAGCCCTACGCCACGACGGCGCGGCGGTTTGGGGGGGAGGGTTGTGGTGTCGCACAAGTCCAAAGTGCGCGCCACCTACTTTCGCCGCGCGCCGCCATGCACGCACGACGACAGCCACGAGCGCCCTCTGCGGCAACTCCGCTCGTGGCCACCAGTGAACGACATCGTGCACTTGGGACTGAGTTAGGAACCAGTAAAGACTTCGGAATCCGATAGGCACCAGTGAAGACTTGGCTATCAGTTAGGCACTAGGCAGGACTCTAGCTCAACTATGTATCAACATTCTGCAGTACTATGTAAAAGTTAAGTATTGTATAAATTCTGTGCAATATACATCTCGTTCTAATTTACTCTAGTGTTTCTAGTTTCTGGCTGCTCCTCTCCGTACCTGCACCAGCGTGCTATCTTTATTCCTGTGTCGGTCTCATTCCACTCGGCCACCGACACCTACGACGGAAACGAGACACAAAAGCGGCGACGAGGCTGGGACACAAAAAAATGTAACCTTGACCTTATTAAAGACGCCCTAGTGATTTCAAATATTCTCCATTACCCTGACTTGTCAAAAGATTTTAGTTTCGCTACTGAGTCGTTACATTATGGATTAGGCTGTTGTTTGTTTCAACTAGAAGAAAGGGATGTAAAGTGAAGTAAAAATGAACGGTTTTACCAAAAGAGTTTTATCCCCTCGTCAGAGAGCTTACACAACAACAAAATTAGAGGCACTAGCAATAGTTAGAGCCTTAAAAAATTCCAGTGCTACCTCGCTGGTAAACATTTAAAAATATCCTGTGACTATCAGGCTCTAAGCTTCTTAATAGCATGCAAACTATTACACAAAAAGATAATCCGATGGGCTCCAACTTTAAAAGATTATCGCTTTGAAATTATTTAAATTAACGGAAAAGATAATTTCATAGCAGATGCTCTTAAGGCTTAGTCAAGATTTGCCAACATACAATGATTGATAGAAAACACATCAGATTTCAGACTAAATATTTTCTTGGCAGCCACTTCCATAGAGACAAATGATTATCATAAGGTACGTGAACCAAATAAGGCCCACCTAACGTTTGGGAATTTCGTATGCTGTATGTATAAGTGGTAATATTCCGAGATCGTACGTGCAACATCCAACAACTATATTCAGTTCAAAAATAAAATGGAAAGTTTATGTAATTAATATCATCACTTCAAAGAAAATGCTTAACCCCTGCAAGTGGGCCTTGTTAGGTAGGTATGCTGTATGTATAAGTGGTAATATTCCGAGATCGTACGTGCAACATCCTACAACTATATTCAGTTCAAAAATAAAATGGAAAGTTTATGTAATTAATATCATCACTTCAAAGAAAATGCTTAACCCCTGCAAGTGGGCCTTGTTAGGTAGGTATGCTGTATGTATAAGTGGTAATATTCCGAGATCGTACGTGCAACATCCTACAACTATATTCAGTTCAAAAATAAAATGGAAAGTTTATGTAATTAATATCATCACTTTAAAGAAAATGCTTAACCCCTGCAAGTGGGCCTTGTTAGGTAGGTATGCTGTATGTATAAGTGGTAATATTCCGAGATCGTACGTGCAACATCCAACAACTATATTCAGTTCAAAAATAAAATGGAAAGTTTATGTAATTAATATCATCACTTTAAAGAAAATGCTTAACCCCTGCAAGTGGGCCTTGTTAGGTAGGTATGCTGTATGTATAAGTGGTAATATTCCGAGATCGTACGTGCAACATCCTACAACTATATTCAGTTCAAAAATAAAATGGAAAGTTTATGTAATTAATATCATCACTTCAAAGAAAATGCTTAACCCCTGCAAGTGGGCCTTGTTAGGTAGGTATGCTGTATGTATAAGTGGTAATATTCCGAGATCGTACGTGCAACATCCAACAACTATATTCAGTTCAAAAATAAAATGGAAAGTTTATGTAATTAATATCATCACTTTAAAGAAAATGCTTAACCCCTGCAAGTGGGCCTTGTTAGGTAGGTATGCTGTATGTATAAGTGGTAATATTCCGAGATCGTACGTGCAACATCCTACAACTATATTCAGTTCAAAAATAAAATGGAAAGTTTATGTAATTAATATCATCACTTCAAAGAAAATGCTTAACCCCTGCAAGTGGGCCTTGTTAGGTAGGAGACCCTGTTCCTAATATGACTAATATGACACTTAGTTCAGATTAACATTCTGAGGCGTGTAAATAGCAGGAATACTGTTGGAATACACTGCAAGAGTTTTAATGTAATTTTATTTTCTACATAATTGGAATGAGATGACACATAGAATTTTATATTTACATTGTTTTACAAACGCTTCATACAAGACTATTGGTAACTTACTTACTGGTTATTAACTCTTAAGATTATTAAATTTAATCAGCAACCAACATTGTTCTGACAGCAGTAAGTTTTTTTATCGTAAGTTAATAGGAACATAAGTCTAAACATTACAGTTTCTATGATGGGCCTTATTGGGAACAACCCGTTTAAATCGCGTGTGTGTTTATTGTTTAAAAAGGAACACTTTTTTTAAAGGTTATGCCACTACCATAATACAGCACAATTTTCAGTACACATATATATATTTACCAGTAGAAATGCTTGATGACCGAAGCGATTGCATTAGATGAAACGTACTGTGAAAATAAGAAGCAGCCCTCCTTCATAGAATGCCGTAGCACAACTGAAAGTAAAATGGCCGGCACGAGAGCGGATGCGGAAGTAGTTGTTGTCTTGTCCATTAGATGTGACAAGCTATCATTACCAACGACATTTACAGCTCTTTTCAAACTTTCTATGCTAGAAAATGAGAGTGGTCCTTATAAGGAACCGGGCCTTATTTGGTACATGTACCTTAATAAAAACAAGAGAAATCAAGGTTTTAGGTGTTCGTTTTTCGCGTTAAAGTCTGAAAAATGTGCGATGAGCCAGATACCCGATACTTAAGTGTGAAAAGCCGAGTAGTCATCGTGTTGATATAAATCACCGTCAACTCCCCTGGATGAACTCAAACATCGAAAGAACCACCGAAAATCCAAGCACATCTTTGAACATGTGGCTGGCTGACTCAGAGACAATAATGTGCATAACAACAGCGAGGAAGAGAAATGAAATATCCTCATCAGCCAATAACGCGTGCCGGCCGCGGTGGCCGAGGTGACTGAGGCGCTCCAGTCACGGTCAGCACGGCCACTACGGTCGGGGGTTCGAATCCCCCCTCGGGCATGGATATTTGTGCCGTCCTAGTTCGTAAGTAGTTCATAAGTAGTTTGTAAGTTTAGGGACTGATGACCCCGTAGTTAAGTCCCATAAGCTTAACAAACATTTGAACATTTTGAACAATAACGCGTAAGCAATGGAAAGTTTCACATTAGACGGAAAAACAATCAATACATAATTTGAACATAACGTCGGTCAGAAGTATTAGACAATATCTGGAAAATATATGGACAAAAACTGTGAATATATTCCTGCAAATCTTTATACAGAGTGCTCAGCCGCGAGGGAGTAGCCGAGCGGTCTGGAGGGCCACGTTGCTAATCGCGCGGCCTCCCGCGTCAAAGGTTCGAATCCTCCCTCGGCTTGAATGTTTGTGTTGTCTTTAGTTTAAGTTAGTTCATAAGTAGTTTGTAAGATTAGGGACTGATGACCCTGTAGTTAAGTGCCATAAGCTTCACAAACATTTGATTTTTGTCTTGCTCAGCCAAAATATCTCTGGAACAACAGATACTGTAAAACGACTTTCACCGGTATAAATGTAAGGCAGGGGTTCTTGAATTTAAAAAAATTTGAAACATTCTAAAACGAAAGCATGTGTGTTTTAACACATCAACAATGAATAGAATGATAGATCACATAAAAAATGTTGATTGCATCCCAAGACGCAATTACATCCCGAGACATCGGGAATCGAAGTTAACGCTTGAAATACGCGACACACGCGACTAGCGTGAGTCTTGCTTGAGTCTAGGGACGCACTAGCTGCGTACGTCGTGTTTTTGAAGCGTCGACTACACTTCGCAATATTTCTGGATGTAATTGCTACTTGCAATGCAAACAACGCCATTGTTTGTGTGATTTGTCATCCTATGGATTGTTGATGAAGTAATATAGGGTGTCCGTTTAAAGACACAAATTTGTGTTACAAACACATACGCTTTAGTTTTAGAATGTTTCAAAATATTTAAATTCATTAAATTCTTTGGTCGCATCAGCAGCGACTAACTATCGACTCTGAGCCAGAGAGAACCATGCAAAGCGAGCTATTACCACCCACATTCAGACAGCCATTAGATCCTCGCACGTCCACTTAGAAGTAAAACAAGTACACATTCTCACAGGGACAATAATAAATTATTAAAATAACAAAATCCTAACAATATTAATTAACATTTCAGAAACTAATATTTTAAAACATGAATGCTACTCCTCATGCCTTGAAAAGAGTAGGGTTGTAGTTTTAACAAAACGCTAATCTAGCGACATCAAATAAATTACGATTTTATAAAAATTATATGGAAGACGAAAGACGGTCGTCTTTCAAATTTAACACTCACATGCAGTAATTAGTTATACCTCAATCCCTTCTACATTTCTTTGTAAGACGCGAGTAGTCAAGACACCAACGTAACCAACCTTGGCGTAACATGTCAGAAGGTGACGCCGTCGTGTAAAGTGACAGGACACTTTACAATAAACATGGGTACGAGGAGACTTTTCCTACAACAAACACAGCAGAGTATGGCAGCAATAACAGCCCGGATGAAACTTTGCTAAATAACAGACATGCTTTGTAGCTCTTTGAGGTATGCAGTTGAGTTGTGGGAGAGAATAAATTACGATTCATGTATTATTGGAAGAGAACTCGTTCAGTGAGGAAGTGAACATCAGCTTTGTTCACGGCAAGGATCTTTTGTCAAAACATCTGTCTTGTTATTAATGTTTGTATCATTAATATTTGATAAAAAGAATAAGAATTTAAAAATACGTTGAAATTTAAAAGCTAGACATTTCGTGTGTCGAGTGTATAGTGGAAGACGTTCAATGGCTTATTATCTGAGAAGAGGAGTAAGATAGCTTTAACACTAACAGGCTAATTAACGTTTACATTATTATAATTCTATTTATTCATGCTTGATTATATCTAGAAAAGCGAAGTACTGGCAGAAGTAAAGTTGTGAAGCGGCATCGTGAGTCGTATCGGGATAGCACAGTCGGTAGTGCGCATGCCCGCGAAAGGCAAAGGCCCCAGGTTCGAGTCCCGGTTCCGGCACACAATTTTAATCTGCCAGGAAGTTTGATTATATCTGTTTGGATGATTTGAAAACAGGTTTGGGGTAGCCCGAAACTATTCGCTATTTAATTTAAAAAAGAGATTTTTTCCTCTTTGACTGTTGCTAAATCATTTGGTATACATTTGACCTGAATCATTCACGGTTTGCTGTTAAACGCAGAAAAGTCACAATTTCGCCAGTACCTTCCAATCATATGAAAACAGTATACAGGAAACGACTTTTTTAAAATTTGAGAGACAGCAGAGCGCACTTATTAGACAAAGGTTTGGCAACATGACGATGATGATCGTGTTGCATTTCCTGGTCGTGAGACACAAAATTGGGATCGTGTTCACCCTGCCTGGTGCAAGTCTTTTTAGTTGACGCCACTTCGGCGACTTGCGTGTCAATGACGATGAAATGATGATGAGGACGACACAACATCCAGTCCCCGAGCGGAGAATATCTACAAGCGACCGGGAATCGAACCCGGGCCTCTGCATGGTGAACCACCACGCTGTCTACTTTTTTTTTTTTCTTTCGTTCTTTCTTTCTTTCTTTCTTTAAGTAGCTCGATGCTTTGAGTCGTTTGATCATGGTCGTTCTAGGTTGTTAGTTGAGTATTTGGCTCACTAGACTACGGATGCAGAAAGTCTGACAAGAAACTCATGTCCGGAAATGTCTCTCAACGACCCTACGGATATTTTTTTATTTTCGATAATGTGAAAGAAATTTCTATTCGTCAAGTGCTCATAGCTCTTAAGGTATGGAGTCCATCAGACATTTTTATTTTTCTCGGTTTGGTCCGTAATATCTCCTCCCAAAATACGGAAACCAAAGAACTTGCATTACAAGACATTTGCTTCCAGTATCTGAGGGCGACACTTCCGGACGTGGCGTCTTTATCAAAACTTTATCTACTAAGTTCTCTCTACAATCTAACGAATTTTTAAAATGTTAGTATATGAACCAAGTATTTAAGGCTGAAAACAATTTGTTATTTTTCAACAATTTTTTTATTTCGAATTTTTTCAAATTATTAGACCATCTTCAGGAAGAATAGCGTCGACAAGGAACACTACTTATTAGGTTAGTAAACATGATAAACAAAGATATAAACAAACACATTATTTGTTTGATATCAGGTGATCAGTTGTCACATTAATCGTCACATATGGTGTATAAAAAACATGCTTCTTAGCATTTTTTTATTCACGAAAGAACATACTTAAAATACTTAATATTACTGTTTTACAAGCTATGCCCGTGACCTATATTTGTAACTGTCTAATGTAACACTGGTAACGTTTGCTGCACAGAAAACAAATTTTCTACATTACGATTTACGTACTGGAATATATTTAAAAGAGGTAAGGCAAATCAGTCAACAATCCGAAGACCTTCGAACTGACTTACGCAGCCAGTTATAGGGGGACCTACAGCTTCACGTGGGTTTCGAACCACGATGATAAACGATATATTTTACTTCAGCAACATTGCCAGAGGGCAAAGAAGTGGAATGTGACAGACCCTTGAATTCATAGTCTGACTACAACTGTGCTACCGAGCCACACTTAAGCGCGGGTTACATAATTAAATTACATTCTTTTACAATATTCAACTTGTTTTAACGCTACATTTTCCAGGTTAAACAAGGTATGAAAATAAATTGCGTAAGTTTGTGTAAGAGCTTTTGCTCGTTAGCTTGGTTTGTGATACACAATTATAAATAGAAATGTAATCGTTAATACAGTTTGTGGTAAGTAGCTGGTTTCATTCATCATGTGAAGCTTAATAGCTTAATAAATATTTTCTCATGCTCCTATTTTGAATTTTAAAGTTTGACAATTTTTACATATTCTTTCTCCGTCACGTTTCTCCTCTCACCTACGTTGTCTGTACTACTTTTATTTGTTCCAGCTCTTTCTGTATCGTGCTCTACACATTTTGGTAAGTAGCTTACTCAGCCCAAAGAACTATGTTTTGCAATGACCTGATTTAAATTTGTTAAATACTTTTTAAACCATTTGAACTACTCTATTATAGAAGATCTTTCGATGCAGTGCAGACTTCAATTGCGCCTTACTACTTGCAATGCTTACTCATTTTCTCTATTGCATTTCCAGAATTTCAGCACCTATTTATTCCTGAAGGAAGTAAGGTGAATGCTGATATTGTATTTGCAGCTCAGATTTTAAATAAGTTTATACAGACTGTGATAACATTACACCATGTTTGCCACCTTGCGCACCGAAAAATTATCCAACAATAATGAAATTCCTTGAGACATACATTGTCTCGTTATACCAAAGGTACTGAATATAAGGAAAGGCCTCTCCTTATATTCAGTACCTTGTAAAAATATTTCATTGCACATATCGAAACGTAATTATGAAGGCTCAGAAAATATACCAAAACAGTTTTTTTTATTTTTTTTATTATTATTATTTATTTAGTAAGTCATCCTATAACAAAACGCAGTACGAGTTTAAAAATAAAAGCAACTTCCACTGCTAGCGAATTTATTTATCGTTTTTTTTTCTTTTATATTTAATGTAAGAAGACAGTCATTTATTCGTAGATGATGCATTGTGAAGTTGACTTGCAAGCAGTATGACATGGCGTGCCGAACACAGTTTCTGTATGTACTCTTAGACAACAATTTTAAAATTATGATTTTCTAGGCGTCTGGAGCCTCAGTCATATGAAGTTTTTTAAAAGAGCTGACCGCCATTTGACTGAAAGTTTTGTTTATTGTCACTACCTGCTTTCGGCCAATTTCAAGTGCTGTACTATCATTAAAAAAATAAATAAATAAATAAAAAATAAACATTATTAGAATTAATATCAAGTAATATGAAATATAAATATAAAGCACGTTACAGTGGTATAAGTTCGTTACTAAGGATACCTATCTGACAACTTTTATGTAAGTAACTAACTTATACCACTGTAATGTGCTTTATATTTATATTTCATATTACTTTACATTAATTATAATAATGTTTTTTTTTTTTTTTTTTAAATGATAGCACAGCACTTGAAAATGTCTTAAGACCGAAACCAGGTAGTGACAATAAACAAAACTTTCAGTCAAACAGCGATCAGCTCTTTTAAAAAAATTAAAATTACTGAATGCGGGACGCTTTTTGCCATTTTGCGGGACATTTTCAGTAATTTTATTGTCTGGGACAATTGGCCGCCTTCCTCTTACATAAAATAGAATTTCTGTAATTGCAAAAGTTGATTGTTTTGATTAATTTGTTGGAGCTCTTTTCTAAATGTTGGATAATACGTAAGTTATTACGTTTTCTGCAAAGAGGGCAAACAGTAGGGTAATGTCTTTCTTTCTCTTTTGTTGTACCGTCAATTAGTCTAAGGATTATAGTCATTATTAGATGCATTGTATTTCATAAATGTAATTTATTTTGAATATTCTGTTTTGACATTAGTATGGATGTAATCACGGGATGGAAGACCGCATGCTTGTGTATTACGGGGTGTTGTGAACAGGATGATATTGCAGTGTGGGTCTGTTGTAGGTTTTCTGTGAATTTTGAAACAATGTCTACGTGTAATACGTGTAATATCTATTTTAAGGTCAAAGAATTTCGTGGATTTTTCGTTTAGGCCGGTATTACAATCTTAAATTATTGGACAAAGAATTGGACAAAGAAATATTGGACGTAGTGTAATGGGAATGTCGTCCAGTATTTCATCAAATCTGAGGCCTCGACTTATTGTTAGATTTGATCAATGAAATCGCTCGTCTTTGGCTTCCTGCAGTGAGAAATATGACCGCTCGGAGCGCTAGTAATAGTACAGCCTCCTTGCCACTACATCTGTGTTCTTTGGAGGCAAATGTTTGACATAGCGTTCGTACTCGTAAACATGGCTCCTAGTGAGGATTTCTTGCAGTGTTTTCCAGCAACAACAAAATTGATGCGGCGTTGTATAACATGCGACAAGCCAATTCACACTGTCCGTCACGTCAATACTCTTAGCCCAATGCCCTACGGTGAAAGTGAGGTTATGGCTGATGAGTTACAATTCGTGATGTAAAAAGTCGTAATATGCCATGGGAATTGAAGAAGTAACAGCTCTACCCCCCCCCCCCCCCGCATTTCTCTCTCTCTCCTCTCCCCCCCCCCCCCCCGTCTTTTTTTTTCAGTGCTATCACTCCACTGGAGTCATCAAAGCTGTGACTTGTTTCGTTGGGCGTGGGGTAAAATGGGGTGACCGGTACTAGAGTCTTCCTACTGAGCCAGAGTTTCCCTGACGATGAGAATTCCTTCATTCCTTCATCGCCCCCCCCCCCCCAGTCCAGCAGGCCATTCTGGATCAACACCGTCTGTAGAGAAGGCCTCCGTGTTGGCGTGCTACGTCACGCTGAGTAGGCCGCGATTGTGTAGCCCACTGGCCGGCCGATGGGGCGCAGCCCACCGCCTCACACCGGCCAGCCAGTGAGCTACGCGACCGCGGCCTACTCTGCATGACGTGGCACTCCAGCGCGGAGGCCTTCTCTACCGATGGTTTTGGCTGGATCCGCCCCTGGCCAAAGCGGACTTAATAATATATGATTTTGGTCAACTCGGTGTGCTATCTGCTGGGAAATGAAACAACATTCAAAACAACGACAGATGTCTGCAAGCGAAAATACATACATATAAACAAGTCAGCCAATTTTTGTAAATAAATAAATAGAGGCTATTTAATCAGCTATGGTTGCCCCCTTACATTGTTAGTAACGTCATAAACAACTTAGATTTCCCTCTTTGTCAGTGCTGACAGTTTCCATTTAAAACGTCATTTAATGAAACTTGCTCTATCAACTTACAATCTCATTCGTATACGCTGTTTTCGTCAGCCTTTTCCTGTTACTCTATTGCAAATTGTGAAGAATGGAGAGCTACAAAATAATTAGCAGTGAATTACGGCTCGTCTGTACTGCCGACGACATAAGAAAATAAAGTCCTTCCGTTCTTGGGTTAGTAGTCTAGGTATATGAACTGTAATTAAACTATTCTTTATACAGATTTCCTTTGGAAAACAAGGAGTTGCTAACCCAATGGGTACCCAGTATGAGGCTTGATAAGTGGAAGGGTAGAAAGTATAGTTACATATGCTCTTATCATTTTGAAGAAAAGTTATGGATGCTACCACCGATCTAAAGCGGCTCTGGCAAATTCCATTCCAACAATATTTTCGTTTCCTGAGAACCTACAGAAACTAAAACCTGCAAGGAGAGTACCAAGGAAACATCAAATTCTGGGGAGCTTGATAAATACGTAAAGTAATTCAAAGCATGAAACATCATTTGAATCATAGGCAAAATAAAGGTAATTAAAGATTTAAAAAAATACGCCTGTATTTATAGGGAAGATATGTTGGCAAATACAAACGATTAATGACATTATAGTAACATCAAATAATGCAGCAGTTCGACGATTGTGAACATTACACTCAGGATGCAGTAGTAAACGAGAAATGCTGTTCGCAATAGGAATTACTTTCCGAAATGCGTCGCCCAGAAATTAAGGAAAAATCGAGACTGGCAATGATTAATATGAAACCTATGGTTAGTGTTAGCAGACGCCCAGTATCCCCTGCCGTGACACTGACGTTCTGAAAGAGGGCGGCAACCTTTCCAATTGGCTTCAACTATAGCGGCGCTGTGGCCAGTCTATGTTGTTTATGTAGGTCTTTGGTAATCCCTCCTTCAACATTTCATCCTATGTCTTTGTCAAAGAATAGTACCAAAATTTCATCTAATTTTTTCGTACAATTCTTTGTCCAATAATTTGATAGTGTAATACTGGCCTAAGCTCCATGTTGAACTTCATGTATTTGCGATGTGAGTTCAGATGTTCTAGAAATGTGTTTGGTTTTTAATTGTCTTTTGGTGCTAGTGTGTAACCATCTTAAAATAATGATTGTATGATTCAGACTTTTGATTATTTGTTTCCAAGTTTGTACGTCTGAAATAAATTAGATTTCACCTCTCATTTGTGAAACAGTTGCTCCGCGGTCTCTGCAGAAAGTCACTACCTGCCATCTGCCAGCCTTTGGCAGTAGCTGGCTAGCGCGCGGTGGTAGAGCTGGGTTTGAACATGACTCGAACTGTTCGAACAATTTACGTCACGGTTCGGGAAATCTCGGGAAATGTTCGAACTTTCGATAACAACGCTATCTAGCAATGCTAGGAGGTACTATTTCTACGATTTAGAACGATGATATTCATAAATCGTTTCTGTACTGTGCAGTAAAATATTTATAACGAAGATAGGATGTCATTAATGTACTATGGGGTTAATAAGTGTGAAATTCCGACTATTGTAGCTTCTAGGTGCAGGTCATAAGTAAAAACAGTAGCGAATATAGGCTATAAGTAAACGATAGCGATTAAAAATTAAAGTGCTGCAATCTAGCGACTCCTGTTGATACTACGTACAGAGCAGTTCGTGCTCCGTTTATTCCAAGGTTGCAATTACAGTTTATTTTTTATATGACTTATTTCCGTTATTGGGTATTAAATTTCTAATGTTTTCCCTATTTCATCTCTTTTAATCTTGTTTTCATGGCGATTAAAAGGCGGTAACATTTTTATCTGTTACTATACTGTATTAAAAGGGAATGGAATGGTCATTTGCAACGTGTATCTTATATTAAACGTAATTTCTACTTATGAATGATTCACATTTTCCCTTTGAATGTTAGCCGTCAGTAATGAGGTGCAGTAGTTCTGTTCTAGTAGCAGATATTTTGTTTATCAATGGATCATATCTTGCAGTGAGAGCAGACACGTCACGTATGCACTGTTTTAAACAAAATATACAATTTTTCGTACTGTTGCTCTTCTTTTACTTTACATGTACTTGTACTTCCTTGAAATTAGTTCTGAGCAAAGTGATAGCCTGCTAGCTTCAAAATTTCCCGCGTATCGTTGGCAGATTAGCATGGTCAGTCATTTCTTATCTGAGTGTTCGAACAGTTCGATACTGTATCGAGTTCTCGGCGGTATCGGGAAATCCCGAGCATGTTCGAACGCGAGTATCATTTGCCCAGCCCTACGCGGTGGTTGCCCGCCTCCGTTTAACAAACGCCACCTTGATACAAGGCCTGTGCGTTGCCTGTCAAGAGGAGTCACAACACAAGCCAACTATTTGTCTTACGTAGCGTTGTGCTGAGTTTGGGAATACGTATACGTTGCACACTCTGTTTCAGAATGTTCTTAATGTTATTTATGTGATTCACAGACAAATTTCTTTTTAGTTTTTTTGGTAGTAGATATTTATGAACTGTTAGTAAGATATCTTACCGATACTGGAATCGGGCGATTCATATTAGGGGTTTTGTCTCATACCAGTTATAATCTGCACGGAAAAAAGATGTTCAAATGTTTGTAAATCTATAGGACCAAACTGCGTGGTCATCCGTCCGTAGCTTACAAACAACGTAAACTAAGGTAAACTAACCTAAAGACAAACACACACACACACACACACACACACACACACACACACACACACACACACACACACCAGGGAGGACTCGAACCTCCGACGGCGAGCAACCGCGCGCTCCGCAGCGAGGCGCTTTAGACCGCTTTTATTTATTTATTTATTTTGGCTCCCTTCTCCCCTACACACCGTCCTTACTCTCACCATGAACGCCTTCTTCGGCGAACTATTTTACGCTTTAGTCTGGAGGTTCAAATGTTCAAATGTTTGTTAAGCTTATGGGACTTAACTACGGGGTCATCAGTCCCTAAACTTACAAACTACTTATGAACTACTTACGAACTAGGACGGCACAAATATCCATGCCCGAGGGGGGATTCGAACCCCCGACCGTAGTGGCCGTGATGACCGTGACTGGAGCGCCTCAGTCACCTCGGCCACCGCGGCCGGCAGTCTGGAGGTACTGGCTTCTTCTGATCCATCGTGGAAATATGTAACTAAAATTCTTCTTCTTGGAAAATCACAACAAAAGAAACTTTTGCATGATTGGTCCACAGTATGTCTTGAAGACGAACGGCAAACTCATTTTCCTCAGTAGAGAGATTGTAGCAAAAGTGATAAATGAAACTCACTGCATTACACATCTGAGTAGACGAAGCCATATTTCAGAATGCTTCCCTCCGCGACTACAGTAAGAAACTTTATTTTTTTTAAAGTAGTCTGTTCGTCTTTGTAATTCCAAATATAAAAATAAACAGATATCAGTGTCTCTTCTATCCACACTTGCAAATAGAACATTGACCAAACTCAAATGCATAACTTCGTTTACATCGGTTCGTGCGTATAGAAATTATGAAATACTAGCTGCACGTTACCCACAAGTTCAGCGCTATTTTCCGCGTTCTAAAGTCACGTTCTCTTGGATGTGGTCACTCTGAAATGACAAGCAGAACTACTCCGCCCTGAAGGGAGTACAGGGTGTTTCAGGAGGAACAGAAAATATTCTAGGAGGTGGTAGTGCAGAAGAAAAAATTATATATAGACGAAGATTACTCACCAGGCGAAGGAGCACAGGTGTGACAGCATCACAAATAAATAAATGAATACACACACACACACACACACAAAAACGCAAGCTTTCGCAGCCCAGTTGCTTCTTCAGGCAGGAGGGAAGGAGAGGGAAAAGGAAATGATGAGGGTTTTAAGGAAGGGGGTAAGGAGCCATTCCAATCCCGGGAGAGGAAAGACTTACCTTGGGGGAAAAAATGGAGGGTAAACAAATGCACACACACCCACACATTCACACAGACACAAGTACACCTAGGCAGACATACTGAACATATTGCGTTCAATTTGACAGTATGTCTGCCTAGGTGTACTTGTGTCTGTGTGAATGTGTGGATGTGTGTGCATTTGTTTACCCTCCATTTTTTCCCCCAAGGTAAGTCTTTCCTCTCCCGGGATTGGAATGGCTCCTTACCCCCTTCCTTAAAATCCTCATCATTTCCTTTTCCGTCTCCTTCCCTTCTGCCTGAAGAAGCAACTGGGTTGCGAAAGCTTGCGTTTGTGTGTGTGTGTGTGTGTGTGTGTGTGTGTGTGTGTGTGTGTATTCATTTATTTATTTGTGATGCTGTCACACCTGTGCTCCTTCGCCTGGTGAGTAATCTTCGTCTACTTTTTATATTTAATTTTTCCTGCTAGGAATTTTTCGTCTTAATATATGAGACCAAGAGATTCGTATAGTAAGCAGATTCAAGTGGATTGGGTTACTGTTCTTATGGGAGATGAAAAGGCTTGCTCAGGATAGAGTAGGGTGGAGAGCTGCATCAAACCAGTCTCCGGACTGAAGACCATAACAACACACACACACACACACACACACACATATATATATGATCCTGCAGTTGTTATTCTTTCATATTCGCAGTTGATGTCATATATTCTGTGAATATGAAAGAAAAACAATTGCAGGATCAGAAGTGACGTCTATTCTCTGGAACATACGCCACAAGTGTATATATAATACTAGCTTAAACCCGCGGCTCCGCTCGCGTGTTGGTTGATTATCTATTTATCAGGAACGTAAGTAGTGTAGCTCCAATCACAGGTAAAAATGCACTCGTTTCGAAGAATCCGATCACGAAGTTCAAAAATAATGATTGTAATAATATCACAGATCGATCACTTGATGTAATTCGCGAAACGTTAAATCGATTTTTTTTAAAGAGATGTATTTAAAAAATTTCTTTTTTACTGCTTTATTTATTTATTCTTATATTTACTTATTCGTACGCTTATCCCTACAGAGAAAGAGCTGAAGACATTGTAGCACACATAGACCAAAGATATGGTCTGTGGCATCACGTTTCGCTGTATGTAACGTCGTTGCTATAGAGTCGCAAACGTCATCGCTAGCCTTCAGTCCGAATTTTTTTATACTTTGACGATTTTAAACCACCATATCTTCCACCCCCTTATAGCTATCGGCATGGAACTGGTATGATGTACAACGGGAGACTTCGGATAACAATTACACACCGACCATTCGTTTGCGATATGTAGTTTTCGCTGCAGAACGAAATATTAACACACACACACGTAGAATTTTATATACACCGATAACTTTCCATTCCAATATACTCCACCCTTTTATCATTATCAACACTCAAGCAACAATGTAACCAATAAAACAATTTTCAAAGAGTAAATATAATTTTCAAAGAGTAATTCTTGTTCCGCATTTCACGTTATATTCTTCAGATTGCTAAATATTTATCAGATGGCTATAAAACCGTGTCTAAAACCTTCATCAGGTATAAATTAGTAACGGTACAAATATTTAAGTCTCTGCGTCTTGTCGTTCGTACGTGATAAGCGTACACCGAACAGACATTCACCTTAATTAATATATATTGTTGCAGTTGGCCGGAACACACAACGTTTCATATGTTAACTGCAGCGTACCGCCTGCCATCTGTTGAGTGCATTTGCTACTACTTTCGTTGCAGTTTACGTACGCTATTTATACGTGGCAGTTCGAGCTTTGTCCACAAAATGGGGCTTTGTATGTAGATCCCATTCTACACAAAACGTGAATGTTTTTTCTTGCCATGGTACTTAGAGCATATTTTATTTAAAGTCTTCAATTTATATACATACTTCCTTCTTTTGTCACAACAAATGAAAATGAATGCGGCATAAACGCCAACATTCAAAATTCTTGTGTATGTAATTATATATCAGTTAAGCCGTTTTGGCAGTATCCAAGAATCTTTTTGTATATTCGAAAGTAAAAAAGATAAAAATAACAAAGAAAAAAAATTCACTATAGCAGGAGACGAACCATTGTCCAAAAAACGGATATTTATAAAATGACGCGTTAACCTTCGCGGCTAAACATGACATACCCTACAAAGCACTTCTGCTATTGTATTAGAAGCTTCTTACAACCGTTACGTATTTTCTATGGATATATTTCAAATAAATAACTTGTAATAAACATTTTGAAAAGTAGCCTATGTCCTAATCCAAGACATAAGAAATCTCTATATGAAATTTCATCTAAATCAGTGCTGTAGTTTTAGCGTGATGCGGTAACAAACATACAAACTTTCGCATTTATAATATGTATAGGATAATATGTAAAGCTTGCACTGCAACGGAAAAGCATTTCAAATGCTGTAAGTCCTGCCCTGAGGCCTTCAGTCCTGTCAGGGTTGCACAAAGAAAATGAAAACACACGAAACCATCTCACTGTACACAATAAACAATATCCTCTTTACTGTTCTTCCTTCTAGTAACTGTCGTGCTTTCCTTGTCGTTTTCTTTTCGTTCGTGTTATCCGACTGCCAAGTCGTCACATATATTTCATATATGTGATATGTCAAAAGATTCATGTCCGAGAGAAACGTACAAAAGTATATTTCATATGATAAGTACGTCGCGATTGTGCCATGTCTTGTCCAAAGATAAGTTACAAATTTAGGAAATCATTCAAAGTTACAGAAAAACTGAATTAACGGCAAGTTTGAGGATCCAGAGAGTGGCGATTTGTTTCGTGGTGGGGTATGATATACACCGCGGAACACTGGCGTTCGTTACTAGAATACGTTAATATCCGTGGCGTTCACTAAAGAACCATGAGAAACGTACAACATAAAGCCATAAAAAAACACATATTGTACAGTAAAACTTGTGAATAACGGACACAAATGGTGAAAATGAAACTATCCGCTTTTAAGAAGTGTCCGCTGTTACGAAAAGGATAAAATACGAAGTGGACCTTAACTAGCACGCCTTTGGCTCTTATTTGTTCATGCCACAAAAATAAAACCTCTTCTGAGGATATGAACCTTTTCTCATTCTTCTTCGAGATTTCATTGCGCTGCTTGACGCTTGACTGGAACAAAATGTTTCAATTTCTGATCTATCTGTTTTCCAATTAGTAATCGCACTCATACCGACGTTCAAATCTGCAGCAACTTTCACGGGTGGATCACCAGCATCAATTTTCTGCAAAGTGCGAAGCTTTTGTTACAACTAGATCATGTTCTTTTTTCGTTTCACGCCCGTAGTAACTTTCAGCATTTTTTAACGACACTCGATTCTTGGTTTTGGCCCCTTTATCTCTGGACATTTCAAAGCATGTAGCGTGAGCACGAAACTTCAAAACGAATACATACAGACGAACGACAACAAAAGACTCAAGACGCATTAGACAAAGCTTTTGACTTTTGAAACCAGGCTGTGGCAGCCATCGAATGAAAACATTCGATACAGCTGTCGCCTCTCCCCTGTCCTACCCAAGCCCACACTGCAACACAACAGTGCGTCTACTATTGAACGCTTGGCTTCGTCTGATGTACTGTCAACAGGCGGAAAGTGTTTGCCGCCTCACTCTCATCGTCTGTTTCTGCGCGGCATGGACCAATAATGTACGTACTGTACTTCCAAGAAGTTCCAATAGATGGCAATGCCATGAAACCACACGATACAAACAAGAAACACGCTAAATCTTCAAACAACACACTCTAGAATTGACGACACTCAGACTTTTGACGCGCTGTCCGTTATTTGGAAGTTTTGATTGTTGTTGGGGAACGTATTACGGTGTCCGTGTCCGTTATTGAGAATGTCCACTATTCGAAATAATTTTAGCATAAGGGCTAAAGTTGTTTTGCAGGGGAATTTTAAAATGTCCGCTATTGAGAGGAGTCCGCTATTGGGAAGTGTCCGTTAAGGCAAGTTTTACTGTATATATATAAAACATATCAACAATGCAGGGTATCGACGTTAACACTGACATCTCGTCTACTCCACCGCGGCAATCTGCACGGAGAATCACATAGATAACACGAAAAACACCCTGAAACACAATGTGCAACGTCTACGTATTCCGAAACTCAGCACAACGCTGCGTAAGACGTATGACTACTCTTGACAGGCAGTGCACACGCTTTGTACCTAGGTGGCGTTGGTTTAGCCGGTCAGGACTGCTTGCTCCTGTTTGGTGGGGCCCTTAGGTCGGAAGGCTGTGGGGAAGCCAGCAGCGCTTCCTCTAAGTGTAAGCAGTCGCGGGCTGATGAGCCTCCAGCAAACAAGGCGCAGGACCGCATGTAGGAGCGCGCGCTAGGCTGACAAGGGCAGCACCAAGTGTGGTACACACGAACTTTGCTTTCATATGGGATCATATTCTGGGGCAATTCAACATTGAGTAAAAAAGTATTCATTGCACAAAAGCGTGTAATCAGAATAATTGCTGGAGCCCACCCAAGAGCAATCTGCAGACGTTTATTTAGGGATTTAGGTATCTTCACTGTAGCTTCACAATACATATATTCACTCATGAAATTTGTTATTAACAAGCCGACCTAATTCAAAAGTAATAGCAGTGTGCATAGCTACAGCACTAGGTGAAAGGATGGTATTCACTAATTCAAGGTTAAATCTAACTTTGGCTCAGAAAGGGGTGAATTATGAAGCCAGAAAAGTCTTTGGTCACTTACCAAGTAGCATCAAAAGTCTGACAGATAGCCAACTAGTATTTAAAAAGAAATTAAAGGAATTTCCGAATGGCAACTCTTTCTACAATGTAGATGAATTTTTAGATAAAATTAAAAATAAATAAAAAAATTAAGGAAAAAAAAAAGAAACAACAAAAATGTAATAAAAAATCCTTTAAAATATTGTCAAGTGTAGACAACATTTACTAGACTGACAGGTTCCACATAATTATGAAATGTATATATGATGTATGGAACAAGTATTAATCTAATCTAATCTTTTGATGGGTCGCACGTATGTTGTGCACGATCCCCTCCAGACCACCAGGCTAAAACAAAATTGTTCCAATGCGTCTTGGTTTCCACGAAAATCGGGTTCAAAGTCCAGCGCGTAACTGCTACAACTGTATTAAGTCAACAACGGCACGTCACTCGACGTGGTGTAATTAACAAGGCGGTCGACTGTCACATAGACGACCCGACTTCAATTCCTCCTTCCAATTGTGTTTTTTAAGCTTTTTTTTACACTTATCCGACGATTGATTGTGAACAATTACATTAGTTTGTCCCACTTCATCAATTCTTACTGCAAAAATAAAGTTATATCACGTAACTAGCTTAAACCCGCGGCTCCGCTCGCTTGTTGGTTGATTATGACAGATAAGCTATCTTTCAGTAGTGTGCTATGAGATCAAATTACACGTAAAATGCACACGTTTCGAAGACTCCAATCGCGAAATTTAACAATAATGATTGTAATAATATCACTGATCGATCACTTGATGTAATGCGCGAAACGTCAAATCGAATTTTTTAAAGAGATGTATTAAAGGAAATTTCTTTTTTACTGCTTTATTTATTTATTCTTATATTTCCTTATTCGTATGCTTATCCTTATAGAGAAAGAGCTGAAGACGTAGCATGCATATACCAAAGATATGGTATGTGGCATCACATTTCACTGTATGTAACCTCCTTGCTATAGAGTCGCAAACGTCATCGCTGGCCTTTTGTCCGATATATATATATATATATATATATATATATATATATATATATATATTGACGACTTCCAACCACCATATCTTCCACCCCCTTATAGATATCGGCGTGGAAATGCTACGGTGTACAACGACAGACTTCGGACAACAGTTACACACAGACCATTCGTTTGCGTTCTGTAGTTTTCGCTGCAGAGCGAAATGTTAACACACACACACACACACACATGTAGAATTTTATATACACTGATAACTTTCGATCCCAATATATTCCACCCTTTTATCATTATAAACCCTCAAGCAACAATGCAACCAAGAAAACCATTTTCAAAGAGTAAATATAATATTCAAAGAGTAATATTATTGCTCCGCATTTCGCGTTATATTCTTCAAATTACTAAATATCTATCAGATCGCTATAAAACCGTGCCTAAAACCTTTCTCAGGTATAATTTAGTAACTGTACAAATATTTAAGTCTCTGCGTCTTGTCGTTCAGACGTAATAAGCGTACACCTAAGAGACATTCACATTAATATATATAGATAAATAGCTATCCGATCGCCATAAAACCGTGACGAAGCTTTCTCCGGGTAGATATTAGTAACTGTACAATTTTTTAGCTCTTTATGTCTTGTGGTTCAGACGTGATAAACGTACACCGAACAGACATTCACATTCATGGATATAGATTACAGTTACATGAAGTTCATGTACAGTTAAACAACAAGGAACAAATCACACTTCTGTCAAAATTACACTACAATAACAAAAAAGTACACACATTCCTTCATTGTTTATGCTGCGTTATACTTTTCTGACATGTGGCTTTAAATTAGATAAACCAAAAGAAATGCGACAGCATACCGCTCATAAAAATAATACTTACCGCTGTATACTCTTGCTGTTCATCTATCTCGTCAACACCTATGAGGTCTTCAACGTGAATTATTTATCTGCCAACGTGTGCAGTATTTCATCCGAAATCGCTTCACCCATTGCAAGGAACGTGAGCAGATGGCAATTACGAAGCAAACATTCGGTATATTGTAAGGCGTTTGTGAGTTCACCGTTTGACGGCTCACCACACGTTTCCAGTTGTGAAGAAGTTTCGTGTGATGGGCCTGCTTCTATCACTGTGCTGAATAATAATCCGCGGGGACGCGTCAAGTGGGCACACTGCATTCGTCAGTACAAAAGTGGGGCCAGGGACTGTCAATGCAGCTAGCAAATGCTGTACAAATGTTATCAGTGACAACTGTAGGCGGTTTACTGATCTTTCAGTCGCCGTAAAAATAAGCTTAGAATAACGAATTAAATAATTGTCGCGCAATACGTAACATATTGAGGAATTAACGTAAGTTATTATCATGACCAATTACTCAAGCATTAACATAAAAGTGGCTACGAAAGCATATTATTATGCGCAATCAATGGTCGGACAATAAAAAACAGTTATTCCGAGTGGGATTTGAACGCGAGTCGGCTGTGTGCCAGTCAAGAGTCTTGCTAATTACATCACGCAGAATCGGGTCAAGTTGGCGACTTAATTCAGGTATAGCTGTTACGCGCTGGACTTTGATCTCGATTTTTGTGGAAACCAAGGCGCATTGGAAGAAATCCTTTTAGCTTGGTGGTCTGGAAGAATTCCATACCTGCGATCCATCAAAATTCGTTTGTATCATACTTTGTGTGGCCTATTGCCGGCCACGGTGGCTGAGGGGACTGAGGCGCTCCAGTCACGGTCTGCACGGCCACTATGGTCGGGGGGTTCGAATCCCCCCTCGGGAATGGATATTTGTGCCGTCCTTAGTATAAGCTAGTTCATAAGTATTTTCTAAGTTCAGGAACTGATGACCCCGAAGTTAAGTCCCTTGAGCTTAATAAACATTTGAACATTTTTGTGGCCTATTACTCGCTGCCAGAGACGACACTATGAGGCGCAACCAGAAATATTTCCTATTTTTTAAACCAAAGACTACAAAGTTACATGAAAATTTTTATTGGCAAAAGGTACAGCAATGTTTGAGCTATTTTTCGACATAATAAACAAACGATTTGAGTCATATCACAGGATCAACTTCTCTGTGCTATGTCGTAGAAAATCTACTGCTCATTTGATAACCTGAAATCAAAACTAAATGAAGATTTAGTTACAATGAAACAATACTATGACACCTGTCATCTAAAAATCTATGTGACAAAAAATTTAATAAGCACAGCCATGCATCTGAACAACAAGGAATCGAGAAGGGAACTGAGCCTCGTTATAGATGAGAAAGCGGTCATCCACGAGAATTTTCAAAAATATCTGGGGAATTAGTCACATCGCAGCATGACTTTCAGACAACACCTGACCGAAACTGCCCAAAAGCTAAAGACGAGGAATAATCTACTCAACAGACCGGCAGGCACTACTTGGGGTTGTGATGCTGCTACTTTGCGAACTGCTGCACTCCGCACTGGAGTATAGCGCTACAGAATATTGTGCCCCAGTCTGAGGCAGAACCCCGCACGCCAAAAAAATTGATGCTCAACTGCCGTAAATGCCACTCTAACAAGGACACCACATGAGTATCGGTTACTAGAACGTGAAGTTCAAAACTGAAATAACAATCAGCCAAATCCATTCGACGCAATTCTCAAAAATTCTCCAGAAAATCGACTTCGAAATTTTGCAAATACACGTAAGTACCAGTAATAAGAACTGCTGTAGCATCTGCCAGCGTAGCGCAGGTGACAGCGTTCTGGCCTAAAGCATAAAGTTGTTGATTCCAATCCCGCTATAGCAAATATTTTTTTCTTTGTTTTCTAAACCAGTTATGTAAAACATTTTGGATATCAAATTCCCCGTCTTGTGTCACTTTTTGTTTATATGTGTATGTAGACGAGCTGAACACCTTGTCACCTAAAACGATGGTTCATTAGCAGAGCATCTTGGAAAGCCATTAGTAGCTATGGAGACAACTTTCGAAAAATAGCGTCGTAGCTCTTCAGGAAATGAACAATCAAACTATCGTCTTCAACTAATAGTAAAGCCATTACAATAAAAAATGTAACTTATGTTTCTTGATTGAAACCATCATTATTAACAATCTTTTATAAAACAGAAGATTACGAATAAACCAGAATACCTGTATTTTTATGCTACATTTACGATTCTTTGATGTCTAAGAATGAGTCTTACCAATAGATCCCTTCTTTTAGTCAAGGTATGCCAAAAACTCCTTTTCTCCCCAATTCTGTTCAGTACCTCTTAATTAGTTACGCGATCTACCGACCTAGTGTTCAGCATTCTTTTTTAGCACCACATTTAAAAAGCTTCTATACTCCTCCGGTCTGAGCTATTTATTGTTCATGTTTCACTTCCGTACAAGGCAACACTCCACACAAATGCCTTCAGAAAAGACTTCCTAATTCTTAGATTAATATTCAGTGTTAGCATATTTCTCTTTCTCAAAAACGCTTTTCTTCTCATTGCCATTCTGAATTTTATATTCTCTGTACTGCGAGAATCGTCTTTTATTGTACTGCCCAAGTAACAAAACTCATCTACAACCTTTATTGTTTCATTTACACTTGTTTTGCTCTTGTTAATGTTCATCTGATACGCTCATTTCAACACACTGTCCATTCCGTTCAATTGATCTTCCAGGTCTTTTGCTGTCTCTGATCAGCAAAAAGCAAGGTTTTTATCTTTTCACCATACACTCTAATTCCTTCTCCATATTTCTCTTTGCTTTCGTTGACAGCTTGCTCTATGTACAAACTGAATAACAATTGAGAAAGGCTACAACCCTGTCTTACTACCTTACCAAGCACTGCGTCCCTTTCATGCCCTTCAACTCTAATAACAGCTCTTTGGTTTATGTACATGTTGTAAATGATCTTCCTTTCCCTATATTTTATCCCTGCTGACTTGACAATTTGAAAGAGAGTATTCCAATTAACATTGTCAAGAGCTTTCTCGAAATATAAAAAAGCTAGAAGTGTACGTTTACCATTCGTTAATTTATCTTCTAAGATAAGTCGTAAGGTGAGTATTACCCCCCGTGTTGATACGTTTCTCCAGAATCCGAACTGATCTTCCTCGAGGTCGGCTTTTACCAGCCTTTCCATTCTTCTGTAAATAATTCGTGTTATCACACAGGTATAATATTTCTTGCGTAACTACCCAGGTGTGGGCTGAGAGACCACAAACATTATTTATTACATAGAAACTAAATAATTTTCATGAAACATTTTTATAAATGTTATGAACATCTTTAACATTACACAACACGAATCGTAGCATTGAAAAATAAAAAACAAATTAACTGAATAACTAGAAGTACATATAACCTTGAGTGTCAAAAATTGAAAATTTGTGTCATCCATTTGAAAAATTGTAGTACATTATGGTTTTCACCCAGTTTTGTATTCTTTTCTCTTAGAAACTGTTAGTTTATGAACATAATTAAATGATTGAAATAAGAATTTGAGCATAAAAATATTTATTCGACAAAACTGCAAGCACTGTATTTTGCATATAAATTCAATACGTTATATTTCTTAGCTACTTACTTTCAATTAAACATAATTACAACTGTTCTTTGGATTGTTTATTTCACATATGAAAACAGAAAAATTTTCTTATGTACGGTAACATTTTTGACAAGTCTTTACAGTACATTTCAGGCAAATAAGTTACTTACAAGAGTGCCACATGTATGCAGTTTTTTTTTCTTTTGCTGGAAGGGTGTTATATCATCAGAATCTTTCCCAGTGTATAAGTAGCCGTTGTGAAGGTACCCACTCTGCATTTAAGACACATGATGTTAATACCATATTTGGCAGGCTTCTTAGGGAAAAACATTTTGAATTTGCATCGTCCGCGAAATCCTACAAACACTTCATCCAAAGTGGCACAGCTTCCTATACTATACACTCCCTGGCAATTCAGTACAAATTGAGAAAAATGCTCTGCAGTCGTAGTTAAAACACGTTGTTATTTCCTCTTTTCTCTGTCACACATGTTGCCGAACCTGAGGCAAGCAAGTAAAAATGCAAATATGTTCTTGGATGACACACACCTGAATAAATCTGTACAAGTTTCATTAGTAAGGGAAAAAAGGGGGGAGGCCACAAATCTTCTTGATTAGATTTGAACACTGCAGTATATAGCAAACGATGCACATACACCATCGATGTTAGTTTGAATAACCTGCTCAGTGTGTTGTGCATCGTCGTTGCTTATCTCCAGCTCAGATGTAGAATTATGATATGAGTCTACCACAAATTCTTCGCCACAGCTATTGCCACAATCACTAAATTCTTTCTCGAACCAATGCAAAAATGTACGATCAAAATCGGGATAATTCATTTTAACTACTCGGAAAGGCCCAGCCGCCGATGATGTAGCTAACATTGTTAGTTCCTTTTTGTCCTGTGGTTTCCACAGGTTCTGTATTATATTAAAGTGTAGTAATTTAGGTTATCCGTCTATGCAACTAATTATTCATAGATTTTATTGCCATGTACATTTCGCCTTTATTTGGAAGGCAACATTAGTGGCCTGTAATATATACGTGATTATGTTTTACAATATTTCGTATTTACTTTTATTAGTATTTTAGGTTATAAACAGTTCTAGTGTGTTATTTAAGTATATTTACTGATTTTTGGATGTTATTACTTACAATATTTCGTGGACCTGCTTTACATATAGTGGTGATTTGTGACTTCCAGTAGTGTCGCTTCAATTATGTTTCTTTTGCGTTTTTGTTTTTCAGCACTTCACAGCTAGCACATGCCATCTTGTTTGTGTTGTGTTTTTGTTTTGGTTGGTGTTGCCAACTGTTGAATGTGTGTCTTTGCTTATGTCAGTGTGTGTGTGATTTCGATGTAATTGCATACAGAACTGCACCAGATACTGATTAATTAATTTATTTTTTAATGACTCCTGATTGTGAATGGGAGGGAGAGAGAGAGAGAAGTGTGAGAGAGAGAGAGGGAGAGAGAGAAAGAGAGGGACAGAGAAAGAGAGACACAGAGAAAGAGAGAGAGAGAGAGGGGGGGGGGGGAATAGTGAGGGAGAGGGATGGCAGGAGAAGCAGATGTGTGTGGTTTCTTTTATTATTATTAAATTTTATTTGTTTGTGTGTGTGTGTGTGTATGCGCGCGCGCCCGCTTGTGTGTGTGTGTGTGTGTGTGTGTGTGTGTCAATTTTTCTCTTTAATTACTGTCTCATATCTTTGACTAGATTTAGCAGTGAGATTTCATTGACGTTTGTCTGTTGATTTATTAATTGTTTCTTCTCGGCTATGGCTTTCTGGATATGGTAGTTTAATACTTAGCTAACACCCAGTTGTGGTCTCTCAGACCACGCAGAAAAAATCGCAAGTCACAGGGCTGCACCTAATAAGAAAATTACAGCGAAACAAACACAGAGGCACTAGTCGACAACAATGAAGAAATAAGTGTCCGCTCAGCATTGTTGCTCGGCTGGTATAAAAGAAACAATCAGTTCTACCAACCGTTATAGTCTGACATACCACACCTGGGTGGTTAAGGGTTTAAATTTTGCAACCATGACTTATTAAACTGTTCTGTAATTTTCGCACCTGTCTGCGCCTGCGTTCTTTCGAATGGACTGCTGTAAGTGTGAAAAAGAATCCAGGATTGCGTGTTCAAAGTGTATATTTCTGAAGACGTAAGGGAGCAGGATATTGCTTTACAGGGAAAGTACTTAAATCACGCTCGGTATCTGGGTACATGAATTTATTAAGTGTTATTGGTTAATCAGCCTCACGGGTCAGCAGCGACAGCTCGTGCTCGCGATACGCGGCTGCACTTGTCAACGCAGTGATGACCTCTGCCGCCGCGTAAAAATGCTGCCTGCGCGGGTCAGTCTCGTTTAAAACTGGTATGTTGGTTGGTGTAATAAGGTAAGGCTGCTCTATTGATAGGGAAAAACAGGGTCGCCACAGGGATTAGGCAATTCTGAGCCAGCTAAAGGTGGACTGTTTCAAAAGCTACTCGTTCAAAACCGATCTGGTGTTAAATGCAGCACTCCTAATAATTATCATCATCTGGTAGTTAACACTCACGCTAACTAACTTTTCAATCAATAAGCTCTACAAACATTTGAACATTTCTCTGTCTCTCTCTTTCTCTCTCTCTCATTCTCTCTCTGTCTCGCCCCCTTCAAAATCAGGAGTCATTAAAAAATAAATTAATTAATACATCAGTATCTGGTGCAGTTCTCTATGCAATTACATCGAAAACACACACACACACACACACACCCAGACATAAAGCAAAGATAGGACAAACACACATTCAGTAGTTGGCAACACCAACCAAAACAAAAACACAAAACAAACAAAATGGCATGTGCCTAGTGGTGATAGCTGTGAAGTGCTGAAAAACAAAAACGTAAAAAGGAACATAATTGAAGCAAACCAACTGGAAGTCACCAACCAGCACTACATGTAAAGCAGGTCCACGAAATATTGTAAGTAATAACACCCAAAAGTCAGTAACTATACTTAAATAACGCATCAGAACTGTTTATAACCTAAATACTAAGAAACTTATATACTAAATATTGTAAAACATAATCAGGTATATATTACAGGCCACTGATAATGCCTTCCAATTAAAGGCTAAATGCAATAAAATCTATGAATAATCAGTTGCATAGACGGATAACCTGAATTTGTACACTATAATATAATACAGCAACTGTGGAAATGATTAAAGATTAGATGAACACATTTTTTTATTCATTAACACTATAATTTTGTTTAGTTATGACCCTAATATTAATACCTGCACATTTAATTAGGAAACAGTGGGTTTAAACTGATTGAAAGTGCAGCGGATGTTTTGAACAAAGCAAGAACAATACGTAGTCTGCATAAGGCTCACTGACTCTACTATAAATTTGACTGCGAGATAAATCTGACAAAAAGAAGAAGAAGAAGAAGGGGGGAAAAAAGAGCACAAATCACTTTCTAATAATGCAACTGCGGGAATTTATCCCGCTAACTGACTGATTGCAGAAACTTGGTATCTTGTTCACTTACGTGCTATATTGAACAACAATCCCTACTATGATTAATACGCCACACCAATAAACAAATCTGTTAATCAAACTCAGCTAAGTCAATGCTATGCTTTGCCGTTAATAGTCAATAACTTTGAATGAAAGGGTTAGCTTTCTAACTACAAAGTGAAACAGGTAAAGAAGTTTAACTCTCTCACTCATTATTAGCAATAATGATTACATTAACTTATGATTGGAGAACAACTAAAAATCTTCGCAGACTGTTACGTATATCAATGATACAAAATCTTATAAAGATAGAACTGTGTCTGTGAAAACCAGCTTACAAAATTATTCCATCAGCTCATACAAAACTTGCTCCCTCAGTAGCCAGCCAAAGCACGTCCGTTCGACACCAGAGCTACACACTGACTCTCTTTCTGTTCAGCTACTCACATACAGTCTTTGACAGAGATGTTACACAACAGAGTAAACCATAGACGTAGTTACTCAAAGAAGGTCATATAATATTTTACATACAAATATCGATACAAGACAAGCGAAACAATATTAATGAATTTGTACAGACATGTTTCACGTTCTGGTGTGTTTATTCTCCTACCGCCTCTGTCAATCGTGCAATCAGGGACAAAGTACTCTGCCGAAAATGGAAGTTTAGTTCCTTTCAAAATCAAACCAGAGTCCGACCGAAAAGTAATTTGTGGCCGAAACTGAAATCGTAACCGAATATTCGGGTTATTAAATTATTAAATTGAAATTCGAATAAATTTACGTTATACCAAAGACCACCACTGTAAATCTATCCAGGAGTCCGGTGACGCCCCCCCCCCCTCCCCCCGGAATGATAAAAATAAAGAACAAAAATAAGTACGGTGTTTTTTTTTTATTTATTTTTAGAAATCAGGTCAATGACGTATTGCGACCTTCCTATCGGTACTCGCCAATATCCGCAAAAAACCACCCAATCTGTTTAAACAAGATGAATAATTAATCTGTCGTTAAGCCAGTCTATCAATCTGCATATGTTAAAATGTGTTTAAACAAACATAAATTAGACCTCTGAACAACCAACAAAATGGATTCTAAGATTAAGAAATGCTTCACTCGCGAAGTAATTCTTTATAAATGGAGTTTGTTACTCTTTTTGGACATGAAAATGCAGAAGTGGTCCTACTTTATGCATCGGTAAATAACTGAATATTTCTCCAACTATTGTTCATGATAGGCACAATAAGTATCATACGCACTCGAGAGAAGAAGTTCCAAATTATCACTGTAAATTAGTGAAGTACATCGAACATTGCAGTTCCAAATTAATCCTCAATTAATTACAGTATTTGTTATGAAACACGGTTCGTCATCACACGAGTACAGGATTGCTGAATTATCACAGTTCCGCAATCCTACTACCGTGCATAGTTTACCATTTTTCACCAAAGACTAATTTCTGCAGTCACAGTCTCGTAAATTCCACACATACCTATCTCTTCAAATCACAAGTTTGTAACGCGGCTTCAGATAGCCCAGCGACACAACCTTTCACCATCACGTCCAAGTTATGAGTCCCTTTCCAAGCGTTCGAAAGCTTGCTCTCCCTGCTCCCAAAATTGTATCCATCCGCGCATCCTAACGCTTCATCTTTAAAATACAGTTTCCCTTCCAAAATAATATACATTTGAATATCACAGAATTAAATGTTTTGACCACCTCCCTACAAACATTGTTTACCTTTAACAAACAAATATATATTTAACAATACTAAAAACGGTTCAGACTGAATCTCTTTGTTCAGGTAGCTATTAAGCGTAGCGTCTCGTTGTTCAAATATACTGCTGTCGTCAAAATATACTTACACAATTAATATTTAATTTTTCATGGCTTTTTATGCAAATGTATTTAGTTCTTGTCCACAAATACATATAATTAATTATAAATTATCTGCGGCATATATACTATTTTTAGTCGGCCATGAAATATTTAAGTGGCAATCTAAAACATAAAAGGAACGTTACTGCGAATGATATTAAATATAATAAAAACACATGTATAAATGTGAGCGATGGATTGGTAGAGGCGGAACAATCCCATGGTCTCCACGCTCTCCCGACTTCAACCCTCTTGACTTTCATTTATGAGGACATTTGAAAGCTCTTGTCCACGCGACCGCGGTACCAAATGTAGAGACTCTTCGTGCTCGTATGGTGGACGGCTGTGATACAATACGCTATTCTCCAGAGATGCATTAGCGCGTCAGGGATTCCATGCGACGAAGGGTGGATGCATGTATCCTCGCTAACGGAGGACATTTTGAACATTTCCTGTAACAAAGTGTTTGAAGTCACGCTGGTACGTTTTGTTGCTGTGTGTTTCAAATCCACGATTAATGTGATTTGAAGAGAAGTAATAAATTGAGCTCTAACATGGAAATTAAGCGTTTCCGGACACATGTCGACATAACACAATTTCTTTCTTTGTGTGTGAGGAATGTTTCTTGAATTTTTGGCCGTACCTTTTTGTAACACCCTGTATCTAGAGCTCCCTTTCCGGTCTGGTGCCTACAAATCTCGAAAGCTATTCTTTTTAAGCTATTAAGTATGAAGAAGAGCAAATAGAAGAGGTTGACTGTAATAAATTCCTGTGATTACAGCTTGATAATAAATTTAGTTGGGAGTAGATCACCACAGAAATGCAGAAACGACTCAACAAATCTGTATCTTCAATACCAGTGTTATGATACATAGGAGACATAAAAATAACAAAGCTTGCATACCTTGCTTATTATCATTCTCTAATGTCATATGGTATAATATTTTGGGGTAACTCTTCCACATAGTATTTAGTTTTTTAAGCCCCTGCCTTACGTTCATGCAGGTGTAAACAGTTTTTGAATATCTTTTGTCGTTCCAGAGATATTTGAGGTGGCAGCGTTAGTGAAACACCATATATATACCGCGAACTAGTTCGTTCTTCTAGTTCGTCTTCTCCCAGTGACGGCTGAGCGGCGTGGTCTGCGCATGCAGGTGGAGGGAGAAGGTCCCCCACCTAGCTGCTTCATGCGCTTGTTGCTTGAGCCGCTAACGATATCACGCAAACCAAAAGAGACAGTTTGTGGATAATTTCTCGCGTTTAAGTTTAGAGTTATCTCTATCTCTTGGCATTATGGACTTTATTAGTCAGATATTGCAGAGTGCAGAATACTTGAAGGCAGAAATTTTGTAGCACTGAACTATGTAATCTAGCAGGCAGACGCTAATCTCGAAATGGCTCTCATCAGCAGAAATCAAACACGTGATTTTTAACTTTGTTCGCGACCTATCGAGCATATTTTAGTTCGCGACCTATCGCGCATATTTTAGTTCGCGACCTGTCGCGCATATTTTAGTTCGGGACCTATCACATATGTTTTAGTAGTTCGCGACCTATCGTGCATATTTTAGTTCGCGACCTATCGCGCATATGTTAGTTCGCGACCTGTCGCGCATATTTTAGTTCGGGATCTACTGCGCATGTTTTAGTAGTTCGCGACATATCGCGCATATTTTAGTTCGCGACCTGTCGCGCATATTGTAGTTCGCGACCTGTCGCGCATATTTTAGTTCGGGACCTACTGCGCATTTTTTAGTAGTTCGCGACCTATAGCGCATATTTTAGTTCGCTACCTAAAAGCATTTTTGAAAGAGAGAAATTTGCTAACATCGAATATTAATTTAAGGGTAAGGAAGTCTTTTCTGAAGGCATTTGTGTAGAGTGTTGCCTTGTACGGGAGTGAAACATGGACGATAAGGAGTGCGGACAGGAAGAGAATAGAGGCTTTTGAAATGTGGTGCTACAGAAGAATGCTGAAGATTAGGTGGGTAGATAGTATAACTAATGAAGAGGTACTGAACAGAATTGGTGAGAAAAGTAATTTTTGGCATACCTTGACTAAAAGAAGGGATCGCTTGGTAGAACACATTCTTCGACATCGGGGAATCGTAAATTTAGTATTGGAGGGAAGTGTATGGGGTAAAAATCGCAGAGGGAGACCAAGAGACGCGTATAGTAAGCAGATTTAAGTGGATGTGGGTTGCCGTTCTTATGAGGAGATGAAAAGGCTTGCTCAGGATAAAGGTGGAGAGTTGCATCAAAGGAGTCTCCGGACTGAAGACCATAACATCAACAACCTATCACGCATTTTTTTGTTCGCGATCTATCGCGCATGTTTTAGTTCGCAACCTATCGCGCATATTTCAGTTCGCGACGTATCACGCATATTTTAATTCGCGACCGGCAGCTCTCCTTTTAGATCGCAGCTCGGCCGCGGTCGCTCTTTTTAGTTCGTCCGCTTGTTTTGGCTTTTGCTACCACTACTAAAACTACAGCTGAGCTGCATCTCAGCCCGAAATGGCGGCAACTGGCAGAAGAGAATCACACGATTTTGCGATCTCGCGTCCTCTCGCTGTTACCCGTCACTCCTCGGAAAAGGAGCGGACGAACTAAGGCGAGGGATCTGCGAACTAGTTCAAGTAGTTCGCCTGTGGTAGCGCTCTTCCGAACTATTTCGTTCGCGAACTACACAAGACTACAAAGAAGGGCAGGTCGTTTCTTATTGTCACGATACAGGGATTTGGGATGGGCATCGTTACAACGGCGGCTATCGCTGCGGCGTGGTCTACTTACGAAATTGCAATCACCAACATTCTCCTCCGAATGCTAAGATATGTTGTTGACTGCCACCTACATAGGTAGAAATGATCATCAGAATAAAAAACGAGAAATCAGAGGTCGAACGGGGAGTTTGCGATGTTCTTTCTTCCCGCGCGCTATTCGAAAATGGAATGGTAGATGAATAGTAGACTTGCGCATACTAGTTCGCGATCGGGAGCGCTCACTTTAGTTCGCGGGTCTGCTGCGAACTAGTTCGCTCCTTTAGTTCGTCCGCTCCCTGTGACGGCTGAGCGGCGTGGTCTGTGCATGCAAGTGGAGGGAGAAGTTCCCCCACCTACCTGCTTCATGCGGTTGCTGCTTGAGCCACTAACGATATCACGCAATCCAAAAGAAACAGTCTGTGGATAATTTCTCGCGTTTAAGTTTAGAGTTATCTCTATATCTTGGCATTATGGAATTTATTAGTCAGATATTGCAGAGTGCAGAATACTTGAAAGCAGAAATTTTGTAGCACTGAACTATGTAATCTAGCAGGCAGACGCTAACCTCGAACTGGCTCTCATCAGCAGAAGTCAAACACGTGATTTTTAACTTTGTTCGCGACCTATCGCGCATACTTTAGTTCGCGACCTATCGCTCTTATGTTCCCGACCTGTCGCGCATATTTTAGTTCGCGGCCTATCGCGCATGTTTTAGTAGTTCTCGACCTATCGCGCATATTTTAGTTCGCGACCTATCGTGCATATGTTAGTTCGCGACCTGTCGCGCATATTTTAGTTCGCGACCTACCGCGCATATTTTAGTTGTTCGCGACCTATCGCAAATATTTTAGTTCGAGACCTATCGCTCTTATGTTAGTTCGCGACCTGTAGCGCATATTTTGGTTCACGACCTATCGCGCATGTTTTAGTTCGCGACCTACCGCGCATATTTTAGTTGTTCGCGACCTATCGCAAATATTTTAGTTCGAGACCTATCGCTCTTATGTTAGTTCGTGACCGGCAGCGCATATTTTCGTTCGCGACCTATCGCGCATGTTTTAGTTCGCGACCTATCGCGCATATTTTAGTTCGCGACCTGTCGCGCATGTTTTAGTTTCGGACCTACCACGCATGTTTTAGTAGTTCGCGATCTAGCGCGCATGTTTTAGTTCGCGACCTACCGCGCATATTTTAGTTGTTCGCGACCTATCGCAAATATTTTAGTTCGAGACCTATCGCTCTTATGTTAGTTCGCGACCTGTAGCGCATATTTTGGTTCGCGACCTATCGCGCATGTTTTAGTTCGCGACCTATCGCGCATATTTTAGTTCGCGACCTGTCGCGCATATTTTAGTTCGCGACCTACCGCGCATATTTTAGTTGTTCGCGACCTATCGCAAATATTTTAGTTCGAGACCTATCGCTCTTATGTTAGTTCGCGACCTGTAGCGCATATTTTGGTTCGCGACCTATCGCGCATGTTTTAGTTCGCGACCTATCGCGCATATTTTAGTTCGCGACCTGTCGCGCATATTTTAGTTCGCGACCTACCGCGCATATTTTAGTTGTTCGCGACCTATCGCAAATATTTTAGTTCGAGACCTATCGCTCTTATGTTAGTTCGCGACCTGTAGCGCATATTTTGGTTCGCGACCTATCGCGCATGTTTTAGTTCGCGACCTATCGCGCATATTTTAGTTCGCGACCTGTCGCGCATATTTTAGTACGCGACCTATCGCGCATATTTTAGTTGTTCGCGACCTATCGCAAATATTTTAGTTCGAGACCTATCGCTCTTATGTTAGTTCGTGACCGGCAGCGCATATTTTCGTTCGCGACCTATCGCGCATGTTTTAGTTCGCGACCTATCGCGCATATTTTAGTTCGCGACCTGTCGCGCATGTTTTAGTTTCGGACCTACCACGCATGTTTTAGTAGTTCGCGATCTAGCGCGCATGTTTTAGTTCGCGACCTACCGCGCATATTTTAGTTGTTCGCGACCTATCGCAAATATTTTAGTTCGAGACCTATCGCTCTTATGTTAGTTCGTGACCGGCAGCGCATGTTTTAGTTCGCGAGCTATCGTCATGTTTTAGTTCGCGATCTATCGCGCATATTTTAGTTCGCGACCGGCAGCTCACCATTTAGATCGCACCTCAGCAGCGAAGTAGGTCGCTCTTTTTAGTTCGTCCGCTCGTTTTGAGCTGTATCTCAGGTCGCAATGACGGCAACTGGGAGAAGGGAATCACGCGATTCTGCGCGCTCTCGCGTCCTCTCGCTGTTACCCGTCAGTCTTCGGAAAAGGAGCGAGGGATATGAGAACTAGTTCACGTAGTTCGCCTGTGGGAGCTCTCTTCCAAAGTAGAAATGTTCAAATGTTTGTAAATCTATCGGACCAAACTACGTGGTCATCAGTCCGTAGCTTACAAACTACTTAAATCCAGATAAACTAACCTACGGACAAACACACACACCCATGCCCCAGGGAGGACTCGAACCTCCTCGGCGAGCAACCGCGCGCTCCGCAGCTAGACGCTTTAGACCGCTCGGCTACTCCACCGCGGCTTCCAAACTAGTTCTTTCGCGATTTACACAAGACTAATGAATAGTATATAGCTGGTACGATGAACCCTCTGACAGGCACTTTGATTTGCAGAGTATCCCATGTAGTATCTCAAAACTACGTGGAGTGCACTTGACCCCCTCAAAGGTTTTGGTGTACTACCGGCTTTTGCGTCAGGAGGAGTGCTAGGTGTGAGCAACAGTGTGCAGCAGAACAGGTGCAGGTGCAGGTGCAGGTGCAGGCAGGTGCGCGTGGGCCGCGGCGGTGCGGCGGCTGCAGCCGGTGCAGCGGCAGTGGCAGCGGCGGCGCCCGGCAGATGTCGCTGGCGGCGGCGGCGAGGCGTAAGAGCAGCGGCGCAGTCGGCACTCGGCAGTGCTCCTCCGTCCCCCGGCGGAACCACACGGCGCCAGCACGCGCGACACAGCAACCACCACCGCGACGCCGACAGCGTCCCGCGCACACGCCGTAAGTACGGCCGCTGTCCTAACCCTGCCTGCCTTCTAGCGCGACGCTCACCATCGCCTGCATCCGTGTGTGTGTCGCCGTCGTTCTCGAGTGACTGTCAGTTCTTCTGTGACGTTGTGATTGGAAACAACGGGGTGTTGCGGAGGGCGACTCGATTCTTCTTCAATGGTTCTTACGTGGATGCTGTTCCATCCCATCCAGAGTTACGCACAGGGTGCAGTGGATGTCTTCAGCTCTGGTTTACTCAGATTCGCATCGGACGAATTGCTTGTGTGTTGTGAATATGCAATCCGTTCAGTGTATTGTCGGAGCAGAAGCTGTAGTTCTTTCTCTGGTGGTGGTGGTGATACGGTTCTGTTTGTCGATCTGTGTGCTCAGAGGCCTGAGAAATAGTGTCCTTCGAGAGATAGGCATTTGTCCATCGTTTCAAGCGATCTATTCGCCTCTCAGTGTTAATAACAGAAAAGTCATATACACTGGGTGAATCACCTAACATCGGATGTATCCTCCGATGTATAGTTTTTGGTCCCCAAATAATACGAATATTTATAATATTCGCTTTAGCAGGTGTGATGTGCTTTCGTCATTCATTATGTGGATTTCTTGTAGAGAAAGTGTTCCACGTGGACACAAGAATCACAGTTTGATGGACTGGGATATCACTCGTTGTATTCAACGAGAGTCACCGGCAAAGTTAACGACACTTGATGTTATACACGATGAATCACCTAACACTTACACCCCACCCCAAGTATTCCGGAAACGGAAAGTGCGATTGATGTACGGTTTTCGCAGATCGGATTGGTAGTCAAGGACTCGTATTGTTAGCAATAGACAGATTGTAATAATACCTACAAAGTGTATTTTTTATGCAAATATACAATTTTTCAAATGGAACAATGGTTGTTTCTATCATACACTGGAATTTTTGATACCAGCTGTGCACAAATAATTTTGAATTAAATTTTTGTCACGTTTAGTTTCGCAGCTACAAACGTTCAAAGTTTTGGGGGCGGAGGCTACGACAGCACAGCGTAGCTGACTGGCTGGTGGTCATGAGACAGTGGGCCGTGCTTCAGGGGTTAGGCACTCAGACACTCAGCTGCGCTATCGCAGCCTCCGCCCCCGAAACTTTGAACGGTTATTGTTGCCAAACTAAATGTGATAAAAATGTCATTCAAAATTCTTTGAACACACCTGGTGTCAAAATTTCCAGTGCATGATAGAAACAACCATTGTTCCTTTAAAAAAACTGTGTGTTTGCATAAAACGTACATTTTCAAGTAATATTAAAATCTGTTTGTTGGCTAAAATAGGAGCCCCTGACTACCAATCCATTCTGTGAAAACCACACATAAATCGCACTTTCCGTTTCCGGAATACTTGGGGTGGGGTGCAAGTGTTAGGTGATTCACCATGTATAACCTTAACTGTCGTTAACTTCACCAGTGACTCTCGTTGAATACAACGAGTGATATCCCAGTCCATCAAACTGTGATTCATGTGTCCATGACGAACACTTTCTCTACAATAAATCGACATATTGAATGATGAATGCATATTACACCTGCCAAAGGGAATATTATAAATATTCGTATTGTCTGGGGACCAAAAACTATACATCGGAGGGGACACCCGATGATACCGCACTCCATCTCCTCCTACATCATGGGGAACAAATAAAAGAGAAAAATAGGAACCCCAGAATAACGTACGAAATTTTCTTATGTTATTCGATTTTGTCAATGAGTTTATTTTTGTTCTCGTAAAAGATGTCGTTGTAGGCCAAATCGACAAAAATCAAAATGGGTAACAAGTGTTTGGAAAGTGGGGATATCTCGAAGATTACGCATTAGATCAAAGAAGTAAGAGTAAACGTATGCTATATTTTGAATCAACCCCAAACCCCCATGCTCCGTGGATGCAAAAGTAAATAATTTCATTACTCCATCCTCAAAGCTGTATTTCTCCAACTACACAGAGAGGGTCCTGCTTGGCGCACCAGTGTGGCTGTGCGGTACCATCACAGGTTACTTTTGTTTCAAACTTAGAAGTAAAAGCACATCCGTAATTTAATTTTTTTTCACCCTTCGTGCGTGGGGGTGGAGGTCGAATTATCACGTACGTTTACTTTCATTTCTCTGGTCTGATGAGTATTCCTTGAGATATCCCGGTTTACTACGATTTCTTACCCAGTTTGCTTTTTGATGACTACAGAAAAATTTATTACTAATACCAATGAATGATAATATTGTCGTATTTTGTCCTGTAAACTCTCAATTTGCCCTAAAGAGAAGCGATACCTATTTAAGATTTTTAAACCCCTTCCCTCCACCCACTAAGGGGATGCAACTGCGTGTGCAAATTCGCTATCATTGGTTAGGCCCCAATCTCACCATTATATTTAAATTTATTTTATCCAATGTGTAGTTTTCAAGATATGTTAGTGCCTTCAGATAAAGTGAAAACTCCAATTTACGATGTTCCATTCAAAAAACCACTCGTCTTAATTGAAAAAGACACTGACCGTGAAAGCCCTCGATCTAAAATTTCTCAGAATCGTTTGGCTCCTGCAATCTCCGTTCAATTTTGTCACAGTTGTACGTGACAATGTTTCCAGAGTCAAAATGTGTAACTCGAATGTTAAAGGCTCCAGTTATAAAGATACGTCAAGCAACTCGACGTAGTAGGTTAGACGTTAAACGAAAGAAGCGACAAATCAATCAAGGAACCACTCCAGAATTTCGCAACGCTGACTGAGGTAAACTACTTATCCAATTTATAAAAATATTTGAAGCTGATCTTTGATCCGAATTACACTCCAGCGTTGTGGCTCATTTGGGCCAACCTTGGTTCCAAATCATTTCTTAACTGTTTAAAGGGATATGGTACCAGGAAGACTTTATACTTCCGCACCCACTGTTAAAATTTTATTAAATTCAATTTCATCGGGTGTTGTGGAAACCATTATTGTGATTGACCAACAAGTCACACAGTGATATATTGTTTACTTATGCCCCCCTCCTCCATTTTTGTGGATAGCTCCATATAAGAAAACTAACAGCAGCCCTTTCTAAACATGAGGCGTATCTTGCTGGGTGAATCAACGAAACAAAAGAGAAATTGTATTTTGCACGGAGATTTAAGCCGACCTGCAGCTGGAAGGATGATCAAAAGTCTGGAAATCCATTATGCAAAGAAACCTGTACAATTAAATAGCATGAAAACCAACTGTTTGACAGGTTTTGTGTAACAGATGAAGCTCTGGAGTACCGATAAACGCTTACAAATGTTTTTAAATCCTCTTCTGAATTATGCTTCAAGGTCACAACAGTGTTTCCATAATTACTAACAAGTTGCTGCCGATTTTCTCATATTCGAAATAGTATCTCCTCTAACACATGTGACCCAGTTTTCATCATCTGATATTTGTTATTCTTCTTGCTAAAGAAGAAAATGTGGACATTTTGCATGTGGTTCGAGACATCACTACCCACATGTATGCATGGTGATGATATCCTGTATAGACAATATACCACTTTATGAAGTAAGATACTGAACTGAATATTGTTTTAGAGGGACCCAACAGTGCCGTTAGTGAAGTGTTAAGTTTGTAAACCCATTGGACCAAACTACTATGGTCATCAGTCCCTAGACTTACAAACTACTTAAACTAACACTAAGGACACCACACACACTCACACACACACACACACACACACACACACACACACACACACACAAGAGGGAGGAATCGACCCTCCGGCGGATACGCCACGCCCCCCCCCCCTCCAGTCAGTACAACGATGCCTTAGACCACGCGACCATTCCGTGCGATATATATATATATATATATATATATATATATATATATATATATATATATATATGGGTGTTACTAAAAGGTACGGCCAAACTTTTAGGACACATTACTCATACACAAAGAAAGAAAATGTTATGTGGACATGTGTCCGGAAACGCTTAATTTCCATGTTAGAGCTCATTTTTGGTATGTCTTGATTCGGCCCTCATGTTTTTTCAGCTACGCTCACTGGAGCACGTTATCATCATTTCATACGGGATACTCTACCTGTGCTGTTAGAACATGTCCCTTTACAAGTACGACACAACATGTGGTTCATGCACGATGGAGCTCCTGCACATTTCAGTCGACGTGCTCGTACGCTTCTCAACAACAGATTCGGTGACCGATGGATTGATAGAGGCGAACCAATTCCATGGCCTCCACGCTCTCTTGACCTCAACCTCTTGACTTTCATCACTGGGGGCATTTGAAAGCTCTTGTCTACGCAACTCCGGTACCAAATGTAGAGACTCTGGGTGCTCGTATTGTGGACGGCTGTGATACAATACGCCATTCTCCAGGGCTGCATCAGCGCATCAGGGATTCCATGCGACGGAGGGTGGATGCATGTATCGTCGCTAATGGATGACACTTTGAACATTTCCTGTAACAAAGTGTTTGAAGTCACGCTGGTACATTCTGTTGCTGTGTGTTTTCTTTCCATAATTAATGTGATTTGAAGAAAAGTAATAAAATGAGCTCTAACATGGAAATTAATCGTTTCCGGACACATGTCCACATAACATATTTTCTTTCTTTGTGTGTGAGGAATGTTTCCTGAAAGTTTGGCCGTACCTGTTTGTAACACACTGTATATTTATATTAACGCCGGCCGCGGTGGCCGAGGGGATTGAGGCGCTCCAGTCACGGTCTGCACGGCCACTACGGTCGGGGGTTCGAATCCCCTCTCGGACATGGATATTTGTGCCGTCCTTAGTTGTAAGTAATTCATAAGTAGTTTGTAAGTTTAGGGACTGATGAGACCCGTAGTTAAGTCCCATAGACTCTACAAACATTTGAAACATTTTGATTTATATTAACTTAAAAGCCGATGTCATGTTATCCAGCAGAAGACGGATGTACGGAAAATCCACAAAAGTAGGTCACTACCATACCACAACCATCAAATTAAATTCCTTTTTCTTTCAAGTGAAAACTCTGTATGGAACGATCACCTTGCCACATGCGTTCTATCTATTGAGTTCGTGTGTTTGTGTGCGGAGAGGGGGGGGGGGGGCTTTAGGCTTGTTCTCGCACGAACTGGCTCCAGCTGACTAACCTGTCGACCCGCAGCGAGTAACGGAAGGGAAGGGAAGAAGCGGAACAAGATGCTCCGCACAAGATACGGTTGTCAGTGTGTCTATTCTGTGGCCGTTTATGTTAATTTTAGAGAGATGTGGCACTTTATGATGCGTAACTAAGGCCTTACTAGGCAATTTTCATTTAGAATGACAATGAAATAAAAATAACATTAGTTTTCATTAATGAAGCGTAGAACTATGTTATTTTAAACTATTAATGTAGGCTGGAGACGAATGTCATTTTAGGCAGAAGTTTAAAGTTAAAACGAATGCGTATAAAACGCTGGCTATTAATTAATACTAGTTAAAACCCGGCGTTGCCTGGATATTCATTTATTCTCTACTCTCTCAGTCCATGTCTTCCTCCCCATCTCTCTCCATTTCCTCCTCCTCCTCTCACGGCCCCTCTCTTCCGCCCTCTCCATCTCCTCCATCTCTCTGTTTATTCTGCCTCTTCAGTTATATGCTCCTTCCTCAACTATGAAAACTGACATACGTGTCAACATTCCTGTTGTTTTGTGGCATAAAGCGTCATGCTACGGATTGCTTGGCCGTTTCCTGTAAGAGGTTCAATTCCCCCCACTGGAAGTGGTGTGTGTATGTTGCCCTTAGCATACGTAATTTCTGACAAGGGCCCGAGAACTCAGTTGGTTGGTCTCTTAGTTTTACAAAAAGTAGATCTGTGAAACTCTGTCAAAATTTCTTACAGGTAACCTTCGCCATGGACCATACACTGACTTGTGGTTGACAAAAGACCTCTCCATAAAACATTCATACATGAGCGAACGACCTAATAATTAGTAAAACTGTGTTAAAGTCTGTTGTAAGGTGCCCTATTGTTTTGATGGTCAATCTGCAAAGCTTCATCAGGATCGGAATAAAACTATAGAGTTGTATAAACTGCAAACAAACAAAGGGACACTCTTCTTTATACATAAGACAGATAGATTAAAAATCGGTACTTCAATATTTTCGTGTTAACGTATTACGATGCATCAAAGGAGAAGCAGTGTGATCCTTTCCTTCCTACGGCTGCAGCTCCCAAACAGCAATGTATGGTGGGTTGCCTTTCTGGGGGATGGTAGGCGTCGGATTTTAGATTTTTTCGATTTTTAAAGATGTTAAGTTTTCCTTTTTTTCTTTCTAATTGTAAAGGTTGGTCCAAAACACTGTAATATATTATTTTATTTATTAATCACGAGATATCTTTCGGCGTATTCCCGTCGTCAAGTATCTTTCGTATTTAAAGGGTTTAACTGCTTCAACTGACTATTTATGAGGTGATGTTTGATATTTCTTCACGAATTTAGCCAGTTATCGTATCTGTTAATGCCTCAGAATACTCAGTCTGAAGCTGACACAGTTAAGGCCTCTAAATACTCAAGACAACTGACGGCGACAATACGCGGAAAGATATCTTGTGATAAATAAATATCACAGTGTTTTGGACCAACCTTTTACAATTTCTACATCTACATGGGATACTCTGCAAATCACATTTAAGTGCCTAGCAGAGGGTTCATCGAACCGCCATTATACTATTTATCTCCCATTCCATTCTCTAATACCTCGCGGGAAGAAAGAACACCTGAAACTCTCCGTTCGAGCTCCGATTTCTCGTGTTTTATTCTGATGATCATTTCTACCTATGTAAGTGGGAGTCAACAATATATTTTCGCATTCGGAGGAGAATGTTGGCGATTGGAGTTTCGTAAGTAGCCCACGCCCCAGCGATAAGCGCCGTTGTTGTAATGATTCCCATCGCAGATCCTGTATCATTTCCGTAACGCTGTCTCTCATGTAACGTGACAATACTAAACTAGCTGCCCTTCTCTTGACTCTTTCGATGTCTTCCGTCAAACCTGATAAGGATCCCACATTGGGCAGCAATACTCCAAACATGGACGGACATGCGTAGTGTATGCAGTTTCCTTTGTAGTTCTGTTGCATGTTTTAAAGGTTCTGCCAAAAAAAAAAAAAAAAAAAAAAAAAAAAAAAAAAAAAAAAAAAAAAAAAAAAAAAAAAAAAAAACAGTCTCTAGTTCGCCTTTCCCACGACATTATCTACGTGTTCTTTCCAATTTAAGTCTGAAGTAATAGTAATTCCTAGGTATTTTGTGGAGTTTACGGCGATCACTTTTTATTAAACAAAGTTTAAAGGATTTATTTTTGTTTCATGTGGACGACTTCACACTTCTCATTATTTACAATTATGTCAATATATGACATTTTTCACACTGTGGGCCCAAGATATAATAAGGTTTTCCTTCTAGACCACCCCTGTATGCTGGCGAACAAAATACTCAAATGGACCAAGCAATTTCTTAGTTTTAGCGAGACTAACGTACAGATATTCATTTTTAAATACAAAGAATACTTATTTTGTTTTGTAGAAAAGCATTGTCACGCGGAATGGCTGGATGGTCTAAAGCGTCATGCTAGGGACTGGGCGGCCGTCCGCCCCCCCCCCCCCCCCCGGAGGTTCGGGTCCATCCTCGGGAATGTGTGTGTGAAAGACAGCACAAACATTCGAACCCCCTACGGGGAACGGCCTCGCGCATCGTGGCATAGCGCCTCAATGCGCTCGACCGCTCCGCCGTGGCGTTTTACAAACATTTTATGTGATTTACAAAATCATTAGTGCCTGGTGTGATTTCGTGAGCACTGCTAAATTATAAATCAGTCCATTGATGAGATTCTGTGGCTGGATTTTATAGTCATCCCTGATGACAATATTTGCTCGCACAAGTACGATCTAACACGCACATAACTGTGACTGGAAATCTTTAACGTTGTGTAAGTTATGTTGTAGAAATATTAATACAGATCTATGCGAGTTATTAGGATACTTAAAACACAGCAGTCGATCATTCTGTAAGGCTAGGCACAAACTGACACGCGTATACCACGTGTGAGGTGACGCGACCTTCAGCGTGACGCCACGTGGTGCCGGGACAGCGGAAATTGACACGCGTATGACACCGTGCTCTCCAGCCATTGTGATGCAGAGACGGTGTTAAGGCCAGTATAATATATTTCTTATCCCCTATTAGCAAAACTATCTGATAATAAATTTTATTTTTACACATGTTATAAATTTTCGCTACATAAAAGATAAATTTATTTTTGTTATTCTTCACAGTTACTCTGCCAGCATTGAATTAAGTAAAGTAACATTACATTATGTTCTAAATGTATGGAGTGGTAAAAACACATTGCGTAGACTTTTCGTTCGGTTGATTTCAGCTCAAAGATTGCCGGGAATGAAATACAGACAAGATCCCGAACTATAATTCAAAAGTGAGACTAGATTGATATCTCAAATCGTTCTCGAGATATCGGTTGTTTTATTTGACGGACAGTAGCGCTGTCCCAGTTCCGCCCTTGCACGTCGGGAATCATGTGGTGATATCAATCGCCATGTTAGACACTTATTCTGAGGACGAAGTGTGGCTTTATTCATTAATGAATAAAAAATTCTGATATCATATAGATATATTAGTCTGGAATGAAAATCTGTGGACGAATTCAAACTACTATGAAAATAAGTGATGCAGATTTTAAACAGTATATCAGAATGACTATAAGGCAGTTACCTGAACCATAACAAACCGAGTTAGGTGGCGCAGTGGTAACGCACTGGACTCGCATTCGGAAGGATGGTGGTTCGAATCCACCTCCGGCCATCCTGATTTAGGTTTTCCGTGATTTCCCTAAATCACTCGAGGCAAATGCCGGGATGGTTCCTTTCAAAGGACACGGCTGATTTCCTTCCCAGTCCTTACCCAAAAACTTCGAGCGCTAGCTCCGTCTCTAATGACCAAGCTGTCGACGGGACGTTGAACCCTAAGCTTCCTTCCTTCCTGAACCATAACATGGAATGATACAACGTGCCATTTACTTCAAAAAATGCAATTTACAAGAGATGATTGAAACTGAAGAAAACCCGGTAGTACTTTTGAGGTTCGTAATGAAAGCTTGCAATTTTCTTGAAGTAAACGAAATCCTTGTTTTACAGCATTTATTAACCAAGTATGACTTAGGTTTCGAGATATTAACTCATGTTCCAGTGAATAACTAATTCCAAATATGACAACGAAGTAAAGATAAAGATGCCAACTTCTTAGGCTATCGATTGCTCCCTTGTGTTGTAAAAAGTCTTCTGATGGAGTATCAGACCAAATACCGGGTGATAAAAAATACAGTATAAATTTGAAAACTTAATAAATCACGGAACAATGTAGATGGAGAGGTAAAAATTGACACACATGTTTGGAATGACATGGGGTTTTACTACAAGAAAATTGCTAGACACTTTCGTCATGGTTGGCCTCCCAGGTCCCCAGATCTCAGTCCGTCCTTTTATTGGCTTTACGGTTACCTGAAGTCGCAAGTGTATCGTGATCGACCGACATTTCTAGGGATGCCGAAAGACAACATCCGATGCCAATGCCTCACCGTCACTCCGGACATGCTTTACAGTGCTGTTCACAACATTATTCCTCGACTACAGCTATTTTTGAGGAATGATGGTGAACATATTGAGCATTTCCTGTAAAGAACACCATCTTTGCTTTGTCTTAATTTGTTATGCTAATTATTGCTTTTCTGACCAGATGAAGCTCCATCTGACGGACATTTTTGAACTATATTATTATTATTATTATTATTATTGTTATTATTATTTGTTCTAATAAAACCCCATGTCATTCCAAGGATGTTTGTCAATTTGTACCTCTGTCTACTGATCACCCGGTATGTAGGGATTCGAAAATTCTTCAGCATTAATTCATCGGAAAGAAAATGATTGGTTATCTTTATTAAAGGAATTTTAAAATGATGCACCCATTTATATATGACATTATCGACGCTGTAACTATAAACGCAGCGTTTTTCAACCTTTTCAATTATGCGACTCGCTCCCAAATAAAAATATTCTGGTGATCACCCCCCCTCTCACAGCTCTTTACGAACCATAAGAAAACTACGTTATCTCGAAGGAAACAAATTTAATTTTCTTTCTTTTGCTACAGCTTTCTTTTAAATTCCTGGACGATTTTTCCGGTGTCTTTATTTTAATCCCACACATTATCCTATTTTTACATTATTTTTGACACAAAAATATATTTGTTTAAGAAATTCAAATTAATGTTACAGAAGGAACCCCTAATTTTAACAGTAAATAAATATCACCTAGGCATACATTTTTGTATTACTGATCCGCTAGTTATGGTAGCACTTCTTCCTCTGATGGCGACCTCTGAGTAAGGCTCTGCGACGCCCCCCCCCCCCCCCTTCCTTGGGGGTCGCGACGCACGGGTTTAAAACCTGATACAGCGTGTTGTAATTGGGACGCAACACGACGCTGACGCGACCTGCGCCTACGCCGGACTGCCTGGCGCTGTGGCTGACTTGAGGCACAGTTTACTGCGCGTGTGTGACGCTCGCACCTTGGGAAAGTGAGGTGGGGAGCGGGAAAACATAGCGGTCTGTCGTACGCTATCTTCAACACCGCACACGGCCAGTGCTGTTACCGGCCGTCGGAACAATATTACTTCACGACTGGTTTTTGTCATAGAGTAGTACTTCGTATTTCCCCATTTCATTCCTGCATTACATTGTTCAGTCACTTACATCTATATAGTTGTGTTTAGCAAAACAGTAAAAAGTATTATCATATGACCAAGACGCAACAGAGAAAACTTAAACCGGCCGCGGTGGCCGTGGTAACTGCGGCGCGCCAGTCACGGTCTGCACGGCCACTACGGTCGGGGGTTCGAATCCCCCCTCGGGCATGAATGTTTATGGCGTCCTTAGTATTAACTAGTTCATAAGTAGTTTGTAAGTTTAGGGACTGATGACCCTGTAGCTGAGTCCCATTAGCTCTACAAACATGTGAACATTTGATTTGAGAAAACTTCTAGTATAACAGCTTCGATAATGTAACAAATGAATGGATTAACATTATGGACGGGCGCAATGGCCGAGCGGTCTGCGGTGCACCAGTCACAGTCTGCACGGTCGCTACGGTCGGGGGTTCGAATCCCCCCCTCGGGAATTGATGTTTGTGTCGTCTTTAGCCGGCCGCGGTGGCCGCGGGGACTGAGGCGCTCCAGTCACGGTCTGCACGGCCACTACGGTCGGGGGTTCGAATCCCCCCTCGGGCATGGATATTTGTGTCGTCCTTAGTTGTAAGTAGTTCATAAGTAGTTTGTAAGTTTAGGGACTGATGACCCCGTAGTTAAGTCCCATAGACTCCAAAAACATTTGAACATTTGTCGTCTTTAGTATAAGGTAGTTCATATGTAGTTTTTTTTTTTTTTTTTTTTTTTTCTAGTTTAGGGACTGATGATCCCGCAGTTAAGTCCCTTAAGCTTAACCAATAGCCGAACATTTTAAAATTCCTCCGCGGCAGAATAGCCTTGCGCACTAAGTCGCCTTGCTGCGGTGCGCGCCGCCGTTCGCCGTCGGAGGCTCGAGTCCTCTCTCGGACATGGGTGTTTGTGTTGTTCTTGGCATAAGTAACTGTAAGGTAGTTTAAATAGTTCGTAAGGCTAGGGATTGATAACCAACGTACCATTTGTCCACGATAACTTGACGATTTTGTTGGTGCTGCCACAAGCGGAGAAAATCGACACCAGTTGAAAGTTATTCATTTATTTACATGCGCTGCCAACATTACAATGGTCCTTGACGCGAAGAATTAATGTACACATTGTAGGGTAACGGTTCCAGCACTGCAGCAAGCAGCCGATGCTGCCTTCCATACGCGCAAGGAAAACTCCCAGCAGCCACCGCGCGAATCGTCAAGTTATCGTGGCCAAATAATAGTTAACTTTTTTTAAAATTAATTCAAAAGAAAATCAGTCGTTTTGCATCAAATTAGTTGCTTAATTCATCGAAACTTTTGTCAGAATCCTTACCAAATGTTAAGATACTTAAAACAAAAGTTTTACAGGTTCAGCCAGCATTCGGTAGCTTAGGAAGTTGGCATGTTTATTTGCTTCTCATGTTTGGAATCAGTAATTTACAGAAAAATGGCTTTATAACTTGACAACTAGGTATTACTTCATTAATAAATGCTGGGAAACAAGGTTCTCGTTTGGTCAATATTAAGAAAATTGTGAGATTTCACACCATACCTCAAAAAATAAAAAAAAGTAAAATACAAAAAAACTGATAGTTTCTGTCCAGTTGCAAGCATCTCTTGCGCATCACATGAATTTAAGTCAATGACATGCAGTATAATGCCATATTATTAAACTTAAGAAACTTCATTCTAATCATGATCAAGTAATATGTAAAATCAACATCGCTTACCTTTGTGCTAGTTTGCAACCGTTCTCAGATTTCCTTTAAAATATATTTATTTGATAATTAAAAATTGTATCCTCTAACGAATAAAGTAGCGCTTCGTCCTCAGAATAAGTACGCAGTATGACGATTGTTATGTCCAGATGATTCCTGGGGGTGCCGTGCAGCGTTCTGCAACATATAAGAGCGTTGGAACTTAAATAGTGGCAACACTGCTGTGGAGACTGCAATGTAATCTACTACTGTCGCTGATAGCACACGTAGTTGACATAACTACCTTACCTCCGAGCAAATGGACTCGCCTGTCCCACATCATCGGCGTGTGCACAATCAAGGGAAACTCAGTTACTTGTGAATGTGCAGTCTAACGTAACGGTGTCACTATGTTTTCGAAATAGGAATAACGTAGTTGCATCAAGATTGAATGTGCCTGGGCATGCGAAAAATTCCATCACGATGTCTTCCGCATGAATTTACAGAAATGAAGAAATGTATGCGTTACAACGCTGCCCAGACGCACTTGGAGCGCTATGAGCTGGAAGGAAACGTTTTCTTAAGCCGTATCGTAACACTGGATGAGACATGGGCCACATCGTACGAGCCAAAACTGAAACTCCAATCAAACGAATAGCGACATTATGGGTTTCCGCGAAAGTCGAAAGTACGTCAGAGCCCCAGTATGCTGAAAGTTATGTTGATTCTCGCGTACGACTGTGATGGCGTTATCCTAACGCATTACGTTCCTCCACGGCAGACCGTCAATGCACAGTATTACTGTTCGTTTCTGGAGCATCACCTGCGATCAGCTTTGCGAAAGAAGCGGCAACTCTTTCTGCGCAACCCACCCATTATTTTGCACGACAATGCGCGGGCGTATACAGCGCAAGCTGTGGCTGCTCTGTTCGGTCGATGGGACTGGGAAGTACTGTACCATCCGCCATACTCCCCGGACGTAAGCCATTATGACTTTGATTTGATTTCGAAGATGAAGAAGCACTTCGTGGCATTCGCTTCAGAACTGTTCCAGAGATGTGACAGGCAGTAGACCGCTCTATTCGCACCATCAACAGAACAGGCTCTTTTATCGGTATACTATGCCTTCCAAATCGCTCCTAACGGGTCCTACACAACGCTGGTCACTACTTTGAAGGACAGTAAAAGGTGAAAACATCTTGGATCGGTTCTGAATAAAGAGTTGCCACTATTTAACTTGCAAACCTCGTATATCAACCAGTATCACAAGAATGAATTAACGTATCGTTCTGCTCTCAGTTTTAAATTAATATTTGGAATCTTGCCTACATTTCATACACTGCATCCCATGTAGTAAAATCATCCGTACGCACAAAAAAAAGTCTATTCACTAGGCAATGTGTTTTTAAGGCAACACATTCTTTAAATTCCCGTGTAATACTTTACTTACGTTGATGCTTTACAGTAACTGGCACGATTAACGAAATTAAATACAGACCTTTAACAACAGATATGAAGCTGTAACGTGTGTAAAAATAAAATTTTTCCACCGAATAGTTTTCGTAGTATGGGATGAGAAGTATTTCAGACTGTCCAGAGCGCCGCCTCTTCGTCAGTCGGACTGGAGGTCAGACGCGTCGCAGTTTGCACTGGTCGGGCACAGTGCGTTGTGCTGTGCTGTCGCGTCTCGTCAGTCGACGCCTAGCCGCCACGCAGCCCTGCGAGCTCGCATTGGATCAACACCGTCTGAAGAGAAGGCCCGCGCGCTGCCGTGTCGCGTCACGCAGAGTAGGTCGCGATCCCGTAGCTCACTGGCTGGCCGATGGGGCACAGCCAACACCACCTAGAGACAGGGCCTCACAACAGCCCGTGTTACGTCACACTGACAAGGCCGCGGCCGCCAGCTTACTGGCAGGTCGGTACGAGGCAGTGGGTGTGCCCCATCGGCTGTCCGGACTGCACTCGTGCTGTTCCCTAACTAAATTAAATTGGTCCAATTCCTCCGTTTCTGTCCAAGGACCGCGGTGGAGTAGCCGAGCGGTCTAAAGCGTCTCGCTGCGGAGCGCACGGTTGCTCGCCATGGAGGTTCGAGTCCTCCCTGGGGCATGGGTGTGGCCTTAGGTTAGTTTACCTAGGTTTAAACAGTTTGTAAGCTACGGACTGATGACCGCGCAGTTTGGTCCGATAGATTTAAAAACATTTGAACTTTACCGTCCAAGATTAAAAAAAAAATGTTCAAAAGTTTGTAAATCTATCGGACCAAAATGCGCGGTCATCAGTCCGTAGCTTACAAACTACTTAAATTGAGGTAAACTACCCATGCTCAAGGTAGGACTCGAACCTCCGACGGCGAGCAACCGCGCTCTCCGCAGCGAGGTACCTTAGACCGCTCGGCTACTCCACCGCGGCCCCCGTCCAAGGTTTTCGCGATGTTTTCCTCGGTTAAGACGCGTATCCTCCCACCTATTCCCAATTGGGATCCCCATTTGACCCACTATCAGCTTGTCTGATGACTGGGTGAATAGAATAGTGTGCACGTCGGTGACATGGGACTGGCGAGTCCATATAGGTAAGACTTCAAAATATTATTAAGAAGACATGTTTCTGATAAACAGACGGAAATTTATATTGCCTAGTTCCTTATAATAAATTAACAAAAATAAAATAAAAACAAAATAATTATACTAATTCCATCATTATTATAAAAACTTTAAAATTAAATTAAACAAAAAATAACGAAATATAACGTATTTAATATAGGTTGTCAACAACAATAGTAGATTACGTTGCATAGTTTCTCCACAGCAGTGTTGCCACTATTTAAGTTCCAACGCATCTCAGTTTGCGCTTTGCCTTAGCACTACAAGCTCTAACAGTAGCCAGCCACACTGTACTGACATGTTATAAATGTGACATATACTCAGTTAGATATTCTTAACACTGTCATCATGCTGCTTTGCGTCAATTTCGCTGTGGTTATTTGAACTGCCTGCTGGCGCTGACGGGCAAAGCTAGCAACTCGCTGTAACTGTTATTCAACTGGATACACGGACACGAAAGTCACGAAGCTTGCAGTACTTTTCGACTGTTGCAACAGACGTTTTAAAAGAGCTCCGCAACGTTGCAAAAAATACATTCAAAATCACACAATATACATCTAGCAATTTACAGACGTCCACGGGAACAGAAGCTCATTCTATTATTAATGCAAGTCAGACCCCAAACTACCCAATTATCTATGTACCGGTGTTTGTTATCCATTTCAAGTAAAGAAATTCGCTACAAAGGTTGATTAGTGCCGGAAACAGTCCGCAAGTATCGGGAAACTTTAATTTTTAATTTGGCTCAGATAACAAGAACACATATCAAAATTACAACTATTCAAACTTTTGAACAGTTTTTGGAATATAACAGACAACAGTTAGTATCGTAGTTGTAAACTGTGGTAGCTGTGTTTCAGAAAGTACCGAGCTTTAAGCGAAATCGTAAGCACGAAAGCTGAAATCTTTCCAGGTATTTAAGACGCTAACATACTGGAAACTCTGCTGATTTCTTTTACACTAAATATATGTAAGGAGTTTTGGGTGTACTATGTTGTAGCATTTCTCTCTTCTTTAAGAGTAAATGCATGTGAAATGCTTGTTTGTTTCACGTGAGAAACACGTCTTAGTAATAATCCTATAAGTTTTGTCTTCTGATAAAAGTTCTACTACTAGTAATTCAGTACAGACAAAAGAAAGCCGTGAACTTGAAACCTGTGTGTAAAATAAAAACTCTTCCTTACACATATGGAAGACATCGATTACAACTGCTCTGACTCAAAGCTTCCTTCTTCAACCTCCAGAGAGTGCAGCACGGTTGACAATTTCTCGAGAGTTCTTGAGAACTTCTCGAGAACTGGCCTTAGCGTCGCGCGTTTCTCGAGCGTGCTCATAACCCGCCCCTACCCTTTACACGAGAACGCCAGGTGGAACTGCCAATAGCACCATTCGTTTCTCTTCTCCTCACTGGCAGTGCATTCTTAGGCCACCTCTAAGTAACACGTTTGCATTCCTAAAGGGCCCCACACACGTGAGACGGATCGCAGCGACCGATCGCTTTGTAGATCTCACGTGTGTGGTCAAATCGCAGCGATCGGTCGCCGATCGCTGATCGCATGGAAATCACAGGCAATCCGACGGATCCCATACGATTCGTGTATGCAATATGGCTACCTGGATACTTGGCAGCGATGTGTGCCAATATGTCTGACTCATTTCTCTTGTTATCAAGTGTGTTCCTGCAGTTTTGTTTCGCTTCGGTTTTCCCATGTTCAGTAACATCTTTACGATGGAATGAATAGTTATTCAGGTATCACGAATTACTCTGAGCAGTGGAGGCCTGAATTTTTACTTATATTAAGAAGAAATACACAATGCACCCTAGAGTTTCTGCAGTAATAAGCGTTTTGAAGCTCGTGCTCATAGCACGGGAATTGACAGGACTTTCATAGTAATAGCCAAGGAACACTGAGTGGCATCTGATCATTTTGATTTATTTATTAAACAATTGCACTTTTCATTTAAAAAACAATTTACTAAAATTTTTAACTTGAAAACAGAATGAACTGCTCAGGTCAAACCAATAAAGCTGTAGCGAAGTCCCCAGTCCTTTCATACAAAATAACTCTACTACTCGTAATTTATACTTGATGGTAATCAGCAGTGCGGCTATTGACAACATTTCTATAGGCATATCGACACTCAAAACGAATACTGTAGTTACTTGAAGTTAAACTATAAGACGTAGCGATAAAAAAAGAGCTGAGTACTAATAAACGAAAAACAAAACGTATTACTACACTAGAAAGATGTAAACGTGTAATAAATGTGTAACGTAACCAAAATTTCCCAGGTAAACAGATCAAAACAAGTTTAATACGTTACAAATCCTATTTCTTTTTAAGTATTACTCATCAGGATGCACAAATCAGCTCTGACTGCGTTTAAAAATAATAAATGCTTTTCCGTTCCAGAATTTGCCTACACATATGCGTTCGTAATTCTCGTAGTAATTTGTTGACAAATCGCTCGTGTGTGGCGAGGTGAGGCGAGTGATGGATTGCAGCGATATCGCATGCGACGAATTGCTGTGATTCGTCGATCGTGTGTGGGGCCCTTAGGTTCGTTCCAGCAGCTGCCAGACGGCTACTTTCAATCGCTAAGAAACAGGTGTTACTGCACATGCGCAGCTACTATGACGTAAATAAGCTTGTTTGATACTTGCACTGCTGGAACGCTTTTTGCACTGTTTCTGGCTGCAGGCGAAGGTGAGTTTAAAGGAATAATTAAAACACTTTCCTTCCCAATTAACGAAGAAATGTAAACGAGAAATATCTGATCTCAAATGGGATTGCAGTGACTTCGAAATAATCGAAAAACACGCTACAAACACCCACGTATTACGTGATGGCTACCCCCCACTCTAACTCAGACCATTCTGCGCAAATTGGCAGCTTGACGGCGCCAGAAATATTTTTCCGGGTAGCGTCTGGCTGCTTGCGGCAACTGCTGGAACACCAAACAGCCACACTCCAAGTAGCCAGAAGCGGGAGAAGGCGCTGCTGGAACACAATTTCCGCGTTGCGCATGCGCGTCAAGCAGTCTGGCAGCTGCTGGAACGAACCTCTTTAAAAGCTAGTCTACACGACGACACTAGGTTGCGACACTAGTTTCATGAAATGAATTGCACGCAGTTGGTTTCGTGTATGTCTGTAGACACGGCGCCAATACTGTACACTTCAGTTTCGTTGTTTTGTGAGTGCCGTAGTCGCTATAGAATGAAAGTTTTGGTAGGTGTAAGAGTTGTGGCGGAGCTATCGCTTCTCTGTGTGAAGTCGCTGCATAAGACTATACATAAAAAGAATAAAAAAAACGTGTTTGGATTTTTGACTGGATTAAGAAAAAGACGTCAGCTCGGTTGCTCAGCGATCTTGCTGAAAGAAATTGTGATCGAAGACCCTAGAAGTTATTTTAATCAACTCATAATGTTACCAGAGCAGTTTACGTTCCTTTTAAACAGATTTAGTAATACAATAAACAAACAAGATACTGTTATGCATGAACCATTGTTACCAGAACTGAAATTACAAATTACATTAGTTTTCTTGTTAAATAGATATTCGTCTTTACAGTACCTGTACTGTAGTACCAAATCCACAATTGCCATAGTTCGTTTCTATAGGTATTTGGAATTGAATATACCTCAGTCAACCCATCAATATTTAATTCACGAATAATTGCTTCAAGAGCACTAACGCCGGCCGCGGTGGCCGAGGAGACTGAGGCGCTTCAGTCACGGTCTGAACGGTCACTACGGTCGGGGGTTCGAATCCCCCCTCGGGGATGGATATTTGTGTCGTCCTTAGTTGTAGATAGTTCATAAGCAGTTTGTAAGTATAGGGACTGATGACCCCGTAGTTAAGTCCCATAAACTTAACAAACATTTGAACATTTGAAGAGCATTAACACGCCGCGGCTTATTCCTGAGATTTTCATCGTTAAAATGGCACAAACACCTATGCATCGTATATATGTTCAAAAACCTAATTATTTCTTCCTTTCCCCCCTTTATGTTGTGTTTTGTTCTGTATCGGTTATCACCTAACCTAAGAGCGCGCGCAATCAGTTTCGCCAAAGTTGGAAGGTGCCGAAACTGTTTAGTTTCGCCAACGAGTTGCGCGAACGCCTGCCGCGCATGCGCACTGGTCAGTAGTGCAGTTTCATGAAACGTGTCGTGTAAACTACCCTAAGGCCGGTATTACACCATCAAATTATTGGACAAAGAATTGGACGAAAAAATTGAATGAAATATTGGTCATATTTTTTGACAAAGAAATTGGATGAAACGCAAAAGCGGGTATTACACTGTCATTCAATATTTTGTCAAATTTGCTTCAAAATGGCGGTGCAATGCTCAGCTGTTGTTTATACTACAGTTGCGTTGTGTCCGCATTTAGAAGAGAAGGAGGGGAAAAAAGAAAAGGAAACGCACTTGGATGAAACCATGGGTGTCAGAGCGAGATAAAAAAAATTTGTTAGGGTACCGGGAGGATTTTTTTTTATTTTTTATTTTTATTTTTTTTATGCCGTCGGCAGAACAGCCAGGCCGTTCATTGCTAATTATTTTGTCACTCTTCATCCTTCACAGTTTGCAATAAAGTAACAAAAAGGCCGACTCAAACAGTGTATACGAATAAAATTGTTAAGTTGATAAAGCAAGTTTCATTAAATAACGTTTTAAATGGAAAATGGAGCACTGACATAGAGGATAATCTAAGTTGTTTATGAAGTTATTAACAATGTAAGTGGGGAAAATTGCTGATAAAGTAAATGGGCTCTATTTATTTCCTTACAAAGACTGGCTGACGTATTTATATGCACATAGATTCGCTTGCAAACAGATGTCGGTGTTTTGAAAGTTGTTTCATTTCCCAGAACTTAGCACACCAAGTTACCAAAATCATACATTCTAAAATCTGCTCCGGCCGTAAATAAGATTTAGGGGTATTACTTCTTCAATTACGATAGTATATAATGACGTTTTTACACCACGGATTGTAACTCAACCTCACTTTCGACGCAGGGTGTTGGGCTACGCGAATTGACGTGACGGACAGTGTGAATTGGCCTTGTCGCCTGTTAAACGACGGTCTATCTGATTTATACATTCATTTTAATTTTGTTGTTGCTGGAAAACACTACACAAACATTCCACTGGTAGCCATGTTTACGAATACGAACGTTATGTCCAAGTAATGTCAGATATTTAACCTCCAAATAAAACAGCTGTAGTGGCAAGTGGCAAGGAAGCTGTAGGCTTATACTACTAGCGCTCCAAGCGGCCACATTTCTCACTTTGATCAAATCTAGGCCGAGGCAGTAGATTTGATGAAACATTGGACGACGTTCCCATTACACTACGCCCAATTTTTCTTTGTCCAATTCTTTGACAAATAATTTGATAGTGTAATGTCGGCCTTAAGAAGCTAGCGCGCGCTATTTGAGCTCCCGCTGCGCTACATGTCGCCTGGCAGCCCCATTTCACCGCGAGCGGCCACTGCTCAGCAGGCAGCCGGCTAGCGCTCTCGCTGGCCTGGCCGCTTCCTGAAGAACAGGCCCGTTTCGACCGTGTTTCGCTTCCTCGGCCGGTGAATCCCGGAGTCTATAGGTTCGTTCGAGTGGCCCAAAAGCTGATAGTTCCTGACAGTTGCTGACGATTTGGAAGGCCTCTACTGCGCATGCGCGCTTTTTGACAGTTGCCAACTCCGAAGCCAACTCGAACGCTTATTTCACCTGTTTCGCATATTGGCCACCCATAGCGCTACTTGGCATCTTTTCTCTCTACCAATGTTGAAAGTGAAGTTATGACTGGTGATATGTTATGCATTTCTCAATTGAGAAAACTATTTAAGTCGTCATGAAACATTTGCAATTTACCGTTAAACCAAAGTATAATAATAAAGATTAACAAGACACATTTGCCTGCAAACCGTGTATCTGTCGAGTATAAAATTCGTGTGACGAAACTAGGTTAACTTGCGAGTCGCGATGTTACCAGACGACCATTCCATCAAAACATTCTTCTTGAGAAAGCTCACGTTGACGTGAGGTGGCGGACCGGCGACGGACAGTGTGCATTCCGCCATTAGAAATACATTGTGGATTAAATTCTGATCATAAACTTCGACAAAACGCAAAATATACGTAAACATGTCTCTCCATTTATAAATAATGTAGCCAATTTAACCTGACAAAACCTCATACAAAAATGAGGTAAATTAGGATAGTTGTGTGTGAAAGGAATATTTGGTAACATACAACTTCATATGCATTTTGTCCCATTATTATGAATTACAATAAAATTTAAAAAATGAAACATACAAATATTTGCAGGTGTTTTGCAAGAATTATCATCGTACATGATTTTCCCAGAAGTTACACATTTCGTGTAGAAACGCCCACATTGGCACTAATAGATTTCTATAATATATAACCACAAGGAGAAACACGGAACAGTAATTGTGAGACGCTATAGTGGCACATATGTCGGTTATAAAAATCTATCACTGCTAATGCCTGTTGTGAACTATATTATTCTTATGTGTCAAATCACTTCATTTACAGATGGCACAGAAAATCTCAGTAGGACTATTTTTACTTATTTTTCAGGCGAATATATCACAATCCAAACTGTAAAAACATACGCATTCATCTTTAAATTCGTGTTATGAAAATTTCCACACCTTTCATTTATAGTATGTATGGGTGTAATAAAAAGGGGACGTACTATATTAGAAGGCCACATAAGTTGAAAGAATGCTTGTCTAATATACAAACTCAGGCTCAATCAAGAGAAAATGGAAGACCTGGAACACAAACTTCTTCGTAAATGTGCAGGCTTGTCTTTTGGCCGAGGCTTGTTAAACGCTTTGGAGTTAGTCAGAAAACAGTTTGACGAAAATCCGCTGACTTAAACTTTCGGTCGCCAACTATCAGCTCCGCCACTCGAACACCAGATTGGCCAGTCAGATATCGTCAGCAAGAGTCAGAAGTGCCACTCGAACGCCTCAAACTGTTCCTGACCGTCAGCAGCGCCACTCGAACGAAGCTTATATCTTCGTGACGCGGTCCCGAGTTGTCTAATTCTCGGGCAGTGATGCACTGTTTTTCGGCGGCGGAGGGTGCCCCGGCTTGTCGCGGCTTGGTCGGCCCGTTGCATACCTCTGCTCTGCTAGTGGTCGGCTCCTCGGCTCCTCGACTGCCTGCCGGCTGCCGGGTGGCGTGAGTTCCCCCTCCACCGGCCGGCAGCTGCAGCCGGTCCGCCGCCCGCCTGGAGAAGACGGGACCGCGGCCGCCACCGCCAGTTCTCCGGCCGCAGCAGCGGTGCGCGCGGCGTCCGTCTGTGTGTACTACCCGCGTGTCCGACACTCTGCAACTGCCCGGCGACAGCCCGCCCGCCTGCTGTAAGTACGGCGCCGCTACTGCTACGCTTCTCGTTCGCTGACGTCCTCTACCTGCCAGGAGACACCTCTGGTCCGACAGTGCAGTGCTGTAGTGTGGTGCTCTAGCTACTGGAACTCCACTCCGTCGACAAAGTAGGGAACACTGACATCGTGAGTAAAAGATCGATATTCCCCTGTCATCGAAAATCGTCCAACAAAAATAGCGACATATCGAACGAAAAGTATCGAGACTTATACAAGGACACCACATGGCTATCGGATTTTAGAATCTTTGGATACTTGTGGTACGTGAAGTTCAGAACCATTGATCTCTATACCACCTAGATGTTGAACTTCAGCTGTCTCAGCGTGCCAGCCATAGATATTCATATTTAGTGTCTTGCCAAATTCAAACATGGCTGCTATGAAGCATTACGAGAAAAAGAGAACAAAATATATTTAGATTCCACTCTCATATAAGCCTACTACATCTAATATTGAATTAAATTGCAAATGAAGAGGTAAGCATGCAATTTTTCGACACGTAATAACTGATAGAAATTCGTTTGCCAAATTTAAACATCGCGGACGATGCGAAATCGTGTGCAAAACATCCGAATGTGCAGGCACGTTACAGTTCCATGCTCAGACACCAGAATTATACATCCAGTTTGTATAGAGATCACTGTTCAGAACTCAAATAACAGCAAAAGCCATTCGACGCAACTCCCAAAAATTATCGAGAAAACCGGCTTTGAAGTTTTGCGAGTACACCTGAGTACTAATAACTGAAGCAGTTGCAGCATCTGTAGGTGCTATTAATAGAAACAGTTGCAGCTTCTGTCAGCGCAGCTCAGTTGGTAGTGTTGTGGATCAAAAATGTTGTTTGGGACTTAACTTCGGGTCATCAGTCCCTAAACTTACAAACTACTTATCAACTAGCTTATCCTAAGGACGGCACAAATATCCATGCCCGAGGGGGATTCGAACCCCCGACCGTAGTGGCCGTGCAGACCGTGACTGGAGTGCCTCACTCCCCTCGGCCACCGCGGCCGGCTGTTGTGGATCGCTGACTCCCATCCTGCCGTGACATTTTTTTTTCCTCCTTGTGTTCTAATACTGACACAATTTTCATATCTAATGGTAAATTTTACTTAAAAAGCACTACTTTTGTACTTTCGTAATTTTCTATATTTCATAAAAGGTTATTAATAATTATGGTTTCAGTAAAAACAGTAAGTAATTTTTTTTCTTTTTTTCTTTCTTTTTGTACTGACTTCACTATTACTTGACGACGCATGTCTTTGATTGACCAGTTTCTGAACAGCTATGACACTTTTTGAAATGTTTAAATTTTTGTACAGCTTATGGGACTTACCTACGGGGTCATCAGTCCCTAAACTTACAAACTACTTATGACCTAACTAACACTAAGGACGGCACAAATATCCATGCCCGAGGAGGGATTCGAACCCCCGATCGTAGTGGCCGCGCAGACCGTGACTGGAGCGCCTCAGTCCCCTCGGCCACCGCGGCCGGCTACGACACTTTTTGGAAAGGCATCTACATAGCTACTAACGGCTTTCGAAGCAGCTAATCTACTCAACCATCGTTTTGGATGAGGTCAAGGTGTTCAGCTCGTCTACATACACATAAACAAAAACTGACACAACAGGTCGAATTAGAGATCCCAAAATAGTTTATATAACTGAATTCGATAACGAATAGAAATATCTGTCCCACGTTACAACGCTGCCACCTGAGCTACACCAACTGATACTGCAGCTGATTTTATTATTAGTACATACTTCAAAAGTCGATTTTCTCGAGAATTTTTTAGAGTTACGTCGAATGGATTTAGCTGATTTTTTTCAAGTTCTGAACTTCACATACCATAAATATAAAGAAATTCTATCATCAGATACCCATGTGGTCTCCTTGTTTGATATTTCAGGGCCAAAAAATTAAGTTTTTAAATGAACATTATAATATATGATTCCACACGTTATTTGAAACAGTGAGGAGTGGGATTGCATAAATTTCATTATTCACACTGCAGAACCCCCAGGATAAATACACAATGATCAACGACCAACATAAAGGGAGCATACTTCCAGAATTATATTCCAAACATTTCTACCAAATTTACTTTCGAATCTGAGGAACTTACTTTCCCAAAAAAAAATTTAGGTAGTGATCATATATTGTATAGGCCTATATTTCAGTACTAAAATGTAGAATTCATTTTATGAGTGAAAAAAAGGAAGATTAGGGTTTAACGTAACGTCGACATAGGGGTTCTTAGAGGAGGAGGTCACGCTCGGATTGTTTGGATAAGAATGGGAAAGGAACCATCGCGGCATTTGACTAGTATAGGTTAATCAAGGAGAACCTAAATCTGGTTGGCCGTAGGTGGATCTGAACTGCCGTTCTCCCGAATGCGAGTTCAGCCTGTTAACCAATGCTCCATCTTTCTCGGTGTATGAGTTAGAGCCTGATAAGAGATGTTGTATTATCCAATTAAATTGAAACAAACTATCAAACTATACATCGGCAGCGCAGATTTCGATTAAAACTTACGCGAAAATGAGTCTAATCGATATATCGGTTTCTATATCCCAACTGTACTGACAGGTGTATTTTCCGAGTAGTTCCTGTAGGCCCTGTGTTCGCTGGTAGCTTGTAACATCGAAATAATGTGATTATTACCTCAAATTTTGTTATTCCAATCAGCTTCGCTTCTGGGATTAAAAAAAATTGTAATACAATAATCTTAAGAATAAACACCTCCGCTGTCATTTGGGTGTGGTAACAGCTCAGTACAACGTCACTGTATAACTGTTCTATTACATTTAAGAAACCCGTTTGGCATACCCATAATCTGTTTTAAACTGCTGGACTGTTGTTTATCATTTTTAAAGGAGACCGGTCTGCAACATATTCTGGTACGATTCATTCAAGAGTACTGGTACGACTTTTGCACTGCTATCTCGATCTTTTGAGTACAATACACGTTGCAAGATAAATGAGAGCAGCAAATCCAACGAAACTGCAGCGAGCAACCGGAACCCACAGGTGCCATATTCTTAATTACCCATCTAATATCTCTGAACGTTGTCCGATGTCCTGTCTGTGGTGAAGAATGTATTCCTTTCGGCCAACACAGAAGCAAACGACGCCTTCCGGGACTGGAAATCTATTTCCGGTTTGCCGATTTCTGCTTTCCATTTTATACCGCTCAACAAGAATTGCAACCATAAATCGCCTTGTGCCGTTCGATGCGATATCATATCGACGTTGACTTTCAACCTTTTACTGTCACTTTTCCCCCTTGGATGGTCATGTCTTCCAGCTGCAGTGAATTTACTTCCACATCCATTACCCGCCCCTACACAGCTTCGCTGACAAATTATAGCAATCGTGTGTCGAATTCGTACTACTCTCGCGGTTGAGTGGAGCATTTGAGTTGTCCATTAGCTAATACTACACGTGAGATACTGCAACCGAGTATTACAGATGACTAACATTCGTAACATTGCTGCAATATTGCGATAGTAAAGACTGAGTTACTTACGAGGAAGACGAAAATAAGATATATGTCGTGCTTAAGCTAAAATATTGAGCGTCTTATAAATTTATGTGTGGCTTTCACTGAAAAGTAGAAGAAGGAATGAGCATTCCATTTTAAGAAATTTGTGATCAATAACCCGAAACTGAGGCATTTGTTACATTACTTCCAAACCCCTATGTAGAATTATGCGAATATCATATCAGTTTCAGAATAGATACTTTGATTGCTGGTTATTGTCTTGTGATGTGTACTGCATTACATTAGAAAATTAGTATGTTTGATTACGGTATGGAAACTCGTAGTTGACTACCTTTTCGTACTCTTTTTCGCTCTCCCGCAGTGTTGCCTTGACAGACAGTGACATATAAGTTGCAGTATTTATCTTGGACTTGCATTCAGTAAAGCAGGTTCAAAATTTGAGTTCGTCGTGGCTGCCCTAAATCACACCTTCTAATAGGCCACGATTAGTTACCTAGTCTAACCTCATCCAATCATAGCTTGTGTTTTGTCTCTAATGATCACGACGGGAATTTTAACGGCAATCCTTGTTTTTCTTTTCTCACCTGCCATACATTTGGACTAGAAATGTCCCTTGTGTTCACATGACATATAATGAATTACGAAATCTGCTAAAACTTATGCAGTGTGGCGTTTGAAACGAAAAGTCCCGTATGTCGGTGTGTTTGAAACTGAAGGTCGTCTACCATGAATGGAAGGAGGATCCCAAAAGATTGTTCAGTGGAATGGTTTTTCTATGATCCCGCATTTTTCTGCTAGCTGCGAAGGCAGATTAGAATTAATGCTGACCATGAATAGAATGGATACGTTATCGTTGTTAAGAATCATGCAAATGTTATTAAGACTGTCCGTCATAGGACAAGACAAGTAACATTAGGGTCATCACGAACTTGTTCTTCCTCTCCGTGCGATAGTACAAATATGTTTGTGATTTACCCCATAATGTCGCAAAATGTAGCAGAACGCCACCTCGACTGCATGCCGAAGAAAATCGACAGTTTGAAGTGGATGTCTTCTATACAAGTTCGTATTATCAATTACGGGCAACGATAATAAAATTGTGAGAGCGATGAACCAGTATTGATTTAAGATGCTGTATGAAGAACCGTAGACTTGGAGTGGTAAATCCATATTCTACGCAACATGATGTATAGGTTATCTGGTACATCGTAGTGAAGAGTACCGTTACATCTTCGTCGAGCACTGTGACTATTGCCTTGTTGCGTCCTCGATGAGCGACGTGCGGATTGCGTAACATCGGTAACTGGAATATATTACTGAGAAGTGGCGTGATGTGCGACTATTTGGGTTTTGAGATGTCCATGTTTTAGCAGGTCCATCCAGCTTTGGAGGAATGACATTGAAGTCCTCCTTTCTAAGGAGGAGGAGTAAGGAAGCTTAGAGTTTAACGTCCCGTCGACAGCGTGGTCATTAGAGACGGAGCTTAACGCTCGGAAGGTTTGAGTAAAGATGTGGAAGGCAATCGGCTTTGCCGTTTCAAAGGAACCATCCCGGCATTTGCCTGGAGTGATTTAGGGAAATCACGAAAAACCTAAATCGGGATGGCGGGAGGTGGATTTGAACCACCATCCTTCCGAATGCGAGTCCAGTGTGTTACCACTGCGCCACCTCGCTCGGTGCTTACTAAGTAAGCTGATAATTTAGGTTATAGAAACTACATTATGGATCGGTTATCAGTTGTATTATAATCACAATAAAACTGCCGACAGACACAGATTCATTTCTGTATCACTTAATTTACTCTTCATAGGGTGCGATCTTTGTATATTGAAGAGCTGTGTGTTTTATCCTAATGTTAGAAACCATAAATTTTTCTGTCTGCTAAAGGTATTGTGCCTCTTACATTATTCAGAATATGCAATAATAATCGTGACTTAGACCTACCTGTGTACAAAAAACAGTGTAAGTGACGATTTTTGTGTTGTGATATCCAGTTTAATGGAACAGACACAATACCTGCATGTATAGACAGACGTACTAACCAAATGTTCAAATTGTTGTAAAGGTAAGGTAGCATACTGTGAGGTCATCGTCCTCTAGACTTACAAACAAGGTAATTTATGGAAGGACAACACTCATTTCCGAGGGGTGCCGTCGAGTAATCCATTAGTATGAAACTTCAGACCTCATGGCCACTACAGCGCGGCGAAAATCTAAGGTTCGTTGGATCAGAACCTAATGTAGACGTTTCAGGAGAATCTGTTGGCTAAACTGATTAGTTTCGATAATATATTGATAGCTAACTTCCAGTTACCGGTACAAACAATTGCACACGTGATCTGTAAAGCGTAGTCTCGTTCAATCAGTCCAGTGCAATTTTATTTATTGTTACAATGTTTTTGTTCAGCTTAAAATACCTTTCCGTTTTTCAGAACTGAGGGAAAGCAATACTCCCTGTGGTCGTAGGATAGTAAAAGGTTTGATTGCTACAGCGTACATTTTTCTTAATTTACAAGGCTGTAATTAAAGAAGCTCAAACTGATGACAAGAACCATTAAACCTTTTTCCTTCATTGTTAATTCCTGTTTTGTCCTGTCTTTCAACAGTTGTTCTTTTACATTTTAAAGTAGTTATTTATGTAAACCGTCTATGCAACTGAATAATAAAAGTTTTATATTCCCATATGCGTTTCGCCTTTATTTAGGAGGGATTACCAGTGGCCTGTACTACATACATGATTACAATATTTCCTTTTTTACGTTTTTAGTATTTTAGGTAATAAACAGTTTTGGTGCTTTATCTAAGTATAGTTAATGATATTTGGATGTTATTACTTACAATATTTGATGGAAACTGGTTTCATTGTGGTGCTTATTGGTGACTTTAGGTCGTTTTGTTTCCAATTTTATTCCCTTGCCGTTTTTGTGTTTAGCACTTCACCATTAGCAGATGCCATTTTGTATGTGTTGTGTTTTTGTTTTGAGTGGTGTTGCCAACTGTTGAATGTGTGTGTTTGTCCTATCTTCGCTTTATAACAGCGTCTGTATGTGTTTACGATTGCAATTGCATAAAGAACTGCTCCAGTTATTGTTAATTTGTGTGTGTGTTGTTTCTATTTTTAATTTTAATTTTTATTTTAATTTTATTTTTATTTAATGACTCCTGCTCGTGAAGGGAGAGAGAGAGATAGAGATGTGAGATGTGGATTCGTGTGTTTATCTCAGTCTTTTTTTAATTCATTATAAAACTGTGTGTGTATTTTTCTCTTTAATTACGGTGTTATTTCTTTTTTCTTCATTTAGTCACCTCATAAGTACATATAATTCTGCCTCTAATAGCCTTGCTTTCGAAGGTGCGTTAAACGCTAGTCTTCTTTCCTTTCCTTCAAAAAGTGCATTTTTTTTTAATTCAGTAAGTATGACAGTAATGAAGGTAAAAGTAGACAGTCGTTGCACAATTTTTGGTGAAGATTCAGATTGCCCTCCCTTTAGATTCCAGGCATCTGACAAGTCGATGCGAAGTTGTAGTCGGGAAACATTGGGTTCAGTTCTATATTTGGTTACCCAGATCTAGATTTTCGCGCTCTCATTAAATCACGGCCCATTTCCTTCCCTGTCCTTGTCAAATCTGAGCTCGTTCTCGGTCTACTGTAACCTCGGCGAGGCATTAAACAGTAGCTTTCCTTTTTTTTCTGCCACCGGAGCGCTTAAAGGGCCAGGCCTGAATAAGATCCCTTGTGTCACGAAATTAATAAGCGCAGAGGGCGAATCTTTCTACGGCCTCAGCAAGATAAAACGCAGCAGAGGAGAGCTCGGTTTTAGCCGTAATTACAGCTGGCCTCTTTAGCAATTCTCTGGCTGCGTTTGTGTGTTTTGTACGGGAGGAAAGGGAGTGTGTTGGAGGGCGGGAAGTAGGGGCGAGAAGCGAGGAGGGGAGGGTGGTGTAGCTCAGCAGGGGAGCGGCGATGTGGGCAGAGCTCGGTGATGTGTGAGGCAGGGGGTGCGAACGCAAGAGCGTGGGGCCCGCAGTTCTGCGTCCTGTCGCGAGCAGAGGAGTTATGGCTGCCGACTCGTAAATAAAATCCACTGCGCTGCTGTGTAATCGTGCGGGATACCGGGCCGGCGGACAGAATTCTCGACGCGTTGCACGATAAATCGTTTACTGCGTTTATCGGAGCCGACAACTTACGTTTAAGTGATATTCCTTGCACGGTGACGAAGTACAGTGGTCGAAATAACATCTTAAATCGCAATTTATTCGCACTAGGGAATTTCTCTCAGCCCCACCGTACGTGTCGGTACGTACTCAAATGTTCAAATGTTTGTAGAACTTATGGGACTTAACTACGGGGTCATCAGTCCCTAAGCTTACATACTACTTATGAACTAGCCAAGACTAAGGACGGCACAAATATACATGCCCGAGGGGTGATTAGAACCCCCGACCGTAGTGGCCGTGCAGACCGTGACTGAAGCGCCTCATTCCCCTCGGCCACCGCGGCCGGCTCGGTACGTACTGCCAAATGGTGACGTACGAAAATTTCTCCAGGATCTGGACTCTTACACGCATTTCCCAATTTTCGCGAGAGGTCGCTTTACCATTTGGTTATCTACATCTACAGGGATACTCTGCATATCTCATTCAGGTTCAGGGCAGAGTCGGCCGCGGTGGCCGAGGGGACTGAGGCGCTCCAGTCACGTTCTGCACGGCCACTACGGTCGGTGGTTCGAATCCTCCCCTCCGGCATGTATATTTGTGCCGTCCTTAGTGTTAGCTAGCTCATAAGTAGTTTGTAAGTTTAAGGACTGATGACACCGTTGTTAAGTCTCATAAGCTATACAAACATTTGAACATTTCATGGCAAAGGGTACTTCGTGCCACTTTTATGAAATTTCTCTACATTTCCATTCTCTAATAGCTTGCGGGAAAAGGAACACCTAAATCTTTCTGTTTTAGATCTGATGTTTCTTGTTTTATTATGATGCTCATGTCTCCCTATGTAGGGAGGTTCTATCAACAATATGTTCTCAATCAGAAGAGAAAGTTCGTGAAAGAAGTTTCAAATGGATCTCGCCGCAACATATAAAAGACTTTCTTTTAATGATTTTCACCCCAGCTCGTGCATCATTTCCGCGACACTCTCTCTCCTATATCGTGATAATAGAAAACGAGCTGTCCTTCTTTGAATTTTCTGTAAATCGTTCCTCGGTCCAACCTGGTGTGCATCCCACAATGCGCAGCAATACTCCAGACTAGAACGCACAAGTTTAGTGGTCATATGGATGACCTCACACTTAATATTATTAACAGTCAATCGCCAATTTTCGCACCATGCAGATATCTAAATCATTTTGCAGTTGCTTTTGATCTTCTGATGACTTAACTAGCCGATAAATGACAGAATCATTCGCGAAACGTCTAACAGAGCGACTCACATCGTCTCCTAAGTAGTTTATTAAAATACTCGATGACTTACCGCCAACTACGAAGTACTGTGTCCTTTATGACAGGAAATCACGAATCCATTCGCACAACTATGGCGATCTTCCATACGCACGCGATTTGATTAGAATACGCTTGTGAGATACAGTGTCAAAAGCCTTCCGAAAATCTAGACAAACTGAATCTGTTGACATCCCTTGTCGATAGCACTCACCACATCATGTGATTAAACACCTAGCTGAGAATGATACTTACTGAATCCGTGTTGACTACGGGTCGTTAGGTCGTTCTCTTCGAGGTAGTTAATAGTATATGAGGAAAGTACATGTTATAAAATCCTGCTGCAACTGACGTCAATGATGTAGGCCTGTAATTTTTCGGATCACTCCTATTGCTTTTATTGCATATTGGAGTGACCTAGTGTCTGGGTACGGAACGAACGGTTGTATGATAGTTAGGTAAGGGGCTATTGCATCAGCATACTCTGAAAGAAACCTAACTGGTATACAGTCGGGACCGAGGTCACTTCGAAGACCGACCCAGACTTCCGTATGCCACACAGACTACATACATAGCTATTTTTTCGACCGTGTAAAAACTACAGTGATTGAGATCAAGCAAACAAGATCAAATGAAAATACGTCTGGAAGGGCATTGCTTACGTGCTAGTGACCCTTCAGTCATACTTTTGTTACAGAGACTCGGTCTATACCGTACAACACAGTTACAGCATGCATGGTTTCCTCCTAGAAGCTGGTAATGTTCCTCATACTGTGCCATTGTTGATTCGAAGGGTTATGTGGCTGCTACATGATGGTGCTGCAGTCCACTTAGCTATTAAAGTCCGGACGCATCTCAATCGTGTTTGCCTGCGCTGATGGATCGAACGAAGAGGTACAGTTGCGTGGCCTGCGCGTTGATGTGCTCTCATGATGTGCGATTTCTGGTATGGGCCCATCTCAAAAGTACCGTGTGTGCAGAACCCAATTCACATGTGTGGAGACTGGAGCAGTGTATCCATACAGCGTTGTCACAACTCGGATTTTAGCTCTCGTGTGCCATGACAGCTTTCGTTGTGGCACATGCAAACCAGCTTCAACACATACTGTAATTGTGGCTGCACGGTACAGCCCATATAAGACCGCAGTCTTTGTAACAAAATATGGGTGAATATGTTTTCACTGTAGGGCCCTCAGCACAAAATATGTCGTAATAAGACTTTGAAGAAATAAGAATTACCCAAATTACTGCTAATATTTTATTTGTTATATTGGGGTGGTGTCTGTTCTTTCGGACATGTCCGAAAGAACAGACACCACACCAACATAACAAGTATTTATACGCGAAGACGGCGTTGGCTTCAATTACTTCACCGCAGATGCGGTTATACGCTAGACCTAGCACGGGAATACGTAACGGCGAGTGTAAGAGGGCATGGACGATAGGGGTGCTACAGCTAAAGCGTGCGACTTGTGGGAATTTGAGACGGACGGGAGGCGAGCACGGGTAGCCAGTCGGTTAAGGCGACCGCTGGCGCGAAGCGTGAAGCCGGTTTGATTGCCGGCTCGGCCTACATTTTCACTTGTCGCCATTGCTTCATTTCAATGTCCTAATGCAACCACTGTCATTCCTTTCTTTCCTAATCCTTCCCCTCCATTGTTAATAATTTGCAAAAAAATATTTAATTTTTTCACGGGGGTAGTTATTATCCCATTCCCAAGCGATGACTGCAATGAACGTATGTTAGTTATTTTGTTTTGTACACACGTTTTTATGAGTTTGAAGTGGATCTTCAAATGTTCAAATGTTTGTTAAGCTTATGGGACTTAACTACGGGGTCATCAGTCCCTAAACTTACAAACTACTTACGAACTACCTTATACTAAGGAGGGCACAAATATCCATGCCCGAGGGGGGATTCGAACCCCCGACCGTAATGGCCGTGCAGACCGTGACTGGATGAAGTGGATCTATTTGAGTCAACAATACGTACATTGTTGTTGTTGTTGTTGTGGTCTTCAGTCCGCAGACTGGTTTGATGCAGCTCTTCACGCTACCCTGCCCTGTGCATCATTATGTCAATAGATGTTTCACATAGCATTTGATACTTCCGATTTCGTATTTTCTTCAGATTTAATATTTATCATAGGTGGTATAGATGCTATTTAAATGAATTTTATGAAATAATAGGAAATATTTATCCATATATACTCAACCCCTAACGAAATTCTCAATGACCACACAGAATTTAAGCATAAACTTTGTTTAGGAAATGTTATCGAAATTTCACGACTGTATAACAGATTATCTAAAGATGCACTATTTTAGATCAATAGATAACAAAATTCATGAAATATAAACACATAGTATCTGAGTGACCACAGATACTTTTATCACATAACAAACGATTGTATTTAATTTCCATTATAGCGTCTTTGTAAACATAAATATTAAATCGTACGAAAAAACGAATACGAAAATATCAAATGAAATAAACGGTTTCGTAAATAACAGATGCTATATGAAACATCTATTGACATAATGTAAGTATTGTTGCCTCAGAGACATTCATTTCAAACCCATAAAAACGTGTATACAAAACAAAATAACTAACATAGGTTCTTTGTAGCTATCACTTCAGAATGTACTAAGCCGAAACGGCCGTCTTGAAACAATAAAATATTTGCAGCATTTTGGGTAATTCTCATTTAGTAAATATAAATGGATACATGGTGTATAACATTTCCGAACTTAAATGCATTAGAACTCTATTGTTCCGTATTCTCCAAAAATGTTCAAATGTTTCTAAATCTAAAGGACTTAACTCCGTTGGTCATCGGTCCCTAGGCTTACAAACTACTTACACTAACTTAAAATTACTTATGCTAAGGACAACACATACGGTCATGCCCAAGGGAGGACTCGAAGCCCCGACGGCGAACGGCCGCGCGCACCGCAACACGGAGCCTCAGTGCGCACGGCTAATCCGCCGCGGCTCACCTCCTTCCACTCTTAGAATTTGTCCACTATGGAAAAAATCATCCTGTATTTCTCCGACAACTACATTCATCCATGCAGTGGATCTTAGAAGAATTCGCTTATGCGAATGAATTTCGATTTAAAAAGTTATTCCGACCACTGTATTTGAGCACCGCGCATGGATATTACACGAGCTTGAGCAAAGCACTGACGATAACAATGTGGGATAATGCCTCGTTCTTTCATTCTCCTTGATGCGGGAACACAGTATTAAGCTGCGTGGACAAAGGGATGAATGTAGTTGACAGGATGTATGTTGTCAGAGTGGTGTTCGGAAGTTTGCCTCCGTCCTGGAGTCGTGGTTTGCTAGCCTGCGGCTAAGCCGACCGTTCGCAAACTCCGGCTTCGAGTCACGGTGGACATATAGTTTCGTATGTCAAATGTTTGTAAACGTAAGGGACCAAACTGCTGAGACAATCAGGACAATACACACACATTACACACACGTACACACACACACACACACACACACATACATACACACACATACATGCCCCAGAGAGGACTCGGACCTCCAACAGGAGCGGTCCCTCGATGGTGCCTTAGATCGCGCGTCCATTCCCTCGCGGCTTTCGTACATCTACATGGGATACTCTGGAAATCACATGTAAGTGCCTGGCAGAAGGTTCATCGAAACACCATTATACTATTTATCTCCCATTCCATTCTCGAATAGCGCGCGGGAAGAAAGAACACATGAATCTCTCCGTTCGAGCTCTGATTTCTCGTATTTTATTCTGATGATCATTTCTACCTATGTAAGTGGGAGTCAACAATATATTTTCGCATTCGGAGGAGAATGTTGGCGATTGGAGTTTCGTAAGTAGCCCACGCCGCAGCGATAAGCGCCGTTGTTGTAATGATTCCCATCCCAGATACTGTATCATTTCCGAACGCTGTCTCCCATGCATAGTTACAATACGAAACGAGCTGCCCTTCTCTGGACTCTTCCGTCAAACCCACCTGATAAGGATCCCACACTGGGCAGCAATACTCCAAAAATGGACGGACAAGCGTAGTGTATGCAGTTTCTTTAGTAGTTCTGTTGCATCTTTTAAGGGTTCTGTCAATAAAACGCAGTCTCTGGTTCGCCTTTTCCACGACATTATCTACGTGTTTTTTGTAGTTTAAGTCTGAAGTAATAGTATCTACGTGTCCTTTGTAGTTTAAGTCTGAAGTAATAGTAATTACTGGGTATTTTGTGGAGTTTACGGCCTTCACTTTTGATTGATTTATCTTGTAAACAAAATTTAACGGATTTCATTTTGTGCTCATGTGGACGACTTCACTTCTCATTATTTAGAGTCAATTGCCAGTTTTTACATCATAGTGATATCTTATTTAGATCGTTCTGCAGTTGGTTTTGATCTTCAGATGATTTTACTAGACGGTAAATGACGGCATCATCTGCAAACAAACTAAGAGAGCTACTTAGATTTTCCCGTAAATCGTTTATGTAAATAAGGAACAGCAGAGGACCAATAACACTATCCTGTGGAACGCCCGATATTACTTCGGTTTTCGTATATCACCATGTGGTAGAACATCTACAGAAAATGCATTGCAGCTCTCAAAAATTCGCGTGTGCGAATAAATTTCGATGTAGAAACTATAATTCTAGCGTTATTTCAGTCTTCAGAAGTTACTTTAGATTGTAAGCTCTTTACTGAGGTGGTACACGTGCTCTTGAATATAAGTGTAACCGTTTTTCTGGTAACCAAACAATTAAGGGAAATTCAACCGCCAGGCGGATATGATCGCGTACTCAGAGGCACCAAGGCGCGGATGGCGGGGCCGCTCCCGCCGGAGGTTCGAGTCCTCCCTCGGGCAAGGGAGTGTGTGTTGTCCTTAGCATAAGTTAATTGAAGTAGTGTGTAAGTTTGTGGATCGACGGCCTGAATAGGTTGGTCCGTCATGTGTTACACCAATTTAAGAATTTTTAGGAAATTAATATTTGAATAAAATTAATCTTTCATTCTGTGCGTGGTGTGTTCTGTTCTGAAACTGCCTAACAGGTCAAAACCTATCTGCCTGATCGAGTCTTACATGCTGCGGACCTATTCCATCCGGTGGCAATACTACCACTAGCTGACTCATACCAAATCCCTGCTCCATGGCCTTGTACGTGGCAGAGCGGATGACTCAGCTCGTAAAGACTACTCGCGAATGGCAAGGATTTGTGTTCGAGTACCGGTCTGGTACAAAGGTTGAAAATTCTAGACTTTCTTTTTAATTTTTGGCTTGATTCTCTCTCTCTCTCTCTCTCTCTCTCTCTCTCTCTCTCTCTCTCTCGCCCTGTCTGTACTTCTCCTTTTATTCTGTATTTTTTTCTTTATTCTTTTCAGTGTAGCTAAGTAGATTTTCAAACTAGTCACTCACTAGCAAAAACTTGCAGTTGGCGTCTTGTTGACGAGTTCATCTTAGGAGTTATATGAAATGTGATAGAAAATCTGTGCATACCTCAATGAAGATGACGAAACAAACATTCGAACTGTGGTCCTTTCGAATAGATGTACAATGTGCCACCGCCTTTCTGAGGCATGGACACAAGTAATAAAGTTCCTTAACAGTCAACACAAAAGAAGACGAAGTTCCAGCGTAACAAATTTTATGCGCCTATACACTAGCATACATCTCAGGAAAGCAGTTTATATCACATAAGCAAAAGCACCATTTGTATAGCATGCAATATCTTGCCAGAATTGCATATTATTACTACAATAAATGCCTCGTTGTTCTTTAATGGGTCCCCAACAGCTGCGATTTCATGGCACCAGGAATATTCGGACAACAATGATCGTACCAGTACTAAGAGCCCTTCTTTCTTATCTGGGGCCTAAATGATTATTATTTTGCTAACACGCGTGTTCAGATACGCTGCTCGAATCGTCCTCGGCGACACACACTATACTCAAGTAGGTGTCGTGAGTGCCGGAAACTTTAGCCAGGAAGAAGTATCTAAATGCTGTAATGCTATGGCGACATTGCCTCTAGAAGAACCATTCATTTTGGTCTTTTGATCTTTGTCAGTCTGGCACATGTTTAGGTCTATTGGCGCCAGAAGTCACATAATTTTCGAGGGACATCATGTATGTCATCATCGAATGTAGTTCGTTCAGCGTCTTTTTCGATTTGAGCTGGACGGGTGTTGTAGGCTGGGTATGGAGGTTGTTCACGGGTAACATCACCATTTGAAAGATGTAGGAGAATGTCGAAAATTTGAGTTGTGCTCGTTTATCCAAGACTGTGCCTCAGGGACAAACTTACTTGTCTAGCCACATCTGGGGTAAATTTGTAGAGAAACATACTGATATTCAAAAGTGGAGACTCTTACAAGCTGTTGATGTGTTAACTTATGTATTTTATATTTAGATTAAGTGGTACATTGCACGTACTATTTAATCTCCATTTTTTAAAATAAGATGACAAACTTGTAAAATTTGATATGACCAGATGATGGTGGCATAGTTCACTGAAATCGCTCGCTATTAAATAAGTATTCACTTTTGAAGTTGATTAAGCTATAGGATCGCCTTCACAACCTGCGATGTCAGGTAAATTTTATTCTTACAAATTGTTCGAGTTTGAGGGTAACATCAAGTAATCTGAAGCACAAGTGATAATTTGGGCAGAGGAGGAAAGCGTGCCTCGGTAAACCTGTGCAGTTGCGCGAATACATGCTATAAGTGGTGAGCGCAACCGCCTAGTCAGCAGAAGACACGGGTTCCATTTCCGGACATAGCTCAAATTTGCACGAGAGGACCATGCCTAGTAAAGCACTGTGGTCTTCAAACCAATCTTCGGATTGTTGACTACTTTTTTTTTTTCTATTAACGTATGGTGTGGAATCCTTGGGGACGAAATCATCGCTCCACACTACTTCCCAGCTACATTGACAAATGAGTTATATCGCGCTTTTATAGTCGACAGTTTGGGTGGTCTCCTTGAATGTGTGTGTCTACACACGACAGTCCATATGTGGATGCAGCACGATGGTCACCCAGTCCTTAATTATATCCATAATGGATATGAGGTCGCGGTTGTATTACTTAATTATTTTGTCAAGTAGGCTCAACCACAGAAATCGTGTAAAAACATTAAAATATGAGCCCTCATCATCAGATAATCTGTACAAGAATCTTGAAACCTGAGTCAATTAGAGGTCTTTATTTTCATGTGCATACGTGCGCCCCAGTCGTGTTGTTGACTCCGTGCATTTCGGTAGTGTTATGCGCCACCAGTGCTGGGGTCTGATTTGAATCCTGTCGAAGCACAGTATGGTGAGGATCTTTCTGCGTAGACACGGTTACAAGGGAAGTAACCACGTTTTCTTTTATTACGTTTTAGATTTTTATTGTCTCAGGTTTTAAGATTCTTGTACAGATTATCTGATGATGAGGGCTTGACCCTTGAAACGCGTCATATTTTAATACTTTTACACGGTTTCTGTGGTTGAGCCTACTTGACAAAATAATTCGTCACCCAGTCCATTCTGCGCGTGCTGTTGTGGAAGAACTAAACAACAGGTTTACAAGAAGATGGTTGGGGCGCCATGGTCCTCATTCATGGCCCTCAAGGTCGCCCGATTTAACACCATTAGATTCCTTTTGGAGTATCTAAAGAACCGTCTTTGCCACTGAGTCCACATCCCCAGATGATGTAAAACGGCACATCGAGGACGCATGTCTCTCCGTGACACCGGCGATGTTACGTCTCGTCCGCAGATCCTTAGGAGGCTCATTGCATTGTGATTTTAGGAACATGGACACACATTTCAGCATCTCATTTAAATCAACTTCCCACCGCCAGAACATCCATCACCCATCACAATGCCATGCATTATGTACAGCGTGTGGTATCTGCCCCTGAAACATTGAAAGGCTTGTAGCTCACAAACTAAAGGCGATAGAAATGTAATTTAAATTGATGTATACACAGCTGGTGTTACTGATTCCAGTGCATGATAGAAACAACTAATGTTCGTTTAAAAAATTCGTATCTTTTTGCTATGTTTGGAAATAACACAATAAACTATGTTCATAGCTCCGCAGACAGTGTAACGTTTCTTATGGTAACCTACCGTAATGAATGTTTCCGTCGCTTCTTACTTTGTAACTTACAGAAGCAAACACATTTAGATAAACATCCTGTATACATAATAAATTAATTGTAATTATATAGAAATTTATTCGAAATAGCTAATTTTTTACAACACCTCTGGACACGATCCCGGATTTTCCGCTTTTCGTTAGCGGTCGCGTTAACCATTTTACTATCGGATCACGTTTCAGGACCAATCCAAACGTCTATATGCCACACTTCTTATAAGACAGTCAATTGTCTTTCTGATTAAGTGATTAGACTATTTGTTCTAAATTCTGTAATACCGACGTATATCCACCCTATAATTGGAAGAAGTCAGAGTAGTCATTACTACGAAGTGCCTTCAGAAAGTTAGGTTCCCCATTTTTCCCTACAGTCAAAAACAATATAGTTAAACGAAAAACTTTATTGTCAATGTTTCAGCTATTGCCATATTCCACATATTGCCATAGTGATGTATTCCCGTGTCGTATTCGACTGCCGCCGGTGAATGGAAGCAGCATGTGACAGTCGTCTTCAGTCGTCTTCGGAGTATAGCACCTCAATGCGCTTGGCCACCCCGCCGCGGCTCGTCGTCGTCAAAACATGGCTGTCATTCAGGGCAAGAGGCATGCATTGCTTACTGGAGGTGGTGTGCTAATCCTGACAATGTTGGATTCCATACTGGTCGGCGGACAGCAACTGTTTCCGCAGAAGTTCGGCTGGGAGCTGTTCGATCATCCAGCGTACAGTCCTGATCATTCTCCCTGCAACTTGCATCTTTCTTACACCTGGAAAAATTCCTGTCATCCGGTAACCGTTTCGACACCGACGACGAGCCAAAGACTGCCACACGCTCGTTGCATTCACAGCCGGTAGCCTACAGCGAGAAATCAATATAAAAGGTAGTCCCACGATATGAGAAGTATCTCAGTTCTTTTGATGACCATGTCGAAAACCTACTCAAGCATTGCTGTACCTGAAACTTCCTGGCAGATTAAAATTGTGTGCCGGAACCGGGACTCGAATCTGGGACTTTGCCTTTCGCGGGCAAGCGCTCTACCGGCTGAGCTAACCCGACACGACTCACGAGGCTGCCTCACAACTTCACTTCCATCAGTACCTCGCCTCCTACTTTCCAAACTTCACAGAAGCTCTCCTGCGAACCATGCAAGACTAGCACTCCTGGAAGAAAGGATATTGTGGAGAAATGGCTTAGCCACAGCCTAAGGGATGTTTCAAAAATGAAAATTTCTCTCTGCAGCCGAGTGTGCGCTGATATGAAACTTCCTGGCAGATTAAAAGCGCTTGTCCGCGAAAGGCAAAGGTCCTAGGTTCGAGTCACGGTTCCGGCACACAATTTTAATCTGCCAGGAAGTTTCATATCAGCGCACACTCTGCTGCAGAGTGAAAGTTTCATTGGGGACTGCTGTACCTGTTTCCAGCAAAATTTTTCATGTAACTATTTTTTTCCCCTTTGTGAGTGTCGTATATTAGCAACAGAGAAACGGGGAAATGTTTTGAACTCGTATCGTAGCTACAGTGGGGATTTCTAGGAATGTACCAACGTCATCCGTACATTGGGGAAAGGTGCTAAGTGTCCCGTCACGAGCAGCCCTGATGGCAGCGTAACGACCTGCCAGTCGTAGCGTGACGTCTGCGTAGCGCTGTGACATAACGCCTCCGGCGCCGTTAACCGACGCTACGGTCGGCCGCTGTTGCGACATTTCCAGGCTGGCGAAGAAAAACCTAGAAGCGCCTAGCATTTCAACGTCGTTATTATTTTCTCGAGCACTGTAATCAACCACTTTCTCCAACACTTGCCGTTACGTAGTCATATGCTTATTTTTTCAGCAAAAACCTGAGTAATTGAGTAACAGCACTACAGGAACAGCAGAGACTGTGGCAGGATTTAAGAAGTGACGTGGCCGAACGACAGTATTCCATCGCTCCAGGAGATGTTAACTATCCGAAGATTGGTTTGAACACTAACACAGTGCTTTACTAGGCATAGTCCTGTTTGGAAGTGGTTTGCCGTTGCCTTCCTCCGACCTTCGAACTGACTTACCCAGCCAGTTATAGGGGGGCCTATAGGTTAACGTAGGTTCCGAACCACGGTACTACTCGGTATTTTTCACATGAGCAATACTGCCAGAGGTGAAAGAAGTGGAAAGTGACAGATAAAAATCCTAGGACCTGGCGGGGATCGGACACGCGACCTTTGGATTTGTAGTCTGGCACTCTACCATTGTGCAACCGAGGCGCACATATATATTAATTTTTTACTATGAATCCAGATATACGATGATAGGACATATGTTAAGACAGCAGCCGCAGTGGAGTGTCCTAGCGTTCTAAGGCGCCTCTCTGCGGAGCGCGGTTGCACGACGTCGGAGGTTCGAGTCCTCCCTGGAGCATAGATGTGTGTGTTGTCCTTAGGTTAGTTTAAGTAAGTCTGTAAGTCTAGGGACTGATGACCACAGCAGTTTCGTCCAATAGGTTTACAAACATTTCATTTTTTTAAGACAGTAAAGAATGACCTGCATGGTCGCGGTGCAATGGCCGCGCGTTCTAATGCGCCTTGTAGTGGCGCGCACGGTTGCTCAGCGTCGGAGGTTAGAGTGTGTGTGTGTGTGTGTGTGTGTGTGTGTGTGTGTGTGTGTTGTCCATAAGTTAGTTTAAATAGTCTGTAAGCCTAGGGTCTGATAACCGGAGTAGAAGGTTCCATAGATTTACAAATATTTGAATATTTTTTTGACATCCATGGTTCCAGAGAGAACTACAGAGAATAAGAACTGAAGCGCAAGACAAACATTGGGATACAACCAGCTTACAGTTGACTGTGAGAAAAAATTTTCCTGCCACGAATCAGAATTATTTTAAAACAGGAAATTAATTTTGGCGATGATGGCAATCTTCCCACCAGTAGCATACTTTATTATTCGTGTCACTTTGTATGTAGGTGGTACAGTCGTACTGTGAGGCGCATCCGGAAAATAAGGTTCCCTATTATTTTGATACAAAGACAGCATAATAATATGAAAAACTTTATTGGAAACAGGTACAGCAATGTCTGTTCAATTTTTCGGGATAGGTACCAATAGAATTGAGACACCTGCTGTATCCTACATCTACATAGATATACTGCAAATCACATGCCTGGCAGAGGGTTCATAACCACTTTCATAACCTTTCTCTACCGTTCCATTATCTAATAGCGCGCGGGAAGAAAGAACACCTAAATCAAAATATCCACGGGTGTACTGCCGGTCTATAGTGTCCAACGGGCCCGTTGGATATTTTGATTATCAAATACGCCGGGAGAAACTGAAGAATCACAACACCTAAATCGTTCCGTTTTCGATCTCATTTCTCTTATTTTATTGGGATGGTCATGTCTCCCTATGTAGGTGGGTGCTAGCAAAATATTTTCATATTCAGAAGTAAAACCGAGGCGCACATATATATTAATTTTTTACTATGAATCCAGATATACGATGATAGGACATATGTTAAGACAGCAGCCGCAGTGGAGTGTCCTAGCGTTCTAAGGCGCCTCTCTGCGGAGCGCGGTTGCACGACGTCGGAGGTTCGAGTCCTCCCTGGAGCATAGATGTGTGTGTTGTCCTTAGGTTAGTTTAAGTAAGTCTGTAAGTCTAGGGACTGATGACCACAGCAGTTTCGTCCAATAGGTTTACAAACATTTCATTTTTTTAAGACAGTAAAGAATGACCTGCATGGTCGCGGTGCAATGGCCGCGCGTTCTAATGCGCCTTGTAGTGGCGCGCACGGTTGCTCAGCGTCGGAGGTTAGTGTGTGTGTGTGTGTGTGTGTGTGTGTGTGTGTGTGTGTTGTCCATAAGTTAGTTTAAATAGTCTGTAAGCCTAGGGTCTGATAACCGGAGTAGAAGGTTCCATAGATTTACAAATATTTGAATATTTTTTTGACATCCATGGTTCCAGAGAGAACTACAGAGAATAAGAACTGAAGCGCAAGACAAACATTGGGATACAACCAGCTTACAGTTGACTGTGAGAAAAAATTTTCCTGCCACGAATCAGAATTATTTTAAAACAGGAAATTAATTTTGGCGATGATGGCAATCTTCCCACCAGTAGCATACTTTATTATTCGTGTCACTTTGTATGTAGGTGGTACAGTCGTACTGTGAGGCGCATCCGGAAAATAAGGTTCCCTATTATTTTGATACAAAGACAGCATAATAATATGAAAAACTTTATTGGAAACAGGTACAGCAATGTCTGTTCAATTTTTCGGGATAGGTACCAATAGAATTGAGACACCTGCTGTATCCTACATCTACATAGATATACTGCAAATCACATGCCTGGCAGAGGGTTCATAACCACTTTCATAACCTTTCTCTACCGTTCCATTATCTAATAGCGCGCGGGAAGAAAGAACACCTAAATCAAAATATCCACGGGTGTACTGCCGGTCTATAGTGTCCAACGGGCCCGTTGGATATTTTGATTATCAAATACGCCGGGAGAAACTGAAGAATCACAACACCTAAATCGTTCCGTTTTCGATCTCATTTCTCTTATTTTATTGGGATGGTCGTGTCTCCCTATGTAGGTGGGTGCTAGCAAAATATTTTCATATTCAGAAGTAAAAGTCGGTGATTGAAATTTCGCAAATAGATCTCGTCGCAACGAATAACGTCGTTCTTTTAATGATTTCCACCTCAAATCCTGCAATATTTCCGTGACGCTTTTCCCTCTATCACGTGATAAAACGAGCTGCCCTTCTTTGAACCTTCTCAATGTCTTCCTGCGATCAAATTTTGTATTCCTTAGTCGTCTTCCGCTGTTCTTCGTAGTGAAAACCTGGCTGGATGACAAGAATTCCTTGAGGAGCAAGAAAAGATGGAAATCACTGGCAGCAAGTCCAGCACTGTATGGTAAATGATCAAACATCTCCCAGCCGAACTTCTCCAAACAGTTGTTGTTCGTTGAGCCGTATAGGAACGAGCATTGTCACGGAGCAGCATAACACCTGCAGTAAACATCCCACGCCTGTTATTCAGGATGGCACGTCGCAGTTACTGCACAGTTGTACATTAAGAACCTGAAACGACCGTCACAAGCCGGTTCCATTCACAAGCGGAAGACTTCTACGACACGAGAATGTTCAATTTGCTCGCACAAAATGTCAAGTCTTTTGGAGACTAAGTCGAAAAATAGCCCAAGCATTGCTGTACCAGTTTTTCATGTAACTACGTTGACTTTCCAAGAGTCAACACAGTTTCAGCCGACCAGTTGCATAAAATGGTTTACATCTATAAACCTTTACCTAGGTTTCGGCAAAATTAATTTTGCCTTCTTCAGAAGTATACCTAATGAAAACGTGACACACAAATATGAAAAATAGTAAAATACAAAGGTGTTTCTAAAATAAGAAATTAAAATTACAGCATAGGTGAAAATGTACTTACAATAAAGCTCACATTAAAAAAAGTTGTTAAAATGTGGCTGACTCCATGTCAATAGATTAAAAATAAAAATTTAAAAACAATGTCACAATATAAAATTGTGGAGCCCGTCCACACACAGGTCGAGTGAGCACTGCGTACTGGCAGAGGCGTAGGAACCCTAGTGACGTGCGCCCGGACTATACTAGGTGGCGCCAAGAGGGCTGATGGGCGCGCGCGCAGTCGCGGACGCGAATGAATTTGACAATCAGGAACTATATGTAATATGATACTGACAGAAAATATAAAATAAAGTGGGAAATAAGATGCAAAGAAGTCTGGAGCCAAGCTATGTGGGTGGCAGAATATATATACGTGCGTACACGCAAAAATTGGAGAAAGAAAAGTTAGAAAATATTCAGCGGCCTGACATAGTGCATGCACTACAAACAGCACGCACCGGTGGGAGGGAACGGTACAAACACCACACATCACAACACCAGAAAATTATAAACAAGGGCGCCACTAGAAATCTGATGATGAACATTATGCATCACAACAGTATAAAACTATAAACAAGTGCGACTCTAGAATTTTGAGGACAATAAACACCATGCAGGAACAAGTATTGGATTAACAAACGTTGACTTTCTTTCTAAAATGGCGATCTTACTTTCTAAATGCCCTTCGTAATTCACCGTAATGATGAAGCTTCTATCACGAATTACTTCATCCGTATCAGATACGTCCGAAATTATTAACCTGGTTTAAAATAATTGTGATCCGTGGTTGGATTTACAATAAATAATAATGTTACAGAGTGGTAGATCAACTAATGAAAAGCAGCTGAAGTCGGAAATTCTCGCAAATTGCCAATTAATATCCGTAAATTTAACATTTACAGCTCTGCGGTCCATCAGTAACTCTGTTCCTTTAGAACAGTAGTTTGAAGGTAAATACGACAGCCAAGACAGGCTAAAGATGTATGTATCTCTCCATCGCGGGAATCACTCTAAAATGCGTGGGAGCACCAGGGAAAGTAGACAACGTGTAACGTGTAACGTACGGAAGTTTAGGTCTGGCCGGGGGGATTACATGGGTCGCCGAGCGGTTAAGGCGACCGCTCGAGAAAAGCGGGAAACCTGGTTTCAGTCCCGGTCCGACACAAATTTTCATATGTTCCAAAATGGTAGCTCAACTAAAGAAAAGCTGCTGAAGTCGGAAATTCTCGCTAATTGCCAATTAATATATGTAAATTTAACATTTATAGCTGCGGACCATCTGTAAATCTGTTCCTTCAGAACAGTAGTTTCAAGGTAAATGATAGTGAGTTAATATTATAGAACCGATTTACACAGTTGACCCCTGGATCAGTTAGTTCATCCTTCCAAATATGCAATGTCTTCGGTTTACCTCTGACTACACCGAGTTTTATATCTTTTTTTTTTTTAATTATCTCGCCATGTATTCCTATTTATCTCGGAATGACACTTTTACCCTACGTCCCTAAATTTCCGGGATGTTCGCGTCAATGGAGAGTTCAAGCGAAATGTGATTAGCATACCTGCATACGCCTGTGATGAATGTGTAACTGCCGGACGTATAATTAGTATATGTCTGTTAGTTATTGTTCAGTGCTCTATTGAGTAGAACGTTGGGTCGGACTGTGTGATTTCGAAATTGCAGAGTTAGAGATCCAAAGCGTCAGGTACTGGTGACAACCTTTAAAGACTAACACCTAATGTTTCAGGATTGCTCAAGCCGCACTCGGTGTAAGGAACGGTTTAAAAATGACTGAACAGAAGTTGACTCTCGTTCATGATGCCCTTCGACGCTTATGTCAGAATCTCCAACGAAACTATTTGTGCAAGTGACTGTCTGCCCGCTATACTGCAGAGGAATCTCACATTTCAGTTGGATCGTGTCATGGCTTGCTGACGCGGCATCGTGGAATGCATCGTGTCGCCACGTAGTTCGTCCCACGGTTCAGGAGTCAGGACCAGAAAGACCGTCACCGCACAACTGTTAAGAGAATCTAACTGGTGGCGGTGATTAGGAACTGTCACCAGGATCAAGACGCAAATATCAGAAAAGGGGTAAGACAGGGATGTGCTCTCTCACCTCTTAATTCAACGCCTACATGCAGGAAGCTACACACCAAGTTCGTGAAACTACAGAGGTGGGCATCAATATTAATGGGCAGAGGATAGACATGCTACGTTATTTAGACGATATTGCTATAATCACGGAGACAAAAAAAAAAGACCTAGAAGAAGTCCTCAGAACAATGGAAAGGATTCTCTACAACCAGTATGGTATGAGAATAAACAAGAAAAAGACTAAAGTGCTGGTATTTAGTAAAGAATCAGAATACGAACCTCCAAGAATAAGAATTGGAAGAGAGGAGCTGGAAGTGATAGAGGAATTTACTTACTTGGGAAGCAAGATCACAATGGATGGTAGAAGCCGGAAAGAAATTGTGAGCGGAATACAACAGGCCGAAATTGCTTTCAATCTGAGGAAGAACTTACCAACAAGAACATCAGTATGGAGATAAGAAAATGTATAATGAAAGCTTTTGTTTGGAGTGTGGCTCTATTAGTTATGGTCTTCAGTCCGGAGACTGGTTTGATGCAGCTCTCCACCCTACTCTATCCTGAGCAAGCCTTTTCATCTACGGTTGAGAAACTTGGACAATGGGAAGAGAGGACAGAAGACGGCTAGAGGACCTGTAGATGTGGTGTTATAGAAGGATGATGAAGATGAGCTGGAAAGAGAGTGTGGAAAATGAAGAGGTGCGTAGAAGAGTACAGGAAAAAAGATCCCTGTGGAGGCACATCCAAACAAGCAATACAAACTTATAGGGCACATCCTAAGACACGATAACATCATTGGAACAATAGCAGAAGGAGTATTGAGGGAAGAAACCGACGGGGGCGACCAAGAATATCAAACATCGTGATTGATGTTGGATGTGACACTTATGTAGAAATGAAGAGGAAGGCAGACAGGAAGGGCACTCTGCTGCAGGTCAGCGTCAGGGTTAACACTGAAGAAGAAGAACAGGTGATGAGACGTTGTCATGATTTTGAGACCGGAAATGTTGGGCTAAAGTGCAATGGTAATCAGTCCCTAGACTTAGAAACTTCTTTATCTAACTTACGCTAAGGACAACACGCGGAGAGTGGGGAATAACAGATCAACTGATAAGGTTTCATTGTAAACTCAAAATGTTCAAATGTTTGGTGGAGCTTATGGGTCTTAACTACGGGGTCATCAGTCCCTAAACTTACAAACTACTTATGAACTACCTAATACTAAGGACGTCACAAATATCCATGCCCGAGGGGGATTCGAACTCCCGACTGTAGTGGCCGTGCAGACTGCGACTAGTGCGCCGCAGACGGCTCGGCCACCGCGGCCGGCCATTGTAAACTAACGGTATACCTGCCAGAGCGCTGTTTGTGCCTGTCCTTGTAAATGCTCACCGCCAAAAGTCTCTTTGTGTTGCAAACGTATGAAGCAAGCTGAAACCATGCCAAGGAAGAGCAACCAAATGGGCGAAAATGAATTTGCGGGGGAGGGGGAATTGTGACCTTCGGAGTAGTGGGCTGGTTCTTACAGAGAATTGCCACAAAAATTGGAGATTCGGCGTCAGTTGTGCAACGATGTTGGTTGCAATGATCACGTAAACATTCTCACTCTCGTCGACAAGGTTCTGGACGTCCACGCAGCACACACATCTGCCAGGATCGTCAACAGTGGTAGATCGTACGACTACCACAGCAAATAACAGGATTTATGAGCACGGCAGTGAACTGTTGCCATCGCTTACTAGCAAAGGGAGTCTAAGGCCAAGCATACCTCTACCCTGTTTTCCACTCAGGCCACAGCTTAGATGTACACGGCTCGACAAGTGCAGGATCACTTGCAAGATGAAATGGCGGGCCTGTCTTAAACGATAAACGGATTCTCCAGGCACACAAGTGATGGTCGTTGGTACCTGTGACATAGAACTGGTGAGCGCTGTCTCGTAGAGTACATTCACTGGCCCAACTCCGGTCCCCATGGCGTGAGATGCAATAAGCTACAGCTCTCGTTCACCTTTGATGTTTGTGGAGGGAATTAGATTCGAGCAGACCCGTTCTTTTGCCTTTGTTGGAAATGAGCGTATGGCTTTCTCGGCCGGGAGATCCCTTGCGGGATTGTTCGGCCGCCTTAGTGTAAGTCTTTCTATTTGACGCCGCGTGGGCGACTTACGTGCCAATGATGATGAGATGATTAGGACAACAGACAACATCCAGTCCCCTGCCGGGAATCGAACCCGGGCCTCCTGCATGGTAGTCAGCGGCGCTACCGCTGAGCTACAGAGGCGGACTTTGCCTTTGTTGATGCGTAGTTTAACTGGATAGTGATCACACCCACATTGCGCGTTAAGCTCAATGAACTCAGTAAGACGTGCAGCAACATTCCCGCCCAGCACAATCTCCAGCATTATCTCGAATCGAGCACGTGTGGGATTTGATGAGGCGACAACTGATACGTCAGCCGACAGCTCTTGCAGAAGTATGTGAAAAAGTTGAGCAGGAGTGGAATAACATATCCCAAGATGGTATTCGCCAGTAGTGCGATCGAATGGATGCCACAATGGCAGTGGAGGTTACGCCAAATAGTAATTCAGGTGCAGAATGATATTTTCACTGTGCCGGAATCGGGATTCGAACTTGCGGCTTTTGCCTTTCGCGATCAGGCGCTCTACAGACTGAGCTATCTGACAAGCTTTACGGTCTGTTCACAAAGCTTTATTTCGGCCTGTACGTCACTCAAAAGGAAAGTAAATGGGCTCGAACAAACATATCTGTATGACCGTTTGGTTACAGGATCTCTACATACACCTCACTGTGCTGGTGGGTGTCGTTTTTCTGCAAAGCTCTGCAACCATGCTCTAGATATCACTGTAGATGTAATTGTAGACGCCATACATAATGCAGATATCTTAACTATAACTTACGTAATAATCATCGTACATGTTCTCTTAGTGAATTGTCATCAAAAGCCGTGATGATAGTTGCAACTTTAACCTTCTTCCCGAAAGATTGTTGGTATTCACTGCCACTGCTTCCATCGCCTCTTCCCGCACTTACCGTAGCACTACCGCTTGCAATGAGTTGTTCGTCATTATCATCCCTATTATCGAGTTTGTAACAACAGTGTTTAACTTATGCTCATATTTCTGTACCATAACAGATACGAGAAAGCATGCAAATGATTCATCTTCTACACTAATACCATCTTCACGAAGAAGGGTTCTTCGTAACTTCATCTCAACTAATCGCAATACATTTGCAGGATTGATTAGCAATCGCCGCTCCATTTGACGCTTCACCACACAAATAACATCGCAAAACGCAACTTCGGAGGCACACTGCACCGTCCCTACTGGCGAAACGACAGGTCAAAGTGCAATGCGGCGTGGCACACGCAGAGGCGTCTAACGGACGACTGCCGAGTTTTGCAGATGCGGAAGTATCATTAGTGCAATAAGGGACCTTTATTTCTCATACGATTTTGGTGTATATGTGTTTGTTCGAACCCAAGTACTTTTCTTGTCAGTCGGTAGAGTGCTTGACTGCAAAAGGCAAAGGTTCCAGTTCCGGCACACAGTTTTAATCCGCCACGTTCATATCAGCGCACACTCCGCTGCAGGGTGAAAATACCATTCTGGAAACATTTCCTAGGTCGTGGCTAAGCCACGTCTCCACTGTATACTTTCTTCTTGGAGTGCTAGTCCTGCAAGGTTCACAGGAGAACTTCTGTGAAGTTGAGAAAGTAGGAGTCGAGGTACTGGCGGAAGTAAAGCTGTGAGGACTGACCGTGAAGCGTGCCGGGATAGCTCAGTCGATAGAGCGCTTGCCCGCGAAAGGCAGATGTCCCAGGTTCGAACTCGGTCCCGATACACATTTTTAATCCACTAGTAAGTTTCATTAACCCTTTCAGACCTGATTTTTTTCTAGAGGAAGGAAATTATTCTTTTTGCTGTATTCCTCCTTAATTTAGGTTTTTAATTATTTTAGATGCCAGATTTACGCCGTTGTATGCATCCATTTACATACTACAAAATTGCATGTGCTGAAAAGGAAGGCTTCTTTTTATGGACTAAAATAATTAATTTTGTAGAACTAACGTTTGTACTAAATAAAGTGATCATTCAATAGTTACCAAAATAATTACTACTACTTTCTAGTTGTACAGTGGAATACAAGTAACCCACAACCTGTATGTTCTTTGGAGTTTACAAGCGGATGCGCAGTGCAACACTGATTACTTGGTATTTTTATAGTGGTCTTCCGCAGTTGACAGTAAGTGTGTACGATGAAAAGGTTGAACACTCATAGTCATATACAAGTTGTTTCAATTGCGAAAAAAATGTTTCTGATCTATCTTGGATACTGTAAAAGTTATGTACACAATTGTAGCCAGACAGACTGAAAGGGTTAATGTGGGTAATTCAGCATGGTTCGTCACATGGTACCTCAATATTGCTGGAATTATTGGTCTGTAAAATTAAAAATGTTTGTAAAGCTTATGGGACTTAACTACGGGGTCATCAGTCCGTAAACGTAAAAACTACTTATCAACTATGTGGTGTCGCACAAGTCTAAAGTGCGCGCCACCTACTTTCGCCGCGCGCCGACATGCACGCACGGCGCGGCGTTCTTACGACGTCAGCCACGATCGCCCTCTGCTACAACTCCGCTCGTGGCCACCACTGAACGACATCGTTCACTTGGGACTCAGATAGGAACCAGTTAACACTTGGGAATCAGATAGGCACCAGTGAAGACTTGGCTATCGGATAGGCACTAGACACGCCTCTAGCTCAACTATGTATCAGCATTCTGCCGTACTGAACTATGTAAAAGTTAAGTATTGTATAAATTCTGTGCAATATATATCTCGTTCTAATTTACTCTAGTGTTTCTAGTTTCTGCAGTCCCACTGGCTGCTCACCTTCGTACCTGCACAAGCGTGCGTCCTTTATTCCTGTGTCGGTCTCTTTTTACTCGGCCGCCGACACCTACGACGGAAACGAGACACAAAAGAAGCGACGAGGCTGGGACACAAAACACTACCTTATACTAAGGACGGCACAAATATCCATGCCGGAGGGGGGATTCGAACACCCGACCGTAGTGGCCGTGCAGACCGTGACTGACGCGCCTCAGTCCCCTCGGCCACCGCAGCCGGCTATTGGTCTGTAATGCAATCGTTTCATGTACTGCATATGCACTGCTGTAACTGTTGCCTACTTCTAGAGTGAATTGGAAACTTCTAAAAAGGTGTGCAGTTTTTTTTTTTTTTTTTTTTTTTTTTTGGGGGGGGGGGGGGGCAGTGCATTGATCATCATGCACGGCAAATTCCTGTTTTTTGGTGGCTGCCTGCCTCGGGAAGACCAGCTAGCGCTTCGCGGAACTGCAGCCGTGTGGAAGGCGGTATTTCCCGTCGGCCGGTCGCGGAGGATCCTTGGCCTGGTTGGGCCTGTCCGGTCTCCGCTGGGAGGTCGACCGCTGCCGCCCCCGCCACTGCCGCAGTTTCACGGATCGCCTGCTGCTGGTCACCAGACCGCGGCGGCCCACTCGATAGCGCCGTATTTTTAGCGCCAATCGGCGCGACCTTAGTCTGCCGATTAAGACGTGTCTTCTTCCTGCTACACGCCACGGGCTCTAAAGCGGACAGCCAGAATCTTCTGCAGTCCTCGTAGTTCTAACGCACCAGCAAGATCGACCACAATCTATTCGCATTATAGATTTTTGAAAAGATTACTGATAAATACCGCCATCTGTCGGTCTCGTCCAAAAAATGTTTGTACAGACTAGCACTCCTAGAAGAAAGGATATGGCGGAGACATGGCTGAGCCACAGCCTAATGCATGTTTCCAGAATGAATCTTTCACTCTGCGCGGAGTGTGCGCTGTTATGAAACTTCCTGGCAGATTAAAACTGTGTGCCGGAACCGCGACTCGAACCTGGGACCTTTGCCTTTCGCGAGTAAGGAGGCGAGGTACTGGCAGAAGTAAACTTGTGGGGCGGCATCGTGAGTCGTTTCGGGGTAGCTCCGTCAGTAGAGGGCTTACCCGCGAAACGCAAAGGTCTCAGGTTCGAGTCCCGGTTCCGACACACAGTTTTAATCTGCCAGGAAGTTTCATATCAGCGCACACTCCGCTGCAGACTGAAAGATTCATTCTGGAAACATCCCTTAGGCTGTAGCTAAGGCATGTCTCCACTATATCCTTTCTTCCATGAGTGCCAGTCTTGCATGTTTCGCAGGAGAGCGTCTATGAAGTTTGGAAAGTAGGAGACGAGGTACTGGCGGAAGTAAAGTTGTGAGGCGGCATCGTGAGTCGTGTCGGGATAGCTCAGTGGTAGAGCGCTTGCCCGCGAAAGGGAAAGGTCGCAGGTTCGAGTCCCGGTTCCGGCACACAGTTTTAATCTGCCAGGAAGTTTCAAATGTTTGTAGAGCTTATGGGACTTAACTACGGGGTCATCAGTCCCTAAACTTACAAACTACTTATGAACTAGATAATACTAAGGACGGCACAGATATCCATGCCCGAGGGGGGGATTCGAACCCCCGACCGTATTGGCCGTGCAGAACGTGACTGGCGCGTCGCAGACCACTCGGCCAGCGCGGTCGGCCAATTTTATTCCACACGCTTGGAGAAATTAAGGATTCGCATATGGTGGAAATTGTCCAGTATTTCAGTACTTACAACATTCCTTGCTCTCCATGTGGAGTCGGACAACGATGGCGTCTGCAGGTGCTAGGGCTTTTATTTTTTTAGATTTCGTTTACAGAACGGGAGGGAGTGGATAGAGCAGCAGTGGCGGTGGCAGAGGCTGCGACAGTCCCCCGCGCATAACTCTGTGGCTTTAATTAATTTCGTTTGAGCGGCCGCCCCGCCCCCGCCCGCGGCCAACAATTAGCGCCGCTTGTGTGGGGGTGGCCCCCGCGCGCACCCCAGCATCCGCCGGGCCGACATCCGACATCGATCCAGGCGCGACGAGGGGAGACCTAAAGATTCGCGAGATGTCGTGTAGCGGCTGCCTAATGCGCCCCTGTGGCCAATACTGACGATGCCGTGTCGCCGCGCATCAAAGTGTCTCTGATGTTCCTGCTGCAAGGAAATGCTAACACCTACACCGAGTTGACAACAGGCGCGGTATAACGGTATGCACAGATGCGGATGCCGGTAGTAGCGAAATGTAAAAGAGCGGTGCCTTCGCGGAGCTGTCATTTCTACTCTGGTGATTCTACATCTACATAGATACTCTGCAAATCACATTCACGTGTCTGGCAGTGGGTTTATTAACCACTTTCATAACTTTCCTCTACCATTCCATTCTCTAATAGCGCGCGAGAAGAAAGAACACCAAAATCGTTCCGTTTTCGATCTGATTTCTCTTATTTTATTGGTATGGTCATGTCTCCCTAAGTAGGTGGGTGCTAGCAAAATATTTTCACATTCAGAACTAAAAGTCGGTGATTGAAACTTTGCAAACAAATCACGCCGCAATGAATAACGTCTTTCTTTTAATGATTTCCACCCCAATTCGTGCAACATTTCCGTGACGCCCCCCCCCCCCCCTCCCGTAACGTGATAAAACAAACTGCCCTTTCCCTGACCTTCTCAATATTTTCCGTCAATCTCACCTGGTGAGGGTCCCACAAGGGGCAACAGTACTCCAGGAGAGGACGCACAAGTGTGATGTAGGCAGTCTCTTTGGTGGAGCTGGCGCATCTTCGAAGCGTTCTGCCGATGAAACGTAACCTTTGGTTCGCCTTCCCCACAATATTTTCTATGTGTTCTCTCCAGTCAAAGTTGTTCCTAATTGTAACTCCTAGGTATTTGGTAGATTCTACGACCTTAAGGTTTGACTGATTTATCGCGTAATTGAAGTTCAGCGGATTTATTTTAGTGGTCATGTGTATTACTTCACACTTTTCTTTATTTAGTGTCAATTGCCAATTTTCGCACCATGCAGAAATTTTGTCTAAATCGCTTTGTAGTTGCTTTTGATCCTCAATTGACTTAACTAACCGATAAACGACAGCATCATCCGCGAACAGTCTAAGGGAGCTATTCAGATTGTCTCCTAAATCGTTTATAAACACGAGGAAGAGTAGGGGACATATATCGCTTCCCTGTGGAACGCCAGATATCACTTCTGTTTTACTCGATGACTTACCGTCAATTACAACGAACTGTGTTCTTTCTGATAGGAAATCGTGAATCCAATCGTACAATTGGGGAGATATTCCATAAGCACGCAATTTCATAAGAAGCCACTTGTGGGGTACAGTGTCAAAAGCCTTCCTGAAATACAGAAAATATGGAATCGATTTGAGATCCCTTGTCGATGGCACTTACACTTCATGTGAATAAAGGGCAAGCTGTGTTTCGCAAGAGTGATACTTTCTGAATCCGTGTTGACTACTGGTTAATAGGTCGTTCGTGCGAATTAACACGCTCTGAACGCGGAATTATAGAATCGGTTGATGGAGAAAGGAACTTTGTCACATTTTCATACTTTCGTGAGACACCCTGTACTTAAACTAAGTGAAACTAACCTAAGGACAACACACACATCCATGCCCGAGGGAGGATTCGAACCTACGACGCGGGAGGCGATCCGTAACGTGGCGCTCCAGACCGCTCGGCTACTCCCGCGTGGCTAAAATAAATGTCATTAAGCATCGTCCACCTTAAAATATATGCATCATTGGTGCATTGTCATACAATAATCTGACGTGTTGTCGGTTTGAAGAGCAACTATGAATTGTAGGCTAGCTGCACTGTTGTTTCAGTGATAATCTATGAGCAGCTACAAGTCAAAGATGACTGACGGCGTGACTCCCACGAAGGGGCGAAGAGTGTTCTAATAAAATTATTTAAGAAGACGCTAGAAAGGTCTGAAGCATGACTGCATAGTGAATATCTATAATTGCCATTTAAATTTTGTTATTTCTCCAGGACATTATTAAAATGGGCCCAGAAATGCCCTTTTGACAGCTCCGTCTTTTAATACGTTGTTCGACTCTTTCTTTAGTGCACAGAATATCTCTATCTCTTCTAAATTAGAAAGCAACCATCCTTTATCTTCGTAGTATAATACCCTCATACTATCACTGATGTTCTCCAAGGAGTGTCGTTCTTCCTGGGGAGGCCTAGCCACCGCCGATGAGCCATTCCCGTTACTGTGCTCATTGAATCTGAGTTTGAAATTTCTCCCGACTTGCCCCATATTTCATGTCGCAGTCTGGATATTTGATTTCGCAAATCCCGGCTTTGCCCACCCAATTCTCTCATGTATACGAAATCAAATGTCCAGTTTGCGACATGAAGTATGTGGGGCAAACCGGATGGTTGGTTGGTTGGTTGGTTGATGGGTGAATGGGTCCAAACAAACCGGGAGAAATATCAAACTCAGATTAAATGAGCACAACAGTGGGAACGGCTCATCGGCGGTGGCTAGGCACCTCAAGGAATAACGACACGCCTTGGGGGAACACAAGCCTATATGGCAATATGCTTAGCCAAAGCCAGGGTACGACATTGACATACCAAAATCATAATTTGAAAATGTAATTAGTGTAGCTCTTTATATCCGACTGCATGGATGCCAAAGCGGTTTTGAATGTGAAGACGTGCACATTGTTCTCTCTCTCTTTGTTATAAACACTTAATCGAAATGCCGCATTTGCATTGTGAGGACTAATATAAGTACTTTCAGGTGTGTGGTACTGCTGTATATGTGTGTTTTGCGCTATTTCAAGTACTTCCAACAGAGAGGTTTTGGCGCTGCTGATTCAGCATGTAATGATACCCTAGAGCCATTAAATTACATCTACATCTACTCTGCAAATTACATTTAAGTGCCTGGCAGAGGGTTCATGGAACCACCATTATACTATTTATCTCCCATTCCATTCTCGAATAGCGCGCGGGAAGAAAGAACACCTGAATCTCTCCGTTCGAGCACTGATTTCCCGTATTTTATTCTGATGGTCATTTCTACCTGTGTAAGTGGGTGTCAACAATATATTTTCGCATTCGGAGGAGAATGTTGGCGATTGGAGTTTCGTAAGTAGACCACGCCGCAGCGATAAGCGCCGTTGTTGTAATGATTCCAATCCCAGATCCTGTATCATTTACGTAACGCTGTCTCCCGTGTATCGTGACGATACTAAACTAGCTGCCCTTCTCTGGACTCTTTCGATGTCTTCCGTCAAACCTACCTAATAAGGATCCCACACAGGGCAGCAATACTCCAAAAATGGACGGACAAGTGCAGTTTCTTTTGTAGTTCTGTTGCATCTTTTAAGGGTTCTGACAATAAAACGCAGTCTCTGGTTCGCCTGGTTTATGATTGACTGTCAGTCCAAGCATGATTTCGTGCGGTTGTAGCGTTCGACGTCAAGGGTGTGCCTTTGGAAGCAGCGGCGTTCGCGAATATTTGTCAGGTCTAACTGCGTGAAATAACTGCATAAATCGATGTGCGACGAACGACAAAAATATCCGTTCGGGCAGTGCTGCGCAACTTGACGTTAATGGGTTCTGGTAGAAGACGACCAACCCTAGTGCCTTTGCCATCGCCTGCAGCTGATGAACTCTTGAAGATTCGTAAATCGTGACTTGGTCAGGTTGAGTCCCTACATCAGTTGTCATGAGCTGATGGTGGGGCTCTAGTGTGGCGCAGACCCAGTGCCCCCAATGATGATCTGTAGGTAGCAGCACTGTGTATTACGCACTCGTGATGCTGAACGTATGTTTGTCTGTCTCTGATAGTATTACGTGCTTACAAAGAATTCATCATTCTGAAATTTCTAATAGTTCGTTCTAGTTGCTTTCACAGACCCAAACTCATCTCATTACTGCAACAAAACAGCAGTAACTGACTGCCGCACCGGAATGGCCGTGCGGTCTGAGGAACTGGGCAGCGGAATGTGCGGCCGCTCCCCGTCGGAGGTTCGAGTTCTCCTTCGGGCATGGGGATATGTGTGTGTGTGTGTGTATGTTGTCCTTAGCATAAGTTAATTTAAGTAGTTTGCAAGTGTACGGATCAATGACATCAGCAGCTTGGTCCCTTAGCTTTACAAAGATTTAAGTAAAAGGCCCGAGTTATATACAACCTCTTGACAGAGTTCGATGAATAGTCCTACAACATTAACGTAAATCAACTATGAGCTACAGTTGCCTTACTGTCCTTCGAAATGATCGTCTCCCATAAATATGTAGCGCTGAGCTCTGTCGTACATGTCCTGGGAACTTTGCACGAAGTCTTCGTTTGGGATGGTGTTCAATAGCCTGGCCACATTTCGTTGGACATTAGGAATATCGACAAATCTCTCTCATTTAAAACGAGTTTGAGTGGAGTGAATGGGAAGAAGTCTGAAGGATTGAGATCCGGTGAATATGGTGGATGACGATATTGGTTGTTTGTGGGCGAGTTGTCGTGCAATTTGAACATCCACCATACTCGCTGGATCAAATTCTCCAGACTTCTTCCTGTTCCCTGCACTCAAACTCGCTTTGAAAGGGAAGATTTGATATAAGTGACTTACTTTCGTAAGTATGAGTGGCTACGGAGGCTCAATGTGTCTGTAAGGGGACTTTTTTAACGACTTGATGTCCATGCCATGTTGTACACAACATAGAACTATCACTGTTATATTATTTGAAGTATCAAGTCAGTTAATGCGACGGGACAGTATGACGTGATGGGAGCATTCCCCGTGCATGATGTTAGAGGCAACCAACAGTGCATCTCTATCACTATCAGATTGCTATGACGGCATATATGTATAATAAAATACGTTGTGTCTCATTTTGTAACCATTTTACCATTATAATGACAGACGATCAAGCATATGAATATCGATAACTTCGAGGATCCATTTCTCTGGTGGACTACTGCATCCGTGTCTACATCAAATAACAATCTTTATATGCAATCCTCTTGCAACAGTTAACACTTATTTTCTCATGAAAATACTCTGCTCTCTGGTGTACTGGTTGTTCAGACTACATCACCAGCATCCTCGTTATCGTCATCAACATCAGCTTTACTCCACTTATTAAACCCCGGCTCCTTTCGGCCTGACCATTCCTGCTTCGTCATCGTTTAAAAGCACTAGATTAACATGCCACCTCCCTCCAGGCGCTGAGGCCTGTATATAAATCATGATTCTCCCATTTATGTGTTGACAGAAGACTTCAGGAGCCTGACTGGGCTTCATTACAGAGTTCCTCCCGGTCGTACTGTGTGTGGAGGTAGGCCGCGGGAAACGCGGTCGACTTCTTCGCGTCACAGGCAGCTACGTCAAGTAATGGAGCCCAGGGGACTGTACGCTTGTACAGGAGAGAACAAAATAGTTGAATCTCTGATGTGGACGTCAAAGCTGAAGTAAAATTGTTGCTAGTGTAAAATCTGCTGTAAAAGGAGATAAACAGGTGACATCAAACAGCTTGGCACTAAACAAAGAAAAATGAATGTAGAACGGTTGAAAGTCCTCTATAAAAATCAACATAGAATACATAGAGATTTCGCAAAAAAGGAACTCGTCCATGGAGTCCATCGCGGCATAAGCAAACGCGCACATGGCTGATAATGTGTTGCTTGACTTCCGGGTGATATTCGATACATTTCTGTACTGTCATTTAGTGAACGAGTGTAGCAGATTTCTGAGTGGATTGTGCACTCAGAGAGATAGAACGCTGTACATTATTCTCAACTGCATGAAATTGGCAGGTGAAGATATACTTAGTAGTCACCGGTCGCACCCCGTTGGATAACCGGTTCGGGCTTGGTTGACAAACGGTTGGAGAGAAGGTTAGGGTTTAATGTCCCTTTGACTGCGTGGCAGGCGGAGCACAAGCTCGGTTTCTTTTTGATAAGGATTGTGAAGGAAATCGATGGCGCTCTTTCTATGGAGTCACCCAGACATTTGTCTGGAAAGATGTAGGGAAATAGCGGAAAACCTAAATCTAGATGGCCAGAGTCCGTTTGCTATGCTGTAGGTCCCCTCCCTCGATGGCGCACACAGCTGGGTGAGCATCAGGATTACTGAGGACATAAGGGAAGGGGGGGGGGTTGCCTTCAGCCTGTACCAGGTCACGGAAACTCATAGTATCTGAAGGATCCACGGGAAAAAGGGGGTAAGTAAAAAAAATGAAATTTTAGATTATTACAGCTTCAGAAAGCTTTCAACAAGCTGCTTTTATCGGTTTTTGTTTCATGGAAAGAAGGGGGATAGTCTCAAAGTTACAGCGGTTTAAAAATATAGCGTCCACGGGGAAAAAGGAGGTAAGTCAATGTGAAACTAGGGAAAAAGGGGGTTAGTCAATTGCAAGCACGGATCGCACCAGCCGTTTACGTTCCGTAGTCCAGGTGTTGAGCATCTGCTGTTGGCGAGGTTAAGATAGTGTGTTGTGTGAATTTCTTTAGTTTATTTTACGTTTTAACTGAACTATGGAAGTGAACATAAAAATGAAGATGAGGAAAGTATCACCTTCAGTCAACTGTCGCAGTCAATGAAGAAAAGGAAGAGAACAGGTCGACTTTCCGATGTGAGAAATAAACTTTTATCGTCCACCCAATGTTCCACATTGAAATGTTTCCAGAGTATTACTGACGCAGAACGTGGGTATATTATATCTAATTATAACAAAATGTCTGTGAATGAGCCGAATGCTTACTTGGCAGGCCTAATGAATGTAATTATTATATCGCAAAGGAGACCTAGGCGACCGGAAAATGAAGCTAAATTTCGTGACAACAGTTATTCATATCATGTAAGAGCGAAGAGGGAGAATTCTGTCACTGAAGTAAAAGTTTGTTCTAAAGCCTTTACATCTTTTCATGGAATATCTAAAAAAAATTTAGAAGTAATACAACGTTATCTGAAAAAAGGTGTGAATCCTAAGGATGGTCGAGGCCAACACTCTAATCGGAAACATTGTGTGACATCAGAGGCACTTGAGGCAGTTCGCCAACACATTAGTTCATTTAAAGGTGAACGAAGCCATTACAGCTTGAAAACCTCTAAGAAAGTGCATCTACCGCCAGATCTGAACATCAGTAAGATGTATGAGTTATTAAAAAATTATACCCTACACAATCTGTGTCGTATGAAAAATACAGACTTGTTTTCAATACAGAATTTAACGTCGGTTTCGGATGCCCTTGAATGGACACTTGTAGTTACTGTGATAGGCATACTACCGAAATTCGAGCTGTTGAACATGCATTGAAATCGTATCCGGAAAATTGTTCAGAAAGGGCGAGTGCAGAAAAAAAATCTAGCAACTGTCAACGGAGAAAAAAATTGACTTATTAAAATCTGATACGTTTTATATTCGTAAAAGACGTTCTAAAGCAAACAGCAGGACATCAAAAGAATGTGAAAGCATTACTGTGGATTTCCAGAAGAACTTACCTATCCCTAACATCACAACTAACGACGTGTACAAGAGACAGTTGACGTTGTGCATATCTAATATTCATATATTGTCAACCGATGAATCATATTTCTTCGTGTATGCTGAAACAGTAGCCTACAAAGGTTCTAACGAGGTCGCTTCCTTTTTGTTTTATTTTGTGATGTCAATTCTTGAGATTTACTGACATTCCACGTTTCATAATGACTTACCCCCTTTTTCCCTACAAAAAATTGACGTCATTCGATATAATATTTTCTTTAGGTTGTTACAGTACATTTACAGGAAAACCCTGTAGAGGTATCTAACGACTATATGTAAGGCTACACTAAACATAAATTTCAAGAGAATTGGCTAAAAATTGCATTTGGAACATAAGGTTTGGTGTTAAAATCTTCTCTCCTGAAAAATTGAGAAGAACTGACTTACCCCCTTTTTCCCGTGGACCCTTCATCTGCGAGAACGGCGTGCCGACCCCCAGGCTTTTCTTTTTAATTGGACTCAACTGCGTGGTTATTAGTCCTTGGCTTACAGGGACAACAGGACAACACACACATCCATGCCCGAGGGAGGATTCGAACCACCGACGCGGGAGGCCGCGCGGTCCGCAACGTGGCGCTCCAGACCGCTCGGATAGTCCCGCGCGGCTGCAGGCATTTCCGCATCCGGTGTCGGCAGAGCCGCGGCGGAGTGGCCGGGCGCATTGAAGCGAACCATCAGGTTCCAGCCACAGCCAGGAACGAAATACTTTCTTTCCAGAAAAGGTTACGCTGCTCTTTTTAGGACCGCATGATGATATGGTACTGGGTGGTGACTTTAACTCTGCGCAGCGACCTCAGGACCAATTACCACACCACTCACCGTGCGCGGCTCTTGAACCTATCCTCAATCGCCTATCACTTGTCGACACATGGTGCCATGTCTACGGTGATCGTCTGGGTCTTACCTATTACACCGCACATTCCTCGAGCCGACTGGATCGCATTTACATCTCGCAACCCCTAGTAGAGGGCATTCGATAGGCCGAAATATGGCTTGTTGCTTTCTTCGATTATGAGGCTTATTTTTGTATTGTAGTTCTCACTCGGCCGTATTATGGAAACTGAACGTAGCACTTCTCGCTTCGCGAGACTGTCGCCGGATAATAGAAGACACGTGGACCATATGCCAACGTCGCCTACAAATGTATCCATCAAACATATTCTGGTGGGCCCAGTGTGCAAAACCCGCTCTCCGCAAAATTCTGATGCGATATGGTCAAGATGTTGAAAATTGGAGGAAAAGCAAAATGTTCAAATGTTTGTATAGCTTATGGGACTTAACTACGGGGTCATCAGTCCCTAAACTTACAAACTACTTATGAACTAATACTAAGGACGACACAAATATCCATGCCCGAGGGGGGATTCGAACCCCCGACCGTATTGGCCGTGCAGACCGTGACTGCAGCGCCTCAGTCCCATCGGCCACCGCGGCCGGCGGAGGAAAAGCACTGTGGACTTTTACTACAGGATCCCACAGGACTTGTCAATTATTCCTGTCTCCACAGAGCGCCAGATAATGATGAAACTTGCTAAAGCCCAGATATCTATACTCATGCGACGGAATATGGACGGAGCTGTTGTGAGGTCTCGCATTCCCCTTCCTTTCCCGTGATTCTGTTCCCTTGTATATGTAGTCTCCAGGGGTAGTATTTTTTTTTAAGGTTGAAAGAGGCAGTGCCACTTTAGTTTCCTTTACTTTTGTAGTTCCTTTAAAAAGAAAAATAATAATAATAATAAAAAGTTCGATTACCGCTATGGCAAATATTGTTTTGTTGGTTTCTAAATCAGTTACGTAAAACATTTTTGAAAAAGCGCATTTGAACATTTTTGGTGACGTCAGATGCCTGCGGATGAGAAAGCGGTATAGTTCGGTACATTTTTGCTGATGTCTGTTTGTGCGGAGTTCAGATTTTTGAGAGATATGTTTAGAACAATGTATGGAAGCGTTTTTTTTTGGGTGGGGGGGGATTTGCTGTTGGGGAATGGTGCAACTTCAGAAAACTGTAGCAAGATGTAGACTGGCTTGTAGTGATTCACTGATAGGTGCAGGGACTGGCAGTTGACCCTGAGCGTAAACACTAAGACTGAACTCTGTCCTACAGTACTCTGAAGCCTCATCGGTACCTACCGACCGCCGTGTCACCCTCAGCCCCGAGGCGTCGATGGATGCGGAGGCTCATGTGTTCAGCATACAGCTTTCCTGTAGTCGGAGCTGATACTTATCACCCACGAAAGTCTCACCGATTTGGCTCAAACTGTCTGAGAAGAAACACCACGACGAACCTTTCATAGTTCTAACACGTCTGAGAGGGCCATAGGAAAGGAGAAAATGCTCGCGAAAAATATCCGATTACTTTGTAAAGCAAAGTATAAGCTCGTTTTAGTAGCGCTGTTTGTAAAGTTAGCGGAGTGCAGTTGGTAAACGAAGACCTATAGTCAAGAGAAGATGTAAATTAAACACGTTCAGTTCTACTGCTTCAATTTAGTTATTCTGTCTTCACGCGAATGATTCAGAATGCTTCATAAACATGAAAATTTACAGAGGAAAGGTCGTCATTTAAAAACTTTACTATGCTTTGCAGTGGAATATATTTCGGAAAAATGTTCTTGCTCAGAAATGCTGTCATAAAATTTTCATTGTGTGCATTGTTACCTGTCGATTTTCACACAATCAAATGTCACGTAATTTCCGCAAACAATCAATTACTAGAATTTTAGAAAATATTTTCTTTCAAAACTTTATAGAAACTATGACAATTAACTTTTTAAATTAAAACTGTAATTATAACGAGTATATCAGTTGCAGTATGTGAACTAATATTTTGAAGTACATTTTCATATTTTATAATTAAAACTTAAAATAGAGCAAGGAATGATTTAAAACGAGAAAATAGTAAAAACAAACGTTTATTCGTTTACCATCTGTGCTTTGGCAACTTAAAAAAATAGCTTACACTCTAATCGTAAATTTTACGCGAGAGTGTTCCCTTTTCTTTTGGCCCACTCAGGCTGGATAATTTAGGAATTTACAAGTTCATCTGTCCACTTCTTCTCACACGGTTTGAGCCAGCCGCACGGTAATAGCCGACCGGTTCTAGGCGTCTTGTCAAGGACTGCAACACAGCTCCCCCTCAGGCATGGGTGTGTGTGTTGTCCTTAGGTTAGTTTCAAGTAGTTTGTAGGCCTAGGAAGCAATGACCACAGTAGTTTGGTCCCATAGATTTACTAACATATGAACATTCGAATTTAAGCCACATAGTCGTCTGCTTAGTCAAATAACTCCTTAATTACCCACTGAGTGCACGCAGCTTAGCAACAGCGCTTGGCAGACGCACATGGTAATCTATCTAAGTGCTGGTTGGCAGTGCTTAACCTCAGCGATAGGGCGGAAACCCTTGTTCACTGCTGCACAACCGCTCGCCCTGAGTGTGCGCTGGTGGTGCAGAGGTTGGTGAATATATTCGTACGTTTTGTTTTGTACGTGTGTCTCGGTAGGACAGTGCTAGAAGGCCAGACAGAATGAATCCGAAGGTTACGGGTTTTTGTCACTTTCCACTTCTTTCACCTTTGGCAATGTTCCTGATGTGGAACAATGTTGAGTAGCACCGTGGTTCAGAATCCATGTTAAACTGTGGCAATGTTCCTGATGTGGAACAATGTTGAGTAGCACCGTGGTTCAGAATCCATGTTAAACTGTGGCAATGTTCCTGATGTGGAACAATGTTGAGTAGCACCGTGGTTCAGAATCCATGTTAAACTGTGGCAATGTTCCTGATGTGGAACAATGTTGAGTAGCACCGTGGTTCAGAATCCATGTTAAACTGTGGCAATGTTCCTGATGTGGAACAATGTTGAGTAGCACCGTGGTTCAGAATCCATGTTAAACTGTGGCAATGTTCCTGATGTGGAACAATGTTGAGTAGCACCGTGGTTCAGAATCCATGTTAAACTGTGGCAATGTTCCTGACGTGGAACAATGTTGAGTAGCACCGTGTTTCAGAATCCATGTTAAACTGTAGGTCCCCTTATAACTGGCTGGGTAAGTCAGTTCGGAGGTCGGAGAAAGGCAACGGCATACTACCTCTAAACAGGACCATGCCTAGTAAAGCACTGTGGTGTTCAAACCAATCTTTACCCTTTATATTGGTAATGCAGTTGCTATTGGTTTGTAGTTCATTATCGTTTTTTCGGTTTCATTACCCTCATTTTGTCATTTAGAGATGGCGAATGGAGCTACAGGTGATAGAAAATGGAGAGCAAAGTGGAGAAATCGGAACATTTCTTAGACATTCTTCCGTTTATCATACTTTGTTGAAGTTTCGAATGAAAATAATATTTTCGAAAATTCAAGTAATTTGTTATCTGCGGGCGTTATGTGACATTGGGTAGTGTGAAATTCGACAGAACCAGAACGCACGCAGTGAAACTTTTATGACAGGGTTTTTGAGCAAAATCGTTTGTCCGAAATATATTCCATTGCAAAGCATAGTCAAGTTTTTAAATGACGACATTTCCTCTGTAAATTTTCATGCTTATGAAGCCCACTGAATTATTCAGGTGAAAACAGAAGAACTGAACTGACGCGGTACAACTAAACGTGTTTAATTTACATCTTCTCTTGCTGTGGTTGTATATGACAGCTGCGGAGGCAGCCAGAAACATTTGTGACGTATATGGGAATACTGCAGATGGACAGAACATGCCAAGAAAGTAGTTTGTTCATTTTAAGTAGGATCTTTTTGATCTTTGTCTCTTCATGTGTCTTCATGTTTGATCAAGATCTTTTAGACGCAGTAATGCATAATTATCCACGTCATTTTACTAAGAACGCATCGTACAGAATTTGCATTTATTAAACTTTAGAGAAGCTTTCAAACTTGCGCAGAAACTTAACAAAATGCGCAGAAGGGACGAAGTGATTTATTCTTGTTCGATTACGCATTAGGTATATGCTCACTAGAAACAACAACAGTCGTAAAATATCTAGGAGTTACTGGACGAAGCGGGATAACAGAAGAAAAGTAGTAGGTGAAGCTGTTGCTACGCTGAGATTTGTCGGAAGTTATTAAGGAAATGTAATTTATCCGCAAAAGAAGTGGCTAATAAAACATATCCTCGATCCATTCCTGATTACTGTTCATCAGTCTGGTACCTATAAAAGATACAACGAAGAGCGGCGGCAAAGAAGGCGAACAATGATTGTGGTATAATAGTAAAGAAAAGTAAATCCTAGCCATTGGCACACTCTACACACTGTAAAAGAAAATGCGGGTTGTTAATGACATACGATTTTATGAGACTATTTGGAACTGTAGTAGCAATTATGAACACAATTAGAGAAGTAACTTTCAGAAAGTGCGATGAAGTCTTCTACTCATCTGTATTATGTAAGTACTGACTAATACTGGCTTTCTCATGAAAGTAGGAGGAGAAAAAACTAATTCCAGTGAACCACAGTACACGAAACACTGTATTCATTCTTCCTACAGCTATCCCCCCTTGCCCTCCGTCGGTCATTCGCTAATTCCATTTTTTTTTATTTTTTTTTTTTTATTTTTTTTTTTTTACTCCTTTAGCTCACTGCCGTGTAATAACTTAGCTACACTACTTCATGTCAAACTACCTTAGACCAACTACATTGCCGGAAGAAAATTTGTACATCTGGAAAGACGACTGCTTGAACGACAAATCTTGACTGAAATGTAGCACTCTGTAGAGCGTGTACTAAGTTTTATTTCCGACATTGTATATGCCGCTGGCATGCACATTCTTCATTCTCCGATATATGTCTGCCAGTGTTTGTCCTTCGGCAGCCAAGAAAAGAACAACTGCACGAAGATGGCATTTGGATGCATTTGGTAATGTGGACAAAAAAGGACTGCGCCACCAATCCCTTGCCTACTTGTCGATGCGCACATAGCCAATTCTGAGTTGCACTTCGATGCATGTACACCGCTGCAATGCCCTCAGATGGAAACTCCTTGAAGGAAGGTTAGGGTCTGATGTCCCCTCGACGTCGTGGTCTTTAGAGACGTGAAATCTTTACGATCAAACCTGATAGTGTTCAGACCGCGAGCTCAATGGAAAAATCTACAAACCTGCTCGTTCTCACCTCTCTTCAACTTTCATGTGACTGCAAGACAAGACCTTCAGTTACAACATTTGTGCGGGAAATTGAATTTGGGTTAGTAACAAAATTCTAACGAAAATTCAAAGTTGGAGAGCAGAGTAATTTGGTATTGACATTGTCACTACGTAGTACATTATTACACGTTACCCGTCTTCAAACATCATTGTTACCCTTTCTTCAATTAATTATACACTGTTTTTCTGCACAGGTACCATGTTGCCTCACATTAAAATTTGTTTAGTGTCATTATTCCTGGCCGAGATTTACGCTAGAAGTTGTAATATCTGGTGAGATTTACAGACGCTAAAATTTCGTCATAGTATGTTTGGTCTCCTTGGTTTGCATGAGAAACAGACGCGCGCCCCCTGCCCTTGTGTTGCAATGTCCGCGGTCTGGAGTTGCTTTGCGTAACACCTTTCCAGCTAGAGTGACAGCGAAAGTTCTGTGGGATGACGCATAGTTCCAAAGTCACCTCCACGAAAAATACGAAAGAACCTGCGCATGAATTACGACTTCAGTGTATGGACGTGCTGAGGCGAATTTAAAGCACTGCGTTGCATTACAACCGGTATAAACCCACAAGCAGTTTACCTTGGAGCGGTTTCGGGATCAACGTTTCAGACCGCTGACAAACTTTTCTTAGATTCAGTAGCTGGTAACAATCTCTAGCCACGCCGTATTCACATAGACAGTAAGCGGACGTGTAGTGGGTGGACAAAATAATTTGAACACCTATCACAGAGACGATATTTATTTATTAGCAAGGCTTTGAGATCAACGAGGAACATATTCGTGAAATGTCTTTACAGTTTGCAACAGAATATTAACCACTCTTGTACGAAAACATCCGCCAGTTACTTCAATATTAATGCCGTGCATTTGGTCCTGACTCTGTCCTCTAAACCTCCCATAACAGATCAATTACGTTACGTTGAGACGTGGGTATTGTGTCGACCAGAGGAGGGTCTATAGCGTTTTGGGATCTGCGCCACAATCGATCCAGACCATCAGCTCTTACTAACAAAAAACGGGACTTTTCTTAGCAATCCCCGGTTCACCAGTATTGGGCCCACGAGACCAGGAGAGACTGTACAGGCTTAATGGCACTAATGGCAGAGACACAGGAGTCGGTCGTCCGCTGCCATAACCCAAGCGCCGTGCTGTCCTGGCGGATACGTTCGTCGTACGTCTCACATTGATTTCTGTGGTTCTTTCTTGCAGTGTTTATTCAGTGTTACCAGCGAAAACTCTAGACAAACACGGCTGCTTCCTGCGGTTAACTGTCAGCCGTCGGCCATTATACTGACCATGGTGAGAGGTAATGTCTCAACGTGGTATTCTCCACACAGTCTTGTCGCTGTACATCTAGGGTTGGTTGGTTGGTTGGGACAGGAGGACGAAGCTGATAAGGTCATCAGTCTACCAGTGAAGAAGGGAAGCTGTGAGCATAGAAAAGGAGGGGAAGGGTAAAGAAATGCAATCCAAGGAGGGAAGAAGGAAGAAAGAATGCTGTACCTCCGCGCTCCATGCTCGCCACACACGTACTCACGAAAGAAGTGAGCCCCCTTGGGAGACATTTAGGGATATTGAATTCCATATTTCTGAAATGGAATGTACCTTGCGTGTAGCCCCAACTTCTGTTCCGGGTTCAAAACACTGGACTTCTATTCGGGCGAACGCAGTTTCAACCCCGTCTGCGGCCATCCAGATTTAGGAAAAAAAAAATGTTGAAATGTTTGTTAAGCTTAAGGGACTTAATTGCGGGGTCATCAGTCCCTAAATTTACAAACGACTTATGAACTACCTTATACTAACGACAACTCAAACATCCATGCCCGAGGGGGGATTCGAACCCCCGACCACAGCGGCCGTGCAGACTGTGACTGGCGCGCTGCAGACTGCTCGGCCACTGCGGCCGGCCAGATTTAGGTTTTCCGTGATTTTTGTAAAGCTGTATAGGCGAATACCAGGATGCCAAAATGACATTTTCACTCTGCAGTCTAATGTGCTAAGATATTAAACTTTCTGGCAGATTAAAATTGTATGGTGCACCTGGATTCGAATCCGGGGCGTTTGCCTTCAGAGGGTAAGCGCTCTGCCGACTGAGCTATCTGTGCACGCATAATCCTCTAAGCTCTGGCTGAGCACACTATCCTATCTTCCAGGAGTGCTAGTCCTGAAGATTTCGCAGGAGGTCTTTTGTGAAGTTTGGTAGATAGGAGTCATGAACTACCGGCGGAAGTAAAGCTGTGAGGACGAGCCGCGAGGCGTGCCAGGATAGGTAATTTGGTTGATCGCTTGCCAGCAAATTGCAGAGGTCCCGGGTTCGAATTCCACTCCGGCGCATAGTTTTAATGTGCCAGGAAGTATCATATACCATCTTTGAAAGGGCACAGCCGATTACCTTCCGCATCTCCAACAAAAAACAATCTGAGCTTCTGCTCCATCTTTAAAGCTCGATTTATACGATCAACTTTGTGGTTAAAACTGACTACTCGAAGTGTGTGTGCCATTGGTGCCTTCGTTTAAATCAGCAGCCAACCACGTCGCGAGTGCGTCTTTTACGTCAATGACCTATGGGTAGTGTCGAGTGTGTTCTAAATTTTCGAGTGTGCTGCAGAATGCGCATGCGCACAATCAAGGGACTCTACTGGTGTCTGCTAACTTCGGAAGTTAACCTATTCTAGTCGAGCTAATTCGTATTACAGAAATCCTGCCGGCCGCGGTGGCCGAGGTGACAGGCGCTCCAGTCACGGTCAGCACGGTCACTACGGTCGGGGGTTCGAATCCCCCCTCGGGCATGGATATTTGTGCCGTCCTTAGTATAAGGTAGTTGATAAGTAGTTTGTAAGTTTAGGAACTGATGACCCCGTAATTAAGTCCCATAAGCTTAACAAACATTTGAACAGAAATCCTTTTGCATTTTATTTAACTTCTTTCTCTAGATTTTTTTTTTCCACACCGAAAAAATACTGGACCAAAGCCTGATATTCCTTTTCCCACTCGTGTTCTTTTCGAAAAGTGACGAAATATCTGCAATCACAAAAAAAGTGAAGACATGAAAATTATGGTAAATTGATCGTTTTTAGTACGTTTTCGATATTGTTTGATGTGTTTGCCAGTATAAATTTCCTTCGTCAAATGAATATATTAAGTTTTGAAATGTTTGGATGAGACTTTCCCTATTTTTCAGGTTCTCAACGGTGTACAGCATTTACGACATGATATTTAGTGAGAACATCAACTATGTATAACCCTTTCCCATTAATAAACGCAATTGTAATATTCCTGCTCCCACGTAAAAAGGTGCCCTGTATACCACACTCCACCATTCAGGGAAGCTTGGGTTTAACGCCCGGTCGGCAGCGTGCTCATTAGAGACGCTCGGAGTGTTTGGGAAAGGATGTGGAAGGAAATCGGCCGTGCCTTTTCAAAGGAACCATCCCGGCATTCGCCTGGAGTGATTTAAGGAAATCACGGAAAATCTCAATCTGGATGGCCGGAGGTGAATTTGAATCACCGTTCTTCCGAATGCGAATCCAGTGTGTTACCACTGCGCCGCCTCGCTCGGTTCCATCATTCAAACGAAAACGACACAACAGACAGCTCTACAGTTTTCGTGCTAACGTCTCCAACCTTTTCGAGCTTGCGACTCCCTTCCAAATAAAAATATTCTGCCACCCCCCTCTCCCCCGATACACCGACCGTAACAAAACTTTGTTATCTCAATGAAAACAAAATATGCAAAATTCTTTCTTTTGCTTTGGATTTCTTAAAATCGTTGGACGAATTTTATTTGTGTGCTTTTCGGAATGGAACACGTTATCATATTTTTACATGATTTGTTACAGAAAAGTTTATTCTTCTTAACAACTCTTTCACATTACAGGCAAGACTCAGAACGAATTATGCTCATTAAGAAAGGTCCCACCGTATAGATAATTTGTAAAGAAGTAGATCTTTTTTCGAATTTTTCGGAATTACTTCTTGTATCGAGTTCTTTTACATATCGATTGGGTTCTGAAGACAGTTTACAGACATTGCGCATTTACACATTGTATTATAAAACAACGCATTCCATCCGTAATGAATTTTACACAAGGTACTCCGAATTTTAACATAAAATAAATTTCACTTAGGCATTCCTTCCTGTATTACTGAACCCCAGGTTGTTTTATAGTGCAAGTACTTCCTCCTGTAACGGCGACCCCCGAGCAAGTCTTGGCGACTACTCAGGGGTCGCATCCCACAGGTAGAAAAAGACTGGTCTAAACGACTACTCGAGACGGGCGATTCGCAGTAGGTGGGTAACACGCCAGGGGCGCTGCAGTAGACCCATTCCTCTCCAGTAGTTTGTAATTCTTATGGAACCAAACTACTTTGGCCACACGTCCCTAGAGTAACCTAAGGACAACACCACAGACAAATATATACAGACGGGAAACCTCCGTAAGGGCCCGGTCCTACGCTCCGGGGTGCGGGGAGGGAGGGTTTTCAGCAGTTCCGTAAGATGTCCCATGATGGCGCTGCGGTCAGAAGCAGCCGCCAGAGCAGGCGGCAGGTAGCGGCTATCCCCACCACCACCACCTCCCCTCAAACGCCAGGAAGCCGGACACAGCCGTGGCCTCATGGCAGGTGGCACGAGCTCTCCCCTCAGCCTCCCCTCCACGCTACCCTCTGACGTGCGAGAGGCACCCTAAGCCAGGGAACGGCCTGACACCTGGTAGCATCTTACGGAACTACGACGGAATCGTAGGACAGTGGTTTAGAGAGGGCTGCGTCTCTGTATATGTTACTCTGTGACAACACACACATCCATGCCCGAGGGGGAATTCGAACCCACGACGCAGGAGGCCGCGCGATCCGTAACGTGGCGCTCCAGACCGCTCGGCTAATCCAGCGCTGCATCTCCAAAGTGAACTGAGACCAAGTTCAGCGTGCAAAAGGGGGGGGGGGGCTTAATGACAGACCGCTGAAGGACTTGAGTCGAAACAAGGCCCCTGGAGTAGATGATATTCCGTCTGAACTGCATATGTCGTTAGGAGAGCCAGTCGTGAAAAAATTGTATCACCTTGTATGGGAGATGTATGAGACAGGGGAAATACCCTCCTACTTCAAGAAGAATATTGTAATTCCAATTCCAAAGAAAACAAATGCAGACATGTGTGAAAATTACAGAACTATAAGTCTAATAAGTCATGGTTGCAAAATACTAACACGGATTATTTACAGACGAATGGAAAAACTTCTGGAAGGAAGCTTGGGGTTTAACGTCCCATCGACAGCTTGGTCATTAGAGACGGAGCTAACGCTCGGAGTTTTGGGTAAGGACGGGGAAGGAAATCGGCCGTGTGATAGGAACCATCCAGGCATTTGCCTGAGAAAACACGGAAAACCTAAATCTGGATGGCCGGGGGTGGATTTGAACCACCGACCTCCCGAATACGAGGCCAGTGTGTTACCAATGCGCCACCTCGCTCGGTGAAAAACTTGTGGAATCCGACCTAGGGGAAGATCAGTTTGGAATTAGGAAAAATGTAGGAACACAAAAGGTAATACATTAAGACTTATCTCAGAAGATGGGCTAAGGAAAGGGAAACCTACGTTTTTAGCGTTTGTCGATTTGGAGAAAGCTTTTGACAATGTCGACTGGAATACCCTCTTCCAAATTCTGAAGGTAGCAGGTCAGGGGTAGAATATAGGGAGCGAAGAGTTATATTGAACCTATACAAAAACCAGACAGCGGTTATTAGAGTCGAAGGACGAGAAAGGGACGCAGAGGTTGGGAAGGGAGTAAGATAGGGTTGTAGCCTTTCCCCAATGTTGTTCAATCTGTACATTGACCAGGCAGTGAAGGAATGGAAGGACAAATTTGGAGAGGGGACTAAAGTGCAGGGAGAAGAAATAAAAATATTGTGGTTTGCCGATGACATGGTAATTCTGTCAGAGGCAGCAAGGGATCTGGAAAAGCAATTGAATGGGATGGACAGTGTCTTCAAAGATATAAGATGAACATTAACAAGAGAAAATGGAGGTAATGGAGTGGAATGTCAGAAAATCAGGTGATGCTGAAGGAATTAGATTAGGTAACGAGACAATAAAAGTAGTAGATAATTCTTGTTATTTGGGTAGCAAGATTACTTCTCATGGCCGAAGTAAAGAAGATATAACACGCAGAGGTTGGGAAGGGAGTAAGATAGGGTTGTAGCCTTTCCCCAATGTTGTTCAATCTGTACACTGACCAGGCAGTGAAGGAATGGAAGGACAAATTTGGAGAGGGGACTAAAGTGCAGGGAGAAGAAATAAAAATATTGTGGTTTGCCGATGACATGGTAATTCTGTCAGAGGCAGCAAGGGATCTGGAAAAGCAATTGAATTGGATGGACAGTGTCTTCAAAGATATAAGATGAACATTAACAAGAGAAAATGAAGGTAATGGAGTGGAATGTCAGAAAATCAGGTGATGCTGAAGGAATTAGATTAGGTAACGAGACAATAAAAGTAGTAGATAATTCTTGTTATTTGGGTAGCAAGATTACTTCTCATGGCCGAAGTAAAGAAGATATAACACGCAGAGGTTGGGAAGGGAGTAAGATAGGGTTGTAGCCTTTCCCCAATGTTGTTCAATCTGTACATTGACCAGGCAGTGAAGGAATGGAAGGACAAATTTGGAGAGGGGACTAAAGTGCAGGGAGAAGAAATAAAAATATTGTGGTTTGCCGATGACATGGTAATTCTGTCAGAGGCAGCAAGGGATCTGGAAAAGCAATTGAATGGGATGGACAGTGTCTTCAAAGATATAAGATGAACATTAACAAGAGAAAATGGAGGTAATGGAGTGGAATGTCAGAAAATCAGGTGATGCTGAAGGAATTAGATTAGGTAACGAGACAATAAAAGTAGTAGATAATTCTTGTTATTTGGGTAGCAAGATTACTTCTCATGGCCGAAGTAAAGAAGATATAACACGCAGAGGTTGGGAAGGGAGTAAGATAGGGTTGTAGCCTTTCCCCAATGTTGTTCAATCTGTACACTGACCAGGCAGTGAAGGAATGGAAGGACAAATTTGGAGAGGGGACTAAAGTGCAGGGAGAAGAAATAAAAATATTGTGGTTTGCCGATGACATGGTAATTCTGTCAGAGGCAGCAAGGGATCTGGAAAAGCAATTGAATTGGATGGACAGTGTCTTCAAAGATATAAGATGAACATTAACAAGAGAAAATGAAGGTAATGGAGTGGAATGTCAGAAAATCAGGTGATGCTGAAGGAATTAGATTAGGTAACGAGACAATAAAAGTAGTAGATAATTCTTGTTATTTGGGTAGCAAGATTACTTCTCATGGCCGAAGTAAAGAAGATATAACACGCAGAGGTTGGGAAGGGAGTAAGATAGGGTTGTAGCCTTTCCCCAATGTTGTTCAATCTGTACATTGACCAGGCAGTGAAGGAATGGAAGGACAAATTTGGAGAGGGGACTAAAGTGCAGGGAGAAGAAATAAAAATATTGTGGTTTGCCGATGACATGGTAATTCTGTCAGAGGCAGCAAGGGATCTGGAAAAGCAATTGAATGGGATGGACAGTGTCTTCAAAGATATAAGATGAACTTTAACAAGAGAAAATGAAGGTAATGGAGTGGAATGTCAGAAAATCAGGTGATGCTGAAGGAATTAGATTAGGTAACGAGACAATAAAAGCAGTAGATAATTCTTGTTATTTGGGTAGCAAGATTACTTCTCATGGCCGAAGTAAAGAAGATATAACACGCAAAATAGCTATGGGAAGAAAAGCGTATCTAAAGAAGCGAAACGTGTTAACATCCAATATTAATTTAAATGTTAGGAAGTTCTTTCTGAAAGCATTTGCCTGGAGTGTAACATTGTATGGGAATGAATCGTGGACGATACGGGGTTCAGATAAAAAGATGATAGAAGCTTTTGAAATGTGGTGATACAGACGAATGATGAAAATTAGGAGGTGCTTAACCGAATCCCTGACTAAGACAAGGGATAGACTGGTTGGACACATTCTGAGACATCAAGGAATTGTCAACTTTGCAATAGAAGGAAGCGTGTGAGGTAAAAGTCGTAGAGGGAGACCGAGGGACGAATACAGTAAGCAGATTGAAAAGGATGCAGGTTGCCTAACGTATTCTCTGATGAAGAGACTTGCACAGGACAGTGTAGCGTGGAGAGCTGCATGAAACCAGTCTGCGGACTGAAGACAACAACAACTACAATAACAATGACCAAGTTGTTGATGGGACGCTGAATCCTACTCTTTTTTCCTTCTGCTTTCATAGTCTGTTGAATTAAGACCTACGGTCATAATCACAACGAAAACCTTTTCTCGTGATCACCGAAGTAGAAATGACTGCTTACTAGTGCAGTGCTCTTTCATACCTCGTGAATGTGATAGAAAGGCCGATCCGTATCTGTATTAGACTTGCGCATGATAGTTCGCGATCGGAAGCTCTAGTTCGTTCTTTTAGTTCGTTCCCAGCTGAGCGGCGTGGTCTGCGCACGCAGGTGGAGGGAGAAGTTCCCCCATGCGCTTGCTGCTTGAGCTAGTAACGATATCACGCAAACGAAAAGAAACAGTTTGTGGATAATTTCTCGCGTTTAAGTTTAGAGTTATCTCTTTATCTTGGCATTATGGAATTTATTAGTCAGATATTGCCGAGTGCAGAATACTTCAAAGCAGAAATTTTGTAGCACTGAACTTTGTAATCTAGCAGGCAGACGCTCACCTCGAAATGGCTCTCATCATCAGAAGGCAAACACGTGATTTTTAATTATGTTCGCGACCTATCGCGCATCTTTTAGTTCGCGACCTGTCGCGCATCTTTTAGTTCGCGACCTATCGCGCTTGTTTCAGTTCGCGACCTATTGCGCATATTTTAGTTTGCGACCTATCACGCATCTTTTAGTTCGCGACCTAACGCGCATCTTTTAGTTCGCGATGTGTCGCGCATCTTGTAATTCGCAACCTATCGCGCAACTTTTAGTTCGCGATCTATCGCGCATCTTTCAGTTCGCGACCTATTGCGCATCTTTCAGTTCGCGACCTATTGCGCATATTTTAGTTCGCGACCTATCGCGCATCTTTTAGTTCGCGACCTATCGCGCTTGTTTCAGTTCGCGACCTATTGCGCATATTTTAGTTTGCGACATATCACGCATCTTTTTGTTCGCAACCTATTGCGCATCTTTTAGTTCGCGACCTATCGCGCATCTTTTAGTTGGCAACCTATCGCGCCTCTTTTAGTTCGCGACCTATCGAGCATCTTTCAGTTCGGGACCTATTGCGCATCTTTCAGTTATCGACCTATTGCGCATATTTCAGTTCGCGACCTATTGCGCATATTTTAGTTTGCGACCTATCACGCATCTGTCACGCATTTGCGACCTGTCGCGCATCTTTCAATTTGCGACCTATCGCGCATCTTTTAGTTCGCGACCTATCGCGCTTGTTTCAGTTCGCGACCTATTGCGCATATTTCAGTTCGCGACCTATTGCGCATATTTTAGTTTGCGACCTATCGCGCATCTTTTAGTTCGCGACCTTTCGCGCAGCTTTTAATTCGCGAGCTATTGCGCATCTTTTAGTTCGCGATCTGTCGCGCATCTTTTAGTTCGCGACCTATCGCGCATCTTTTAGTTCGGAAACTATCGCGCATCTGTTAGTTCGCGACCTATCGCGCTTGTTTCAGTTCGCGACCTATTGCGCATATTGTAGTTTGCGACCTATCGCGCATGTTAAGTTCGCGACCTATCACTCATATTTTAGTTCGCGACCGGAAGCTCTCATTTTAGTTCGCAGCTCGCCGCGAAGTAGATCGCCCTTTTTAGTTCGTCCGCTCGTTTTGGCTTTTACAAATCCAAATGTTCAAATGTTTGTATAGCTTATGAGACTTAACTAAGGGGTCATCAGTCCCTAAACTTACAAACTACTCATGAACTAGCTAATACTAAGGACGGGACAAATATCCATGCCTGAGGGGGGATTCGAACCCCCGACCGTAGTGGCCGTGCAGACCGTGACTGGAGCGCCTCAGTTCCCTCGGCCACCGCGGCCGGCTTTTACAACCGCTACTAAAACTACAGCTGAGCTGCATCTCAGCTCGAAATGACGGCAACTGGCAGAAGGGAATGACGCGATTGTGCGCTCTCGCGTCCTCTCTCTGTTACCGTCAGTCATTGGAAAAGGAGCGGACGAACTAAGAGGCGAGGGATCTGCGAATTAGTTCGCGTAGTTCGCCTGTGGGAACGCTCTTGCTAACTAGTTGGTTCGCGAACTACAAAAGTGTATTCCGTGTGCGCTTTCGCGTGACTTTTGCCGCAGATGTAGCGGGCCCCCAGCCGTGGCACGGGCCTCAATCTGCTCAATTGCAGCGCAGCGGCGCGCAGTCTGCTCATTAGGAGCGGCTGCGGCTGGACTGCGTCTGCGGCTGCGCAGCCGCCGCCTCTTCCGCGTGGCGGCCGCGCCTCGACCTGCCCCAACAGCCGCCGCGTTGCGCCGACCGTCTGACGGCCGCCGACACCGGAACTGGCAGCCTGCCACCGCGCCGACCACCAAACACTCTGCTTCTCCGGTAACTAGGGCTGCGTTCCAACAAGATTCCAACATTAACCCTTTATTGCATAGCGTAACTCATCAGCTACATACCTTATTGGCCCATTTTAAGTTCTACATCTACATCGGTACTCTGCAAATCACATTTAACTGCCTGGCAGAGGGTTCGTTAACCACTTTCATAACTTTTCTCTACCGTTCCATTCTCGAATAGCGCGCGGGAAGTATGAACACCTCAATCGTTCCGTTTTCGATCTGATTTCTCTTATTTTATTGCGATGGTCATATCTCCCTAAGAAGGTGGGTGCTAGCAAAATATTTTCACATTCAGAACTAAAAGTTGGTGATTGAAACTTCGCAAACAGACCACGCCGCAAAGAATAACGTCTCTCTTTTAATGATTTCCACCCCAATTCGTGCAACATTTCCGTGACGCTCCCCCCCCCCCCCCCCGTCCCGTACCGTGATAAAACAAAACGAGCTGCCCTTCTCTGAACCTTCTCAATGTCTTCCGTCATCTGCATATGCGAGACTGCGTATTTTGTTTTCACCTATTTTAATCCCGCCCTACCAGTCTACTGTTTTCAGCATATTATCCATGAAAAGTATGAACAACAGTAGTGACAGATTACAGCCTTGTTTTACCCCTTGAACTACCCTGATCCTTGAAATTAATTTGCTATCTACTCTAACTGCTGCCAGACAGTCTACTTAAAGACCTTTAATTGCCTTCTATACCATAATCTTGAAGATCTGACAGTAGCTTCCTCCTGGGAACACGGTCATAAACCTTTTCTATATCTATGAAACTTAGATACAATTCCCTGTTCCACTCATAGAACTTTTCCATTACCTGCCGTAAGCTAAAGATTTGGTTCTGACAGCCTCTAAGAGGCCTAAACCCACACTGATTTTCATCTAACTTGTCCTCAATTAATACTCGCACTCAACTTTCAACAATACCTGAGTATATTTTGCCTACAACGCTAATTAAAGAGATCAACATTTTACCACAAATTCATTTGTAGCTGCTCATATACATAGTTACGCATGCTAGTAGCTCGTCCTAGAAATTACAAATTGCAAAGTGCTACTGAATCATTTCGACAGTTAGCTTGCAAGATATCCCGAATATTTAAAATGTTTAAACTTTAATGGAAATTTACCAATACTGCGTACTACGTACATGCAGAACTGAACTTTTAAAACTGAACAATGTAGTGACTTGGACCACTGAGGTAAAACATAAATTAATATGCGCAACGACCACACCCGGGAAATAGGGGAAACACAATAGCGAAAAGGTTTAACATAGCCGGCCGCGGTGGCCGAGGGGACTGAGGCGCTCCAGTCACGGTCTGCACGGCCAGTACGGTCGGGGGTTCGAATGCCCCCTCGGGCATGGATATTTGTGCCGTCCTAGTTCGTAAGTAGTTCATAAGTAGTTTGTAAGTTTAGGGATTGATGACCACGTAGTTAAGTCCCATAAGCTTAACAAACATTTGATTTTTGGTTTAACATAAAATGCTGAGTACGACTATAAGTGACATACCCATCCAAGAAGAGAAGAGAAAAAATAGTAGTATGTAAGGGAGACACAACAAAACTGTAAGTAAAATGTTATACATAAGTTTTCGTGGTGTAGCGATTTTAATGGCCAGGAATGTATTTACAGAGACCGTTACTAAATTCAAATATTTGTTAAGCTTAAGGGACTTAACTGCAGGGTCATCAGTCCTTAAACTTACAAACTACTTACGAACTAGCTAATACTAAGGACGGCACAAATATCCATGCCCGAGGGGGCATTCGAACCCCCGACCGTAGCGGCCGTGCAGACTGTGACTGGCGCGCCGCAGTCCCCTCGGCCACCGCAGCCGGCCACCGTTACTACTTTGTTTTAAATTCCACTGCTGATGACAATACCGCCCTAGCAGTTGCAGTATTATAGTTGTCCGATATACATGTGTACGGCAAATGAACCATATAAACATGAACGTCCCTAGAATACGATTTCTCGAAAAGCTATTACTTTTGAGTGTCATTTTCATCATAGCAACTGATAGGTACGTTAGTCAGAAATTTGTAGCCCTTCAATTTTCGATATGCACTTGCTATTATTCGATACATGTTCTCAAGTTTGTAAATCTATAGGACCAAACTGTGTGGTTATCAGTCCGTAGCTTACAAACTACTTAAACCTAGGTAAACTAAAGGAAGGACAACACACACACACCCACCCATGCCCGGGGAGGACTCGAACCTCCGACGGCGAGCAACCTCGCGCTCCGCAGCGAGGCGCCTTAGACCACTCGGCTACTCCACCGCAGCATTATTGGAGATTTCAATGCGTGATAAAGAAGGTAACATAAAAAAGGAAGGACGGTTAAGGTTTAAGGTTCAGTGGACTTATTGGTCATTAGAGACGCAGCTCACGCTCCGATATTTTTTGTCAGGTATAGGGAAGAAAACCGGCGTATTCTTTGAAAGGAAGCAATCTCGCATTCCGCTGGAGCGTTTCAGGGAAATCACACAAAACATAAATCTGGATAGCCGCAAGCGGGTGTGAGCCGCGTCTTCTCGGTTGCTAGTCCAGTGTGTTAACCGTTGCGCCACCTCGGTCGGTTGGAAAAATCAGAATTATGAATATATCAACCTCCTATTACCAATCTGAGCTGCTTCATAGCCACATGATTTTGGTTTTCTACACCTCCATAGCAAAGCAGTATTATAGTTACGTAAGTTTCATTGGCCTTCTTGAACAATTAATACGAGGCGCGTCGAGAAAGTAAGTTCCGTTTGGTAATAAAATGAAATTATACACAGATACAGAAGAAATTTTTATTGCACAAAATTCTACAACTCTTAAACCACTTTTCCACATAACTGCTGAAATTTTGCAGGCATTTGTCATAGCGTGGCACCAGGTTTTGTATATCTTCTTCATAGAAATGTGCCACCTATGTCTTCAACCAGTTGAAAACAGTGAAATTTGGGGAAAGTCCATAGCGAGAGCACTAATTGTAAACCTACGGTTTACCTGGATCTTGTCATCAATCGCGTGAACCAGTTCTTCTGTAACCAAAGGTGGACGCCCACTTCGTTCTTCATCGTGCACATCACTACGACCGCCATTGAACTGTCGGACCCATCTTCTCACCATCGAATCACTCATCGCATTTTGTCAGTAAACATCGCAAATTTCCCGATAAATTTCACTTTGTTTCACTTTCCTCGCATTCAGAAACCGAATCACCGACCTGATTTCATAGGCGGCGGGGTTTTCAATCAACGCCGACATTTCAAACAAGCACAACAAAGCGTACGTAACTGACAGCGATCTCCAAATGGCGCACGTTCTTCTCCTTGATACACATCGTCTACAGCGCATATGCGGAACTGCAATCGCAGCGCTGCAGCGGAGATAAATTGAAACGGAACTTACTTTCTAGACGCGTCTCGTATTACACATCTGTACATTAGTGTTCCTGTTCATGTATTAATATTATGATTTGTAAAACACACACTCAAAACTATTTTTTACGAAACAAGAGGCCGGCACAGTAAAATCTGTCTATATAAATGATCTGATGGACAGAGTAAGTTGTAATTTGCGGCTGTTTGCTGATGATGCTGTCGTGTATGGGAGGGTGTCGTCTGTAACTGACTGTAATAGCATACAGGATGACTTAGACAAAATTTCTAGTTGGTGCGAAAAATGGCAGCTAGCTCTCAATGTAGAAAAATGTAAGGTGATGCGCATGAGTAGAAAAAACAATCCTATAATGTTCGAATACAGCATTAGTAGTGAGCTACTTGATTATGTCGCGTCGTTCAAATATCTAGGCGTAACATTGCAGAGCGATATGAAATGGAACGAACATGTAAGGACAGTTGTAAGGCGGACAGCCGACTTTGGTTTATTAGGAGAATTTTGGGAAGATGTATCTCATCTTTAAAGGAGACCGCGTATAAAACGCTTGTACGACCCCATCTTGAATATTCCTCAAGTGTTTGGGACCCGCAGCAGATCAGTTTAAAGGAAGACATTGAAGAAGTTCAGAGGCGAGCAGCTAGGTTTGTTACTGGTAGGTTCGACCAATGCGCGAGTGTCACGGAAATACAACTCAATTGGGGATCGCTGTAAGAAAGACGACGTTCTTTTCTTGAATATCTGTTAAGTAAATTTAGAGGGCCAGAATTTGAAGCTGAGTGTAGTACGATCTTGCTGCCGCCTACTTACATTTCGCGTAAAGATCACAAAGACAAGATAAGAGAAATTAGGGCTCGTACGGAGGCATAGAGGCATTCTTTTTTTCCTCGTTCAATTTGGGAGTGGAATAGGAAAGGAAATGCCTAGTAGTGGTACAGTGTACCCTCCGCCACGCACCTTACGCTGAATTGCGGAGTATATGTGTAGATGTAGATGAACCTGTTGGGAAATGCTGGTCGACAGTATTTGGCTGTCTGGCTGCTTCTCCACGCATCCGGTCCAGTCTCCTTTCGCTGGTAAGGCCCTCGTCCGATATGCAAGCACTGCCCCTCCTTCACACACTCGAGAAGCCACTAGGGAAGTCCAACCGCGCCACAGCTGGGGACCCCAGCTGTGCATACCATGTGCGCCGCTTTGCTGCTTTCTGGGAACGCCTCTTGACGCTCTACATTTCTCTGAGTCCGCGTACCATCTGGCAGGCTGGACTAGGTCCGTGTGTATGTTTCCCACGTCCCGCGCCTCCTAATGTATTCGTACGCACACCCATACTGGCAAATTTCAGGCCAGCCTTTTCCTATATACCTCTTCCCTTGAGAGAGCACATTGGTTTACCCTTATTTTTAGGGGATTCCTGGCAACATTACTTCATGATTTTTCGTGCATAAATACTTGGAATGTTGTTTAGTCTCGATGTTCATTTACGGAACTCACGTCTCATCAATTGTGACATGTTTGTTAGTGGTGGTCTTCAGTCTCAAAACTGGCTTGTAGAGCTTTCTAAGATGTGCCACGTTATATAAGCCTCTTCATTTCTACATAATTAACGCAATCTTTTTGACACTGCTTACTGCTATCAAACCTTTATCTCCCTTTACAATTTCTACTTCCCTTCCACTACAAAATTAACTATTCCCTGAGTGGACAGATGAACGGTTACATCGACGTTGGCGCAGTGGTAACACATTGGACTCACACTCGGGAGGACGGTGGTTGAAATACACTTCCGGCCATCCACATTTATGTTTTCCATGATTTTCTAAAGCACTGCAGCCAAATGCCAGGGTGGTTTCTTGAAAGGACACGGCCGATTTCCTTTCCCATCCTTACCCGTACAGTCCAAGAGTGAGCTCCGTCTATAATGATTGCACTGTCGTCGGGACGTTAAAAACTAAGATTCAAAAAATGTTTGTCTAGCTTATGGGACTTAACTACGGGGTCATCAGTCCCTAAACTTACAAACTACTTATGAACTAACTAAGACTAAGGACAGCACAAATATCCATGCCCGCGGGGGGATTCGAACCCCCGACCGTAGTGGCCGTGCAGACCGTCACTGGAGCGCCTCAGTTCCATCGGCCTTCCTCTTTTTCCCTCTCAAAAACTATGCGTGGGTGTGCTCCGTCTCCAATCACCAAGATGTCAAGACGTTAAATCCTAATGTTGTGAGTACTGTTGGTAACAATCCCTCACATTATAACATGCGATATGTATTCAAACAAATAAATGCATTTCGGCGATGGTGAAAGAATAGTATGAAAAACATCCGGACATCTGAGTGAATACTTCAAAGGTCCCTTCAGAGTGGCGATGATTTCTAACTCTCAGTACGTAAAGAAGTGACTGCGAATCACTATATCTGATTGGCGAGGCCAGGCACTCTGTGACGAAACGATGCAGTTTGCTCTGAATCGATTCACTCTATTTTGAATCGATGCTTAGTCTGACAGACCGTATCTGCCAGTTTAACTACAGTTTAGCCAATCAGGATGGACCCAGCAATAATCTTCATAACTTGCGCGGCATCTGACGGTAATCTAGGAACTGTTAATTCCAAATGTCGATGTTCCTGCGACCGTCACTGCGACGGTATTTGACAGTCATTGTGTTTTGATCTCTGGTGCCACTAACTCACACCACACGTAACCTTCCTTTCTTCCAGCCTTGGAACGGTTCTTTTGACAAGCCTCGACCGTTAACATTCTCGATCCAGCATACAGTCCAGATCTTGCTGCCAGCGGTTTCCATCTTTTACTACACTCAAGAATTTCCTGTCCTCCAGTCAGCTTTTGTACAACGACGAAGAGATGAAGATAACAATCAATCGGCATTTCCATTCACATGTGACACTCTGTGTGTGGCTCGAAGACTACTTCAGTAATAGAAACCTGTACGATGTCCTCGATGACGAGTGTTCATCAGAGACTAGGGTATCATCAGGGGTGCCCCAGGGAATTGTGATAGGACCGCTATTATTTTCTATATAAATGATCTGACGAAGAGAGTGAGCTGCAAGTGGTTCCTGATGACGCTGTTGTGTACCAGAGGGTGTCGACATTGAATGACTGTAGTAGGAAGTAGGATACAGGATGGCTTGGACCAAATTTCTAGATGGTGTGAAGAATGGCAACTAGCGCTGAACGTAGAAAAGGGTTATGGAGATGAGTAGGAGAATAAATTCCGTAATGGTCGATTACAGCATTAGCAGTGTGCTGCCTGACAAAGTCGCGTCAATTAAATAGCTAGGCGTAACGCTGCACAGCGATATGAAATGGAGCGAGCATACAAAAACAGTCTTAGGAAAGGCGAATGGTCGACTTCGGTTTATTGAGAGAATTTGGGGAAGGTGTGATTCGTCTGTAAAGGAGTCCGCATATAAAACGCTTGTACTGCCCCATCTTGAGTATTGCTCAAGTGTTTGTGATCCCCAACAGATACAGAAGCAGTTCGGAGGCTGGCGGCTAGGTTGGTAACTGGTAGATTTGATCAAATCGCGAGTGTTTCTGAAATACTTCGGGAGTTCAGATGGGAGTCACTGCAAGGAACGCGACGTTCTTTTCGAGAAGGACTTTAGAACGATTGTACTGTCGCCACCCCACATTTCACGTAAAGACCACAAAGATAAGATCAGAGAGATTAGGGCTCGTACGGATGCATACAAGCATTAGTTTTTCCCTCGTTTTATATGGGAGTTGAACAGAAAAGCAAGTAACTAGTAGTGGTACTGAGTACCCTCCACCACGCACCGTTGGTGGATTGCGGAGTAAGTATGTAAATTTATACGTCTGTTCCACATGAATACAGAAGTTGATCCTACGAAATGATAAATATCTCAATTATTTTGGTGAATAAGTCGAAACAATGCTGTACATGTTGCCAATAGACATTCTGATGTAACTATTTTGTCTGTGTTAAAAAGAAAAAAACTACAATAATAGTAATGGAAAGTTACAGTCTCGATGCGTCTTCGACTTACGAAATATTCATACTACAGCTGTTTTATTTGGAGATGTATGTTTGACATATTCGTAAAATGGCTACTAGCGGCAAGTTTGTGTAGCGTTTTTCAAAAACAACAAAATTGATAGGAATACATAAATCAGATGGGGCGTTGTATAGCACGCGACAAGGCCAATTCACACTGTCCGGCACGTCAGTTCGCGTAGCCCACTACCCTGCGGTGAAAGTGAGGTTATGAGTTACAATTCGTGATGTAAAAAGTTGTAATGGACTATCTGAATTGAAGAAGTAACACACGTTAATCTTATTTACGGTCAAAGCAGACTTTATAATGTATGATTTTGGTGAACTTGGCGTGCTAAGTGCTGGGAAGTGAAAAAACATTCAAAACATTGACATCTGTTTGCAATACATATAAACAGGCCAGACAATTTTTATAAGGAAATAATTAGTAACTTATTTTCTTTATCAGTTATGTTTTCCCCCTTACGTTGTTAATAACGTCATAAAATAACTTAGATTGTATTCTTTGTCAGTAACGACAAATTCCGTTTAAAACGTTATTTAATGAAACTTGCTTTATCAACTTACAATTTTATTAAATAATTCTCAGTCTCTGTTGCAATATTTTATTCTCCAATAACGCGTTTCGCGCTGTTAGCGCATCGTCAGACTGGAAAAAGACAAATGTTTTATTACAGTCCGTGTACCTGGCGGGCAGCGAATCTAATGTGACTAAGGTGAGAAAATTTTGAAAAGTCAGACTTACTTGGGCGGAGATGGAGCCACAGAACTATCTAAAGCTGTGGTGGAGGTAGCTTAATAATTTGTGTTCTGTCATTGGGCCTCTGGAAATAGGTAAACGTTTTAAGTACGTAACGGCTATTTGAAATAGAATAACTAGGGACTAAATAGCCATTACGTACTTTTAAGCTACCTCCATCTCCGCCCTTTTCAAAATTTACTCACACTAGCCACATTAGATTCGCTGCCCGCCAGGTACACGGACTGTATTAAAACATTTGTCTGTTTCCAGTCTGATGATGCGCTAACAGCGCGAAACCCGTAATTGGTTTATAAAGAATACTTCAACAGAGACTGAGAATTATTTAATTACTCAACACTGTTGCCGCACCAGCCGCCACCACCATCACCATAATGGAATGGAATGACATGTTACAATTTTATTGGTACACACTGTTTGCGTCGGTTTTTTCTGTTACTCTGTTGCAAAATGTCAAGAATGGAGAGCTACAAAATAATTAGCAGAATCCTCCCGCTCCCGTAACATTTTTTTTTCTTATTGAACACTTATTTATCTCGCCGTGACACCCCCCTAAACGCACACATAACGCAACGGTAGTAAAAACAACAGCTGAACATAACACGACGTTTTTCAAGCCACTTTGACTAAACACTGGATGTTCAAAATGTTCAGATGTTTGTAGAACTTATGGGACTTGACTATGTGGTCATCAGTCCCTAAGCTTACAAACTACTTAAGACTAAGGACGGCACAAATATCCATGCCCGAGGGGGCATTCGAACCCCGACCGTAGTGACCGTGCAGTCCCCTCGGCCACCGCGGCAGGCAAACAATGGATAATTGTGTTATACGGCTTTAGCGTTTCATCCAATATCTTTGTCAAAGAATAGGTCCAATATTTCATCCAATTTTTCATCCAATTCTTCGTCCAATAATTTGATAGTGTACTACCGGACTTGGGCCAAACAGTCGCCTCCTGCGGCAGGAGACGTCACGCCGGTTGTCGTGGCGCTCTCGCTCAGTCAGAACAAATGTACTGGATGCGATTGGTGCAGTGGAAGCGGGCGCGTGGTTTTAATTGCTGATATGCGTGACCTGCGTACACGCGCGCGTGGCTGGATGCGCGGACAGCGGACCAGCGGCCGCGGTGGCGCTCGCGGTCGCGGCAGGTCGACGGCTGACCCCTCGCCTTTCTCTTCGTGACCAGACCGGCCAGCTGCGGCTCTGCAGATGTCGTGCGACTGCGGGAGGGCCGCCTGGGCCCACGAGCAGGGCCGCTGCTCCGTCATGTCCATTTAGAAAGAGCACGACTAGATGCTCAAATCCTACGGTGGAGTCACCACGTTATGGATTGCGCGGCCGCTCAGGTCGGAGGTTCTTAGATTAGATTAGATTAGATTAGATCAGAGGGGGCCCGAATGGACTGCGCAGTCAGAGGTAGAAATTCGTCGTCCTGCGCATGACGTCACCGCCGAAGCACGCGGCGGCAGTTGTAGCAGTAGCCCTGCAGTAGCTTGTTGTTTACAGTATATATGTTTTATTTCGTTTACTCGTGTGTTTTACAACAAAAAATTCGATTAATATATTAATGATTTGTTTGAAATTTTAAATTCTCCAAGAATCGTTGACAAAAAGACATTAGCAAATCCTCGCGGGTTAATAGTACGGCTGAACCAGGACTGTTCTAACGTCCATCACCTCTTTTCGGAATGACTCAAACTGAGCCCTAATATATTCCTGAATCACGGAAATGTTTATTAGTTCTCAGTCTATAACGAAATCATTCCACTGTAGGTGAAGTTGAACTTATCTTATATGCTGGCTGAAGTCCATTGCGTTGTGAGTTATCTTCGGCATTCACTAAAGAATTTGGTTTTACAGGATATTTTCATAAAGTAAATCCATCTTAGTTGATATGGAAACGATTTTTATTTCCACTTAAACATTGCACAATAAAAAAAACGCAGCAGCAAGCCAACAGAGCTGCTTACAGGTTTCTGGCCACTCGACTAGTGAATAAAACATGGTTTCTCTCCAACATCTTTCTGTATAACCACGTAATAATATTGATGACAAAGTTTTGTAATTCACTATTAAACAATATTCTTTTCCATTAAATATGCCAAAATACAGAAATTTAAACATTACATTTAAGCTTCGACTATTTATGTCAATGTATGTACTTGTTTCATGACATTTGTATTTAAATGTAGTACACAAAATTAACGTCATCCTTTTGACTAGTGTTTACAGTCGTCAAATTATTTACATTATGTGTGTTTTCGAAATGCACACATATTTGTTTTGCCAATAGTGTGTAGGCGTACTATTATTGTAACATGGGATTTTCATGTGTTTCGATTTGCGGTCAAATTATTTATTAATACGGATTTGTATATGGTTGTCGTAGTTTTGTTAATTTCGAAGATAGTTTCTTAGTACCAAACGAATTATTAATTTTAGTGCATGAACAATTATCAGTATTTAATTTACGATCTAGTGATATATAAAATATGGTCTGCCCTAATTTATTTAAACAAAAGGTATATATGAAATCATGTTGTGCAATAGTTTATAACATGTAGCATTATTGTTTTTATACAAATTAGTATCTATATAGGTTCAGCAATTTCCGAAACTAAGTGTAATGCGTTTTTAGTGTTTGCAGCTATTATTTACGAAAGTATTAAAATCTGAAAATTACGTAAAAGGTCAGCCAAAGTTATAGTTAAATCAATGTACTATTTCTTAAAAGCGTTTTACTAATAGTGTTAATAGAATTTCAAACAGAAGGCGAAAAAGTAAAGTATCATATGTCCGGTAATGAAGTTTTACTTTAGGTGTCAGATATTTCGTGTTTCTATGTTGGCAACTGATTTTTAGGAGTGCACAACATAGCAGAAACGTTACACACACCCCTACATAGTGTACCTGAAATGTAATGTAGGGTTCACTATGTACTATCGTTTCAATATGTTGTGGTTTAAGTGTTCATAGTGAGACTGTATTAGTTTAGGCTAAAATAAAAACTGTATGTTGATTGTAGTCTTGCGAATGCTGGTGGTTGTTGATGTTGCATGATACGCCGACATTGGTCTATCTGCAAACTGCTGTTGGTGATGTAGTGGCTCGCATCTTCAGCTGACTGTAGTTACAGGCATTCAAGACGGTTCCTACAACATGGTTGTATCTTTCTCAGAACCACATACTATTTTTCCCTAACTACATACATAAATAAGCATACTGTTATCAGGCTATTGGAAAGAGTAATCAATTTTCTCAATACGGTATTTAAACAAACAAAATTATGGGTTCAAATTAACCCTTAAATGTTACTGAAAATTAACGAGAAATCTCTCTCATTTACTTTAGTTTGAATAATGAAATAGCAAGCTTTTACAACTTTTTTTTCAAGAGCATTGATATTCATATTGTAAACAGTTATGTTTGGTATTAATTCATATAAAAAAGTATTTTACTAGTTTGAATAATTTTTTTTTTTCTATGTGTACATGTATGTAAATGCCATTATGTGAGTACTAAGCTCCTAATTCCTCTACAAAGGGTGTTGTACATTGTAATAACTTCAAAATATATAGTCAATTTACTAAGTGGAATGAATGACATAATTAAATAGTAAAACAATGGATAGAAACAAGCTCTCATTGAGCACATCAAACATTTATCATTCAAAATTATGGTATAGTTCAAATGGTTATATAGACAAAATGTAATCTTGGTTTTGAAACTGTGGGTATTGAATATTTCTCATACTGTTTGAGATTAGAATAAGTAGTAGTAAAGAGAATAAACAAATTAGATCATAGTATTACATAATATTTTACTTATTGAAAAAACATATGCATTAATAAAAATTCAAAAACTAACCCCCCTGCGAGTAGTTAGCAGTGGCAATGGTTAATCTCATAGCTCAAAAGAAGCACGGAAATTAAAGTAATAAGTGTCAGTTCTCAACTGATCCACCAAAGTGTCAAATTTTTTCCAATTCGTGGAAAAATTTAAAGAAAAATGAAAAAGTTTGTTTTAACTGCCAAAATACACCCACTCTCAAGGCAGTAATCAAGAGAGGGCGGAAAAATACGCTGCCATTAAATTACGTCCACGGCCAGGGCAGGTAACTGACTCGCAAACGGCTACATAAGCAGAAAAAGACTCTGGTTGCGTTTACTTATATTTTGTTTAACAATTTAGTGTCCGTAAGGTATTACGATACACCATTCAGTTTTCATAGCCAATCTTCTAAACGGAATGTTTGTATTAATGGTAACTACCTTACCAAGAGTAACAAGATGCAACTGGCAACTTGACTCCTTAATTCCGCAGAAGTAAATAACAGTACATAGTTTTTGTGTTCTTCTTTGAACAAACTGCCCCAATCAAACACAACACAGTCCAGAGTACCCTATGTTTGTTGAATGGTGAACAGTTACTACCCCCCAATAACTCAAAAATCAACGTTCAATGTTGTCCAGTAGTGTTTGAAAATGAGTAACAATCATACAGTAGAAATGGATGAAAATGAGTAACTATCTTAAGTGTTTTGAAAGTCTGTACATGTCTACGTTAACGGTGAAAATCTCATAATTATATACTACTCAAAAGTCAAAATTTACATGTGGTCTGCCTGTTCATTTTCAGATACAGTACCATATCAAAACTAAACACCCTGTAATCAACTACAAATTGATACACAAAACTTGCATGCATGAGCAAGTCAACAAGTGTGTCATGAATTAAACATAGGTGTTCCACATGAAAAATACAAAATTATACAAGTTTTATAATAATAATGAGTAATAGGTATTCTGTAATGGTTCATTAACCTTCACATCATGAGTATGTGCAAGTACACTTAATAAACATTCTAAGTATGTAAATTGTAAAACATCAATAGTTTCATTGTGTAAACATTAAGAATAAAAATGAAAATTAAACTTTGCATCAGCCAAAACTGTGTCATATGTACAATATACTATAATATGGTCATCTTAAACCAATATTAAATATTTTCCTGTTAAGCTGTAAACTCAAGGATAGAGATTGAATTTTACATTGGTCAACACTTGTGTGGTCTATGTGTCCTCCCATGCTTTTAGTCACTTTTGTACTAATTGTTAGCAAGTCCCTCTTGACACATCAAAGTACAACACAAAATTCAACCAACAATACAAAAAAAACTAATAAATGACTAACAAGAGTGAAAAGAATTGAAGAGTTTGAATTGTAATGCACTGTGGACGTGATTAACAGAAAGATCAAGCACATAACTGAGGTAAGCATTTTCTCGTATATACAATGACATTTCAAGCCATAAACAAATAATGAACACTTCAACATACCTTTGACTATGCATATGTGGTTAATGAATTAATTATTGTGTAAATCTGTACATGCAGATACGGTATACGCACTATCTGTGTACCATATTCATAATAGGTATCAATACTATCAACAATTATCTTCCTTGTAGGTTTCAGAGTAAGAGCAAGGTAAACTATTAAAGACATTAACTTTTCTTTAGGTAGGCTTTAAGCGCATTAATCTATCTGAGACCGATCAACTTTATGGATCGTGGATAAGCAAAACTATAAGCATACAGCTAAGGGTTTCAGTTAACTTCAAGTGGCTCAATGTATACATGTAGATAAACTTCAACTCAGATCTTAACAAATGGACTACTAACATAGTGAAATAGTACTTGGTTTTCAGGTTTCAGTTACTAGATTTTTTTTAACTTCCTCAAAATTATTCATGTTACTAGAATCACAACTTAAGTTGACATTGGCAGAAGGTATACTTTCATATTTACTTTCACTTACTTCTTTAACTAACACTTCAGTAGATGACTTGACATTTATATCAGGGTTTGGAGCTAACATTTTCAGTACACTTAACACTATCATTTTGAGATTTCCTCAGCAGTATCAAGCAATTCTAACATCTTAGACTTCCAGTAAAGCATCTGTTCAGAGACTACACTAATCTTAAATACTACATCATCATCATTTTTCATTTAAATATTCATTATTTTCATATTCATTTTCTTTATCCCTTATTAATTCTTTCTTTTCAATATATGGAGCATTTTTTCACTTCCATTTCAGTATCTTAATAACTATTTGTTCAGTACTTTCACTGACAATTCTTAACCTAATTTCTCATGAACAGCACTTACTATGTTTCCTAATTTGTCATTTCTTTTGATGACTACTCAAAGACTTCCACATTAGCTAGTGGTTCATAAACATCATAACATAAGTCTCCAAAATTCCTGTCAAACACATTAAATAAACCCCCATCATCTACCTATTTTCTTTTTCTGTACTTAAATTCACATAGTATTTTAATTCAAAACTCCTCAATGTTTGTTATTATTTGCAACTGTATTAACTGTAAACATGAATTCACTATTTGGTTCAAACTGTATTTCAGTATATTTACTTTTCTTAAGAATAAAGTCCATTGGCCTATACACTGGCATAAGTATAAAAAATTCCTACTGAAAACCCCCAACTAGTATATCAAATTAGGTATAGTATTAGTATTTGGTATAAAGTTCTTCTGAACTGATGACATCCACCTACATATTTATATTTTCTCAAAAATTCTTATTAGTAATAAAGATTAGGCTTCACATATTTTACGTTTCAATAAGCATAGAGCAAAAATGTATATATCAAAAGGTATGCCTCAGCTGCTTTCATTTGTCAGTGGTAATTAAAACATTTTTCAAATAATCAAAAATATTTACACTGAAGGAAAACTTAAAGCATAGAATTTATTCTGCACTGTGTAAATGATTAATAGAAGTACACAGCACACGACTGGGGACCTGAACTGGTGTCAGCAGTTTCATAACTAAAGAGTAATTATGCCCCTAAGGTATTACATCAGTACATAGTCTGATGCATTTCATTTTGTTTATCATCAGTTAGAAAAGGAAATGGTACATTACTACTAGGTCCAAAATTAAATGCAAACAGTTGGGTCTGGTTTGCCCAAGAACATACTTTACACCTTAGACTTTGCTTAAGCAACATAATTTCTGAAGTGTCATTCAACTCTGATGAAAAACAATCATTGTCCTGTGGCATAAAATAAACAGGGCGAAATTTCTTTTTAGGCCTACCAGGTAACCTCACTACTGGTAAACAAATTACACTAGTACATCTAGGAATACTCAAAGTTTCAGCATGTGACTTTTCTTGAATTTCGTCTACACACTGTGGTAATTCTGTGACTGTACATTTACTTTCAACTTCTAGCTCAAGGTTATCTATAACACAGTTACATTCAGTTTCTACTTTCAAATCAGAACTATCAAGTTTGCTATTACATTCTTCAACATCGCGAATCTTTCCAGTTAACTCTGTTTTAGTATCCTGGCTCTGAGAATTCACATAACTTGAACTGTCATCTATTTCTTCAACATTGTCACTCGTCTGAGAAACTACTGAAGTAGCGGCTACCACAACAGTTTTTTCTACACTATTGAATCTAGTACTAAACTTTGTCACTAGACTTCCAATGTATTGTTTTAAATCGGTCATTGAGTCATTTGTTTGAGATTTCATGTCAGATAGTTCGGTTTTCACGGTTTTTATATCTAACGAAAGTTCGGTTTTCATAGTTTCCATTTGTAATGAAAGTTTGGAGTTCGTGGTTTCCATAGTTTCCATTTGTAATGAAAGTTTGGAGTTCATTTGTAATATAAGTTCCAAGATTGATTTATTTTCTATTTCTGTGTTTGCTGCCATATTACTAATCTGTTGTCCAGTCTCTTGTAAATCACTAGAAAATGGGACCTGCTGCTTTCTTGTAATCGGTGTAGAACTCGCGATACCAGAACCTTCTACCCCACTGTCAAAGTCCGAAACTTGAGTACTATCATCTCCCTCCTTTCTTACTGTATCCATTTTAAAATAAGTTTTCAGTCCACATAAAACCTCTATCACACAAACAGTCACTACAAAAGTTAAAAAAAAAAAAAAAAAAGTACTTAGCTCGTCACAAGGATGCGGCGATACAGGAATCTAGTAGTCCAAATTATTGCCATCTTCCTCCATTAAATTTCGACATCGTAGGTGTGGATAGTATTGTAGTCGAATTCTGCACTTTTATGATGGTTTTACTGCACATCCATCATATACATTATTTTCCTTGTATCCTGAAACACATTCTTATATTAGCGAATACTCATTAAAATCGTTTGGTCACGTCACCACTTTTAACACTTTACATTAGTGAATACGCTTTTAAAATCCTGGTCACACGGCACCACATCTAACGTCCATCACCTCTTTTCGGAATGACTCAAACTGAGCCCTAATATATTCCTGAATCACGGAAATGTTTATTAGTTCTCAGTCTATAACGAAATCATTCCACTGTAGGTGAAGTTGAACTTATCTTATATGCTGGCTGAAGTCCATTGCGTTGTGAGTTATCTTCGGCATTCACTAAAGAATTTGGTTTTACAGGATATTTTCATAAAGTAAATCCATCTTAGTTGATATGGAAACGATTTTTATTTCCACTTAAACATTGCACAATAAAAAAAACGCAGCAGCAAGCCAACAGAGCTGCTTACAGGTTTCTGGCCACTCGACTAGTGAATAAAACATGGTTTCTCTCCAACATCTTTCTGTATAACCACGTAATAATATTGATGACAAAGTTTTGTAATTCACTATTAAACAATATTCTTTTCCATTAAATATGCCAAAATACAGAAATTTAAACATTACATTTAAGCTTCGACTATTTATGTCAATGTATGTACTTGTTTCATGACATTTGTATTTAAATGTAGTACACAAAATTAACGTCATCCTTTTGACTAGTGTTTACAGTCGTCAAATTATTTACATTATGTGTGTTTTCGAAATGCACACATATTTGTTTTGCCAATAGTGTGTAGGCGTACTATTATTGTAACATGGGATTTTCATGTGTTTCGATTTGCGGTCAAATTATTTATTAATACGGATTTGTATATGGTTGTCGTAGTTTTGTTAATTTCGAAGATAGTTTCTTAGTACCAAACGGATTATTAATTTTAGTGCATGAACAATTATCAGTATTTAATTTACGATCTAGTGATATATAAAATATGGTCTGCCCTAATTTATTTAAACAAAAGGTATATATGAAATCATGTTGTGCAATAGTTTATAACATGTAGCATTATTGTTTTTATACAAATTAGTATCTATATAGGTTCAGCAATTTCCGAAACTAAGTGTAATGCGTTTTTAGTGTTTGCAGCTATTATTTACGAAAGTATTAAAATCTGAAAATTACGTAAAAGGTCAGCCAAAGTTATAGTTAAATCAATGTACTATTTCTTAAAAGCGTTTTACTAATAGTGTTAATAGAATTTCAAACAGAAGGCGAAAAAGTAAAGTATCATATGTCCGGTAATGAAGTTTTACTTTAGGTGTCAGATATTTCGTGTTTCTATGTTGGCAACTGATTTTTAGGAGTGCACAACATAGCAGAAACGTTACACTGTCTTGAAAATTTTTCACAGATTAGAGGTATTGGCCATTTCTATCAGCATGAGGAGATCGAAGAAATATACGAGGAGCTAAAGGAAATTATTCAGACAGTTAAGGGAGAGGAAAACTTAATTGTGATGGGATACTGGAATTCGGCAGTAGGAAAAGGAAGAGAAGGAAAAATAATAGGTGAATATGGACGGGCAGGAGGAATGAAAGAGGAAGTCGCCTGGTAGAATTTTGCACGGAACATGATTTAATCGTAACAAACATGTGGTTTAAGAATCACAAAAGAAGGTGGTATACGTGGAAGAGACCAGGAGACACCGGAAGGTATCAGATAGATTTTATAATGGTAAGACATAGATTCCGGAACCAGATTATAAACTGCAGGACATACCGAGGGGCAGATATGGACTCTGACCATAACTTGTTAGTCATGAACTGTTGGCTAAAACTGAAAAAACTGCAGAAAGGTAGGAAAATAAGGAGATGGGACTTAGATAAATTGAAGGAAAGTGAAGTTCTGGAGAATTTCAGAGGGAGATTTAGGCAACAATTGACAGAAACAGGGGGGAATAAAACAGTAGAAGAGGAATGGGTAGCATTGAGAGATGAAATAGTGAAGGCAGCGGAGGACAAAATAGGTAGAAAGGCAAGACCTACAAAAAAACCTTCGATATCACAGCAAATACTAAATTTAATTGATAAAAGGAGAAAATATAAAAATGCAGTAAATGAAACAGGCAAAATGGAGTACAGACGACTAAAAAATGAGATTGACAGGAAGTGAAAAATGGCTAAGGAGGACTGGCTAGTAGCCAAATGCAAATCTGTAGAAGAATGTATAAGAAGGGGAAAAGTAGATACCGCCTACAGGAAAATAAAATAGACATTTGGGGACAAGGAAAGCAACTCTACGAATATCAAGAACTCAGATGGGAAACGTGTTCTCAGCAAAGAAGGGAAAGCTGAAAGGTGGAAAGAGTACATAGAGCAGCTCTACGAAGGAAATGAACTTAGAGATGATGTTGTAGGAAGGGAAGAGGAAGTAGATCAAGATGAAATAGGAGATACTATACTGAGAGATGAATTTGACAGAGCCTTGAAAGATCTAGGTCGGAACAAGGCCCCAGGAGTAGATGACATACCCTCAGAGGTACTAAAGCCTCTGGGAGAGCCAGCCATGACAAAACTATTTGAACTGGTGTGTAGGATGTATGAGACAGGCGAAATACCCCCAGACTTTAAGAAAAATGTAATAATCCTCATTCCAAAGAAATCAGGTGCAGACAGGTTTGAAAATACAGAACCATCAGTTTGATAAGTCATGGTTGCAAAATTTTAACACGAATTATCTACAGGAGAATGGAAAAGCTGGTAGAAGCTGACCTCGGGAAAGATCAGTTTGGATTCAGGAGGAACGTAGGAACCTGGGAGGCAATACTCAGTTTACGTCTTATCTTAGAAGATAGATTAAGGAAAGGCAAACTTACGTTTTTAGCTTTTGTAGATTTGGAGGAAGCTTTTGACAATGTTGACTGGAATACACTCTTTCAAATTCTGAATTCAGCAGGGGTAAAATACAGGGAGAGTTATTTACAACTTGTACAAAAGCCAGACCGCAGTTATTAGACTCGAAGGGCATGAAAGGGAAGCATCAGTCGCGAAGGGAGTAAGACAGGGTTGTAGCCTTTCACTGATGTTATTCAATTTGTACATCGAGCAGGCGGTGAAGGAAAGCAAGGAAAAATTTGGAATAGGGATTAAAGTTGCACTGACCCTTACACCTTTGGGGACACCGTGATCACCGCCCCTGCAAGGACTACCTAAGCACACCTCCCACCGGACACAAATTTCCAGCTCTACCCTGCCCACAGTACACAAACTCGTAGTCACTATGTACTAATTCCCGTAGGAATAAGGGCCACAAACTTGCCCACCCCTCCCCACTAACGATAGGATCATTGCCCGTCACCGGCATATTATATGTATACATGTGGCGTCTATTCCGAATGAACAGAGTTCACTTCTGCTCCTGTAGTTGTTCAATGACGTGTTAAAAATAATAGTTTTCCTGCCTCAGTCATTCGCAGTTCATTGAATGTATTAACATTTACAGGTTTAATGTTTTCTGGGGATAAATCGTACCATCTGAATTATTCGGCCCATTTAATCCGTTATCGTGGAAATAATCTTTAGTGTAACGGGTAAGGAAGAGTAATCGAAGCAGTTGTTCATACGGCGCTATAAATGTTGAAAATATAGTGCACTCATAATTCTCTGCTGAATCATTGAAGAGAGAGAGAGAGAGAGAGAGAGAGAAAAAATAACACTACGGGGGAAGAGGAAAATGAAAATGAAATGTTTGTAAATCTATCGGACCAAACTGCGTGGTCATCAGTCCGTAGCTTACAAACTACTTAAACCCTAGGTAAACTAACCTAAGGACAACACACACACCCATGCCCCAGGGAGGACTCGAACCTCCACGGCGAGCAACCGCGCGCTCCTCAGCGAGACGCTTTAGACCGCTCGGCTACTCCACCGCGGCGGGGGAAGAGGTGACAGGACGATAGCACATTAGTCAAAGACAGCAGGGAAGAGCTTCCATGGTACTAGGGGGAGCTATAGAGTTTAAAACTGAAGGACATCACAGATATTGGAATAAATCCACGAAATAATTGACATGAGGAGGTTGGCCGGAATTCTTGGTGGGCCGCATCAAACTTTTCAGAAGGCTAAAGACTTAAAAAGGAAAGTGCCGCTCTTTGAAATAACTCTAAATATGAGGAAAAAAATTCACCTGATATATACAAGCTGAGACTATTTACCAGACAACCTTAAAAATCTGTCAGAGAATGAGTAAAAACAAGGTTTAGGAGAAAGTCGACTGTATCCTTTCAAAGAAACTATACCTTCGCCTTAAGAAACGGAGAAAAGTCATTGGAAAACGTGGATGGACAGGTGGAAATTTATACTGTTATCCTACCAATTGCCGGCCGCGGTGGCCTAGGAGACTGAGGCGCTCCAGTCACGGTCTGCACGGCCACTACGGTCGGGGGTTCGAATCCCCCCTCGGGCATGGATATTTGTGCCGTCCTAGTTCGTAAGTAGTTCATAAGTAGTTTGTAAGTTTAGGGACTGATGACCCCGTAGTTAAGTCCCATAGACTATACAAACATTTGAACATTTTCCTACCGATTAGGAGTCGAGTGTCTTAACCGGTATTCCAGTTCGCTCTGGGATGTAAGCCGAGATTCTCCAGAAAATATGTAACTGTCGCTGATGGTGTGCCACTAAGTTGTTACGAAGCATATATAACTGTGACGAAATCTCGAGCTATCAGCAGACTCCCGCTGTCAACAGGCGGAACGTCTCATGATGATGCTTACTTCTCATCTTAAGTGGAATACTGCACCGTTTATTTAGCAGATAGCCCGGCACTAGGGGGTCAACCAGTAGAAAAAGTCTTAGGATAGCTTTGAGATAAAAACACTCGTATGATAACCAGGGAAAAAACAGAGCTAATAAAGCTGTCATTAACCACCACATTAGTCACCGTGCATCATAATCGTTCATGCTCATATAATCATCGCCTCAGAAAAGTTTCTCTATTGTACAGCGTATACAATGTTGCTGGAGGTGTTCATATCACTCCTCGTGTAGCGTTTTGTTAAACACAATGAGGAGGCTTAGCACAATAACTGCGGCAACCCCAAATCCTCCCATCACAGCATGCAGTGAGCGCGATAGATCATTCCAGATCACCCTTTTCCAATCTTCCATTTTCCAGCTGTGTTGTTCTTGAGACTGCCTCAAGCGTCGAATAGGCTTTCAGGAATATTTCCTTTGTGAGTACGCCATCCTTTTTTTTTTTTTTTTTTTTTTTTTTTTTTTTTTTTTTTTCAAAATGTTTTAATGTTTGTATAGCTTATGGGACTTACCTAAGGGGTCATCAGTCCCTAAACTTACAAACTACTTATGAACTAGCTAAGACTAAGGACGGCACAAATATCCATGCCCGAGCGGGGATTCGAACCCCCAACCATAGTGGCCGTGCAGACCGTGACTGGAGCGCCTCAGTCACCTTGACCACCCCGGCAGGCTACAGAGTGGTTATAGCGTTTCGTAGATCAGGAAAGATTCTTTCCTCTCTCTGCGTTCGGTTTTTTATAGCGTTTCGTAGATCAGGTAAAATTCCTTCATCTTTCTGAGTTCTGTTCTTCTCCATCGCCCTCTGAATTGATCGATGGTCTCTGTCAGTACGTGAGGATAGGTTTCGCTTACAGGGGGAGATTAGCTGTAATTTGTTCCTTGTCGTTTCTACTTCACAACTGCATTACCAACAATCGACATGTACAGTTCTAAAAAGGTTTAAATGTCCCCAGCCCAACTGGCCAGCCGCTACGAGGCGGTGGGCGTGCCCCAGCGGCCAGCCAGTCAGCTTGCGTCCGCCGCCTCTCCGTGGCCGGCGGGAAACACATGCCTGGGCACTCAGCCAAATGACGTGTCAAGAGTAGTGCTGCGCCGACCCGATCGCGCATTTGACTGGTTAGCCGCTGGGGCACGGCCCACTGCCTGTTAGCGACTAACCAGTCAAATGCGCGATCGCGTCGGCGCAGCACTATTCTTGACACGTCACCTGGCTGAGTGCCCAGGCCTGTCTTTCCAACACCACCTAGAGAGAAGGCCGCGGCGCTTACGTGTGACGTCAGGCATAGTAGGTTGCGCGCGTATAGCTGACTGGGTAGCCGCTGGGGCACGGCCCACCATGCCGAAGCAGCGAGCCATTCAGCTATGCGCGCGCAACCTGTTGTTGTTGTTGTTGTGGTCTTCAGCCCGGAGACTGGTTTGATGCAGCTCTCCACAATACCCTATCCTGAGCAAGCTTCTTTAACTCCACATAAGAACGGCAACCTTCATCTGTCTGAATCTGCTTACTGTATCCATCTCTTGGTCTTTCTCTGCGGTTTTTACCCCACACCCTTCCCTCCAACGCTAAATTTACGATTCCTTGATGTCTAAGAATGTGTCCTACCAATCAATCCCTTCTTTTAGTCAAGATATGCCAGAAATTCCTTTCCTCCCCAATTCTGTTCAGTACCTCCTCATTAGTTATGCGATCCACCCACCTAATCTTCAGCATTCTTCGGTAACACCACATTTCAAAAGCCTCTATCCTCTTCCTGTCCGAACTGTTTATCGTCCATGTTTCACTCCCACACAAGGCAACACTCCATACAAACGCCTTCAGAAAGGACTTCATTAGGCTTAAATCAATATTCGAGGTTAACAAATTTCTCTTTTTCAAGAACGCTTTTCTACCCATTGCCATTCTGCATTTTATATCCTCTGTACTGCGACCATCATTTGTTATTTTACTGCCCAAGTAGCAAAACTCATCTACCTCCTTTATTGTTTCGTTACCTAATCTAATTCCTTTAGCATCACGTGATTACTCTGCATGATGTCACACGAGAGCGCCGCGGCCTTCTCTCTATGTGGTGGTGGTCTTTCTCGCCGGCCACGCCGCCTCTCGGTGTGACGTAGGCACGGCCAGTTGTCAGGCCTCGTCTTCTAGGCGGTGTTGATGTAGCAGGGCGTTTCAGAGCGTGCTGTAGATAGGTAGTCAGCACGTCTGGCCTGCTCCACGTGGGAGCAACACGTCCCGTGTGAGGACGGCGTAAGGCTGAAACCAGATCGTGGAAATCAACAATACTTCAATCAATTTTTACATGACTGATGCCCAAGATGCATACAAAATCATATATTTATATACAATTAAATTACTAGGGGCAGCCTTCAGTCGCGAAGTACGAAAATAATCGTTACCAGGTTTCAATGCCGCTATGGGCACCTTCTTCAGACGAAGATGAATATGTTGTTCGCCCACAGCTTGAATACTGCTCACCTGTGGGGGATCCGTAAAGGTGGGATTGATAGAGGAAGTGGAGAAGATCCAACGGAGAGCAGCGCACTTCGTTACAGGATCATTCGGTAATCGTGAAAGCGTTACGGAGATGATCGCTAAACTCCAGTGGAAGACTCTGCAGGAGAGACGCTCTGTCGCTCGGTACGGGCTTTTGTCGAAGTTTCGAGAACTTACCTTTACTGAGGAGTCTAGCAGTATATTGCTCCCTCGTACGTATATCTCGCGAAGAGATCGGGAGGATAAAATCAGAGAGATTAGAGCCCACACAGAGGCATACCGACAGTCCTTCTTTCCGCGAACAATACGTGACTGGAATAGGAGGGAAAATCGATAGTGGTACTCAAGGTACCCTCCGCCACACACCGCCGGGTGGCTTGCGGAGTATGTTCAAATGTTTGTATAGCTTATAGGACTTAACTACGGGTCATCAGTCCCTACACTTACAAACTACGTATGAACTAGCTAACACTAAGGACAACACAAATATCCACGCCCGAGGGGGGATTCGAACCCCCGACCGTAGTGGCCGTGCAGACCGTGACTGACGCGCCGCAGTCCACTCGGCCACCGCGGCCGGCAAAAAGTATTTCCTGGTGACTGGATTGGAAGGGGAGTTCCTTTCCCATGGACTACGAGGCCACCTGATCTGAATTCCCTTGATTATTTCCTATAGGGATATCTAAATTCATAAATGAGACAGATACGGAGTTATTTGTCAGAATTGTAGCAGCTTGTGATGTGATTCGAAACACTCCAGGAATATTTGTGATGCAGCGTCAAAATCTTGTTCCCCGATGCCATGCTCACACTGAGGTTGACGGTCGTCAGTTTCAGCAAATTTTGTACGATTCGGTTCAAATAATACGTTAATTGTGCTAATGATGATATGTGGAGTTAACTGTAACTAATATCAATACAAAAAGTACACAGTAATGGGACTGTATTGCTGTTATCTCCGTAAGCTTTTTCGACCTCAGGATTCGAACCCCCGTCCGCAGCGGCCGTGCAGACCGTGACTGGAGCGCCTCAGTCCCCTCGGCCACCGCGGCCTGCTCACCTAGGTGTCTGTTACGTATATACTGAGGAGTGCCCGGAGACTTTTGAACAGAGTGTTTTGTTTATCTCCACATTTGGTGTAGCCGTCCTGCAAGAAATGTCTCGCTGAACCCTCCAGCCCCCCAGCAAGACAATATGTCTCGCTGAACCCCCCAGAGAGCTGTGGGTTTGAACGGCCAGGCAGTGGGGGTCTATCTCGCGGCAGTACGCACTTGGCTGTTCGGATGTTTAGCTGTCGGACGTTTACGTCACGTGACCAGTTAATTTGTTTCAAGATGTCTTCCTATTTAATTCTGCTCTTTTATGCCACACTGAGCGCTCCGTTTTAACTTCGTTACTGCTTATTTATTCCGTCATTGGTGTTTTCTATTATTTCGTTGTTGCTGTATTTTGGTGAATATGAGTGATTCGCACAAAACGTCCCAAAAGTGTGAGGAATGCAGTTCCGAGTTCAATATACGTTAGAACCTCTACACTCACTATAAAGTTCATTTATCTGAGAACATTCGTGTGTCAAAAAATGGAAGTGTCCATAATGTGGAATTGCATTATCAAGACGCAGTCCCTTAAAACGCTGTCAAATAAAATGTTAACCCATCATGCTCCATTCGAGTAACGCCCTACCCTGTAATTCTGTGACATCTATTTACTTGACATGAAACTGTACTGGACAACGAAATACTGTCATTATTGTAGATAGCTTTGGTATAGTATTTGAATGAATAAAAAAAGATAAATTAAGTAATGGAATTTGTCATGTGTTTACTGCAGTGCATTGTGAATCAAATACGAAAAATTGGATGATTATGTCATGCAACGGAATTTCTGTGTAAAAAGAAGTAATCTGATATTTTTAGTGTTTAACGTTTGTTATGTCAAAATACTTAACACGCGCGAGCACACACACACGCACAGCAAAATTATTTACGGACGTCTGTAATTTACGATGATAACTACAGATGATTTATTATCAAGCCTACAATACGTAAGTATTAAGATATCCCGTATACCGGTTTTCCGACATGTTGATGACATCATGGCTCTAAGCTGACGGATGGTATCCCAGTCTTCAGTTATTCTCGATTGTGTATTCAGAAGATAAGTTGCTATACTTCATTAAGTTCAATAACTACATATAGGAATTTACCCATTTTAGGAATATCTGAAAAAGTTAATCGAGTATTTTTTAATCATTTACGGATATTGCCTGTTTTGGCCAAATGTGACAGTGCACAGCTTACTCCTGAAATCGTGAATGTATTGCCAGTCATCCATAGTGCAGGTTATGTTGAACAGTGACAGCTATTTTGAGTTGGCGAAGCCAACAAATGTGCATGCGAAATAAGTCGTGGTGGTAAGGTGATCTGCAGTGTAGGACAGTGTCAACGATTTCGCCACATTTATTTTGAAATGTTAATCACATTTCATTATAAGAATTAAAAGTTCCAGATAATCACAGCGAAAAAGGAAACAAACACTTTTCCGTTGAGTATATTTGGCAGCCTCTGCACATGTCATATAAACTAAGAAAATTGCACAGCTCACGTTAAACTGAATTCTTCAATAGTTTCAACAAATTCCGTTACGAGCAGGACTGCAGCCAAATATTCTAACCACCTTGACTGAAGCCTTGTGTTTACATATGGGACGGTCACGTGACGTAAATTTCCGGCAGCTAAACATCCGAACAGCCATCTGCGTACTGCCGTGAGACAGACCCCAGGCAGTGGCGGTGTCAGTGGGTGCCGGCGACCGTTATGCAGTGTGCGGTGTGCTGCCGCGGCATATCTCCCGCTGCCGCCAAGGCCGCCACAGCACAGAGACAGAGGCGGCGACAGGCACGAGCCCAGCTGTCCGGCCAGACACTTCACGCCTTTCTAAGCTAATCGCGCTCTCACAGTCGGGACAATGCGCGCCCGGCCCCACCACCATTTCCTCACCTTGCTGGTCATTAACCGTTCCCTACCTGGCTCAGTTAATTTCACATTATGATTTGTAACCCTGCTTTATTCATTTATACTTATATTTCCTTATTCGTATGCTTATCCTTACAGAGAAAGAGCTGAAGATATTGTAGCACGCAAAGACCAAACATATTGTCTGTGGCATCACGTTTTGCTGTATGTACCCTCCAAGCTATAGAGTCGCAAACGTCATCGCTGGCCTTCAGTCCGAATTTTTTTCTAATTTGACGACTTTCAACCACCATATCTTCCACCCCCCTTATAGCTATCGCCATGGAACTGCTATGGTGTACAACGGGAGACTTCGGGAAACAATTACACACAGACCATTCGTTTTGCGTTATGTAGTTTTCGCTGCAGAGCGAAATATTAACACACACACGTAGAATTGTATATACACCGATAACTTTCCATTCCAATATACTCCACCCTTTTATCATTATCAACCCTCAGGCAACAATGCAACCAATAAAACCATTTTCAAAGAGTACATATAATTTTCAAAGAGTAATTATTGTTCCGCATTCCGCGTTATATTCTTCAAATTACTAAATATCTATAAAACCGTGCCTAAAACCTTCCTCAGGTATAAATTAGTATCTGTACAAATATTTGAGTCTCTGCGGCTTGTTGTTCGGGCGTGATAAGCGTACACCGAACAGACATTCACATTAATATATATATATAGAACAGACATTCACATTTATAGATATAGATGTGTAAGTTTAGGACTGATGTCCCGGTGGTCAAGTCCCATCAGCTTAACAAATATTTGAATTTGATTTTCATAATTCCTTTACTGAAGAAGACGAAGTTAATATTCCGGATTTCAGATTAAAAATAGCTGCCATCGTAACATAGAAGGAATTATCCTCGCGGCTTAAATCGCTTGAGAGAAATTAGTCATCCGGTCTAGATTGGATACCGATTAAGTCCATATCAGTGTAAGCTGATAGAATAATTCGAAACTTAACATTCATTTACAACCAATAACGCAGCCGGGGGAGGGAGAGTAAGGGGCTGCAGACTCCCCCCTCCCTCGATGATTATACTTCCTTCTCCGAATTTATTAATACATATACGAGTATATATGAAAGAGAGAGAAAAGGAAAAAAAAAAAAAACTTCTATTTGTGTGTGTGGTTAACTTTCATTCAAGGGTCGAAGGCAACTTCCGCCATGTACCGTGTGAAATATTATTTGGACCGTGCTGTGATGATCCTATTGTTTTCAAGGTAAATCGGAAAAAAACTTTAAATTAGTGTTGACATGTGTTGCAAGGTATATTCCGCCATGCACCGTATGAAATCTGAGTGACGTTTCTCTAGTTTCGATAGACAAGTGTGAAAAATTTAATAAACAAGATCGAAATAAAACAGTTGATCGGGTCAAAGTCTGTACGTAAACCTTCGCCATGCAATACGGGAAACATTTGCTTAGACATTGAGTGGCCTGTATGTCACTTCAAGTCTGAAAAATATCACCAGAATCTAAATAAACCAGTAGATCGGGGTGAAAGTAAAGTACCCTCCGCCATGCAACGTACGAAATCATGTGTAGACAGTAAGTGACTTTTCTATCATTTTGAAACTGAAGTATGCAAGTTCGGAATAAAACTATAATTTTGTATGCAATAGTAACACACACCCACAAGCGGAAAAACTATAAATTATACCACTGTACCGCAAATGGATGCATATATGTATCGCAATTTACCCATTTTTCCTGGTCTCGGGCTGGGATTTATACCGGGAGGTTTATACTACATATCAGTAGTTCATAAGAATTATGTGTTCTAGCGCACAGGCACTGTTCATACAGTAGCTAATTCTGGTCATTAAAATTCACTATAGGAGACAGTAAATTCATCGTGTGACATGGTCGAATTTGAATTGATGAACATGATAAAGAAAATTCGGCAGACTTCAACATCTCGCAAGACTACCTCGACGTTCAACGGCTGCAGCTACTCTACTATAAGATTGTAAGAATGACTGATATAAAAGATTTTTGTTCATCTCGCCGCAACAGTGTCTATCATGTGGAGTCCTGAATAGTGGAAACGTCGATCCACAAGGGTGTTTAACGATGTGCCGGCCCCCAGCGAAATAACCAAGCCGCCCTATATTGCGGAATTGCTAGGAACCGCAGTCATCAACGTTATTCTAGAGGTTCTTTACTAGACGTCAGAGATGATGGAGTGGTGCACCTACTTGACGGCAACAGTTGCAGCTGCGCTGCCGTCGCGTTCTCAAATATTTGTCCGACTGCTCAAAGTGCGGCAGAGGAACCCAGCGGCCGCGGAATATTCCGAAGCGCCGTGACCAAAGAGGAGGCGGCGGCACAGCGCGAGGAAACTAACCGCACTCCAGGCTGTTCACTGCTATCACTGCAAGCAAACAAACGACGATGGAGGCTGGGTGCTGCGTTGGAGACTATGTACAGTATACGTGTTTTCAGTGCAGCAGTTAGTGCACCACGATTAGTTGATATCTGTTGAAAATCTTGCCATATTGTCACCGCAGCGTGGGAATAGCCGAGCGGTCTGGAGCGCCATGTTGCGGATCGCGCGCGGCCTCCCCTTCGGGGGTTCGAGTCCTCCCTCGGGCATGGATGTTTGTGTCGTCTTTAGTATAAGGTAGTTCATAAGTAGTTTGTAACTTTAGGGACTGATGACCCCGCAGTTAAGTCCCATAATCTTTACAAACATTTGAACATTTTTTTGTCACAAATTGTTATCGAAACGCGCCGTCGGAGGTTCGAGTCCTCCCTTGCGCATGAGTTGCCCTTAAGTCATTTTAACTTAGTGTATGTAGTTTGTAAGCTAGGGACTAATAACCAAGCAGTTAAGTCCTATAAATATTTACAAATATTTGATTTGAACATTTGTTATCGAAACCTTTATTTGTGTGGAAACATGCATAATACGAACTCCACTTCGAATACAAAAACTCAACACAAATATTTTAAACAACAAAAACTTGATGTGTCAAGTTTCATTTATTCTTTACATACCTTTAAACTCCTTGATCATCCGACTATTGGTCGTCTGGACCACGGCAATCTGGATTGTAGCCCCATAGTTTTTTTTTTATTTTTTTATTTTTTTTTTTTTTATTGCGGTAACATAATTGAACTAACTACAAGAAAAGAAAAAATTGCATTTTATAATCAAACTGCTACTATTAAGTTCTATTGAAATCAATTAATATGTACTTTCTATATATAAATAGCGGAGTACTCCAATCAGGAGGCTGTCTGTTCTGAGTGTACGCTCGTCATAGCAATAAACCTGTTCTAAGTGTAAAGTGTTGTGCTCCATTAACGATCCAGCCATCGAATTCAGGTTTGAACGTGACAATATTTCAGTGTCAACACGCTCGGAATGGTGCCAACTTGCAACAAAATGCAGTATACTGAAAGCTGTTCATATTATTTTGTATACCGCCCGTATTAGTTACTGGCTGTTTGTTATGTGCCAATTAAAAAGATATTAGAGCAATCACTGCGGACAGACTGAATGTTTTGCTTCTCGATCTTTCTCAGCGCGACCTGGTTCAATAACTATAATTGAAACAGGTGGTTCCTGCATAAACTGTTATCAACTGTTTTTAGTTCTTTCGAGAAGTTTACAACATCAGTGAACTTTATAATCACCTGCCACAAATACTGTTGTTGCGTCATATCAATGTATGGATGACACAACAGATTTGTAAAAAGCGGACCACTATGTCTGCAAAATTTTAGCTGCGAGGACGTATTTGGCGAATCTTTCGGTGTGCCTCAGTTCCAGATGGGTAATCAGTCGCCATTCACCTAAACAACTGCAAGGAATTTTGTAAAAAAAAAAAAAAAAAAAAAAAAAAAAAAAAAAAAAAAAAAAAAAAAAGCAGAAAAAAACTCGTCAAGGCAAGCCAGTGAAGTGGACACATCCACGGACATTAACTGCAATTCGATTATTTGATTCGGGTCTTGGTCGTTTCCGTGACCCACATTGCGCCATAGCAGTAGTTTTGACGGCGAGTTACTCGGCTCATTCTAACCATATGGTCGAGTGGGCACTCGATAAAACCGCTCTGTTTCACAGAATAGTTTGAATCCTCCAAGTTTTCTGTAAACTTTTACATTGTCTTATAGAGAACTTAATGAGGTTAACGTAGCCGGAAGACAAACGGTCGTTCTTTGTGGGATGCAATTGTTAATTGTAAAGCTATCGGTGGGAATACTCAAAGGAGCGTTATAAACTGTCGGAAATAAAATCCTGTGCGCCCTCTTAGAACTTTCCAGTTCGCAAAAGATTTATTTTTGAAAGATGGAATATGGATTGCAGGAAATGATTGCATTTACAGATACATCAATTTTTTACGATCCATCAGGATCATCTTCAGAATCTTCTTCTTGCGACTGCAACAAGTATATGACAATTGTTATAAAATAGACGAGACGTGTTGCAGTCGCTACAAGAAGATTTTCAAGGTGATCCCGATAGATCGAAACATGTAAATGAAAAAAAAAAAAAAAAAAAAACCACTTGCAACTAGCTATTGACAGATAATCAGATAATAAATCATTTCACACATCTACATTAGTTCGAGGTGTAGGCTATGCAGGTGGCGATTCAGGCGCTGAATCTGGTATCCATTTGATCATACGAATACTGTCTTGAGATACATTATTCCACGCCTGTTGGACACCTAGTTCTTGTGCAAGAGTTATAGGCCTGAGTCGTACGTGCCTGTCTTCCCATCGTACTCCACACGTGCTCCATTGCAGGCAAGTCTGGAGATCGTGCTGCCCAGGTCTTGGAGAGCACGTCTTGGAGAGCACGTTCTGCTTTACGCTTAGTATTTGGACGAGCATTTTGCTGTCGGAACAGCACATCACCTTCCAATTACGTGAAAGGCAAAATAATCATTTCGTGTAGCTCATTGGCCCCGTGCAAGTTTTTCAATTGGACGCCACTTCGGCGACTTGCGTGTCCCTAAAACCTTCCCAGTTATCCGAGGAAAGGGGACCTACAGCTTAACGTGGAATCCGAACCACTTGTCGTTTCTGGCGACTCCTCACATCGTTGAGAGGTGAAGGAGAGATTAAAATGCAGACTGAAAAAAGCCGAGGTCCGACCGGGCTTCGAATCTGCGACCCTTCGGTTTCCAGACGAGCACTTTCCCCCAAGACCACCGAGCCCGACCTGAAAGGCAAAAGAAGCCGTCTTACTATACACGTACTGAGTGCTAGTCGGCGTTCCCTTCACGAACACTAAAGGAGAACGAGCGTTGCAGCTTATCGCACCCCAGACAGTACAAATGTTCAAATGTTTGTAAAGCTTACGGGACTTACTGCGGGGTCATCAGTCCCGAAACTTACAAACTACTTAGAAACTACCTTATACTAAAGACGGCACAAGCATCCATGCCCGAGGGGGGATTCGAACTCCCAACGGGGAACGGTGTCGCACATCGCAGCATGGCGCCTCAACGTGCTCGACCACTCCGCCGAAGCCCCAGACAGTAAGGCTTGCGGTGAGGCCAATGTGTCTGGGACGAATACCCTTTACGAGACAGCGCTAGCCAGGTCCATGTCGTATCTGTGCTGAGGTAGCTGTACCATCCTCTACTGTTGCTGTTGCAATACGAAGATATTGGCGGTTGTCTGTGCTCCGTGCATGTCCAGTACCTCGTCTACGCGTGTGAGAATGTTCACGCGACCATGGAAACCAGCACTGTTGCACAAATGATTCAGCACGTTCAGCTCTGAGGAAATTAGAGATGGGAAAACTGAAACATCTCACGGTTTCGGAACAGTTGAAACCATACAGTGTGAGGTTTCGAAACCATGAAACAGTGTGTGTTTTGTAATATTATTGGCCTTTTTATTGTACCATCGTCAACGTATTCTGTGTAAGTATTGCTCTAGAACCACAAACATAGTGCGAGGACAGCAACTATGGGAGGGAAAAAAAAATCTATTTCGACTGGTAACTTACAAAATACGTAACTATCTGTTGGACTCTTCAGATGGTCGTTAAGTTTTTCATGCAGCGTTTCCAAACTGGCTTTTCGAAGACGAAATGGAGTAACAAATTTTGCATCATCCTAGCATTCAAAATGATTTGAACGAACATAAATACGTCTAGGACACCATATAGGGGCAATGACCTATCGATAGTCCAAAATATTGATATCGTCGTAAATTTTAACCAATTTTCTTATTCCAACCATTTTTATCATACCTATTCTCACTTAATTAGACGTTACCCGTAAGTCTGAATTTTGATATCGCAACAATAATTTTAAGGTTATGTTGCATATCCGCAATATATCAAAGTCATCTACTAGCTACTGACGTGAATGGAGCGAGAAATATGACGATAAAATTTTTCAATAAAGCTGCTTTCCACACTAGTTTTTCATAAATGTTATTTTGTTCGATAAATCGTTCTTTATCACGTGAATACTGTGACGATAGTACTGGCCTTCTCATCTCAATGTTATCGTGCGATACCGTCTGGCTGGTCCTCTCCTTCTCAATGTTACCGTACGAAACCGTCTGCGTAGGACCCGGAATCGTGTGGTGTAATAGTGATATATTTTGCGTGTGAAGTTACAAACGAAATAGCCAGCCCAGGAATCAATGTAGGACAGTGTCTCGGTGATACTGTGATTAAAACAAGTGATAGATTTCATTAATTAAGAGATTCATTTATTTTCTTTCCACACAGTTCTATAAACAATAGTTGCGTCATTGTATGTTATTTCAAGACTTAAACAGACGAATTGTAAAATCTTTTGTAAAAAACAAAAATAAATGAAAAATTAATAGCATTGTATGTATGTTAGGCTCATAAACAAGTTGTGTAGACCAGCTAATTGTATTAATTAATTTAATAGTCGAGATTTAAATATTATAATTCTTTGTATATATTGTCTGACGTGAGATTTTGAACCTATTTTGAGAATGGCCAAGATATTTGATAGTCTAATTTATGTTAGGAACATGTATGATGTACTCATTAACAAATTAAAGGACAATTAACATCGCACTTTGTTGTCAAACAGCAAGATCGGAGATTTCAATTCAAAAAGAAATGTGTCATCAAAAATTATTGTATGTATAGTTTTCATTTTTATTGTGATTATTTTTGTATACATGAAATGTTTTACTGTTGTGTTTGTTAATTTTAAATCAGTATATTCAATTGTTAATGAACAATGCATAACGTAAGGTCATTATTGCCGAGGTTATATATTTGCCTCACTCCCTTGCGTGGGGGAGTTCGAGTTTTATCTTTTGTCGAGTACTTTGGAATCTATGTCAGTCTGTGTTGTGGTAATTTGTGTACGTTATTGTAATGTTTTGGTGGAGAAGAAGTTTGATTTAAATTAAAGAAGTGAAAAATTGTATATATCGAGTATTTATTTCTACCACGACGCCCCTGGAGAATAATGTTGCAGCGAGCAGAACCCCCATACGTCGCAATGTTGAAAAGATGAGTATCGGTAGAATAAACTGTAATCTATATATAAAAGGCTTGTGTGTGTACGTGCTGACAGACTTTTCTCCATGACCACATACTGCCACCCACTCGTGGCTGTGGTGGTAGATAGCCCTTGGTCTAATAATGTTAGTAAGGGAGTTTGGTCGCGGTGCGTGGCAGTGGGTGAGTGTGACGAGCAAAAATTCCCAAAATATGCAATAAATACTCTTAGGAAAAGCTAAATACTCTGTGGCTTACGAACTTTACGGTACGAGTCAAAATCTGTTTATTCTTTCAATCGTCAGACAATGCGGTCCTTTCAGACTGTAATAACGACGAGGAATAATAATACGCAATTTTTTAAACAGATCACATGTTTCCGTCAACCACACATTACCGACTATGAACAAAGACACAAAACAAAGATAAAAATCCAGATACACTCAAAGATAAAAATACTCGTGGAACATTGATCACTGTCATGGAAGTGTGCTGGAATCACAGACATACATTAATGAATGTCTCTTAGGCCATAGATATTGATATGCCTGTGCCAGTAAGCTCACTGGTCTGTGCTAATCAGTGATCTCTGATACATATATCCGCGACAGTCTCTGTTGTGGAAGGTGTTATCGTTTGACAGCTGGGTCAAGAAAAACGATGCGACGTAGTCCTACTCATATCCCGGCGGCCTCCAGTGATAATGTTGGCAACAGATGTTGAATAACGAGAATCATGTGACATCGTCATAAGCCAATCGCGTGACACGCAAATATTTTGTCGTGAAATCAAGCATACAGCAGGAACAGCAGTATTTATCTACACTCTCTTTGCAACGATTTTATATCGTGTTATTGATGTTGCCAACATGAAAACACGAGGCCGCCAGGATAGAAAGTAAAATTTTACCGATTCAGTTACATCCGTTATTGTCACATCTCATTATGACCAGCACTTTCACGCGAAACTCTTTTGTATAGAGTCTCAGGATTCACACAGTCTTAGAATTCATTCCAAATTCCTATTTAAGAAGATATTTGTGAAAACTGTTACAAATCAATATTCACACTTATCCAATATCGTTTTCAGAAATATAATTTCCCAGCCGCTTTCGGCGCTGCTGTTGCAATGTGTAACTTTGTGAACACGACATAACATTGAATTTACGTTGTTCCGAAGGACGGACTTAAATTAATTTCACTCTTGGTATGAAAAACTTTATGAACATTCATCGTTTTCGACAATGAATTCTACTTACATTTGCCATCTTGGCTAGGAGAACTGTGTTTATTGACAGAGAGATCCAACAAGGATTGTGTTTTTGGTGACCTACGTCCGGAACCCAAAGAACCAAGAAATACACAGGACCTTCGTTAACAACCGTTGCGAAGCACGGGCATATAAGCTAGTTACTTATATAGCATATAAATGTTATAATACGCTATACTGCGGTATTTTAGCGCTTTGGAATCCTGCCATTTTCATACAGATTCTAACTTAACTGGTCGTTAGCCGTGTAACGAGCAGAATTTTACTCGTTAACTTAGCGTCCAGTTTTAGGTCTTTTAACGTCAGGTTAACTAATAACGAAACATTGACAAACGCAATTCTCCGCTAACGACAAGTTAAAATCTTGACTGGAACTTAACGAGACATTGACAAACCGGCCGTTAATGGTGATAAAACTTGACGGATCTTGAGAGCTGTTCTCTAGCTGTGGCCCTGTTGGCTGCGGGCTACCACACTAGGGCGACGTGCCGGCCGCTCAGCAAAAACCTCGCGGGCCTTCCCGCTGTGCCGCAGCACCGCCACGCCCACGGCGACACGGACCAGCGGGCACCGGCCAAACCGCGGCCTCACAGTCTGCAGCCTGAGCTGAGCTGCGGTGGCTTTTTGCTGCCGCCTTTCACTGCCACTGCCGGGAAACTCAACGCCTCGCGGAAAAAGTGACGCGCCCAAACAGGGGCACAAAACCACGATACCAGAGAGTATGTGATGCTACACTGCCAGACATGAAAAAAATAGTACTCTCTCCGACCTTTCAGGATTTATTGCTGAAATCGTGCATATAGAGTACACGAAATGATTACATTTGCAAATCACAAGCTCAACTTGTGCTAAATCTCAATTACGCGATAAATCATTCAAACCTTGAGGTCGTAAAGTCTACCAAATATCTAGGCGTTACAATTACGAACAACTTAGACTGGAAAGAACACACACAAAATATTGTGGGGAAGGCGAACCAAAGGTTACTTTTCATTGGCAGAAGATGCAACAGCTCCACCAAAGAGAACACACTTGTGCGTCCTCTCCTGGAGTACTGTTGCCCAGTGTGGGACCCCCACCAGGTGGGACAGACGAAAGACATTGAGAAGGTTCAGACAAGGGCAGCTCGTTTTGTTTTATCACGTTACAGGGGGAAGCGTCACGGACATGTTGCACGAGTTGAGGTGTTAATCGCCGACCGAGGAGGCCAAGCACTCTCCCGCGCGCCAGTCACGATCTGCACGGCCACTACGGTCGGAAAGGTTATGAACGTGGTTAATGAACCCTCTGCCAGCCACTTAAATGTGATTTGCAGAGCATCTATGTAGATGTAGAAAGAAGTGTAGAGATCCATACCGAAACTTCCACGCCGGCCGCGGTGGCCGAGGGGACTGAGGCGCTCCAGTCACGGTCTGAACGGCCACTACGGTCGGGGTTCGAATCCCCCCTCGGACATGGATATTTGTGCCGTCCTTAGGATAAGCTAGTTGATAAGTAGTTTGTAAGTTTAGGGACTAATGATCCCGCAGTTAAGTCCCATAAGCTATACAAACATTTAAACATTTAAACTTCCACATTATTACATGGTATAGCCTCCACGGGCGACAGTTCAGGTGCTGATTACGCTATCCTTTCGATCATACAGATAATGATTACTGTCTTGGGTTGCATTATCCCACGCCTGTTCTACATACGTAGTTCTGCAAAAGCTATACGTTGATGAGTCGCCAGTTGTCATCCTATCTCGTACGTACTCTACAGGACACAAGAGATCGTTCAGCCAAGGAACGTTGCTGCACATCTTGCAGAGCACGTTGAGTTTCACTTGCAATGTGTGGGCTGCCATGATCCTGTTAGAACAACACACCACCTTCTTCTCAAAAGAAAAAAATAAAAATAAAGCACTCTGAAGGTAGCGAGCGCTGGTCGGCGTTCCCTCAACGAGCACCAAAGATGGACGATTATTGTAGCATGTCACCCCAGATCATATGCCATGGGCTGAGAGCAGTGTGACTTGGACGAAGCACAGTGCTTCTTGCCATATCTACTTCGCACGCACCAACGACCATCACTTGCGTGAGGCAGAATCTGCTTTCATTACTGAAGACCACGGCCCGCCATTCCATATGGCAAGTGATCATCTAACGGCACAAGTGGAATCGTGTACGCCCACGTTGTCAGTGGGAGACTGGCCTCTCCGTAGTCCCACTGCTAGAATCCATTTGGCAACCGTTCGTATAGACACTTCTGAGCTCACAAACCCTGCTGTGGTAGCTGTACGATTTGGCACTGCTGACCTTAAGATTATGTCGATCTTGGCGGTTGTCTGTGCTGCTTGTACGCCCAGAACCTAGTCTACGGCTATGACTATGTTCAAGTAACCATTGCAACCAGCATCGTTGCACAACTTACGCAGCTCTTTCAACCTTCTCCGAAAGGATATTCGCGCCACTTAGAAGACCACAATTTGACCCCTTCCAAACTGACTCATTTTGCTGGAGGAAGCACGAGCGCGTTTCTGTGATGGTATCGGTCTGCTTCTCAAGTTCGTATCACTTTCGACCTTATGGCTATAAACATTCGCTGGTAAAGGTTCAACACAGATGGCGCTCTGGCAGTTACATTACCACGCAATTTGTTGGAAGTAATAGTATATACTTTTGGGGAAAAAAAGAAATGAAAAAAAAAGAACAAAGGGAAATTTTATTGACACTTTCTTAAGGATGAATACAACAGACGATCACACAGACAGAGTTATAAGCACGTGAGTACAGTCACCAGAGCGTGCGCAATGTCGACGGTTGTTGTTATTGTTGTTGTTATGGTCTTCAGTCCGGAGACTGGTTTGATGCAGGTCTCCACCCTACTCTATCCTGAGCAAGCCTTTTCATCTCCTCATAAGAACGGCAACCCACATCCACTTGAATCTGCTTAGTAGTACCGTGTATAACCTCCTTTTGCGACAATGTAAGCTGCACTTCTCCATGGAGATGATACTAACGGTGCCGAATGTAGTCTTACGGAGAGGCCTGCCATATAATTTCCACCTGGTGGCCCATTGGACATTTTTGGGACAGGATGAAACGTCATCTTGCGCGGTCTGCACGACCGACACGAAATCTGGTCCAACTGAGGCACCGTCGAAAATTTCATCGCAGGCCATTCCATAAGACTACATTCGGCACCTTTACAATCGTCTCCATGGGATAATTGCACCTTGAATTGCTGCAAAAGGAGGGTATACATGGTATTAGCTTCGACACTACGCGCTCTGGTGACTGTTCTCAAGTGCGTGTGGCTCTGTCTGTATGCATCCTCGAGAAGTGTCAATAAAATTTAACCTATTCTGGGTTGACGTATTTCTATTCCCCAAGTGGAACTGACTTTATTTTTCCGGCAATGTAGTTCATTGTTTACAGCATATAGTCAAAATTGCAAGGAACTTGCAGTTTCAGTATGAAGTTGCACCCCATCAGGCTCCACGCATACCCTGTTTCGGTTCGTCAGGGTTTGATAAAACTGTTGTACCAACTGCTTGTGCAAGCTGATCGTCAACTGTTGTGACTGATGTTTGATGCTGAAATATTTGTGAATCTGTTGGACCAAACCTACAAATAACTTAAACTTACTTACACTAAGGACAACACACACACAGATGTCCCATTTAGGACTCGAACCTCCAGCGGGAGCGACTGCCCAGTCCGTAGCATGATTAATTTTGACAACATTGTCAGACGAGAAAACAGCGATCTATTTGGTATGGTTCTGCTTCAGAACAGCCCAGTTCAGCCCAGCCCAGCCGAGGCAGCACTGGCCACATGGGCTACTTGTAATTCCGAAGATGACCTACATCAGGTCGAAACCGGTTAATTGAAACTGTTAATTTCTGCGATCAAGACTGTTTTTTTGTATATTGACACCACGCGACCAGTCCCTCGCGACAACTGATAACATGGATGCAGACACTGGGGAGGAGTCGACGATCGCGCTGGCAGTGGGAGCACCTCATCACCAGCACTGTCGTGTTGAAAAACCTTGATGCAGTTGCATGACGCGAAAGAGAAACTTCTGACATTAGCTGCTCTACGGCGTTGAAATCAATCCAACGGTGATATTCAATGCAGACAAGACTGGTTTGCGGCATATGAACAAGATGAAGTCCGTAGCGACGTAGCATGCACTAACCGAGAATAAATTTAACGCGAGAATCTAAGAATTTTGAGAGACAAGCAATCACCAAGACTAAGGAAAATTGGTGTCGTGGAGAACAGAGGAGGGGTTTGATACCAAATTTGTTATAGTAACATTAATACTAGTCGCATGCAAGCCTAAAACTGCCATGTTTATTTACGTGCGCTTCACTTTACGAGATGCCGATCAACAAGGGTCATGCACTTCGGTCTCGCACGCTGGCGGTAGTTTGGATGCCCGAAGCGCCGTAAAGATTAGGGGGCGGCAGGCGACAGCGCCACGCCAGGGGAGTGCCGCATTGTTATTCAGATGGCGGCGTCGCTTTGAGGTGCCGTCGCGCCGCGCCGGGCCGAAGGGCCCAGGGCTGAGCAGATGGACGGCGTGAGACACGCCTTGTGTTGCGTAATGTTGCCCGCACCAAAAGAAGTTCCCGTAGTGGAGTACAGAAAAGAAAAAAGACTGTTCTTCGATGATGGCTAATTAAAGTGTCAAACAATTGAGGAGTAAGGTGAACTTCCTGTAAAAATGAAGAACTTAAAAATTCTTACTCCTGCCCTTCTGGCAATATAAATAAATCCTTACCACCTGTATGAAAGAAACTGAGCATAACATTAAGTAATTGCATCTTACAAACAAAAAATAAGCAGGATTTCAAACAATTCAGAAATAACGTTCACGGTTTTCAAGAGAAACCTCCAAAGAAAGTAATCCTTTGGAGAGAGGGAAGGAAGGAATCACATGGGGAAAAGATGGACAATACTAGGCAGAAAAATAAACGGTTGAAGAAGCGTGGTTCACAGTAGGCACACACGGAAGAATAATAATAAGAAGAAGACACGCTGAGCTTTTCGATCTCATGAAACGATTCTAACAACGCAGTTCCTTGTATGGCAAATTACGGAATTTTATTTTGATAATAATAGTGATTTGTGGCTGGAATGATTCCTAGAGAGGACTGTGGAATATAGAAATCATTTATGATCTTAGCTTTCCTGGGAAACACAATAACGGGCAGACTTCATTTTGATAACTGACTAACTTATTTGCACTATACATTTCATTCCATTCCATGATGGTGGTAGTGGCGGCTGGTGCAGCAACAGTGTTGAATAATTAAATAATTCTCAGTCTCTGTTGCAATATTTTTATTCTCCAATTACGCGTTTCGCGCTGTTAGCGCATCGTCAGACTGGAAAAAGACAAATGTTTTGTTACAGTCCGTGTACCTGGCGGGCAGCGAATCTAATGTGGCTAAGGTGAGTAAATTTTTAAAGTCAGACTTACTTGGGCGGAGATAGAGCCACAGATCTAAACTGTGATGGAGGTAGCTTAACAATTTGTGTTGTTATTAGGCCCCTGCAGAGGTAAACGTACAAAGTACGTAAGGGTTATCTGAACTAGGCTGAATTTTACGTCATATGTTCAATGATACGATCTACACACAACAATAAAAACTTTTTCATGCCCTGTGTAAGCCATAAACATATTTCTCCCGGACCTTCGTGACATGATTCGAAGAACTTGTAACTTGAGCTGTCGTAAAAGGAACCACATAGCCTCATATATGCAATGTCGGCGAGGCAGTAACGTTTGTACCTTCATCCAATACACACAGTGGAAACAGTATAGGGCCAGCACGGACTAAGGCGTAATGCTACGAACTGAGCGGTCGTTCCCGCCGGAGGTTCCATTCATCCCGCGGGTATGGGAGTGTGTGTTGTCCTTAGTGTAAGTTATTTCAACTAGTTTCTAAATCTAGGGACTGATGACCTCAGCAGTTTGGCCCAATAGGTTTACAAACATTTGAACATTTTGAGTATAGGACATTTGTAACCATTATATGAGCGTTTTCCGGTTACTAGAAGATCAACGTTACATAGCAAACGGATTATTGCTTTTCATCGATTGATGTTTCAAGGAGATTAATGTGAGTTTTCCCCTACTGGTCGCCCCTAATGTAACAACTGCTGCAGACGAACGCAGTTCCTGACTTTTCGCAATAAGGAACCCGATCACACGGCCACGATGATAAAGTATTTGTGAGGGCCACTAGGAGCCAAGTGTCAAACGAGCTGTACGTAGCAGACTGTACATCTACGTATATACTCCGCAATCCACCCAAAGGTGCGTGGCGGAGGGTTCTCAGTACCAATACTAGTTACTTGCTTTCATGTTCCACTCCCATATAGAACGCGGAAAAAACAAAAGCTTATACGCTTCCTTACGAGCTCTAATCTCTCTGATCTTATTCTTCCTCGTGGTCTTTACGCGAAATGTAGGTTGGTGACAGTCGAATCGTTCTGCACTCTCCCTCTAAATTTCTCCAACAGTGTTTGTTGAAAAGAACGTCGCCTTCTTTGAGTTCCCGACGCATTTCAGTAACACTCGCGCATTGATTGAATCTTCCTGTTACAAACCTAGCCGCTCGCCTCTGAACTGCCTCTTTGTCCTCCTTTAAACCGATCTGCTGGGGATACCAAACTCTTGAGCAATACTGAAGTCTCCATAACAACTCTATTCTAGACGGTCATCGAAAGGCTCGACCCTTAATTCCAAACACCAGACGCCACGGTACTGATGGGTCCAAAATCACCAAGCATCGAAGGAAAGAGAAGGAAGCTTATGCTTTAAGGTCCCATCGACACCGTGGTCCTTAGAGATGGAGCTCACGCTCACACCAAGAGTGGAAAGAACACGTAGATAATGTTGTGGAAAGGCGAACCAGAGACTACGTTTTATTGGCAGAACCCTTAAAAGATGCAACAGAACTACTAAAGAGACTGCATACACTACGCTTGTCCATTCTTTTTTGGAGTATTGGTGCCCAGCGTGGGATCCTTATCAGGTGGGTTTGACGGAGGACATCGAAAGAGTCCAAAGAAGGTAGCTCGTTTTGTATTGTCACGATACACGGGGACAGCGTTACGCAAATGATACAGGATCTGGGATGGGAATCATTACAACAACGGCGCTTATCGCTGCAGCGTGGGCTACTTAATACCAGATATATCTGATACCAGATGACAGTCAACAACACGCGTGGTGGGAACAATGTAATGCAGCACGCCAGAGGCATTCCCATTAATCGGTGGCGGGTATCATGTGAGAATTTCGGGCGCTGTTGTTGCTCAAGACGCCACAATACAGGGATAACATCATACAACTCACCATTGTACCCTTTCATCTGCCCAACTCGAGACAACATCGTACAGATATCGTCAAAGATTTCATCAACCGTGCCTGTACTGTAGGATTGAATTTAGCCTGCCTGCTTCCCTGATATGAATCCAAATGAACTTGTTTCGGATTAATTGAAAAGAGCTGCACGAACACGCCCTGATCAACATCGAAATCTACGGGAGTTATGCAGGACTGTCATTGAATAATGGGGTAAAGTAGACCACCAGTTGTTAAATGAACTCCTGGGCAGCATGTCATATAGGGTGCAGGTTTGCATTCATGCAAGGAATTATGTAACTCTTCATTGAATGGGGTAGCTAAACAATGAGGTTGACTCAAGAAAAAAGATTTTTAGGTTCCGTTTGAAAATAAAGTACGATAAGTGATTTGTTGGCATTTGCTTTTCAATAAATCGGAAAATATATCACCAGTTTACTATATTATCGAAAACTTTTGTTTAGTGGTTGAAACAAAACTATTTTTGGCGTGTTTATATCTTCGGACTAATGACTGCTGTACCTACTGCTAGTCGTTAAGATGGTTCGAATACTGTCATGGCCGTACATCTACAGAAATAACAGAAGTGTTTTACGACGTTATGTAAAGGCACAGTACTGAAATAGCCAAAACGTGCCAATTACCAAAATAAAACTGTGTGCAAATGTCGTTACAAAAAGACACGTGAAAATATTATATAATCACTGCGCTTACCAACACGTTGGCAGAAGGTTTTAGGACAGTTATGTGAACGTATATACGTTTCTCACATGTGACAGTGTCACTTGTTTGCCGTGTAAGCGGTGACAGGGTCCAAAGTAAACAGGGCAGTCTCGTACAACCTATCTTACAACGCAATCTTGACCTTCCAATTGAAAACTACCGATCGAATTGCGCAGTCCCTCGCGCGGCGGCAAAGCAGATAATTGGGATACAGCTGTGCCAGCGAAGTGTGGAAACTCACGCTTCCACTAAATAGACATCTATTTTTGCCTGCGGAGAAGGCAGAACATGTCTCGTCATTCTGAAAGATTAGTTCGCCACATCAGAAAACAGACACTTTTTCTACCCTAGAGTTGTTCTTTTTCCTGTTTTGCTTCCATTATATATTTAATAATTCTAGGACGCGTTGACCTTCATTCAGTTAACATGTCCCGTCTTCTGGTAGAGTTTTCTAGAGCATTCTCTCTTCGTCTATTCCTTCTCAAGGTATTTTAATGTACAGTATTTCTGCAGTCACTAAATTTTTGCAGTTCGTTTGTCTTTGAGATTTTTTTTTTTCTTATTTCTCTATTAAGGTAGGATTTCGAAATAGCTCCGTTTAGAAGAAAGTATTCTTTAAACGCACCACTCTTTCCTGATGGTTGCATTATTTCAACCATCCTGAGCAATGTCACTTTCAGAATATTATAATTTTTTTCCGTTTCATATTCTTTGGGCCTCTATTTTTCTTACCATTCCTAATTTTTTTCTCAATTTCACGATTAGCAGCCTCTGCGTAAGGGTTTTCATTTCTTTTGTAAAACCTGACATTTACGTAATTGTGTAATAAGCTGAAGTGTGAATTGGTATCTCGAATCCGGCCGGGCGTTGAGTCGGATCTTTGATTAGATTATTTGGGTCTGGATTGGAGGTAGACAATTCTCGACGCCAAGCATCATCAATGTTAAAATTGTCTCCTTCCTTCCATGATGGTTTACGAGACCTTCATCGAGATTGTAAGATGAGGGCTTTTTGCATAGGGAGTTGACGGTTGGATAGGCATTCCTGCCACTCCTTTTTTCAGTGCTAGCTGTCTTCGTAAGTGTGGGGGACTTATGTTGGACAGAACAGGGAGCCACTGGGTTCGTGTTGACTTGATGGTTCCCGATATCAGCCTCATAGTGTCATTCAGTTGAGTATCTACTGTTATTTTATTACAACACTGAACAATAATAACTGACAGATATACAGTGGTGAAACGTCCGGCAGTTTCACATTCAACTCAGACGTGTGCAGGAATGCCAACCATATTTCGCTCTAACACCATTGGCGCGAAATTAAGAATGTTCTGGAATTTTTTGGACAGACCTGCTATATCATAGGCGTCAGGACCACTACTCTTCAGAAGGGACTCATCCTTAAATCTCGAAGAGGTGACAATCTCACGGTGCTACATCACAGCTGCTTGGTGGGTGTTACTGCTTTGTCCATATGACCGGCATTCAACTTCAGTTGTCACAGTATTTTGCACAAATTCCCCTGCTGCCACCCTTATTATCAATTCATGTTTACGCGTTTGTGAGACAAATGTTTGTTTAGCTTATGGGACGTAACTAGCCGCGGTGGAGTAACCGAGCGGTCTACGACGTCTCGCTGCGGAGCGCGCGTTAGCTCGCCGTCGGAGGTTCGAGTCCTCCCTGGGGCATGTGTGTGTGTGTGTGTGTGTGTGTGTGTGTGTGTGTGTGTGTGTGTGTTGTCCTTAGGTTAGTTTACCTTAGTTTAAGTAGTTTGTAAACTACGGACTGATGACCACGCAGTTTGGTCCGATATATTTACAAACATTTGAACATTTGAATTTGGACTTAACAACGGGGTCATCAGTCCCTAAACTTACAAACTACTTATGAACTAGCTAACACTAAGGACGGCACAAATATCCATGCCCGAGGGGGGATTCGAACCCCCGACCGTAGTGACCGTGCAGACCGTGACTGAAGCGCCTCAGTCCCCTCGGCCACCGCGGCCGGCCCCGCCCGTAGTGGCCGTGCAGACCGTGACTGGCGCGCCGCACACCGCTCGGCCATCGCGGCCGGCGTTTGTCAGACAAAACCAAAATGTGAATACGCTTCACATTGTCAGGAACCTATACAATGCTGCCACTGTCAGTAGCATTAGCGTGCCCATCACCACAAGATATCTGCTAGCCCAAGGACAACTAATTGTGCTGCAACCCCATGCACCTTCTTGAATTTCTTGTGAATGTTTGTCACTGTCCCGTTTTCACAACACAACACATTCCTCCACAAGGAAATCCAATGCAACAGCCATCTTTTCACAAGGTTCCCAAACAAGGTTGAATTAAGACACAAATTAATTAAAGACACTATCTTCGAGTTTTGAATTACATCGATAGGGAAAGGTTAAAATTTGTGTCGGACCAGGATTAAAACCGGTGAATGTTGATCATTAGGCAGTCGTGCTGACCACTACGCCATCCGGACTCAGGTTCCAAATGATCAAATGTTTATAATTCTGTGGGACCAAACTACTTTGGTCATAAGTCCCTAGACTTACAAACTACTTAAACTAAGTTAAACTAACCTAAAAATCAACTCGCTCTCCACTATATGAAGTCATATGTTGTGACGCACGCCAGAAGGCCTGTGAACTAAACAGCTACTGCGAGTAGCGAGAACGATTGATGATGCTTGTCCTTTAGTTCGTTGGGAAGACCATAGTTCCTCTTTACGTTATGCATGTTATCATGTGTGAAGATCAGGAGAGAATGAGTTCCGTAATATATACTTCCAGAGGGTGTAAGTAATGTTTCTGGCTTGTTTCTCACTTGAAGCATCGTGTCCGACGTAACATCACTTGATGTTATGTAAATAATTTTATATACTGCATATAGGATGGATACAGAAACCATCATTTTGACGTGAAACTTAGAGAACATACAAAAGAGAAAACCATCGTCAAGATTTATTCCAACTTAAAATTTAATGTCTTCTGTGGGGTTCCCACGAAATTGCTGTTGCGTAAAAAGCGCGAGAGTTTCCCCGGTTCCTGAGTTTCGTAATCTGCTCCCATTACACAAGAGTGGATGGCATCGAATTACTAATTAAAGCTCGGAAGACGTTCCTACCCAAACGCGGCTTTTCTCATACTCCACCGTGATCTTCCGAAACGTAAGAGTTCTCACAAACAAATGAGGGAAACCTCTGCTGCTTCTCACGTACCTTCGCCGCTTCTTCGCAATATTTCTTGTTGCTCAGCTTCCATGAAATGCTGCAACGTGTATAATTTTCAGTAATCGCAGGCATTCTGTAAACGGAGGAGGTTTAATTATTTTGTGCAGCTATTGTCTTCCTTTTTGTTCGTCATCGATTCCTTATTCAGATGCGGTTTGAATTATGAATATAGAAATTTCTGTGCAACTGAAAATCTAGCTGTCGAACGTTGGATAAATTTTTGGCGGAAAGCGGCTTAAACAGAAGCGAAATTGTAATACTCTCCGAGTTGCATTCTCGACCGTGAGAGAACATTGTTCACTCACAAGAGGCAAATATTAGTGGAAGAATAGATATAACCGTCTTTATACTAGGCTGCCCATTGGCGACCTCCGTTACTATAGTTACAAGTCGTCAACACCACAAATAATGGAGTTGTGTCCACACTAGGCGAAAATTAGGTAATCAGAAACCAGGCGCTATACAAAAATGTCGCAATACTTTAAGACACTACAAAAAATTAGAATTTATTAGTGGGAAAAGAAAAATCATAATCCATGTTAGTTTAGAAAGCATGAAAAAGAGCGACATTAATGGTACAGACGGGGCCCTAAATCGTTAGTGGCCGTTCCACGTCGGGGGTTCGAATCCTCCCTCAGGCATGGATGTCTGTGTTGTCTTTAGTGTAAGTTAGTTTGTAAGTTTAGGGACTGATGACCCCGCTGTTAAGTCCCATAAGCTTAACAAACATTTTTATCATTAGTGTGTGGCTAGGTTGAAAATTTGGTTCAGACGCGAGACTTGCTAGGGTACTGCAGGTGTGATGACCTGAGTCCGTCGCGAGTCCTTCCGCGTCGGAGGCTCGAATCATCCTTCGGGCATTTATGTGTATGTTTAATAAATCCAAACAGGTATTCAAACACATCCAAAGCCTCGATAACGCATGACACAGTTAAGACCTTCAGTGGGTTTCCTTTTCATTGGCATACTGATTTCCTTTGTGGGCTCGCACGGAGCCGAACGTCCACGATGTTCAAATGTTTGTAACAGTAAGGGACCAAACTAACCTGGTCAACAGTCGCTAGACTTACGAGGTACTTTAACTAACTTACGCTAAGGACAACACGCACACGCACACACACACACACACACACACACACATACACACGAGCGCACGCGGCCGAAAAGCCCTGATATGGCGCGAACAACCGCTCGGCCATACCCGCTCGTTCACGATGCATGGAGAGCAACGCAACTAGTGTGACGTCTTAAGTTGTTTTGGGGCCCGTATCTCTCATGGGGTTCTGCTGCTCGCTTCTAATCTTCCGTCAGTGTCTTCTTTGTGGGGCTGATTACAAGGGCAAGTACTCAACTACCAAGACCTGTTCCTGATCACATTACATTTACTAGGGGAACAGCAAGTGTGGTACAAACTAATTTTGATGGGTCGCAGGTATGTAGCGCGGGAACTCCTCCAGACCACCAACCTGAAAGGATTTGTTCCAATGCGCCTTGGTTTCCACCAAAATCGAGATGAAATTCCAGCGCGTAACACCTATACCTGTACTAAGTCATATTCGACAGCGTGGTGTTATCAGCAAAGCGCTCGACTGTCAAATACATGTCCCGAGTTCAAATCCTGCTCCGTACTTTTTAATTTTTTAGTATATTCCTTTTTCCCACTTTATCAATTACAATTGCAAAGATAAAGTTACATCAGGTAGTTACAGTTACATGTGAACGATTTGCTACGTATGACTAGCCGCCTGGACGCAGCATAATAATCTGCTGGGACGCGTCAAGTGGGCGCACACTGCATTCGACGGTACAACAACAGTGGGGCCGGGGACTGTAAACGCAGCTAGCAAATGCTGCACAAATTTTATCGGTGATAACTACGAATGGTTTACTGAGCTTTCAATTTCAGTAAAAGTATTCTTCGAAATAACGAATACAATAAAATAATAGTCGCGCAATACATAACATATTGAGCGATTAATATAAGGTATTATCATGACCAGTTACTCAAGCATTAACATAAGAGTGGCTATGAAAGCATATAATTATGCACAGTCAATCGTCGGACAAGTGTAATAAATAAATAAATAAATAAATAGTAGGTTCTGAGCAGGATTTGAATGCAGGTCGTTTGGGTGCCTGTCAAGACACTTGCTAATTACACCACGCTGACTCACGGATTGTTGGTGACTTAGTACAAAATATAGTTGTTACGCACCGGACATTGATCTCGATTTTCGGGGAAACTAAGGCGCATTGAAACAAATCCTTTTATCTTGGTGGTCTGGAGGAGATCCCGCACCTGCGTCCCATCAAAATTCGTTTGTACCATACTTCGTGTTCCCCTTGTGAGTTCCCAAGAACCTTAAGCAGAGAAAGTAGGCTCTTGTTGGAAGCTGAGGTCAGAGTCGAAGTCGACATTCTGGTACACAAGGATCACGCAATATCTCTGGTCAGATCAAATCATTTCAGGAATGTTTTTATCAACAAGCCATAGATGCTGCCTTGAAGGGACCACACGCTAACCTTGAAATCAACAAACACACCGGAACCTCACTGTTAGTATTACACACAATGCCTGGTGACGCACTCCAGAAATTCACCCAACCAAAACCCTTCTATTCAATTTTAACGGGTACTGCGTGACTCATCAGTAGTTTTCCGCCATCCACTGTCGTCGCTCTTTACGCCGCCTCTAGTGTTGCCTAGCAGTGACAATAGAAATGCGACGGAATATCAGAGCATCTGTGTGATTGGACTGAAGAGTTTCTAGAAACCAGAACACAATTTCATATTCTCAACAGGGGAAAAGTCATTCGAAGTGGAAGTGATATCTGGTGTGCCCCAAGGGAGTGTTGCAGGACCATTACTTTTTACAGTATAATTACACCTTATATATTACTTCGTAATTTCAATGACAATTTCGCGGATAATGCTTAAGTATATCGAGATGGCGCAGCGTATTGCATGGAGTGGCAATTGGACCTTAAAATAAAGTAACGTAATTCGAATGCGTAAACAGAAATATCCTTTACCTGAAGACGGTTATAGAACACTCACTAGAAGCAGTTCCTTCAAATAACTGGAAGTGTGCATAAAAAGACCTGAAACGGAACGAACATAAAAGATTTAATCGCGGGACAGACTGACGTTTTGACTCCTCATGATGTGTAGTCCGTCAGTAAAGGCAATAGCTTACACTTTTTCCACCAATACTTTAATAGTGCTCGTCAGTTTGGGAATGACAGGAAGAGGCGGTACAGCACGCATCCTTACAGGTTCTGCATCTACATCCATACTCCGCATGTGACCTCACGGTATGTGGCGGAGCGACACTTCTCTTTCTATTCCAGTCACGTATGGATCTCGGAAAAATCTCTCTAATTTTACCTTTGTGGTCGCTTCGCGAGATATACGTAGGAAGAAGCAATATATTGGTTGACTCTTAGAGAATCGCATACCCTTTTAACTTTGACAGTAGCCCTTACCGTGGTTCAATTTGTAAGCGCGAAAGCATCTCGGAGATAACTGGAAAACTCCAGTGGCAGACGCTACATGAGAGGCATTCTGCATCACTGTAGGGACATAGCTGATGTACCTCGAAAGACTAGATTGTTCTTGAAAAATTACTTGATAGCTTCGAATATTGCGATGCATGTATTGCGGAACCTGTGACGGAGGCGACTCCTTCTGTATAAACTGACGATGAGAGTTTTCTATTGTCAGTCGAGAAGCAATAACAGCAGAATGGGTTGCTCAGGTGAGCTCATTCATTTCGAACGAGAGTTATTCATTAGATGTCAGATGAGCAGCAAATCCATCAGGGAAACTTCAGCCCTAAAGCTGCTCAAGTCCACTGTCCATTCCGTTTACTTACTCTTCCAGCTCCTTTTCTGTCATCAGGAAATCGCAATGTTTTTCTTGTATTGAGGGCCGCAGCACGTTTGATGTCTCTTACAGACAGATAGAAAAACCATAGTAAAGACACTAACCTCTCAAATTCTTTCATAGCACTTATATGTGACCTGTAAACATATATGAACTTAGGTGCGCTGTCAAATTAAATAGCATATAAACAATAACAAAACCTCAGTCCAAAATTAAAACAGTGAACGAAATTATTATCTAAAAATGTTCAAAACATCATGGACACGCCGAAATAACTCTTACATTTCGACGTCTTCTAACAACAGCGAACGCACCAGACGTGTTATGTGCATTAGATCACAATCTGATGTAAATAAAATCATTGTAACATTATAAAACCATCATAGCATAACATGATTGTAACTAGATCCATAGTAAAGCTGTTCATTATATTTTGTGGGAGCTTGACAATGGCAGTATGATGCCGAAATAGATTATCGTGCACGTACAATGAACATTATTGAGCAGCTACCTAGATTTATTTATAATATAACGCAAAGTTTTTATTTGTTCTCCAAATTTCTCCTTGCTTGCCTTCACAGATTGCTCAATGTACAGAATGACATCTGGAAAATGCTATAACTTTGACTTACTCCCTTTCCAGTGACTGCGTCGCTTTCATGCCATTCGATTTCTATAACTGCAGTGTAGTTTTTGCAAAAGTTGAATATAACTTTTCGTTCGCTTTATTTTTGTGGCTCGGTATCACAGTGGTAAAGTTCAAATGTTTAAATGTTTGTAGAGCTTGTGGGACTTAACTACGGGGTCATCGGTCCCTAAACTTACAAACTACTTATGAACTAGCTAATACTAAAGACGGCACAAATATCCATGCCCGAGGGGGCATTCGAACCCCCGGTCGGTAGAGTGCCAGACTCCAGACTTTAAATCCAAAGGTCATAGGTTCGACCCCCGCCAGGTCCTAGGATTCTTACCTGTCACTTTCCACTTCTTTCACCTCTGGCAGTGTTGTTCATGTGAAAAACATCGAGTAGCACCGTGGTTCGGAACCCACGTTAAACTATAGATCCCCCTATAACTGGCTGGGTAAGTCATTTCGAAGGTCCAAACAAATGTTCAAATGTATGTAGAACTTAACTACGGGGTCGTCAGTCCCTAAGCTTACAAACTACTTATGAACTAGCTAAGACTGAGGACAGCACAAATATCCATGCCCGAGGGGGGATTCGAACCCCCGACCGTAGTGGCCGTGCAGACCGTGACTGGAGCGCCTCAGTCCACTCGGCCACCGCGGCCGGCGAAGGTCCAAACAGGACCATGCCTAGTAAAGCACTGTGGTGTTCAAACCAATCTTCGGATTGTTGACTGTTTTACCTTTTTTACTCTCAGAATTTGAAAGAGTATATCTAGAAGGGTTTCCTCCCTTCTTAATTCGTATACTGGTGTGCATTGTGAGCCCAGGACGGAGCCGCGCGTTCACAATGTATGCCGCGCGAGGTAACTAGTGAAGTAACTAGTGTCATGTGACGTCATAAGTTTGTTTTCTCGTTGGCTCCGGACGCAGTGCAGTGAAGGGAAGAGGAGAGGCTCTGGGAGGTCGGTGCAGTAACCCTGCCGTGACGCAGCTGCGCGCGGCGCGGCGCGGCGTTTTGCACGCGATGACCGCGTCATTATGGCGGGGAAGAAGCCGCTGTTTGGCGAGGATTTGGTCTTTTTGGGCGCGCGCGGCCGCGGCTTTGTCGTGCGTGCCAGCTGCGCCTTTGTGGCGTCGCGTGGGCCTCAGACAATCCGGCCAGCGCGGCCGCGGGCTCATTCAGCCGTGAATGCCCTGAATGCGCCTCGTGCCGCCTCCTCAGCTGTCGCCGAGGCGGTCCCCGCCTCTACCGGCCCGAGCGCTCAATGTAGCGCGCCTTGTGTGCACAGAGTAGGGGTGGGAAACACCGATACCGCTACTTTAGTTCTAAATCGCCGGCTTTTTGATATTTGGCTTTTTGATATTTATTTTGTGTCGATTGCAACCTTTTTTGTACATATTGGCAATAACCGGGTAAAACAGCATTATAACTACTTTATGTAGTAAAGCTTCTAAATGTTCTATTGTTTTAAAATAATTTTAAAAAATTAAAACCAAGAATATCTACTCCCGAAATTTCCCCTGCTGTGAAATATTACATTATCACAGAAATAGGAAAAGCGACTATTGATAATTTCAGAACAATGCCCGAGCTACAAACGCATAGCGTAAGCATTGGTACAAGTGTTGTCGAGGCATCAGTGCACCCGTTGCCTTGTGGCGTGGCCTATAAGAAAACGCGTATGCACTTGCATGTGCAAGACATGCCCCCGGGGGGCCAACAAGAAAGACAGGCCGCGGCGCGCAAATCATGTCACGTGATCAAGGCAGCCTGAGCAGACGCGATCGCTAGCTGACTGGCCGGCCGCTGGGGCATCACAATAATGACATTGGCCAACAAGATTCTGATGCACCATGACAGGTACCCCTCGTGTGTTCGAATCACGTCACAAGCGGCTGCCATTCTGTAGGACGAGCTGCACGTCTGTGACTTATGCAACATTGTACTAGTACCGCTCCATCGAATTGTACAGAATTTTTCTACACAAGAATGAGTAATGAATGGGTCTCTTGTTAATTCACAGCACGTTCTGTTATGGGACAATGTAAATACTGTATAACAGAGCCACCTTACAGACAAGTAAACAAAACCTGCCTTACGACGTCCTAGTATTCAGTTTCGTTTTCCTTGTTTCCATCGAACAAATGAGCATGTAAATACATTGCACAATACTTGTAAACTGTTGCTTGCCGCGATGGAGCGTTTAAAGGCACCTTGCTGCGGAGTGCGCGCTTGCTCGCCGTTGGAGTTTCCAGTCCTCACTCGGGCTTGAGTGTGTGTGTTGTACTAAGCTTAAGTGTAAGTAGTTTGTAAGCCTAGGGAGAACTACGTAGTTAAGACCCGTTGATCTGCAAATACTAGTATTGTCTGTAGTCGAAAATCGACCAATTGTGTTTACAATGGTCACTGGGCGTAAAATTTAACGTATCATGTCGGCGGCCTCGCGTGATTATGTTGGCAACATCAGCAACACGATAGAAAAAGTTTGCCCATTTGTTCGCACCACATAGAATGACTCGATTAGTGTATCGTACAGACCATGAAGTAAACAAATAATGCTGTTCCTGAATTATGGTTGACAGATTCTTGTATGTACCCTCGTTCGCTCAGTAAAAATAATTGCCCTCGTAAAGCGAAGATTCCATGAGAAAACATCAGCGTTGTCAAGCGATTGGCTAAAATGAAGAATCACAGGATTCTCACTATTTAGCATCTGTTGCCAACATTATCATAGGAGGCCGCTGGGATATTTGGTAAAATTTAACCGGCATTGGGAGGTATGAAACGGTATCTTTTACTTGTTAAGGAAAATGCCTGACACAATAACAACATAAAAACGGAAGTGTATACTCCTCATGCCATTTTCGAATTATATAAGTTTCACTAGCCTAATATTTGAAATGGAAGTACAATTTCGGTGTTCGTATATTTATACAACGCCAAGAAATAATGTTATTTCGATACTGCCATATTCAGAATTCCAGAGCTGACAACATGTCGACTTCGTAGTTCCACCCGTGCACCGCTACATGCCTCTCCCGGCGCATCATCGTTTATATCGGCATTCTCGATTTCGTAGTTCCACCCGAGCACCGCTAGATGCCTCTCCAGATGCATCATCCTTTATATTGGCATTCATATGAAAACATCCATTTCGTTTAACCACTCTTAATCACTGCGAAAATGAAGCATTTGAACGGCACAAGAAAGTGAGCTGGGAGCACTCTATGTTTCGATATTCACTCATTTTAATACGTTATTTTAATACTGCAGATGCGCTGCATTACAGCTCTTTGATCGAGGGTATTTTGAATATGCCGCTTCACTCCAAAAACACATTCATTACTCAATCGTTTCGCAGTAGGTTTATACGACCCAGCCGCTAGGCAGCGCTGCAGTCGCTCAGTTGTAAAAATTCACTGAGAGTTTCATGACTCTTGTGTTGGACTCTGCTTAAACTGGGACGGTTTCTCAGTACCTCAGAACATCTGTGAGGCGCCTCATGTAGTTGCTGCGTTCTCTCCCTTGCAGCTACCCCAGGTTCCCTCGCGGCCTGCGTCCCCCAACTATAAAGCCTGTCCCCAACTAGTGTGGTGTGCGGCGTTCACAAAGCATGTTGCGCAGGCCCCTGTAAGCCTACACGCTCCAACTAACTCCTGAATGTCCCTTAACGGCCCGACAGTGAAACGCGTGGTCAATAGACGAGGCTTTGAGGGCCATGCTCACCTCACAACCTCCATTTAATCTCGACTAGTTAAACCCGGCCACGCTTCATTGTGGCGAGGTCTGAGAGGAAATGAATGGGAAAATAATGAATATCTTACACACGTAGGCGCTCAGAGAAAATGGATCAATTGCATAAGGCTATGGGGAATGAAGAAACAAAGATTTTTCTCAAAATGTTATTTATTGTAAAAACACTGAATTTACCTTTTTTTTTTTTTTTTTTTTTTTTTTTTTTTTTTTTTTACTTATCAGTCTTTTCCTCTCCCTCTATCGATTTCTCTTTTCCTCTTCCCTTCTTTCTTTCACCTCCTAGTCTGCCCTCTCTTTCCATCTGCTCGTTCTCGCTCTCAGCTCCAATCTCCACTTCCTACCCGCATCCACTTTCACTCGACGTAGCTATTCCATCAAATTTTGTGGTAACTTCGGTAAGTGACCAAAAAGTTACTCTTACGTGAAACAAAGCGAACCAACGAAGACATTTAACTACTTTATTTTCAGACTCTGTTATTACGATGTTTTGATTTCCACTACTGACAATATTAGCGATTTAGTCGTTCTGGTATTGCAGCTGCCTGGTTTGCAATTTAAGCCTTTCACGAAACAAAATGTTTGTTAAGCTTAAGGGACTTAACTACGGGGTCATCAGTCCCTAAACTTACAAACTACATATGAACTACCTACAACTAAGGACGGCACAAATATCCATGCCCGAGGGGGGGATTCGAACCCCCGACCGTAGTGGCCGTGCAGACCGTGACTAAAGTGCCTCAGTCCCCTCGGCCACCGCGGCCGGCCTTTCACGAAACGTTATTACTTACATGTCTCATTTCCACCACAGCATATGATCGGTATGCAGCTCAGAAATTGGCAAAACTAAAACTTTCGATGTGAAGATTTTAATGCCCGTGGTGGAGTGACCGAGCCGTCTAAGGCCCCTTGCTGCGGAGCGCACGATTCTCAACGTCGGAGGTTCGAGTCCTCCCTTGGACATCGATGTGTGTGTGTTTGTGTGTGTTCTCGGGTTATTTTACGTTAGTTTAAGTAGTTTGTAAGCCTAGGTATGACAACCAGAGTAGTTAAATCCCATAGATATTAAACATTTTATTTTTATTTTTTATTATAATGCATGATCAGAGTTAGACATCAAAACATCCAATTCGTTTTGTGATTCTTACTAGCTACGTACACACATTACATTCATTGTGTGCGTATCTGTAGTAAAGTACCTTTCGAATTATTTGAGTTTCTTTGGGCTCCTTGTAAATTTTTTATAAAAAATCGGTCTTTCAATTGTCATGTTCATGTGTTATCAATCACTTTCGTTTCATTTCAGGGTACCGAGTGACAATTGATGACACCTCTTGGCAGTCGCTGTTGAACGAAGACTGTGAGTATCTGACATATCTTTATTTAAAAATCTGAGAGGACAGGGACTAACCAACCGGATTTTGAGGTATGGCAAAATATCAGGTTAGAGGGGAACCAATTTTCGAATGGCAATCATTTTCACAGCTGTTTGCTTGTTATTCATTACGTTTGATCTACAATGTGTAAATGAAATGGCAGAAATAGCTACCAGTTGCAAACTATAGGTTAAATAAACCATTACTGACTGAGGTTTCGACAGATTAAATTTGTCCGTATCAGAAAATCGTGGACTATTCAAGTTACATGTCTACGTACGTTATAACACTAAGCGATACAGGCCAGACCATAGCCTCGTGCATGTTCAAAATCTTACAACTTGAAAAGTTCCATAATACGGCGTACAAGACGGTATTGGTGTTATTGTGGCGCTATAACGTATTAGCGGACGAGCTCTTCAGGTAACATCGAAGTTACAGTCTTCCAAATGTTTTGCTTGCTTTCTGTACTGATTTGAACCTTACTCTGCTTCAGTCTTGTTGTATGTGTTTTCTTATTTGTCCGACGTAGTTACGTGCTGAGTTTCAAGTCCTGGAAAAGTGTAATTTCAAAGCTGCTCGGACTGCTTCGTTCTGTTTCAATAAAAAAGCTACCCTATAAATCGCTGTCATTTCAATTATTAATTTCCTCATGAAAAGCCGTCAGATTCTTTAATTATTACAACGGTCAAAGAGTTTGCTAGTGTTCCGTGTAATCCCCGAGTTTTACAAAATCTGGCGTCTGATTATTGCAGGAAGAAACGAATGTGGCGAATAGAGGATATTAAAAGGTACCAAATGTAGACATTCTTCCATCACATATAAAATTCTGAAGAAACTATTTGTCGTAGGCAGCGGAACTGTGAAAATAACAAACTCACCATTCACCCTCCACATTTTACCAGGCTATTACCGTTTTTATGGATATACTAATCAAGGGACACAGATATACATTATGGCAGGTTACTTAAATTTGTCGGTTACGGATCACATATCGGCACCAAAATATTTCCTATATTTTACTGACGTCATAGAGGTGTATTTAGATTTTATAAAACAGAACGAGGTCGTATAAACGTCTCTCCTGTATCGAATTTAGAACAAATGAGCTTGTGACAAGCAAATTAGTTTGTGAAGAACTGTGTCTAACCATTCGCAGAATTGCTTAGTGACAATAGAGTTCAATGTTACTCTAATAACACAGTAGTCGAGGAAACGTCTTGCTAGTAAAGAAATTATGAAGCGCCGTTTCAATAAGAAGACAGCATGGACAGAGAATCAGGCAACATTCCACAAACCCGAAAATACCTCGTATTCCAACACAACCAGATATATAGTAGCACGACAGGGATCGTTTTCTGGAGGATTGGACTAGATACCTCTGGCCGGCCATCCAGAGCTATGTTCTCTTTGGTTATATCAGGTGAATATCCAACATTATTTCTCGCAAAATAACGCTGTCGGTTTCCTTCGTCTCCTTTGATTAACTCGGCTAATTCTCCGTCTGTAATGACCACGATGTCGATAGTTGGTTATACAAAGCCCCCGTGGCTTCTGGCTAAAAGTCGCTGTCAAAGCCAGTCGTATCTATGTGATCCAGATGTCGATTCTAGAAAGATGCGGCATACAGGAACGGTAATATGTATAAAATGTTCGCCAAAGTCTTTCGGAAGCCATTAGTTTGTGTCAGCGCAGTGTGCAGCGGATCCGCTTGCAGAATGGGCTGCGGAAAGCACGTGCGCGCTCAATGCTGCGGACCTCCACGGCCTTTAAGCTCGTAACGACTTTTCCACGAAGTGAAGCGCCTTAAAGCTAACGGAAGCGGTAGACATTCGCCCCACTGCCTATACCGCTAACTGCCTGGTTTTTCACACTGCTCAGTTCTCCGAATCAATCGAGGTGACAAATCCGTATGCGGACTTCACCCCCCTAAGGCATGTGCCTAACATAGTCTTTATTTGACACCCGTCAGTGAGAAACTGTTTTAAGAATATGCTCCTGCTAGTGGTACTACTAGGAGATTATTTCTTCGTCGACTTCTTCACGATGTACATTATATCATGCACGCAAGTGAAATAACTGTGGTGTTAAACAGTCGATTCTTCTGTGCACCTGACGATGGCAGGAAAGTAGTCCGAGAAATGTAGAGCCCGTAGGCACAGTAATCTAGCCATACAACTAATATTTATTATCTTTAGTGGAGACGCGCCCCGGATATTTACTAAAGAAGTTTGCTTGACAAAGAAATATTGTTTTAAAACGTGTCTATATCTCGAGTGGTTAAGACTGCGCCATTGCTGGTTCCAGAATCTGTTATAAATGCTAATATGGAAATAATGTAGCTTGTATTCGGATGTGAACACTCTTCTTTTACAATGTGATCATTCCTCGCGGGAATGGCCGTGCGCCCTAAGGCACCTTGCTGCGGAATGCGCGGCTGCTCCTCGTCTGAGGTTCGACTCCTCCTCTGGCCTGGGTGTCTGCGTTGTCCTTAGCATAAGTTAGTTTAAATAGTTTGTAAGTCTGGGGACTGATGACCACTGCAGTTTACTCCCATAGCTTTAGAAACATTTCAAAATTTTTGCAACGTTATGGCTTTAACCCCACGGCCATCCTGACATTGACTAACGAATGTTATTTGTATCATTCATCTTAGGATTTTCTGAATGGTTTTATACCTGATGCATCATTCGTTGACATTTAATTGTAAGACATTTTACCAAATATCGCATGTTTTCTTATAAACCTTCAGTGCGCCAACACAAATTGTGAGGCGCGGGGCAGTTCGTGTGTTTCCATCAGGAGTCCGAGTAGCATAGAAACTGGTGCATTCACCAGCTCAAATGCGCCTTTTACTATATAGCGATGTATTTGGAAATATTCAAATGTTTGCAAACCTATTGGATCAAATTGCTGTGGTCATCAGTCCCTAGACTGACTTAAGCTTTACACACATACACACACACACACACACACACACACACACACACATACACACATTCACCCGATGGAGGACTCGAAGCTCCGGCGAGAACTTCACCCATCCAAAGCATGACGCCTTAGACCACGCGGCCATTCCGCGCAGCAGCGACGTTTGTACTTGCCTCTTCCCCTTGCCAAAATAGCGTTAGACAGCTCATTCAGCAGGTTTGGAAGAGCATCTGAATTTCAGCACTGCCTGGGCGACGCTATGCACTTCTTTAGTGAAATGGCGAGGGACGTCGTCTGTTAAAAGAGAGTAGCACCTTCAGCCGTTGAGATACAGAATTTTATTTTTCGACACTTCATTCTGTGATCTTCATGATTTATTATGTTGCATAGTCATTTGGGGCCTAGTTCTAATCTACTACATAGGCTATACTGTGAAAGCTGTCTACGACGCTTTCACTTCTGGCATCAGAAGGCAACTCAAGATACGCGTTGCTGCCTGCTGATGCTTGAAGTGATAGCGTCGTGGGCAGTTTTCACAGATTTTATGTATCTTAGCTGCCATGTATGGACACCAGTACATTAGTATCTGACTACGCAACATAATAAAACCATGCTTACGCTGATAAGGGACCCCCTGAAGATGACAGAATGAACTGTCGAAACGGGTAGTAGTTGCGAAACTTCCTGGCAAATTAAAACTGTGTGACGGAACCGGGATTCGAACCTGGGACCTTTGCCTTTCGCGGGCAAGCGCTCTACGGACTGAGCTGTCCCAGCACTTTCCACGGTTCGTCCTCACAGCTTCACTCCCGCCACTAGTTCGCCTCCTACTTTCCAAACTTGAAGCTGTGAGGACGGAGGTTGCAGTTTTGCATCCCGGTTCCGGCACACAGTTTTAATCTGCCAGAAAGTTTCATATCAGCACATTCGCCGCCGCAGAGAGACAATATTATCCGGGTAGTAACAACAGTCCGTAACAGTGACTGAAGGTGCTCCATTGTTTTAACTCGTGCAGATAAATGATCTGGTACGACGCAAAGATCTTTGTATGACGGGCAACCACAGCTAAAATATTTATACATATTTAAGAAACTTCCACACAGTTAAAAATTAGGTGTTAAAATTGTAAGAGTCTGAATGAAAGTCCTTGGTCCACTTGAGCTGTTATTTTTATTGGAGTCGTGAAGACCCGCACAACTGGTTTCGCAACCTACAGTTGCATCTTCAGGCGCTTTTTACTATGAGGAAGCTCAGCAGCGTTGTTTAATTGTGGGATTCTTGGTATTTCACATATGGCATTCTTCAGACCATGCGGGGATGTACTACTTCCAGAACTCACCATAAAAAAAATCTCCAAACCTGAGGGTGGTCAGTACGTCCGGCATTGTCCTACCTCGATCGTAGACATGTAGGCCTACCGAAAGGTCCAGAAATAACATTTTTGGTTATTTAAAGTCAGGAAACAGTCATTTTCTAACTGCACAACACTTCATACAAGACGTACTGTACAATCGTTACTAAACTTCAAACACCTCACAGAGAGAGAATAATACAGAGAGAAAATAATACGAGACTTCGTATGACGGGCAACCACAGCTAAAATATTTATACATATTTAAGAAACTTCTGCAGAGTTAAAAATTAGGTGTTAAAATTGTAAGAGTCTGAATGAAAGTCCTTGGTCCACTTGAGCTGTTATTTTTATTGGAGTCGTGAAGATCCGCACAACTGGTTTCGCAACCTACAGTTGCATCTTCAGGCGCTTTTTACTATGAGGAAGCTCAGCAGCGTTGTTTAATTATGGGATTCTTGGTATTTCACATATGGCATTCTTCAGACCATGCGGGGATGTACTACTTCCAGAACTTACCATAAAAAAAATCTCCAAACCTGAGGATGGTCAGTACGTCCGGCATTGTCCTACCTCGATCGTAGACATGTAGGCCTACCGAAAGGTCCAGAAATAACATTTTTGGTTATTTAAAGTCAGGAAACAGTCATTTTCTAACTGCACAACACTTCATACAAGGCGTACTGTACAATCGTTACTAAACTTCAAACACCTCACAGAGAGAGAATAATACAGAGAGAGAATAATACGAGACTTCGTATGACGGGCAACCACAGCTAAAATATTTATACATATTTAAGAAACTTCTGCACAGTTAAAAATTAGGTGTTAAAATTGTAAGAGTCTGAATGAAAGTCCTTGGTCCACTTGAGCTGTTATTTTTATTGGAGTCGTGAAGACCCGCACAACTGGTTTCGCAACCTACAGTTGCATCTTCAGGCGCTTTTTACTATGAGGAAGCTCAGCAGCGTTGTTTAATTGTGGGATTCTTGGTATTTCACATATGGCATTCTTCAGACCATGCGGGGATGTACTACTTCCAGAACTCACCATAAAAAAAAAATCTCCAAACCTGAGGATGGTCAGTACGTCTGGCATTGTCCTACCTCGATCGTAGACATGTAGGCCTACCGAAAGGTCCAGAAAGAACATTTTTTGGTTATTTAAAGTCAGGAAACAGTCATTTTCTAACTGCACACCACTTCATACAAGGCGTACTGTAGAATCGTTACTAAACTTCAAACACCTCGCAGAGAGAGAATAATACGAGACTTGAACGATGAGCTTCTATTCCGTGGGTTCGCTGAACCAGTGAATACGTAGGAATCGCCGCCACTTGAAATCACGGACATGGGGATACAGTGGGAGACTGAAGCAGTTGGCAGAAACTCAGCTCTGTAGGTCCAGGAAGCAGGTGTGGAAGCGACGGTTGCCGGCAGCTGCGCCTGCGACCCAGGAGGGGCGGCGCACTTATTGACAATTTGCCGGCTGTTGACACAGTTAATAGGCGAGCGCGCTACCTGCGGAACCCGCCCTGCGTGCTCTCGAGAGCTCCCAACCTGCGGAGGCGGACCGGTCCCAGCTGCCGCCCACCAACACCGCAACCGCCACCAGCGCTCACTCTCGGTTTCGCCTTCCTGGTGCAACTCCGACACCGTTACCACGTTCCTCGTCTCCCATGCTGCAAAGTAATTCCTCCGAGGTCTTAAATCCATTCTCGCAAGGGAAACTCCCCATCGTATGCTCCTCGAATTCAGCGGTAAGGTGACGCAGCGGAGAGCCCACCAGAAACTGAACGCAGACCAAGCAGAAAACGGAAGAAAGTGTAAAGGATCGCCTGTAAAAGACATCGAATAGTACCGGAGTCTGGAAAACACCAGAAGCCACTGTGGAAATGATGCATACAATTAAATACCTGGGAGAATATACGACAGGAACGAACAGGAGCAATGAAGGATACAGAGAATTAAGTTAGCTGTACTACCAGAGATGTATACAATAACGAGAATATATCTACAGCCGCGGCGGAGCGGCCGAGAGCATTGAGGTGCTATGCTACGATCCGCGAGATTGTTCCCCGTCGAGGGTTCCCTTCTCGTTAGTGCTGTCTTTAGTGTAAGTTCATAAGTTTTGTGTCCCAGCCTCGTCGCCGCTTTTGTGTCTCGTTTCCGTCGTAGGTGTCGGTGGCCGAGTAGAAAGACCGACACAGGAATAAAGGATGCACGCTTGTGCAGGTAGGAGGTGAGCAGCCAGTGGGACAGCAGAAACTAGAAACGCTAGAGTAAATTAGAACGAGATATGTATTGCACAGAATTTATACAATACTTAACTTTTACATAGCTCAGTACTGCAGAATGCGGATACATAGTTGAGCTAGAGGCCTGCCTAGTGCCTGTCCGATAGCCAAGTCTTCACTGGTGCCTATCTGATTCCGAAGTGTTAGCTGGTTCCTATCTCAGTCCCAAGTGAACGATGTCGTTCAGTGGTGGCCACGAGCGGAGTTGCAGCAGAGGGCGCTCGTGGCTGTCGTCGTCAGAACGCCGCGCCGTGCGTGCATGGCGGCACGCGGCGAAAGTAGGTGGCACGCACTTTATACATGTGCGACACCACAATAAGTAGTTTGGAAGTTTAGGGACTGATGACCCCGCAGTTAAGTCCCTTAAGCTTTACAAACATTTCAACATTTGAACATATATCTACAGCTGCGAAGAGGAGCCACTACAAAGCAACAGTGAGGAATGCTGCTGAGACGATAACACTACGAAAAAATGGTGAACAACCAGAGAAAGAATAGAGAAAAATACTGAGGAAAATACTACAATCTAAAACAGGTGTTGAAATATTGATGCGAAGGTAGGGAAGATTTGTGCAGGCGCATGAAAACAATATCGGGAGAAATCGTTGTTGTTATTGGAGCTTTAGGGTACTCAACATTGCGGTCATCAACTACTCGTAGTGGAGAATGAAAAGAATAAGTGTTTTTTTCCTATGCAACTGATTAATAATAAATTTTATTGCCATATGCATTTCGACTTTATATGGAAGGCATCATCAGTGGTCTGTAATACATACATGAATATGTTTTACAATATTTTGTGTTTACGTTTCTTAGTATTTTAGGTTACAAAACAGTTTTGCTGCGTTATTTAAGTATAGTTACTGATATTACAGTACTGTTACTGATATTTGTGAATATTGTAAGTAATAACATCCAATATCAGTAAGTATACTTAAATAACGCACCAGAACTGTTTATAACCTAAAATACTGAGAAACGTAAGTACGAAATATTGTAAAACATAATCATGTATATATTACAGGCCACTGATGATGCCTTCCAAAGGCGAAGTGCATATGGCAATAAAATCTATTATTAATGAGTTGCATAGACAGATAACCTAAATATCTACACTATAATATCAGAATAGCAAGGTTTGCGGAACACGTAACTATTATGATTATGGTCAGAATGACGAAACGAGTATGGGAAACAACAGGAAGGGCAGGAAGAAAGACAGGAAATAAGTGTTCTGTTGAACTACGGGCGGGACGAATGTTTGCCTTGCTGCAGAGCTGGAGAAGCAAATATAACCGGACCTATAAGCCGGAGATTGTGGACAGAGGGGTATAGGAAAAAGGATAGAAAACCACTAGTGGAGCTGACCAGATAAGAGGATACTGAAGATCTCGGAAAAAGAGCGGGAGAGAAGAGAGAGAGAGAGGATGTAGAGGTTCTGGGAAGAGAAGAGAGAAATGCAGTCCATGAAGTATAATCCATGCAACTTCGACCAGGTAGCCCTAGTGTGGCTCTGTCGAAAGCCTTCAATGTGTGGTTACGCTCAGGGTCGTAAATCGGTATGAGAAATGTTCGAAATGTATGTAAATTATGTTGAAAATTAAAAAAAAAAAAAAAAAAGAATGTATTGGTCTCTGATATGCATCAGAAAATGTCACAATATTTTTTCCCTTTTTTTCCGGAAGCTTCTTCAGTAAAAAAAAAAAAAAAAAAAAAAAAAAAAAAAAAAAAAAAAAAAAAAAAAAATATGTCGTTTAACATTACTTAATAACGTTACAACTGTTTATTGCGAGTAAGGAACCGACAGCGGAAATACAAAATGAAAAATAGATCAATCCATCAAAACTTCCCATTTCATCGAAGTGGCCGCAACGTTTGTCAGTACGATACTGCATAAATATGGAGAAAAAGGAAAGTTCTTCTACGGTAAAAGTACATGTTTTGATGCAAAAACAGATCTTATTGCACTTGACATTAAACCAGATGAAATTGTCACTTAGTATCAGTTCCCTTGATGTTTCATAATTACATATCCGTTCTGAAATATGTCTTTCATTTTTTTAATGAATGAAAATTTTGTTTAAGATCACCATCCACATAGCTCTCTGAAATACTCGGAGAAGCGCAGAAATAAAACAAACGTAGGTTCTTTCATGTCCGTATTTCCATGAGTGGAGAGCGTTATGGTTACATGCCCCTGAATAGCGCACTTCGTGTCTATAGAGCTCACTCCACTCTGACAAACAAAGTTCCTCCATACAGAAACGAGAACTTGACGTACCCTTTAATGTAGTGTAGCTCTGAACCTTTCGTAAAATAAATGTGGAAGTCCATTTGAAAACAAGCGGAAACTGAAACAGTATAATCTGTCGAAAGGGTCACGCGCCTTTGCTTTAGAGAGGCTTGGAATTTCAACAGGCAGGCTAAAGGCAATTTGCTTCGTTGGTAACTGAGAAAGAAGGATGACATATATTGCTGGCTTTGTGATTGTTCAATCCGAAGGTACAGAATCCACACCATCTATACAGGGTGTTACAAAAAGGTACGGCCAAACTTTCAGGAAACATTCCTCACACACAAAGAAAGAAAATATTTTATGTGGACATGTGTCCGGAAACGCTTAATTTCCATTTCCACCTTTTTGTAAGACCCAGTAAATTTACAGTCATGTTCAGAATTAATAGCACATCGTGAAAGATTAGAGAGAGGAAGTTGATATTTACAGGACAGGTTCTGAAGAAATGATAAAGCATTTGTCACCTCGGTTCAGCATATGTCATGTTGCTTAGAAGGCACAGGGTCCGCCATGTGCGGTGATAACTTCTTCCGTGCGTGATGGCATCGATCCGTGTACAGTGCTAATGGCGTCATGTGGTGTAGCCACCCATGCTGTGTTCACTAAGTTTCAAAGTTCATCTGTTGTGCTTGACATTGGGTCGCAGCGCTGCACCTATCGTTTCACCATGTTGTTGTTGTGGTTTTCAGTCCGCAGACTGGGTTGATGCAGCTCTCCACGCTACCTTGTCCTGTGCAAATCTCTTCATCTGACAATACGTTCGGCAACATACATCCTTCTCAATCTGCTTACTGTATTCGTCCCTCGGTCTCCCTCTACGACTTTTACCCAACACACTTCCTTCTAATGCTAAGTTGACAATTCCTTGATGTCTCAGAATGTGTCCAACGAATCCCTTCTCTTAGTCAGGATATGCCAGAAAATACTTTTTTCCCCGATTCGATTAAGCACATCCGCATTAGTCACGTGATCTAAGCATCTAATTTTCATCATTCGTCTGTAGCACCATATTTCAAAAGCTTCCATCATCTTTTTATCTGCTCCTTTTCGTCCACGTTTCACTCCCATACAATGCTAAACTCCAGACAAATGCTTTCAGAACGGACTTCCTAACATTTAAATCAATATTGGATATTAATAAGTTTCGCTTCTTTAGAAACGTTTTTCTTCCCAAAGTCATTCTGCATTTTATATCTTATTTTCTTCAGCAATCAGAAGTTATCTTGCTACCCAAATAACAAAATTCATCTATGACTTTTATTGTCTCATTACCTAATCTAATTCCTTCTGCATCGCCTGATTTTCTGACTTTGCACTTCCATACCTTTGTTTTACTCTTGTTAATATTCATCTTATATCTTCCTTTCTAGATACTGTCAATTGCATTCAATTGCTCTTTCAGATCTTTCGCAGTCTCTGACAGAATTACTATGTCATCGGCAAACCGCAAACTTTTTATTTCTTCTCCTTGAATTTTAGTTCCCTCTCCAAATTTCTCCTTCCATTCCTTCACTGCTTGCTCAATGTACAGATTGAAAAACATCGGGGAAAGGTTACAACCCCGTCTTACTCCCTTCCCAACCTCTGCTCCCTTTCTTGCCCTTCGACACTAATGACCGCTGTCTGGTTTTTGTATATGTTGAATATAACTCTTTGCTTCCTATATTGTACCCTTGCTACCTTCAGAATTTGGAAGAGTGTATTCCAGTCAACATTGTCAAAAGCTTTCTCCAAATCGACAAACGCTAAAAACGTAGGTTTGCCCTTCCTTAGGCTATCTTCTAAGATAACTCGTAATGTGTGTATTGCCTCCCGTGTTCCTACATTTCTCCTAAATCCGAAGTGATCTTCCCCGAGGTCGGATTCCACAAGTTTTCCATTCGTCTGCAAAATAATACTTGTTAGTATTTTGCACCCATGACTTATTAAACTGATAGTTCTGCAATTTTCACACTTGTCCGCACTTGGTTTCTTTGGAATTGGAATTACGATATTCTTCTTGAAGTCGGAGGGTATTTTCCCTGTCTCATACATCTTGCATACCAGGTGATACATTTTTTTCACGACTGGCTCTTCTAACGATATCAGCAGTTCAGACGGAATATCGTCCTCCAGGGGCCTTGTTTCGACTCAAGTCCTTCAGCGCTCTGTCAAATTCTTCTCGAAGTATCATATCTCCTATGTCATCTTCCTCCACTTCGTCTTCCATTTCTAGAATACTGTCTTCAAGTTTATTTCCTTTGTATAGACCTTCTATATATTTCTTCAACAGTTCAGCTTTCCCCTCTTGCTTAGTACTGGTTTTCCGTCTGACTTCTTGATATTCATACAGCTGCTTTTCTTGTCTCCAAATATCTCTTTTATTTCACCATATCCCATACATTTCCGATTGCCGGCAACTCCATTGATCTGGTGGGGCAAGGCGAAGGCTGACGCCATGTGTCACCAAGAAGAAGCAGGAGCAAACGAGGACGTGGGCGATAGGGACTCCTGTTGAACAGTGTGCGACTTGTGGGATTTTGGGACGGACTGGAGTTGTCGGCGGCTAGCCAAGTGGTTAATACGACCTCTGGACCCAAGTGAAAGATCGTAATTCGATTCCCGGGCCGACACAAATTTCGGCTTTGACTTATTTCAGTGCTCCAGTTAGAGCAGATTGGTTGCTTTCCTTCCTGCAGCAGCAGTATGAATTGTCGGCGGCCGCTGGGTCAGCGCTCGCACACCCATCAGCAGATCTGCAGCAGCAGCCGTGGTCGCCGGCCAACTCCAGGTTTAACTGCGGACGTGGGCGAGGTGAGCCTCATTGTGCTCCCCTCATCTGTCTCGCCGCCCATTGTACTGCCGCGCAGCTATGCCTCACAGATATCCGACGGCCCCCTCCACCCTCCTCCCATCTCTCTCTCTCTCTCTCTCTCTCTCTCTCTCTCTCTCTCTTTCGAAAGGGAGTTCCAAGAGTCACAATTGAAAGAGCGCGAGAAATCAGACCTCTTTATTACTGACTGAAACCGTCGTGGTAACTGTTTGATAAACAAGCATACTAGGAATACACTGTTCATTGGACAAATAGGCACCATCTTTCCTGTCTGCCCCGATCCAGATATTTTCGAAGGGTCATGTTTCATTTGTCATATCCTAACAGCTTACAAACTGTGGGTTTTATAAGTATAGATTTATACTTAGTATCAATGTCCCCTACATTTCCACATTTTTTGGCCCACGTTAGGTTACGGTAGTAACACTAAAAATGGGCCTTTGCGATCGTCGTTTGACAGCTCGAAATTTAAATGAAAAATAACGGCTTAACTATTCGTCTGACACGAAAATTGAATAACCGAATTTGTAGAGGAGAAAATTCTTTACAACTTTGCTCTTTTACGTTTTTTCATATCTCGTAGCGTTTCAAAGATATTTGCAAAAATAACGGCTATTTTGGGATGTATGTCTGTCTGTCCGTAACTTGTTCCCTGTTTTTAAGATGAACCGTTCAACCGATCAGCACCAAATTTTACAGACATGATTGTACGCCGCCAGAGACCAGAACCTCCCTTTTTCAAATTTTTCGGACAAAAAATACGGTAGTAAAACCAAAAAAAGCCGTTTGTAATATAATTGTAATTGCAAAACGAACCGTTCATCTGACACGAAAATTGAATAGCCTAATTGGTAGAGGAGAAAATTCTCTACAACTTAGCTCCCTTATGTGTGGTTTTTTTTTTTTTTTTTTTTTTTTTTTTTTTTTTTTTTTTTTTTTTTTTTCCTCCTTCATATCTCGTATCGTTTGAGACATATTTGCAAAAATAACGGAGATTTGACACCCTCCATTGAATTAACGAAAACTAGCCGTTCGGAAATGTCACGTGACATTCCTCGCGTATTTGATGATTTTCTTATTGTAACTTACACGTTGTCATTTCAAAGCAACGGCACACTGAGGAATTAACAAAAACACATCGTTCTTCGTACGATAAATGATAATCTAATGTCTACAAATTCCATATTAACATCAGTTAACAACGGCTATCAATACTATGAGATTAAAGGCCCCTGTTTCGATTCATAGCCGTTGCATAGTGGGCAAGGTGCTGGACTGTGATGCTAAAGGTCGGTGGTTTGAAACCCGGCACTATCTAATTTTTTTTTTTTCTAAAACGCTTTCAGACACTCTTATTAATTAATTATTATTTTGGTCCAAAATGTTTGCAAAGACTTATAAAACTACAAATCTAAAGTAGGTCGTAAAACACGTCAGTGCGATTTTTTCACTTGCTGTGTGCTACTTGCAGCCTTCAGTATCCGCGCCACAAGAAGAGTGTCAATAATTGACGAGTTAGACCCCCAGTTTCATAAGTAGGCCCCCAGAGGGCTCACGTTTCTTTCGTGAGTTCGTGCATGGCGAGCATGGGGTCCCGAGCTAATGCAGTCTTCATTCCTTCTTCCCGGACCGCATTTCCTTTCCTCCTCAGCAGATTACCGCGCGTACTGGAGCGCCACGTTGCGGTGCACGCGGCCGTCTGCCATCGGAGGTTCGAATCCCCCCTCGGGCATGGATGTTTGTGTCGTCTTTAGTATAAGGTAGTTCATGAGTAATTTGTAAGTTTAGAGACTGATGACCCCGTAGTTAAGTCCCTTAAGCTTTACAAACATTTTTCTTTCCTCCTCCCCTGCGTATCCGCATTCCTTCCCCTCCCAACCGACGGACTGATAGCCTTAGCAGTTTAGTTCCCCTATCCCAATCAAACAACCCAGCTTACAAGTAGGCCTAATACTACCCAACCTGCACTCGCCGATTTTGATACACTTAGAATATCTTCAAACCTAGGTCAAAATTACGTGCTCATACGCCCGGCGAAGTGGCGGAAATCCTCACGAAGAAAAGGCTGTTATCTTTCTGAGCACATATCGTCCACGCAGTTGGAAATATAACAGAATATTGAAATTGAACAAGTTTGTCTGTGTGGCCATCTTCCGCAAAAGTAAAGAAATATTTGTTTCGGAAATGAAACAGCCGTTTTCTTAATGTACTTCTTTTATTTTCTCCATAATCGTTTCACCCATTATTTTAAGCCATCGTCAATTCGATATCTGAAAATTACATTTTTCCTTACTGATTTAGCGTCAACATATTACAGACAGTTCATTTTGTTTTAATCGAAATAATATAGGTTATTCAAGTTTTACTGTCTCGCGATTTTAATGGTGTTGATCCTGCCTGATCACTGGCTCAATTCACACAGCTTCTTCACAATGTCATATCTTATTCTTCATTTTATCACTCACTATAATAAACATTGAAATACTGAGTGCGGAAATGAAGAAGAAAATATACAAACTGTGGCGGTGTTCCGTGAATACAGCCAGTGACCAGGTTGGGAGAAGACAACGAAAATCGCGAGACTAGAAAACGTGAGTAGCCTGTATTATTTCGAGTAAAATAAAGTGAACTGTTTGTAATCTGTTGAGGCTACATCAGTAAGCAAACATGTAATTTCCAGATAAAGAATCCACTGATAGTGCCCTAAAATAAAGAGCGAAACATTTATAAAGGAAATAAAATAACTGCAGCAACAAAGCGGCAGTTTCATTTCCGAAAACAAATGTTGAAATCTAATTTCTATAGTTGCTACTGTAATTTACAACCACGCAGTCACATCTTTAAACATTCTGATATATTTCTAAATCCTCACCTCATAATAATTTAGACTTTTAAAATTTTATGTGTAGTAAATTTAGTAGTATATTTAACAAAAATTCAACCATATAATATGGTGAAGTTACATACCGAAGTTTGCAACAGTCAGATAAATGTTGTAATTACACCAGTATACACCTATACGCGGTCTCCGTCTCCCGTATGACGCTTGTCATACATGGTGATTGTGTTGTTTGCAATTTCACAAGGCAACGATAAAAAACTGGCTCCTGAAGGATATAATAGAAACAATGAGGTCTCGTTCTCTATAGAGTCCAGGAATAAGGAGAAGTGACGCATGCACAAATAATTATATCATAATATTTAAATGTGTGATGGCACTGCTGTAAAGAGCAGTAGGAGCCATGGAAAATCATGTTTCAATATAAATCTCCTACTGTCTCGACGATTTTTACACAAAATTGCGTACATTTAATGTCTGAAGAACCAGAAATTTTGCGCGCGCATTCAAGAAACTTCAAATAATTAATACGTTGTGTTCAGCTGAGAGGAAACATAATAGTGGTACCGATCAGAGGTTATCTCACGGAAAATATAAGAGGTTTGGCACTCATTGTCAACTTTCGTATCTAATATATAAAAATTAATGTTTGTTTGTCTTTTTGTTCGTTTTTTATGCACGGCCATACCGTACATCCGATATTGATAAAACTTTGTCATCTCTTTGCCTGCACTTGCGCGAAGGTTTAGGCATACTAAAATTAACTTCGTATGCTGCATGACGTAGGATGCTTTACAATTAGTTAATTCATTTCTTATCCCTTCACGCTTAAATGACTGGACGGATATGAATGAAATTTGGAACAATGGTAGCTTATACCATGATTAAAACGTGGGCCACCGACGGAGGGTACCTTACAATGTGTTAATATGTTTGTTTCTCTTCGCGCTGAAACGGCTGGACGGAATTGAGTGAAATGTGGAATGAAGTTAGCTTAGACCCGTATTAATGCGTGGGCTACCTTTCGACAGCTTCCGCAGGTGTATGATAGAGGGTACGTTACAACAAACATCCAAATTTGTTGTCTGGTCAACATGATAGTCAACACATAAAAGTATGTTTTCATGAAGGAGATTTTTAAAACTGCAAGCCAGTGAATTTAGCATGGCGGAAAGTACCTTGTGACTTTGACACCGTTTGACCAGTCACCGTGATACTTGGCTCATATATGTACGTTTTCATACATATAGGAGGGAGAGGAGTAGTTGGAGGAAGAGACGGACAGAAAGGAGAGGGGGGGACGAACAGAGAGAGAGAGAGAGAGAGAGAGAGAGGAGAGGAGAAGACGGACAGAGAGAGGGGAGAGAGGATAATGAGAGAGGGGAGATGGTGACAGACAGGTGAAAGGAGATGAATAGAAGGAAGGGAGGGAGGAAATGGGCGGAGGAAGGGTCAGGATGAGACGGAGGGAGGAGTAGGTCAGCAGAGAGAAGCGAAAGGAGGAGATGGGCTAATGGAAAATTGGAAACCTCATACACAGTATATATTTGTTTGTTTGTTCGTATTTTGTGCACTGCCATAACGTTCATCTGATTGCGATAAAACTTCGTAATTAAACAAGCTAGCACTCTTATATTTCAAACGTTATTTGCATAATTACTTCTTCTCCGGCAGCAACGCACCGTGTACCACCCAGTATTTAATAAAATACATCTCCCGGCTAATAGTTTATAGACGCATTTCACCCTCGATATTGGTGTTTCAGAACGTTCCAACTTAAATGGAGGTAATTATTTACTTACAACCTATGTTAAATAAATTGTTGGTCATCTAAAATGCAACAACAAGAAGGACCGAAGATAGTAGTGTTAAATTTATTTGGGAGATAATATGTTGTAAAAAGATCGTAGGATTGAAAATACAAACTCATGTGAAGTAATGAAATGATTGACGAGTGTCCCTCCGTTGCTGGCTATAATTGCTGTTGCAACGCCTCGGCGTTGAATAAAATAGGCTCTGAATGTCTTGTTGGGTGTATCAGCCCATTCTGCTTCTGCATATTGCCAATACTGAGCCACTCGCTCCGCAATAATCGACCAGACGTTTACAGAAGGCGAGATATCGGGAAAACTGTGAGGCCGATGCAGTGTAAACCCAGGAGCGACGAAAGAGTCTTATGCTTTGCGGGTTACGAATACTCGATTCCGACCATCATGTTGATGGTAAAAACAATGTCGTTCAAATGCTTACCGTTGTTCCCGTGTCGAACCAACGACGTAATCAATTACCAGTGTCGTGGCCACATGGTTGTAGAAATTTGAGTGGGGACCAATCGAAACGATTTGCCTAGTCCTTAGGACCGTGTTTCCTTGTTAGACCGCCACAATGATCGTCATTGTGGCGAACGGCTGTTGGAAACGTGCTACTGATAAGAGTCGGACGCATACAGAGGGAGAGGGGAAGAGAAAGGACAGAAAGAAAGAGAGAGGAGAGAGACTGGTATCCACTTGAGCTTTAATCTGTAGTGCTATCTGAAGGCACCACGAGACATGCGGGCAACGCGGACATACCGATGGCTATGGCATTTTAAAGCAAGAGAGCTGTCTCCGTCACACGGTCAGAAAAGTGCTGAGGAGCGTGATGCCGAATTCATATCGATGTCTTGCCTGACCTGAACTGAAACCGTTGAAACACATCCTCGACGTAATCGGACACCAGCTCCGTGCCCCGAAACCGTCAGTCCGTAAGTTTCTGGAACTGCGTGACCTGTGCATAGACATTTGATGTCACATTTCTCCGGAGACATGCCAAGAGCTTGTCGAATCAGTACTACGAAGAATATTTCTGTATCGGGTACGTAAGGTGTGATGTTACGGCTCATGGAAACATTAGAGTATCAAGGAGCGTAGAGAAGAATGCAGAGAACGGATACAGAGCACGTTTTGAAAATTATGGCTTGTACAGAGATTTAAACAGATTGAGTGCCAAATAGAAGGAACAAAGTTAGAACAGGTAGTCAGTTTCAAGTACCTGGGACGTATTTTCTCACAGGATGGCAACACAGTGAAAGAACTGGAATCGAGGTGCAGCAAAGCTAATGCAGTGAGTACTCAGCTAAGGTCTACTCTCTTCTGCAAGAAGGAAGTAAGTACCAAGACTAAGTTAGCGGTGCACCGCTCTATCTTTCGACCAACTTTGTTGTATGGGAGTGAAAGTTGGGTGGATACAGGTTACCTTATTCATAAGGTAGAGGTTACAGATATGAAAGTAGCAAGAATGATTGCAGGCACTAATAGATGGGAACAATGGCAGCTGCGGAGCGAGTCCTACCTGGGGTATGGGTGTGTGTGTTTGTCCTTAGGTTAGTTTAGCTAGGTTTAAGTAGTTTGTAAGCTACGGACTGATGACCACGCAGTTTGGTCCGCTAGATTTACAAACATTTGAACATTTGAACAATGGCAGGAAGGTGTCCATAATGACGAAATCAAGGAAAAACTGGGAATGAACACCATAGATGAAGCAGTTAGAGCGAACAGACTGAGATGGTGGGGTCATGTTACACGGATGGGAGAAGCAAGGTTACCTAAGATACTCATGAGCTTGTCAGTGGAGGGTAAGAGGAGTCGAGGTAGACCAAGAAGAAAGTACTTAGATTCGGTGCAGAATGAATTTGTAGTAAAAGGCATAACATCAGACAAGGCATCAATGTTAGCATTGAATAGGGGATCATGGAGGAATTTTATTAGAGGTACTATGCTCCAGACTGAACGCTGAGCCGGCCGCGGTGGTCGAGGGGACTGAGGCGCTTCAGTCACGGTCTGCACGGCCACTACGGTCGGGGGTTCGAATCCCCCATCGGGCATAGATATTTGTGCCGTCCTTAGACTTAGTTAGTTCATAAGTAGTTTGTAAGTTTAGGGACTGAAAACCCCGTAGTTAAGTCCCATAGACTATACAAACATTTGAACTGAACGCTGAAAGGCATAATCAGTCTCTAATGATGATGATGATGTACAGTGATTTGTGTTCCCAGCAGAAGGTGGTTTGGCACGCGACGTGCAGCGCCCGCCGATGAGCACTTGTAGTGGCGAGGCGTTACGTAGGACGGCCGGCAATGCTATCTTTACCCGGCAGCGCTAACTGCGCTCTTGGCTGCCTCCTCGGCGCCGACGGTTTGACAGACCGCCGAGGTCGCCCTCTGCCTTCCGCTGCCGCGGCGTCTCCTCCGATCGTTGTCAAACAGCGCGTGAAATGGGATGCCGATTGCCCGAGCAGAGCATATTCGCGTGCGTTACGGAGAACGTCGACCGCCGGCTGGCGGGTAGGGGAGTGGGGAGAGGTTATAATAAAAAGTGGAGTGGGCGGGGGTATTGTGTCCGGAGTAACGGGTGTCTGCCGGACGGCCTGGAACGCCGCTGACTCAGCGCGCCTCTCACGGAGCGCCAGACGCCGCCGGGAAACGTTCCACAGGTCAAGCGGCCCTGATTGCCTGCGCTGCGCCGCTCCAGTACTACGTGCCGCGGTGCACTGGCCGAGCGTTCCAAGGCGCCTTTCTGCGGAGCACGCGCTCGCTCGCCGTCGGAGGTTCGAGTTCTCACTCCAGCATGGTGGGTGTGTTGTTCTTAGCGTAAATTACTTGAAATTAGTTTAAGTACTTTGTAAGCCTAGGGACTTATGACTAACTTAGTTAAGCCCCTTAGATTTACAAACATTTGAACAAACATCAGGTTTACATCGATACTAGATGCGACTGTATTAATAATACGAGGTGCATTCAAAAAGTAAGGCGAATAAATATTTATTTCTTCATCAATATTCATGAAGCTTTTGACAATGTCGACTGGAATACTCTCTTCCAAATTATGAAGGTATCAGGAGTAAAATAAAGGGAGCGAAGTGTTATATTCAACCTATACAAAAACCAGACGGCGGTTATTAGACTCGAAGGGCAAGAAAGAGACGCAGAGGTTCGGAAGGGAGTAAGACAGGGTTGTAGCTTTTGTATCCCATCCTCGTCGCCAATTTTGTGTCCCAGCCTCGTCGCCGCTTTTGTGTCTCGTTTCCGTCGTAGGTGTCGGTGGCCGAGTAGAAAAGTACCGACACAGGAATAAAGAAATGTTCAAATGTTTGTTAAGCTTAAGGGACTTAACTACGGGGTCATCAGTCCCTAAACTTACAAACTACTTATGAACTACCTACAACTAAGGACGGCACAAATATCCATGCCCGAGGGGGGATTCGCACCCCCTACCGTAATGGCCGTGCAGACCGTGACTGAAGCGCCTCAGGAATAAAGGATGCATGCTTGTGCAGATAGTAGGTGACCAGCCAGTGGGACAGCAGAAACTAGAAACACTAGAGTAAATTAGAATGAGATATATATTTCACAGAGACTTAGTAATACTTAACTTTTACACAGCTCAGTACTGCAGGATGCTGATACATAGTTGAGGTAGAGGCCTGCCTAGTGACTATCCGATAGCCAAGTTTTCACTGGTGCCTATCTGATTCCGAAGTGTTAGCTGGTTCCTATCTCCGTCCCAAATGAACGATGTCGTTCAGTGGTGGTCACGAGAGGAGTTGTAGCAAGGGCGCTCGTTTCTGTCGTCGTAAGAACGCCGCGCCGTGCGTATGGCGGCGCGTGGCGAAAGTAGGTGGCGCGCACTTTAGACTTGTGCGACACCACAGTAGTCTTTCCCCAATGTTGTTCAATCTGTATATTGAGCAGGCAGTGAAGGAATGGAAGGAGAAATTGGAGAGGGCATTAAAGTGCAGGAGAAGAAATAAAAACATTGCGGTTTGCTGATGACATAGTAATTGTGTCAGGGACCGCAAAAGATCTGGAAGAGCAATTGAATGGGATGGGCAGTGTCTTGAAAGGAAGATATAAGATGAACATTAACAAGAGTAAAATGAAGGTAATTGAATGCAATGTCAGAAAATCAGGAGATGCTGAAGGAATTAGATTAGGTAATGAGACAACAAAAGCAGTAAATGAATTTTGTTATTTGGGTAGCAAGATAACTTCTGATTGCCGAAGTAAAGAAGATATAAAATACAGAATGGCTATGGGAAGAAAAGCGTTTCTAAAGAAGCGAAACTTGTTAACATCCAATATCAATTTAAATGTTAGTAAATCCTTTCTGAAAGCATTTGTCTGGAGCGTAGCATTGTATGGGAGTGAAACGTGGACGATAAGGAGTTCAGATAAAAAGATTATAGCTTTCGAAATGTGGTGCTACAGACGAATGATGAAAATTAGATGGGTAGATCACGTAACTAATGAGGTGCTTAACCGAATCGGGGAGAAAAGGAGGTTCTGGCGGGCTGCCGCGCACGAGATCCGGGTTCGATTCACGGTCTGGTTGGAGATTTTCTCCGCACTGGGTGTTGTGTCCTCATCATCGATGTCACACAAGTCGCCGAAGTGGTGTCAGCTAAAAAGACTTGTACCAGGCAGGTTGAACACCACCCCAGTCGGCCCCTAACGTGCATAAATGTCACACCACCAACGCCACCTCAACTTCACAAAGCGAGACAATTTTCTTTTTACGGGAATTGATAGCTTCATTTGGAACCGTAATTTGGCTATAAATAAAAAATCACTGAATAAAAGGAAACGACTTTCTGTTTTGTCCTTGTATATAACTACAGCGAAATTAGGTCCTTGTCAAGAATAGAACTGCAGGCTTTCGCATTCGAGTGAAATACAGTGGCTAAAGAGCTGTATAGAAAGTTTAAAACATATTGTGGGCCTTTCACTCCAGCTCTGACGGTGAAACTGGCGCATTCTTTATTTTATCTACCGATGTTCGCCTCTCGTTGGAGGTAGTTTCACTGGAAATTAAACCTGTCACTGTCAAGCAAATAATTATGCTCACATTTCGCGAGAACTTGGGACTTACTGACACATTGAAATGAAAAGAGCGTTTTAGGCAGTGGTGGGACACTTAATCGTGAGAGTGGAGTGCACGTCGGCTGCCTACGTGTGGAGCGGTGGCGCGTTTACTGTAATGAGTTCCCGCTCGGCAGCAAAGAGCAGGCAGCTTCCCGGCGCTCTTTTCACGTCGGCGGCGTGGCAACAGCGACCGGTGCCCACCGGAAATTGAGCACACGCAGGGTGGCAAACATCGAAAACCATGTGCAGTTCCAGTTCCAAGAGAGCAGGAAGCATGAAAAATAGCACTTGCTGTGTGCGGTGCATCAAGTTACAACACCTCCGATTCTTTTTCCCCCCTCGGGAACTAATCGCACGCAAAGTATAAAACTCCTGCCACATCTCGACGTAATCTCCCTGCTGATGTAAAAAGTTTTTCACAACTGTCACCCCGTTTACATGGGCTCCCAAAACCGGAGTTCGTAAACCGATTTTCTAATTCCGCTTTTGGATGGTCATGTAAACACTCCAAAATCGATTCTGGAAATCCGCTTCCCTAAAGCGGTTTTCCAGTTCCACAATCGATTTTCGTGCCCATGTAAACGCAACCGTTTTTGAAGCGTTCTTGGCTTATCAGATTGTGTTCTGTTGTTAAGAATTTTCGGCACATATGGAAGGAGTGATATTTTCTAATGTTAAATAAAAGTATAAATATTAGAGTGAACATAAATATGTGTATTTAAATAAAGAAAAATAGCGATTGTGCTGACTAAATCAGGAACTGAATCAGCTGTTTTTCAGCCGCCATGTTAAGTGGATTAGGAATTCCGATTCAGGCTATGCCATGTAAACACGACGGCGAAAAACGGTTTCCGAAAATCTGTTTTCGTCTTCCGGAAGATGTGTTGCATGTAAACGTAGTGAGTGACGCCACGATTCCATTGTCGCTGCGAACACGTCTTTAGGAATCTGCTTTGACCATTGGAGAATCGCTGATGGAGTTGCAGCGTGGCTAGTGAACGTGCGAATACGAAGAGCGTCTTTCGTTGTAGGTGCCAGGTCGGGTGATTAGGGAGCACGGAAACTGCAGCGCCACGCACCTGGAGGGCACTTTTCGCATTTTCTTGCCCGCGTGCAGTATTGTGTGCACAGATCAGACGGAAATGCCAACTTTGGAGTCGATGTGTTCCATAGTCCATCGGGTATCCTTCAAAACAGTTCACTAGCTCCATAATGCTGTCAGACCGGCTGGTACGACGCTGAGATTGTCTTGGTGTGTTCCCACACGACGCCCTGCCATCTCTGAAATGTCGCACCTACGAATGCACATTGGATACGTCCTTGTCACCTTGACTTGAAGCCTCACTCAACTAGCGATTAATTTGAATGAATGATTAAATACCGTTCTTGTATTGAGAACGTCACCATTTTAAGTATCAACAACAGTCCTAACTTTCCACTGCCGCTAGTCATGTCGCGAATTGTCTACATCTACATCTACAGTATACTCCGCAATCCACCGTAAGGTGCGTTCCGGAGGATATACTGTACCACTACGAGGCATTTCCTATCCTATTCCATTATCAAATAGAACGAGGAAAAAAGAATGTCTATATACCTCCGTATGAGCCCAAATTTCTCTTTATCTTGTCTTTGTGATCACTACGCGAAATGTAAGTAGGCGGCGGCAAGATCGTTCTGCAGCCAGCCTTAAATTTCGGCCCTCTAAATTTCCTCAACAGAATTTCTCGAAAAGAACGTCGTCTTTCCTCCAGCGATTCCCAATAGAGTTCCCGGGGCATTTCTGTGACACTCGCGCATTGGTTGAATCTACCTGTAACAAACATAGCTGCTCCCCTCTGAATTGCTTCCATGTCATCCCTTAAACTAATCTGCTGCGGGTCCCAAACACTTGAGCAATACTCAAGGTGTGGTCGTAGAAGCGTTTTATACGCGGTCTCCTTTACAGGTGAAGTACATCTTCCCAAAATTCTCCCAATAAACCGAAGTCGGCAGTCCGCCTTACTCACAACTGTTCGTACGTGTTTATTCCAGTTCATATCGCGCTGCAATGTTAGTCTAGATATTCGAACGGCGCGACTGTATTAAGAAGCTCACTACTAATGCAGTATTCGAACATTGTGAGATTGTTTTTCCTACTCGTTTTTCTACATTTAGAGCTACCTGCCATTCTTCACACCAACTAGAAATTTTCTCTAAGTCATCCTGTTTGCTATTACAGTCAATTAATGACGACACCCTCCCATACACCACAGCATCATCAGCATACAACCGCAAATTACAAGTTACTCTATCCATCAGATCATTTATATAGATAGAAAATAATAGCGGTCCTGTCACACTCTCCTGAGGCACGCCTATCAGTAGGTGGTTATCAGGAAAACTAACTTAAGGTGACCATACACACCCATGCCCGAGAGAGGACTCGAACCTCTGTCGGGAAATGACTTTTGTTTCGGATTTTATATTAGCGCAAAATCTGTTAAATGGAAAAGTTTTGTGATTACTTTTGGGGGTGCTGATACATAAGAAAATGCAATGTTTGCCACATCTATGTGTGCAAAACTAAACTGCAATACATAGCGAAACACAAATGCTTGTGAAAGTTTTCATAGCAAATATGATAGTTCTACTCTCGCAGTCGAAACATTTATAAATTTCGTGAGGTGCTAAACTCAGAACGACTATGAAGTCGGAATAAATTCGTCAAAAACGAAGAAAAAGGAAACGAACAAACAAAAGAGTTTCAAGTTACAATGATTAATAATGGTTATTTAGATTACGTAGAGATATTAGGATTTAAGCGAAGAAATTTTGTAAATGCAGTTAAAAACAGAAAACCATGTAAATTCTTCAAATGTTCAAATGTTTGTAAACCTATCGGACTCAACTACTGGGTTATTAGTCCCTAGCTTACAAACTACTTAAAATAAGTTAAACTAATCTAAGGACAACACACACACCCATGCCCAAGGGAGAATTCGAACCTAAGACGCGGGAGGCCGCGCGATTCGTAACGTGGCGCTCGAGACCGCAATGATTTTATTCCCTCTCCCTGGACTTTAATTTCCTCTTCAAACGTCTCCTTGCATTCCTTCACAGCTTTCTCAATGTACAGATTGAACAACACCAGGGAAAGACTACAATCCTCTCTTACTCCCTTCCAAACGACTGCGACCCTTTCATGACCTTCGACTGTAATAATTGCTGTCTTGTATTTGAGTTTAATACAACTCTTCGCTCCCTTTATTTTACCCCTGTTACCTTCAGATTTTGAAAGAGCATATTGCAGTCATCAGTCCCTAAGCTTACAAACTACTTATGAACTAGCTAAGACTAAGGACGACACAAATATCCATGCCCGAGGAGGGACTTGAACCCTCGACCGTAGTGGCCGTGCAGACCGTGACTGGAGCGCCTCAGTGCTCCGCCACCGCGGCCGGCCAACATTGCCAAAAGCTTTCTCCAGATCCACAAATGATAAACACGTAGGTTTTCCTTTCCTTAATCTATTTTCTGAGGTACGTCGTAATGTTAGTATTGCCTATCGTGTTCCTACAGTTTTCCTAAATCCGAACTGATCACCAGTTTTTCGATTCGTCAGTAAACAATTCATGTTAGTATTTAGCTTGCCTACAGTGCAGTATTCGTGAAGTTTAGATTTGATACATGGTGTAAACGGAAGGAGTGGGTCCCGACCTTTTCCCGACCGTTGTGGACTCGGGAGGAATGGGGCCACAGACAAATATAAATATATACAGACGGGAAATCTCCGTAAGGGCCCGGTCCTACGCTCAGGGGTGCGGGGAGGGAGGGTTTCCAGCAGTTCCGTAAGATGTCCCATGATGGCGCTGAGCTCTTTAAACTGGCCAGAGCAGGCGGCAGGTAGCGGCTGTCCCCACCACCACCTCCCCTCAAACGCCAGCAAGCCGGACACAGCCGTGGCCTCGTGGCAGGCGGCACGAGCTCTCCCCTCAGCCTCCCCTCCACGCTACCCTCTGACGTGCGAGAGGCACCCTAAGCCAGGGAACGTCCTGACACCTGCTAGCATCTTACGGAACTACGAGGGGAGTGTAGGACAGTGGTTTAGGAGGGGCTGCTCCTCTGTATATGTTACTCTGTGATGGGGCCCATTTCGGTGACCGCGGGAGGCACGAGTGCATCGCGCGGTGGGTGAGCGCCTGTTGGCTGGGCGCCTGCAGCCTGGAGGCCGGTTCCAGCGGTGTCGCTTTGTCCGGCAGCCGCTGGCGGCTAATTACGATGGGTCACGCCGGAGGAGCGTCTGCAGGCGCTGAGCCGCCGGCCTTGGCCGCCCACGCAGCCGAAGCACCGGTAGGGACCGCCCACCGCGGACTCCACGCTTCCAGTAGCTTCTTCTGCCTGCTGTCGAGTCCACATCTCAAAATAGACATAGCAAACACCACACGTGTATGCCAGTAACACATTCCTTCTGCACGTAAGTTGACATGATTCGAAACAATAAAATTATACTTGTCATAAATTGTAAACAAACCTACCACTAGCCCAATCTACATCTACATGCATCCTCCACAATCCACCAAAAGGTGCGCGTGGTGAGGGTACTCAGTAACAGTACTAGTTGCTTGCTTTCCTGTTCCACTCCCATATAGAACGCGGAAAAAACGAATACTTGTACGCATCCGTGCGAACCCCAATCTCTCTAATATTATCCTTGTGGTGTTACGCGAAATTTAGGTTAGCGGCAATAGAATCGTTCTGCAGCCCACCTCAAATTACGACCCTCTAAATTTTTTCAACAGTGCTTCTCGAAAAGAACGTCGCCCACACTCCAGTGACTCTCAGTTGGGTTCCCGAAGCATTTCGGTTACAGTCGCGCAATGATCAAATCTACCAGTTACAAATCTCGCCGCCCGTCTTTTACTGCCTCTATGTCCTCCTTTAAACCGATCTGGTGGAGATCCCAAACACTTGAGCAATATTCAAGACGTGGTCGTACAAGCGTTTTATTTACGATTTTTTTCACGGACGAATTGCACCTTCACAAAATTCTCCCAATAAAGTGAAGTCGACCATTTGCCTTCCCCATGACTGTCTGCATATGCTCGTTCCCTTTTATATTGGTGTGCTGCTTGACGCCAAGTTATTTGACGCGACTGTCAAGCAGCACACTACTAATGCTGTAATCGAACATTACGGGATTTTTTCTCCTACTCATCTGCATTACCTTACATTTTTCTAAATTTAGCGCTAGCTATCACTCCTCTCGCTTCCTGCATCCCACTACAGTCGTTCATTGACGACACCCTCGTGTTCACCACAGCATTATCAGCATATAGCAGCAGCCTGCAACTCATTCCGTCCGTCAGATCATTTATATAGCTAGAAAATAATGGCGGTCGTCCTGAAGTTACCCTAGTCTCTGATGAACTCTAACCATAGAAGACAATGTATGGGTCCTATTACTGAAGTACTCTTGAAGCCACGCACATCTTTGGGTACCTATTCCACAAGCTCGTACCTTCGTTACCAGTCTAGTGCGGTACCGTGTCAAACGCCTTTCGAAAATCGAGAAATATGCAGTCTGTCTGTTGCCCTTCATCCATTCACGCAAGATTCCATGAAAGGCAGGCTGGGTTTCGCACGATCGATGCTTCCTAAAGCTTTGCTGATCCATGGAGAGAAGCTTTTCCGTCTCAAGGAAATTTATTATATTAGATCTGAAAATGTTCAAATGTGTGTCAATCTATCGGACCAAACTGCGTGGTCATCATTCCGTACCTTACAAACTACTTAAACCTAAGGACAACACACACCTACACCCAAGTCCCAGGGAGGACCCGAACCTCCGACGACGAGCAACCGCGCGCTCCGCAGCGAGGCGCCTTGCATCGATTAGATCTGACGATATGTTCAAGAATTCTACAGAAAACTGATGTTAACGATATAGATCTGTAATTTCGTGGGTCCGTTCTCTTGCCTTTCTCATACACGGGAGTTACCTGTGCCTTTTTCCAGGCTCTTGGTACTTTTGCACTGGATCAAAGATTCGCGATAAATGCAACTACATAAGGGGCCAATGTCGTCGAGTACTCTTTGTAAAACCGGACTGGTACCCCATCTGGGCCTGGTGACTTGATTGTTTTCAACTCTCTCAGCTGCTTCTCGACACCAGCTGTGCCTATTACTATGTCCTCTATTTGAGAGTTAGTGTGACTATCAAATGACGGTATTTTTCCATGGTTCTCCTGGTTAATGGTTTCTTAAATGTTGAATTTAAAACTTCGGACTTCATTTTGCTGTCTTCTATCACCACCCCAGAATTATCAACGAGTGGCAGAGTAGAGACCTTTGATCCGCTTACCGATTTTACATAGGACCAGAATATTCACTGAATGTAGCTGAGACAGTGGCATTCGAACTTTCCTTCAATACGCAGTATACGAACAGTGCCTCATTGTATTTTGTGTTGCCTGACTTAAGATGTTTACACCTCCAAACATGCTACACAAATAACGGTGTAAGTAATATATCAATAAATCGTCATTGGTAACAGTTACTATTAAACGAATTTATAAACACTAATTGAAGCTGTCCATCGCTTTTTCGTGAGAATACTTCAGTTACTGCAATCATCCAATTTATGAGCGGAAATGAAGTACACAGAAGAGAATTTAGAGAATTTTCCAACCTGACGGAGCCCCAATTCTCCGCTAAGCATGTTACCCGCTGAGACAGTAAGCTGCTCCCAGCAGACTTACGTAAACTATATTCGATCGATTTGTCTCGACCGTCCATAGAGGCGGAAGTTACGTAGAAAATGCGCCCTTGTCTGGAGAGCTGGGAAAATGGGCATTCAGCCAGCTTGTTTGAGTCCACAGACTCACAGCTTCATACCAACATGTTAACTGGAATACGCGTTTTTGCTCTTTCGCGGAAGTTGTGTGTAATCTTAATGTATATGTGAATATTGAGATGTTTGTGCCTATATTTCACTCTGCAGCCAAAACTACATATCGCAAATAGTGTTTGCATTTGGTTGTAGGTAGCACTCTACCGATGTGTACTATGGTGGTAGAGGGTTGATAACAGTAAGGGGGTGGAAGATATGGGAGTTGAAAGTTACCGATTTATATAAAATTCTATGTGTGGGAGTCAATATTTTGCTCTTCAGCAGAAACTACTCTCATTGTTGTAGTACAGTCTCCCGTTGTACACCATAGTCATTCCGTGTCGATAGCTGTAAGAGGATGAAAGATAGAGTGGTTGAAAGTCGTGGGCTTTATAAAATTCGGAGTGAACACCAGCGGTGACTTTTTAGAGTTCTGTAGCAAACAGGTTATATGCAGCGAAACGTGATGCACATTCTTCAGTTGTTTTTCTGCATCAAACGTACGAATAAAGAAAAGTAAGTGCATATTGCAGTTTGAAAAGTAAAACTACCAAGAAAGATGCCAAAGAGTAAGAAAGAAATTTCGCGTTCTCGATCCTTTTCTTAAAGTCAGAAAACGACACTGAAAAGTGCATCTACAGAGGATAGAAAGTTGAAACCTGTACACGTTGTTTATCTTACACTGTAGGCATCAGCGATTTTTTTTCTTTTTCATATTCCAACCCCTAAGGGGGTGAAATAGTGGATTAAGGGTTTTTTGAAAATACGTTGCTATTAATGCAATGTTGAAGCAAGAAATACAAAACTTCGGATTTAGAATTTCATTGGAATTTTAAAAACGAGTGTTTCGATATGTTTAGTATTTCAACCATTAAGCGGGTGAAATGAGAGGAAATCTTTTAAGAGTGCTACTAAGACTATTTTGATGCTAGAAATGCGAAAATTTGGAACCTTGGTTAGAATTTAAAAAAAGTATTTCGGGATGTTTTGAATTCTGCCATCAGTGGTACAATAGGGGGTGGCAAGTTGTATCAAAATACCTGATTAGGAAAGCATTTTTAAAGCTAAATCTATGAAAACTTATATTTAGAAGTAGAAAAAAATCAGACCATCCAATCTACGAATGCGAAGCAGCTGGAATTAAGCTAGTTGTGTTATATTTAGATACATATTTAGGGAAGTGATTTTTCGTTCTAGTCTGAATGCAAAAGGGCAGAGTGGACGTATTTGTTCACAGTTGTGGCTCATATTTTCCTACTATTCCAACCATACCACCTAATTATTGTAGATTTTTACTATTGTAATGCTATTCACTGCTGAAAATTCCTGTTACTTTAAGTCTTGTTGGCAGTCAACGACGAACTATAGTATTGTTGTTGATCTAACAAAAGCTTTAGGTGCGGTTAATTTCACCATCTTCCGGCTCAAGATTAATTCTTATGGGATAAGAAGAACTATTTGGCATGAGGACAATATATAAACGAGACCGAGCCTTCAGAAATGGCCAACTTTCACCTATCTACTGAAACAATGAAACACGATGTTCTATAAGAGTAAGTCTTGCACCTGTTAGTGTTCTTAATCTACATTAATCATGAAACTTCCTGGCAGATTAAAATTGTGTGCCGGAACCGGGACTCGAACCTGGGACCTTTGCCTTTCGCGGGCAAGCGCTCTACCACTGAGCTATCCCGACACGACTCACGATGCCGCCTCACAACTTTACTTCCGCCAGTACCTCGCCTCCTACTTTCAGTAAGTGGACAGCACAAGCATTCAATCCCCGATGTGTAAGGGAATCGGGCCCCCTGCGTGAGAAACCATCACGCTTTCTACACGACTACGGTGGACAAAAAACAAACATACAAATCACAGAAACAACACAAAGTGAGAAATAGCTAGAAAATAGAAGATGGCAGACAATAGCATTCAAACACAAAAACATGCAAGTGGATTATCGCAACATTTTCAAAATTCAAGGTAAAAGAATAGTTCTCTACTTTTCACTTCAGAAATATTTTTCAAAACCTACAGAAGGTACACTCACGATGAAATCGAGAAAATACCAAGTGAAATGTAATGCATGTCACCAGATATAAAGAACATTGAAGTATAAGAGAAATCATTCTTCTGCTGAACATTTACACCACACTCAACATACAATCACTATCATAAACACAGACATGTAAATCGTAACGATAAACAAGAACAACCTCCTCAGCCTACAAGGGAACTAACATATATATAAAAAAATCTCATAAAAGATTAAATTGACAAAGCACACTAATCGTTTGAAACACTTATAATTGAAATTGCGATATCTCGGATGAGAGCTGTGCTGAAGCAAAATTTTTTGGTGCGCAGTCAAATTTCATTTTCATTGAATTTTTTATCTTTATTTTTTAAATTCTTTTTATGTATTTATGTCTCGTGCTACCTGATTCTATGCGTAGAACAAACAACTGTCCATGCGCATCTACGTTTGCATAATGCCTCACGGCGAGTGCAAACAACATTCTTGCGCAACAAAAAGTAGGTAATCCACTCATCCTGTTCTAGACGTTACCCATTAGAATGCGACGCGGAAAAGCAACTACAATTATTGAGCCGTCCCGGCTCCTGTTTCTTCGATTGACCCTGTCCTTGGTTCAATTACTGGCGCAAGTACCATCGATCTCCGTGCTTGCACCGCTCGTGGCGCTGTTCGATCTATCGCACGTCGATTGTCTTCTGACTGGTGTTGCTTGGCGCGTGTGGCGCTACGGTGACGCCGATGCAGTTGGAGGAGGGAGTGAGTCGGTCGCTGCGGGGATAGCGGAGAGGGTATCAGGCGGTCATTTGATACGATGCGTGGCATCGCCAGGGTCGAATTATTTTGATTAAGCGGCCGTTTGTGGCCGGGCCCTGCGTGTGCATCCAAGTTGTTCGGGTGGGACTCCTCTGTCTGTGGGAGCTATGCATGCCATGAGCTGAAGAAGTTGCTTCAGAGAGGCCTTTCTGTCAAGTTATAACAGCACCTCGGCGCGGGCTCTTTACCTCGTCTCCCGGCTATGTGGTCGCGTTCCTAGCGTCAAGCGTCGGGATGTTTATTTAGTTGAATCCATCATTATTAACAAAATTTTATAAAATATTATCAAAAATAAAAAGACGTATATTATTCATCAAAAATGAGATATGAGTTAATAAGTGAATTAAACTATCAATAAAATTCTTCCGGGTATGAGACCGCGTCGTCATTTTATAAACTCTACCGACGTTTCGGCCACTGTTGCAGGCGGCCTTCATCAGAGTCTGTGTCAGACTGCTGAGTTTATAAAATGACGACGCGGTCTCATACCCGGAATAATTTTATTGATCGTGACAACGGCCGCGGAAGCCTACGTTTGCAAGTGAATTAAAGTTGACAATTTTATGTATGTTCCGCAAACTCGTGGAACATAAACAAAAATTGTGAATTTTAATTCAGTATGATGATGATCCGCCAAGAATCGACAGAAGAATCAGTCAAAACGTGTTAATAACCATATATTTGATGAATTTTATATTTCAATGGTGTAGGTAATCGAACACGACAAGAAAAAGAGAAACAAGTAATTGCGGGATCCATACTGTCACCCAAGCAATGTTTTATTATCAGTTCATAAGGCGATGAGCTACTAATTTGTCACACCATGCGCCGATTGTATATTTAATCAAAGGACCTCAAAAAACCTACAAAGCCAATTTTCTCGTGAATTTTTGATCGTGGCATAGAATGGCTTTGAGTTCTGAACTTGACGTAACTACAGTAAATATTAACAGTTACAAAAATTCGATATCCATGTAGTCTCTTAGAGAGCGTGCATTGGGAAATGATGGAATATGTGAAATCAACGTTACTGTTAACGCAACGCACCTGGGGCAGTGATGGGCAGGGCAGCAGCGGCGCGGCCTACGTGCAAGTGAGCACGGGATCAGAGCGGCCAGCCATTAGGCAGCGGGCCGAATTACCGTAACGACGCGCCGGCCGCGGAAGGGACCCTCCAGTCCACACCGCTCTCCCTGCTGCTTCAGCTTAGCAAATTCCTGTGGGTCGCTATGGAGATGGTCATTCCGTTCGAAGCTCATCATTACGTTTATATTGACAGCGTACCTCACTAACAGGAAACAAAGGGTGTCAGTGCAAGTGACTAGTGAATTAGGCCAACAGTCATCATCGGATTGGGAAGAAATTACATGTGGTGTCCCACAAGGATCCGTCTTAGGGCCATTGCTTTTTCTTGTGATGATCTCTCATCAGTTACACTACCAGAAGCAGAGGTCGTTTTGTTTGCAGATGATACAAGTATTGCAATAAAAAGTTCGTCGAGCTTAGTGATAGAAAGGTCTGCTAATGATATTTTCATGAACATTAATAAATGGTTTAAAGCCAACTCATTGTCATTAAACTTTGTAAAGACGCACTACATGCAGTTCAGAACATGTAAGAGATTTCCTGACAGCATATGCATTAAGTATGAAGAAGAGCAGATAGAAGAGGTTGACACTATTAAATTCCTGGGATTACAGCTTGATAATAAATTTAGTTGCGAGGAGCACATCACAGAACTGCAGAAACGACTCAACATATCTGTATTTTCAATACGAGTATTATCAGACATAGGAGACATAAAAATAACAAAGCTTGCATACTTTGCTTACTTACTGTCATATGGTATAATATTTTGGGGTAACTCTTCAAGTCAGTCAAGAGTCTTCAGAGTCCAAAAACGTGTAATACGTATTATTTGTGGAGTAAATTCACGGACGTCTTGTAGAAGCCTCTTCAAAGAACTGGGTATATTAACTACTGCCTCTCAGTATATTTATTTCTTAATGAAATTTGTCATAAATAATACATCCCTTTTCCCAACAAACAGCTCAGTTCATACATACAATACTAGAAATAAAAATGATCTACACAAGGACTTAAAAGCACTTACTTTAGTTCAAAAAGGGGTCCACTACTCAGGAACACACATTTTCAATAATTTACCATCAAGTATAAAAAATTTAGCTAAAAATAAAGATCAGTTTAAGAGGAACCTAAACGACTTTCTAGTGGCCAACTCCTTCTACTCCATTAGTGAATTTCTAAATTGTACCAAATGATGCATGCACTCATACTATATTAGTAAAAATAAATAAAAAATAAAAATAAAAATTATTTATATTATAAGTGTATGTATTTGTATTTATATTATTAGTATTATCTATTATTCAACTTGTAAATTTTGTTTCTTGACATGTTCCACATCCACGAGGATCCCCTCAACATGGATCTACGGAACAAATAACTAATCTAATCTAATCTGGTTAGGGAATCCTCGTTGGCTACCAGGTTCGACGTAGACGAGAGAGATGGAAAGTTTATTATTGCTCTCTTAATGTCGAAGAGGTTACCACAATACTGCTAAAATAGCAGTTATTTATTGCTTCTAATACATTACGAATAGGCCGTATTTCGATAATACGGCCATAGTCATGCTACCCGCGAGAAATTTTTTCGTTAATATTTGTACAAGGATAACTACTTTCAATTTTGGTTAATTATGTCAGTATTTACATCCATTGTGCATCGTAGTGTGCTGTCACTGTGGTACGTGTATCAGCTGAGTGTAAATGGAGCCAGATATTATAATGTCATCTTTATTTTGTTTTCTTTTCTACTGGGCCCGCTGCATATACAAGGTCAAAATATGACATTATCGTAATATAGAAATCCAAGTTTGCTGCTAACAATATTTATTCAGCTTGTGCAAATTTACTCCACTACAAGCTTGTTTCGGCTTATGCCACTTTCAAGTGGACCTGGTGATGTTTAATAAAATAATTACCTACGTCAAATAAAAAAAATTAACGAGATAAAATGTGACTATACCATCTTGTCACAAAAAGACACTAACTCTAATATGCTTTATGGACGTAAATCCAACTTAAACGTAAGTGAATTTTTAATGAAACTTTTTTCTTAATTTTTTATACAAAATTGTATACTGTAAACGTAGGTAATTATTTTATTATACATCACCAGGTCCACTTGAAAATGGCATAAGCCGAAGCAATCTTGTAGTGGAGTAAACTTGCACAAGCTGAACAAATATTGTTAGCAGCAAACTTGGATTTCTATATTACAATAATGTCTTATTTTGTTTTATTTTATTTATGTTTAATGTAGCTTTCCTTCATGTCAGATTATGCATACTGGAAGTTGTTATCCTTGTACGGTTGTTGTAGTGGTCTTTAGTCCGGAGACTGGTTTGATGGAGCTTTCCATCCTTCTCTGTCCTGATCAAGCCTCTTCATCTCCTTCTAAAAACGACCCTTGTACAGATATTAATAAAAATATTTACCCGCAACTGCCTGACGATGTCCAAAATGGCGAAACAGGCCTATAGCTAATATATGAAAAAATCGTAGCAACTTCTTCGATTACAATTACGTCATTAAAGGACATATACCATGCTGCAGGCCCAAGAGAAACGAAATTTTTGTAAATGAGTATGAGCCGCGTTGTTTTCCACTCCGAAGATAGTTGTCGATTCAAGCCACACCTAATAGTAAAAATGTTCAAATGTTTGTAAACCTAATGGACCAAACTGCTACGGTCATAAGTCCCTAGACCTACCAACTACTTAAACAAACTTGTACTAAGGACAACATACACCCAAGCCAGAGGGAGGACTCGAACCTCCAGCGGGAACGGCCGACTAGTTCGTAGCAGGAAGCCGTAGACCACGCGACCTAATTGTAAATTATTCCTGAGCCGTGATGTTGACAATAAGCTTGTTTAGTGTTCGCACTTTTCATTTTAGCAGTTTCGACCATTTTTCAACAGAGCCCTACTGTTTCAGACTTCTTTGTTCTTGCACATTCCTCCACGCTATAGGAATATATCCTGGATAACTACATGAAAAGAACGCCAAGGAGAAAAATATTTTCACTGGTTTCAGCCATTTTAAATCGTTTATGATTTATTCTCTCAGTTTTAGTTTAAAGGGACTCTGTTTGAAAAATTGCGGAACATTCATTATTTTCTCCTCAATGAAGTGCTGGAGCGAAATGAGGTTGGCATTCCTGCACACGGCTGTATTCAGAAGTTTAATTATTGAATGTCTGTTAGTTCTTGTTATTATTAAGTAGAACATTGTGCCGTGCAGTTTGCGAATTTCGAGGTGGCCAAGTTAGAGGATCAACGCGGCTACATTAATTTTACGTCAAACTCCAGAAAAGCTATACAGAGACAAGCCAAATGATGCAGGAAGCATAGGGTGATGATTGCTGTACTTGCCGTACTTGCTTTGTCGCACGGTCCACATAGTTTAAAAGATGCCCCGACTGAAGTTAACAGATGACCCACGTTGACTACGACGTTCGACGACAACGCTCATGCAGGAAACGCGTACGAAATTGTGAGTGCCTGTCGAAGTCTTGACTGTCCCAGAGATTTCAGAAGAATATAACATTTCAGTTGGATCACGTCCTGACACAGTATCTTGAAATACATCGCGTTGTTGACAATTACTTCCCACGGGTCAGGAGTCAGGACCAGAAGGACCGTCGCCTCGTAATCTGTGAACGAGTTTGTGGATCGCACAAATCAGAACGACCTGGTCCAGCAGACTCTTTTATTTCATAAGTTGAAATCCCGTTGAAAGGACGAAGATTTGCTACGATAGACGAGATAGAATAGAATAAAATTCCCTAGCAGAGCTTTACGCGATCCAGCAACAGACGTACCAAGACTACTTTGTAAAGTGAAGATTGTATTGGGAGCGGTGAATCAATTGTGGAGGAGTCTACGTCGAAGGTGACCGTATAAGTTAAAGATCATAGAAAAATTTAGTGGAGAGAGAGTTCAGACATTTTCTGAACACACCTCGTATTATCAAAACCTAACGATTTAAGCTTAGGGAATTACACTTATTTTCAAGATGCATGCAGCTTATAATGAATGTGTATTACGTCCGTTACATTGAAGCCATGGGTGAATAGATGATAAGTTTTGCGAAGAGCAAGAACACTGAAGCACTTAGAACATATAGATTTTTCGTTTATTTTAATTTTGGGCTCTGACAGACTGATGGAACTCCAGGGTTGAAAACACTGTTAAGACTATTCGCAGTCGTTGGTCCTCAAAATTTATAATTTCGGTAATGTCATTACACCGAGGTTTCTTGCATGTAGTAAATTTCTCCAGCGACTATTATAATGTTTCCTTCTAATGGCCTGTCTGTTTAGCCTGCTACTGGTCTGTAACGCCGACCGCCGTGGCCGAGGGGACTAAGGCGCTCCAGTCACAGTCTGCACGGCCACTACGGTCGGGGGTTCGAATCCCCCCTCGGGCATGGATATTTGTGCCGTCCTAGTTCGTAAGTAGTTCATAAGTAGTTTGTAAGTTTAGGGACTGATAACCCCGTAGTTAAGTCCCATAGACTATACAAACATTTGAAACACTTTTTTTTTTTTCTTTTGTCTGTAACGCCGAAAGAAAAGAATATCACGCCTCACTAAGACAGTGTATTGCATCCACATTGAGTGTCAGTTGTCACAACAACACCTCTTAGTCCTCTTGTTGACGATGCGAAAGTAACAACAGTGGTAGTACTGAAAGAGTGAGTAGCCGCGCGGTCTGGAGCGTCACGTTACGGATCGCGCGGCCTCCCGCGTCGGAGGTTCGAATCCTCCCTCGGACATGGATGTGTGTGTCGTCCTTACATTAGTTTAACTTAGTTCAAGTAGTTTGTAAGACTAGGGACTGATGACCAACGTAGCTTGGTCCCATAGAATTACAAACATTTGAACATTTGAAAGAGTGAGTGACAAAGGAAAATATATATATATATATTTCGCGTTAGAGGCACGTATACATCTGGTCTGTACCGTATCAATTATCAAAGTTGGAGGCTATGAACCCACATGAACCAGAATTATCGCGCAACGCCAGTTGTAGGAGAGGAAAATGGAAGTCTTTCATCTCCCAATCGCGACGATAAGAGCAGTGTGCATATGGCATCAGGTTGTCGCTCTCTGGAAACGCAGACGCGCATCCGGTCAGTTAACCAAAGATCAGCATACACCGTTGCCGCTTTTCTGTGAAGCAGCATGCAGTAAAACTGACAAGAGATTACAATCGTTTTTCGACATCGGAAGAAGAGATAGTACCTTCTGTGAATTCTGTACGTCACGGTCGAATGTTTACCTAATATTCTAATGTTTTTCTTCATAAATAACTGATGGTGGAAGAGCATTGTTCGATTTTGTAGAAGTTTTTGTTTGAGTAGATACGATTTGTAGTCTACACTTCTCATCACTGGTAATGAGTGACGGAAGTGTCCTGATTCGTCCATATGCTCTTGCTACTACTACTACTGGCAATACACTATACTGCCTGTCTACTTTTATTCTTATGAATCAGCTCTCTTGTTAATTCTGCATTCACTGCTGTGTTCATCGAAGTGTACATTGTGATGATTACAATAATGCTACAGACATTAGATCGTTACAACCGCCTTTATTTGATACTAAAGACCGCCCTGTTTCGCATAGGTGCAATTTGTATTCTATATCTAGATAAATCGATCTAATTATGTATTTTATTCGTTACTATGTTCTACATAACGTGATTCAACACCGTGAATACTACGCCTATACAATCCTCAGAGTGTTTAATCAGTATTTAAATATTAATATCACAGGGTAACGCATATTTAAAAGTTTACGTGACGATTGTGTAAACATTGCAGACTGGAGGGCAAATATGACGTTAGTTCAGAAATTAAAGTGTTTAGAACTCGGCTCTATTGTATAATTTCGAAAAGTGGAAAGGTGAGGGTTAATAGCGTTCATATATTTGGATAATGTTATTATGGTCGACCAAAGCTATTTCTTTACTGGCTCAGTTCTACCAGTTTCAAAATGTTCAAATGTGTGTAAATCTATCGGACTAAACTGCGTGGTCATCGGTCCGTAGGCTTACAAACTACTTAAACCTAGGTAAACTAAACTAACCTAACACACACAACCATGCCCCAGGGAGGACTCGAACCTCCACGGCGAGCAACCGCGTGCTCCGCAGCGAGACGCTTTAGACCGCTCGGCTACTCCACCGCGGCTCTACCAGTTTCGGTCTTAAACCATTTTCAAGGGCCAGCAGAGCTTTAACCAACTGTAAGATCTGCTGACGCTTGAAAATGGGTTAAAACTGAAACCGGTAGCATTAGGCCAATAAACAGTTTTGGTCAACCACAATGACATTCTCGAAATCTATTGTATAACACTAAACCTAGATTCGCCGAACTGGCTTCAACATCAATCTGAGTTACACAGAAGATGAGATGTTTTGCAACAACTCGAAAATGATTATTGCACCTCGCAGATATTAAACGATATGTAAAGTGTTCAAAGAAGTTTCGGGCGTGCAGCCGCATAAAGTTTTCTTCTAATATTTCGGCTGAGAAACGTTCAGCCATCTTCAGAGACGAGTCGAAGACTGACGCTCCAGCAAACTCTTCGTGCTTATAAACGCGCGGGCCGCGCTACTGCGCATGCGGCCACAGATACAACAAGGCGCCAAAGACGTTACTCGGCGGCAAGGAAGTACACATATATGTAAATTATGTCTGTGGCTGCATGGTCGATTACTGCGGAGAAATCGATGTATTATGATCTGTGCTTTGGCGGCGTCTTTGTAAATTTATTAAAGAAAGTGCCGGATTCCATGATTTATCTAAACTGAAGTCACTGTCCATGTTAATTAAATTCGTCCCCCAGCGAATTTCTATTGCTTCTTTCACTACTGAGTCCCAGAAAGATGAAGTGGAAGCTAAAATTTTGACGTTTTCTTACGTCATGGTGTGTCCAGTATCAAGACAGTGCTCTGCCACTGCCGATTTATTTGGTTGTAAAAGACGGGTATATCTCTGGTGTTCCGTGCATCTTTCCTGCACTGTACGTGTCGTCTGTCCTATGTACGAAAGGCCACATTCACATGGGATCTTGTAAACCCCGGCCTTCCGGAGCTCCAAATCTTCCTTGTTAGAACCCAAAAGTGCTGCTGTCTTTGGTGGGGGTCGAAAAATTACTTTAACATCGTGTTTGTTCATAATCCGTCCGATTTTCGACGACAGGCTCCCAACATATGGCAGAAAATCCATAGATTTAAAACTTTTTACATCATCTTCCGTATTCTTTGCACGTACCGTTGGCTTCGTTCGTAGTGCCTTATGTATCTGTTGTGGAGAGTACCCGTTTGCTTCAAAGACTCTCTTCAGGTGTAGAAGCTCGTCCTGCAGACTGCTCTCATCAGCAATGACGTGTGCTCTATGGACCAGTGTTCTAAGAACACTCATCGTCTGGGATGGATGATGACAGCTATTTGCATGTAAGTATAAATCAGTATGCGTCGGTTTCCTATATACTGAATGTCCTAAGGTGCCATCGTCTTTACGTCGTACCATCACATCCAGAAATGGAAGGCATCCATCTTTTTCGACTTCCATTGTAAACTGGATTTGGTTATGGATGGAATCCAGGTGGTTTAAAAATTCTTGTAACTTGTCTTCACCGTGAGGCCACACAACAAATGTGTCATCAACATACCTCCAGAACACTGTGGGCTTCAATCTGGCAGATTCCAGCACTTTTTCCTCGAAGTCCTCCATAAACATATTGGCCACCAAGGGGGACAAGGGACTACCCATGGCGACACCGTCAGTTTGTTCAAAGAACTAGTTATTGAATAAAAAATATGTCGATGTCATGACACGTTTAAACAAAGCTGAAATCTCTTTGTCAAAGTTCTTGCCAATAAGAGACAATGAGTCTGAAAGAGGAACCTTGGTAAATAAGGACACTACATCAAAACTGACTAACAAGTCAGAGCTGTCCAATTTCAAAGATTTTAGTTTGGCAATGAAGTCAGCGGAGTTACGTATGTGATGAGCACATTTTCCCACCAATGGCCTTAATAACGACGCTAAATGTTTGGCACAATCATAGAGGCAAGGTGGAGGCGTTCAGAAGTGATATAGTCTTCCTCAGTACCTGATTTGTGGGGTCTTTGGTAAGCTTTCGGTATGTACTGTCAGTCAGTAAACTATACATTTTATCATGGTAGTCTTCACGAGTCATTAAAACAGTGGCATTTCCTTTGTCAGCTGGAAGAACTACTGTCTCGGTATCCTGGCGAAGTTTACGTAGTGCATCCCTCTCTGCCACATAAATATTACTTCTTTGAGGGCGAGTAACGTCTTTGGCGCCTTGTTGTACCTGTGGCCGCATGCGCAGTAGCGCGGCCCGCGTGTTTATAAGCACGAAGCGTGTGCTGGAGCGTCAGTCTTCGACTCGTCTCTGAAGATGGCTGAACGTTTCTCAGCCGAAATATTAGAAGAAGAAAACTTTATGCGGCTGCACGCCCGAAACTTCTTTGAACAGTCATTGCGCCGCGAAAACATGAAGATGCACATCGATATATAAACTAGTTGTCATAGAAGCCTTCATAGTGTAAAGATGGGCGGAACCAAACATAAAAAGAGCTATATTGAAGCTTCTTCCAACACGAAATATAATTACTTCTAGAAATGGTTTTGGGGCAATATAAGGATACAACAGAAAGAAAAAAATTACTGAGGCCTAGAATGTGCAGGCATGGATAGAAATTTGTGAAAGAAATTTGTTGCTTTTAATTCGCACAATATCGGAACAGATCGTGGCTGGAACGGTTTCAAACTGTGTTATGAAAATGTAAAGAAAAGGACCACAAAATCACTTGCACGTGAACAAATATTATTTTCTAGACTATCTTTACAATTATTACGGTACATGTCATCTTTCAATAAACCGTGAATATTCGGATAACAATAATGTGAAATAGTTCTCTTGCTCAACAATAGTCTAGAATGCTCTGACAGATGAGAGTATGCTTAAGTAATGCAATGGTGTGTTATAGAATTGTTGTGTTATACAAAGGGCGTTCAACATGTTTTGCACAGTCTTCTACATTTTTTTTTATTTTTTGCAGAAGGATGACTTTTTTGTAAACATACTTGGAACATTTAGCTATACACTGAGCGTACTCAATGTAGCCTCCATCACTTGAGATGCATCTGTCCAAACGTTCTTTCCACAATGTAAATTCACTTCGTACAAATTTTGGGGACTGACTTTTACACAATCGCTTGAAAATGTTTTTCTATCAAATGTTATACCGTGCAGGTGGGTCTTCAGACGGCCAACAGACGGATCCAAGTAAGGACTGTAGGGAGGACGAGGAACAATTTTCCAACCCATTTTCCTTACTTTCTCTTGCGTCATAAGGGCTCTATGGGGGTTTGACATTGTCATGGTGTCGTCTGATGAGCTGACCCGGTCTCTGGGTCTGGGTGACACGTCGCAGTTTGTCCGATGACAAACAGTAACCGTACGGGTTAATGGTGGTGTCAGGTTCCAAAAAATCAGTGAAAATGACATCACGCTGATTCCAGAAGAGGGAGGCCATCACCTTTCGGCCTGCTGTTCGTGAAAGTCTTGGTTTCTTCTTCTGAGGGAACCCGGGTGACGCCACACTGGACTGGGTTTTGCTCTCAGGTTTGGACAAAAATAACCCTGTTTCACCCACAGTAATGACGCCGTTAGAAAACTGTCTCCGCTCTTCAGTAATGGTCTTCATGAGACCCTCACATACACTTTTCCTCGTCGTTTTCATTTCTCTTCTCAATAATCTAGGCACCCAACGTGCGGAGATTTTTCTGTACCCTAGTGGCTGTACCAATGCTACCACACTACGCAATGACAAACAAGTCATTTCAGCAAGCTGTCGTGTCGTCACAAATCTGTCATTTTGGATGATTTGATCAATGGTCTCCTTATTCACATCACTCACTACCGTAGATGGCGTACTGCATCGTGGATTGCCCAAGAGAGAGAAACCACCTTCTTTAACCTCTGCAACCACCGCTGGATATTGCTGCAATCCGCTATGTCATTTCCATAAACAGCGAGCAACTGCCTGCGAATCGATGTGGCAGAGTTATCGTCGATCTTGAACTCCATCACCGACCATTGTCGCAACCTGACATCTACCTCTGGTCCATTATGTCTCACATGTAAACTTTTCTGTACTAACTTACAGCTAGTACGTTCACAAAAAATGTCATTCTCCTACTACAAAAAAATAAAAGAAATTGGAGACAACTGTACAAAACTGTTTGATCGCCCTTTGTATTTATCTTTTATGACCGAATCAGTAGATAAAACAGTATCAAATGGAGAAAAAAATCCAGTACGTAAGTAGCTTCGAATGCAAAAACCTTTATATCAAAGTCCACAACGCAACCGCTTAGCTACATAATAACCATCCGAACTTCACTCGTTAATAGGATATCCATAGACGCGTAATTGTGTTTTAATCATCGATGTGTATGCAGTTGTCATCACTTGAAGTGTTCAATAGATAACTCACATTAGAGAACACACACGAGAATTTCGTTCGTTACTGGGAGCTGTCGTAATTCATGAATTTATCTGTTCACTGTAAATGTCCGTCACGAACGTTCACGGAAGCGACGCTAGCACTCTAAGCGTCGCACTAAAGTTACAGAAGAACGGAAGTTAGCTCATTCTCCGCTATGGGGGCTACTAACTTTCAAAATGATAAATGTAAACGTTTACTCATATGTTAACTATAAATGTGAATGTCTGTTCGGTGTACGTTTATCACGTCTGAACCACAAGACATAAAGAGCTAAAAATTTGTACACTTACTAATGTCTACCCGGGGAAGGCTTCAGGCACGGTTTTATGGCGATCGAATAGCTATTTATCTATATATATTAATGCGAATGTCTGTTCGGTGTACGCTTATTACGTCCGAACGACAAGACGCAGAGACTTAAATATTTGTACAGTTGCTAATTTATACCTGAGGAAGGTTTTAGGCACGGTTTTATAGAGATCTGATAGATATTTAGTAATTTGAAGAATATAACGCGAAATGCGGAACAATAATTACTCTTTGAAAATGGTTTTATTGGTTGCATTGTTGCTTGAAGGTTGATAATGATAAAAGGCTGGAGTATATTGGGATGGAACGTTATTGGTGCATATAAAATTATACGTGTGTGTGTGTTAATATTTCGCTCTGCAGCGAAAACTACAGAACGCAAACGAATGGTCTGTGTATGTTTCGTCTATGCATGCTGCAATGTCCTCTCCTCTTTCCCTGTAAGGATAAGCATACAAATAAGGAAATATAAGAATAAATAAATTAAGCATTAAAAATTTCTTTTAATATATCTCTTTAAAAAAATCGATTTGACGTTTCGTGCATTACATCAAGTGATCGATCTGTGATATTATTACAATCATTATTGGTGAATTTCGTGATTGGAGTCTTCGAAACGCTCAAGGGTGGACAACCTAAAAAAATCTCTACATTTAACGCTCCAAACAATACTACAAATAACGTAGTTTACCAGAATGCCCTAAAATGAAATTAAAATGAATTTGGACATTACTCTCGCCATACGCGTTGAGACATTGTAACACAGGCTATAAGGAATAGTGTATGTATTATTTATTGTAAATCATTAAGCACTTCACTTAATTTTATTTTTTATTTGAATGTTGATTAAAAATGTGTTTCTAAAGAAGGAATTGTATTTCATTTCATCCTTCAAAACCAGTCTCATAGCACACTACTGAAAGATAGCTTATCTATCATAATCAACCAACACGCGAGCGGAGCCACGGGTTTAAGCTAGTATGTTAATAAATGTCTTTAACGGATCGCTACCAAACCCACAGCGTCACCCGCTAGGCTAATCTCAAGATATTCAAAATTGCTCCAGCCGTCATACACAGAACCAGTTTTAGAGTTACGATTATACCGATTTTACCCTCTCTATGAAAGTCACTGGTTTTTATGATGAAAACTGAATAAAATAGTTGATCGCCCGGATTATTATTATTATTCAGACTTTGCACGAACAGCCAATCAAAAATTTTAACAAGCAAATCTGTCGCGAAAAACGTCGCAGTTGGCGATATGAGCTACTGGTAACAAGAAGGGGATGCGAAGTGCCGCTCTACTAGTAAGAGGGCGCACAGTTTTTATTGCGAGCCCTCGCTGCAACAGCTGGGGTCGGCTGTACCAACGGCCGTCTATAACCGGTGGTGTTTCCGGTACTGCACTGCGCATCTGGGGCTTCCAGGGCTCTCCTTCTGGTGCTTGTAGTTCTACAGGGTCAATATTCCCGGTCTCAGAACGCTGCGGATCTGCACTTACATGAAAGCGAGGTACGGGAAAATTAGTCTCCATCTAATTAGTTTCCATCTAAAAGCAGCAGAAAATTCTAGCAGATCTTTGACAAAGGGCCATTAATTCTCTTAATAAAACAAATTTGCTTTCTTCAAACCTTCGAAACATTCTGAGAAGATAAACATCACTACTACAGTCTAAGCTACAGTTATCATTACAGTGAGAAACCGGACGTTTGAAGAGTTATTAGCAAAAAAATAACGCAGGATGTCATTATCAACGAAGAGAAATTTTCATACTTAAAAGTAGCTTAAGGTTTGTCCCTAGGCAGTGTTACTGGAGCGTTGTTGTTGTTGTGATCTTCAGTCCAGAGACTGGTTTGATGCAGCTCTCCACCCTACTCTATCCTGAGCAAGCCTTTTCATCTCCTCATAAGAACGACAACCCACATCCACTTGAATCTGCTTACTATACGCGTCTCTTGGTCTCCCTCTGCGATTTTTACCCCACACACTTCCCTCCAATGCTAAATTTACGATTCCTCGATGTCTAAGAATGTGTCCTACCAAGCGATCCCTTCTTTTAGTTAGGGTATGCCAAAAATTCCTTTTCTCACCAATTCTGTTCAGTACCTCTTCATTAGTTACGCGATCCACCCACCTAATCTTCAGCATTCTTCTGTAACACCACATTTCAAAAGCCCCTATCCTCTTCCTGTCCGCACTGCTTATCGTCCATGTTTCACTCCCGTACAAGGCAACACTCCACACAAATGCCTTCAGAAAAGACTTCCTTACTCTTAAATTAATATTCGATGTTAGCAAATTTCTCTTTTTCAAAAATGCTTTTCTTCCCATTGCCATTCTGCATTTTATATCCTCTGTACTGCGACCATCGCATGTTATTTTACTACCCAAGTAACTAAACTCATCTACCACCTCCATTGTTTCGTTACCTAATCTAATTCCTTCAGCATCACCTGATTTTCTTACACTGCACTCCATTACCCTAGTTTTACTCTTGTTAATGTTCATCTTATATGCACCTTTCAGCACACTGTCCATTCCGTTCAATTGCTCTTCCAGGTTCTTTGCTGTATCTGACAGAATTACTATGTCGTCGGCAAAACGCAATGTTTTTAATTCTTCACCCTGAACTTTAATTCCTTCTCCAAATTTCTCCTTGCTTTCCTTTATGGCTTGCTCAATGTACAAATTGAACAACATTGGGGAAAGGCTACAACCCTGAACTTTTCATAATACACATGCCCGACAGGATAAAGACGGAAGTTCCGTGTGGTTTTCTCGGACAGGGGCTTAGATAAAGAGGAGAGGAATGGATATAGGGTGACCAACCCTAATCCATGAAGTTTTCTTCTTGTGTTCCAATTTTATACGTTGAAACGGTGTTCAGTTGCATGTATTTTGAATAGTGATGTGAAGGAACTTCTGGTACTTGAAAACTTACTCCACCCCCGGAGAAAACTGACCCCGCCCTCCAGATGAATAAATTATGTTCACTGCTGATCGTGAGTGAAGCAGTCCCATCGTTAGAAAATGGTGTAGAAATGAAGGATACCTACGAAAACTTGCTTTATGTAGAAATTGCCGGTTGATCCTGAAAACAAATATGAAATAATGTACACACGAAGATGCCAGACCTTTTGTTGTATGGTTACAGTGACTGGACGCAGTCACAGCTTTTAAATATGTAGGAGTATACGTACGAAATAATTTAAAGTGGAGAGACCACATACAACTAATTGTGGGTAATGCAGAAAACAGACTTAGTTTCATTATAAGAATTCTCAGAAAATATCGTCCACCCACAAAGGAGCCCGTTTAGAAACCCTTGCTTGAGCAACACTTGAATGTTGTCGTTCTGGGTTCCGTGCCTGGTGCATTGAGGAAAGAAATAAAGACGATTCAAAGAAGAGATTTGCTGTATCTCTTACGGTATGAATTTTAGAGCCTTTATTTACTGCACATTTATTTTTGTTTTGGTCCAAAGAACCACCTCCCAAAAACGGAAAACAAAGAGCTTACAGTAGAAGAGATATGAATGATAGTATCTAAGATAAGTGGTCACGGCGTCGTTGGACTATATTTTCAAACGTTGGTTCCTACGTAAAACTTGATCGACTCAATCATCGCTTCAACCTTTAGAGGCGTGCACAGGAATTGTGATTCACCTTGTATAGACCGATTCACCTGCCCCTGCTGATACCGTTTTAAGCAACATAGGATTATGCTTGCATTTCAAATAGATTAGAGCACTGACTCCATCAGTTCAATGGTTAATACATTATTAACATAAATTATGCCTAGCTTTAAGCATCAGCTTTGCTCTTTGTTACGCCCGGAAACAAGGCACGACATATTAATATAGGTACTTGGTAGAGAGACGTAACTGTCAGTGCAGATTTGCCGCGGCGGAGTGACCGAGAGCATTGAGGCGCTATGCTCTGATGGGCGAGGCCGTTACCCGTCAGGGATTCGAATCCTCCTTCGGGCATGGATGTTCGTGTCGTCTTTAGTATAAGTTAGTCCATAAGTAATTTGTACGTTTAGGGACTGATGGCAGTTAAGTCCCATAACCTTAATAAACTTTTGATCATTGATTTGAGTACAGGTTTGTTCCCCACACTTGAACACTTGATTTCGGTAGTTTCTTGGTCGGCTTATGGCCACAAGCACTTTAATTCATTCATAATTCACTCAAAAATAGGATACTGCACACACAGTACGTGCGTTTAAACGAGACTTAAAATATACGGATTGGAACGTCACATTTCACGAACAAGACCTTTACGCAACGCTCCGCCTGTAGTCAGTACAGCATAACTTGTGCAGATCCGGCGGATAATGTACTGTAATGTATTCGTAATACAAGCATGTTCCCAGGAGCGTAGAGTGGCGACCGAGCAGTGGTAACACACTACAGTTGCATTCGGGAGGACGGCGGTTCGAATCTGCCACCGATCATCCTGATTTACTTAATTTGCCCATCATACAGAGCGATCTTGTTATAGTAATATAATGAAGAAATGACAAGGTCGCAATTTTTGTTTTTTTATGTTTTATGCAAGATAACCGGTTCCGACACTCAATGGCGTCACTTCTCGTCTCTGCTTCAATTTGCATTTTTCTGTTTACTAAAGTGCTCCACATACTATTTTGATATTATACTAGTGGATAGTCAAATATAAAAAAAAATTGTTCTGGTTTAAAGTCAAACATAAAAAAATAAAATAGATGTACACGAAGATGACTTAGCACTTCCAGCCAGCAACGTGCACTATTGTGGTTCTTCGTGTACATCTATTTCATTGTTTTATGTTTGAATTTCCACCAGCACAAAAATGTTTTATATTTGACTAGTAAAAAATAGTATTTGGAGCGCTTTAGCAAACCGATAAATGCCAATCGGAGCAGAGACCAGAAGATGGTTCCATTGGGGATCGGAACCGATCTTGCATAAAATATAAAACAAAAATTTATCAGTCTTGGAATTTTTTCATTATTACGTCCTGATTTAGGTTTTCCGTGATTTGCCTACATCACTCCAGGCAAATGCCGAGATGTTTCCTTTGAGCATGTGCTCCGTCTCTTAAGACCATGATGTCGACGCCTGTTTTAGTTCGCAACCGATTGCACATATTTTAGTTCACGACCGGTAGCTGTCCTTTTAGTTCGCAGCTCGGCCGCGAAGTAGGTCGCTCTTTTTAGTTCGTCCGCTCATTTTGGCTTTTGCTACCGGTACTAAAAGAGCTCTTTCTTTTGTTGTGACAGTATTTTTGTATAATGATCACTGTTGCCCAAGCCTGTGCTATTACCCGTATTTTTGGGCAATTAGACATAAAATACTTAAGCTAATTTACCAGTTATTTACACGAATGGGTGATACAATGGTGTTCAACTACTTTGCATACAGAGTACTCGTAGTATTTTATTTTTAAAATGGATTTCTTTATTTATTCAATTAAATAAACCAAATTCCCACTCGCAGAAAAGCATTTTTGTCTTCGGTGCTGGGCGAGTCCAACCCTACTTTTGGAGGGGCGGCCGCCTCAGTTGCATCGAAAGTTAAGGCAGTCCGGTCAACCTCACATTTATTACAGAAATTGATTTAGTATTAACAAATAAAATAGAAGAAATTTTTGATCTTCACGCTAGCGACATTGATGACAATGGGTTTGAAAAAGTTCAAATGTTTGTAGAGCTTATGGGACTCAACTACGGGATCATCAGTCCCCAAACTTACAAACTACTTATGAACTAGCTAATACTAAGGACGGCACAAATATCCATGCCCGAGGGGGGATTCAAACCCCCGGCCGTAGTGGCGGTGGAGACCGTGACTGGAGCGCCTCAGTCCCCTCGGCCACCGTGGCCGGCACAATGGGTTTCGACCTTTACATTCTGACGACAGGCAGTGAACTACAGTTTTGCAGCTAATTAATTCTATACGGGTTCGCTACTTTACAGTTAGTGTCGCTTATACGACGTTATCCTCAACATTCTACCCCGCGAGCCGTCAACAGTATAATGCAGGCGAGAGAAAATGGTTGATGCATAATTTCTCGCATATAAATGCAAACAATAAGTTTTGAGTTCTCTTTACTTCTTTACACTAAGGAATGAGGGTTATATTTAGACACTGCCGCATACCTTAGAAAAGAAAATTTGTGGCAGTGAACCGTGAAACTACAGCTGAGCTGCATCTCAGCTCGAAATGACGGTGACTGGCAGAAGGAAATCACGCCGCGGTGGAGTAGCCGAGCGGTCTAAAGCGTCTCGCTGCGGATCGCGCGGTTGCTCGCCGTGGAGGTTCGAGTCCTCCCTGGGGCATGGGTGTGTGTGTTGTCCTTAGGTTAGTTTACCTAGGTTTAAGTAGTTTGTAAGCTACGGACTGATGACCACGCGCCGGCCGCGGTAGCCGAGGGGACTGAGGCGCTCCAGTCACGGTCTGCACGGCCGCTACGGTCGGGGATTCGAATCCCCACTAGGGCATGGATATTTGTGCCGTCCTTAGTCTTAGTTAGTTCATAAGTAGTTTGTAAGTTTAGGGACTGATGACACCGTAGTTAAGTCCCATAGACTATACAAACATTTGAACAATTTTTTTTTAATGACCACGTAGTTTGGTCCGATAGATTTACAAACATTTGAACATTTGAAGGGAATCACGCGATTCTGCGCGCTGTCGCGTCCTCTCGCTGCTCCCCATCAGTCTTCGGAAAAGGAGCGGACGAACTAAGAGACGAGAGATTGCGAACTAGTTCGCGTAGTTCGCCTGCGGGAGCGCTCTTTCGAACTATTTCGTTCGCGAACTACACATGACTAGTGCTGTGGATGATGCTGGAGGCGGGTCGGTGACCGCGGGCTCCGGTGCTCGCAGTCCGCAGGAAGACCGCCGCCGCCGCCGCCGCCGCCGCCGCCAGGAAATTGGATTCTATATTTAGGGGAGCGGGCGGCGTTTGAGGGCCGCGCTCGCACTTCTGGGGGCGCGTCCTGCAGCGGCGGCAGCGGCAGAGGCAGCGGCCGGTATTAATAGAGGGGAGGACGCCGCACCTGCCGCCACCACCGCCCCATTGTAGCCGTCCGGAAACCACCTGGGCCCTCCCCTTCGTCTGCGCTCTCCACCGGCACCGTTCCTCGTCTCAGCAGAATAGTGGCGCGGATCCAGGATTCGGTTTTGGGGGAAGATGGGATAGTTTCTTACTGGTCTCAGCGATACGTCAACCCCTCCCTCGTAAACACACACAACTATACATGCCGACCGCGGTGGCCGAGGAGACTGAGGCGCTCCAGTCACGGTCTGCACGGCCACTACGGTCGGGGGTTCGAATCCCCCCTCGGGCTTGGACATTTGTGCCGTCCTTAATATTAGTTAGTTCATAAGTATCCAAAATGAAACTTTCACTCTGCAGCGGAGTGTGCGCTGATATGAAACTTCCTGGCAGATTAAAATTGTGTGATGCTGGAAACATCCCTTAGGCTGTGGCTAAGCCATGTCTCAACCATCTCCTTTCTTCCAGGAGTGCTAGTCTTGCGTGTTTGCAGGAGAGCTTCTGTGAAGTTTGGAAAGTAGGAGACGAGGTACTGGCGGAAGTAAAGTTGTGAGGCGGCATCGTGAGTCGTGTCGGGATAGCACAGTCGGTAGTGCGCTTGCCGGCGAAAGGCAAAGGTCCCAGGTTCGAGTCCTGGTTCCGGCACACAATTTTAATCTGCCAGGAAGTTTCAGTTCATAAGTAGTTTGTAAGTTTATGGACTGTTGACCCCGTAGTTAAGTCCCATAGACTATACAAACATTTGAAACAACTATACATCTACATAAATACTCCGCAACTAACCGTAAGGTGCGTGGCGGGGGGTACACTGTACCACTACTAGGCATTTCCTTTCCTATTCCACTCCCGAATAGAACGAGGGAAAAAAGAATGCCTATATGCCTCCGTACGAGCCCTAATTACTCTTGTCTTTGTGATCACTAAGCGAAAAGTACGTAGGCGGCAGCAAGATCGTACTGCGCTCAGTTTCAAATTCCGGCCCTATAAATATACTCAACAGAAATTCGCGAAAAGAACGTCGTATTTCCTCTAGGGAACCCCAATTCAGTTGTCGGAGCATTTCCGTGACACTCGCGCATTGGTCGAACCTACCAGTAACAAACCTAGATGCTCGCATGATCACTAATTCCTGTCTCTACACAGGCATCTTTAATAAGGTCAGGCCTGTTCGTGGCTATAAGGTCTAAAATATTTCCATTGCGCGTGGGTTGCCGGTTTAACTGCTCAAGACAGTTTTCATGGAACTAGTGCAAAGAAAACGAATCACAGCAAGTGTTGCGAAAATTTTAATAAGAGTCTCTTCCTGTGCGCGACTTACACAGTGAAATTTACGAACACTCATGGGCAATAGGCAATAGGTCCCATAAGCTGGTGACAGTAATATGGTTAACGCGACTGCTCATCAAGTGTCCGCACGGTAGCTAAGCGTGTTCGCTGAGAGTTAGCTGTCTTTTGTAACATTACAAAAAATTAAAAAAAATTAAAAAAAAAATCAATAACTCACAAACAATGGAACATGATACAACGTATGCAAAGAAACGATGTACCTAATAAGTGACCAAAAAAAAGCTGGTAATCTGGATTCAAGCCAAATCCGGCAACTGAACAGCTAATGCTGATTTGATTCATGTTCACTGTTGGAATACATTTTTTTGTATTAAACCACACTACTTTCATATTAGTACATCCATTATCGCGAACTACAACTGTGATTAAATTCGTGATTTGTTGGGCATAGCATTCGGGCGCTATAGTCCGATGCGCCAGGCCTTTCGCCGTCGGGGGTTCGAATCCTCCATCGGGCATGGTTGTTTGTGTTGTCTTTAGTATAAGTTAGTTTATAAGTAGTTTGTAAGTTTAGGGACTGATGACCCCGCAGTTAAGCCCCATAAGCTTGTCAAATTATTATATAATAAATGTGCAATACACTCAAGTTCATATAATAATTCTTAGGCTATTACAGCCAACTATTAACATAAAAAACTAAAAGACAACGTTATTTTTAAGCACTTATTTACAATCATTGCCTTACTACAACGGAGAAGAACAAATAGGTCACCAATAAATAATTTCTGTCTCTTCCGAAACCTTATATCAAGTTTAACTGCTGGCTTGTTATTGAAAACGTCATCCCTTAGAAAAAGTAGAAACACTTGTTACATACTTCGTTAAAAGTGAAATAAAGGGCAAAGACTTCTAGTCAGCATTAAAAATAATCCATGGGAATGATACAGAAGGCGTTCAATCTGTACACATTCAGGCAGACTATCGATACCCAAGTAAAGCTTTTTGACTAAATTTCTGGTGTACTGTATTTCATACGTTATATCCAACAAATGAATGGTTTAAAATACAGATATAAACATGTTCGTAAAAAGTGAGTTAGTTATATGTGACTGAGTTTTTCTTAATGTGGCTGTGATGGTAAAAATACGATAGAGCAAAACTGTGACAATGAGATAGACAGCTACAGTTGTTATTTGACTGAGAGAATATAATATATGCAGGAGATAGCAGGAAATGTATCTTATTGTAGTCATAATTGGCGTTTCGGCGCCAGGAAGTCTTGAAAGGTCAGGAATAAATGGTTCTGCGTTGATTCAGTTTCCTCATAAAGAATTGTTTTTGTGATTTTAGATTGTGTGTGTAAATCTTTTAACTGTCCAAGGATATCTATCTGTAACTGTGTTTTAGCAATGCGTAGCACAGGCATATTATCATTGAAAATGTATACCTTTATCAATATTTCTTGAATACTGCCAGTAGAAGGAAACATCTCCTGCAAACACGATTCACTGAAATACCCTACCTGTACTTACAGGTATGTAGTACTGCATCACAGGCAATGTGATATCTGTCGTATTCACGTTCTCTGTAATCGGATTCACTTTTGACCTTCTGTGAAAGTACTTTAAAAAAGAACAAGTGCACGTAAATAATGCATATTATAGGTACAGATTTGCGAGGTAGTTCCACGTATTCCCGTCATTTTCGCCAGCACCACCACCACAGCGTCTAAGTATACTTGAACAACAAAGCAATGTTTCCATGAAACATCCATTTGATGATGAGTCGGCCGTGGTTCAATAGCTAGATTGCAGTGGCTCGAATGCTAGTTAAGGCAACGACAAAATGAGACAAAAAAATTCCAAAGGCTGGTAGAGTATTGATGTTCAAAAAATCGCCAATTTCCAAACTGCCTGGATGGTCATTCAAGAATTTGAGGACAACTTATATACCCCGAAATATATCTTGAGATAGTGAATACCGGTGAATCTCAATATTTTTTTATTTTAAATAACTGAACCGACAAGTGTAAAAAAACTTCAAACGTCTGATTACCAAGAAAATTATTCGTGATGTATGTTGAAAGTCATTAAGTATATTAATTTCGGAATACTGGGTGAATTTTGTCAGGGTTATTTGCATTCCATTTTAATGAATAACTAGTTTTTAATGCATCTCAACGGATGTGATGTTATGTCTCCTGAATTATTGTCGTACAACAATATTATTTCATAGATGCATTCTCTGGTATTTGTGGATACTTACGTAAAATTTGTTGTCAGTAGAGTTAGTAGTAAAGCGTTATTAAAACGAAACGACATGCCTGTTGCTGAAGTTTTACCGCATGAGCAGCAAAAATGTAGCAAGCTCTAAAATATTTCCTTTCGTCATTTTGAATGGTGGAAGGGGCTTTAGTAGCGAGAAACGTTTCGCGGAATTAAGTGTTAAGGTTTGTTGGAGGTCGCTAAGTGCTGTCATTCTAAATTACTTCATTCTTGTTAATTGCCATTTTACAGATTAGCATAATGCTTCTTTCCACACAGATACCACTCATTTCCGTTCCAGTTGTTGGTTACGAGCTTGTGTAGTTTTTTTTTTTTTTTTTTTTTTTTTGCATCTCTATCCTCTCCCTTCTTCGTAAGTAGTTCAGCTGTTATTCCATATTTACCTGCAGCTACGTTAAATTTTAGTGTTTTGAATGAGTCTGCTCTCACTATCGTTCAGTGCCCGTAGAGCAAATATGGGACTCACACTCCTTAATTTCTGTACTTCAATCTTTTCCATTTTTAAGTTTATTGCCACACATATGTCGTATTTATCCTCTTTTGAGGGGAAAAAATGTAATTTCGAGGTACGGCAACTTAAAATTCGTCTATAAGTATCTCAAAAATACAATAATTGGGACAATCCGGTTGGGAAAACCTTGGCGTGTTCGTCAATTTAGCTCCACAAATGAACCCAATGTTATTACGAAATATTTGTTGTTATACCGCGTTTTATTTCGGAGTAAATGATTTTACTGTAACTAGTTTCCACGGACCCATTCTCAGCCAGAATGAATAATTTGGTTCGGCGGCAGAGCTGTTATGTTAATGTGTCAGCAGGCTCGTTTTCTACCCTTGCCCCACAATCGCGCTCGGCGAGTTGCACGCAATGTCGTGACCTTGACCGAAAGCACGCCAGAAGTGATTAATTGTATGGCGCTGCGAGGCAGCGCTGTTATACGTCCGCAACCGTGTTTTGTAGGTCGCAGAGGTAGCTTGGGGAAAATCTTTTGCAGCCGTTCTTTCTAGATTACAGCTATTCATGACATGTCTGAAGTTGTAAGAACAGTGCAGGTGGCATTCACTCGCATTTACATATTAGATTGGGAAAACCGTCGAAGTTCATCGCGTCTATCAAACATAATAGCAAACTTTTCTGCGAAAGAAAAAAAAAATTGTAATTTCAAGTCTGTCAGGTGCAAGTCTCAGTAACTAAAAGTACGAAAAATCGCAACAAAAAAGCGCATACATCTTCTAGGCATTAAGAAAAATATAATGAATTCGCCTTCAGTCACAACATTGTGTTTTATTTTACACAATGCATTTCGTGCCCTGAGGGCTGATCATCAAGCGCCTCTACGATGCATTACACATGTTTAAAGATATACTTTACTCTTTCCATTCATATGTTTAAAGGCCTGAGCTTATTAAAAGTGGTTCTCAATTAAGTCTGCTGCAGTATGATAATTGGTATACATTTATATGCCGGACGCGGTAGCCGAGGGTACTGAGACGCTCCAGTCACGGTCTGCACGGCCACTACGGTCGGGGGTTCGAATACCCCCTCGGGCATGGATATTTGTGCCGTCCTAGTTCGTAAGTAGTTCATAAGTAGTTTGTAAGTTTAGGGACTGATGACCCCGTAGTTAAGTCCCATAAGCTATACAAACATTTAAACATTTGAATTTTACATTTGTATGTATAAATAATCACCAACACAAACACGACGGAGAAGTGCACCATACTGCACCAGACTTATTTGAGCAATAATAAGCCCAGGCCTTTAAACATGTAAGACTGACGGACGATTTAGAGAAAGTTCAGAGAAGAGCAGCTCATTTTGTATTATCGTGATATAGGTGAGAGAGTATCACGGAAATGATGCACGTTTTGGGGTGCAAATAATTAACAGAAAGCCGTTATTCGTTTCGGAGAGATCTATTTGCATATTTCTTTAATAACTTTATCTACCGAAAGCCAACGTATTTCTTTAACACCCATCTACATAGGGAGACATGCTCATCATGATAAAATAAGAAAAGTCAGATCGAAAAAAGATAGTTTAGGTGTTACTATTCTCTGTAACCTATTAGAGAATTGAACTGCAGAGACGTATCATAAATAGCATGATCCCTCTGCCATGAATTTCAATGTGACATACAGAGTATTTATGAAGATGTAGATTTCTCCCTCTGTAGATGGAAGTCAACTAAATGTTGTGACATAGGGAAAAGAAAGTTTTTAAATGTAAATTCTCGTGAGAATTGTGCGAAAATATCTAATGGTACATGGCATGCTGAAATAGACGCTTGTATTTGTCAGCGCCATACGAATGGCTCGCGTGATCTTCATCAGTAATTACGCAGGCCATTTAATGGATCATAAAGATAGCGACACTGCGGTCGTATGGTAATCACGCCACGAGGAAAATCTCTTAACGACTCGCAACCTACTTATTTAACGCACAATTATGTCTATATTTCCGCACGATTCCGTCTGTAGTCTTTTTTTCGCTCCTCGTAAAAACGTTCACTTTGCAACGGGGTGTACACGCAGTGGAAATGAAGTTCCGCAAAGATTAATCCTGCGTGATTAGGTTTCTACATCTACACACTGTGTACTCCGCAAGCCTCTATGCGGTGCATGGTGGATGGTGCTTTGCATCAATATTATTATTTTCTTCGTGCAGATGGTGTCGTATTTGTTCTTTCGAGCATGTAAGAAAGAACAGACACCACAAACAAAATTACACCTCAATGAAAAAAAGTTCGCACTTACGAGTATTACTGCCCACTTTAGATTTGTAGTTTTATAGCCGCGGTAGAGTAGCCGAGCGGTCTAAGGCGCCTCGCTGCGGAGCGTGCGGTTAATCGCCGTCGGAGGTTCGAGTCCTCCCTGGGGTATGGGTGTGTGTCTGTTGTCCTTATGTTAGTTTGCCTTAGTTGAAGTAGTTTGTAAGCTACGGACTGATGACCACGCAGTTTGGTCCGATAGATTTACAAACATCTGAACATCTGTAGTTTTATAACTTTTTACAAACATTTCGGACAAAAATGATAAAGTAAATAATAAAAAAACCATAGTGATATGATTACGACTCTACTATTGTGATAATATCTATGTATCCAACACGTAACCCTTTTAGCAAAAAAGAGAAGAAAATTTCTGGTAGTGGCAGGTTCCGAACAACTGACCATGTGCGTTACAATCCAACGCGCTACCCACTTCACTATGGCTAACAATTATGAAATTCATCCTCTATTTTCGTACTATTGATGGCAGTTATTAACTGATGCTAATAAGGCATTTTAGACACTAGACACAACGAAGAACGACGATTTTTTTTTTTTAATTCTTCAGTGCGCCGTTGCTTTGAAATAACAACGTGTAAGTTATAATAAGAAAATCATCCAATACGCAACGCGAAATGGCGTATGCCAAAGAGAGTTCTGGGCGTAGAATGTCACGTGACATCTGCGAACGGCTGGTTTTCGTAAAATCAATGGACGGCGTCAATTCGCCGTTATTTTTGCAAATATCTCTCAAACGATAGGAGATATGAAAGAAACATAAGACAGCAAAGTTGTAGAGAATTTACTCCTCCACAAATTCGATTATTCAATTTTCGTGTCAGATGAACGGTTCGTTAGCAATTACAATTACATTACAAACAGCTTTTTTAGTGTTACTGACGTATTTTTAGTCCGAAAATATTGAAAAAGAGAGTTTCTGATCTCTGGGGGCCTACAATTATGTCTGTAAAATTTGGTGTTGATTGGTTGAACGGTTCCTCTTAAAAAGTGGGAACACGTTACGGACAGACAGACAGACAGACATCCCAAAATCGCCGTTATTTTTGCAAATATCTTTGAAACGATGTGAAAAAAAAACATAAGAGAGCAAAGTTATAGTGAATTTTCCGCTCTACAAATTCTGTTATTCAATTTTCGTGTCAGATGAATGGTTAAGCCGTTATTTTCATTTACATTTCGAGCTGTCAAAAGACGATCGCAAAGGCCCACTTTTAGTGTTCATACAGTAACCTAAAGTGGGCCAAAAACGACAAGGCAAAAGGATAAAATGAAATGACTCCGATTGCACTAGGCTAGTGTTTCTCAACCTTTTTGATCCCATCGAAGTAAAAATATTCTGGGGTGTTACCCCCCTCCTCCTCGCGTACCTTAGCACAACTGTGTGTGTCATATAAAAGAGCAACAAAATTAATTATCTTTTGTTGATACTACTTTGTTCGAAACAGAAAGACAATATTATATACTTTAATACGAGTTTTTAGCTCATTTTTCGGATTGGATCACATCAGGTTTGCTGATCAGGAATGCCTACATGGGCTAGGGCACCATGCTACGGACTAGGCGGCTGCTCCGCTGGAGGTTCGAGTCCTCCCTACGGCATGGGTGTGTGTGTGGGTGTCTGTTGTCCGTGGTGTAAGTTAGTTTAAGTCCAGGGACTTATGACAATAGGAGTTTGGTCCACTATGTTTATAAACATTTACACATCCTGTTTGTACATGATTTGCGACAGACAAATATTTTTTGCGCATTTGAGGGAAGCGTTGATAGTGAATTATGGCCATTAAGCAACATGCCGCTGTACAGTCAATTTGTAAAAATTAAATTGTTTTTTCGAACTCCTCAAAATTACATCATCTCGATCATTGAGCTTCGATTAATTCAACACTGTTTTCATGTTTTGCCTTTATTCAGCGTTAAGTATTGTATTTCTTATGAAGTAATCAACGCTCTAATCAGTTCATAATTAACGTAAACCAAATTTCACTTGTATTAGCCCAGTGTTGTGTCCTCATATTACGGAACGCGTAGTATTCAGACATGCGCTGGTCTGGTATTTTATGTTGCAACTGTTTCCTCCTGCGACAGCTCTCCCGTTCAACCGCCCCCTGGTCCTCGGAGAACGACTTTGGAAGTCTTCTGGTTGTCGCTACTTACAGATCCAGAACTACGATATTGAAGTAATTCAAGTGAAAATTGTCCCGGACCGGGACCGGACCTCCGGTTGCCTTACCCAACACGCTTCCTCCACCCCAAATTCCCACAGGGCGTGCGCTGCGGAAGTATACTATCGTCTAGAGTCCGATCGAAACATGATTTGCGGCCGAAACAGTAACCGAATATTCGGTTCCTCTTCTAGTTTCGGCAGAAACCGTGATCGACAATTGCGTAATTAAGTTATCATTTCAGGTACATTCAGATTACACCACAGTTCACAATTTTATCCACCTTTCGCAACATCTCCCTTTATTAATCCTACTTGAGTTTGTGTAAGCCTAATCTTCAGAAGATGACATGGGAGGCGAACAGGTTTAGGCAAACGACGGTACTTTTATTAGAGTACTTCCAAAATGGATTCTATTTTCCGCACTGTGGCATTTTTTATCTAAAAAAATTAAGTTAGAGAAGAAGTAAACTGAACTCGATACAGTAGAGTCTCGCTATATCGAATCTCGGAATTACGAGCTTCCTATGAATTCCAGCGTCATAAAACAAAACAAAAACTGCGGGTACATTCTGTTTTCACCGAAAAAGGCACTCCACCATTATATCGCGAAGTAAAAAGTGAAAAGACTTTAAAACCTCTAGGCTCATAATTTAAATGACTATTTAAACACTTGTTTTAAAAAAACTTTATATTTTAGATACATTTATTCTTTTCAATGTCGCTTTACTTCTTTTTTCGCACATAAATTTCTATAGTTCGAGATGGTTACGGTCTCGTGTACTTCGAATTAACTAGACTCTACTGTATAGCTACCACAAAAAATTCTACAGGCCTGCATATCTTCTTGTAGGCCGATACTCTTTAGGTACACAACAGACATGCCAAGCAGATACTACGAAATACTACAGCCTGGACATGATTACCACAATACAAAATACGCAGAAAGTTATAATTTGTTTGCTTCCATAAAAGCACCGTAAAAAAAAAAAAAAAAATTGTTAGCGCTATATTTCTATTTGCCATCTTCGTTTCTGCAGCCGACAAACAACTTTACATATTTCCTTCTTGGCACGCCAAAATACGTAATGCATATAAGGTTACAGTCAGTGAATCAGCTTCAATCAGTGCTGCAGAAACTATTTCGAAATATAAGATGACAGTTGCGACTAACAGTGTGATTGTTGTCAGTATAAAGTTACGCATATTGAACACTAAAAGCGGTGTACCACATGATCAATGTTTCTTAAACTCATATTAGTTATTAGAAAAACTCCTTCCTTTCAAGTAAACACACTAAGTTTTCAGCATAACATTATGATAACTCGTTCCATTATGTACAATACTGAATGAGTTAAAATTGTAAACAACTTAGTCTAAGAATATCACTATAAGATACGATTGCGTTATATTGTGCCTAACAACAAAATATTCACAACAATTACGTGCGCGGAGAGACTCCTATCAGTTAAACGGCGCGCCGTCAATTGAAGTAAAGCATTATTGTTGACTGAATCCATCCAGAACGCGACCCGACTTCATCAGTAATTTCAAGAAACATAGTTTCGGCAAAGACGAAGATTCGACTGATTTTTGTCCGAAATCGAAACTGCTCTCGAAACCAATAATTTGGTCGAAACTGTCCGAAATCAAATATTCGATCGGTCCGTACTATCGTCCATGTCCTCTTACACTCGCTATTAGGATTCACGAAAAACGTCTAACGATGTTACCGCATCTCCTGTGAAGAAATGACCCGTACGCCGTCGTTTTATTGTTATTATTATTATTATTACTTGTTTTTTTTTCTGTTCCATAGCACCCAATTGAGGAGCGAGACTCCATGGTCATGGAACAAGTCAACACATTGTTACACAAGAATGGTACTAGAAAATTTTTAAGAAGTCCTTTGCACATGACAATCTTAAGACAAAGTGAAAAGAATCAATAAAGAAAAAAATGAATTAGCTTAATTGTTTAACTTTTCTAGGAGTTCCTCGACAGAATAAAAGGAGTGAGCCATGAGGTAACTCTTCAATTTAGATATGAAAGCGTGTGGATTAGTGCTAAGATTCTTTAGTTCTTGTGGTAGCTTATTGAAAATGGAAGCCGCAGAATACTGTACACCTTTCTGCACAAGTGTTAACGTGGTGTGATACAAATGTAGATTCGACTTCTGTCTAGTATTCACCGAGTGAAAGTTACTAACCCGTGGGAATAAGCTGATGTTATTACAACAAACGACATTAAAGAAAAAACGTATTCTGACGCCAGAGTCAAAATTCCCAGACTAGTGAAAAGGGGTCGACATGACGTTCGCGAACTTACACCAGATATTGCTCGAACCGCCCGTTTTTGAGCCAGAAATATCCTTTTTGCATCAGGCGAGTTACCCCAAAAAAGAATGCCGTACGTCATAAGTGAGTGAAAGTAAGCGTAATCGACTACTTTTCTTGTTGAAAAATCGCTATTCTCAGATATTGTTCTAATGGTAAATATAGCAGAATTTAATTTTGGAACAAGATCCTGAACATGGCCTTTCGATGACAGCTTACTGTCTATATGAATACCTAGAAATTTGAACTATTCAGTCTCACTTATCACATTCCCATTATGTGAAATCAGAATGTCAGCTTTCGTCAAATTATGTGTTAGAAATTGTAAAAACTGAGTTTTACTGTGATTTAACATCAACTTGTTTTCTACAAGCCATGAACTTATCACTTGAACTGCATTATTTGATACTGTGTCAATATTACGAGCAACATCCTTCACTACCAAGCTGGTATCATCAGGAAACAAAAATATTTTACAGTCACCTGTTATACTCGAAGGCATATCATTTATATAAATAAGAAACAGCAATGGTCCCAAAACAGACCTCTGGGGCACCCCATACTTAATTGTGCCCCATTGGGATTGCACGTCATAGACATTTTCTACACTGCGGAGAATTACCTTCTGTTGTCTATTATTAAAGTAAGAGGTGAACCAGTTGTGGGCTACTCCCCGTATTCCATAATGTTACAACTTCTGGAACAATATTTTGTGATCAACACAATCAAACGCTTTTGTTAAGTTCATATATAGACGGTGTGGGGTGCTTTTCCCCGTTTATCAGCTGTACGCAAGAATTGTCTCGGAGGCGAAAAGCAAGCAGGCTCCATCGGCACTTGGTGACTCTAGGACCCTATAGGAGATAACGGTTTTAATTCACCTCCGAGGAACTCGCACAGTAGTAGGAAGACCACTGGTCACTCACAAGGGCAGGCGCCCCATTAGCAAGTAATAAACTGTTGCAGCAGACGGCAGAAGAGCTGGCGTGGCTGCGCAGTACTGCTCCTACCAAATGACCCAATTACGAGGAAAAATATGCGAGCGATATAAGCAGCCGCATCAAAATTCATTACGCCACCTCATTTCGGGGCAATTACTCGCGGACGGAATTGGCGCGCGGGCCCAAGACAGCTGCCTGTCCCGGCGCGCGCACCAGAGGATTGCAGATCGCTATCGGAGGCGAAGAGCAAGCAGGCTCCATCAGCACTCAATTTGCCCAGGGCGCCTGCTGCAGTTTTCTGCCTGCTGACCTGCTCATTACTCGTCTGAATAACTGTTCATATTGCCTCGGTTTTAGTGAGCAGTTGATACGTGGATAGATAGCGCCAGCGAGTACATCTCGGTAATGAAATATACGGCCATGATGAATCAGCTCGTATACTCGACGTAGTAGTACATGCTCGGCAAATCACCATACGGTGCCTGATGGAAGGTACGTCGTACCACTACTGGGTCTTTTCCTGGTCCGCTTCGTAATAGAACAAGAGGAAAACGACAGCCTATAATACCTCCGTAAGAGGCTCAATTTCCCTATATTTGTGGACCTTATGCAAAAAGTACCTCTTCATTAGTTATGCGATCTACCCACCTAATCTTCAGCATTCTTCTGTAGCACCACATTTCAAAAGCCTCTATCCTCTTCCTGTCCGCACAGCTTATCGTTCATGAGAAAAGGAATTTTTGGCATACCCTGACTAAAAGAAGTGATCGCTTGGTAGGACACATTCTTAGACATCGCGGAATCGTAAATTTAGCATTGGAGGAAAGTGTGTGGGGTAAAACTCGCAGAGGGAGACCAAGAGACGCATATAGTAAGCAGATTCAAGTGGATGTGGGTTGTCGTTCTTATGAGGAGATGAAACGGCTTGCTCAGGATAGAGTAGGGTGGAGAGCTGCATCAAACCAGTCTCCGGACTGAAGACCATAACAACAATGCAAAAAGTCTCGTTTGAGGCAGCAGAATCGTTCTGCAATCAGATTCAAATGCTGGTCCTCTAAATTGAATAGTTTTTCTCAGAAAGAACGTCATCTTTGCTCCAGGACTCCCACTTCCGTTCCCGTAACACCTATGTAACAGTCGCGTGTTGATATAACCTACTAGTAATATATGTAGCAGCTGAGCCTACCCCTGATTCAAAATGTTCAAATGTTTGTAAATCTATCGGACCAAACTGCATGGTCATCGGTTCGTAGCTTACAAACTACTTAAACTAAGGTAAACTAAACTAAGGACAACACACACACACACACACACACACACACACACACACACACACACACACACCACACACACCCATGCCCTAGGGAGGACTCGAACCTCCGACGGCGAGCACCCGCGCGCTCCGCAGCGATGCGCCTCAGACCGCTGGACTACTCCACCGCGGCTACCCCTGATTCTGTGTCTTTCTTTAAACTGATCGGGTAGCGATAACACTTTCGTATTCCTCAAGAATGGGACACACATGTATACTTCACGGGGTTTCATTACGGATGAACCACAACTTCCCTAAATTCTACCAGTACACCGAAGGCGACAATCCGCCTTCCCCACAACAGTCCTAACAGCCTCGTTTCATTTCTTGTCGCTCAGAAACGTTACGCCTAGATATTTAATCGACGTGATTATGTCAAGCAGTTTACTAATACCATAGGAGAACATTAAGTTCAAATGTTAGTAAATCTGTGGGACTCAACAGCTTAGTTATTAGTCCCTAGCTTACAAACTACTTAACCCAAGGTAAGCCGGCCGCGGTGGCCGATGGGACTGAGGCGCTCCAGTCACGGTCTGCACGGCCACTACGGTTAGGGGTTCGAATCCCCCTCTGGCATGGATATTTGTGCCGTCCTTAGTATTAGCTAGTTCATAAGCAGTTTGTAAGTTTGTAACAAATGATGGTCGCAGTACAGATGATATAAAATGCAGAATGGCAATGGGTAGAAAGGCGTTTTTGAAAAAGAGAAATTTGTTAACATCGAATATTGATTTAAGCCTAAGGAAGTCCTTTCTGAAGGCATTTGTACGGAGTGTTGCCTTGTATGGGAGTGAAACATGGACGATAAGCAGTGGGGACAGAAAGAGGATAGAGGCTTTTGAAATGTGGTGCTACAGAAGACTGCTGAAGATTAGGTGGGTGGATCGCGTAACTAATGAGGAGGTACTGAACCGAATTGGGGAGAAAAGAAATTTCTAGCATACCTTGACTAAAAGAAGGGATAGATTGGTAGGACACATTCTTAGACATCAAGGAATTGTGAATTTAGCGTTGGAGGGAAGTGTGTGGGGTAAAAATCGCAGAGGGAGACCAAGAGACGCGTATAGTAAGCAGATTCAAGTGGATGTGGGTTGCCGTTCTTATGAGGAGATGAAAAGGCTTGCTCAGGATAGAGTAGGGTGGAGAGCTGCATCAAACCAGTCTCTGGACTGAAGACCACAACAACAACAACAACAAGTTTAGGGACCCCTGTAGTTAAGTCCCATAAGCTATACAAACATTTGAACATTTTCCCGTACACCGAAGCATATTCAGCAAACAACACAAATTTCTACTCACTTTGTCCGTCAAATCAATTATATAGATTGAAAATAATATCGTTCCCATCACACTTCCCTGTTGAACTCCAGTAGATACCGATGTATCTGATGAGCAATGGCCAATGTGAACTTGAATAAGAAAGCCGTTGATAAACTCCGCGCCGACGAAGAATAGAGAAGAAAATACTTTCATACGGAATATTCTAACAGATATGTGACAGGATAAGAGACTTCATAGCAAACAGAAATCAGCACAGGTATTGCTGAGCAGCATGCAGATACTTGAAAATTGACCGCCAAAAATCTGCTATATGTTTTTATTTATGAGCGGCTGTCGTACCGAGCGACATCAAATACATTAATAATTAAAGCCAGGTGTTAGTTGAGATGATGGTTCTAGCTCTTCATGTACTGAATTGCTCCATGTAAATCTAATGTATAGATAGTTCATACAACCAAGTGAATCTGTCAGGAAAGTCCTTTGGGATGTTGTTCAATTCGCGTACCATATCAGCGTGAATATCAGTTATGTCGTCTTAAGCGCAGAGACGCCATATAAAGTTTGCTCTTGTAGGTTTGTAACCTGTCACAATATTTACAAGATAAGAATTATGCTTTGCATTTCAATAAAGTCGCGACGGTTTTTTTGTTCTAAAGTCAATGTGTGTCGGATAAATTTTTACATGCTTTCCTCTTATTCAAAACATTGTTGACATTGTGTTACACACTTGATTTTAAGATGTTGCTGCAATGCAATTTGTTTCACAACAACGTCGGCACTACGGTCGCACGTGCTCTACTTAACACTTCCTGCTTACAACTCACTGGTCGAATGCACATCTGTTGTTTACAGCTCTTGGTTCAAACTACCACCACAGTTACTGCTCGACTAACATGTCCTTCCTTTTTCTTGCGCCTTGCCTTTTGTACCACATGCGCCGAGTCGGCGAGACAGAATGGGGTTTGACGTGGTTAAATTTAAGGGGCGCTTGGATGTGTTTTCGCCACATCATATCCCCCCCCCCTCTACTACGCATTGCCGGTTCAGTAACCACTCAGTGCTTCATCCGTCAAGTGCTGGAGCCTGCTGTGGCCCCACACCTTCCGAGTTTGCCTTCCGGCCACATAGCAGTAGGATAACGCGCGACCACTCATGACAGCCAACGATGAAGATTTCTTCGTCACCCATCAGATTGGATTGCTGCTTTGGCCTCCCTGTTCTTCGGACCTCTCGCCTGTCGATAACGTCTGCGGATGGATTGGTACATAATCCTTGCTACACCCGATTAACTTCGGCAATACGACGAAGCACGATGGACTGCTACTTCCAGTAACACTCTGATTCAATACCAGCAATGGCGGCAACACTCAACACTGTTTCATCGTCTTCCTCAATTCACATATGGTTATATTTCCATTCAAGTCATCATGGCACGAAGTGTTATTATTATGTATAAAAATGAATAGCTATGCGTTAGTAGGTGTTTCACTGATCATCACGAAAGAGCAGAGAAGGAGGAGACTGGTAGAGAGAGATGAGGGAGGAAGAGAGAGAGGGGGACGGGAAGGATTGGCAGGGAGATGGACTGCAAGAGTATGGAATAAATAAATATCCGGACAACACCGGGATTCCAATTAGGGATGGCGGTTATTGCTGAAACAACCGGTTTTCGGTTATACCGTTTCTTTTCATCTCCAGTTTAACCGCACCGTAAAAATTGCTCAAGATAACGTTTTTTTTTAAATAACCGGTTTTCGGTTTTTATCGCTATTATTTCCAGTACAGTTCGAACGTAACATATTTTGCGCCCGAAACAGAAACTGTAATCTTCGGTTCTTCTAGTTTCGGCCGAAACCGAAACTTACGAAATTTAGTTAAAATTTAGGTAAATTTACGTTATACGACAAATCACTAGTCTTTCCATATTTTGCAAGATCCCCTCCCAATACTACGCCTTCTTGAGTGTGTGTAAGCCTAGCCAGGAGTCTGTAGAAGACGATATACGAAGCATACAGATTTACTGGCCTAGTATTTCCATCCGGCAGTTGCGAGTATTGAGCCAACCACTCAGTAAGTTGGACTTGTGAGCCAGAGCATACGAATGTCACGTTATACAAACAACATATATAAGTTACAGTCAGTAAATAAACGTCAGTCAGTGCTGCAGAAGTATTTCGAAAAATAAAGTCACAGTTCCGACTAAAAGTATGATTGTTGTCAGTGTAAATTTACTCAAATTGAACCAGGAAAGCTCTGTACCAGGTGATCAAAGAAAGTTCAAATGGGTGTGGGTTCTTATGAGACCTAAATACTTAGGTCATCGGTCTCTAGACTTACAAACTACTTAATCTAACTTAAAATAACTTACGCTAAGGACAACATATACATCCATGACCGAGGGAGGAGGGAGGACTCGAATCTCCGACTGGAGCAGCCGCGCAGTCCGTGACATGGAGCCTCAGACCGTACGGCTACCTCGCGACGCACCACATGATCAATGTTACCTAAACCCATATTGGTTATTAAAAAAGCGCCTCGCTTTCAAGGAATCACATTAATAAAATTTGTTAGCATAACAATACGATGATACATTAAAAGTTAGTATTCCAAGCTTAGAGTACATCACTTACATAATAGGTATATGAATCGAATTTACCTTCTCTTCCAAGGAACATTTTAGATGCTTTCTTCTTAAATGACATAGCATGTTTGTAGTACCTCCACCCGTTTTCAGCTTTTTAAAGCAAGTGGAGCATTGTACCTCACTGCTCCCGTACTTCGTGAATTACTTCCATACTCGGGATGGTGCCATTTAGGACACAACCGATGTCTGGCGACAATAGAAAGGAACTGCCGCATGACCAGACGGAGGCAAGTCTCGTACACTGCCGGTGCACGCGCGTCATCTAATAGGCCACGCCACACGGCAACAGGTGCATCGATGCCTCAATAGCTGCACCAGTTCTAAAGTTCTTATGCCACGCGTTTGTTGCGTGTTTCTGACTGCCGGGAGTGTTCTTAAATTAGCATGACTGCAATGACCTAATATTTCACAGCAGTGGAAATTTTAGGAAAAACCCTAAATATTAGGGTCTACTAGTTATAATGTTTAAAATTATTAAAAAAAAAAAAAAAAAAGGGAGCCACTATTTCAGGAAGTAGTCGTACCGGTTCTTTTACCCGGTTCTTGGCAATAACTAAAATAAACCGGTTACAACCGACCAAAAATGAATACCGAAAAAAACCGGTTATTCAAAACTAAAATACCGGTATCGGTTTTAACCGGTCTGTTTTTCCCATCCCTAATTCCAATCAATCTCCCAAATAAACTGGGCAGTGATATCTCCGGTCCTACTTGGTATTGCATTTTGGGTAAAATTAAGCTTGTGCTGATGTCTTGTCGGAATGCACAGAGTTTGCCTCCTTTTCCAGGTTTTCGTCCCAGTTGGAGCGGCCTGGAAGTGAGGACAGGAGCAGTGTAGCCGCGGCGGCCGGAACCCGCTTGACACGAGGTGAGTTCCGCGCTGACCGGAAATTGGAGGGGCGTGGTTGGCGGCACTGCGTCTGAACAGCGGCCGGCTCCCCACTCGCTGGATTAACGGCTGCAGGCGCTAAGCGGCGATAAGCCGAGCGCCAGCACGGAAACTCATCGCCACCTTCCTGGATGGCCGTGCGTCACGCACCGGGACCAGCCGCAAGCTGGGTCTGCGTCCAGAAAGGAGAGGTCTGGAGGAAACATGCACTGTGTGATCAAAACTATCCGCACACCTGACTGAAAATGACTTACAAGTTCTTGGCGTCCTCCATCGGCAATGCTGGAACTCAGTATGGTGTTCGCCCGGGGCTCGTCCGAACTGGGCAACTTCTACCTGTTGGTGATAAACGGATGACACGAGTCTCGAGACTGGGCAACTGTCCCCAAGTGCCCCCTGAGTGGCATGCACGAACTGGGCAATTTTTACCTGCTCCGGCTACACTGACAGGCACGCACGAACTCGGCAACTCCTGCCTGCTTCTGGCAGACCGACTGCACTATCTCGCAAAATGCTTCCAAATCTGAACTTACCAAGTGCGCAACCTCCACCCCTATTCGTCGACTTCTTAAAGAATAATGTCAATACTGTGTCAAAGAACCAGATATAAAAAAACAAACAATTGTATACAAATACAAAGATTTTATTACAAATTTCACATACAAAAATATTTGCAGAAAACCAATGCATTTAGTTTCGCTCGTTTTCTACTCACGGCTGCTTGGTATGCAACGCTCTTTACAGGGTCTAATTTGCTAATTTCACCATTCCTAATTAATCGGTTGCACAGTGGTAGAGTGCCAGACTACAAATCCAAAGGTCGCGGGTTCGATCCCCGCCAGGCCCTAGGATTTTTATCTGTCACTTTCCACTCCTTTCACCTCTCGCAGTATTGCTCATGTGAAAAATACCGAGTAGCACCGTGGTTCGGAACCCACGTTAAACTGTAGGTCCCCCTATAAGTCAGTTCGAAGGTCGGAGGAAGGCAACGGCACACCACCTCCAAACAGGACCATGCCTAGTAAAGCACTGTGGTGTTCAAACCAATCTTCGGATTGTTGACTGCTTTACCTTTAAGTAATGCCTTTTTCTGGTTTTTGAGTGCGTTTCGATGGTGATATTATTTTTTTTTTCTGAGTTGATTCTTATGTATCAGTTTGTTCATGCTTCAGACTTTTCACAAACTGAAAGATGTTTGGCGTGAGGAGATTCACATGAAGCACTGAATCGGGAATGAAAGCTTTCGCAAGCGTTAGTCGTCCTCCACAAGGAAGCGTAATCTGCTGCCCAAACGTTTGGAGGAACGACTGCATCTTCTTCATCAATGTAGTTTTCAGTTATGTAATCCGCAAATTTTGTGATGATGTCGTCTTGTGGTTGTTCCAAACGCGAAAATGTGTTCGCTGCCTACTGTAAATAACAGCACACCGCGAACGTTTACCGCATCATCTTCATCCACGTTCTTCCACTGCTACAACTCTTCTGTAAGGTTCGCATTTATGTCACAGATCAAATGCCACGATCACTAATAATAGGTCGCCGTATTATTCCCTTCATGATTAAAATGAAGTACAAAACGAAACACTATGTGATTCTACACGGATGTGAACGAGCTGGCGTCATTCATAAGAGTGACGAGTTCAGTGAGGGTCAGGAACGCCTCCGGTCGGACCGTCCTGCTACCTGCGAGCGGAAGTTGTCCAGTTCGAGTGTGGAATTAACTGTCCCTCCCAGAGCACCTTTGTAATGGCCACTAACAGTTGCCCAGTTCGGGTCTGCCCTTCGCCCGCCCGTAGCCTTAATGATATCTTCCACTCTCGCAGGCATACATTCAGTCACATGCTGGGTTTCTTGGGGAATGGCAGCTCATCCTCAACGAAGTGCTGCACCGAGGAGAGGTATCGATGTAGCTCGGTGAGGCCTCGTTTGAATTCGGCGTTTCAAAACATTCCAAGGATATTCTATACGATTCAATTCAGGACTCTGTGCTAACTAGTCCATTACACGGATGTAAAATCATTTCCAGTCCATGGTGTACAGCAATCAGTGAGAATAAAAATTCCTTCAGTAAAAGACTGTATTGATTTCAAATTTTTTTATTAATTAATGACGCGTTTCGCCCTTTAGCAGGGCATCTTCAGATTATCTGCGTGACAGACCTTATACAAAATTACAAGGTGGAATTACAAACGAGTATAATGGTACAAGGGCTTATTTTGCATTAAGAAGACAGTATAAAAGGTAAACAAAGCTTACAATGCGCTCTTCGTGGTGTGACACCGTAAGTTGTTTTGCGGTGTTTCTATTTTTCTGGAATTCTTGGATTTCCTTGTAGCCCTACAAATGATCGTGTAACGACGAATTGCAGTTGGAACACACTCGGTTAAGATGTGAGAAATATAAAACCGATTTTTAAGATTACCTCAATAGAAGCGGTGGTCTCTGATGAGTCGACCGCGGTGGCCGAGGAGACTGAGGCGCTCCAGTCACGGTCTGCACGGTCGCTACGGTCGGGGGCTCGAATCCCCCCTCGGGCATGGATATTTGTTCCGTCTTTAGTATAAGGTAGTTGATAAGTAGTTTGTAAGTTTAGGGACTGATGACCCCGTAGTTAAGTCCCATAAGCTTAACAAACATTTGACTTTTTTTTTGGTCTCTGATGATACAAGATAAGCCCATGTTTACAATTGCGCTCACGGGCGGTAGGCGGGCGTGGTGTGCCGCTCCGCCGACTTGTACATGACTAACTAAGGGAATGTGGATAGGGAGTAACGTAGGAAGCCAGTGTACAAGACGGGAAGGATGAAATATAGCTATCTCAATACAAACACAACGAAAGGGAGGTTATTAAGCAGGACAGAAGTTAATAATTTATGTTGGTACTTATAAATGAAAGGAATTTTATTTGAACAAAGACATCATCTTGTATCACCAGAGACCACGGCTTATGTTAAGGTAATCTTAAAAATCGGTCTTATATTTCTCACATCTTTACCGAGTATGTTCCAACTGCAATTCGTTGTTACACGATCATTTGTAGGGCTACAAGGAAATCCAAAAATTCCAGAAAAAATAGAAACACCGCAAAACTACTTACGGTCTCACACCACGGAGAGCACATTGTAAGCTTTGTTTACCTTTTATACTGTCTTCTTAATGCAAAATAAGCCCTTGTACCATTATACCCGTTTGTAATTCCGCCTTGTAATTTTGTGTAAATTCTGTCACGCAGATAATCTGAAGATGCCCTGCTAAAGGGCGAAACACGTCATTAATTAATAGAACAATTTGCAATCAAGACGGTCTTTCACTGAAGGAATATTTACACGGATGTTGTTGTCGTATAATCAGGCCTTGTATTATGAACAGGTGCTCGATCGTGCTGAAAGATACAATACCCATCCCCTAATTGCTCTTCGGGAAGCAAGAAGGTGGCTAGAACGTCAATGTAGTCCTCTGATTTGATAGTACCACGCAAAACAAGAAGGGGTGCAAGCCTCGTCCATGAAAAACACCACCACGCCATAACACCACCTTCTCCGAATTTTACTGTTCGCGCTAAACACGCTGGCAGATGACGTTCGCAGCGCATTCGCTGTACGCCCTGCCATCGGATCAACACATTGAGTACCGTGATTCGTCCATCCACTGTTCAGTCGTCCAATGTTTAGGCTCTATACACCCAGCGAGCAGTCGTTTGGCATTGACCTGCGTGATGTGTGGCTTATGGGCAGCCGCCCGGCCATGAGAAATCCAAGTTTTCGCACTTACCACCAGTCATAATACTTGTAGTTGATCCTTATGCAGTATGGAATCCTGGTCTGGATAGATGCCTGCTTGTTACACTGTACGACCCTCTTCAACTGACGGCGGTCTCTGTCAATCAACTGACGAGGTCGGCCTGTACGTTTTCGTGTTGTGCGTGTCCCTTCACGTTTCCACTTCTCTATCACGACATAAACAGTAGACCTAGGGATTTTTAGAAGTTTGGAAATTTCTCGTACAGACCTTAACACAAGTGACACTCAATCACCAGACCACGTCCGAAGTCTGTGAGGCGCCCCACCTGCTCTCTCGCGATGTCTAATGACTACTGAGGCGCTGATATGGAATATCTGGCAGCCCATAATATGAAAAACGTATATTTTTCTGGGTGTCCGGACACATAGTGTATCTCTGAAAATTTTTGACAACATCGTCTGGAGAGTCAGCGATCGTATATTATTTTTGAGAACATTATGAATAACAGCTATCTTGCAAGTAATTATTAATTCAAGTAACAAGGCAGTCTAGATCGCGATTTCTTTTACTTCACTGGTAACCGGCTTTAGTCACTTATATGACCATCATCAGACCACAGCTGTAATGATAAGCAATATATTATGAGAGGGATAAATTATTTCTAAACTGAGTATTTAAAATAAGAATAAAATATACCTGTAAAGTTGGCCACCAGTTGTTGCATCTGGAGCTGCCTAAAATTTTAATGTCGATTGAGACAGCTCCAGCAGAAAACAACCGGTGGCCAACATTACGGGTATATTTTATTCTTAATTTTAAATACTCACTTTAGAAATAATTTATCCATCTCATAATATTTATCATTACATTGTGGTCTGATAATGGTCATGTTAGTGACCAAAACCGGTTGCCTGTAAAAGGAAAGAAATCACGATCTAGACTGCCTTGTTACTTGGATTAATAATTTATTACTTATTTATTGCCAAATCAGTCAATTACTTACACAAATGATGACCGATTTCTGCCTATTAATTGATCAGCTTCAGATCCACGTGGCTCTGGATTGCCCCCACCAACTGCTCAAGTTACCAAATGGGACTAGTATACGTCTGCAGCGTGGAGTTAATGCACAGCAACGTGGGATATTAAGATGGACCATTAATGGGCAGAGAAAAGTCGTCATTTTTATAACTGATTCATGCGATGATTGACATTTGACAGTTAATAACTACATATATATATACTGTCTCACACTGGCGTTTCCTCTGTTACCCGCATGACAAGACACAATTCACCACAACTCAACTGCAGAACTACTGTAGAATAGTGAGTTCAAATTGATCGTGTAGGCTCTGCGGAACTACTGTAGAATAGTGAGTTCAAATTGATCGTGTAGGCTCCAGATCCTGCCAAGTCGGTAGGGTGATTTTGCATCTGTGCGTCAAAGGAAAGCTGAACACCTTTACCAGGCAGGGTACTAAAAGGGATGTCCTGCTTACTAGGTAGTCGTGTGCACCACTACGCCACCGGGACATTATCACCAAGACTGCGCGGCGTACCTTAGCGCACCTCCAAAAAATCAAATGTTCAAATGTTTGTAGAGTCTATGGGACTTAACTACGGAGTCATCAGTCCCTACACTTACAAACTACTTATGAACTAGCTAATCCTAAGGACGGCACAAATATCCATGCCCCGAGGGGGGATTCGAACCCCCGACCGTAGTGACCGTGCATACCGTGACTGGAGCGCCACAGAACGCTCGGCCACCGCGGCCGGCCGGAAACAAAAGTCCGCCCCCGTAGTCCAGTTAGACAGCGTGGTATATTGCCACGTAGGGGGGCCAGGTTCGACTCCCGGTCGGGTTGGAGATTTCCTCCAATCGGTGATTGGGTGTTGTGTTGTCCCCATCATCATTTCATCATCATCTGACGCGCAGGTCGCCCATGTGGCGTGACCTAAAGACTTCACCAGACAGGCCGAACACGATTCCAGCCGGAAATAAAAAAATGTTCAAATGTTTGTTAAGCTTATGGGACTTAACTACGGGGTCATGAGTCCCTAAACTTACAAACTACTTACGAACTACCTTTTACTAAGGACGGCACAAATATCCATGCTCGAGTGGGGATTCGAACCCCCGCCCGTAGTGGCCGTTCAGACCGTGACGAGCGCCTCAGTCCTCTCGGCCACCGCGACCGGCAGAAAATCACGCAATTCTACGCGCTCTCGCGGTTCCCCGTCAGTCTTCGAAAAAGGAGCGGACGATCTAAGAGGCGAGGGATCTGCGAACTAGTTCACCTGTGGGAGCGCTCTTCCGAACTAGTTCGTTCGCGAACTACACAAGACTAGCCAGAAGCTTTGTATGGAAGTTGGTTGCCTTCACCTTTAATAATTCTTAACGTATTTTGTAGTAGCTGTTACGCCCGCAGCATGAGTACCGTACTGCAACAACAAAAGGTCCGGATGAACCGGAGATGCTGATTATTGGAGTTCGACAGCAGCTTCGCTGCAGCAGGTGTCTGAATATCTGTTCCGTTTTGGGACCAGAGAACGTTTGAGCAGGAAGTCTGGATGTAAAAGGATCTCTGGTTTAGTCCTCCTGTTTGCAGCGGAAGTGACAGGGCATTACTTACGCACGGCACCGAAAATACATTTTCTACTTTTGTGCAGCCGCGAACACGCGCTCCAGAAAAAAAATGTATGTGTGTGTGCGAGTAGAGGGCTAACAGCTGAGCAAACGGCAGCAAAACGTGGCGTCGCGGCGCGTGCGGCAGCTGGCTGGCGTTGGAAATGGTTACGGCCGTCGTTGTCGCTCGACGCCTACCATCAGCGCCTTCCTGGAGACCGTATACTTGACTGCCACTCTCCCCTCCCACGAGCTCCCGCGCCCTCTCAAAAGGAAACCGCTCGCAGTCGCAGTCGCCCGGTTTAGTCGCGGAAGAAAGGAACAGATGTTCTCGCGCGCCTTTGTGGTGCGTGTTTTGCCTGCGCAACGCGCATCTGGCGTCCGGCGTAAACACAATGGCGAGGCAGCGCAGAGGACAGAGCAGTGGACTGGACGGACACACACACGTGAGCGGGCTGCTGAACCGCGCCGCAGGAATGTGCGGAGGCCGCTTTTGGCAGCGCCGCTAAACGACTTCCCAGCGGGACCGGTGAAACGCTTTATTGCTTAACTGCCACGAATTTTCGGCAATTCCGCGCTCGGGATGTTGCCACGCCAAGTCACCGCCGCTAACAGCCTTGGGGGGAAACGGAACTCTCTTCCTGTGACCCAGAAACAATTGGCCTATTTTACCTTGACCAACTGCGTATTAGAAGCACTGCGTTTCGTTTGCCGCATCAGCAGAAAACAGTGCACTGGAAATAGTCTCGGTATTGCAACAAAGATAAATAACTTCACTTCTCTGACCCGGTGCGTCGTGCATGTATTAGTCACATTATAAACTTTATACTACCAATGACGCTACTATATAAGGTTAATTTATGTTTTTACCGTAAGCTTATTTCGACCTTATTTCCATATGAAATAGCTGTCTTTCTCATTCTCAAAATTTCTATGACTGTCATAGCCGCAATATACAGGGTGTTTCACTAAGTGTGTTTGCCTCTGTAACTTATAAAATAATAGGTGACGGGAAATTTTAATGCGGTAGGTCAACACAAGAAATGTTACACTTTCTGCGGAGCTATGAACATAGTTTATTGTATCATTTTCCAAATAGTTACAGCACAAAGATATAATTTTTTAAATGGAACAATAGTTTTTCTATCGTACAATGGATTGTTTGAAACCAGCTGCGTCCAAATTAGTTTAATCTACATTCCTATCATTGTTAGTTTGCGAGCTACAACCCTTCAAAGTTTAGGGGGCGGAGGCTACGACAGCGTAGCTGACTGGCTGGTGGTCATGAGGCAGTGGGACGTGCCCCAGGGGATAGCCACTCGGCCAGTCAGCTACGCTATCGCAGCCTCCGCCCCCGAAACTTTGAAGGGTTGTAGCTCCCAAACTAACAGTGATAGGAATATAGTTTAAATTGATTTGGACGCAGCAGGTTTAAACGAATCCAATACAAGATAGAAAAAACTATTGTCCCATTTAAAAAATTATATATTTGTATTGTAACTCTTTGCAAAATGATACAATAAACTATGTTCATAGCTCCGCAGAAAGTGTAACATTTCTTGTGTTGACCTACCGCATTAAAATTTCCCGTCACCTATTATTTTATAAGTTACAGAGGCAAACACACTTAGTGAAACACCCTGTATATAATTACAGGGTGTTACAAAAAAGGTATGGCCAAACTTTCAGGAAACATTCCTCACACACAAAGAAAGAAAATATGTTATGTGGACATGTGTCCGGAAACGCTTTATTTCCATGTTAGAGCTCATTTTAGTACGGATGAGGCTTCATTCCAATGTGATCAAAGTGTAAATTTTCACAAGCAACATGTGTGGGCTGACGAGAATCCGCACGCAATTGTGCAATCACGTCATCAACGCAGATTTTCTGTGAACGTTTGGGCAGGAATTGTTGGTGATGTCTTGATTGGGCCTCATGTTCTTCCACCTGCGCTCACTGGTGCACGTTATTATGATTTCATACGGGATACTCTACCTATGCTGCTAGAACATGTGCCTTTACAAGTACGACACAACATGTGGTTCATGCACGATGGAGCTCCTGCACATTTCAGTCGTCGTGTTCGTACGCTTCTCAACAACAGATTTGGTTACCGATGGATCGGTAGAGGCGGACCAATTCCATGGCCTCCACGCTCTCCTGACCTAAACCCTCTTGACTTGCATTTATGGGGGCATTTGAAAGCTCTTAACCCGGGTACCAAATGTAGAGACACTTCGTGCTGGTATTGTGGACGGCTGTGGTACAATACGCCATTCTCTAGGGCTGCATCAGCGCATCAGGGATTCCATGCGAAGGAGGGTGGATGCATGTATCCTCGCTAACGGAGGACATTTTGAACATTTCCTGTAACAAAGTGTTTGAAGTCACGCTGTTAGGTTCTGTTGCTGTGTGTTTCCATTCCATGATTACTGTGATTTGAAGAGAAGTGATAAAATGAGCTCTCATGGAAATTAAGCGTTTCCGAACACATGTCCACATAACATATTTTCTTTTTTTGTGTGTGAGGAATGTTTCCTGAAATTTTGCCCGTAACTTTTTGCAACACCCTGTATATATAGAGAAGTAACTTCCCTGTTTTATTAAGTGCAGAAGCATCTTTCAGTATTTAGTGACACTACAACAACAATTTTCATCACTGTTAATGAAATCCAAGAAATAATCTTCACATTTGTTTTGTTAATAGAAGCAACTCAACTCTGAAGAACAATAGTCCGGAAATTGGAGGGAATATTAACTTGTCTCTTCGTTCTCGATTAACTGCACAGATATCATTACTTTTTAAATTATTTATTTCGCATGTTTCATCCTTCAGAACGGAAAAGTGGAAGAGGATTATATATTTGTGGAAATTGAGTTTTCAATTTTTTGTTGTTAAAGTTTAACGTCTGTTATTTTCACATTTGGCAGAGGTGGTGTTAGTGATATTGCACATTCTGAAGTTACCGTTCGCTTAAACTAAGTTGACAGTCTGCGTTTCCATCAGCCACCATGCCGTGTGTCAGTTTAAGAAAAGATGACTAGGGTTTAACGATTCGTCGCCATCTTTATAATTGGACATGGTATTTGCCTGGACTGCAGCTTTATATTTGTGTAAAAAGACAAACATACATACATTCTCCTATTATTACGTCTCTTAATATATCTAGTTTACCAACTTAAAGTGGTCATTGGTTATAAGGCTTTGAAATTTTAAAGGATTTGGTCTAAATGTTTGTATAGTCTGTGGGACTTAACTACGGGGTCACCAGTCCCTAAACTTACAAACTACTTATGTACTACTTACGGACTAGGACGGCACAAATATCCATGCCCGAGGGGGGATTCGAACCCCCGACTGTAGTGGCCGTGCAGACCGTGACTGGAGCGCCTTAGTCTCCTCGGCCACCGCGGCCGGCGGATTTGGTCTTTTCAATTTTGATATACTTCGCAGACCAAGTCTGTTTGATTCATTCAATTACTTATTACTTGGTAAATCCTAATTCCATTATGATGAAACAGTACTTTTATATAAGATGGCAAGAACCATTGCAATTTCATTTACATTTGTTCGTAGAACTGACCAGAAGGTATGTTAATTTTATATGACTTAGTTCTTGTGGAATTAAATAAAGACGACTTGTAAGTATACTTAAATCGATTAGTTGGCCTTCTTAGCGCGGAGTATGGTTTAAAACGAAACTGCATAAAGAAAGCTGTATGTAGGGAAGAAAAGGAGAGTGGCGAATTTGGTTAGTTACTTGCTCCGTAGATCAGGTACTAGATAAACTTTATGACGTGAACTTGTGAAAATGGAGGGAAAAAACCCTCATAAAATACAATGAAATAAAAAATATATAAAATATTTATATGGCTACATCTTGACCACTTACAGGCTTTTGAATGACAAATTATCTCTACTGAATCATTCCTCTTATGCATCAATTACTTTATTAGCGTGGATTGATTGGCAAAGGATTTTATACCTGCATATTTTACTCCATTTCATTCCCAAAGTTAAACACATTAAAATTTATAAAACATATTTTTACAAAATAATTTCAATGCCTGCGTAAGACAGTTAAGAAAATGTCATAATTGTAAGCAACTGTCGTCTTGTCGTCTTACCTATCATGGGCGTTGAAGTCGGAATGGATACATCAGGATTACTAATCACGCAATGACAGACATTCGCGTAAAAAGCAACACGAATAAGACAGTTTTGATTCTAACAGCATCAATAAGGCTGAACTAGACCTAAACCGCTCCCTTACGATACCCGGATAGAATAAGCCGCTTAGATCAGTAAAAATTACATCAGTCATCAACTTGCAACTGTATAAAACACAAATTCAGCAAAAGCAGCTGTTATACAATGGCACATATATTGAAAAAAAGTTCATGTCTTACTTTTTAATAAATAAGTTTACTTAAAGATATTTCTCAGTTTTCTTTATGTAACAAAAGTTAGAATCATTAAGCTTAAAACAGATTATTTTTCCTTCCAGTGCTGTTCTTGTTAATATCCCTCTTGATTTCAAATTTAGAGTTTAAAGCAAATTTCATAACTGAGTAAACTTATTTAATGGGATGGTTAATATTTATTGCTGTTTAAAAGGATACCTGAATATGTGCGTGTGTGAACTTTATATGCAATTACAATTACTTTTGTTTACAAAAGTTGACTATTATTCTTAGGGCAAAAGTAGATTTTAAGAGACCTAATGTTTGGTTTCTCTAGTTTTTTAAGTCTTAGTCAATATGCACACCAAATAACTTACAATTTGTTGCTATTCTAAGTTAATAGGACGTGTGATATTTTTAAAACATTATTAGCTAGGTCATTTGTAGAAAAGTATTCAGTAACTTTCTCTGTTGACGTTTATTTTCTCGGCTTAAAAACAACTTTTGTATCATTTGCAGATAGGACTAATTCTACCTCCTTATTCACGAGAAATAAGCCACTTTTATTTAAGATTTACCATTGTAATTCCGCACGTTTGATGTTAAACTTACATAAGGGTTTCCTGTTATGACTGTAGCAACGCCTCTTTGAATTTCTTAGATGTCGTCCGGCCTACCTGATGAATGCAAAGCAGGAAGAGAAGATGCATACGACAGTTAATTTGTTGAAAGTGATTTTACTTTAAATCATGCTATTAGCCTCAGTAAGTTGTATTCAGAGGTGCCTCGTTTTGAAATGGATGATACAAATGACTTCTTTGTTTGCCTCATGGAAAAACTTAAACCTATTATTCTGTCTGCTCTTCGTATTCAACGAGAAGTCACGTAAGAGTGCCAAACACGCTGCGTGCCGTCTCAATAGCAAGACTTCTCGAGCAAGGTTACACGCGAGGCGGAAGAAGAACGGGCAGTTCCTGGAAGGGAGCAGGTTCAGCCAATGAGCAACGTTTGTGCCAGGTGGATCACATGACTATAGTCGCATGTGTGTGTATGCAATGAAACAGACCACGACAAATGCGAGAGAATGCAACTGAGACTATTGAGAAATTGCAAGCGAAATTAAAGTAACTTGTGGTTAAATTGTGAAGCGCGCCGTGCATATTTTTAAGTCGATGTTTTTGAAAAAGGACCGAAATGATAGTTTTGCCTTCAAAAGAAAAAGATATTCGTACTTGAATATTTTAAATGCTCAGTGCAAGTTCATAATGCGCCTGCCTTGTTTCTTAGAAGCGTAAGTTTCAATTTTTTTTTCATTTATGACCAGGAAGCGGTCTTTGTTATCTACTTGGACGATTCATATAAGCATTCTGTACCGTTTGCTGTATTACCCAGTGTTTCCATGTACTATATTTGTTTGCGTCTTCTTTAGAATGACTTCAACAGTTCGAAGGAATCTCATTTCAGTCAACTGCACTTGTGCATATGCTAGTACTGTAATTGTGTTCTTTGTGTGGTATACAAAAGCAACAACTTAAATATCTATGAACATAGGACTAAAATTAAAATATCATGTTTTGTTAATAAGACTTACAAAAGTGTTGTGACAACTAGTTCGACAGAAAATTTTACTAGGCCTCCACAAAAGGCAAATATTATGGCATCAGTCTCATTATTTAGTAAAATGCAAAGGAAAGCTTTTCTCATTCACTTGTGATAATTCTGGCTTTCAACCGCCATAATTACTTTCCTCAGAGCAAGTCAGAATAGAGGCGTATGCAGCTGACGCTGGGTGGTGTGAGGTAGCAACAACAGGTGGCGCAGTTGGTACTGTTCCCGTGGGAAAGCCCTCCCAAAGTTTTAACGCTCTGCTCTAATTGTTCAGTGCATATGGAGGCTAGGCGCCAAAACTAATTTCTTCTTATGTCAATATTAGATATATCTTCGAACAGTGCTACAAACCAGGTCTAGGTACAATGGAGATAGGAGCTCAGGGAAGCTTGTAGTCACCGTAGTGCGACTGGAATTCAACCACTGTCGATCTGCGTAGCACCTGCATCCCATCTCCACTTTGTGACTGCGGCGAAATGGAAGACACAATTCCCTTTTTCCCCCAACAGGTGGGATCTCACATCAAAGTTGCTACGGTATGTTTTGAGCAGGAACTATCAGTTACCAACATCTGTGTCAACATTTTTGGGCCGGCCGCGGTGGCCGAGGAGACTGAGGCGCTCCAGTCACGGTCTGCACGGCCACTACGGTCGGGGGTTCGAATCCCCCCTCGGGCATGGATATTTGTGCCGTCCTGAGTCTTAGTTAGTTCATATGTAGTTTGTAAGTTTAGGGACTGATGACCCCGTAGTTAAGTCCCTTAAGTTTAACAAACATGTGAATATTTTTTTTGAACATTTTTGGCAACCACCGACTTTGCAGTGTACAAAGAACTTCTCCTTTTTAACAGCGACGAAGAGAGAGTGTTGAACTATTATGTAAAAGATAAAACAACGTGTAATCTCAATATGTTACTTCAAGTTGCTGTCGCCTTTGTTTTATGTCATTATCTTTAATGTTTGTTTGTTTGGTTTTGTAATAATACCACTGTATGTCATTACCATTATTTATTTTTTATTCGTTATCTACGATAACATATAGGAGCTAAAAGAAAGTAAAAAGTATAAGGGAGATCCCTTAAAACCAACCACTCTCGCACAATTAATTACTCTTTTTCCCCTCTGCTATACACTGTTACTGTTGAGAAGTAGAATATTTAGAACATGTAAACACAAGACTTAACATAATAAAGTGCTAAATATTTTACTTTAATCAAAGAGGAAAGAAGGGAGAAAGCTTAGAATTTAAAATCCTGTATACATCATGGTCATTATAAACGTTGCAATCAAGGTGCGAGATGCTCTGTGGTAAGACCAGTCGAACAAATTCACCCATCAGAGTCGAATATTATACAGCATACTTCTACAAAATTAAATTATAAGTCTTACAGCCTACCATAAAACATGAAGATGAGGTAAAAAAAAAGTATAGACTGTAGTTTCTGATTCATTACTCCACCTACAGCTATGCTATTCCTATTAAACTGGGCTCCTTATGCCTTACTGTCTGCTGAATATGCTACTTATGTTGTTAGCTGATATGTAAGTGTAACAAATCGTAGCAATAACAATTAGTTATGATGGATCTTCAATGTGTCGTTACCTTGAAATGGCAAATTCTCATAATACGAATATTCTTTAACCGCGAATTAGACGTTTATTGCAACAGATAGTACCTCTAACGATTGGTTTTCGAGATATCCTCAGTTTTATCTGTTACCAAGCCTTACTCTGAAATAGCATACACTCATAAAACCCAAGTTTTACATACACAAAACACACTAAATACATGCTTCTACCGACCGCCAATATGACATCTGAATCTCTGTATCTCCAAGAGCCCATGGCCTGGATAGCTAAGGAGACCAACCGTCCCGGATTCTGCGGGACAGTCCAGCATTTGGACTCGTTGTCCTGCATTGCGATAATTACTGAAAATGTCCCGCAAAATGGCAAAAGCGTCCCGTAATCCCGCATTCACGTAATTTTAAAATCGTTGCTCTAAGAGCAGACGGCGAAACTATTCGCTAGCAGCGGAGATTGTTTTTGTTTTAAGCTGGTTCTGCGTTTGATGATAGTATGACTAGTTAAAAAGTTCTGTTATTGGCATATTTTTCTTTGTGTTCTTAAGTAAAGTCTGACATTCAAATACGTTATCAGCATTCATCTTACTTCCTTCAGGAATAAAAAGGTGGCGAAATTCTGAAAATGCAACAACGAAACTGAGTGAGCATTGCATGCAGTAAGGTAAGTAAACTCTGCACTTTATCGAAAGAACGTCTATAATAAAATAGTTCAAATGGTTTTAAAACTTCATTCGAGGTTATTGTAAAACATAAATCTTTGGGCGAAGTAAGCTACCAATCAAAAAATGTGGAGCACGATGCTCTTAGAGGTGGAACAAATTGTCAGTCTCTAAAATTGAAAATAGGAGCATGAGAAAATATTTATGAACTGTAAATAAAGATTGAAATTTAAGAATAAAATATCACTCGTGTTAGATATGCTACGTCATGTAACGTCTATCATTCGGATGAGACTGGGACATGAATGTTACCCTGCCCACCTACACCGTTTGAAAATCATCGCTTCACGGCACTGCGACAAAGATGCAACGGCAGTGGCGGATCTCAACCACATTATACTGGCGTGCACCAAGTACACGGCCCCACAAAGTGTATTCTACAGAACACTGGTTGCGAGGGGTTACCCCCTCCCCAAAAGTGTCATTGTACTCTTTCATACAGTCGGAGGTTCGAATCCCCCCTCGGGCATGGATATTTGTGCCGTCCTTAGTATAAGGTAGTTCATAAGTAGTTTGTAAGTTTAGGGACTGATGACCCCGTAGTTAAGTCCCATAAGTTTAACAAACATTTGAACATTTTTTTTTGTACTCCTTCATGGATTCGACAAGTTTAAGTACAGTTCACTGAAGGACTACCTCAAAGTCACCGGCATACAGCTCTAATTTTAGAGCTGGTGTGTTTAACTTGAACATGCACAGCTTGAAACTGCATAAGTATTTTTATATTATATTTTGACTTTTATATGTCTTTGCACTTCTCATTTGGTCCTACGCTATTTGCACTTTCGTTGTACTACATCTGTCACTCGTACTGTTAAATATGTATTGTTTTATGTCTTGTACATATGATTTTTTTTTAACTTTTATTATTCTAAGGCTGTATGATGTGAGATACCTATTAATATTGTGATATACATTGTAAGAATGTCAGTTCTATTGTAATGTTGCCACTGTAATAACCGCTGGCTGTATGGTCACTGTAACCAAGCCATAATAAAGAAGAAGAAAACAGACACGTGGCACCCAAACGCGGATTTGTTTACATACAAGCTCGCGGCAAGCAGTGGGAGAGTGACGTGCAGTGTTACAGCTCATCTGTGGTCCAAACACGCCCGCAGGATGTCGTGTAGCGGGGGAGGGTACAGGCGTGTGCTAGGAGGCAGGGTTCGGCAATTGTGCTCGAGGGATGGAATGTCGAGCCGCCAGCCGCCCTCCTCGGCAAGTGGCTGGGCTGGCCGAACAGAAAACAGATGTGTATCCACGGCGGAGCGCCCGGCACGCTGGCGGAATGCAGCTGCTGCTGTTATCGAGGAATCCGCCGGTTAAAAATACGCGGCGTTCCCTGTTCTATTAAGTAACGGCACAAAAGGAAGAGCCCAGCCGGCACGTGGGCCACACACACACACACACACACACACCGGCGCGACTCTCCTCCAGCAGGCTGTGACATATGGGCCTCTGCCCGCGCTTTGTCTGCCGCTTCTGTCCGCTAACGCCGCTGCCTCCCTAAAGGCGGTTTTTGTCGTCCTGCAGATGATGAACTGATCTTTCCCTGATTCTGCTCCCTGGGTGGTGCTCGGAGCCAATTAGGTTAATTCCAAAACAAAGGCAAGCCAGAGTTTATGTCCTATCGATATCGCCGTCATTAGAGACGAAGCACACACTCGCACACTCGCGACTACGCACAAGCGGTTTCTTATGAAATTGCGTGCCCAATTGGGCGATTGGATTCACGATTTCCTATCAGAAAGAACACAGTTCGTTGTAATTGACGGTAAGTCATCAAGTAAAACAGAAGTGATATCTGACGTTCCACAGGGAAGCGTTATAGGTCCGTTACTCTTCCTCGTGTTTATAAACGATTTAAGCGACAATCTGAATAGCTCCCTTAGACTGTTCGCGGACGATGCTGTCGTTTACCGGTTAGTGAAGTCAATTGAGGATCAAAAGCAACTGCAAAGCGATTTAGACAAAATTTCTGCATGGTGCGAAAATTGGCAATTGACACTAAATAAAGAAAAGTGTGAAGTAATACACATGACCACTAAAAGAAATCCGCTGAACTTTAATTATGCGATAAATCAGTCAAATCTTAAAGTCGTAGATTCTACCAAATACCTAGGAGTTACAATTACGAACAACTTTGACTGCAGAGAACACACAGAAAAGATTGTGGGGAAGGCGAACCAAAGGTTACGTTTCATCGGCAGAGCGCTTCGAAGATGCACCAGCTCCACCAAAGAGACTGCCTACATCACACTTGTGCGTCCTCTCCTGGACTACTGTTGCCCCTTGTGGGACCCTCACCAGGTGGGACTGACGGAAGACATCGAGAAGGTTCAGATAAGGGCAGCTCGTTTTGTTTTATCACGTTACGGGGGGAAAGCGTCACGGAAATGTTGCAAGAATTGGGGTGGAAATCATTAAAAGAAAGACGTTATTCATTGCGGCGTGATCTGTTTGCGAAGTTTCAATCACCGACATTTAGTTCTGAATGTGAAAATATTTTGCTAGCACCCACCTACTTAGGGATACATGACCATCCCAATAAAATAAGAGAAATCAGATCGAAAACCGAACGATTTTGGTGTTCTTTCTTCCCGCGTGCTATTAGAGAATGGAACCGTAGAGAAAAGTTATGAAAGTTGTTAATGAACCCTCTGCCAGGCACTTTAATGTGATTTGCGGAGTATCTATGTAGATGTAGATGTAGAAGAATGGAAAAGGAAATCGGTTGTGAGCTCTTCAAAGTAGCCACCCCGCAATCGACTCACACGAATGCGGCAACTTCTATCTGCTGGTGGGTAACCAAACACTCGAATCCTGCAACTCTTCTACATCAGTCCTCGAATGGAACAAACTAAATGGACAGTCTTTACTTGCTCCCATTATTTGCAATTGTTTCAATACAACATCAAGGCCAATGAAAACAAAATATACTTATAAACAAAATTGTATTTGACATAACACCTACTTCAACAAAACAATTGAGTTTATTTTATACTAGCTTAAACCCGCGGTTCCACTCGCGTGTTGGTTGATTATGATAGATAATGCCGGAAACATCAAATCGAATTTTTTAAAGAGATGTATTAAAAGAAATTTATTTTCTACTGCTTTATTTATTTATTCTTATATTTCCTTATTGGTATGCTTATCCTTACAGAGAAAGAGCTGAAGACATTGTAGGACGCATAGACCAAAAATATGGTCTGTGGCATCATGTTTCACTGTATGTAACCTCCTTGCTATAGAGTCTTAAACGTCATCGCTGGCCTTCAGACCGAATTTTTTTATAATTTGACGAGTTTCAACCACCATATCTTCCACCCCCTTATAGCTATCGGTATGGAACTGCTATGGTGTACAACTGGAGACTTAGGAGAACAATTACACACGGACCATTCGTTTGCGTTCTGTACTTTTCGCCGCAGAGCGAAATATTAACACACACACACACACACACGTAGAGTTTTAGATACACCTATAACTTTCCATCCCAATATACTCCACCCTTTTATCAGAATCAACCCTCAAGCAACAATGCAACCAATAAAACCATTTTCAAAGAGTAATTATTGTTCCGCATTTCGCGTTATATTCTTCAAATTACTAAATATCTATTAGATCGCTATAAAACCGTGCCTAAAACCTTCCTCAGGTATAAATTAGTAACTGTACAAATATGTAAGTCTCTGCGTCTTGTCGTTCGCACGTGATAAACGTGCACCGAACAGACATTCACATTTATAGACATAGATTCTCATGATGAATTTGCTTCTTTTTTGTATGATATGCACTTCGCAAAATCTACTTTGATAAGTTCCCGCCGCGAAGGAGTGGCCGAGCGGATTGAGGCGCTATGCTCCGATGCGCAAGGTCGTTCCCCGTCGGTGGTTCGAATCCCTCTCGGGCATGGATGTTTGTGCTGTCTGCAATATAAGTTAGTTTATAAGTTTAGGGACTGATGACCCGGCAGTGAATGTCGGTTTTCTCTTATTATTCTGGCCATTTCTGCACAAATATAACGAGACGAACCACTATCTCGTAAACATATTTAGATTGTATTATCAAGTTACGTGCTTCACCAATCGAGTGTTACGTCTGCAGCCGTGGAGTGGTTATAAGGTAGTTTATAAGTAGTTTGTAAGCTTAGGGATTGATGACCCCGCAGTTAAGTCCCATAAGCTAAACAAACATTGAACATTGATAAGTTCCCAACTTTTTTAGTAACTATTATTTCGCGGAACTGACGAGCAGAAATACCATCCCAGGTGCCTCATTTAGCAGGTCCGGCGGTTCTGTTATCTGAGTGGAGTTCTCGGATTCGGATAAGAGATTAGCTGACTCTTTTCCAATATCCTTTTTCATCTCATTAAAAGTTACCAAATTCAAGTGTGCACCCCCACAATTTGCGTTGAGTGAGTTAACCCTTTCCAGGCCAATGATGCCATATTGCGTCATCATCTTTATCGGTTACTCTCGGCCCATCGATTTGACCAAAGATTTTAAAGAACTCTGCAATGACTTACCAAAATTATTGCGGGTGGCGTGGCTACCACCACTTCGTGGAAACAAAGGAGCATTAAGCTACAACGCATTGAGAAAAAATGTATTGCTGCTTAATGTCTAAGTTAAAGTACAAACAGCAAGACTTTCAAAATATTATATCAAGGTAAAGGAAAAAAATAATTTGAATAATTTATTAATTAATAATTGTAAAATATGTAAATTGGTCGTAAACTGTTTCAAAAAGATATCAGGTACGGTAAAGGAAGCATCCCAAATGTCCTTCCAAAACCTAAAAAACTCACAAATTAAAAAAATGCATTATTCCAATCATTATGAACAGAAATATGCAAAGAAATTAATAAAATTTTGGCTGGAAGGGATGAAACAAATCACGGAAACATATCGATTGCCGGACGGAGATATGAATCGTCGCTCTCCCAAATACCAGTCTATTGCACTAACCACTCCGCTACCACCGTTAGTTTCTTAACCCAGGAATGTTCCATGATTTTCAATAGCACGCGTTACACAGACTCGGCTGATACACGGGAAGACTGGAATGCATGAATTCTCGAAGTTCGTATGAGTTAGTATGTTCGTTACTCTATCGAGCTAAACGGCTGGACGGATTTGGAAAGGAGACAGCGTATATCATCGGTACCTTTTGTAAGCCATCTGACAGTGAATGGCAATGCTTACTTTCTAATAAACAATGTTAGCTTGATCATCATCAAAGTTGCCGCACGTAATGTGTGTTTTCATAAAGAAGGTTTATAGATTCTCCAAGCCACCGAATGGTGCATTGTCTATGATACCTTGCAACAGACTACGGCACCGTTTGAACAATTACCTTGAAGGGATACATGTAATTTTTCAGGTAGGTGAGAGGAGATGGAATGGTTGAGGCAAAGAAGTAAATGGATGGGAGGAAATATAAGAGGAGGAGATAAGCAGAGGGGAGGTGGAGACGAACAGAGAGTGAGGTAGAGAAGATCAGATAACAGAGAGGGATGGACGAGATAGATTAATGGGAGATTGGAATACAGAATTTAGACAATAGTACTTGAAGTATTGGAGGAGGACATGGAAGGATAGAAATAGGGAGTATAGAGGAAGGCGAAGCAGAGAAGTAGGAGCCGACGGTCAGGTAGGAGGGATCAGAGGTGCCCACAGGGGAAGTGATGACGCAAACTGCGTCATTTAAATTTCTGAGAAGGGTGGGGTGGGTGAAAGATGAGTACTTTTGGCCAGTCTGGGAGGGAAGGGGGCTATATAAAATAATTTACAAATCATGAAATAAAAGATATTTAATTTTAATATTAAATGGCAAAACCATTTTATTAGGTAATAAACTAGGAATCCAGGACCTAATATTCGGGTGGGGGGTGAGTTATCGGCCAAGGGGGGAAGGACCTCTGAGAGGGGGGGGGGGGAAGATGAACAGAGAGAAAGGGACTGCGCATTAATAAGATCCTGTCTGACAAACAGAGTGTTAGAAGTGACATGATTACAATTATTGCAAGTCTTTTAACACCGTTTGATCTCTCCGTTCGCGAATGAAAACATCACATAGCCTGTTATGTCAAAAGAACTTGAGTATTAGCTAATCTGCACAAACAGGAAATAGAACGTAAACTTCAGGTACTCTCTGCGCTGTACGGCTGCATTAAAGCGATCAAATCATCGGCTCACACACCCCTGTGTTTATATTTCTCACCGTAGGCGGAGTAGTTCGGCTGATGGATGTTAAGCCGAACGCGTTTAAACGGAGATGTTTGTCTCCAGAGGTCTTCTTTTTAGTGTACTCTGGGCCCTTCGGGCTTGTTTAGAGAGCTCTTTGAGAATGAAAGCACTCGTAAATGGAAGTCAGTTTAAAAAAGTCGTGTTTGTGGAATTTAACCTGCAATGCTGCTTTAAGTTACAACTGAGATTGATGTCCTACCCATGAAATTCGTTTAAGATTCTGTGAAAGTTCAAACACGTATGTTTTAGACCAGCAGTTTTTAAACTGTACGTCACGGCTCCCAGAGACACTATTGTCTGACGGTAGCGGCTCGTTACAGTGGCATATCCAGGATCTTTTGTGTGGGGGAGGTTGAGTTCATGAAACTTTTTTGTCAGCGTGTCGTCTCTAAAGGTTGTACAATTAACGGAGGTGATATCGTAATCTAATGTTATATACAGTTTCAGCCCCTTTGTACTTGTCACGGGTTCGTGGTAATTTCGTAACATTGATAATTATGTTTATTTTGCTTCTGAGTAAAGGAACACGACGTGCGACAGTAATGACATATAGCGGAATAACAAGAAAGATCTGTTAAATTTGAAGCGTGGTGGATGACAGTAGGCCTATAGAATTGCGGAAGAAAACGTTTGATGATCATTACGTTTTACTTGCCCTTTATTACAAACATCATTGTCTTTTAGTTGAGTATAGAATTGAAGTCTTGCTGATCAGTCAAATGAACTGTGTGATTGTTTTCGTGTTTACGAAGTTATTCGAAGAGTTAAGATCTCAAAGAACAACATAGACAAAACCAAAAATCATCACGTGAGGATGCTTTGGTATTTCAGCTTCATAAATCTGCTCCCGTTTGCGGCTGAAATGTTGAACACAATTTTGCCTTCTCACTTTATACACGAGGGTAAGTCAATTATGCGCAAAGTAGTTATAAAATTTTATTGTAATAAAATATGAAACTTACAAGAACATCATTTTTCGACAGTCTCCTTACTTTTCAATGCTCTACAAACTTCCTTATGCCCTCATAAAAGAAGGTTTTCGGTTGAGCTGCGAGCCAGGAATGTACCGCTTCCTTCACTGCTTCGTCCGAGTCAAATCAACGGTCCCTTAATGCCTGTTTGAGTGGACCAAACAAGTGATAGAAGGGGCAAGATCGGGACTATATGGAGGATGATCCAGTACTTCGAATTTTAGTTTCTGGAGCGTTTCAGCAGTGTGGACAACAGTATGCGGACGGGCATTGTCGTGCAACAACACACCTTCTGACAGCAATCCTCGTCGTTTGCTTCGAAATGCAGGCTTTAGCCTGTCAGTAAGCATCTCACTGTAACGTACACTGTTTACTGTTGTGCCCCTTTCACCATAATGTTCCAGTACAGGACCTCGTGCATCCCAAAAAAACGTAAGCATCAGTTTTCCTGCGGACGGGTGGGTCTTTAACTTTTTCTTGCACGGCGAATTTGAATGTTTCCATTTCATACTCTGCCGTTTACTCTCCGGCTCGTAATGATGGATCTATGTTTCTTCACCAGTAATGATTCTGTCTAAGAAGTTGTCCCTTTCGTTACCATAGCGATCCAAATGTTTTTTGCAGATGTCGAGGCGCGTTTGCTTATGCAACTGTGTGAGTTGTTTTGAGACCCATGTCGCACAAACTTTACGAAACCCAAGTCTGTTGTGAATAATTTCGTAGGCAGAACCATGACTAATTTGAAGACGATGAGCCACTTCATCAATAGTTTCGGAATTTTTCAATCCACTCGTACACACTTCGATGTGGTAAAACATTGCTCCCGTACTGTACTGAAAGTCTTCTATGAATTTCGGCCCCTGATACACCTTCCGCCCATAACAAAACGCATCACTGAACGTTGTTCTTCTTTGGTGCAAATAGACAGCGGAGCGGCCATGATTAACAGCACGGCAGCGACAACGAAACTAACGTAGCAGCTTGAAAATTGCAAAGATATAACAACAAATAAACAAAGCATGCGTCACCAACGTAAAACGACAGTACTACCAACATAAACAAAAATATAACTAAATTGCGGACAATAATTGACTTACCCTCGTATATATTTGTAACATATCTTTGCAATCTTAAAACAATTTATCTACTGGATATGTATATTTCATGGAGATAATGCATCAGTGTAAAGGAACCATAATGTTAGGCTACTAAGAACGCTGTATTTTTTGGGCCACTACCTAAATAAAATCTAAGATGTGTTTACTCTCCTATTTTGGGACACTATTAATTCAAATTGTCCCTCATACGTCCAAGTAGCCCTCCAAGTTAAAAAATTGTTTAGTTTCCAGCGTTACTCGCTGGCATGTTACCACAAGAAATTTGATGATCTCTTAGCATCGCAGAAACCTTACCGACATGGCAAATCATGCTAGTAATCTACGGTAAAATCTTAAATATAAACTCGCTGTGTTTTAAAATACTAATATTGTAATTACATTTTGTGAAAGTAATAATTACTATCGCGCCACTTGAGACTATATTTCATTTACTAGGAAATCTTACGAATGTGTAAGTTAGGAAGAATCATTACAATTCACTCTTCTACAGGCAGATCGACGTTGTTAGCTATAAAACATGCACTAGTGTTCCTTTTTTTTCGCACCGATCCCTGGAAACGCGGTCACGAACTCGATCCTTTTCTGCACGAGTGAGCCACTTCTTCTTCTTTCGTTGCCGTCCCGTATAAAATTTCGCAAGGCTATGCGTTACACCTACAGCAGCTTTCACTATCCAGAAGCTATAACTGAAAGTTTCATTTCATTATTGAGAAGCCTTTCACTTGTATTCGTTCCTGTAACAAAATCTAAAATCAATTTTTCACTTTAAACTGAATCATCATGCGCTTGTGTTCTCAACGAGCATCAGTGTGAAGAAGCTAAAACTCGTGTTCACTTTGTATGTGGAAGGAACGCTCGGTAGGTGCAGTATATTATAAGAAACGTACTTTTGCAATGCTTGCAACAGGAAGGTGATGTACTGTTCCAGCAGGATTATGCTCTCTAATACACTGAGTGCGAAAATCAACGTGCTCTACAAGACGTGCAGAAAGTTTCCTGACGAGCAATATCTCTGAACTTGTCTCCAGTAGAGCATACGTGCGATATGACGAGACGACAACTTACAACGTGCGACTCGTCAAACCTCAACCCTTGCAGAACTATGTGAACAGATCGAACAGGCGTGGAATAGTGTGCCCCAAGGACAGTATTCGCCATCTGCATGATCACCGTCTGCATTGCCGTCCTTGGAGGCTACACCACGTTCCAATATCGGTGTTTCAGCATGGATCGACACCTGGAACCTTGAGCTTTTGATCTGTAACTGCAATCATTTCATGTACTCCATATGCACTGTATCTAACAGAGATACTGAGTAAATTGGAAAACTATAAGTGGGTGCGCCAATTTTTTACACCTGGCAGTGTAATTTCCCTCCTAGCTGGCAACTTTGTTTTTCTCTATCTCTCCACTAAAAAGTCGCATGTGGTACAATGGAACGTTTTACACGCAAATGACACAGACCAGGGGCATAGCTAGGGGCACGGTTTCTGGGGGTCAAACTCCTCCCAAAATGTTGACAAAGCAAACAAAAAGTGACATAATTCAGTATCGGGATAGAGCCCGCCTTTATTTTTTCAAGGCTGGTAGTCCCGTTCCACATGTTACATGCAGTCCCGATTTATCCCCATGCGATGCCACAACTTTTGGAGCCCTGAGGAAAAACATACATGGCCATCGCTATGTTTCGGAAAAAGACGTGCACACCTGGCTAGAAATAATGATCCTGTACCTAACGAAAAACATTTGTTAATGGAGGAATATTGACCGTTTTGCCTCACAGTGGGTAAAATACTTTCATTCTCACTTCACGAATTCAGCTTTGGAAAAATTAAAATCCAATGTCTTCGGTATTAATACATCAAAATATGTGTTTTAAAATTTTTGATCGACCTATGTTTTTATTTTTATTTATTTATTTTTGTCATGTGTTTCACGCGCAACATAGAAGTTTGTTTCGAGGTATTTTATTATTTGGACGTTGTTTTGTTGATAGTTTGGCAGATCCATAATACCAGCATAATCTTCGCTACAGCACCAAAGACAAGACAATACAATTCACTGCTGATATAAAATAACATGAAGCACACTCTAGCTCACACTCACAGCCACATACGGACGGCAATATAACACAACCTCCCAGACGGATAAATTAATGCCTCAGAAGTGGCTACACGCCATAACAAGCGGCAAAATGTCTCACAGAAGCATGTTGTTCATCAACAATCACGCGACTTTAAAGACTGATGCACAAAATATGCTATAAAGCAGCTTTTAATACGCCGTTGTCGAGGAACAACACTGGCAATGAAAAGGTTAACAGTTATGGCAATTACTACTAAAATAAAGAGGAATTTACTCTGTTTCTTCCCAGTTGTTTCCTTTTAATTTGTCTGTTCCTTATAAATGAGTGTGACTTTCCTGTTTCCCAATCACTACAAACAATTTCTTGCCGAAGGTACCCACGATAAATGATGGCAAAGAGGGGGACTAAATCCGGGCACTGGAGTTTCATTGTGCTTTCATGATTTGAGCTGTTTTTAAACAGCACTATTAGTAATTTCAATGTCAAGTCATTTATTTATATTCCTATGTAAACGAATTAAGGTTCCCGTCTAGTCAAAGAGTATCGTCTGTAGACTTATTTTTGCCATTGACAGCTTTCACGTAAGAAAAAAAAATTGAGTTAAGAAGTGCTTCTCTGATAATGCTTCAGAAGTTATACAAATCTCCACGCACTGCCATTTTGATTGCCATCCTGTTTCGATCCACATTTACCTATCACGATATGATCTGCCCTGTCCCTATTTTACAGTATACATAAATTCGTAAGCCATTTTCTAATTTTATTTCTATACCATGATGACTTTCTTTCCATCATCATCATCATCATCATCATCATCATTAGAGACTGATTATGCCTTTCAGCGTGCAGTCTAGAGCAAAGTACCTCTAATAAAATTCCTCCATGATCCCCTATTTAATGCTAACATTGATGCCTCGTCTGATGTTATGCCTTTTACTTAAAAATCATTCCACACCGAATCTAAGTACTTTCTTCTTCGTCTACCTCGACTCCTCTTACCCTCCGCTGCCGAGCTCATGAGTCTCTTAGGTAACCTTGCTTCTCCCATGCGTGTAACATGACCCCACCATCTCGGTCTGTTCGCTCTAACTGCTTCATGTATGGTGTTCATTCCCAGTTTTTCTTTGATTTCCTCATTATGGACACCCTCCTGCCATTGTTCCCATCTATTAGTACCTGCAATCATTCTTGCTACTTTCATATCTGTAACCTATACCTTATGAATAAGGTAACCTGTATCCACCCAACTTTCACTCGCATACAACAAAGTTGGTCGAAAGATAGAGCGGTGCACTGCTAACTTAGTCTTGGTACTTACTTCCATCTTGCAGAAGAGAGTAGATCTTAGCTGAGCACTCACTGCATTAGCTTTGCTGCACCTCGATTAGAGTTCTTTCGCTATGTTGCCATCCTGTGAGAAAATACATCCCAGGTACTTGAAACTGTCTACCTGTTCTAGCTTTGTTCCTCCTATTTGGCACTCAATCTGTTTGAATCTCTTTCCCACAGACATTACTTTCGTTTTAGAGATACTGATCTTCATATCATAATCCTTGCGCCTCTGATCGAACTATGAAATATTAGTTTGCAACCTTTCAATCGAATCGGCCATTACAACTAAGTCATCGGCATATGCGAGACTGCTTATTTTGTTTTCACCTACTTTTATCCCGCCCTACCAGTCTACTGTTTTGAACATATGATCCATGAATAGTAGGAACAACAGTGGTGACAGGTTACAGCCTTGTATTACCCCTGAAACTACCCTGAACCATAAGCTTAATTTGCCATCTACTCTAACTGCTGCCTGACAGTCTACGTAAAGCCCTTTAATTGCCTGCAGAAGTTTGCCTCCTGTACCATGATGTTGAAGAACTGACAGTAGGTTCCTCCTAGGAACGCGGTCATAAGCCTTTTCCAGATCTATGAAACAATTCCCTGTTCCACTCACTCATAGCACTTTTCCATTACCTGCCGTAAGCTAAAGATCTGGTCCTGACAGCCTCTAAGAGGCCTAAACCCACACTGATTTTCATCTAATTTGTCCTCAATTAATACTCACAATCTCCTTTCAACAATACCTGAGAATATTTTGCCTACAACGCTTAACAGAGATACCTCGATAGTTGTTGCAATCTTTTCTGTTTCCATGTTTGAAAATTGGCGTGATTACCGCTTTCGTCCAGTCAGACGAAAGCTGTTCCGATTCCCACGTGTTTTCAATTATCCTGTGTAACCATTTGACACCTGATATTCCACTGTATTTGACGAGTTCCGGCTTAATTTCGTCCACCCCAGCCGCTTTATTGCACTGTAATCTACTGACCATTTTCTCCACTTCCTCAAATGAGATCCTGTTTTCATTGTCGTTCCTATCCCATTCTACCTGAAAATCTGATACATCAACTTTCTTTGCAATGAAAAATAATATAGTATTAGTACCGCTTGCAGTTCTATTAAGAGTCCACGTTATTACAGTGTCCTTTCATTGAAAACCCCTTCCAAAATCATATCCTGCCTACGCCTATGACACAGACGATATATTGCTATTGTAAGTATAGTTTCGTGAGGTTCCGACGATTCGAGACATTTGTTTAATTATTCATTCCTTTAAAGATCGAGTGATATACTTTGCATGGCTCGGGCGTTCGAAGTGAAAGGCATCCCTTGTTAGTGAGAAGGAAAACTGCTGGAGATATTTCGCAGCGCGGCTGAGACATTATGAGGCAGGAAGTTATCAGCTGTCGGTGTCGTTGATCCTGGCGGACTATTTATGGGTCACTCGATTGGCGGCCGGCTCGTATCGCTTGACCTTTCTGACAGGAATATCGACCAATCGCGACGTCGGCCTCATCATTCCGCAGCCTCGCGCCGTGAAGCAACAAGCTTGTTCTCACGCTATGCCGCTATGCGCACTACCGATTGCGAACCATGCAAGACTAGCACTCCTGGAAGAAAGGATATGGTGGAGACATGGTTCCGGCACACAATTTTAATCTATCAGGAAGTTTCATAACGGCGCACACTCCGCTGCAGAGTGAAAGTTTCATTCTGGAAACATCCCTTAGGCTGTGGCTAAGCCATGTCTCCACCATATCCTTTCTTCCAGGAGTGCTAGTCTTGCATGGTTCGCAGGAGAGCTTCTGTGAAGTTTGGAAAGTAGGAGGCGAGGTACTGGCGGAAGTAAAGTTGTGAGGCGGCATCGTGAGTCGTGTCGGGATAGCACAGGCGGTAGTGCGCTTGCCCGGGAAAGGCAAAGGTCCCAGGTTCGAGTCCCGGTTCCGGCACACAATTTTAATCTGCCAGAAAGTTTCATAACAGCGCACACTCCGCTGCAGAGTGAAAGTTTCATTCTGTAAACATTACTTATGAACTACTTACGAACTACGACGGCACAAATATCCGTGCCCGAGGGGGGATTCGAACCCCCGACCGTAGTAGCCGTGCAGACCGAGACTGGAGCGCCTCAGTCCCCTCGGGCCGGCCGTGGTGGACGAGGGGACTGAGGCGCGGTCTGCACGGCCACTATGGTCGGGGGTTCGAATCCCCCCTCGGGCATGGATATTTGTGCCGTCCTTAGTTGTAGCTAGTTCATAAGTAGTTTGTAAGTTTAGGGACTAATGACCCCGTAGTTAAGTCCCATAGACTCTACAAACAATTGGACATTTTAGTCCCCTCGGCCACTGCGGCCGGCTTTGATTCATCTCGGAAGGCTGTGCCACTAGCTGCTGTGCCAGTTAATAGATGAAGTGAATTTCCTGAATGAGTCTGCCATCGATCTGGATGTTTTGGGAATAAAATCTTCTTTATTTAAGTCTGTGTAACGACTCCCATTTTCAAATGTTTGAGTCTCATGAAGAGGATTAATAACAGCAACTGTCCATGTTGAAAAGTTTGTATTTCTCATATTTTGTCAGTTTAATGGAAGAATGTAATAATATTTTATGCACTTTGATAATATACTTGGCGTCCTGTCACGATGATAACTAGCGTCCTGTGTGAAGGAATTTGAGAATGAACGGCCCACTTTACCATGAGCAATATCATACAACAGAAAATGTAACCAATTCTGTATAGCAAGATTTATTTGAAACCAAACAAATGTCTGTAAATCTATCGGACCAAACTGCGTGCTCATCAGTCCGTAACTTACAAACTACTTAAACCTAGTTAAACTAACCTACCGACATACACACACACACCCATGCCCCAGGGAGGACTCGAACCTCCACGGCGAGCAACCGCGCGCTCTGCAGCGAGGTGCTTTAGACCGCTCGGCTACTCCACCGCGGCAATTTATTTGGAACTTTGAGCTGTATATTATATATTTTAAACATCCTTCAAATATACTTTCACTAAACTAAGACTGTATGTAATTTTTCCATAAATGAAAGATTTACTCTTATCACGAACTACATAAAATTGTGTGGTTAGCAACGGTCATTTATACATTTAGTGAGTATGGACTGCTCCACATAACCAGTCGATTTTTCTTGCCCTATACCCAATTTCTGTAAAACATAATATGCATCAACATTTGTGAGGCGTACCTGTAATATTTCAAACACTTTCTGAAATTAATAATAAGTAGACAAATGTACAAGTAATTCCATACGTTGTTGGCATATTTACGGATTCATATTTTATATACTTTTGATGCTGTACTTCTTGTGTTTTAGGACTGAGAAGGGATAGTTACTAGCCGACATCTAGAGTAGTGATAATAAAATATTTTATGTCAACTACGACTCATTAGACAGAGCTAATTACCCTGTTTAAAGATTCCTAGATGTACGACTTTCACTACACCCGAGTGAAAAGATGAAGCTATGAAGAATATTAAAATTAAACATAATATGCATCTACAGTTACCTAATTTATAATCTTCAGGAAATACATTACTCAATAAAATTAGGGGATTAGGTGAAATATCATACACAATATACATATAGTAACGTATTTTTATTCAGATAGTGGTTACAGTTGTAATTTGTGTGTTATACAGTACGATATTTTGCTGTCTCATCTTTTTACTTGAGGTTTACGTGGCGTTTACTTAGAGCGAGGCACCATGGAGCTACCATAATAGCGAAAAAGTCATTCTCGTTGCCCTCTGATATGGTGTGTGATCACCTCGGATGGCCAGTACAGTTTCACACCTGCGTGGCATGGACAGTATGAGGATATCAATCAGCTCTTGAGGGACATTTGGCCATTCTACCACGAGTGCAATATCCATCTCTGCAACAGTTATGGGAGGTGATGGTCTGGCTGCAGGCGTCTGCCAAGTGTATCCCAGAGATGCTCAGTCGGGTTTCAGTCCAGTGAACAAGCTAGCCACTCCATTCGTTTAATGTCCTCAGTTCAATCATGTTATCCACATTGCAGCTCTATGGGGACCCGCGTTTACGTTAATCAGATGGAACCCATCTCCTATGGCACCAGCGTAGGACACAACAAAATGTCGAAGGATCTCGTCTCTATACATTCGAGCAGTCCAAGCGCCATTCTGAACGGCATAGAGGTCCGTAAGTCCGCCGATACTGACTCCTGTCCATACCATTCCACCATCATGATATGGTGATGTTTTCTGCACCTAAGCAGGGTTGTTCGTGTTATTTCCAAATGAGGGAACGATTGTCCGGCTGAACAGAAACTCTTGACTCATCTGTGAACAGAACCCGGCGCCATTCGTTACGATTCCAAACCTTATGTTCATCCGCCCAGTTCCTGCAACATAAACTGTGCTGTGGATGCAATGTGACTCACACCATAGGCTCACAATCCCGAAGGCGAGCTCCGACTGTTTGTATTAATATGGCGCGTCCTGTTGCTCTGAGTTGCATTCAGCTTCCTGTCTCATCGGGCTGTTAATCGGAGATAACGATCATTTCTTGCTGATGTTCCTCATGGACGATCTTCGCCTTGCCTTCTTTTATCGGTTCCTGTTGTCTGAAATCGCGTTCAGGTCCTGGAAACTACAATTTGGGACACTCCAATAGCTGCAGCCACCTCCCTCTGTGTCTGTCTCGCTTCCAACCTTCCCATGGTCTCCATACAATAGCTTCACATAGTCTTACAAACATTTGGATGCTTCTTCGTACACCTGCATAGTCGTAGCCTACATCATTAATGCTGCCGTGGACAGAGGATCTACAGTTTAACGTGGAATCCGAACAACATCCCATTCCGTGTATATGTTCAAATCACTGAGAGGTGCCGGCCGCGCTGGCCGAGGGGACTGAGGCGCTCCAGTCACGATCTGCACGGCCACTACGGTCGGGGGTTCGAATCCCGCCTCGGGCATGGATATTTGTGCCGTACAAGTTTGTAAGTAGTTCATAAGTAGTTTGTAAGTTTAGGGACTGATGACTCCGTAGTTATGTCCCATAGACTATACAAACAAACAAAACACTGAGAGGTCAAGACTAAGTTCAAATGTTTGTATAGCTTATGGGACTTAACTACGGGGTCATCAGTCCCTAAACTTACAAACTACTTATGAACTAGCTAACACTAAGGACGGCACAAATATCCATGCCCGAGGGGGGATTCGAACCCCCGACCGTAGTGGCCGTGCAGACCGTGACTGGAGCGCCTCAGTCCCCTCGGCCACCGCGGCCGGCCAAGACTAAGTGTAAAGGCAGACTGCAAGATTTTAAGATCTGATGCCGGGAACTCGCGGGTTGGAAACACACACAAAATGCGTCTATACCACGAAACATCACAGTTTACACCTGTTATCAATCATGAACAACTGAAATTAGTAGCATATCGCACACACTTTAAAACTTATAACGACGGTGGTGTCATGGTACAGAATGCACGAGGCATCTAATAAATTCCGGAGTCTGCTGACGTTTTGGAGATTAGTGGTGAAAGTTTGAGAGTTTGGGAAGGTAGTTACACAAGCATACTAATACCTAGGTCGTGTTCTTGATGCCAAAGACATTATTTGGGGAGGGGACGGATACATAACGTCATACAGTAAGTGCATGGAACAAGAACACACATACAGACAGGCCGCGGAATCCATTCGTTGAATATCCCAGCTAAAAATGTCACATTCATTTACATTTACCTACGTCGTTTGAAGTAGTGGCTCAGGAGAGAAGTTAACAAACAACCACTCGGATTTTCTTAGTTGTCACGAGCCAGTCTTATCACTAAAATAAACAAATACGTGACAGTGGCTATAGATGACTCCGTTTCCAGCCTTTGTTAGATAACCATGTCGTCCTGGATTTTCGACACTGCTTTATCTGCTTACAATAGACCAGCAATTCCCAAACTTTTCCTCCGACGGAGCACTTTGAGAACCTCGGTATTTCGATGGAAAACCTTGTTTATTTTGGCAGTTAATGAAGGTTTTAAAATGGAAACACTTTATTGCGAAATTCGATTTTAGATCATAAACAAGTACATAATTTATAACAAAAATATTAAAAATAAGAAAAATATCAAAACCTGTCATGTTATTAGTAGTTTTTCGCGGAGCATATATTCCCTTTTTGCTGTCACAGTTTTTAAAATCCTGTTATAGACGGAAGGCCACTTACAGAGTCACAAAGAAATGAGGAATTACTAAGCATGAATTCGTCCCATCTGGTTCATGCCCTCACAACGGCATGTCATTCTGCATCAAACAGACGAATGTCGTTTGCAGACTAGCAGTGCTTGTTCACAACTTCTTACCTGGACGACATAGCTTTCTTGTGACGTATCTGTGTAGGATTCCTGACTTCTATTACTTGCCTAGAATTTTGTCAAAATTGAAGTATTTCTACAACGAAATATGTTGATATACCTAGAAGAGTGATACACGTAATTGCTCAACGAAAGAAATGGCCTTCGTCGGTAGCGTCGCGTGAGATGTGATAATTATACCAAGATTTATTAGAGTCCACTGTTTTTTGTGAAAGCCATTCACATCACATTATGTCAATAGCACCGAAATACGCTGCCTGACAAAGAATGGAGCACCCAGAAGACACGGTCGTATGAAGCTTAGAAAATACTCGTTGACCAATGCTCATCAGTATAGGAATGATACAGGAGTTCGAAAAGTTACAAAGAACGACAGCACGCTTTGTTACAGCTTCATTTAGCACGCACGTGATCGAGGTAACCGGCCAGTTCCAGTGGCAGACGTTGTTGTAAGAGAGACGTTCTGCATCGAGGCATGGGCTATTGTCGAATTTCCAAGAGTGTTTACCACTGGAGTTTCCTAATTATCAAATCAAATGTCCAAATGTTTGTGAAGCTTATGGGACTTGACTACGGGGTCATCAGTCCCTAAACTTATAAACCACTTATCAACTACCTTATACTAAGGACGGCACAAATATCCATGCCCGAGGGGGGATTCGAACCCCCGACCGTAGTGGCCGTGCAGACCGTGACTGGAGCGCCTCAGTCCCCTCGGCCACTGCGGCCGGCTCCTAATAATCTATGTGACGCTTTTGTGCTTATGGACCCGTAACGACACGTTGGACCTTCTCTGTCCTCTATTAATCCTACCTGGTCTGATACCAAACTTATGAGCTGGCCGAACGAGAGTTTTGTAACCTACTTCCATTGTTGATGAACTGCACTTCCTGCGGATTCTTGCAATGAATCTGTCTGGCATCTGCCTTGCCCACGATTTGTTTAATATGGTCGTTCCATTTCAAATCGCACCTTATGTCCACCCCCACAGATCCCATGGAGGTATGTGCTTTCAATGTTTGTCGTGCTATTGCGTAGTTAAACGAAGGTTGGAACTTAAATAGTGCCAACACTGATGTGGAGACACTATGCACTGTAATCTACTATTGTCGCTGATAGCACACATTGCTGACATACTTACCTTACCTCCGAGCAAATGGGCTCGCCCATCCCATGTCACCGGCGTGCGCACTATCGAGGGAAATTCACTTGGTCTAACGTAACGGTGTCACTGTATTTCTGAACATGGAACAAAGGCGTTGGATCAAGATTGAATGTACCAGAGGTTGTACAGTATGACAGTGTCATCAAGGTCTTCGAGAGGCATGCGAGGAATCGGCATTGCCGTACAGAACAGTGGCTCGTTGGGTAAAAGCCTTCAACGAAGGTCAGAAAACTGTGGCAGACATGCATCGGACAGGTCGTCCTAGCCTCTCTGAAGAAGAAGTGCATACTGCTGCCGGGTTAGTCGACAGTGACCGACGCCAGACGCCTCGTGAGCTCACCCAGGAAAACGGATTAGCTGATACAACTGTGCATCACATCCTGAAGGAACGTATTGCATGCAAAGCACTGCATCACGATAGGTTCCGCATGAATTGACGGAAATGCAGAAATGGATGCGTTACGATGCTGCACAGACGCACTTGGAGCGCTATGAACGCGAAGGAGAGGCTTTCTTATGCCATATCGTAATACTGGATAAGAGATGGGCCACATCGTACGAGCCAAAACTGAAACTCCAGTCCATCGAATGGCGTCATTATGGGTCGCCGTCAGAGCCCCAGTATGGTGAAAGTTATGGTGATTCTCGTGCATGACTGTGATGGTGTTATTTTAACGCATTACGATCTTCCAAGGCAGACCGTCAATGCACAGTATTACTGTTCGTTTTAGGCGCATCACCTGCGACTAACTTTGCGAAAGAAGCGGAAACTCTTTCTGGGCAAGCCGTCCATCATTTTGCACGACTATGCGCGGGCCCATACAGCGCAAGCTGTGGCTATCCTGTTCGGTCGACGGGAATGGGAACTACTGTACCATGCAGCATACTCCCTGGAGTTATGTCCTTGTGACTTTGATTTGATTCCAAATTTGAAGGAACCATTTCGTGGCATTCGCTTCAGAACTGATCCAGAGAGTCGACGGAGAGTACCGCTCCATTCGCACCATCAACAGAACAGGCTCTGCTAACGGTATACTACGCCTTCCACATCCCTGGCAACGGGTTCTACACAACGCTGGTGACTATTTTGAAGGAAGTAACAGGTGCAAACATGTAACGCTTTTGTATGAGTTGTGAATAAATAGTTGTCACTATTAAGTTCCAACCCTCGTATAATTAGGATCTTTCCTTATGTAAAAACAGCACTTTTACACCTGTTTGAGTCTCAATTGCCATTGCCTGCACCATACGTCGATACGCTGCAAGTCATTCTGCATTTCCCTACCTTTTTCTAGTGTTGTAACTTCTCCATAAACATACAGCATCATCCGAAAAGCCTTCTTGAACTCCCGATGTTATCTACCTGATAATTTACATGTATAGTGAAACGTTTGTATAAACACTCCCATGGGGCACGTCTGAAATCACTGCCGTGCATGCAATCCAGCACCGGCAGCACTTTCGTCATTGTGGATGGCTGTATAGGCAACTTGGATCAGTAGGACTATCTTGCAGGGGATTCCAACAAGTTGTTGAGTCCACGTCACGCCGATTTCCCGCATTTCGCCGGACAAAAGGAGGTGCCACACGGTAATAGGAGGTATCGTATGGCATTAGTCTCCTCACAGTATATAAATTTAATCAAGGTGTCTGAAATGTTATAAGCTCACTCCCTCTTATCCTGTGGGTCTCATTTGCAAAGAAGTCCAAGGGATCATCTGTTAACATGAATTTTATTTTAACAAATAGTCTTCGCCAAATTCACTCTTGTTTGTAGTGAGATCAAATACACGAGGCAGCCCTAGCAGTGATGTGTACCATTATCGCTCGAGGTACTTGACATTACCGACGAGAATCAACGCCGCCGCGCGGGAGTAGCCGAGCGGTCTGGAGCGCCACGTTCTGGATCGCGAGGCCTTCCACGTCGGAGGTACGAATCCTCCCTCAGGCATGGATGTGTGCGTTGTCCTTAGGTTAGTTTAACTTAGTGTAAGGAATTTGTAAGCTACGGACTAATAATCTAGCAGTTGAGTCCGATAATTTACAAACGTATTTACAGAATATATGATATCAACTGCGAATGGGCAAAGCTGAAAATGTGTACCGAGCAGGGCTTGGAACCCGGGTCTCCTGCATTCTAGGCAGTTGCGATGACCACTACACCATTGGGGACACAGTGATCACCACACCTGCAAGGTATACCTAAGCACGCCTCCAGCTTCGGCCTGCGCATAGTACTCAAACTCGTACTTATGAAACTAATTCCCGTAAGAGTAAGGGCCACAAACTTGCCCATCCCTCCCCACTAACGAAAGGATCAGTGCCCGTCACCGGCATATTATATATAAATAAATACGCTGGGAATTAGTATCTGACGGGCGGCATGCTTAGGTAGTCCTTACAGGTGCGGTGATCACTGTGTCCCCAGTGGTGTAGTGGTCAGCGCAACTGCCTAGAAAGCAGGAGACCCGGTTTCGAATCCCGGCTGGGTGTACATTTTCAGCTTGGCCCATTCGCAGTTGATGTCATATATTCTGTAAATATGAAAGAATAACTGCAGGAACAGAAGTTATGTCTGTTCTTTCGGAACAAACGCCACATGTACATATATTGATTCACAAACATTTGATCATTTAGAATCAACACATTTCTGATCAACAGGTAGCTTATTCCTCAACAGAGGTTTCCTGAGGATATTCGCTCGTGTTAGATCCCGGCCCTACGAGGGTATTTGCCAAGCAACCTCGCGTCTCTCCTGAGGTGATGGGTGCGCTTGGCAGCTGGTGGACCAGGGTTGAGGGCGGAGTGAGGGCCAAGGTCCGCCATGACGACAGACGCAAGCCGGTGTCCCGACGCAAGGCCGTCGGCTCCTTGCCTCAGGGGGCGAGGACCAGCGCATGACGCAAATCCAAGCCGACGTTTCCATGTTGACTGGCTGCCTCCGCGACCTCAGTAGCACCGCCGACGAGTTTGGTCTGATGAAGACGTAAAGTAAGATATAGACATAATGTCCTGTCGACAAACAGGTAATTAGAGACGAAGTACCACCTCTGTTACGACAAATATATTGCAAGATAGCAAGAAATATCGCTCGTGTGAAATTCAGCTTGTCCTTTTCTCGAATGATGTCTTTTGATACGTGGATGAAGGCCAACAGCCAGACTGCATATTCCTTGATTTCCGAAAGTCTTTTTACACGGTGTTACACTGCAGACTGCTAACTACGGTACAATACATGTGAAAGGTTCCTAGATGTGAGATTGAAGATTTTTTAAGTAACATAACCTAGTACGTCGTCCTCGATGGCGAGAGTTGGTCAGAGACAAGGGTATAATCACGAATTTCCCAAGAATTGTGGTAGGACCACTATTACGTTTTATGCACATTAATAATCTGACGGACGGGATGAGTCGCTATCTGCGGCTGTTTACTGATGAAAAAAAAAAAAGTTCAAATGTTTGTAGATCTATCGGACCAAACTGCGTGGTCATCAGTCCGTAGCTTACAAACTACTTAAACCTAGGTAAACTAACCTAAGGACAAACACACACACCCATGCCCCAGGGAGGACTCGAACCTCCACGCGAGCAACCGTGCGCTCCGCAGCGAGACGCTTTAGACCGCTCGGCTACTCCACCGCGGCGTGTGGTGTATGAGAAGGCGTAATAGAATACAAATGTACAAAAATATGAAATTAAGCAGATGAGTAGTAAAAACAATAGAGCATTAGCAATGTGCTAATCATTGAAATACACATTATCAAAATAAAACATAAAAAATCTTCTTGGGGGTTTGACAACTATGACGGTAATCTTATTCCAACCGAGACTGATTGAAATCTGTTGACATCCATATTTGTCTCAAATTGTTCGTTCTAAAGCAGTATAACATATGCCTTTACATGAATCCTGAACATCTTTCTAACAATTTCCTTCACATAATACTCAGTTCTGAAATGCAAAAATATCGGGGAAACATATAAAACCATTCCTAAATAGCTAGCCGGCCACGGTGGCCGAGGAGACTGAGACGCTCCAGTCACGGTCTGCACGGCCACTATGGTCGGGGGTTCGAATCCCCCCTCGGGCATGGATATTTGTGCCGTCTTTAGTATAAGGTAGTTGATAAGTAGTTTGTAAGTTTAGGGACTGATGACCCCCGTAATTAAGTCCCATAAGCTTAACAATCATTTGAACAATTTTTGAACTAAATAGCTAACACACATGATAATTGAAAGGTTTCTAATTTCGTCATTTGTATATTCTCTGCAGTGTATAACGTTTCAATTGTTTATTTTTTCTTTACGTTGCCCATTTTCGTATTTTATTGCGAGCAGTAAAACTGTAAAAGAATTGTTCTTCATTTAGAACTGTTCGTTGTGCAGTTTCAGGTGGTATTTTGTACAAAGCTCATCAGCAAGTGTGAATGATTGTTATTAGAGCCGCGAAAGTCATTTTACATCCGAAATAGTGAAAATGGTGGTAACAATAATATTAATAATAGCAACTATGGAATACAAGCTAACTCGAACGGGCAAAGTGAGTGCTGGCACGAGCCTGTCTCCTTTATGTTCTTGTCGTCTTTATGGCTTAGTTGCTATTGGCACGGACTGTACTGAGTCGCCTGTTCTGAGAAGCCGTAAACTTAATAACGAGCTGGCGCCTAGGGAAAACAGACGACATTACGTATTAATCACACCGCATCAAGCTTCATCCACAAGTTCACCTCACGCAGAGGTACTACAACTAGTTGTAAGTACCTATACTTGTGGGACCCGACCCGAAACTCTCTCTCTCTCTCTCTCTCTCTCTCTCTCTCTCTCTCTGACACACACACACACACACACACACACACAAACGTACGTATATACAAGCGTGTAAACACAAAGGGCATTATACCCTGAACCATCCGAACTTCGCTCTAGACCATGCTCCATTACTCCCTCATAATAACTCGAAATAATTAATTTCCATTGGATTTTTAAAGTACTACGTAGTTTCATTTTACATTTTCTATTTAAGATACCATATTACTAAACGCTAATAAGAAGTCTCGAGACTAAATCTCGAAAGTAGAACAAAAATAATGCTAGCCTGATCTTTAGGATCAATACAACACAAGTGGACAAGCATAATAAACTGAATAGCTTCAGAGAGAGATGAAATTCTCTCAGGCTTCCAGCCGCGTCAAGTTGGTTGAAGTGACCGAGCTTTCGGCTGAGATATCCTCGGTCACTGTCATGTGGTGACTGTTAATCATTGCTACTGGCGTCCTTTTACGATTGCGTGGCTGCTGCGCCCACTGCAACCTTCCGATGGCCCTGCGCTATTCTTAGCTGTAAGCCGCTGCCTTTGTATTCTGTTATCTATTTCAATTTCGATGGCTTCTTTCATTACGCCATCCAAGAAACTATTTGTCCTTGCAGTAATGTTTGTCACTTCGACTGTAATACGATGCCCGTTCTCCAGTGAATGGTTCACAACCGCTGACTTTTCAGGACAGCCTAATCGAAAACATATTTCATATTCTACACGGATGCACACAATGATTCACTAGCTCCAGATCCCTTAAGAACTGTAAGCTGACTTTATCTAAACCTTCGCGATTAACGCGCATTTTTTTTTATCCTTATCTCTAGACCAATACTTAAACTGTCTTCACTCTGGAGACCACATCACGATATTACTTAATAAATTGAGCACAAAAGAGGAATATCTAGACCCGTGGTTACCGATGCTTTTTTGTAATGGGGCCCGCAATATTTCTGAACTATTTCTCGCGACCCAGTATATATACAGGGTGTTTCAGTAAAAGTGCGCAAAAATTTAACAGGACGTAGGGAATGCTCGCCTGAACACATTGAGGTACGGGTACCTGGGGCAGGTGAAGGCGGTTAAGGAGATATGGAAGTAAACTTGTTTACCGGTTTGACCAGCGTCACCGTTTTCCAGATTATTTGCAAACTAAATGCGTACACGTTAACACTTGCTGTGTGTTTATTTGCATGTACATTCTGTATGTCTTGCAAGGAAACAAGGAGGACGAACCTGATTACTAGAAAGTATTTCCTGGTGAATGGATTGGAAGGGGAGTTCCTTTCCCATAGACTACAAGGCCACCTGATCTGAATTCAAATGTTCAAATGTTTGTATAGCTTATAGGACTTAACTACGGGGTCATCAGTCCCTGAACTTACAAACTACTCATGAACTAGCTAACACTAAGGACGACACAAATATCCATGCCCGAGGGGGGATTCGAACCCCCGACCGTAGTGGCCGTGCAGACCGTGACTGGCGCGCCGCAGTCCTCTCGGCCACCGCGGCCGGCTGATCTGAATTCCATTGATTATTTCCTATGGGGATATCTATAATCATAAATAAAACCTCAGTGGGTACGGAGAAGGAGTTATTTGTCAGAATAGTAGCCGCTTGTGATGTGATTCGAAACACTCCAGGAATATTTGTGAGGAAGCGTCAAAATCTTGTTGCCCGATGTTATGCTCACATTGAGGTTGACGGTCGTCAGTTTCAGCACATTTTGTACGATTCAGTGCAAATAATACGTTAATTGTGTAAATGATGATATTTGGAGTTAACTGTAACTAATATCAATACAAAAAGTACACAATAATGGGATTGTATTGCTGTTATCTCCTTAAGCTTTTTCGACCGCAGATTCCCTACCTCAAATTGTTGACTGGGGCATCTTCTATGTCCTATTAAATTTTTGCACGCTCTTACGGAAACAACCAGCATACATTCGTAAGAATTAATACCACTTAAATTATATGAAATATGAAACTAAAGTTAGTATTAAATGTGCAAATCCTTTTGAGTAAGGACTTTGAAAAGCTCAATAAACTTTGTGAAATTGCTGTTAATGATACCTTCTATATCTTGATTAAAGTTCGTTGATTTCAGGCGTAAATCGTTCATCAAGGTCTCTCTCTCTCTCTTTCTCTCTCTCTCTCTCTCTCTCTCTCTCTCTCTCTCTCTCTCTCTCTCACACACACACACACACACACACACACGGCCACACGAGCACACTCTTTATCGGGTAAAAAAAATAATGTTGTGAAAATACTAGGATAATTTACTTTGGTATTTTAAAGTCGTCCAGCGACCGACCCGAAAAGGTAATACAACCCACCAGGGGATCCCGATGTGTGGGTCGGGTCATTGGACGACGACTGTAAAATGTCTACGTAAAACATCTTACCGACAGAAAAAATATGAAAGTCTATCATGAAAGTAAACCATTTAATCTGTAAAAATAAATTGAAAAGCCGGTCTGAACAAGAAACCGAATGTTCAAATGTTGTAAGCCTATTGGACCAAACTGCTGTGGTCTTCAGTTAACTAATTTATACTCACTTATACTCACTAAGAACAACACATACAACCATGCCCGAGGGAGGACTCGAACCTCCGACTGGAGAGGCCGCCCAGTCTGTAGCATGACACAGCTATTCCCGCTTGGCAGCAAGAAAACAATCTTGCTAAAAACGTTCGAAGGGCGATACGAGAACAGCTTAGCCGTAGCATTCGTTCGTTAACTGTGATATGGCGAAGCCACGTCCTTTGCCGATTGCGACAAGTGTCACGTGTGTACACTTCCATTGATTGTAGTTTGTTTAGATTTTAAACTATATTTCTATTCATTTATTTCCCTATGGTCGCATGGAATATTACGGGATCGTCCGTATCAAGTGTCGAGGGAGATATGGAGGTTCCGCGGTGGAGTGCCGGAATGCTGTAATAAGACGCCTTGCTGCGAAGCACGGAGTTGCTCGCCGTCGGAGTGTCGAGTCTTTCCTCGGGCGCTTAGCATAGGTTAGTTTAAGCAGTTTGTAAGTCTACGGACTGATAACCACAGCAATTAAGTTCCTTAGACTTAGAAACATTGGCCGTTTGAGTATCGAGGTGCAAGATTTAAGTCTGAAACAAACTGGTTGGAAGCGTTATGCAATTTTTATATTAGAAATTTCCGTACAGTCAGTGTAGTACATGTACATATACAAGATGTTGCACTCAAACTTTTCACCCCAGATATATATGGAACAAAAATAGACATTGAAAAACGATTTTTAGAGTAATGAACGGACGGCAGGGGCTTATGAAACTAAGTACTGTTAGACAGTCTAGAACGCAAGCAAATATTATTTTCAACACTAACTTACGTTTCTCTATGGACTCCCATATTATTTTTAAGGAATTACAAAAAGAATGGCGTTGGTTATATCGAATTACTTCAATTACATCCCGAGAAATTGCAAAGTAGACGTGTGAATTAAACGAAACGCGCAGCTAGCTCACTTCCCGAGACTCAAGCATGAACCTCACGCTGCCCATAATCGTGCTTTATCTACGCCTACATTTATTTCAAGCGACAAATTCGTTTCGCAGTTTATCGGGACGTAATTGACTTATTGCGATGCTACCAACACCGTCCTTTTTGAAAACTTCCTGGCAGATTAAAATTGAGTACCGGAACCGGGACTCGAACCTGGGACCTTTGCCTTTCGCGGGCAAGCGCTTGCCGTCGAAAGGCAAAGGTCCCAGGTTCGAGTCACGATTCCGTCACGCAGTTTTAATCTGCCAGGAAGTTTCATATCAGCGCACACTCCGCTGCAGAGTGAAAGTTTCAAACCGTTTTTTTTATGCTGTTGATTTGCATAAAAATATTGTGGGGTGTCCATTATGTTCATGTCCGTGAAAATCGTTTATCAATACCTATTGTACGTCCAGCGATATCTGGGGTGAAAAGTTTGAGTGGGCCACGAGATTTTTTCGAGAAATATTGTGGGTTGTTTTGTGTCTCGGCCTCGTCGCCGGTTGTCGTAGGTGTCGGTGGCCGACTAGAAAGAGACCGACACAGGAAAATAGAATGCCCGCGTGTGCAGGTACGGAGGTGACCAGTCAGTGGGACAGCAGAAACTACAACGCTAGGCTAAATTAGAACAAGATATATTTATTTCGTGGAGTCTTGGTAATACTTAACTTTTACATAGTTCTTGACTGCAGAGTGCTGATACATTGTTTATATAGATGCCTGCCTACTGATAATTCCTAGTGCCTATCCGATAGCCAAGTCTTAACTGGTGCCTATCTGATTCCCAAGTGAACGATGCAGCTGTCGTGGCCACGAGCGGAGTTGCAGCAGAGGGCGCTCGTGGCTGAAATCGTAAGAATGCCGCGCCGTGCGTGCATGGCGGCGCGCGGCGAAAATACGTGGCGCGCACTTCAGGCTTGTGTGACACCACACCCCTCCGCCCCCCTAAACCTCCGCGCCGTCGTGGCTGAGGGCCACGGCGACGGCACTGGGAGGAGGGCCTGGGCGGGGGCGTTACTGGTGGGACGGGCGTCGTAGCTGAGGCTGGGATCGAGACGCCGACCGCGCCCCGGTATCCGCCTTGCGATCCCCGGGGAAACCCACCAAAACGAGGGGAAGGGCGAACACCTCCGCCCAGAGGGAGCAGGTCATCTTCTTCTGAGGTGCGTGGCCCAGGCGGCGGGGGCACGCACGTTCCCGGAGTCCCACTCGGTGACACTTGTCATCTGCGTCGGCGTGTAACAAGACACAAAAGTGGCGACGAGGATGGGATACAAAAGGTCGCATACCGCATTACAAAGAAGTTTGGGAACTGTTGGTCTATACTGATCGGAAAGAGGAAGTTACTGCAGGTACGAAGGAGATAAGGTTAGGTGACTAGCTGAATGCGCCCTGCGAGAGAAGCACGCCGTGTGGTCTGTGGCAGAGGTTAGCGCAAATATTTGTGGCGGAGCGCTGCGCTCACCTGGCCGGCGTTGCCCCGGCAACCTTTGTAACCGAATCTGGCCGGAAGCCCTCCAGCGCCCCGTGGCCGCAGCCGCAGCCCGCTTGGGGTCGAGTTAGCTGGCGTGCCGGCCTGCCGGACTGCGGCGAGGTGGGCCAGAGCAGCCGAGGCTGTGGAGCACTGGCAGAACTGGATGCTGTAAAACTCTATCCAGATGTTTTCTGCTTTTGTCTTCTTGTCTTGTGTTGTACATCTCAGCTATACGCTTGGCTGAAGAACAGCCTGTCTGCTGCTGTCATCCCGTCCCCCAGTAAGGGGCATCTTCTAAAGGGTTGTGATAACTTAATCTGCGACTTCTGTCTCATGTAATCCGTCATAAAAATGCTACGCTACAAGACTCCTCATGTCTTTCTTCCTTGCAAAATTACAATAGTGGTTCCAAGACAAGAACGTGAGGCTACTGTAGGAACAATCATTGTTTTGATACGCTCCAAATCGCTGTTAACAGCATTTAGTTTATCTTCTTAGTGCAAACATGGTACCAGATTTTTTGGCCCACTTTAGGTTACGGTAGTAACACTAAAAGTGTGCCTTTGCGATCGTCTTTTGACAGCTCGAAATTTAAATGAAAATAACAGTTTAACTATTCATCTAACACGAAAACTGAATAGAGGAGAAAATTCTCTACAACTTTGCTCTCTTATGTTTTTTTTCATATCTCGTAGCGTTTCAAAGATATTTGCAAAAATAACAGCGATTTTGGGATGTATGTCTGTCTGTCCGTAACGTGTTCCCTGTTTGTAAGAAGAACCGTTCAACCGATCAGCGCCAAATTTTACAGACATAATTGTAGGCCCCCAGAGACAAGAACCTTCCATTTTTGAATTTTTCGGACAAAAATACGGTAGTAATACAAAAAAACCGTTTGTAATATAATTGTAATTGCAAACGAACCGTTCATCTGAAACGAAAATTGAATAAGCTAATTGGTAGAGGAAAAAATTCTTTACAACGTAGCTCCCTTATGGTTTTTTTTCCTCGTATCGTTTAGAGATATTTGCAAAAATAACTGAGATTTGACACCCTACATTGAATTTACGGAAACCGGCCGTTCGGAGATGTCACGTGACATTCCTCGCCCAGAACTCTCTCTGGCATACGCCATCTTGCGTTGCGTATTTGATGATTTTCTTATTGTAACTTACACGTTGTCATTTCAAAGCAACGGCGCACTAAAGAATTAACAAAAACACATCGTTCTTCGTACGATAAATGATAATCTAGTGTCTACAAATGCCATATTAGCATCAGTTAACAACAGCCATTAATAGTATGGGATTAAAGGACTTACCATCTGATTGATATTCGTAGCGCAGTGACCAAGGCGTTGGATTATGACGCTTAAGGTCAGTGGTTCGGAACTCGCCACTATTTAAACATTTTTTCCTAAAAGGGTTTCAGACACTCTTATTAATTTTTTATTATTTGCATTATTATTTTGGTCTAAAATGTTTGCAAAAACTTATAAAACTACAAATCTAAAGTGGGCCGTAAAACACGTCAGTGCGATTTTTTTTAACTCTATAAAATATGAGTGAGCAAAAAATATATAAGCCGTAACTCTACTAGCAGATTTCTGTTCCATTCACATTCTGACCGAGAGGAAAATGAATTACTGGTATGACTCTGTAAACAATCATGTTACTCTTACGATCACTATATCAGGTATACAGTAGAAGTAGTGCAATTTCTTACAATATTCTTTATAAATCCACTCTCTTAAATTTATCCAAAAAATTTTCGCGAAATTAACGTTGCTTTCTTTTATGTGTTTCCAGTTAAGTTTCCGGAGTAACTCAGTTACACTTCTATACTACTGACGACATTATCAATTCCTGTTTTGTTCTTGGCGACCCAGACATATACTGAGGTGCTATTCTCTTCGCAGGGGACTGCGGCGCGTCAGTCACGGTCTGCACTGCCGCTAGGTTGGGGTTTCGAATCCCCCCTCGGGCAGTGCTATTTGTGCTGTCCTTAGTGTTAGCTAGTTCATAAGTAGTTTGTAAGTTTAGGGACTGATGACCCCGTAGTTAAGTCCCATAAGTTATACAAACATTTGGACATTTTTTCTCTTCGCAAAACAAGATCGGAATTTCACGTATCGATTCCGTAATTTTCTGAATGTGAGAATGATTTTATATTGTTTCATGCGTATGAAATTAGTACTCCTTACATTACTATTGGTGCTACATCTAAAACTGCAAAAGTTATCTGCATTCCTTTATTGACTCACCAGTCTAGCGCCAATTCGAAGTTTCGCTATTGTGGCCGCCACGGTCAATTTTCTTCTTCAAGAGGAAGGAGAGATTTGTTTCACTTGAAAATGCTGGACCACTCTTTTCGTCATTGTCCTAAATGAGTGGTGATCGCTGCTGTCGAGGCTGACCTCAAAAGAGAATGTTCAAATGTCTGTAAACCTATTAGTCCTTAGACTTTTACAGACTGCTTAAACTAATCCAAGGACAATAGACACATGCACCAGGGAGGACTCGAACCTCCTAAGGTGAGCAAACGTGCGCTCCGCAGCAAGGCACCTAAGATCACTCGCCACTCCACCGCAGCAATCTCAAGAGTGAGTAATTTTTCGATGACTGTCCGTGATTCTGCGGACATACTGCAGGCAGTTCCCGAAAAATCGAGGCACCACCTTATATAAGCCTGAGCATGAGTTGGACAAAGACAGTGCCTAAATTCTGCTCTAGACTCTGACAGAGTGCCACCTATAAATGGTGAACAATTTCGTGGAGAGTATTGAAAGCTTGTAAAATCGGTGAGTGTCGACAGATCTCAAGAGTATCGCGTGGCCTCTAGGGCGGAGGCACTAAAAGTGTCTTTCTGAATTCGGCAGCTGATGAGGCTCAGTGACCGACAATTTTTTCGGAAACTCAGCAAGAGGTTGGGTTGGGTTGTTTGGTGGGGATAGGGGGACTAAACTACTGAGGTCATCAGTTCCCCGGTAGGGAGGGGAAGGAGTGAAGATAGGAAAGGAGGGGAGGGGAAAAGGAAATGCAGTCTGGGAAGTAAAGAAGGAAGGAAGACTGCATTAGCTCTGGATCCCGTGCTCGCCAAGCACGTACTCACGAAAGAACCGTGAGCCCCCTGGGGGGAATCTCAGCAAGAGTCGAAAATATGATATGTACCACTCCAAAATGTGAAACGAGAAAAAGAAAAGTAAATTCGTTTCCTTTGAGATTCCATAGTTATGGTTCGTGAGGTGAGGGGTTAGCTTCGATATGGTTCCTGGGGTGGGTCGCCAGAATATTTTAACTTGGAAAAGGTTCAGAAACACTACCTTATATCATACCTCCCGAACTTCCCATAAATACCTACCAAGGCTAAGACTCAATGACTATTCCTAGACATGTGTTGGGTGGTCTGACTGTTGCGGCCTAGCCATGCAGAATGACCTTGAGCCGTTGCGCGCAGGCGTCGTGGAAATGCTATTTCGTCGAACGGTGTCGCTCACGCAATGTGGTGGTCTCCGCCCTGGAGGACGATCTGCGTCAGCTCAGCACCTGCTGGCGCATTCGACTGCTGCGTCCTTTGGCTGCGCCAGCTGCGGTGGGAGGCAACAGCTGTTACGCGCCACACATCCAAGGTTTCGGCCGCTTGTGCAGTGTGACAGCTGACGCACCGACAGCAGTCGCTGCGACCAGCCGCTATTCCCTAAGGCCGGTATTACACTATCAAATTTTCTTTGACCAAGAATCTTTGTCCAATATTCTTTGACAAAGAATCTTTGACGTAGTGAAATGGTGACATTACACTATCAAATTTTCTTTGACAAAGAATCTGTCACAGTGCATTGAAAATGGCGGATGAATATTTGTTATTAACCTTAGTTGTTGATTACATAGATTACAAATATCTACTTATACACTTAGATTGCATGTACGCGTACAACAATTGCAACGACTAGACATCTGGAAGCGTGCCTTTATTCACAGAACCCGTTTTTATTTGTACCGCGGCTCTCGCCTCAGGTGTATCGTATAATAAGGCCTAACATCTGATGTTTGTAGAAAAGAGCGAAGTACTTTTTCTAGCTTGACTGTAGATATCATCGCTCCTTGTTCACTCACAACAATTTAAGCTGTACTCTTAAGACATATTTGAAAAAAAAAAAGTGAAGTTCTTTTCTTAATCATAATAGACATCTACAGTGTAGCTTGTTAAAGTACTTCGTCGTTTCCTACAAATATGTAATATTAGGCTGCATTACCCGATACACCTGAGGCGAGAGCCGCTGTACCACTCGAAAACGGTTCTTCTCGTCGTTTGGAAGACTGACAATGGTGACGCTTGACTTGCTTCTGCAGTGGTGTTCTGCTCTAAATATTGCAGTAAACAAAACTTTTGAAACATTTATATTTTGCGTATTATGTATCGTGTAAATAGCATTTGTCTGGCTAAATATATGTAGGGAATTAAAGTGTCATTAAGTACTTTTGCTTTCTCCGCTGCAAAACTGGTGCAGAGACAATTAATTTTCATTTTTACGTCGTCTGCCGTGCAAACAGTACTCACTTGATCGCTAATGAATACCGCAATTATCTAGCTTTCGGCTCGATGCAGCCGGTTTTTATAATCAACCTTATAAAAAAGGTAAAGCAGTCAACAATCCGAAGATTGGTTTGAACACCACAGTGCTTTACTTGGCATGGTCCTGTTTGGAGGTGGTATGCCGTTGCCTTCCTCCGACCTAGGAACTGACTTACCCAGCCAGTTATAGGGGGACCTACAGTTTAACGTGGGTTCCGAACCACGGTGCTACTCGGTATTTTTCACATAAGCAACACTGCCAGAGGTGAAAGAAGTGAAAAATGACAGATAAAAATCCTAGGACCTAGTATACAACTGCATAAATTTAGTTGTTGCGACGACTCGCAATACGAATTACGCGGTTATGTTTTCAAACAGTACGTCAAAAACTGCTACAGCGATGCTAGCGCTTAAAGCGGTCATATTTCTCACCACAGTTAACATAAGACGAACGCTTTCTTTGATCAAATCTACGGTGAGCTGCTAGATTTGATCAAAGAATTTTTGACGAAAGGCAACTTTGACCAAAGTTCCATATTACACTATCCAATTTTCTTTGACAAAAAATCTTTGTCAAAGAAAATTTGATAGTGTAATACCGGCCTAACCGCTGAGCTCTCTGGCAGTCTGTTACGACCTGTACCCCACCGTCAGACCGCCTTCTGTTAGGCCAGGCTAACAGCAGTTCTACATCTACATGGGATACTCTGCAAATCATATTTAAGTGCCTGGCATCGATCCACCGTTATACTATTTTACCTCCCATTCCATTCTAGAATAGCGCGCGGGAAGAATGAACACCTGAATCACTCCGTTCGGGCTCTGATTTCTCGTATTTTATTCTGTTGATCATTTCTACCTATGTAAGTGAGAGTCAACAATATATTTTCGCATTCGGAGGAGAATGTTGGCGATTGTATTTACGTACGTAGCCCACGCCGCAGCGATAAGCGCCGTTGTTGTGATGATTCCCATCCCAGATCCTGTATCATTTTCGTAAACGCTGTCTCCCCTGTATCGCGACAATACGAAACGAGCTGCCCTTCTTTGGACTCTTTCGATGTCCTCCGTCAAATCCATCTGATAAGGATCCCACACTGGGCAGCAATACTCCATAAAAGAACGGACAAGTGTAGTGTATGAAGTTTCTTTAGTAGTTCTATTGCATCTTTTAAGGGTTCTGCCAATAAAACGCAGTCTCTGGTTCGCCTTTCCCACGACATTATCTACGTGTTCTTTCCAATTTAAGTCAGAAGTAATTGTAATTCCTAGGTATTTTGTTGAGCTTGCGGCCTTCACACTTGATTGATTTATCATGTAAACATATTTTAACGGATATCTTTTCGTACTCATGTGGACTACTTCACACTTCTCACTATTTAGAGTCAATTGCCAATTCTTACACCATACTGATATCTTATTCAAATCGTTCTGCAGTTGTTTTTGATCTTCAGATGATTTTACTAGACGGTAAATGACGGCGTCATCGGCAAGCAACGTAAGAGAGCTACTTAGATTTTCCCCTAAATCGTTTATGTAAATAAGGAACAGCAGAGGACCAATAACACTACCCTGTGGAACGCCCGAAATCACCTCCGTTTTAGTTGATGCCTTATCATCGATTACTGCAAACTGTATCCTCTCTGAGAGGAAATCCCCTATCCAGTCGCACATTTGGGGCGATATACCGTAACCACGCAATTTGATTAAAAACCGTTTGTGAGGTACGGTGTCTTAAGCCTTCTGGAAATCAAGAAATACTGAATCAATTTGTGAACCCTTGTCGATAGCACACATCACTTCGTGTGAGTAAAGAGATAGTTGTGTTTCGCATGAACGATATTTTCTAAATCCATGTTGACCTTGGGCCAATAGATCATTCTGTGCGAGATAATTCATAATATTTGAATACAGGATGTGTTCCAAAACCCTGCTGCAGTTGACTCGTGCCGTGCAAAAGATCTCAGGATTGCGAGGAGGGATAAATATGGTGCTTCTGCAAATCTTTTGAGAGAATTATCGTGCTAAGATCCTTCTGCCTACAGAAATATAAGGATCACATAAGAACATTTTGATAGATTACTGTAAATGGTAGAGGATAAAATAAGGAAACAGAATACCATCATGAGGATGGCGATTTGGCAAAGAATAAAATTTAAATAATCGTTATTTTTAAAGTCTCATAATGCTGGAAAACTTCGATAAATTTTCAGAAATTTGATTACATATCATATTTTGTTTGGTGGGACACAGAACTTTTAATATATTTATTTACGTCAATGATCACAAAATGTCTCGTCGTTTTGCCGACCGGTTTGTGTCAGGATGACCATTTTCAAGTCTACAGCAAATCAGAAACAGAAGATAGATCTAGTATTAGACTACCTAAGAAAACATAGATAATGCTTTAACTTATAGTCATCAATACATGTAATATAGCCATATGCCATGATCACAGCATAAGTGTATCTTCATTAAGGAATGTAACAACAGGTGTTTGTTGTTGTGGTCTTCAGTCCGGAGACTGGTTTGATGCAGCTCTCCACAATACCCTATCCTGAGCAAGCCTCTTCATCTCTACATAAGAACGGCAACCTACATCTGTCTGATTCTGCTTACTGTATCCATCTCTTGGTCTTCCTCTGCGGTTTTTACCCCACACACTTCCCTCCAACGCTAAATTCACAATTCCTTGATGTCTGAGAATGTGTCCTACCAATCTATCCCTTCTTTTAGTCAAAGTATGCCAGAAATTTCTTTTCAGGTATGATGTATAATATTACTAAATTTGTCCTGTTTCCGATTTGCTGTAGACTTGAAAATTGTCATGTCACACCTCGGGAAACAGAACTGTTTGGTAACACCTAACCTGCAAAACAAAACAATATATCATATGCTACGTCGTGTTTCACTTGTTTTTACGAACACGCTAACGTCTGAAGTCGCTGTGTGTCATTGCGTCAGCGTATTCATTCGCTATCCGCCCATACGCCGAGCGACAACAGACGCCAGCGACTAGCGACCGCCGGCCGCGGTGGCCGAGGTGACTGAGGCGCTCCAGTCACGGTCAACACGGCCACTACGGTCGGGGGTTCGAATCCCCCCTCGGGCATGGATATTTGTGCCGTCCTAGTTCATAAGTAGTTTGTAAGTTTAGGGACAGATGACCCCGTAGTTAAGTCCCATAAGCTTAACAAACATTTGAATTTGACTAGCGACCAAATACGCTCCGTGTAATATACCCTTAACTGCTGACCTCCCTGGCAATCCGTTGCGACGCGTACCCCACCGTCAGATCGCCTTCTGTCAGGCCAGGCCATCAACAGTTGACTCATTCCCGTGCAAAAGACCTCAATCGTGAGCCACTTTAGGTTACATAAGCTGCACCGACAGCCCGCTGACGCCCGGAAGTGGGAGAGTGCTGTGAGAAGTGCGGAAGCCGGCCCGTCGTCCTGGGCAGGTCGGCGGCCTGAGTGCCTCGTTTTTCCCGCGGCGCGGCGCACACGTGCAGCACGAGCCAACACATGCCGCGCAGCCGTCACTCGCGGCTGCATCTGCCGTGCCCCAGGGACCAGGGATCACTTAGCGGAGGGCCCTAGCCCAGCCACCACGTGACTCACAAACAACCCATCTCGAGAAAGCCGAACGCTGCTAGCGCCACAAACAGAGTCACCCGTGACACGTATCAAATTCTGTGGTGTCGCACAAGTCCAAAGTGCGCGCCACCTACTTTCGCTGTGCGCCGCCATGCACGCACGGCGCGGCGTTCTTACGACGTCAGCCACGAGCGCCCTCTGCTACAACTCCGCTCGTGGCCACCACTGAACGACATCGTTCACTTGGGACTGAGATAGGAACCAGTTAACACTTCGTATTCAGAGAGGCACCAGTGAAGACTTGGCTATCGGACAGGCACTAGGCAGGCCTCTAGCTCAACTATGTATCAGCATTCTGCAGTACTCTATTATTTAAAAGTTAAGTATTGTATAAATTCTGTGCAATATATATCTCGTTCTAATTTACTCTAATGTTTCTAGTTTCTGCTGTCCCACTGGCTGCTCACCTCCGTACCTGCACAAGCGTTCTACCTTTATTCCTGTGTCGGTCCTCCTACTCGGCCACCGACACCTACGACGGAAACAAGACACAAAAGCGGCGACGAGGCAGGGACACAAAAAATTCAGTGTCCATTGATGACAGTGTGACATCCCGAGGAACATTCTGAATATGGCTCTGATCTGTTGTTCCATTCTCAAGTTTTTATGCACTTATGAAACAAACCATTATAACGACTGCCCATTTTTTGTCCGATCCTCGTCGCCAATTTTTTTTTTTTTTTTTTTTTTTTTTTTGGTCTCGTTGCCGCCGGTTGTCCTAGGTGTCGGTGGGCGAGTAGAGAGAGACCGACACAGGAAAATAGGATACATGGGTGTGCGGGTACAGAGTCTGAGGTGACCATCCAGCGGGACAGCAGAAACTAGAAACACTAAGCTAGATTAGAACAAGATATATATTTCGTAGAGATAGTACAATACTTATCTTTGTTAACTGAAGACTAGTAGAATGCAGACACATAGTTAAACTAGACAGAGGCCTGCCTACTGATGACTCCTAGTGCCTGTCCCAAGTGATCGATGCAGTTCAGTGGTGGCCACGAGCGGAGTTGCAGCAGAGAGCGCTCGTGGCCGACGTCGTAAGAACGCCGCACCGTGCTTGCATGGCGGCGCGCGGCGAAAGTACGTGGTGCGCACTTCAGACTTGTGCGAGACCACAGCCCACCGAGGGAGTGAATATGACGTGCTGGCGTTGCGGGCATGTGAGGCAGTTAATGCCTGGCCAGATTAAACTGTCCGGACGAGGAGCTCAGCAGAAAGAGACACACCACACATGGTTGCCAACTCGTTCCTGCGAAAAGTCGCTAAATGCCATTCAAAACGATTCCATTTTAAAGTAAAAGTGACTAGATTTTTGAAGTACATAATATTTCTTAATTTAATACTATTTTTAGAAACCCATTATTTGCATGAAATTATTATAATAGTGTATTTGGGTAAAAGTTACGAATTAGACCCTCCTTCCTGTATATACAATGACGTTTATATGAGTCAGGCTTATGGCTTTTATACGATTAAGTACGATGATTAAGTAGTTATTGACGATACTATGTAAAATAAATATGTTTCAAATGTTCAAATGTTTGTATAGCTTATGGGACTTAACTACGGGGTCATCAGTCCCTAAACGTACAAACTACTTATGAACTAGCTAAGACTAAGGACGGCACAAATATCCATGCCCGAGGGGGGATTCGAACCCCCGACCGTAGTGGCCGTGACTGTAGCGCCTCAGACCCCTCGGCCACCGCGGCCGGCAAATAAATATGTAATATCCAAATTGGTTGAGAATACAGGTTCAAATCACAATAAAGAAAAAGAACTGTGAAACGTCAGGTCATTTGCAGCGCCTCTCGTCCAAGAAGTGGCAAATCTTCGAAGAGACTAACATATTTGTAGCCTCTGTTGGAATAAGTGTGGACTTGAAAAGATAGCTGCTGTTGAGAGATGCAAAACGACAATACACATTAATTACAACGTAATAATTTTGGACTTTACTTATAATGCTAACAGAATAGATTTTTGGTTAAATTTAATAAATCAATATCCAGATAAATATCTTTTGTTAAATTTTAGTTTACATGAACAAGGCAGCTGCTCGACAAGTCATGTTGGAAACGGCGCCATGAATGACGGGGATGAGAAGGCAGCCAATCAGGAGCGGCGTTCAGGCAACCAAGTGGAAAAAGCTTTTCATTTTACGCTGTGAAAACGAAACGGCGTTGCGAATGACAGTTATTTACGAGTGACATATTGGAAATTACGGACATAATCGATGTAAAATTATGTATTACACTATCGTAGCAGAAGAAATCTCTCGAGAAGGTGTTAAAGAAAAGTACATCGAGAACTAGTCGGTACTTGGTTCTAACAGTTCGTAGTAATTAGGCCTACGTAGCTGTCGCTGAAATGTGTCTTTTAACTGACAACGAATAAAAGTTATTACGTAATAACTGCCTTACGACTTACCTTTCAAACCTGACTGCTTACCTTTTCAATTCAAGCATACACGTATCAAATATCATCAACGTGGAAGCGAATCGTAATTAAAACTGGTTTATTGGATATAATACAGATCCGACTAATTCACCCCTCCCCCAAACAACCTTTAAATGTTTTTTTGTCGCTAAGAGGATCTTTCAACCCCCTAGACTTTTCCCGCCAAGTTGGCAAGTCCGCTTCACACGCAAGTGACTGCTGTTGATGCATCAGCTGTGGAAGCTGTCTACACTCATTAGGAACTGGGACTTTGGAGTGCGTTACAACAGATCTGCCTCCCGCCACTGCTGGCACAGCCTTGTGTGTGAGGGCAGAGCAGTGCAACGTTACAATTCCAGCAGAAAGAATCGACAGGTACACGAAATAATATTTACTGCGTTATTGCTCCATGATGGAGGTCGGAGGACAAAAAGTTAATATCAGCGACGGACAGCATACTAAACAGGGTAGACATCATAAAGCAATCGTGGTAAGTAAATAGAAATTTGTTCAAGGTGAAAAGTTAGTGTTGGGAAAAGGGACATATGCCTGTACCACAACTGGTTATCTCCTAATTACCTATTTTGAGTCGACGGGGTCACTTTTATATTTTGAAATGGGAATCCCGTTTTAATTGCATATCCTAAGAAAATTATACACTGTTTACTGAAACATTTGTTTCCCACTCTTAATAGTAATCAGCAGATATGTAGTATTCCAATTTTGTAAAATCAAGAGCCGATGCATTTCATGTATAGCAGAAAGGGCGACCTTTACTATTCAAGGTTAAATCTAACTTTGACACAGAAAGGGCTGCACTATGCTGGCGAAAAAGTCTTCGCTCAGTTACCAAGTAGCATCAGAAGTCTGATAGACAGCAAACTAGTATTTAAAAAGGAATTTAAAAAATTTCTGAATGGCAACTTCTACACTTTAGATGATTTTTTTTTCTAGAAAAAACGTAGTAATTTAGCTAAAAATACACAAACAAAACAAAAATTTAAAAAAAAGAAATCTTTAAAATACTTTATTAAACTGACATGTCCCACGTCATTGCGAAACGTCATATTTATCATGTATGGAACAAGTATTAATCTAATCTAATTCCACATTTAATTTGCGATATAAATATAGATCTTAGTGTTCCAAACTTGACGTTTTACTATCAAACGGTTTTTTGAGAGTTGTAAATATAATTCCACAATACAGGTTATATGGCTAGGTACTGACGTATCTGACACATAAGCTATTTGCATGCTTACGAAGTTTTCTGTTCCATACAGGATTCACTGCAAGAGTTCGGTATACTTGATTTCCACGGCTATCCTTAACCGCGCCTCGAGGGTGTGTGATTTTGAAGTGTGCTTAGATCAGACATTTTTTGTGTATTAATAAATTTATCGAAATGTAAGGTCGTCAGTTTGAGTTTTTATCGTGAATTACAGTTACGGCGAGAGGGAAAGTGATTCAACGAATTCGACAATCACTATGCTGAGACGCAAGGAGATTTACCGAAATCAAGCATACTGATGTCCATGAATCAAGAAAAACAGAGGTCCAACAAGACACTCTAAAGGCATATCATATTATACTGTACAATCAATTTTACAACATTACAGTAAATTACGAAGACAAATGTCAACTGTTAGAACACTAGGTTTTACTGCGAAAACAAGCACACTTGATATTTCTCAATTACTCCAATATTAACTACGAAAAACAAAATGGTATCGCATAGAAACCGAAAACTCAATAAGATTACAGAGTGCCCCCTTTGAAAATAGAAAGTAGAACCCGCCTATATAGAAGAGGTTGTAAGGAGGTAGCCGATTGTAGCATAACTCCCTTTACTACTATCAAACTTTTCAAAACATTTTTATATCGCGATGCCTCGTTATCGAGATATTTAGTTGCCTCAAGTAAAGAAAAACCAAGGTGACAATCATGGGACAGGTCTACCTCATAATATCATATCTGACCTTCCTTTGTTCGGCAAAGGTCAACAAGTCGAGATGTTATAGACTCATCAAGTCGTTAGAAATCCCCTGCAGGAAAACTCAGCCATGCTGCCATACAGACATCCTTAATTTCGAACTTGTTGCCGAAGCAGGATTTTGTTCACGAAACTGACCTTTCGATTATATCTCATAAATGTTAGATTAGATTCATGTAGAGCGATCAAACTATGTTATTATTGAGAGTGAAATATTTCAAAGCAGGTTTTGCATTTTTGTAGGCATGACATGACGAACACATCCACACTATTCCAAGAGGAACAGCATGTGTGCTGCATATTGTATATCATCTTGATGTGGCCTATTTTGGATGACGTGCACTACGTTCTAATCTGATTTGTTTGTCCACACGTAGTTTATGTTTACTGAGAGGATTTTCTTTTTGTGTGATAAATGAATTCACTGCATGCATATCAATAAAGTGCAAAAGGAGCCAATGCTATCATTTTCTACGTTTACGATTACAATGATAGTCTCCTTTGGATGATCAAAATTATCATCAAATTCATGCTTCTATTATATGACTTTATGAAGACCAATAAATTTAGTTCGGATTGGAGTGCAAGTTATTTTTGACGTACCCAACACAAAGAAAAGTTTATTATTCACCTGCATTATGCAAGAAGGTGCTGGAACTGCCTCCCTTCGTCGTTGAACCATTTCTGACACATGCTGAGGAAGTTGCTCATTACACTCTGAAGTTCCCTCTCAGAAATTGCAGCGATTTTATGACGAATGTTTTTTAGTTGATCTAAAGTGTGGGGATTCGATTCGTATACTTTCTCTTTTAATGCTCCTCACAGATAAAAATCAGCAGTCCCTCCACGATCAGAAAATAGGAGTATGGTGCGCTGTTATCGGCGAGAGAATAAAAGGCCCTATATTTTATTTATTCTTAGTGACTGGTATGATGAAAACATATTGCAGCTTTTTTTTTGTCCAATTACCAGAAAGAGAACGTGCTTTCGCGACAATTCAGCAAGACTCTTCGACGGTACATATAGCCCACTTATAATTACTAAGAACACTTGCCACCCTCGTTCTCCAGATTTAACCCCGTGCAATTTTTATCTGTTGCGAGCATTAAAAGAGAAAGTGTACAAATCACATCCCTACATTTCAGATCAAATAAAACAAACAATCGTCATGAAATTACTGCAATTTCTGATTGGAAACTTCAAAGTGTAATGAGCAACTTCCTCAGTAGTTGTCAGAAATGCTTAAAAACCGAAGGGAGGCAGTTCCAGCACCTCCTTGCGTAATACAGGTGAACAATAAACTTTTCTTTCTAAGTGTTTGTGTTATGCATGTCAGAAATAACTAGTGCGCCAATCCGTATTAAATTTAGTGCGGACGACGGCGGGCGCGCTAAATGGGAAGCGCAGCTGCCATCGCTGGCATGTCGCACGCCGCAAAGGCGGTTGTGCTCAGGATGGATCACCCTGTATATCTCTGTAAAAACAGCTGCAGAACACTTCTTTTCCCAAAAAATTAGACGGTGTTTCAACTCTGAAATTTTGGGCAATCATCCTGGACAATAGGTAGTCTTGCAGATCCTACAGAACTACCATAATAATGTAGGGTGTATGGCAGTACATGTGAAGAAGTACCGGCCTTAGATGTTGTTGCTATAGCTGATGGTAATATAGAACCTGTAGGCATTTATAGAGAAAATAATTCAGAGGCTGAAGATCATCATTTGATGGAGTTTTTGCCATGGAAGTTTGTTTATTGTCACACAAGTGACTTATTAAGTTTTATTAAAGTATCATCTGATTCACTGCTTCTCTCATGGGAACACGATAATACAATATTATCATAGTCAGCTTCGAATGTAGGGTAAGTAGAGTCTTCAAACAAACTTATTTCACTATCTAAGTATGATTGAAGGTACTCGAAGAGACGTTTTCGTATTTCGTCGTCACTAAGACATCTCCTAGCCATACTGGATGAAAGTTGTGTACCAATTGCGCGGTGATTAGTAGCGATAACCAAGAATAAAGTAACAAAAGACTGAAATAAATAAACCTTTTTCAAATAAATATTACTCTGAATTTCACTAACATGAACTAAATTTACATTTAAAATACTTATTTGGAAATGAAAGTAGTATATGTGTGCCAAATTAATTCTTCAAAACGTTCACCAACTGAACCGCACAAAACTACTGCACTACAACAAAGAAAATGCCTTCTTCTTCTGGTTCCTATCCGTTCTGGATGTTGGCAACCATCTTGGAAGTGTTTTTCCTGTCAGTTGCAACTCTAAATAGCTCAGTAGATGTTTTAGAGGTCCACGTTCTGATGTTATTAAGCCAGATATTCTTCTCTGGCCAACGCTTCTCCTCCCTGGTATTTTTCCTTGCAGGATGGTCTAGAGTAGATTATATCTGTTCCACGTGATGTGCCCCAGGTATTGGAGGTTTCTTGCTTTCACAGTAGCCAGTACTTCTTTCTTTTTCTTCATTCTTTGTAGAACCTCGACATTTGTGATATGCGCTGTCCACGGTATTCGTAACATTCTCCTGTACAGCCACATCTCAAGAGTCTCCAACCGCTTACCCAACGCTTCGTCGAAGTGCATGTTTCAGCACCATAGAAGAGGGCTGCGGTGGAGTAGCCGAGCGGTCTAAAGCGTCTCGCTGCGGATCGCGCGGTTGCTCGCCGTGGAGGTTCGAGTCCTGCCTCGGGCATGGGTGTGTGTGTTTGTCCTTAGGTTAGTTTACCTAGGTTTAAATAGTTTGTAAGCTACGGACTGATGACCACGCAGTTTGGTCCAATAGATTTACAAAAAAACATAAAAAAAAAAAAAAAAAAAAAAAAAAAAAAAAAAAAAAAGACTGTGGAAAATACGTAGCAGCATAGAAGTCTGATCTTCGTCGTCATTTCTAAGCCATGATTCTCGAAAGGGTTACTCATCTTACTGAACACAGCCCTGGCCTTTCCAATTTGAGTTCTCACCGCATCAGAAAGATCCCACGGGTCATTTATTGTAATGCCAAGTTACGTATATTTACGTACTTGCTCTATGTGCTTTTGGCCTATGTTAAGGTGACATGCAGTGGCTCTGTTTTTAGTGATTGTCATTGTTTTCGTTTTTTGAGGGTTGACCTCTATACCATATTCAGAGCATTTTTTGGAGAAGTCTGTCGACAAGGTACTGCTATCCTCATTATCACAAAAAATTACAGTGTTATCAGTATATAGAATGTTGTTAGTATATTTTCCATTTAAGAGCTCGTTTCCGGAGTTTCAAGCCCCCAAACAAAATGTGCTGTACGGAAAATGTTGTTGTTATGGTCTTAAGTCCCGAGACTGGTTTGATGCAGCTCTCCACAATACCCTATCCTGATCAAGCTTCTTCAACTGCACATAAGAACAGCAATCTACATCTGTTTCAATCTACTTACTGTATCCATCTCTTGGTCTTCCTCTGCGGTTTTTACCCCACACACTTCCCTCCAACGCTAAATTCACAATTCCTTGATGTCTAAGAATGTGTCCTATCAAGCGATCCCTTCTTTTAGTCAGGGTATGCCAAAAATTCCTTTTCTCACCAATTCTCTTCAGTACCTCTTTATTAGTTATGCGATCTACCCACCTAATCTTCAGCATTCTTGTATAGCACCACATTTCAAAAGCCTATATTCTCTTCCTGTCCGCACTGCTTATCGTCCATGTTTCACTCCCGTACAAGGCAACACTCCTCACAAATGCCTTCAGAAAATATTTCCTTACACATAAATTAATATTCGATGTTAGCAAATTTCTCTTTTTCAAAAATGCTTTTCTTCCCATTGCCATTCTGCATTTTATATCTTCTGTACTGCGACCATCGCATGTTATTTTACTACCCAAGTAACAAAACTCATCTATCACTTTCATTGTTTCGTTACCTAATCTAATTCCTTCAGCATCGCCTGATTTTCTAAGGCCGCATTCCATTATTTTTGTTTTGCTCTTGTTAATGTTCATTTTATACGCTCTCTTCAATACACTGTCCATTCCATTCAACTGCTCTTCCAGGTTCTTTACTGTCTCTGACAGAATTACAATGTCATCAGCAAAAGGCAATGTTTTTATTTCTTCCCCCTGAACTTTAATCCCTATTCCAAATTTTTCCTTACTTTCCTTCACCGCCTGCTTGATGTACAAATTGAATAACATGGGAGAAAGGCTACAACCCTGTCTTACTCCCTTCCCAACTGATGCTTCCCTTTCATGCCCTTCGAGTCTAATAACTGCGGTCTGGCTTTTGTACAAGTTGTAAATAACTCCACTTTCCCTATATTTTACCCCTGCTGACTTCAGAATTTGAAAGAGTGTATGTACGGAAAATAGGAAAGCAAAATGCATGCCACCCAATGCCATGCCAGCTAGAGAGAGAGAGCTCTCCGGGCTGTGTGCCTCGCAGTGAGAACTGCTGCCCCATTTGGTCACCAGGTGTCGTAAAATAGGTGGCCAGCACCGACAACCACGGCCCTTGAAAGAGGTAGGCGATACGACAGCGATCTGCATCAGAGCATGTCGCTGTCCCCTGAACTTCGCGTACTCACTCTGTCGTCTTCGTTTGAGCTCAGGCATGTTCAGAGGACTGCTCACAGGTGAGGCGACCTTTGAGGCAGACAGGACGCGCTTGCCCACCTGTGCAAGGTAGTCGCCAGTTCGCCAGTGACAGGCGCGCTACCAGCGTTCACCCTCCTGTTGGGCAGCGCTCTCGTCCTCTGCCCTCCGCCACACGTGCTCGCCATTAGGCCCGCTACGCTTAATTAGCCGACCGCCGTGCCTCTTCTCGTCATGCGTCTGGTTACACGAAACGTCTCGACCCTCGGCAGCCGCGGCCGATCGCATTGAGGCGCTAGCTACGATGAGCGAAACCGTTTCCTGTGGTGGTTTCGAATCCCCGCTCGGGCGTGTGTGTTTGTACCCTCTTTACTATAAGTTACTTCAAAAGTAGTTTGTAAGTTTACGGACTGATGACCCCGCAGTTAAGCCCCATAAGCTTTACAAACATTTGAGCATTTTGACCCTCGGCAGCTATGAAACACTGCTACCAGTGAGCCACCGACTAATTTTTCAGCGCCACGAGTAGTTTGCAAAATGCAACTCTGTATAATAATTACAATTCAATGTGTTTTCCAAAGGAACATATGTTGCAGATCTACATCTACATAGATACTCTGCAAATCACATTCAAGTGCCTGGCAGAGGGTTCATTAACCACTTTCATAACTTTCCTCTACCGTTCCATTCTCTAATAGCGCGCGGGAAGAAAGAACACCTAAATCGTTCCGTTTTCGAACTGATTTCTCTTATTTTATTGGGATGGTCATGTCTCCCTAAGTAGGTGGGTGCTAGCAAAATATTTTCACATTCAGAACTAAAAATCGGTGATTGAAACTTCGCAAACAGATCACGCCGCAATGAATAACGTCTTTATTTTAATGATTTCCACCCTAATTCTTGCAACATTTCCGTGACGCTTTCCCCCCCGTAACGTGATAAAACAATACGAGCTGCCCTTTCCTGAACCTTCTCAATGTCTTCCGTCAGTCCCACCTGGTGAGGGTCCCACAAGAGGCAACAGTACTCCAGGACAGGACGCACAAGTGTGATGTAGGCAGTCTCTTTGGTGGAGGTGGTGCATCTTCGAAGCGTTCTGCCGATGAAACGTAACCTTTGGTTCGCCGTCCCCACAATATTTTCTATGTGTTCTCTCCAGTCAAAGTTGTTCGTAACTCTTAGGTATTTGGTAGAATCTACGACCTTAAGGTTTGTCTGATTTATCGCGTAATTTAAGTTCAGCGGATTTCTTTTAGTGGTCATGTGTATTACTTAACACTTTTCTTTATTTAGTGTCAATTGCCAATTTCCGCACCATGCAGAAATTTTGTCTAAATCGATTTGCAGTTGCTTTTGATCCTCTGTTGACTTCACTAACCGATAAACGACAGCATCATCCACGAACAGTCTAAGGGAGCTATTCAGATTGTCTCCTAATTCGTTTATAAACACGAGGAAGAGTAATGGACCTATATCGCTTCCCTGTGGAACGCCCGATATCACTTCTGTTTTACTCAATGACTTACCGTCAATTACAACGAACTGTGTTCTTTCTGATAGGAAATCGTGAATCCAATCGCACAATTGGGGAGATATTCCATAAGCACGCAATTTCATAAGAAGCCGCTTGTAGGTTACAGTGTCAAAAGCCTTCCTGAATTCCAGAAATATGGAATTTGTTAAATATTATATATTAATTCGCAATTTGCAAAATCTTTCGACTTTAGCTGTCCTTCAGGTAATGAAATATCTTTTGTGACATTTTTGGAAATGGAACAGCCGTTTTGACACGTTACACCGTTTATTTTAGAGCATTATCAGTGGCTTCTAGACCAGGAAATTACGTTTTTTGCTTACTGATGCAGTCTCAACAGATTACAAACAGTTCACTTTGTTTTACTCGAAATAAATAGAGACTTTTTCCGTTACAGCCTCGCGATTTTCATGCTGTTTGTCCCACCTGGTTATTGGCTTAATACACACAGCTTAGCTACAATTTGCATATTTCTTTCTTCATTTTATCACTCACTATTGCAGTGTTACTATTCCACAGGCTTGAAGGTGTATCTCGTTAAAAAATTCGTTTGTTTACATCACTGTTTTTCAACCTTTTCAAATACGAGACTCTTCTTCCAAGTAAAAATATTGTGACGACCCCCCCCCCCCCGCCGCCCTCTCTCCACGAAGCCTAAGAAAACTATGCTATCTGAAAGAAATATTTAATTTTTTTTTTCTACAGCTTTCTTTTAAATCGTGGAACGAATTTTTTTGGTATGTGTTTGGAAATGGAACACATTATCCTAGTTTTATAAAATTTCCGGCAGAAAAATATATTTCGCCTATCGAGTGTTTCGCGTATCAGGCAAGGCTCAGAAATGAATTATGCTCATTAAGAAATGTTCCACTGAGTAGACAATTTTATAAAGAAGTAAAGCTTTTTTCGGATTTTTCGCGGAATTACATATTTTAACATGTTCTTTTCTCTATCCTTTGGCTCCTGAAAGCAGTTTTCAGGCTTTGCAAAAATTCATAATTAACACACTGTATTACAAAACAATCTATGATCCATAGAGTTCATAATGTTACACAAGGAACTTCCTAATTTTACATTAAATAGATTTAACTTAAGCATACGTTTTTGTATTACTGAGCCCCTGGTTATTGTATGGTACAAGTACTTCCTCCTGTGACGTCGACCCCTCGAGAAAGACTTTGCGACCCTTCTGTGAACACTGGTTTACATCATGCGTTGCCAACTTAACTGACTCTGTGTGCGTCTGCGTTTTGTGTGTATACCAAAGAGATGCCTTGCGCGCACGGCTGTGTGTATGTGTGTATGAGTGAGTAATCTCAGATACCAAAAGGAATTGTTACGTTTTCATGATTTGAGCATTGATTTCGATGATCTGTGGAGGGGCGGGAGGAGGGGGGAGTTTATAGGAAAGTGAAGAGAGCAGGACTTTTCTTTTTCTCTTTTCAATGTAAGCAGTTGGTTTGTGGAGGTGATTTGGAGATTGGTTTATGGATGGAAGTTCTTAGGTGTTCAGTAAATGTGAAATGGTTTGTTTCATACTTCCAGGCTCTTTAGAATTAATGACGGAAGCACCTTATAACACTACATGAATATTAGCACATCCAAAAAACCAAATCAGAAAAGTACACATATCAAACAACTCACTGCTCACATTGACAGATAAAATAGCGAAAGGCCCAATCTCTTCACTTTCGCATTAAACCCCCCTCCCTCCACAAAACATCGAAATAAATGCTCAAATCATCAAAACACATCAATTCCTATCAATATCTGTGATTACACACACGAACAAGCCATCTTTTTCGTATACACAAAATACGCCGCGGTGGAGTAGCCGAGCGGTCTGAAATACCTCGTTGCGGAGCGTGCGGTTGCTCGCCGTGGAGGTTAGAGTCCTCCCTGGGGCATGGGTGTGTGTGTTTGTACGTAGGTTAGTTTACCTAGGTTTAAGTAGTTTGTAAGCTACGGACTGATGACCACGCAGTTTGGTCCGATAAATTTACAGACATTTGAACATTTTGATACACAAAATAGGCGGGCGTCCGATACACATACTCAGGTAAGTTTGCAACACATGACTGGTGTAGAACCCAATGCAATGTCCTAAAAGGGCAAACGCGTATGGGGGAAATAAAACGACTGCAGGCGGAAGATGGCCACATAAACAAACTTGTCAATATATGATACTTAACAATCTTCTGAAGTGCAGCCGAAGGCGAAAGATTTCGCAAACTGCAGATGAATATCTGAATAATTAGAAGAGCTACGGATCACCTCCATCGTCGGAAACAGACATTGTCTAGTACAGAAAGGGGAAAGTAAAAGTGGCCGTGAGGACAGAATTTGAGGATATAAAGGAACACAGCAGAGGGAAGGAATACGGTACCAACCAGACTATAATAGGCGTTGAAAACGACAACCGATTACCTCCTGGCACTTGTGAGGTCCCGGTCAGCTACATTGTGAAGGAGGACTGGAGCTGAACTGCTAGACTTTCTGCCATCCGATCGAAAAAGTTCTGCTGCGTTACCTGCAGACTACGAAGGTTGTTGTGATACAGATTAGACTTGAGGGCATCCCACACAAAAAATCGCGTATTGATAGATCAGGTAATGTGGTTGGAGAGCTAGGGCCACGACCAAGTGACCTGTGCTAACGGCTCTTCCAGACGTGAACATTAAATGTGCTCCAAGGTTCGGCCGGCTGTATGAGCAGTTACACATCCTGTTGGAAGATAACTGTGAGTCTTTTCCTGCCCAGTTTGTGCAGCCACATATAGTTTCAAAATCGTATCCCCTCGTGCGAACCACTTTTAGAAATGTGTCTCATCCAGTAGCGGGCGACAACTTTCTTATGTGCGACCATTTGGGGACGTACCCAAGTTACACATGGAAATTTAGGTCGGGCCAAAGTGTTAACCCGTTAATGCATAGTGTAGCTGAACAGCTAAATAAATTATTTTCTCCGTTATCTCTCAAACTGGTCAACATTTTACCACAAATTCATTTGTAGCTGCTTCTGTACATAGTGTAACATATGCTAGTAGCTCGTCCTAGAAATTATAAATTGCAGAGAGATACTGAATCAGTTCGACATGAGTTATTGCTAACATATGCGTTTGTTTACTTTAGTATTCCTCCTTTGCCATGGAAAAGTAGTCAATCACATACTACTTTTGCATTATCGGTTACTTTCTGGAAAAATTAGAGGCATAATAGTGACATTTACTGCATCGTGTACATCATGAAAGCACTATATAGCGCACTGAGAGATTATTATATTTTTTTAAATTAACGGCGTCTGCAAGAAGGGTATGTCTTCGCCCGAAATTTTCATTGCTGCAGGATGAACAACGAACAGATCATTCCACAGCGGTGTACGCAAATGTTTGTCGCTCGTCGGCGCTCTGCAGACTTCGTGCCTCGTAAAAGCAGTTACGCAACGCCCCTGCTGCAGTGGGCATGTAGACAGACAGACAGACAGACAGGCAATCAAACACACGAGCGCAAGATGACGCAGGTGCACGTGCGGCCCGCTGGCGCAATTCTAATGGGGCGACCCCAAACGTCGAGGAATAAACAGCTCCCTCGTGAACTAGATTACACGTTATTACCGAAGATCGCCGAGCAGCGTGTACTTGCCGCTAACTGCCCGAGGGTGTGCATCTTACATTCATGAGGATAAGCAGCACTGAATTCACCTCCAATTCGCCGCTACGACAGCTCGTATAATTTCAACTGTGATAGACTTGCAAAGCAAATCGAGAAGGAATCATTTTGCTGACCTGGAGTGCTAGAATTTCTGCCGTCTGATCCGAAAAGTTCTGCTGCGTCACGCCGCGGTGGAGTAGCCGAGCGGTCTAAAGGGTCTTGCTGCGGAGCGCGCGGTTGCTCGCCGTGGAGGTTCGAGTCCTCCCTGGGGCATGAACATTTTTTTTTTTTTTTTTTTTTTTTTTTCTGGCGCGTCACCTGAAGACTACGAGAGTCGTTACGATACAGATTAGACTTGAGGAATCGAACTGTTTAGGTGGCATTCAGACCGACGGCCATTCTAATATTGAACAGAGTCGAGGTAAAACTATTGTTCAAATGTTTGTAGATCTTAAGGGACTTAACTATGGGGTCATCAGTCCCTAAACTTACAAACTACTTATGAAGTAGTTTATACTAAAGACGGCACAAATATCCGTGCCCGAGGGGAGATTCGAACACGCGACCGCAGCGGCCGTGCAGACCGTGACTGGCACGCCTCAGACCGCTCAGCCACTGCGGCAGGCTAAAAGCCATTGTTTCTCCGCGTTAAGAACATGGCGTACAGCACAAACTTAAGCTGACAGATAACTGTCAACAAAACTAGGTCGTGTTTTATCTCTGAAAGTAAAACAATTGGGAACGCAGGGGTCAGATTTACACTGAGACGTCACAGTAGCTTACAGTCCAATATCTAGCGCGAAGAGATAATCTTTCAGATATTTCACCTGCAGCTCATTGTACAGCAGTTGAAATGACACTTAAAGGACTGCAAGTCACGTTTACAGTAACAATGACAGCTAAAATCCCTGACCTTTGCATAAGGCAATAGTTCGACATGCTCTACTAAATACAGGTTGTTTATATTTAAGGACCGACCGAATATTCGGTTTCGGCAAAAAATTGGTTTCGGTCGCAGTTTACGTTTCGGTCTAAAATCAGCCGAATCTTCGACTTTGGCGAAACTAGTTTTCTTGAACTTACTGATTAAGTCGGCTCGCGTTCTGGATGGATTCAGTCAGCAATAATGCTTCACCTCAGTTGACAGTGCGCCGTTTAACTGCTAGGAACTTATCCTCACGCGAAAATATTATGGGTATTTTGTTGTTAAGTACAACATCATGCAACCGTATCTTATGGTGATATTTTTATATTAAGTTAGCTACAATTTAACACATTCACTGTTGTACATAATGGAACGGGTTATCATATTATTATGCTGAAAAGTTTTATTAATATGTTTCCTTGAAAGCGAGAATATGGGTTTAGTAAATATTCATCTTGTGGTATACAGTTTTTCCTGTTCAGTTTGCGTAAATGTATGCTGACAACAATCATGCTGTTAGTCGGAACTGTGACCTTATTTTTCGAAATACTGAGTCACTGACTGTAATTTATATGCATTGCGTATTTAGGAATGCCAAAAAGGAGATATGTAAAGTTGTTCGTCGATTGCAAAAACGCAAGTCAAGATGGCAACAGAAAGCTACCTCTCCAAAGAAAATATATATAAAGAGACTGATTATCAAGCAAAGAAATGATTACTTACTGCATATTTATATTGTGGTAGTCATGCCCAGGCTCTAGCATTTCGTAGTATCTACTTGGCAAGTCTGTTGTGAACCTAAAGAATATCTTCCTCCAAGAAGATATGCCGAACTGTGGAATTTTTTGTGGTAATTAAACAGTGGAGTATGTTAATTTGAGATGAACGGGACCGGGAGCACCTCCAGCTATCGAAATTTATGTGCGGAAATGAAGTAAGACCTTGAAAGGAATACGTGTGTCAAAAAATATCAACTTTTTTTTGAAAAACAAAAGTGTTTCAATAGGCGTTTACATTGGGAGCCTAAAGGTTTTTAAAGTCTTTTTACTTCGCGATATAATGGTGGAGTGCCGTTTTCGGTAAAGACAGAATGTATCCGCAGTTTTTGTTTTGTTTTATGACGCTGGGATTTATGCAAAACTCCTAATTTCGAGTGGCTAAATATCGAATCTCCACTGTATCGAGTTCAGTTTACTTCTTGCCTAACTTACTTTAAATTTTTTTTTTTTTTTTTTTTTTTTTTTTTTTTTTTTTTTTTTTTTTTTTTTTTTTTTTTTGTAGAAAACGCCTCAGTGAGGAAAATAGAATCCATTTTGGAAGTACTTCAATAAAGTTATCGTCGATTTGTCTACACCTGTTCGCCTCCCATGTCATCTTCTAATTACGCAAGTTTCGATTACGGTTTCGGCCACAAATCATGTTTAGATCGGACTAGTTCTATTGAAATGACGGTTTTCCGGGTGTTGCAATGCGGGCTGTATACATCGCAGACCACTAAATCTTCGTGGTTATGTTCAGCGATAAATGTTCAAATGTTTGTAAACCTATGGGAGCAAACTGCGTGGTCATCAGTCCGTAGCTTACAATCTACGTAAACTAACCTAAGGACAACCCACACACCCATGCCCAAGGGAGGACTCGAATCTCCGACGGCGAGCAACCGCGCGCTCCGCAGCGAGGCGCCTTAGACCTCTCGGCTACTGTACCGCGGCATTTACAGTAATCAGTGCGCTCGAGGAGTATGATGAAAAAAATATTATAGTTCCCCTATCTGCCATCAGGCGGAAATATGGCGCAGGAAGTAGTCAGAATGTGGTGAGTGTCCAAGAATAGGAGAGGAACGATCATACACAGGATAATGGCGGTTTTGGCACATGTGGCCACAAGTTACAACATGTGTTCAATGTGGTCTCCCGTCTGAGCAACATTGGCGCCCGTAGAACAGCCTGGTTGACAGTTGCCCGCAGTAACTCCGGTGCAATGTGGGCGATATGTTATCCTTCGAATCAGGAAGGCCGGCCGCGGTGGCCGAGGGGACTGAGGCGCTTCAGTCACGGTCTGCACGGCCACTACGGTCGGGGGTTCGAATCCCCCTCGGGCACGGATATTTGTGCCGTCCTTAGTTGTAGCTAGTTCATAAGTAGTTTGTAAGTTTAGGGACTGATGACCCCGTAGTTAAGTCCCATAAGCTTTACAAGCATTTGAACATTTGATTTTTTGAATCAGGAAGAGTTGGTAATGTTTGTATATCTATTGATACCAACTGCTTGTTTGTTAGTCCGCAGCTTACAAACTAATTAGACTAAGGTAAACTAAGGACAACACAAACACCCATACCGGAGGGGGTGGGGGGTGGGGACTGGAACCCCCGACAGCGAACGGTCGCGCGCACCGCACTACGGCGCCCTAGGGCGCACGGCTAATTCGCCGCGGTCGACACGATCCTTCAAATATGCCTAGAACCAAGAAGTCACATGGATTTACGCCGGGATTTAGGTGGCCATACATCTTGAAAATGCCTAGAGCTGTCACTGAAGGTTTCTCGAAGCGCGTCTTTTCACCAGGAGAGCGACATGTGGTGTCCCCACATCTTGCAAGAAAATAATGTGTGGACAAAGTTTTGTTACTGAAAAGCCGGAATCAAGTGTTGCACGAGGAGGTCTATACAGGGTGAACCACCTAACACTTGCACCGCAAATATTGCGGAAACAGAAAGTGCGATTGATGTGCGGTTTTCACAGAATGGACTGGTAGTCAAGGATTCGTATTATTAGCGAATAAACAGATTGTAAAAATACCTAGAAAGTGTATTTTTTATGAAAACATGGTTGTTTCTATCATGAACTGGAATTTTTGACACCAGCTGTGTCCAAATAATTTTGAATGACATTTTTATCACGTTTAGTTTGGCAGCTACAACCGTTCAAAGTGTTGGGGGCGGAGGCTACGACAGCGTAGCTGACTGGCTGGTGGTCATGAGACAGTGGGCCGTGCTCTAGGCTAGCCACTCGGCCAGTTAGCTACGCTATCGCAGCCTCCGACCCCAAAACTCTGAACGGTTGTAGCTGCCAAACGTGATAAAAGTGTCATTCAAAATTCTTTGTATACAGCTGGTGTGAAAAATTCCAGTGCATGATACAAACAACGATTGTTCCATTTAAAAAATTACATGTTTTCTTAAAAAATACACTTTCCAAGTAATATTAAAATCTGTTTGTTGGCTAAAAATACGAGCCCCTGACTATCAAAAATGTTCAAATGTTTGTAAATCTTATGGGACTTAACTACGGGGTCATCAGTCCCTAAACTTACAAACTACTTATGAACTACTTACGAACTAGGACGGCACAAATATCCATGCCCGAGGGGGGATTCGAACCCCCGACTGTAGTGGCTTTGCAGACCGTGACTGGAGCGCCTCAGTCCCCTCGGCCACCGCGGCCTGCCCCTGACTATCGATCCAATCTGTAAAAACCGCATATCAATCGCACTTTCTGTTTCCGCAATATTCGCGGTGAAAGTGTTAGGTGATTCACCCTGTATAACGTATAACTGTTACTGCACAGCCGCGCCGGAGTAGCCGAGCGGTCTAAGGCGCCTCGCTGCGGAGCGCGCTGTTGCTCGCCGTCGGAGGTTCGAGTCCTCCCTAGGGCATGGGTGTGTGTGTTGTCCTTAGTTTAGTTTACCTAAGTTTATGTAGTTTGTAAGCTACGGACTGATGAGCACACAGTTTGGTCAATAGATTTACAAACTTTTTTTTTTTTTTTTGACTACACAGTCATTGCTCGAGTCACACGCCGGCCAATAGGAAGGGGCTCGCTGACATGTGCCGGCGCACCGCAGCAACGACAGAGGGTACGGGATAGTTCCAGTTCTACGAGCCAGCAGGAGTTCCATCGACTAGAGCCATGCAGTCTGTTCATGCACGAGCCGGAACAGTTTATTATTACATTGTGGAACTTTAATACTTAGGAAGAATTTGTACCACCACAACTACTTCAAAGTGTTGATTTCTTCTGTCAATGAATCCTTTGTGGACTAATCACTTCTTGTGAGACTTTAACTTTTCCCGGGGTAATGAATGTTAAAACAACTTACGGGTATGCTGCCAGGTGACGTCGTCGACAACCGCCGATATTTCGGCAGGAGAACACCCTGCCATTCTCAAGGCACAACTGCACTTATGGAAGCAATGTGCAAGCGTATTTAATACCTCGTTTTGCAAAGGGTAAACAAGGAAGATAACACACACAGTACAAGTCACAGCAGAATCAAACACAACCAAAGATGACCAAACATCAAAAATATCGATAGTGAGTGAATCAAGAGGTGAGGCAGCATTAATTTTATCCCTCTGTTTTTTGACGAGAGACAGTGTAACGTGTACTGTGTGTGTTATCTTCCTTGTTTACCCTTTGCAAACCGAGGTATTAAATACGCTTGCACATTGTTTCCTGAAGTGCAGTTGTGCCTTGAGAATGGCAGGGTGTCCTCCCGCCGAAATATCGGCGGTTGTCGACGACGTCACCCGGCAGCATACCCGTAAGTTGTTTGAATAATTACTTCTTTTTAGTTACAGCACTTGTCCACCATCAGTTCTAGTCACGGCCCACCTTTCGAACCTTGAGTACAACGGAGACGCAAAACATTTAACGGGCACAACCAACATATGGGAGACTCGCACACCACCAGCGTGAAAGGGTGCGCAGTATTATGATGACTGCGTGGCGCGACTTCAGCAGTCGTAGTCTAGACCCCCGCGACAGAAGACAGATTGGACGATAAATTTTCGATTGCGGCGGCCTGATGGGGAACGACGGGTGGTACTTTCGCATCACTGCACCGGGCGTTGGGAGGTACGGTGGGGGGGAATTCCCTCAATTAACTTCCGGCGCGGCAGGCAGGGGTCGCGAGAGGGGCCGGCAACGAGAACGGAACAAAACAGCCCAGCCCGCATCGCGGGCTCCCCAGCCGCCGCCGCCGCCGCTCCGTAATCATGCAGCCGCGAGCGATGACGAGGGGAGGCCTGCCTCTCCGTCTCAGCCGCCGTCTCGCGTCTCTCAAAGGAGCTCGCTTTCTTCTCCGCCTACCGCACCCGAGCTAATATCAAGGCGCCCACGGACCAACGTCTACACAGCCTACTCAGAAATTCATAACTAAGTGTTTAGGAGAGCGTTCATATTAGTCTTGTGTAGTTCGCGAACTACTGTAGTTCGGAAGAGCGCCCCCACAGGCGCATCCCTGGCCTCTTAGTTCGTCCGCTCCTTTTGCGAAATCTTACGGAGAACAGCGAGAGGACGCGAGAGTGCGCAGAATCGCGTGATTCCCTTCTGCCAGTTACCTTCATTTCGAACTGAGATGCAGCTCAGCTGTAGCTGTAGTTCACTGCCACAAATTTTCTTTTCTAAGGTATTCAGCAGTGTCTAAATAATATTTACTACGAGTAATCTGTATGCAAAGTAGTTGAATACAATTGTATCACACATTCGTGTAAATAACTGGTTTATTTGCTTAAGTATTTGATGTCTAATTGCCCAAAAATACGGGTATTAGCACACGCTTGGGCAACACTGAGCATTATATAAAAAATCTGTCATAAGAAAAGAAAGAGTTCTTTTAGTAGTGGTAGCAAAAGCAAAAACGGGAGGACGATCTAAAAAGAGCTGACGATCTAAAAAGAGCTGACGATCTAAAAAGAGCGGACGAACTAAAAAGAGCGGACGAACAAAGAAAGAGGACGAACTAAGAAGACCGGAAGGACTAAGTTGAACGGACGAAATAAAAAGAGCGACCTATTTCGCGGTCGAGCTGCGAACTAAAATATGAGCGATCGGTTGCGAACTAAAATATGAGCGATCGGTCGCGAACTAAAACATGCGTTACCGGTCGGGAACCATTATCCCAAACGTCTCTAGCTTCTTAGTTCGTTGAATTCCTCTCCGAAGACCGACGAGCAATAGCGAGAGGGCGTACAGCAGAATTAAAAATCACGTATTTGCCTTCTGCTGATGAGAGCCATTTCAAGGTGAGCGTCTGCCTGCTAGATTACATTGTTCAGTACTATAAATTTTCTGTTTTGAAGTATTCTGCACTCTGCAGTATCTGAGTAATAAATTCCATAATGCCAAGATATAGAGACAACTCTAAACTTAAACGCGACAAATTATCCACAAACTGTTTCTTTTGGTTTGCGTGATATCGTTAGGGAGTCAAGCAGCAAGCGCATGAAGCAGATAGGTGGGGGAACGTCTCCCTCCACCTGCATGCGCAAACCACGCCGCTCAGCCGTCACTGGGAGCGGACGAACTAAAAGAACGAACTAGTTCGCGACAGAGCGCTCCCGATCGCGAACTATTAAGCGCAAGTCTAGTTCATATGGCCAGTATATTTCCAACCCCTTCTATTTTCGAATACTACATGGGAAAAACGTATACCTAAATCTTCGATACAAGCTTGATTGCCCTTACTTTAGCCACTTCTCGTTGATGAGAATCAACAAAATAGTTTCACATTCAGCGGTGAAAGTTGATTGATAATTCGGGAGAATATTTTGCCATCAAGAAATATGCGTTTGTTCAATCATTGCTTCCTCAGATCGCCTATCATTTCCGTTACACTCTCGTCTCTATTTGTTGTGTTCTCATTCGCTCCTGTCTGGTGACTCATAACACATAGCAGTAATCCAGAAGACTACAGAAATCGTAGTGTAAGAAGTAGATTTATTGCAACTTGCGTCATGCGGAAATGGACGCATGGCTTAAAGCGCCTTGCCACGGATTGCGTAGCCGATACCCCGTCAGAAATTGGAGTCCTTCTTGCGTCATGTGTGTTGTTGATCGTGTTGTCCGACCTGCCTGGTCAAGTCTTTCGGTGACTCCAAATGGGCAACTTGCGCGTCTATGATGAAGAAATAATGGTGAAGATAACATCCAGTCCCCGACTGGGGAAAATCTCCAACCCGACCGGTAATCGAACCCGGGCCCCTGCGTGGCAACCTACCATGGAGACTAAGGACTATGGAGACGGACGATGTGTTTGTGTGTGTGTGTGTGTGTGTGTTTTGTTCTTAGCATAATGTAGTTTAAGTAGTTTGTAAGCCTAGGACTTAACAGTTAAGGCCGATAGATTTACATTTGACATCAGAGCAGATTCATCCCTTACGTTTACAAACATTTGAATATATTTTACAGACTTCTCCTCCCTCACAACATTTTCCGCCGCGGCGGATTAGCCGCGCGTGCTGGACAGCCGTATTGCGGTGCGCGCGGCAGTCCTCCGTCGGGGGTTCGAATCCCACCTCGGGCATGGATGTTTGTGTCGTCTTTGGTATAAGGTACTTCATAAGTAGTATGTAAGTTTAGGGACTGATGACCCCGCAGTTAAGTCCCTTAAGCCTTACAAACATTTGAACATTTGCCATTTTAAGTTTTCGGTAATTGAAGTATTTAAACGAATAAATGTAGTGTTTAAATGAATAAAAGTGCTTTAAATTTGTTTCACTTATCGTGTGCTAGAAACTTTTTTACTTTACATTCGGAGAAGCTCAAACCATTTCAGTTCTTGGTAAAGTCTCACTCTCCGCACTACTCAGATGCCTTGCCGAAATCATACCCCAATTAGTTTTTATCTCTTCTCTCGATTTTAATTGACGGTAAACGTCAGTCTCAATTGCTCGCCGGATCTGGTCGGAAGGTCGATTCCTGCCCCGGGCATGTCTGTTGTTTTTGCGCTTACATAAATTAGTTTAAGCACTTTGTAAGTCTAGGGATCGATGGTTTTCGCAGTTTAATCCCTTAGGTACGGTATACAAACAGTTAACTTTGATCTTGACTGTCTCAACTGCTTACAGTCAGTGACGGTTGCTTGTACTGTCCCATAAATGGTCCTACTGCCGAGCTTGGTACTCTTGTTTCACTCCTGCACCCCTCTAGAACGCACCGCCGGTGCACTAATCAGCCGGGGTTACGTCTCTGAAGTGCTGCAAACTGTTGTTCTGTCCTACCTTAGGAGCTCGCCAACGGTCACACCGCAACAGAAGACGGGAACCACACGTGACATGCAGTGCTCAAGAATCTCTCGCCTCAGTATTTTCCTCGATCTCTTCGCTATTGGAAACGTCTGGTCAGTAATTAGAGGAAGATTGGATCGGCATACACCACCCGCTACTACATCAGTAAAACTTGGGTAATATGTGGAAGCAGCATGGAATGTTGTACCAACGACACAGCCGCGGTGGAGTAGCCGCGCGGCCTAAAGCGTCTCGCTGCGGAGCGCGCGGTTGCTCGCCGTGGAGGTTCGAGTCCTCCCTGGGGCATGGGTGAGTGTGTGTTTGTCATTAGGTTAGTTTACCTAGGTTTAAGTAGTTTGTAAGCTACGGACTGATGACCACGCAGTTTGGTCCGATAGATTTACAATTTTATTATTATTATTATTATTACCAACGACACATACAAAGCCACTTTGATTCAATGCTGAGGCGTGTAGCAACGTTATAAACAGCAGTGGTGGCTACATTTATTACTGATTTCAATATCTTTCTCACTACATATGTGGGCTGCATTTTCAAATATATGATCTTTGTATTACCTGTTATCTCCTAGTACCTGGGCGAAAACCAGACCGCTCTTTTATGAGGCCTGTAGGCTATTCTGAACAAGTCTATTGCAGTCCCTTATACAAATGCCACAAAGTCAAACTCGACGCACGTCTTTTTTTAAATTATTTCATTCTTTTGTCTCTTTCCCAAGCTTTAGACCGACTTTCCAGAAAAAAACCCTAGTGAATTTAAAATTATGAAATACAGATGTTCATAAGATTAAACACCCCCACTTTGAATCAAGTAGGATCTTTTTATCCCTTTCTCATTTCGCAGTTCTTCAAGGTTTGTAGATGTAGTATCTACACAGCCTTCAATACTGCATCTAGTTAATGGAGTGTCGAACTAATGTTTCTCACAGTTCCTCTATGTATGCACCGTTGCTGTTCTTCATAGCCAGGAAAGGAGTGCCGAGGTAATCTTTCTCATCAGCATATCGCGTGAGTTTGGGTTCCCATTTAGAAATAACTGACAGGGATTATGGTTAGGAGGTAATTTCGATAGATTGGGTCATTCTTGAGGCTTCTGAATAATTTCCGTACCTATCGCCTGTTTTGTTTCATACCTATAGTTATTACATCATAGACTTTTTAAAATCTCTTAGTTGATTCAGCATGCATGCATGTCTTCCTCTGTTTGGGTTGTTTCCTCAGAGAATGGACTATTCTCAAATAGTAGTTCTTATATGTATTGTTAATCAGCGTATTGGATGATTGGTAGGGCGACTGGTATCAGATTTGCTCGATTCGCATGTCACAGGAATGTGGCCGAAATAGCCTAACATCTCACTAAAACCTGCTTATAGAATTTTCAAGACATAGTTTTATGTATATATTCATCTGGCCTTCTACGGAGTAATAAAGTAAATTCACGTCCGGCTTGTATCCCAAGCGGTACCAGTGGGGCGCCAAGCTAATAGGAGTGCCAGAGCCGCCCCCAGTGCAAATTTGCCACAGGATGTATCATAATTAGCAGGGGAAAAAACCATCACAACGCTCATTACACTAAATTTATATTTAAAGGTCTCCCTAAGGTCCCGAGGGACAGTAAATAATGTATGAGGGAGGGAGGGAAAGCGTGGGGGGTACGAAATGATTTGAAGCATGTGTGTAAAAAGGGAAGGTGGGGAGGGCTGATCTAAATGATTCATCTCTTGTGTCGAAACATTATCTCAACCCGGGCCTGATCAGAGTAGTAACACTTCACACAAAAACTAGTCCTTGAATACAAAGGGGTTGGAGCTACGTAACTGGCTCAGAAGACAGCACGTAGAATATTGGACCCAAGTCCATCAACAAAACGATGGCAAGGTAATGACGCCAAAGCCATGTTTTAAAAGAAGCTCTGCAATCCTTGGTCTGAACAAGAGAGAGATTAGATTCGTGGTTGAATTGCTGACAGGCCATGGTAATTTCAAAAAACACCTACGTACAATGGGAATAACAGAAGAGGACCCTAAATGTAGGATCTGTGATGACGGTGATGAAACTGCATCACATCTAATCTTCGAATGCATTGCATTGGAGAATAAAAGGCACAGAATAGTTGGGACAACCAGACCCGAAGAAATTCTGTCTAATAAAGAACTGGTAAAGGGACTCCTTGCACTGTTCAAGGGCATTGGTTGGCTTTACTAGATATACACGGAGCGATACCGCACAATAAACTTAGTTTCGGTGCGGGCAGTGGCGGGTTGGACAAAGACTGTTTTGGCTTCCCTGGAAAAATCAATCAATCAAGGAGAAAAACGAAAAAATATCAGTGAGTAAATAGTCCCTTCATGTCACTATTTGGGATACAAATCTTACTCCGCCGCATAGACGCTTTCCTTTCAATACCCGAATATACTGTAATATTTTTATCAACTGAAAATTATTGTTAATCAGGTGGGGACTGAGGCGCTCCAGTCACGGTCTGCAAGGCAACTACGATCGGGGGTTCGAATCCCCCCTCGGGCATGGATATTTATGCCGTCCTAGTTCGTAAGTAGTTCATAAGTAGTTTGTAAGTTTAGGGACTGATGACCCCGTAGTTAAGTCCCATAAGCTTAACAAACATTTGAACATTTTGTTAATCAGGTGTTAAACAGTACACACAAAAAACGCATCTATTACCTCAACTACATATACATCGATACTCTGCAAATCACATTAAAGTGCCTGGCAGAGGATATATTAACCATTCTGATAACCTTTCTCTACTGTTCCATTCAATAATAGCGCGCGGGAAGAAAGAACACCTAAATCGTTCAGTTTTCGATCTGATTTATTTTATTTTATTGGGATGGTTATGTCTCCCTTTGTAGGTGGGCACTAGAAAAATATTTTCACATTCAGACGTAAAAGTCAGTGACTCACCGCAACGAATTACGTCGTTCTTTTAATGATTTCCACCTAAAATCGTGCAACATTTCCGTGACTCTTTCCATCCTGTAACGTGATAAAACAACTGTCCTTCTCTGAACCTTCTCAATGTCTTCCGTCACCCCCATCTGGTGAGCGTCCTACACTGGGCAACAGTACTCCAGGAGAGGACGCACAAGTGTGATATAGGCAGTCTGTTTGGTGGAGCTGTTGCATCTTCGAAGCGTTCTGCCAATGAAACAAATGTTCAAATGTTTGTAGAACTTATGGGACTTAACTACGGGGTCATCAGTCCCTAAGCTTACAAACTACTTATGAACTAGCTAAGGCTAAGGACGGCACAAATATCCATGCCCGAGGGGGGATTCGAACCAAAAAAATAAAATGTTCAAATGTTTGTTAAGCTTATGGGACTTAACTACGGAGTCATCAGTCCCTAAACTTACAAACTACATACGAACTACTTACGAACTAGGACGGTACAAATATCCATGCCCGAGGGGGGATTCGAACCCCCGACCGTAGTGGCCGTGTAGACCGTGACTGGAGCGCCTCATTCCCCTCGGCCACCGCGGCCGGCGGGATTCGAACCCCCGACCATAGTGGCCGTGCAGACCGTGACTGGAGCGCCTCAGTCCCCTCGGCAGCCGCGGCCGGCGTTTCTCGGTCAATGAAGAAATACATCTTAGGTATCGAAACATATGGCTCCACGCAACTTTCTGACAGCCGCGGTGGCCAAGATGACTGAGGCGCTCCAGTCACGGTCACCACGGCCACTACGGTCGGGGGTTCGAATCCCCCCTCGGGCATGGATATTTGTGCCGTCCTAGTTCGTAAGTAGTTCATAAGTAGTTTGTAAGATTAGGGACTGATGACCCCGTAGTTAAGTCCCATAAGCTTAACAAACATTTGAACATTTTTTTTTTTGTTCGAATCCCCCCTCGGGCATGGATATTTGTGCCGTCGTTAGTCTTAGCAAGTTCATAAGTAAAAAATAAAAAAAAAATAAAATAAAAAAAAAAAATAAATAAATAAAGAAAAAGAAAAAAAAAACGCATCTTTCTACTAGTCTGTTTCCATCAAATGTTCTAACATTATTCAAACTGGTACTTAACTAATAATACAACGTACATTAGTTTGTTTTGGGACTTAACTAAGGGGTCATCAGTCTCTAAACTTACAAACTACTTATCAACTAGCTTATCCTAAGGACGGCACAAATATCCATGCCCAAGGGGGGATTCGAACCCCCGACAGTAGTGGCCGTGCAGAACGTGACTGGAGCGCCTCAGTCCCCTCGGCCACCGCGGCCGGCCCGATTTGTAAAGTTTCTTTCTCTTGGCCAGGAGAAGAGGGATTCCTCTCGTACTACAAACACCTTCTAAATTTTGTCTGTATAACTGTTTTCTAGCCTACTATAGTGCCATACAACCCGGTAACGTAAGTCAGACTTCGAGCAGCTGTTCGGAATATGAGACAGTAGTGCGTCGCTGATGGTGACTTAACGTCAACAGTTTCGCTGTTCCCCTTGACAAACAAAGGGCTTCAGACCTGCGCCGGTGGGCCGAAAGGAAGGGCCGTGCGCACGGGTGTATAAGCGGCGACCACGCAGCGCGTTGACGTAAGAGGCGTGGGAGTGTTTTCGCGTTATCGGCGTCAATGCTCGCCAGATGACGGCGAACAAGACTGCATCTGTTGGCCGGCGCGTGAGAAGCGCTCCTGGCCGAGGCTGCCTGTAGCCCAGGAGACACACTTGTCTCCCTACCGTACACATCTGTCAACACTATTTATTCTTCCCTGTGTTTCAATTATAACCGGTTCAGACTGGATGCGGGCTGCCGCTCTTCTGACTTGCAATCCTTAGGTGCCAATGCCGTCACAGTTCACCTACGTCTGCACTAGCTTACAAATGTCACTGACCCCTATGTGGCATGTCAGTACTATTTCAGATTCTTCTAAAAAGGTAATGTTCAAATGTTTTTATAGCTTATGGGACTTAACTACTTAAGAACTAGCTAATACTAAGGACGGCACAAATATCCATGCCCGAGGGGGTATTCGAACCCCCGACCGCAGTGGCCGTACAGACCGTGACTGACGCGCCTCAGTCTCCTCGGCCACCGCGGCCGACCTAAAAAGGTAAAGCAGTCAACAATCCGAAGATTGGTTTGAACACTACAGTGCTTTACTAGGCATGGTCCTGTTTGGAGATGGTATGCCATTGCCTTCCTCCGACCTTCGAACTGACTTACCCAGCCAGTTATAGGGGGACCTACAGTTTAACGTGGGCTCCGAACCACGGTCAGATTCTTCTAGTACATTTATATACAAGTCAACTAGCCTTGGTAGGCAGACGTGCCTGAATTTGTATATAATCCATTCGTATGTTACTCCTTTTCCTTCTTTGCGCGCTGATCATCGCCTTCTGTTACAGCATTAGTAACGAGCGTCTTGATGCTGTCGCATCATGTAAATATCTAGGCGTAACATTGCAGACCCATATGAAATGGAACGAACATGTGAGGACAGTCGTAAGGCGAGCAGCCGACTTCGGTTTATTGGGAGAATTTTGGGAAGATGTACTTCATCACAAAGGAGACTGCATATAAAACGGTTGTACGACCACGTTTCGGACCCGCAGCAGATCATTTTAATGGAAGACATGGAAGCATTTCAGAGGCGAGCAGCTAGCTTCGTTACTGGTAGGTTCGACCAATACGCGAGTGTCACAGGAAAGATCCTGGAACTCACATGGGAATCGCTGGAGGAAAGACGACGTTCTTTTCGAGAAATTCTGTTGAGGAAATTTAGAGGGCCGGTATTTGAAGCTGAATATAGAACGATGTTGCTGCCGCCTACTTACATTTCGCGTAAAGATCAGAAAGACAAAATAAGAGAAATTAGGGCTCGTACAGAAGCGTATATAGCGCAATCTCCCGCGTCAGAGGTTCGAATCCTCCCTCGGGCATGAATGTTTGTGTTGTCTTCAGTATAACTTAGTTCATAAGTAGTTTCTGAGTTTAGGGACTGATGACCCTTGAGTTAAGTTCCTTAAACTTTACAAACATTTGAACAGAAGCGTATAAACTTTCTGTTTTCCCTCCTTCTATTTGGGAGTGGAATAAGATAGGAATGCCTAGTAGTGGTACAGTGTACCCTCCGCCACCACTTTACGGTGGATTGCGGAGTATATATGTAGCTGTAGATGTTCTACTCAAGTGTCCATTTCACCTACAAATGAAACGAGTTTCGGCTGGTAGTTTCGTTTTCACGCAATTCTGTCCCGATGTCTTCGAACTAACGTGTACTGCAATAACATAATTTTCCACGTACCTACAGTGGAATATTAGGAAACTGCCTGCGAACGTGACGGGAATAAACTTAAAACTAAACACATTATGAAGTAGAGCGTGTTGACGCGGTTTTTCACACAGCTTAAAATTTATGACGTCATATCTGCTGAACAATTTATCGTACCATGATATAATTTGGAATGTACATAATGTGATACACGTTCATACTGCCTGCAAAATGTGTTGCGAATAGTTTTGTTTTAAAAACTTAATAAATTAAAACCTCGCCCGTGATGGGGCGGTGTTTCGTGAATCTTACTGTTCATGACTTAATATCTCCTGAACTAATTCTCGTACTATGCCATATTTCCGAAAGTACATTCAGTGGTATATGTGCAGACTGTTTATAAAATATGACGCAAATGCAGTAATCGAGATTGTACGCCTAATTGGAATACGAATACTTAGGTATGAACAGGTATTTATTCCTTTTTATTTTTCAATACCGCTAACAGTCACAAATTTATTTTAGCTATTTGAATTATTTGTTTAGCGACAGATTTCGAAGATATACCAAATAATCATGCTACACTGGTGTTACAAATTCTATTCACATAATAAAAATTTATATATGTTCCAAATCTCCTCCTAAACGAATGACTGATTGAAACGAAACTTAGTACAAATATTCTTTAACATTCGTGGGGGTAAAATCCACCTACGACATATGGTGTAGGAGATATGTCGTCATAAACAACAAACAACAAACTGCATCATACGACGCGTGAATAACAACCAATATTTGACAATGGAAGCACTTAATTACCTGCAACTAACTTTACACATAATTTCAAATGTTTGTGAAACTTTTTCTCGCTGACAACCTCTACAAAATGATGAAAGGGAAGAAGTTTGTCGCTTACTAAATTTCCGCTGTTCATGCACAAAAATTACGGTATTCGGCTTGTCGCTACAGTTTATTAATTCTATATTACCCATCGTTAGGAGTGTTCGGCACATAGTGTGTTCAGACACACTTGTACTCTACCTAGCTGTAAAGTCTCGCCGCGGCGGCTTAGCCGTGCGTTCTGGAGCGCCGTGCTGCGGTGCACGCTGCCGTCCGCCGTCGGCGGTTCGAGTCCCCCTTGGGGCATGAGTGTATGTGTTGTCCTTAGGTTAGTTTACCTTAGTTTAAGCAGTTGAGTCCGAGGCATGAATGAAGAGTGGCTATCACAATTTGCCTTAGTTCAAACTCAGATATATCGCATGCCTTCTCCATTCCACACACTAACAAGCAGCTCGATGGTACTATATGCACTGTGCTTGAGTCTGACAGTTATTCCTCTTCAGGTGACGTTGCTATCGGCTGAACAGGTTTATATTGATAGTAAGTACGTATCACAACGTTCTGGCTGACCACTGTATTTTATATATCGTGTTCCACAGGACCCAACCGAGGAGCAAATGTCCACGGTCATTGAACGATTCAGTACATGAAAATGTAACATAGAGTAGTAATAGCTAAAATGAAACGTGTAGAAATCCTATACAAATTATAAGCCGTAAGTTTAAGAAAACATGCCTAAGGATCATCTTAGGCGCTCTTGATTAAGAAAAATGCGTAATGGTGTAACACGTACTCGAAGTATGGAAATAAACTCCATTCATCACAATGTTTATATATATATATATATATATATATATATATATATATATATATATATATATAAAACTTTCAGTTGCTGCTAAGCCTAGACAGGCTTTACTTAACATCTCGAACGAGCTCCATCTGTATGTATTTTAGCAACAACTTCCCTATTAGATTTTTTAACATGTAAACTCATCTGCAAATAGTTAGACAACGTACAAGAAACTTATCTGGTTGAGGGCAAGCCTGCACTACAACGTGTGATTAGTACACCTAAGCATCGATAAAATACTACTGTGATCAGGGGAAGTACTGTGAGCAGGTTCTAAACAGTAAGCAAATAGGCAGTAGTGTGAATTTGAGTAATTTCAAGTGAGTTGTTTACAAGAAAAGAATTAATCCCTGTATTAAACGAACACATCGTGAATCCTCAGTGTTTTATTGATCTTTATAGTTTTATGACATATTTGAAATAAATTATTCCATGCATCGTAAATGTCAAATGTCTGTTAAGCTTAAGGGACTTAACTACGGGGTCATCAGTCCCTAAACTTACAAACTACTTATGAACTACCTACAACTAAGGACGGCACAAATATCCATGCCCGAGGGGGGATTCGAACCCCCGACCGTAGTGGCTGTGCAGACCGTGACTGAAGCGCCTCAGTCCCCTCGGCCACCGCGGCCGGCTGCATCGTAAAGAATTACTTCACACACACACACATTAGAAAACAGCTTCCGCGTTAGATTTTTAACGAAAATTCGATCCGTAATATTATGGATGTGTGGCTTTCGCTTCTCATCTTCCACCGATGTAGCATTGAGCAAAACGCGCTCTCTCTGAAAGCAGCCACCTGCTTAGAAAGCGTAGACCAGTGGGAAAACACCTGTGATGGATCTGTGACTGTCTTGAATTCCACCAGGTGTCAGCAGTCTGTGAAGATGTTGACACATGTGGTGGGAACTGATATGTGACCGTTTCGTTTGTGGTATCACGCCCTACTTTTCTTTCTTTTTAGTCAAGGTTTCGTTCCAAAGTTCCTTATCGCTATAACGTTGGCTTGCAGCAGCTTGCCTAGTTGTTATTTCATTCCCCAAGCCCCCACATAGGCTGACGAGTAGACGGCCAGTGGTATACACTACATTCGCCTGGGACCCAAATGATTTGTATCATCTGAAAATGGGTAAAGAATCTGTTTTTCCTTAAAACTGAAAAAGAACAAATTGTTTATTGGGGTATTTGCATTAAACATCGTGAGCCCGTTGTGTTGCTGTTTCATTAATATTACATCCTTTAAATGATGTTGAATTGAGACGTTTTCTGAATTTTAGATATTCGTACCCTAAAATATATTTATTTATCCAATGAATACATTTCAGGGTTTAATACAGGGGCGTCAGAATAATGCTGGAGAAATGTTACAAAATTGGAAGCTTGAGTAGGAAGTTGCTTGTAATAACAGGATGTAGAAATGTAATAAAGATTTTACTGTAGGATTGTTCAGAAGAGGTGTAGTTCAGACAACTCTGGATCCAGCTTATGAAGAAAGGGCGAGATTTAATTGTGAGAACGGCTTCTTTGGAGGGGAGAAGAAAGAGCCAGTACAAAAGAAAGCTCAAACGTTTGTAAAGCTTATCGGACTTATCTGCTGGGTCATCAGTGTTCAAATATTTGTAAAGCTTATGAGACTCAACTGCGGGGTCATCAGTACCTAAATTTACAAACTACTTATGAACTAACTTATACTACAGACAACACAAACATCCATGCCCGAGGGATGATTCGAACCTCCGACGCGGGAGGCCGTGCGATACGCAACGTGGCGCTCCAGACCGCTCGGCTACTCCCGCACGGCTCCTGTTCAAACTGGAAGGATCCATACCAGGAAATGGGAATAGATTGTCCAGTTCAAATGTTTGTAGAGCTTATGGGACTTAACTACGGGGTCATCAATCCCTAAACTTACAAACTACTTATGAACTACTTACGAACTAGGACGGTACAAATATCCATGCCCGAGGGGGGATTCAAACCCCCGATCGTAGTGGCCGTGCAGACCGTGACTGGAGCGCCTTAGTCCCCTCGGCCACTGCGGCCGGCGGAATAGATTGGTTCCTGAAAACTGTTTTCAGGTTTTGCACTTATTCATAATTAAGTCACTGTATTAAAACAATTTAGGATGTATTTCATTCATATTCAGTGTTACACAAGGAACTTCGTAATTTTAACATTAAACAAATTTCACTTAGGCCTTTTTGTCTGTGCCTCAGAACACCACCTTGCGACTCCCCTGGGGGTCGCGACTCACAGGTTGAAAAACACTGGCGTAACGGATTGAGGTTGGTAGAACGAGCAGACCACGGTGTCGGTCCCTGACGCCCTACTTAGCCAACAGCTGATGTAAAATTGCTCTATCAGAACGACCAAAATGCGGTGGTGGTCCGTCATGCATGAACCTCACGGGATGAATTAAATCCAATGGACTGTCTTCCAACAAACCATGATCAGCTATGGATGCATAGTTTCGCGGCGAGTTTAGCTGATAAAATACGGCAAAGTTTTGGTCGCGTTCCTGCCGCGCACGTTTCAAACGCCCGATGGGCGAGTCCCCAGCTGTGCTCAGTTGCACGCCGCCGTCTTTGTTAAGAGTTTTTTCAGATATTTTAATTTCGATCGCCTCTTTTATTACGCTACCCCAGAAAGTATTTGTTCTGCTAATGACTGATGTCACATCGAACGGAATGACTTTTTTTTTTTTTTTTTTTTTTTTTTTTTCCAATATTGCGTACTGTCTGCCCGACGTAAAACTATCCACACCCATACGGTATCTTGTACACACCTGGTGTTCTAATGCCTAGATAATCTTTTACAGATCTCATCAGCTGTCGTATTTTCGTAGAAGGCCTGACGACCATTATTTGTCTCCTCCTCGACGTTCTCCTGCTTGCGTGTCTTTGGACGGATGGCTTGTTAAACCTGACGGTGCTGTAGACATTTTCCTTAAACACTTTCCGTAAGAGGCTCAGATCCTGCTGCATATGTTCTTTATCTAAAACTACTTCTGTTCGGTGCACAAACGTCCTTAGAAAAGATCGTTTTTGCGATAGGTGGTGGTGGCTCGTGGCGTTCAGATGCCGGTCCGTGTGTGTGGGTTTCCGGTAGACACTATGGATGAGGCATCCATTTACTTTACGCCTGGCAAGTAATTCAAGGAAGGGCAAGGCACCATCACTCTCTGCCTGCATCGTGAAATTGGTTATGTCATGGATGTTGCTATCATCAACATAACAAAACTCGAGCATTTGCCATTGCATTGCCATATATGGCGATGCGGCGTAGCACCAGTGACGTCACAGGAAGCCGCGCAGCTATATAAAGACAGCGGCACGGCAGCAATGTCTTGACAGTCACTACTTGACTATGGCCGAGGAGATCTAGGCCGAAAGCTCGTGGATATCAAACCACTGGACGCAGCTGGAAGCCCGAGAAAATTTTATCAGCAAATCGTGACCAACGTGCATAGTGAAGTGATCTGTGTTATACACACCACAACAAATGCCTGTAACACGATAACGAAAGCGGGTAGACCATGTGTGTAAATGACATGTTCTGCATATTGGTCGGTCTTCTATCGAATGCCCGGAGCTTTCCACACATATTTAGGTACACCCGCCGCAGCGGTTTGTTCAAGCGTATTGAGGCGCAATGCTCCGGTGTCCAGTGCGCGAGGCTGCTCCCCGTCGGGGGTTCAAATCCCCCCTCGGGCATGGATGGTTGTGTCGTGTTTAGTATAAGTTAGTTCATAAATAGTTTGTAAGTTTAGGGACTGATGACCCCGCAGTTAAGTCCCTTAACCCTGCGGCGGGCGCGCGGCGGCATACAGTGCCGCCACTTTTTTTTCTTTCAATAATTACGTCAGCGCGCCGAGCGCACAACAGTGGTGCTTCACTGCTTCAATTGTTCAGTCACGCGCTAAACTGCATTACTGCGCCGCCATTACACCCACCATAACAGCTTTGACTCACCTGTATGGTGGACGACTGCACCGAGACGGCACTGCGTATCGCACGCGCCCGGTAATGTGAGTACATGTAGCCGTACCACTGTCGGATGTTTTGATGATTAGAAGCTTTGTTTTATAACTCCGTGGGTGAATGATGATTTAGTTATTAACATTGCTTTGGTATTAGAATTATTTTGTCTCTCAGGTCTGCTCAAAGGAAAGAACTAACACCAAAGGAAATCGAAAGTCATAGACAAGTCTGTTGTATATTTGGACTACAATGCAAGAAAGGTGGATTTGATACTATGGATTATATGTGTACATCCTACTCTACACAAAGGACCATAAGAACAAGATTCAGAAGAAGAACCTATCTAACAAACCTGGACTTGCCATTTGAATGAAAGGGCTCAGCTCTCTACTCTATCAAGAGATATTCAAGAATTTATGTCACCTCATCGATCAATTCCTCCCAATCACGATGAGACTGTAAGAACGTATGGGAGGTGCCATCTTTGTGGTGGCAAAGAAAAAGTAAAAATAAAACTATTATCACTTGCAATAGCTGCAGAAGATTCCTTTGCAAGCAACATTGTTCAAAATGTACAAATGTTTGTTAAGCTTATGGGACTTAACTACGGGGTCATCAGTCCCTAAACTTACAAACTACTTATGAACTACTTACGAACTAGGACGGCACAAATATCCATGACTGGAGCGCCTCAGTCACCTCGGCCACCGCGGCCGGCAAAGCAACATTGCCACAATGTTGTAACATGTAATGATTACAGAGCAGAGGCAGCGCTAGGCGTCGGCGATGTCGGCAACCGCCGACGGCCTCGCGTTTTTGGGGGCCTCGCAAAACATTGTTAATTTTTTTTCATTATTTGTTGTTTAACGGCACTTTTCAACTGCTATGTTATGTAGTGACGACCTACATCTAACTTACACTAGTTTAACCAAAGGACGAACATAACATCCGTATCCACGGGTGGGATTCGACCCCCGACAAGAGCGATGTCGCTCACCGTGATATGACGCATTAGTGCGCTCGGCCATTTCCGCCTGGCAGCTATTCAGTTGTCCGTATTTATTTCCCTGTGAGTGCAGCAGTGATACAATTTTTAGTTAAATACCTGGAAACAACTTCTTCAGTACATTTTAGAAAACAATTTGGAAGAAGTATATCCAGACGTTTATATAACAATCAGAATCATGTGCACAGTTCCAGTCAGTACAGCTTCGACCGAGAGAAGCTTCTCAAAGTTAAAATTGATTAAGACTTACTTGAGAAGCACAATTGGACAACATACACTATATGAATTTTCGTTACTATTAATTGAAGTCGAAATAGCGGCTAGTATTAATTATGATGTGATCTTAAAAAAATTCAGTGAGGCGAAAATCCGAAAAGTTTCTCTATTTTAATTTGCGTTTGGTTATTGTAATTTTTGCGATTGCAAAAATACTTGTATATTGTATTAATAAAATTTTAGTATAGTGATTATTGATGTATAATTCAGCTCATTTCATTTAACATTTTCCTCCTTATGAAAAAATGAAAGGGGGCCTCGCAAAGACGAGTTCGCCGACGTCCAGTTTTCGTCTACAACCGCCACTGTTGCAGAGCTTCTCCGGAGGAAGAAAGTGTGTGATTCTTGATATGTATTTACTGACTGCTTTATTCCTTATTATTACTATAAAGTATTTATACATATTACAATTTTTTGTAAAACTTGTTTTAACATTGGTAACCAATCGAATCACATCTGTGGTTATAATTAATTTAGAATTTGACGACATAAAAGTTTTCTGGGTATGGTACCGCGTCATGATGTAAGGCTATTACTTAAATAACCAAGGTTTCGGCCAACGTTACAGTAGCCTTCATCTGGGTAACAGATGAAGGCCACTGTAACGTTGGCCGAAACGTTGGTTATTTAAGTAATAGCCTTACATCATGACGCGGTACCATACCCAGAAAACTTTTATGTCATCTGACTCTGGCCGCGGAAGCCTACGTAATTATATCAATTTAGAATTTGTTATTAAAGTAGGGCTTAGGAAATATCCTGGAAGCTTATGTCAGATTTCCTGTAACAATTTTAATTTTTCCCATGCACCTTGTGTAGACGTATATAGATCATATTAAAAGTTGCTGTTAAGAATAATGTTATAAAAAATAAATAATTAATTCCACCAAAAAATTAAAAAAAACCTGTGTTTTTATGTATTTCAATGTAGGCGGCACTGAGTGCCCCCCGCGCCCGCTGACGTAACAATCTCAAGCGCGCCTGCCGCAGGGTTAAGCTTAACAAACATTTCAACATAGGCACACCCTGTATAAACAGGAAGATTTGCACAGTACGACCTCGTATTTATAAATTCGTCAGTTCCCATCTAACCATACTGGTCTAAAGACTAGTAGTGAGTGGCCTGGTGCTGTCCCCAGGTGCACCATATACAGAAGCCAGATTCACGGAAGGCGAGGAGAGCTTCGCTTCGCTCTCGGCTGGAAACCTGCCCGCAGACATTTCCGTGTGCTCGGCAGGCCCCGCCGTGAAAGGCGAGGCAAGCGCAGCGCGTTCTTCGGAGGCTGCGCTCGCCGTAGCGGTGTAGGACGGCGTGTTGCCCTGCCGGCCCTCTGGGGGAAGGCGGGCAGCAACTGCGCTCAAAGTGCCGCCGGCAGCGCAGAGGGGGAGTTTAATCCTGGGGCGGTATGGATTTTCTCGGCAGATGGGCTCTTGGCGCGGCCGGGGCACACGTAACGACTGCGCGACTCGCCAGGAAATAACTGACAGGTCGCTGGAGGCGACAGCTCCGCCTGGGGGAGCGGCCGGAGTAGAATTTCACTACGTAATTTGTCTGAAATATAGTCATCACTCTCCAGTAATATGTCGAAATTGCTGTCTTAATCATTTACTCGTAATACGAGGACCCTCCACTGGCGGTAATATAATTTGTTACACCGTGAACACTTATTAGGGCCCTTTAGGCCGATGTCGTTGAGTTCAAAAATCTCTAGCGAAGCTCATTTCAAAGTGTTATATCAACATTCAGGCACAATATTTTTACTAGAAAATGGATTCATAAACTTTGCTTTAGAAGATTGATCTCTGAACCTGTCGCTTCATGGTATACCCCGTGAGTCATTAACAATTTTTTTCCTGTCATAATTATTCACACAAAACTGTCACTAAAACTTCCACAGCAAGAGACTAGCATAACGGAAAATCCGGTTATTGGTGTGTTCCCGCGTCAACTATCCAGTCGCTGCAGTAACTGGAGACGTCATAGAGTACCGTGCCATGCATTGTGTGCCTCTCACCAACTGGTACTGATACCATTTTCTCTCAACTTCCGGTACAGTGAAGTCTGTGTGTTGGTACAATATTCAGGGACCGACCGTGACCTGCTTAGCGACGTTACGATTAACTCAGATCTGACAATTACAATGAAAAGTTTAGAAAGGTGAACAGTTGGGGCTTAACAGCTTTGACATAATTGCAAAACGACATATTGACCATAGCTGTTTATTTTTATCGCAATGCTACCGGTTTCGGTTAGTTTACTATTATCAAGTGTCAGCAGAGTTTAGCTATATTTAGCTATGTTAAGCTATTAGCTAAACTCTGCTGACGCTTGATAATGGTAATCTAACCGAAAGCGGTAGCATTGAGATAAAAAAAAAAAAAAAATAAACAGCTATGGTCAATATGTCGATTTGCTACAATGAAAAGAATCCACGCTACGCTTCTTAAGGAATCGCCCAGGTATTTTCTCAGGACGTTCAATAGAATCTCCGTAAAATCTGAACGGGGTTGTAACAACCGGTATTCAGAACCGGCTCCTTCTCATCTTAAATGCAATGTCTCAATCACGCCGCAATCTCTTACGGTATAGTCTACCGTTATTACCGTTTGTCCTCTTCCTTGCTCTTATACGGAGTAAAAGGCGTTTTATCAGTTCCTGCAAGAACATCTTAGATAATGCGCTCTACAGGGCAACAAGGACGTTACTCCTACTGAATAACGACCGTTGTATGCTACATATGTTGAACAATAGTTATCTTTTTTTCGGGGGGGGGGGGGGGAGGAGGAGAGAGGGACTAAGTAAGGTGAAGAGAATGTGAGGAAAACCGAAGTACTCGGAATCTTGATCATGTGATGCCAACATTTGTGGATAGAACACCACTGAAGTAGAAGAACGACATCTGTTGATATTTGGTACACGTTTCTGCTGCAATGTTCATTTACTAATAGTGGTGACAAAGTTATAGACTACCTCGTTTCGACCTGATTGCCACTCACGTGTATCTGCGCAGATGGTATAAAATGTATGATTTATACATAGGTTAAATATCGTGTATACATATGGTACAACTAAATATATGTTCCTATTTTATGCTTATGTCTTAGTTGTTACGATGTTTTCCATATTGCATCTTGTAGAGCAAAATAATGTCCTTATGTTGCCGTACGATCAATTTGTTCCTATATATTTTTGTTTTTGTAATTGACATAAAATTACTTAACAGCTTTGGATGTAAATATGCGTCATGTTTTTATAATGGAAGTCATAATTCGCGAAAGTTCAGTGACCATGTTTAATTTTCCGATATCGTATTTTGTAGGTTTTCGTAAATAAAATTCTTTCTAATTTTTGCGTTTGATAAGTTACAAGTTATCATTTATGATGACAAAATGTTGCTGGTTCTTTTATGTTTAAAATCGTTGTTCATTATCGCTTTCCTCACGTCATTATAAGTGTACATTTCCATTTCCTCCACAATGTTCCCTACATGTTCTTTAAATAATTTTTGTCGTCCTTTAGTGCATTTTCCATATTTTCCGATAGAGGCTTTCTAGATTCAAGTTGCTTTCTTAGTTTCCTATCGATTAATAGTGACTGACTAGCGGTAATCAATGACACCGCAGATGCTGTAGCTGTAGATTGTTTGACTTTGTTGACGTAGCCACTTCATCTCCGTTTGCGCCGCTGTATCACTATCAAACTGAAGTCCTCGAAGGAGTTCTTTTCACTTGCATACAGATGAAAACTGGATGGGGGCAAGTCTGCCCTGTATGTAGGACGACTGATAATAGTGAATCACAACTGACAGATCGTTGCGTATGTCGCAGCGCTGCTGTGGGCTGGCATTGTCATGTTACAGAAGAAGCTGATCCATGTGTTGCATTGTAATTAAATGAAATGATCGTACGGCATTTTTTGGCCGGGAGATCCCAAACGGGATGTTCGGTTGCCGAAGTGCACGTCTTTCTACTTGACGCCTCTTGGACGACTTGCATGGCGATGATAATGAGATGATGACAACACACGACATGCAGCTCCCTGTCGGGAATCGAACCAGGACCCCCTGTGTGGGAGTTAGCGAACTGCATTGTAATGCTGAAAGAGAAGCTGCTCGTGTGTTGAACTCTTCGAATTCCTCTGCTTTCAGTTTTATAAGAATGTCGTAGCACCTTGCGGTGTTTATAATGGTGCCTTTCAATTCCAATGCAATACACCTTGAACCTGAAAGAACACTGTTTCGGTTGATAACATACAGAAGCACCAGGGAGGCCGCCGCTGGCTCAGAGCAGCAAGTTAGGTGGTGCAGGAAGCGTCATTAGACGGGAAAGGAGAAGTGCGACTGAACAGTTCAGAAGCCAGAGAGGAGAAAAGCGTCACCTTCGTGGCTGCGGCCCGCAGACGCTCACCTTAGAACTTCATGTGATGCCCACCTCAGCCTGCCATTGGTATCTTTCTGTTACACCATGAAGTTCAAATGTTTGTAAAGCTTATGGGACTTAACTGCGGGGTCATCAGTCCCTAAACTTACAAACTACATATGAACGTACTTACACTAAAGACAGTACGAACATCCATACCCGAAAAACGATTCGAACCCCCGATGGAGAACGGCCTCATGCATCGCATCATAGCGCCTCAGTGCGCTCGGGATTATGAAGTTAGCGACTGTTTGCTCAGCGATTCCCATTATGCTGTTCCAGAGAGGCGTACACGTGATCGGGTCGCGGCTTGGCCGTGGATGCTGACCAGATCAAGCTGGTTGAAACTGAGGCTTCTACTTGCTTGAAGATTAAGACGGTCTCGGTGGAATGAACGAGCGCTCTAACGTGTCTTGATGCGGAGTGCGCGTTGTTCCCCGTCGGAGGTTCATGGCCTCCCTCGGGTTTTGTGTGTGTGTGTGTGTGTGTGTGTGTTTGAGAGAGGGAGAGAGAGAGAGAGATTAGTTTGTAAGGCTAGGTACTTATAACCATAGTAAAATCGGCTTATCCCGTTCCTTAGGATACCGAATCAACGGCTCTGCACACAGACAATGGACTGATGAGGTGGAGTTAGACAGAGAAACCAGGAGATAATTGGCAGTGATAGGGGAAGGTGGAGATGGGCAAAGAGAGGAAATGAACAGAGAGGATTGAGGACATGGACAGAGAGAGGGTAGAAACAGTAGCGTACTAATGGGGGGGGGGGGGGGGGCGGTCCACCCCGGGCCTCTCGTCTTGGGGGGCCTCTAAATACCCCGAAAGAACTCGAAAGCTATTTTTTGTAGACTGGCCCGTACCTCTCGACCTGGGAGGGCTTCCAAAACGCAAAAGTTACTGTCTTATAGTAATACATGTATTTACAAGTGGTCGGGAGGCCTCATTTTGTTTTGCCGCCGCCCCGGGCCTCTGACAGCCTTAGTCCGCCACTGGGTGGAGGGAGAGATGATGAGAATGGAGCAGGAAAAGGTGAACAGAGAAAAGGGAATGAGAGATGGACAAAGACTGGAATTAATAAGTAGCCGGGTGCTGCCGGGCATTCAGCTGATAATGTAGGAATCTTGATTAGTACAACGACAGTGGTGAATGGTAGCAAAAAAAATGCGTCGTGTAGAGCAGTTGAGTGGCTGGTGGACGTCGCAGGTGTGCAGCCTGGCCTGGCTGGTGTAACGCGAACTGGCGGCTACCGGCGCGGCGCGGCGGCTGACCGCAACAGGTGGAAACACGACACCTGCCCGCTGCCCGCTGCCCGCCTGCCCGGTAAACGCGCGGCAGCCAGACAGCTGTTGGCGAGTCTTCCTGCATTCCCACACCGCGCGCTCCACACGCACAACACGTGGCGTTGCACGCAGCACCTGCGCTCATTGTGACACACGCAACACGCGAGCAGCCAAGCGATTAAAGCGCTCACGAAAGTAGGCGCACCAATCCAGCATTCCCATTTTCAGGAAGGGCCTTACGATACCCGTAAACTCTCGATTCATCAATGCTCAAATACTACTCGTCCCAGATATTACTTTTAGCCTGCTCAGGGCACTGGAGTGCCTTATATTCAAAGCTCAATTAATTGGGATACAAAGTTAATACACTACCGGGAATATAAATTAGTGGCCCTCACCCTCCTATGAACTACCGATTTATTGGTGAAGCAGTGCATATCGAGTACAGGAAATCATTACAATAGCATATCAATAGCTCAAGCGATAGCGAAGTAATAGCTGTCGAACCTCATATTAGTACGTCGTCTAGTCTCCTAAGGCTGCACTCACATTAGGGAGGATGTGTTTTAAATCCATCCCCGGTCATCCATATTTACGTTTTTCGTGATTTCCCTAAATCAGTGTTTTTCAACCTGTGGGTCACGACCCCTTGCTGGGGGGAGGGAGGTCGCCGTCACAGGAGCGAGTACTTTCACCACAAAATAACTACGGGTTAAGTAATACAAAAACGTAAGCCTAAGCGAAATTTATTTTATGTAAAAATTATGGAGTTCCTTGTGTGACATTAATCGCGTATTGAATAGAGCAAAGCCTAAAAACTGTTTTCAGGAACCAATCGACAGGTAGATCATGATACATAAGTAATTTTGAAAAATTCGAAAAAAAGGCATCTATTTCTTTACAAATTGTCTATACAGTGGGAACTTTTTTAAATGAGCATGATTCGCTGCAGAGTCTTACCTGAAATGCGAAACACTCAGTAAGCAAAATTTTTTTTCTACCAGAAATCATGTTAAAATAGGATAATGTGTTCCATTCCGAAAAACTCACCAGAAACTTCGTTCGACAAGTTAAAAGGGAGCTGCAGCAAAATAATGGAGATTAAATTTGTTTCCTTTTCTTATTAACAGCAAATCGATTTCATTCACAGAGTGACCATCAGCAGTGAAGATCTTCAAGCACTTGTACCTGACACGGTTAAAACAGAAAAATGTATATCAAATTTTACGATATAATATATATAGTAATTTCTTCTGTAATCAACATCACATGAGGGCTTGAAAATCTTCACTGATGATGGTCACTCTGTGATTGTAATCGATTTGATACTAACAAAGCAAGGATTACAACCAACTCATTTCATGGATTATATTAATTATATTGTGCTCGTCGTGTATACCGATCCATGAAATGGAATCTAATTTCAAGTTAATATACTTATGTTACGGTTAGTGAGTATATGCGGCGGGGAGGGGGAGATTACCCGAATATTTTTTTTTTTATTTCAAAGGGCACCGCCAGAATATTTTTAATTGCAAGGGGGTCGCATATTCGAAAAGGTTGGAAAACGCTGTCCTAAATCGTCCAGGCGATTGCCGGAATGGTTCTTTTCAAACTGCACGGCCGATTTCCTTCCCCATCCTTGCCCTAAAATCGGGGCGTCAGCTCCGCCGCTAATGACCAGGTTGTCGATGGGACATTAAAACCCTAAATTACATTCCTTCCTTCCTTTCTTCCGCGGGCGGCAATGCATGTACTGACACTGGCATCCATTCGATGATAAAGATGACGAATACTGTCTGGCGATACATCATTCCACGTCTGATCGACCTATTCACGTAGTTCTGCAAGACTTTGAAGGTTGACGAGTCGCAGGTGTTAGTTGTTGCGTCTTCATATCCCGCACGAGATCAATTGGAGACAAGTCCAGGGATCGTGCAGGAGTCTTCACTCGGGCATATACACTACTGGCCCTTAAAATTGCTACACCAAGAAGAAATACAGATGATAAACGGGTATTCATTGGACAAATATATTATACTAGAATTGACACGTGATTACATTTTCACACAATTTGGGTGCAAAGATCCTGAGAAATCAGTACCCAGAACAACCATCTCTGGGCGTACTAACGGCCTTAATACGCCTGGGCATTAAGTCAAACAGACCTTGGATTGCGTGTTCAGGTACAGATGCCCATGCAGCTTCAACACGATACCACAGTTCAGCAAGAGTAGTGACCCGCGTATTGTGACGAGCCAGTTGCTCGGCCACCATTGACCAGACGTTTTCAACATGTTCCGTATCCGGAAAGGCCCATACAGGACCTGCAACATGCGGTCGTGCATTATCCTGTTGAAACATGGAGTTTTGCAGGGATCGAATGAAGGGTAGAGCCACGGGTCGTAACACATCTGAAATGTAACGGACACTGTTCAAAGAGCAGTCGATGCGAGCAAGAGGTGAACGAGACGTGTAACCAATGGCACCCCATACCATCACGCCAGTATGGCGATGAAGAATACACGCTTCCAATGTGCGTTCACTGCGATGTCGCCAAACACGGATGCGATCATGCTGCTGTAAACAGAACCTGGATTCATCCGAAAAAATGACGTTTTTTCATTCGTGCACCCAGGTTCTTCCATGCGTACACCATCGCAGGCGCTCCTGTCTGTGATGCAGCGTTAAGGATAACCGCAACCATGGTCTCCGAGCTGATAGTCCATGCTGCTGTAAACGTCGTCTAACTGTTCGTGCGGATGGTTGTTGCCTTGCAAACGTCTCCATCTGTTGACTCAGCGATCGAGACATGGCTGCACGATCCGTTACAGCCATGCGGGTAAGATGCTTGTCATCTCGACTGCTAGTGATACGAGGCCGTTGGGATCCAGTACGGAGTTCCCTATTGCCCTCCTGAACTCACCGATTCCATATTCTGTTAACGGTCATTGGATCGCGACCAACGCGAGCAGTAATGTCGCGATACGATAAACCGCGATCGCGATAGGCTACAATCCGACCTTTATCGAAGTCGAAAACATGATGGTACGCATTTCTCCTCCTCACACGAGGCATCACAACAACGTATCACCAGGGAACGCCGGTCAACTGCTGTTTTTGTATGAGAAATCATGTCAACACGTTGAGGTGTTGCCACCGGCGCCAGCCTTGTGTGAATGCTCTTAAAAGCTAATCATTTGCATATCACAGCATCTTCTTCCTGTCGGTTAAATTTCGCGTCTGCAGCGCGTCATCTTCGTGGTGTAGCAATTTTAATGGCCATGAGTGATATATAGCTGGCCAGAGAAGTTGCTGCACACCTTTCAGAGCACGTTTAGTTTAATGTGCAGTTTGTGGGCAAGCAATATTCTGTTGTCACAACACATCACCTTCCTGTTTCTAGGAAGGCAAAAGAACGAAAGAACGTGTTTTACTACATTCCAGGTATTGCATTCTGAACGTCCCGAGAGCTGCTCAGCTTTCCCTCAGCAAACAACAAAGGCGAACGACAATTGTAGCTCATCGCACCCCAGACCATAAGGCTTAGCCGGAGGCCAGTGTGTCTAGGAAGCATGCACTATTAAGAGACAGCGCAAACGTTCATCGCTTTCGAGCAGTCAGAATCCGATTCCATCCTTGAAGACCACTGTGCTGCATTCCACCTTCCTAGTGAGCCTCTGAGGGCGACGATAATGCGTCCTGTAGAAAACGGGCAGAGGTTTGCGTGCCTGTAGTCCTACTGCTAGTAACCAGTTGGAAACAGTTCGTGTTGTGACTTCTGGGCTCACAAACCCTCGTATCTGTTCTGCCCTAGTTGTACGATCTACCACTGTTGCCCTTACAATGCGACGATCTTGGCAGAAGTCTGTCCTTCGTGGACGCCCAGGACTTCGACTACAAGAAAATGTTGGCGTGACCACTGCAACCAGCATCGTTGCACAACTGATGTAGAACGTCGAACTTCTGTCACAATTCCCCGAAAGGACCATCCCGCCACTAGGAAGGTGACAATTTGACCCCATTCAAACTCGCCCAGTTATCTGTAGGAAGCACGAGCGCGTCTTCGTGAAATTGGACCTATTTGCTTCACACGTTTATATCACAATGGGCGCAATAGCTGTAAACATTGCCTACAAAAGAGTACAGACAGATGGCACTCTGTCAGCTTATGTCACCACGCTATTCATAGTCGGACGACGTTGAAACTATTTTCGTACGTCTACTAACTATGCTCTCGGCCTAGGCGGCATCAGCTGTCATCGGATCGTCTTTCCAGATGTATTAATTTTTTACAGCAGTGTATATTCTCACTAAACCTGTACGCCATGCAGACACACATGGATCGGCCGTGCGGGTGATTCGCGGCATGTATAGCGTATGGGCGCAACTTCTCCATTCATGCGACAACAGCTGGAGACTGTAGGATAGTCGCAGTATCTTATATTTCATACACTAGACGTAGCAGCAATCGAAATTTCTAGTGTATAAGACGTACAGAAGGGGGCAAAGAAAAGTGGTACGAACTAGTGGATTCGATTGGCAACATTATCGGAGGAGGAAAAGACCTCCAGTTACTTGCAAAAGTATGGACCAACTGTCCATACAGTCGGCCGTACCTTGGAACATAGTTACGTGATCTTCACGTCTGACAGAGTTGATAGTACAGGTCAGTCTGTTCACGGCCCTAGGTGTCCACCTGATCTTTGAATGGCGTGAGCCCACAAGCCTAAGGCGTATCGTAATTAACTTCACGATCTTCAAGAACTGAGGCAAAACGTTTCGGATGAATAGGCAGCAATCCTTCAGTCCAGCTTCGAACCGTCTTCTGCAACTTGCCGACCAGAACCCAAAAGTGACAGAAAGCGAATCGTGGTCACTTTCAACATACACCCATGCCAGAGGGAGGACTCGAACCCTTGACGGGGCGCGGCTGTGAAATCCGTGACAAGGCACCTTAGACCGTGCAGACATATCCACGTAGAAAAGTTAGTTATTGTTTTTATATCTATTATATCTGCGAGCAAAAGCATTTTTTCGACACCACCTTAATCGCCAACTTCCTTACGAAAACGATAGATCCTAGGGGACGAAACTGCTGAGGCCATCTACCCTTGGACTTACGCACTACTTAATAGTTCTATCTGCTAACAGGTTGTTGGCAGATACAGGCTGTGCACAACCATTGACAAACACGTAAATTGATCCGAAGATGACTCAGAAACGAGTTGAAATCGGTCATCACTATTAATAAATTACGGTAAAGACTATAGATATGCCGGCCGCGGTGGCCGAGGAGACTGAGGCACTCCAGTCACGGTCTGCACGGCCACTATGGTCGGGGGTTCGAATCCCCCCTCGGACATGGATATTTGTGCCGTCCTAGTTCGTAAGTAGTTCATAAGTAGTTTGTAAGTTTAGGGACTGATGACCCCGTAGTTAAGTCCCATAGACTATACAAACATTTGAACATTTGAACTATAGATATTGTGTCTACTTAATCAAGAATATTTAGACCGCCTCCCAGACAACATGTCAAATAGCATATATGGTAAATGTCGAGGGGTGTAGGGACCCCACCAGCTCACCAAGACGAGAGCCGGTAAAATTAAGTGCTCTCATAATCAAGTACCGGAAGTGTCAGAATTCGGTGGAAGCAATACCGTTCCAATCCGGATCCTCACTGCGCCCTCAGTAGAGACCGTGGTGAGGAGCTGTTGAACTTATTCAGCGCCACAGTGGTCCTGCATCCGGTGTTATGTTTTGGCTTGGTCTTGGATTCCCTTCCCACATTGCGCTGAAGTGTTTGAGCGTGTTATCCCACCTCGCTGAAACAAGATTGTGCGACTAGATGTGGCACACATACTGTGATGTTATTTCGTTGATTTCCTGGAACTTGCCGGACATTATGCACCCCCGAGCATTGATGAAGGCCAATTCTTATCAATGGAAGGATTGGGTACAATTATGGAGTGTCTTCAAGACATCTGTCTCCAGTAACTGAATTGGCCAAGGTAAGGTGCACAGGGAAGGACAAGTGTCAGGCGACACCCCTCTTGGGTTTCGACTGCAGTGCGTCTGGACGCACGACTGCCATTGTGTGCGCCGGGGGCACAGCTCAGCACTGTGCTGAGTGGCGGCTTCGTCAGCCACACGTTTCCTCTTCCTCTTCGTTTCCCGAAGACAGGCGAGCACCGTCACCGCCAGTTGGGTTTCAAGTTCTCCACGCACGTGCCAGTGGCCAGGGCGACCACGACAGGCGGTGAAATGTTAGCTTGCGATATCAGGCTACATGTTTTGAGTCCAATAAAGTCGAAGCATAAGCTAGGACTGAACAAGTATCGAGGCAAGCAGAGACAACCTAATTATTTCGATTCGATGTAAGTTCACCTTACTTCCATTAAGTCTGTAAACATTTCATTGGTTTTTCGGTACGTGCAGCAGTTAAAGGAACAAATGTTCCGTTGAAATGGGCACGTTCTATTCATCAAATTATTACAATTACTGCAAGAAAATTTGATTCAGAAGGTTTGTACATTTGGTACAACAGTTCCATCGAATTCCGTACATTCTAATTCTTTGCTTATAATTCAGTCTACAAAGCACTTATGACACGAATATGAAAGCTGTTTCTAAGGGAAATAGCCATAGCTCTCAGCAACCAATGAAACATCACAATGCACGAAATGGTGATGTTACGATTTCCATTTAGCTTCGTGTGATTTCTATTGTGGGGAACACTAAAGGATATAGTGTAAACAATCTCAGAGAGAATTATACATCGTTTGAGTAGATGCAATAAATGCGAGGGAAAAAATGGCAGGCAGTTCCAGCATCTCCATGCATGACATGGGTGGGCACAGAATACATTTTGACGTATTTTAAATGCAGTACAGCGGCAGTAGATGGGCTACGCGTTATCTGATTCGCCGGACACCGGAGTGCTCGCATCCCAGCATTCCGTCGGTGGGGCATGTGGTGAACAGATAAATAGAACACCCTGTATTTTAAAGTTTTTACACACGATGTTTGGTTTTTATCAGTCTGTGTAGTCATTTGTTTGTAATACATTTTGATTTCTGTTGTGGGTTCTTTCTGTTAAAGTGTACCTACGTTGTCGTACGATAACACCCCTACAACATTATCAGTGCACGACTATCACTGAAATCGCAGAGGTAGCCAGAATAACACTGTAGTTTGTGCTGTTGCATGGACATATTTTATTAGGGCATTGTAGTTCGTAAGTAGGATGTCCAATGTGTGATCAAAAGTATCCGAACGAGTTACAAGTTGGTGGCGCCCTCCATCGGTAATACTGAGATTCAGTATCGTGTAGGCCCATCCTTACCCTTGATGGCAGCTTCCACTCCCGCAGGCATACGTTGAATCAGGTGTTGGAAGGTTTCTTGGGTAATGCCACTCCATTCTTCACGGAGTGTTGCACTGAGGAGAGGTATCGATGTAGGTCGGTCAGGCTTGGCACGATGTCGGCGTTTCAAACCACCCCAAAGGTGTTCTATAGAATTCAAGTGAGGACTCTGTGCAGACCAGTGCATTACAGCGATGTTATTGTCGTGTAATCACTCCATCACAGACTGTGCATTATGGCGCTCAAACGTGTTGAAAGATTCAATCGCCATCCGCAAATTGCTCTTAAACAGTGGGAAGAAAGAAGTTGGTTAAAACATCAATCAACTGTAGGTCTGTGCTGTGATAGTGCCACGCAAAGCAACCAATTGTCAAGCCCCTCTCCATGAAAAACACGACCACACCGTATACCGCCACTGCATTTGTATCTTACTGTTGCCACTACACACGCTGTCAGATGACTTTCACCGGATATTCGCCACATTCCACTTCCTGCCTTCGGATCGTTACATAGTGCACCGTGTTTCGTCACTCCCCACAACGTTTTCCCACTGTTCAATCGTCGAATGTTTACGCTTCTTACACCAAGCGACGTGTCGTTTGCATTGACCTGCGTGATATGTGGCCCGACTATGGAATCAATGTTTCCTTACCTTCCGTCTAACTATCATAGTATTTGGAGTGGATCTTGATGCAGTGTGGAATTTCCGTGGATGGTCTGGATAGATGCCTGCCTATTAGACTGTACGACCCTCTTCAGCTGTCGGCGGTCTCTGTCAATCAACAGACGAGGTGGGCTGTACGCTTTCGTGCTGTACGTGTCCCTCCACGTTTCCACTCCACTATCACAGTGGACCTAGGGATGTTTAGGAGTGTTGAAATCTCACGTACAGACTTATGACACAAGCGACAACAAATAATCTCACCAAGTTCGAAGTTACTGAAGAAGTGAGTTCCACGCGCGCCCCATTCTGCTCTCTAAAATGTTCAAATGTTTGTATAGCTAATGGGACTTAACTACGGGGTCATCAGTCCCTAAACCTACAAACTACTTATGAACTAGCTAACACTAAGGACGGCACAAATATCCATGCCCGAGTGGGGTTTCGAAACCTCGACCGTAGTGGCCGTGCAGACCGTGACTGCCGCGCCTCTGCTCTCTCATGATGTCTGATGACTATTGAGGTCGCTGATACGGAGAACCTAGCAGCACGTGGCAGCACAATGAAAAATGTATGTTTTTGGAGGTGTCCAGATATTTTTGATCACATAGCGTGTGCTGCTTGAAAACTTTGATTATAATTTAAAAAAAAAAAGAAAAAAAAACAAAAAAAAAAAAAAAAACAGTGAGACTTGCAACCTGCGTCCTCTCAGATTCATTCCTTTGACTGGCGTTACCGCATTTCTGTGTAATCTTCGTTGAAAAAACATTTGAATCACCCGAGGGTCGAATCCACCGCCTGCGCACAGTGATTAATAAAATATTCACATCGGAACGGGAAGCCTCTTTGAGCGTATGATGGATGGCCCGGCGATTAGAGGCGGTGTATTTTGGAGAAGGTGCTCCGTAACAAGCAAGAGCAAACACGGAGAGAGCAGCGCCGATGGTGGTCCCGCGGCGATAAATTACCCGGTGGAGGGAGCTGGGGTGTAAGACCTACCTCTGGCTCCTTAATAGAAGCGCGGCTGACAGCCAGACGGATGAGGCCGCGCCTTTTGTGTAGGGGCGCGCCGCTCCTGCTACCCAGACAGTGCTTCCCAGGGCAGTGCTTCCCACCCAAACTGTGGGTCGCGTTATGTACGAGGTGTACACAGAATCCGATAACACTTTCAATTAATTATTTATTACACAAGAACTAAACACTGTACAGATAGCACACATATACCATTTTGAAGACAAACCCTGATTTTTTTTTTTTTTTTTTTTGCCCACTTTAGGTTAGGTTACGGTAGTAACACTAAAAGTGGGCCCTTGCGATCGTCTTTTGACAGCTCGAAATTTAAATGAAAATAACGGCTTAACTATTCATCTGACACAAAAATTGAATAACGAAATTTGTTGAGGAGAAAATTCTCTACAACTTTGCTCTCTTATGGTTTATATATATATATATATATATATATATATATATATATATATATATATATATATAATCGTTTCAAAGATATTTCCAAAATAACGTCTATTTTGGGATGTCTGTCTGTCCGTAACGTGTTCCCACTTTTTAAGACGAACCGTTCAACTGATCAACTCCAAATTTTACAGACATGATTGAAGGCCACCAGAGACCAGAACCTCCCTTTTTCAAATTTTTCGGACAAAAAATACAAAAAAAAAAAAAAAAAAAAAAAAAACAGTTTGTAATATAATTGTAATTGCAAACGAACCGTTTATCTGACACGAAAATTGAATAACTTAATTGGTAGAGGAGGAAATTCTCTACAACGTAGCTCCCTTATGTTTTTTTTTTTTTTTTTTTTTTTTTTTCATATCTCGTATGGTTTGAGACATATTTGCAAAAATAAAGGAGACTTGACACTCTCCATTGAATTAACGAAAACCAGCCGTTCGGAGATGTCACGTGACATTCCTCGCCTAGAACTCTATCTAGCATACGCCATCTTGCGTTGCATATTTCATGATTTTCTTATTGTAACTTACACGTTGTCATTTCAAAGCAATGGCGCACTGAAGAATTAGCAAAAACGCATCGCTTTTCGTACGATAAATGATAATCTAGTGTCTACAAATACCATATTAACAACGGCCATCAATAGTATGAGATTTTGGGACTTATCTGATGATCGATAGCCGTAGCGTAGTGGGCAAGGCGTTGGAATATGACGCTAAAGGTAGGTGGTTCGGAATGCACCACTACCTATTTTTTTCTCCTCCTAAAAAGGGTTTCACACACTCTTATTGATTAGTTTTTTAGTATTTATATTATTATTTTCGTCCAAAATGTTTGCAAAAACTTAATAAAACTACAAATCTAAAGTGGGCCGTGAAACACGCCAGTGCGATTTTTTTTTCTTCATGTATATCGCCACAGCGTAGTTTGGTAATTTGCTGATATTCACCGATGGTCGCAAACATAGAGAGTTGAGGTGCTACACGTCCTTGGAGCGGCCCCTGTCCGGCAACACTTACGGCACAGCACAGTGGTGTACCGGGAAACACACTCAGGAGGAAGGAAGTTTCAAGTTTAACGTACTGTCGACAGCGTGGTCATTAGAGACGGAGCTTCCGCTCGGAAGGTTTGGCTAAGGATGAGGAAGGAAATCGGCCGTGCCCTTTAAAAGCATCCCGGCATTTGCTTGGAGTGAGTTAGGGAAATTACGGAAAACCTAAATCAGGATGGTCGGAGGTGGATTTGAATCACCATCCTTCCGAATACGAGACCAGTGTGTTTCCACTGCGCCTCCTCGCTCGGTCGGTCACACTCAGGAGGCTGCAACATGTCCAAGTATGAATATCCAGTGATTGCTCTCGGCGAAGAAGGATGGCTCGTACAGTTCTCGACGTGACAAGACACAAATAACAAAGAAAAAAAAAGAAAAAAAAAAGAAAAAGAAAAAAACGAATAAAAATAAAATAAATACCTTTGGGGAATCACGCTCAAATTCAAAGCATTCGTGTGGATGCTTTGTACTCCAGATTCGACAATTATGCCTGTTATTTTACCTATTTGTGTAAAAAGTGGCTTCGTCGCTAAAAATTAACCTTGTGAACGGAACATCTGTTTGACGTACCATCATAGTGAACGCTAGAAAGGGAGGTGTAGTTTAAAACTCATTATACATCAATGAGTGAAGAAAACAACATAGAAGGGCGAAAGTGTGAAGAAGGCGGGAAAAAAGTACGTTTAAAGGTCCTAGGGGTCTGAGACACCGATTTTCCTCCGTACTGCAGTGTAAAAGATGTTCCGGTTAGTGAGTTAAGCGATCAGCAGTGCTATCCTCATTCAATTGTTGTAACTGCGAACAAAACTCCAAACGCTTCTCTTTTTCGTCGTCATTGAGATTTGCATTAGCTCCAGTTTGAATGGTTTTATAGACAGCTCCTGTTGCAGGACTTTCCACACCATCATTGGAGCCATTTCTGCTTCACGGGATGCACGACGCGTCGATTTCTGTAGTCTCCTTATGAAAGTCTCTGGTACGCGTTCCACGGTCACTTAACTCACACTGGGACGTCCGCTTATCTTTCCCGGGTACAAGCAAGTCGTCGTAACGAATTTGTTGTGCCAGTGGTAAATAGCCTTCCTTGTTGGTGGCTTGTTATTGTACTTGGTTCTAAACATCCACTGAACAGCTGTAGCACACTTGTTTTGTCGAACTCCAACACACAGATGTCGCACCGCATCTGAAACGCCATATGATTGCCAGTTACAGTTGACGGACGGTGCAATGAGTTCATGATTCATGGTCCTACCAAGGGTAAAGCAATGCTGTAACCCGTCACTGCTGTTGTTCGTACTATTTATGGATTACATGTTTCAAACAAGAGACTTGATGGGTGAGATAAAAGTAGGTGAAAACAAAATAATCAGCCTTCCATATGCGAACGACTTAGTTGTGATGGCATATTCGATTGAAAGGTTGCAGTCCAATATGCGAGAGCGCGATCAGAGGTGTAAAGGTTATGGTGTGAATATCAGCATCTCCAAAACGAAAATCATGTGAGTGGGAAAGAGATTTAAACAAATTGAGTGCCAAATAGGAGGAATAAAGTTGGAACAGGTGGGCCGTTTCAAGTACGTAGGATGTATTGGGAACAATGGCAGGAGGGTGTACATATTGAGGAAATCGAAGAAAAACTGGGAATGAACACCACATATGATGCGAATAGGCCGAGGTGGTGGGGTCATGTTACAAGCGTGGAAGCAGCAAGGTTACTTAAGAGACTCATGGGTTCGGCAGTAGAGGATAAGTGGAGTCGAGCTAGACCAAGGAAAAATAAATTGATTCAGTCAAGAATTATGTTGAAGTAACAGGATAACACCAGACCTAGCACTGAATAGGGCTCATAGAGGAATTTTGTTTGGGGGACTATGCTCCAGACTGAGCGCTAAAATGCATAATCAGTCTCTAATAACAATAATAATAATAATATAATAATAATGACTGCAAGAAAAATGAATGCCCTTTTAGAAGACATTACTTACGTGACATTTTTCTCCCCATAAAGAAAAACAAACCACTTCTACAGATTGTTTATTTAAACTGATAATTGCTATGGATTGATATTTCAAGTTTAAAGTTGTTCAAAAAATGTTGAAACGTTTGTAAATCCTTCGGACTCAAATGCGTGGTCATTAGTCCGTAGCTTACAAACTACTTAAACTAAGGTAAACTAACCTAAGGACAACACAAACACCCATCCCCGAGGGAGAACTCGAACCTCCGACGGCGAGCAACAGCAAGGCGCCTTAGAACGCTTGGCCACTCTACCGCAGCCCTTACCCGCAGGTCGAATATGAAGTAGAATTTCATGCAACTGCTACACAGCTTGTTCGCAAAGTTGCATCTCGTTTATTATTACTACCCATGTGCAATATGTTGGTACTTTTGTACTAACACTTCAGAATAATTTAGTGTCATAGAAAACACATCATCTCGGCACAATGATAATAAAGCAGTTGATATTGCTTGTAGAGCTCACAATGCTCATGCACGTGTATTTTGCGGGGTTGGAACACTTGCTGGGAGTGACACTTGCGGGGAGTGACACTTGCGGGGAACCCGGGCCCTTGGGTGGCTAATGGCTTTTCTTGGGTACAGGCACACCAAAAAGTCTAGCACTGCTGTTGTCAATTTTCCACACTGTCAACATAACAGGAAACTCAGTGAAACTGCACAACCCTTTGCAAGCTGAAGAGCAATACAGTAACTTGTTCTAACTACATATTAATTTGTTGACTGTTCCTCCTGAAAACAAAAAGGTATTTTAATAGTGATAATGTTTGAAGAGTTATTCTCTGCTACTACAAGACGATGACTTTCCACAGTCATACCTCCTAAAAGTATATAATTCAGAACAATAAGCACATCAAGACACCTGCGCAAGCAATAAATGTTCAAAATGTTCGTAGAGTCTATGGGACTTAACTATGGGGTCATCAGTCCCTAAACTTACAAACTACTTATTAACTAGCTAATCCTAAGGACGGCACAAATATCCATGCCTGAGGGGGGATTCGAACCCCCGACCGTAGTGGCCGTGCAGACCGTGACTGAAGCGCATCAGTCCCCTCGGCCACCGCGGCCGGCGCAATAAATGTATTAGGCATCCTGCACAGATACGTTGATGTTATTGACCACTATGTAGGGAAAGCTGAAAGCTGAAAGGTGGAAAGAGTATATAGAGGGGCTCTACAAAGGAAACGAACTTCGAGACACTATTGTAGGAAGGGAAGAGGATGTAGATGATGATGAAATAGGAGATACTATACTGAGAGATGAATTTGACAGAGCACTGAAAGATCTAAGTCGAAACAAGGCCCCTGGAATAGATGATATCCCGTCAGAGCTACTGAAGTCTCTGGGAGAACCAGCCATGACAAAATTGTTTCACATTGTGTGTAAGATGTATGAGACAGGTGAAGTACCCTCAGACTTTAAGAAAAATGTTATAATCCCCATTCCAAAGAAAGCGGGTGCAGACAGGTGTGAAAACTACAGAAATATCAGTTTAATAAGTCATGGTTGCAAAATATTAACACGAATTATATACAGAAGGATGGAAAAGCTGGTAGAAGCCGACCTCGGGGAAGATCAGTTTGGGTTCGGGAGAAATGTAGGAACACGGGAGGCAATACTCACTTTACGCCTTATCCTAGAAGATAGATTAAGAAAAGGCAAACCAACATTTCTAGCTTTTGTAGATTTGGAGAAGGCTTTTGACAATGTTGATTGGAATAAACTCTTTCAAGTTCTGAAGCAAGCAGGAGTAAAATGTAGGGAGCGTAAGGTTATTTACAACTTGTACAAAAACCAGACAGCGGTTGTCAGAGTTGAAGGGCATGAAAGGGATGCAGTGGTTGGGAAGGGAGTAAGACAGGGTTGTAACCTTTCCCCAATGTTGTTCAATTTGTACATTGAGCAAGCTATAAAGGAAAGCAAGGAGAAATTTGGAGAAGGAATTAAAGTTCAGGGTGAAGAATTAAAAACATTGCGTTTTGCCGACGACATAGTAATTCTGTCAGATACAGCAAAGGACCTGGAAGAGCAATTGAACGGAATGGATAGTGTGCTTAAAGGTGCATATAAGATGAACATTAACAAGAGTAAAACTAGGGTAATGGAGTGCAGTGTAAGAAAATCAGGTGATGCTGAAGGAATTAGATTGGGAAACGAAACAATAAAGGAGGTAGATGAGTTTTGTTACTTGGGCAGTAAAATAACAAATGATGGTCGCAGTACAGATGATATAAAATGCAGAATGGCAATGGGTAGAAAGGCATTTTTGAAAAAGAGAAATTTGTTAACCTCGAATATTGATTTAAGCCTAAGGAAGTCCTTTCTGAAGACATTTGTATGGAGTGTTGCCTTGTATGGGAGTGAAACATGGACGATAAGCAGTGTGGACAGAAAGAGGATAGAGGCTTTTGAAATGTGGTGCTACAGAAGAATGCTGAAGATTAGGTGGGTGGATCGCGTAACTAATGAGGAGGTACTGAACCAAATTGAGGAGAAAAGAAATTTCTGGCATACCTTGACTAAAAGAAGGGATAGATTGGTAGGACACATTCTTAGACATCAAGGAATTGTGAATTTAGCGTTGGAGGGAAGTGTGTGGGGTAAAAATCGCAGAGGGAGACCAAGAGACGCGTATAGTAAGCAGATTCAAGTGGATGTGGGTTGTCGTTCTTATGAGGAGATGAAAAGGCTTGCTCAGGATAGAGTAGGGTGGAGAGCTGCATCAAACCAGTCTCTGGACTGAAGACCACAACAACAACAATGTAGTTAACCCCACTATCACGCTACTTCCATCTCTTTAAAAATAGCTACTGTGCTTTTTTAATAGACGCAACCTTAAACCTTCAATTAAAAAACGTTAATAATAAGTCAATGAGTATTTTACATACTTGAAGCGTTTATTCGTAGATCCCAAAACGATTTGGCTGTATTCGAATTACAAATATATCTAGGAAATGTATGAAATACGGAATATGTAAGGGAATGTCACACACCGAAAAATGCTAAAGATAAATTCTACTTTCTATCACCGTCATATAGAACCATTTTTACTCCGAACTTGGCATAAACCAACAGGGAGAAACAAGTTGCAAGACTTCCAGGAAAAATGAAGCGAAATTGGCAGCCAATAGTTGGTTATAAATTACATTGCCTGTTAACTGTATAAATATAAATTATGGAATACACGGAACTCCTGTTCAGTACGGTCAAAAAGGTCTAAGGTAATAGGCAGTGGTTTACAATCAGATATCCATATCACTCTCCTCCTCAAGAAGTCTGTGTGAAGATTTATATTCAGAACTTTCTAGTAACAGGCCTTTCCCTGAATACGGCACAGGTAGCGGCTGGAGGGCGTGGAGGGGGTGGTGTATTCCTACTTCTGGAACACCCTGTTCACTACCTGCAGCGTCCGGGTCTCCCCGCAAGTGTCTACACATTCCCTTTCCCCGCAAGTGTCACTCCACGCAAGTGTTACAAACTCGTATTTTCCACGGTGAAGCACACATTCTGACGGCTTATAAAGTGCACTGCCAAATGAAGAATTTTATGATATCGTCTTTGCACTGGAAATAATAAAATGCACCCGAGTGCTTCATTGCTACCAATCTATCGTCTGAGTTGATATTGTAGCATTTCCCTCTCCAAAAACTTCCATGTCGTTTCTTTTGTTGAGAAATTTGAAAATGTACTTGATCGATTTCACCGAATTGCAATACTCGACATTGATGTTTATTTTGAATACGACAGACCCAAAAGATTATCAATTGCAACACCATTGCTTCATCGTCTTTGTATTTGTTGCCGTATACAGTTGACTACCACCGATAAACCGGGATATCCGCCGTTGCAAGTGGAAGTCTCGGCAAATGTGCTTTTCCCATCGTGTTTATTGCGGTGAATTCAAATAAGTCTGCGACAGTGGCGACATGTGGTATTGCTGCTGAGATGATTAATTTAACGGTACTTAACCAGTTGATTGGATGTTGTTCCGTTCATGGGCGGAGCGTGGGAAGAACGAATGCCTTTACGCCCCCATGCGGGCATTAATTAATTTAATCTTCGATACCACCGAGAGGGCGATTTGTACGAGATGCATTCCACATGGAGCATATTGTCCTTTTTATGCTTCGTGAGATTTCTAACACAAAACCAAAAACAAAAATGTTGTGGGAAGATTTTCGCAAAATAATTGGTTACGAAAGCTTTGTGGAGAAGAAACGGGCGCCGTACCCGTGATATCGGCGTCACCCTATCAATCTACACGATTTCAAATATTCCAACATGTTTGTAACCGCAGTTCGTGTAGGCTTTCCCGCATCCATTCGAAACTTCCTGTTGCCCAACATGCTACAGGTTTCACACACTCGAGCAGTATTCGGCCACAGGTTATGTAAGTGTGTTGTAACAAGTTTCTTTTTGCGAATCGAACTTGAATTGCCTAATATCCTACCAATGAACAAAAGTCTCACGTGTTTCAAACCGGCGCGAGTCATTAACCATGGGCGTGATATTCTTTTATAGGTTTACCCTTTTAACATAGCGAAGTTAATTATTCGTAGGAAACAGATGCACATAAGATATTGCTTTCTGAAGTATAAGGGGAATTTAGCTTTCCGTCTACTGTTGACTGTCGTTGCATGATTCATTGTTCTATAAAACACCCTACGAAGTCATGATTTTTACTATCGTAACGGAATGTATTTTGTCTATTATGTGTAATATCATGGTATTCAAATCGACTTACACAAATACATGGCAAAAGGTAATTTATCCTATAAGAGTTATGCTTAGTTCAGTCCTATTCTGATACAAGAAGTTCATTCAGTCAAGCCAATATCCGAAATGTAAAATATCTGCAGCTGAGCTGTCAGATAGATTTAACAAGTAGAGTTGGAACACAGGACCCATTGTGTGAGCGACTTAAGAGGATAATGGATATGGTTCGGAAGAGAGGGAGGGAAGGGGCCTTTGTCCCATGCCAAATATCTACTTCCCCACACACCTACAACACTATGTGAATTCACAAGTGATCAAAATTGTACTTTTCATCTATTTGCTTCGTAAGAAGACTTTCTGGAGCTGTTTAGCATCTATCTTCAAGAGTTTACCAACACACATTCTTCAGCGTCTCCGAGACACTCTGTGAACTGCACCTATTGGTGTTGCCTTTTTCCGTGTGAATATCCTTGTACACCTATCTGACACCTAGTTCTCATGGCTGATCAATATTCTATGATAGGGGGCACGAGTGTTTTGCATGCGATCTCCTCTGACTGTTCTAGTTGCCAACCTATCACATTTTATACCAGACTAGGCACTGAAGGATTGAAAGTTTGGCGATTAGTGAAAGGTGAATATTCATAGAGTGTGTGAACACTTCAATCTTTAGGAACATGAATCACTAAATGACATTTTTAAATTAGAAGCGTCATGGACGCTATAGTTTTGACTTGCATCACGGACGCTATAAAATGTTCAAATGTTTGTAAAGTCTATGGGACTGAACTACGGGTTTATCAGTCCCTAAACTTACGAACCACTTGTGAACTAAGACTAAGGACGGCACAAATATCCATGCCCGAGGGGGCATTCGAACCCCCGACCGCAGTGGCCGGCGGTGGCCGAGCTGACTGAGGCGCGCCAGTCACGGTCTCCACGGCCACTACGGTCGGGGGTTCGAATCCTCCCTCGGGCATGGATATTTGTGTCGTCCTTAGTATTAAGTAGTTCATAAGTAGTTTGTAAGTTTAGGGACTGATGACGCCGAAGTCAAGTCCCATAAGCTCTACAAACATTCGAACTTTTTTTTCGCAGTGGCCGTGCAGACCGTGACTGAAGTGCCTCAGTCCCCTCGGCCACCGCGGCCGGCACGGACGCTATAGTTTTGACTTCATGCGCTGCTGTTAGGTCATGTGACGAGACGGCGTACGAGCTTAAGCGTATATATAAATATGGCTCTCGGTTCACCAGAGGGTTGTCTATGCCTGTTATAAAGAAAGGATGTGCGAAAGTTACATGGAACTCATGGTGTAACTTAAATGACGAGGCAAACTCATGTGTTTGTAGTTATCATAATAATAATAATAATAATAATATTGGGAGTATACTATGAAGCCCGTTTGTAGTGCAACAATTCTGACGTTGCCACAGTTTCTCGCTTCCTGTATTCCACTTCCTCCTATCACGCTAGTCTCCTGCTTGTAGACTTCCCGGCATCTCAACCCCCAGTTCTGTACGGATCGCCGACGTTTTGTTCTTTTTATTGGAGTCCATACTCACGCTGTCTTGGACCACAGGTTATCGCCCATCTTTTCTAAATGCTCATTTACATTATTATCTTGTGCACGTTTCAACTTGGAGGTGCCACAATTTAGTGCATTCAGATTGTTTTATTTTTCTAGGTTTCTTTCTGTTCTATGCATAGCAATGTTTTCAATACCTGCACGATATCATGAGCTTGGTCCGTTTTGTTACTTTGGTGTACCAAATGACTGAGTTCCCTCGCCTCGCCCTATTTTAAGCCTGGTATCCCCTTTTCTCACCAACCACTAGATAGGTTTTTGTCAAGATAATTGTGTGACCCTTCTTTCATATGCAATGTGTCATCAGTGAAAAGAACTGTATATATACAACAATGTATTATCTTGTTATCAGCCAACAGTTGCAACAAGCTGCGGAGCGCGCCGCTGCTCCCCGTCGGATGTTCGAGTCCTCTCTCGGGCATGGGTTTATTTGTTGTCCTTAGCTTAAGTTAGTTTAAGAAGTTTGTAAGACTTGGGACTGATGACCAGAGCAGTTTGCAATCTCTTTTTTTTTTTAAAACATCTTTAATTCCATCTGAATCATCTTGCCGAAGATTACTCTTTGTAAAACCGAACTGCTATTCCATCCGGACCAGGAGACTTTTTTTGTATTTAGCTCTCTCAGATGCTTATCTACACCGGAAATACCTATTACTATGTCCTCTATTTGTAACGTTTGTACGGTCATCCTGCGTGAAAGATTTCTTAAAGGTTAAATTTAGAATTTCAGCTTTATGTTTGCTTTCTTCTATTATATAAGGAACTCATAGTTAAGTGGCGCGATCTATAATTGTTTAATAATGATTATGCAGCCAAGATCGCATTTTTCATTTATTATGTGACCGGTTTCGGCGTACTCGACGCCATCTTCAGACCTATTACACAAAGTTTAACAATTTATCTATATACATTATTGCCAAGAGACTACTTATATTACAATTGTATGGTTACATACCTGTTGTAATTTACATAATTTCACGACATTTTAATATACTAAAAGAGTACATCCAGGTTGAGGCATCGTTAAACATAAAATTAGTAGTCACAAGTAAAAAATGTATATCCATCTTCTAACGGTTTTGAAGTGAGGTACTTCAAAGTCTAAGTACAATACTACTTGGAGTCCAGTATAACACTAACTGGCTGGCGAGAAACTATATACAAAGATTTCACATGTACATTTATATAACGGTCTTTGCCCTTTGTGGTTCCTGTAGTTTAAGGAAATGTACTACATGTAACTTTTATATGTAAAAAAAAAATTTAAAAAAATTTAACAATTTTTGAACATCACAATAGTTAACTGACAGAGCGCCTTACAATCTAGGGTGCTTACCATATTAACTTATACAATTGTGTATATATATGACGTTGGATGTAATGTACTACATGTAACCTTTATATGTCAATGTATATATACATTAATATTATATAAAAAAGAAAAAAAGAAAAAAATGACGACCACAAAGGGCAGAGACCATTATATAAATATACATGTACAATCTTTGTATATAGTTTCCCGCCAGCCAGTTAGTGTTATACTGGACTCCAAGTAGTATTGTACTTAGACTTTGAAGTACCTCACTTCAAAACCGTTAGAATATGGATATATATTTTTTACTTGTGACTACTAATTTTATGTTTAACGATGCCTCAACCTGGATGTACTCTTTTAGTATAATAAAGTGTCGTGAAATTATGTAAATTACGACAGGTATGTAACCATACAATTGTAATATAAGTAGTCTCTTGGCAATAATGTATATAGATCAATTGTTAAACTTTGTATAATAGGTCTGAACATGGCGTCGAGTACGCCGAAGGCGGTCACATAATAAATGAAAAATGCGATCTTGGCTGCATAATCATTATTAAACTTTCTTCTATTACTGCCCCAGAATAATCTACGAGTGACTGGATAGTGACCTTTGATCCGCTTATCGATTTCAAATAGGACCAGAATTTTTTCATGTTCTCGGTATGGCTGTGGTAATTATTTGTGTAGTATTCACGAAAAATTAGTTGGCCCCGGGCTCTGACCTTAAAAGCCAAGTACACACTACAACAAACACGGAAACGCAATAAAATAAAACGTAATACTATATCTCTTCTGGCGACGTTTGTCCTGCTGACACGTAGGTCTGGTTTTAAATACCCGCTGCATCTACAGGTGTCAGAACCGGTGGCATTTGCTGAGGCAGTATTAAGAGGGCAGCAGGAGGCCAGGTGTCGGACTGTGGCGCAGCTCCCGACTACCTGCTACGGCCGGATTCCGGCGGCGATAAAGGGAGAGGTCGGGGTGTTTATGAAAGGCACCGCGGGGAGCTGCGGGTCCAGACGAAATCCACTGAATGGGGCGGGCCTCGACGGCTGACGTGCGGGCTTAGGCTGATGGGGATTATCTTATGAAGACTGAAACCTTGACTGCAGCTGGCCGTTCGCACCATCTACCGCAACCAATACCACGAGACACTTTGTAAGCCGTCCACGATTTCTTACTAGAAATTATTAACTATGTTTTCCTGTAGGTCACGAGTAGCTTACATATATCTATAATGGAACTCGAAGCGCCCAGAGCGCTGTCAGTGATGCTAGTTGCCTAGTCGTAGCAGTCTTCTTATTTCCTTTCAGTTTGTTCCGGCTTCGCAGGGTCGACGTGCTTATTTCGGTTTTGGCACATTGGTTTAAGCAGTGGCCGGATGACGACCGTGACGCTACCCTGTTACTTACCGGGAGGAAATCAGTGTGCCAAACTGTCTACGTATAGATGTAACTTGGTAGGCTTTCCCGGCGTGACAAATCTTCGAAGTCTCTGCGGGTTTTCTGCCGGATAAACAAATCAAACTGATTCAATATTTCGACGGTAGAGCTGTCCACCATCTTCAGGAAACTGCTTCTGCTGAGTCCCACTGAATAATGGTGCAAGAGCGAAGTACGGCGTCCTATATAGGCGTCGGTCGCGTGCACGGCGCATGCGCCGGCCGTCACAGTTACTACCTCCTAGACAGGGCTGGTGGGGCCACCCCTAGTGGAACAGGGCACAACGATATATCGCACCTAACATTAATCAGTCCCAGGTGCTGGAATACGCGTCGAACATTGCAATTTGATATTATTTAATAATGGATTCCATGTTCTACTAAGAGGAAACCCCATGTCTCTATTTATTAGATTGTCCGTCACCCTGATTTCAATGGCTTTTCTGTAAACACTGTTCCAGAAACCGGAGGTATTGGTTACTATGCGGGTTTTATCATGTATCATCTTGTGTCCTTGCGTTAAACAGGGTTCTGCTACCGCCGATTTATCCGGCTGCAGTAGTCTCGTGTGGCGGAAATGTTCCAAGCATCTATCATGTACAGTTCGAAGTGTACGGCCAATGTATGCCTTGCCACACTCACACGGTATTTTATAAACACCGGGTTTCTTGAGTCCGAGGTCATCTTTGACGGAGCCAAGCAATGCTCTAATCTTGGACGGCGGACGGAAAACAGTCCTTATGTTTAAACTTTTCAAAAGTCTTCCAATTTTAAAAGAAACGCCCCCAGCGTAAGGAATATAGGCTAGAGCCCTATACTCCTCTTCCGGCACTTTTGGAGATGGTCCAAACTGCATAGCACGGCGAATCTGTTGCTCAGAGTAGCCATTTTCCTAAAAACAGTCGTCAGATATTCCAGTTCCGATGGTAAACTGTCTGAATCTGAGCCAACGTGTTTTTGGAGATACGTTGACGACACCTTTTTCATCTGGCCTCATGGACGCGATAAGCTCAATCGATGTTTGGATCATTTTAACTGCCTGCACCCAAACAACAAGTTTACTATGGAGGTCGAAAGTGACGGTAAACTTCCATTTTTGGATGTAATGGTTTACAAAGACGATGATGGCACCCTTGGACATAATGTTCACATACGGACAGGTATTTGCATGCCAGTAGTTGCCATCCACCATACCAACGTAATGGCGTCCTTAGAACTCTGGTACGCAGAGCATATGCCATTTCAGATGCAGACAGTTTACCATCGGAAATTGAACATCTGACGATTGTCTTTACTGAAAATGGCTACTCTGAAAAACAGAAGAGGAGTATAGGGCTCTAGCCTACATTCCTTACGCTGGGGGAGTTTCTTTTAAAACTGGAAGACTATTAAAAAGTTTTAACACAAAGACTTTTTTCCGTCCGCCGTCCAAGATTAGGGCATTGCTCGGCTCCGTCAAAGATGAGCTAGGACTCAAGAAACCCGGTGTTTATAAAATACCGTGTGAGTGTGGCAAGGCGCACCACAAATACAATAACACTACATGGAACACAGGTATTGGTTACTAATAGAACTACACAGTACATCTCTCCACATTGCCTTGCATCTGCAGGTGGGAAATTGTTTGTTGGGCAGACCGTATTTTCCCCCCCATGACACTCACCGCTACCACGGTACAAAAAACTGCGACTACACGAATTTTTCCCCCTAATTTTCCTTCTTTGAGTGGTCTATTAGGTGGTGTTGGTAATACGCGGAGAAGACCGGCACCTTCAAAGCGGACACAGTGATTACTATGAAGGCCCTTCCTAGATTGAAAGATAGCTGCGCAAACTACCTGGCGAAGGGGGTGACCGCAAGTATCGGGCAAACCCTGAAATCGCAAATGTTCAAAATTGCAACATCAACGATCGATCACGTCTCGGAAAAGATCCCGAGCAGAAGTGGACTGCCTCGTCGCGTGACGGAAACGTCTGCGGCTCGGCTGCTTTTTTGCCGCTGCAGTCCCGTCCTTGAGCGCTTCGGATGGCCGGGCTGACAGTTATGAAAATGAACTCCCCACTGCTCGCTCCTTCCCTGCTCCAGGGGTCGGGTCGACATCCGACGGAAATTCCGCCCCCCTCCCTCCCGAGGGTGACAGACACGCAGTGATTTGCTGCACGGAAATGTTTCTTCGTCGTGCAGCCGGCACAACAGAGCAGCTGTGGAAATACGCAACGTCACGGGAGGTACGCTGACGTCTTACCTGCGCAAATAGTGTCATCATTTCTTCGAACACAAACTTAGCGAACTGTAGTTCCAACCTCTTGGTCAAATAAGTCGTCACAGAGAGTAGCAGGGATGCTTGGAAGGATTCTTTTGTGTACTGGTAAAGAAATTCATTTGAATAGGAACCGAGCGAATGGAACATTTATTGTTTATTCACGTTGCAGTGTGCCGTTGATACAGGATCTTACGCACAAAATAATCAAAGAACACACACTTTTTCCTCCTCATGCTGTCCATCATGCATGTGTTACAATAACGTAATGTCTTGAAAGCTACCAAACTATACACTGGACGTATATTTAAAATTACCAACTTCCGATGATTTTGAAGATGACGTTCATTAATCACCGAACACTCTCACACAATAAAACGCCAATTACTTCAGAGTAGTGGAACCACGATTGCGCCTAAACTGACCCTTCACGAGACGTTTGACCCGCTTGGCACACTAAATATTAATCATTGGCGCTTATGACCTTGTGGTTTTGCGCTCCCGCAAAAAAATATTAATTCGTTCGATAGAGAATTACATTTAATTCATTCTATTTTAGGTCTTCTAGTTATTCTTTTCTGCACCTACATACCTGGATGATATTTATGAAAGTTATAGCCTAATGCCCTGGAGGAATAAATTTCAAAACGCCAACTATATTTCGGTTTCCTGTCGTTATCATCATTCCTCCACCGTCTCAGTACTCATTGCCTCCCACTCTCCTCTCTTCCCACTTTTGTCTCTGTCCATCTATGTCACCTTGTTTCCAACCTCACCCCCAACCCAGCGGTAGATGACGCTTCTTTCCAGACAATAAGTGATATGTGTTCCAATTTTTACTGAAATTGATCCAGTGTGTAGGAGGACATGTATAGGCGGGTGCACATTTTTATAATACATTAACTTCATGCTGATTGCTTAACCTGCGTTTCTATATCTCACATATTTATGCGAATGTCTGTTGTTTTACAGCAGAGAAGATGCCAAATTTATCTGTGGTATCCTCACATCTTCCTTTTCCACCTCTCTCCGTATTCCACGTGCCTCCTACACCCTCCCATTTGTTTCTGTCCATCTCCTCCTCTCCCCACTCTCTGGTCATCTCCTCCTCCTTCGCATTGTTCAGTTTCTCCTTCCTCCTTTCTTTGTTCATTTTTTCCACGCTCCCTCTCCGTACTCTACTCCCAGACACGTCTCTGTTCTCCTCCCACCCTCCTTTTCTATCTCCTATGCAACTCCATTTTCATCGGGAACAAAAGATATATTTCCTAGATTTGTTATCTCAGGAAAATGTTTTTGGAAAACTTGATAATTGAACAGTATAATGATGTACGGGAATCCGTTCTTGTTACTTATCGCCGCGCCTACTGACATCGCGAATGTCAAGGGAAAACACATAGATAACTAAGCTCTGCATGGTTGAGTCACTGAAATACGCCGATCGACGACAATCGTCGAGTTACCTGCGTAGACGTTATTGCAATTCTATTAAACGTTAAGATAACCAATATTTACATTGTTCTGGTTCATCCATTACCAGCCGCGTCCATATACGTAATACAGAAACAGATGCATGGTAGTTTACCGTCAGTTGTTATTATGAACAGAAATACTTTTGCTACCAATCTTAGAAATATTGGATTTAAGGGAAACAAAAATAATGCATATGAAACAACAATATTTCATTCCACTTTTTTTTTGTCAAGCACACAGACCCGTACGTACGCCCGTGTATTTAGGCAGCTTATGCCCTGTACAATATGATCTGTTTCGACAAATTAAATCGATATTGAAAATGGCAATTTAAAATGCCGAAACGAATCATATAAGTGTAGATAATTCCTTGCGATTGTGGCTAGCAAAGTTTTCATGTAAGAAGACAAAAGAAACAAAAGTTGTGAGATCGCTCCCATATCCTGGAGGAATCATAGTAAATTATGTGTGGATTTAGTTTCCTTGAATCGAACTATAGTCAGTTGCGTTGCAGAAGAGACACAGTTTTACTTCGCAGCTGAATACTCAGCAAAGCTGACGCCAGTGCGGAGGACCCGGCTTCGATTCCGGGTACTGCCAAGGACATTTCCCTGGTGGGAGGACTGGAACGGAGTGCGCTCAGCCTTGTGAGGCCAACTGGAACTCAAGAAAATCAAGAACTCCGACAACAACCGGGATAGCACCCAGTAACACCCACTGCAGAAGATGATCCCATTGGATTTCCAGGACCAGTACGTAAAACTTTGCTTGCTGGCTAACAAGGGAAATTGCCCATCGCATCCACCTCAGATTTTGTGGTAAAATGGCACTGTGGATAGCCTTCAAAACCTGAATACAGAAAAAGCTTGAAAACTAAATACTGGAAGTGTAGTTCCTTTCACGGAACCGTTCATTTCGAAATAGTTCTTCTTACTGAACTAGATCGGATGAACTACATAGTTCACTTTAAGTTCAGTGAACTGCATAGTTCACTTTAAGCAGTTCAGTTAACTAATTAGAAACATTTAATCGGCCCATCACACCCTTACAAATTAAATTGACAACGCTCCTGAAACACTAACATTTTAATTTCTGATCAAGAAACCAGACACCAATATTAGTAGTTCTAGCTTCAATATTGCCTGAATAGGGACATATTTTCAGAAAGATTTTCACTCGTATTTCATCGTTTATTTCACTCTATTTGGGAAGAATTTTCGTAAAATCCCTTTTTAAACGATGTCGCTGGTATAACAACATGCTCTCCAAATTTAAAGTTCCTGTCCGTAGGGGTTTCGTTTGGGCGATTTTGAGTAATATTTCACCCCCTTTTGGGTTGAATTCCAACTGAGAGGTCAAATGCCATATTTTATAGACGTAGCTTTAAAAATGCTTCGGAAGTTCTTTAATTACTTATTTTCAGAAAAAAAAACTATCACCCATTATTTCAACCCCTTACACGTTGAATTTTCATAGTATTCTTTAATGTCTGGTAGAGAAACCATACACAAATTTTCTTAGTTCTAGATGCAAAGTTGCGTTAACAGCAATACTTTTCACCCCATTTATAAATGAAGATTAATAAAACTATTATTGCAAAGTCATGAAAATGAACTTTTTATAAATGTAATTAGAATTTATTGAGCACTGTAAATTTATAGGTTTTATGTGAATGCTAGGAGAACAAGTGAAAGAAAGGGCAAAGAGGAAACATGAGAGAAAGAAAGACACAAATCAGGTAATTAATTGCTTTATTTCACAATTTAGCATTAGAAAACTTCAGTAAAAACAATATTTTTCGTAAAAATCCTTTCATCATTTGCTAAATGTTCATGTTCCATATGTTCACAAATATAAAATTTCAAACCATCAAAGGATCGAACTTTACTTGCTGCAACATATAGCTCATCGTGTGTGAAAAGTGGTTTTATTAATCGAATCCCACCGTTTTCAGATTTTGTCATTGAGACTTATTAAAATACTGCGTTCATCATAAAATTTCTTTTTCTTTTTACCATTCTTAAATGATTCGTGCACACATAATTTTTCTATTCGCAACATCTATGACACAGAAATGGAAACAACATCTCCGCCGTGTACTGTAGTTATCTAACGTCTGTCGCTTGTATGTTACGTTCTCTTTCCATGTATTTTTACACGTAGCGTCGCCACACTAAAGCGCAGTTATCACTATTCTGCTTCCAGTGCGGTCCGTGCCAAAAGCAGGTTTGTATTTCGTTTCTATTAGAGGTGTATGTGACTTGTTGCTTGCTGTTACTATTCAAAATATTCAAATGTTTGTAAATCTATCGGACCAAACTGCGTGGTCATCAGTTCGTAGCTTCCAAACTACTAAAACTAAGGTAAACTAACCTAAATACAACACACACATCCATGCCCTAGGAAGGACTCGAACCTCCGACGGCGATGCTGTTTGTGGTGTCGCACAAGTCTACAGTGCGCGCCACCTACTTTCGCCGCGCGCCGCCATGCACGCACGGCGCGGCGTTCTTACGACGTCAGCCACGAGCGCCCTCTACTGCTATCCCGCTCGTGGCCATCACTGAACGACATCGTTCACTTGGGACTGAGATAGGAACCAGTTAACACTTCGGAATCAGATAGGCACCAGTGAAGACTTGGCTATGTAAAAGTTATTACTAAGTCTCTAAGAAATATAGATCTCGTTCTAATTTACTCTAGTGTTTCTAGTTTCTGCTGTCCCACTGGCTGCTCACCTTCGTACCTGCACAGGCGTGCATCCTTTATTCCTGTGTCGGTCTTTCTACTCGGCTACCGACACCTACGACGGAAACGAGACACAAAAGCGGCGACGAGGCTGGGACACAAAACTGTTACTATTCATCACACTTTTGGCGGTAGTATATCCTTACCACGTGACCTCCTTTCTATTATTAATGCACAATATGACAATTACCAAGGCCACAAAAAAGATATTAGACTCGTCAATGACCCGACAGACTAGAATTTTGTGAAAAACGAAAAATAAAAAAATATACAGCGTGAGGAAGATATGGACACGGGTCTCAACGTGCCCGTAGTCCTACGATACACCATGACCACAAAACCACGAGGCCGCGGAGTCTTACCTGCTGCTCGATGCTGCTCATCTGACACTTGCACTGTTTACTGTTTCCATTCTGCTTCTTGTTTCGCAGTCCCATATAGGTGTTTGTTTGTAATGGGACCAAACTACGTTGGTTCTCAGTCCCTAGTCTTACAAACTACTTAAACTAAACTAAGGACAACACACACATCCATGACATCTATATATACCTACCTTCTTCCTGGTTTAATGTTTCTTTTGTGTTCAGTTCTGGATGGCTGTCCACTGTGCCATCTTACCACTAAATCTTAAGGGATGCAATGGGGAGCTTTCCATGTTAGGAAGAAACGCTGCAGTGTTTCAGAGAACGCGGCGCGATACATTTTGAAGAGCCGCTTGCGACACACGGCCGTAGGAACGTCTGGAGGTGACCCTCGTTGCTACACTCAGCAGGTGACGGGGGACGAGTCTGTAGGTCGGCGGCGGTCCGGGCGAGCGCCGGCATGCGGCGAGCTCGGCCCCGCGTTCGACTGGCCGCCAATGGAGCGAAATGGTCTCTCGCCTGTGCCGTCGCGTCGTTTAATTAACGGGGGAATTCGGAAAGCGCTTCCGGAGAGCGATTTCGGTTAATTAAAAGCAAACAGAACGCGGCTCGTGTCTGGCGACCGGGCACATTGGAGCCAGCGCCGGCAGCTGGGGACCGTCTCGTTACTTCGTTACCGGCCGCCAATCGCCGGCACAGATTCGTGCAGGCGGCACTATTCTGAGCTGGCTTTGATGCCAAACTCGTGTGTTCCTTATAGTGATTAAGGGGAAGATTAACAGTGTTCATTGGTGCGTTTTCCCCAGAGACAAATCATTTGTGTGTTGCACATAACTCCTGGCCATTAAAATTGCTACATCACGAAGATGACGTGCTACAGACGCGAAAATTGAACCGACAGGAAGAAGCTGTTGTGACATGAAAATGATTAGCTTTTCAGAGCATTCACACAAGGTTGGCGCTGGTGGCGACACCTACAGCGTGCTGACATGAGGAAAGTTTCCAACCAATTTCTCATACACCAATAGCAGTTGACCAGCGTTACCTGGTGGAACGCTGTTGTGTTGCCTCGTATAAGGAGGAGAAGCAAATGTCTGTAAACCTATCGGACCAAACTGCGTGGTCATCAGTCCGTAGCTTACAAACTACTTAAACCTAGGTAAACTAACCTAAGGACAAACACACACACCCATGCCCCAGGGAGGGCTCGAACCTCCACGGCGAGCAATCGCGCGCTCCGCAGCGAGGTGCTTTAGACCGCTCGGCTATGACAAATATTTGTGTGCAAATTTATTGAGAAATAACTCAACGGACGTCAAGCACTTAATGTAGATGCCATCGATTAACATCTGAGGCAATTAACATATATTGAAGACCAAGTCCAATCAGGGATTCAGTTATTGTATAAATCTTCCAACGAAACGAGGTTCGTCCGCCTCATTCAGTACACTAGGTACGAGTACCGCTGTACAGCCGAACGGTGAGGATTGAGCTGCCGGTCTGAGGCGCTGAAAATGAACAGGCTGGCCGGAAAAAGACGGGTGATATCTCCTTCGCTGCAGTCCCAATCAGTTTAACCCGGGCAATTAACGCTCGGAGGCGCTACAAGTAATTATAGATATCGATTTTACGCTCCCGTTTTAATGAAATTTTCTCAGTTGCCGACGAGAAATTTCAGTGAAGAAGATTGTATCGCTGGCCCTGCTTACGCCTGTGTGGACGTAATCCCTCGTAATGGCTTGCTGGGCAGGTAGGCTTCGCGCCGCTTTCGCCAGCACCTGTTCGCTGCTATGGTCGCCTCCGCTCTCGTCCCTCCTCATGATGACAGACTTTGACGTAAGCAGATTACAGGAACAACATAAGCTGAACGACACATAAACAGGATTAAAGAGCGATTGGCACCTACAGAATGCAGCGTCGCAGCGAACACTTATGGCCCTTAGACCTAATTTTCAAATTTTGTACGACTTGTTGTCCGCGTCCGTAGCTCAGCGGTAGCGTCACTGACTACCACGCAGGGGGCCCGGGTTCGATTCCCGGCAGGGGACTGGGTGTTGTGTTGTGCTAATCCTCATCATCATTGGCACGTAAGTCGCCCACGCGTCGTCAAATAAAAAGACTTACACTAAGGCGGCCGAACAAACCCGCAAGGGATCTCCCGGCCAAGAAAGCCATACGCTCATTTCATTTCCATTACGACTTGTTCACCTATAGCTCTTACGTATGGTCGGTTGAAGAACATCTCTCCACAACTGTAACAGTTCATTCGTCTCACTGTCCCTCCTTCAATCCCTCAGTCGTACACTTGTACTTCGCTAGTAATTACAACTGTGATGCAATATGTAACAATGCGCTGTCGCTCTTGCCGGTGGTTCGGGTCCTGCCTCGGAGATGGTTGTGTGTACTACATATACATACATACTCCGCAATCCAACCAAAGGTGCGTGACGGAGGGTACTCAGGACCACTACTAGTTACTTGCTTTCCTGTTCCACTTCCATACAGAACGAGGGAAAAAGAATACGTGTATGCATCCGTACGAGCCCAAATCTCACTAATCTTATCCTTGTGGTCTTTAAGCGCAATGGTTAGCGGCAATAGAATCGTTCTGTAGCCCGTCTCAAGTTCCGACCCTCTAAATTTCTTCAACAGTGCATCTCGAAAAGAACGCTGACTTCCCTCAAGCGACTCCCAGTTGAGTTCTCGAAGCATTTCAGAAACACTCGCGCATTCATCGAATCCGCCAGTTACAAACGTCGCCGCCCACTTCTGAACTGCCTGTGTGTCCTCCTTTAAACCGATCTGGTGGGGATTACAAACACTTGAGCAATACTCAAGACGGAGTCGTACAAGCTTTTTATGTGTGGTGTTCTTTACAAACGAATCGCACCTACCCAAAATTCTCCCAATAAAGCGAAGGCGACAATTTACCTTCCCCACGACTGTCCTTATATGCTCGCTCCTTTTCGTATCGCTGTGCAGCTTTACGCCTAGGTATGTCGCAGTACAGAGGATATAAAATGCAGAATGGCAATGGAAAAAAGCGTTCTTGAAAAAGAGAAATTTGTTAACATCGAATATTGATTTAAGCCTAAGGAAGTCCTTTCTGAAGGCATTTGTGTGGAGTGTTGCCTTGTATGGGAGTGAAACATGGACGATAAACAGTGCGGACAGGAAGAGGATAGAGGCTTTTGAAATGTGATGCTACAGAAGAATGCTGAAGATTATTAGGTGGGTGGATCGCGTAACTAATGAAGCGGTAATGAACAGAATTGGGGAGAAAAGGAATTTCTGGCATACCTTGACTAAAATAAGGGATAGATTGGTAGGACACATTCTTAGACATCAAGGAATTGTGAATTTAGCGTTGGAGGGAAGTGTGTGGGGTAAAAACCGCAGAGGAAGACCAAGAGATGGATACAGTAAGCAGATTCAGACAGATGTAGGTTGCCGTTCTTATGTGCATTTGAAGAAGCTTGATCAGGATAGGGTGTTGTGGAGAGCTGCATCAAACCAGTCTCCGGACTGAAGACCACAACGACAACATTTAATTGACGCTAGCATAAGATAAATTCAAACGTTCGAATATTTGTAAACTTAGTGGACTAAACTGCTGTGGTAATCAGTCTTCTGGGGTTACAAACTACTTATACTAACATACGTTAAGAACAACATACACCCATGCCAGTGTGAGGACTCGACTCTCCGGCGGGAACGGTCGCCCAGTCCGTAGCATGACGCCTTAGACTACACAGCCAGCTAAGGTAGTTTTAGTAGTTGTTAGTCTAGGTAGCGATCTCCCCAGCAGCCCTCTGTATCTCTATGAAACCTCTCACACTAGTTAGCATAGCTGCAAACAAGATCTTTAATCGTTAATTGACAATGTTAACTTTTTGTGAAACGGATTAACCACCTAAAATCGTATCAAACTCGAAGCGGCAGGTCGACTGTAATGTTGTTCTCAGCCATTCATGAAAAAACAGAGTGATTTAAATGCTGGGAGTCGCGGATCTGATCTCCAATGCAGAGGCATCAAAAGAAATGAACACGTAGGTACTGGAGTGTGGGCCATTTTTCCATGGCGTAGCATTGGGCAATATTGTGGTGAATAAATATGGTGTCACTGTGGCACCATTAACTCAAAACTAAATATTCAAATGTTTGTAAAGCATATGGGACTTAGCTGAGGGGTCATGAGTCCCTAGACTCAAAATTCGCATCCAATTCTGAGCTCTTAACTTTTATCGGATTTCTCTACAACGTGAAGTGCGTATGAAGTCTCATTTCAAAATATTCAAACGCTTGTAGAGCTGTGGGACTAAACGGCAGTGGTCATCAGTCCCTAGACTTACAAACTACTCGAATTAAATTATGCTGCGCGCACACACATGCCCGAGGGAGGACTCTTAACCACCGACGGGAAGCAGGGGTGCACTCCGCAGCAAGGCGCCTTAGACCGCACGGCTATTCCTGCGCGGCGAAGTCGCATTTCGACTATTACAGGCAAGGTTGTCGTCACTTGTGAGACAAATTTAATACCCGTACTGGATCAAAATTACGGCTTCCGAATTAGTGATTCTTTAATGGCGTTGTGAGATAGATATTAGTAATTGCGCGCACGCGTTTGTGTGTGTGTGTGTGTGTGTGTGTGTGTGTGTGTGTGTGTGTGTGTGTGTGTAGGTGAGCGGAAATGGAATAAAGAGCGAATTAAAATATTTCAGTAGCTAGATTCCCACTATTTTAAGAAACAGTGACTATTAAAGACATCGACGTAAGGAAACAGTTAAATTAGTATTGAGTTGTCCCTGCACTGAAGTACTCAGTAATGAGTATTAGCTAATTCCGTCTAAGCCTCGCTATGACTCAGTCTATACGAAAGTAAATGAAAGAATTCTTCCAAAGATAGACGCACTGAGAAAATATATAAATCAGATCTGTACCCTGCATTGCGTTTCTCTGGTTATGTGAAACGAAAGTTAAAAGAAAGGTATTTACACAGAGCAAAATCTTTTTAAAGTCAGTAGTGATACTGAATTTTGTTTGTTTGTCCTTTTTCTGCAGAAACATAAGGATCAGTATGTTTACCGACTCTGGACCAAAGTATTACTGCCCATAAGATAAGCAATCGCTTTCTAATTTTTGAAGACCCATTTACGATTCCCGTCCTCTCCTCTTTTTATCTCCTCCTCCCTGCTCATCTCATCATTCCCTTGTAGAGTTTCAAAATAAATAAATAAAAATTACGAGATCACTTCAGATTTTGTTGTACGGTGGCAAGTGACGAAAAAATTACTCTTACAGAAAAGACACCGAATAACGACGCCAATAAACAACGTTATTCGTCCATACGATGTTTTTATTTCCACTACTAGCAACATCACCCACCTAGCAGTTGTGACATTGCAGCTGCCTGGTACTCGTGTTCACTGCAAGTGAACCATTTAAACATGAACGTCCCTTAATGTGATACCACGAACCGTTGTTACTTTCTTGTGCAATTTCTACCATAGTAATCAGTACTCAGATCAGAATTTGACAACACTTCAATTTTCGATTTTCACTCAGTATTATTGTGACAGTCGGAGGTTTTAATCTGTGATCATTGACATCAATCTAGTAAAATCGTGTGCAAAACATATGAATATGCAAGTACGGTGCAGTTCTGTGGTCAGGGACCAGAGTTATACGTCCAGGTTGATAGAAATCACTATGCTTCATAGAGAGGTGACACCTGAGTTATGAATACGAAAGCAATAACTTACTTTTACCCCTCTTAACGGCTAAGTACAAACATGATTTTTATTTTGTGCACATCTATGACAACGCACTATAGAAATTATAAATGTTTTATTAGACTTTTTGTAAAATTAATATTAAAACTCGGTAATTCAATTTTCGTGCTTATGCATTAACATTATCGTGAAACTTTGATCTCTAAATGAGGACTGTTTGATATCATATTTCATTTTATTGTGTACTTGACATAATACGTGTATATTCGTGTGAGAATCTCTAACCTGTCAGCATTTACGTTTCAGACGCATTTTGTGAAATTATGTCGTAATTTTTTCGTTATTGCTGAATTCTTCAAGGGAATATTAACTAGCATATTCTTTTAACCAAAAGAATTTCACATTATCTACTCCGCGTCAATTATCAGTAAATATTCTAGCGTTTAGTAGGCTGCTGTTTGAACTAAACATGTTCAAATGTTTGTAAATCTAAGGGATCAAACTGCTGAGGTCATCGTTCCCTAGACTTACACACTACTTAAACTAACTTATGCTATGCCATACTCGAGGGAGAACTTGAACCTCCAACGGGGAGCGGTAGCGCAATCCTTAGCAAGGCGCATTAGACCGTGCGGCCATTCTCACACTGCCTCTTTGAAATATAATTAATGTAAAACAATGTATTGCTCATAACATGTATAGATTAAGTATGTTTTGTTAATACTGCTGGTGTAAACACTACATTGTTCTATTTCTGTTTCAGGTAAGAGCTTCTCAAGCGCGCAGATTATACAGCACGCCTTCGAGTGATTGGGCAGAAAGCAACATCAGTGCAGGCAGAAGAAGAGCGCGAAATTTCTGTCTACAATGTAAGAATTTTCAATTTGTTAAAATATATAATGGAGGTAATAGGATAGTGATACAACGATACTAAACTGATCCTGCACACAGCCTTTAATACGGTTCGTTTTACATACTACGAAATCTTCAGTTTATTCTACTCTGGTGATTTAGAATCAAGGGAATTTATAAAAGTGAATAAACTGAACTAATTTTGGTTCTGTTATCACCCCTGGTGCAGACTGTACTTATATCTGCTCGTGGCGCACGTGTTACCATTGTGGAGAGACGCCAATGTACAGCGTGATTTTAAAGGAAGAGTTTCTACGTTTTGCACTATTTATTGTCCTGTGGACTATTATATATTGGTTGATGAAATTCCAGATAGGAGATGGCTCATAAATTACGATCAAACTAGTAATCACAAATTTAACAAAAATATTATTTGCGATCTTAATTTTGGACATATTCTATAGTTTTCCTTTTTAAAATTTAATAGATGGCTTATCTCCAGTGTTATCATGTCAGGACGTGAAGTTAACATCATTGGTCTTTCTAGTCCTTTTATGCGGTCTTTAGACTTTTTTCTCAGTTCTATAGTAGTTACCCATATATCAGTACTGGATCGACAATTTCCGTAAAATATGTTCCAGATATTCAGCCATCGTGTATGCTCCGCAGTAAGCTCTTCCCGCGTTTTTCACGATCTTGCATTATTCTCCCGAGATTTGTCCTTTTTTCCAGTCTCATCCTTATGGCCTAACTCTTCTGTCAATAATATTCTTTCCAAAATCCAATGCCTTTTTCATATCCTACCTTTGAGAAAGAACGGCCATGAATGTCAGAAACTTTGATGTTCTTCTACTCTTATAAGGTTTTAATATTATTATTAATATGTAGTTTATTCCCGCAGTAGTTTCTTTTGACAAATGTTGACCAATACAAACACTATGAGTATCGCAGGATATCGCGGTCTACGTAAAGAATTTCGTTCGACGACATGGGCATATGATGTGCACCAAGGGGGGATGCTATTTCTTTAGGTTAGGACCAAGTGCAGATTATGTAGGTTAAATACTGTCTTTTGCTACTTTAATAAGTGTTTATTAAGACCAAACGCATTTCGATTTATTTTAAAGCAAATTCAGTGGCCACTCCATCAGAATCATTTACACTTTTTATGACAACGTATATTCTTGTGCTTTAACTTACTACTACTATAAAGAGTATCAACTGCTATTGTTACTCGCGGTTTTTTGCAGGGGATTCTTCCTGGTGTCATTCTTCCCGTTCTTCTACACATGGATGGCAGATTTTGCCGCTTGGCACTTACACTAGCACTAATAATATGAAGTGTTTTCCACCATCTCGCCATTTCATATACTTCGTTTCGAAAATGCGAGGGTTTCGCTTATTGTTTCATTTTAGTGATATGTCTGTTTATAAGTGCTCACAGCTCTTAATGTATATATTTTAGAGTCCATGTTTACTAGACTTTAGTTGGTGTTATGGTCTACACTATGAGTGTACACAGACTCCTTTATCGTCCTTAGAAATTTCTTAGCTGTCAAAAAACGAGTTCTGGTAAGTCCTTGCATCAGCAAAATACTGCTTGGAAACTCATTATGCAAAAACCACGTAGCTTCCAAAATGACTTTGCACTTTATCGTGAGCAACGGCCATACTCTTATCGTGTCACTCAAGCCGAGTACAGTGGTGTGTAGCTCAGATAACCCTCCCGACACAAAAGTGCCCAAGTCACGTGTAGGTGGCTCGCCACAGAGGACCCTAAGAACTTACCAGACTGAGAAATAGGGCCTGTTCTATTCTGCTGTGTATCCACGCATGTGTAGTAGGGATGGTTTACACACGCATGTTCAGAACGCAGCATCCGAGCTTTCTGGTTGTTATTTCTTTCAACTGTGGTCAGCATATAAAATACACGATAAGTCTCTATGGACTCTTTTGGCTACTACATGATATACTCTACACATTTTTTAACCTTTTCAACTTATTTTTCTTTTAAAAAAGTAATGAAAATTTTCATTCTTTATTTTTTTTTGCGTTGATACGTGTTTGATATTCCTTGGATACTCCTTGGTTTTTTCTTGCCAAATCTGTGCATAGAGTGATAGCACCTCCTCCCAAAACAAGGAAAGAAAAGAACTTTGAGCAGGAAAGATTTGTTTCGTAATATCGATAATGAATAAGTGCTCATAGCACGTGGGAAGACGTTTCGTAGTAAAAGTTGTAAGGTTTGAAGGGGGTCATTGAATGGTTATCTAGAAATGACCTTGAACCCAGCTTTCTAAGTCAAACCAAAGCCAAGTAAATATTTTTCAAATGGTAACCCCTATTTTTTATTCCATATCCGTATACTATGTGAAAAAACGCATGTTGGGCCATATTTTTCTTTTAAAAAAAAAACACACACACAAAATCGTTTGTTGCCAGCTGGTACTTCAGTGTAAGTTTCTCAGGTTACTATTATCTCGAGAACGAAACGAGATTCGGAAAATTTCTATGTAAATCTTATATGCTTTCTGAACTCTATTGTGAACTTGAAATGGCCTTGAAATTCTTCAGCAGGGATGAACCTGAAAGCAAATACCGATTCACAATGAAGTGCCCCCTGACCACGAACTATTGGTTTTTGGAAAAAAAAAAAAAAAATGTTTCCTGAAATGTGAGGTTCCAAATCTTCACTAATAATTCATTCTGGAAACATCCCTTAGGCTGTGGCTAAGACATGTCTCCACCATATCCTTCCTTCCAGGAGTGCTAGTCTTGCAAGTTTCGCAGAAGAACGTCTGTGAACTTTGGAAAGTAGGAGGCGAGGTACTGGCGGAAGTAAAGTTGTGAGGCGGCATCGTGAGTCGTGTCGGGATAACACAGTGCTAGAGCGCTTTCCCGCGATAGGCAAATGTCCCAGGTTCGAGTCCCAGTTCCGGCATACAATTTTAATATGCCAGAAAGTTTCACTAACAATGTTCAGTAAGCTCATCTTACAATCGATTCTGGACACACTTGACAGGCGATATAGTTCGTTCGAGAAACATCAGTAATTTAAATAATTTATCTATGTCTTTCTACCGAGTGACTAAGTTAATATGTCGTTCTTAGTGACCGAGTGTAATGAAATCGTTGCTTTAAATGAGGTAACTAGTGAATGAAACAACGAACTGACTTATTACGTGCTCAAATGTATTTGTAATACAGTCATTGTAGCATGCTTGCATAAAAAGGTAAAGTCATCGTTTTGTGTGTGTGTTTGTGACTGTGTCTTTGTGTATGGGAAGCACTTCTTTGTGTATAAACAAGACAAATAAAATATGACACACTAGTGTATGGTGTGGCTCATGTAGGATGAGAATGCTGATGCTGCTCCGCTAATGTGATGCCTGGGAGGAGGGGGGGGGGGACTGGAACGGTTTGAACGGTTTTACGTCTATGACAACATTTTTTAAAGTAAAGAAAAGACGAAGCATCAAACAGTAAACTAAATGACGAGATATTTCTTCATAACACATAAACGTGAATATTATTATTTAGTGCTAGTGAACAGTGCTGCTAACCAAAATTTTCACATGTGAGTAGAGGAACGAGTAACAACAAAAGCTGTTGTGGATCATAACAAAATAAGTGAAAGATAAATCACACTTTACAGTGACCAATGAAAATGTTTTAAAATGACGTGAAACGCCCTTGGTCGTGATAAAAGTTTATTACAGTAGCAAAAGATTTTATAACCTGCATTACTGTGACTGTGGCGAAAATGAGGCCATAAAAACAAACGAGATAACATGGTTGAAACTTCTTCATTCACTCATTGAGAACATACCATATATATATTCCACTGAGTCTATATTTGCAGATATCGTGAAATATAATCATCAAGCTTTTAAAGCACAGTTATCGCTTTATAATTAGCACAAATGTCCGGGTAGAAATACTACATCGCATAATGTATCAGCTCTGATTCACTTCAGTAAAAAAGAGACGCTAGGGCACACTTACGTGTGTCATTGTTTGACTTGGAGGGAACCACACAGAGTCTGGGCGGAGGAAGAGATTCTTATCACTGGGATTTTACCGAGTAGAAGACGGTTGATAGGGGAACCACTGCTTCTCACCAGACCGTGAGAAAGAGTCACAACATCTATCCTGTGGCTGATGATGATCTGCCTACAGACTGTGGGGACATCATTCTCGACAACAATTTAACAATAAGGGACACATCGCAATCACCTACACTAAGCAGTTACAATGACACAAAACTAAATATAAAAGGTCCAACTAAATACCTGGGGAGTACAAGTACGAAAAATTGAACTAAAACCATTACATGGAAAATACTGCGGTAGATTGGCAGAACCCTTCGAAAGTGCAATTAAAAAAATTAAAAAGTAAAAACCCGAGACTATCTATGCTGAGAAAACACATGGATAAATTAAACTGCATTGCATTTCAAGTGAACAAAAAAGTATTGATTTAGTTGTCATGCACTTAAAAATCGTACACCAGTGAGGTACGCCATTAACGGAAAGTTAAGTAAATAGTAAAAAAGGGGAAAAAAAAAAACTTCCCACACTACGGTTTTCCACCCTTTTCAACGGTATTATTGCGCGGCTTGGTATCCTTACATAAAGGATTTTGGTAATGGAGGCGAGAGTATCACTGATATGACATACAGCTGGGTTGGCAACAATCAAAAGAAGAGCCGTTTTAGTCACAACGAAACGTTTTCACCAAATTTCAGTCACTATTCCCCCCCCCCCCCCCCAACTGCAATTTTTTTTCATCTACATAGGAAGAAATCAGCATCGTAATAAAATAAGTATAATCGGACCTCGCAAGGAAAATTTTAATCCATTGGTACGTATTCGAGAATGGAACGGTCCTAATATAGACTGAAAGTGGTTCTTAAATCCTCTACCAAATATTCAAACCTGAATTGCATGTTATCTTAATACATATAAAAACTGAGCTGTTTGTGCCTATATTTCACTCTGCAGCCAAAACGACACATCGCAAACGAATAGTGCTTGTATGTGGTAGTAGCTATGTCTCCCGTTGTGCACTATGGCGGTAGAGGGTTGATAACGATAAAGGGGTGGAAGATATGGGAATTGAAAGTTACCGACTTTCATAAAATCCTACGCGTCGGTGTCAATATTTGGCTCTGCACAGTAGAGACGAACGATCTCTCTGTGTTGTTGTAGTACAGTCTCCCGTTGTACACCATAGCAGTTCCGTGTCGTTAGCTATAATAGGGCGGAAGATATAGTGGTCAGCTTATATAAAATTCGGACTGTAAGCCATCGATGACTTTTGACACTATAATAGCAAAGAGGTTATATACAGCGAAACGTGATGCACATTCTTCTGTTGTTTTTTGCAACAAGCGTACGAATAAAGAAAAATAAGTGCATATTGAAGTTTGAAAAGTGAAACTACTAAGAAAGATGCCAAAGCATATGAAAAAAATTTCGCGTTCTCGAGCCATTTCTAAACGACAGAAAACGGCACTGAAAAGTGAATCTACAGACGATAGAATCTTGAAATTTGTAGACGTTGTTTATCTTCCACTATAGGCATCAGCGATTTTTCGATATTCCCATCCCTAAGGGGGTGAAATAGGGAATGAAGGTATTTTTTAAAATACGTTGATATTAAGGCAAATTTTAAGCGGGTGAAATAAAGTAAAATCTTTTCAGGGTGCTACTGAAACTATTTTGATGTTAGAAATGCGAAAATTTTGATTTGGAATCACGGTTAGAATTAAAAAATATGTTTCACGATGTTTTGAATTCTGCCATCAATGGTGCAATAGGGGGTGACAAGTTTTATCAAAATACTTGATTAGGAAAGCATTTTTAAAGCTAAATCTGTGGAAACTTATATTTAGAAGTAGAAACAAACAATGCAGACCACCCAGTCTACGCGTGCGAAGCAGCGGGAATTATGCTAGTCAAGTATTTGCAGACAATACTGGTTTACATGGTAGAAATGCTAAATCTCACAAACAATCAACTGAGATTAGCATGTTATCCAAAAATGTCATTCGACTTTGTTGTTGTTATGGTCTTCAGTCCGGAGACTGGTTTGATGCAGCTCTCCACAATACCCTATCCTGAGCAAGCCTTTTCATCTCCTCATAAGAACGACAACCCACATCCACTTGAATCTGCTTACTATACGCGTCTCTTGGTCTCCCTCTGCGATTTTTACCCCATACACTTCCCTCCAATGCTAAATTTATGATTCCTCGATGTCTAAGAATGTTTCCTACCAAGAGATCCATTCTTTTAGTCAGGGTATGCCAAATATTCCTTTTCTCACCAATTCTGTTGAGTACCTCTTCATTAGTTATGCGATCTACCCACCTAATCTTCAGCATTCTTCTGTAGCACCATATTTCAAAAGCCTCTATCACTCCCATGCAAGGCAACGCTCCACACAAATGCCTTCAGAAAAGACTTCCTTGCCCTTAAATTAATATTCGATGTCAGCAAATTTCTCTTTTTCAAAAATGCTTTTCTTCCTATTGCCATTCTGCATGTTATATCCTCTGTACTGCGACCATCATTTGTTATTTTACTGCCCAAGTAACAAAACTCATCTACCTCCTTTATTGCTTCGTTACCTAATCTAATTACTTCAGCATCACCCGATTTTCTTAGACTGCACTCCATTACCCTAGTTTTGCTCTTGTTAATGTTCATCTTATATGCACCTTTCAGCACACTATCCATTCCGTTCAACTGCTCTTCCAGGTCCTTTGCTGTATCTGACAGAATTACTATGTCGTCGGCAAAACGCAATGTTTTTAATTCTTCCCCCTGAACTTTAATTTCTTCACCAAATTTCTCCTTGCTTTCCTTTATAGCTTGCTCAATGTACAAATTGAACAACATTGGGGAAAGGCTACAACCCTGTCTTGCTCCTTTCCCAACTGATGCTTCCCTTTCATGCCCTTCGAGTCTAATAACTGCGGTCTGGCTTTTGTACAAGTTGTAAATAACTCTCCTTTCCCTGTATTTCACCCCTGCTGACTTCAGAATTTGAAAGAGTGTATTCCAGTCAACATTGTCAAACGCTTTCTCCAAATCTACAAAAGCTAAAAATGTAGGTTTGCCTTTCCTTAATCTATCTTCTAAGATAAGACGTAAAGTGAGTATTGCCTCCCGGGTTCCTACGTTCCTTCTGAATCCAAACTGATATTCTCCGATGTCAGTTTCTACCAGCTTTTCCATTCTCCTGTAGATAATTCGTGTTAAAATTTTGCAACCAAGACTTATTAAACTGATGGTTCTGTAATTTTCACACTTGTCTGCGCTTGCTTTCTTTGGAATGGGGATTATTACATTTTTCTTAAAGTCTGAGGGTATTTCGTCTGTCTCATACATCCTACCCACCAATTCAAATAGTTTTGTCATGGCTGGCTCTCCCAGAGACTTTAGTAGCTCTGAGGGTGGGTTTTATAAATTGTATTTTAAGAGGGAAGGAGGAATTCCAGTAATTTTATTTCGCTCATTTGCTCCACGAAACTAACGTACTTCTATCAGCGACTTTAATGTAAGTAATGGAAGGTCATTGGGATAGATTATAGCCGAGGACGTGCCACGCCTCTTGATAAGTTGAGCGATTACAACAAATCGATTATACTCATAAAATCAAATCATTCGCCTCTGTTAGTCATCACTGACGCGGCTATTAAAATATTTGTATTCCAAGAGGAGTAGACTCACTTCCTACACGGAAGCGTTTTGAGATTTATTTCGAGAATTTGACACAGTGCCGTTACATGAGCGGCGCGTTACGAAACGGGCTCGGGGAACGCCTCGGCAGCAGATAAGCCAGCGCAGATAAGCGGTGGCGCCGACATTGATCTTCTGGTGACTGGCTGTCAGTCTGATCCCTGTCCGGCCCCGAACAGATAACTCGCTGGATCGGCGACACGCGGACGTGCCCCAGCAGCCGTATCCAGCATGACGAACACCTGCTAAGTCTTGCTTTCTGTACGCGCTTATTTGATCCAGTGCTTCTGAGTGTGTGCTTCTGTGATCGTCGAGACAAACTATTGGTCTCCACTAACGTCGTCTGTGGATTCGCGAACGAACTATCACTTTTTCCACGCCCGCAAAAACGCCCTGAAGATAACCGAACGGCGACTCGTAATATGTAAGTATTATGGAGTGAAACACCAGCTTGACTTGGCTTCAGCCATCTGGCTCGAAATTTATCTTGGTAAGCGTCGAAACTCTCTTCTTACGAACTTCAGAAACGTCGTGTGAAGATTTTATAATCGAATGAATCTTCTCTAACAACTACTCAGTGCATATATTGACAATCCTTCATTAGTTCTACAAGCAGAAATCTGCTCGTATACCGCAGTTACCAGCGCAGTGGATTGCAAGTCTGGAGAGTGAATGGAACCAAGATTTAATCCACACGGCGGATTAACTACATGCCATTCTGAGTGGTTTTTAGGCGGTCTATCACGGTCGTTACGATTGGGCTGGCCCCCATATTCCGGGTCAGAGAATAAGCAAATAGGGTAATACACCTAACAAAGTTTACCCGTTTCACAGATAACTGGGACATTCAACTTTTTCTCGTTTAGATTCCCATAAAGATTGTGACGTCAACTCGACACTAACGCAATCAATAAAATTTGTTAAATCCTGACGATGCAGACTTCCTAGTAGACGGGATACGCTCTAGGGAAAAGAAAGAAATTTCTGTAAGCACACCTGAACACATGAAAAAGTTTATTTCTGTCACCAGCAAAACTAACTTTGCAGAAGGGAATTCTTATTTATTTGTTCTCCGTCTATGACGCTTTCCGTTCTTTCAAGTTTTGGTAGTTTCGTAAGAGTCTAAGTAGCTACAGGCCCTCAGGGTGACAGTGTTGAGCAGGAAAGAGCGTAATAGCTATTTGACGCAGAGGTTATAACAATCTTGTTTGCAGCTGGAAAGAAGTTAAAATGCACACCTGACTGTCTATATTTCTTTTCCCTCCAAATCGATTAAGGTCGAAATGTTTCTTTCAGGAAACGTGACTAATTTGCTGCAGTCGGGCTCAAATGTCGGTTCTCTAAATTGTCTCATTAATGTTTCACGGAAAGAACGTCAACTTCGTTCCAGGGATTCTCCCTTGAGTTCACGAAGCATCTCCGTAACAGTCGCGTGTCGATCAAACTTACCGATTACAAATCAAGCACCATGCCTCTGAATTGTTTCGAAGTATTCCTTTATCCGACCTGGCAGAGATCCCAAACACTCGAGATGTATCCACAACAGGGTCGAACTAGTGTTCTATACGTGTTGAAATGCATGTTTATACCTTTTCCAATGACTTAATAATCGATGGGACGTTAAAATCTAATCTACCTTCTTTCTGGAGATAACTCCATGGCAAAAATATTTTGTCACTAGGATTAACCTGGCATGGAAAAGAACAGATTATGTACGATTGCCTTGGACTCATTTCCAAATTCTCATGAGCATCTTACGGAATGTTGGTTGTGACACACTATTGATGATGATGATGGTGATGATTCGACAGTCGTATCGAGACCTTACCCTTTAAATTAACCTTTGTTATTCAGAAGGAGCAGTACCAAGCTGCTCTCATTCAATTCGTCAATAAGAGAATTAAAATTTCAGATTAAGCATGTGAGTACGACATAACAGTTGTACACCACGAAGGGAAGATAACAATGTGAGGGAAGGAGGCTATAGGGAAGAGGGTGTGTGATGCTTCAAGGAAAGTTCATTTCAGCGGTGCGCATAATTTAGTGCTCCGTGCAATAATGAGGTACGTAGCTGAAGCACTCAGAAACGGTTGTTAAGTCACTGTTTAAAAACCTCGAGTTAACAACTCGTGCTTCTGATTGCGTGAATTAACATGGCAACTAGAAACTGTCGCAATGCTGCATACAGGTAAAAACGTTGTTTAATATTTTAGGTATTATCTTTAACACGATGGCGATTCGAAACGTACGTTCTATTTTTTTTTTTTTTTCAAAAAACAATGTATTTTGGGGACTTCAATTACAATAGCAGTGAACAGTACACCCATCAGCTATTTCTATTCTATTTCCTGGAGCAAATCAATGTCGGAACTCAGCATGCTACATCATCTGTTTTGAACTGCTGTCTTAACTTTGTTCAGTGTGTGTGTGTGAGAGAGAGAGAGAGAGAGAGAAGAGTCAGGGAGAGGAAACACAAGGCGATGCAGTTTTACGCGGAACGGATTTAGAAATTGTGAAGCGGTATGACAAGTGTTATGGAAAAATAACAGAAAGGGTTTATGTAAAAGTCCCAACAATAAGGTGTTTACTGAAAAAATTCCAGAACTTACTTTTAGAATCAACCTCGCAATTCAGTCAAAACTGAAATTTAGTGTATTGAAATAATGCAGCGGAGAACGTGAACACTGACTTGGAGATATGTTGTTTGATTTGAATATATTGTTAATTACTAGGCCGAGGTAATTTGGGTCAGTTTATAGAGAGAGAAGGAATACACTTTAATTTCGAATCTACATCTACATAAGATACTCTGCGCCGCGGCGGAACGGCCGAGCGCATTTAGGCGCTATATTCCGATGCGCGAGGCCGTTCACCGTCGGGGGTTTGAATCTCCCCTAGGGAGTGGATGTTTGTGTTGTCTTTAGTATAAGGTAGTTCATAAATAGTTTGTAAGTTTGGGGACTGAGGAGCCCGCAGTCAAGTCCCTTAAGATTTACAAACATTTGCACATTTGGATACTCTGCAAATCACATTCAAGTGCCTGGCAGAGGTTTCATCGAACCACTATTCATCTAGCATTCCATTCTCGAATAGCACGCGGGAAGAAAGAACATCTGAATCTCTCCGTTCGAGCTCTGATTTCTCGTATTTTATTCTGAAGATCATTTCTACCTATGTAGGTGGCAGACGACGATGTATTCTGGCATATATTCTTCTTTTATTGAAGTATTTGCTGCATAAGCGTGTTAGACGTTGCCCACCGGGTCTCCGAGGTTACTGCTGCCGAGTAACCTTTCCGTATCTTATCTGCTCGCCTGTGTGAAACGTGACGGCGACACGTCACCAAAGAGCGGTGCTCACAGTGAACGCCAGTTTTCCCGTACCAATCGACTGTTTGGTCACTTCTAAACTACTGCTATTTATTTACCTTTGTAGTTCCGATTAAAGGTTTTTGTCACTTTACATTGCTGAACTTTCGAACGAAGGAAGATTAGGATTTAACGTCCGGTCGACAGCATGGTCTTTAGAGACGGAGCTCACACTCGGATTTTTGGATAAGGAAATTGGCCATGTCCTTTCCCAGGAACCATCCCGACATTTGTCTGGAGTGATAGGATTGGAACCACCGTCCTCTCAGATGCGAGTCCAGTGTGCCACCCGTGCGCCACCTCGCTGGTTAAAACTTTGGAGAAGAGTATGGAATCAATAGAATGTTGGGTTTTATATGTGCCATCGGCCACAGGTCATTAGATAATGGAGCACAAACCAAGCTAACCTGCGCATGGAAAGAGATGGAATTTTTGTTCAAGAGAATTTCGGTTCAAATTCTAGCCCACCTATACATATTTACATGGGGTGAACTAAAATACGAAAACAACAAAAATTTCAGTTGTCCCGTAATTGATATAAAAAAATCTTGTATAGTATTCAAGTTTATATATATATATATATATATATATATATATATATATATATATATATATATATATAGCATAATTGTGGCACGTTTCATGTTATGCTATTATCTGCATCGAAATTGCACTTAGAACACTATCTTTAAAATTATATTTCTTTTCTTTTAAAATTTTCACATTTAACTTTTTTTTTAACCTTTGTGTGGTAGAGCAGAGTTCTCGCTGGTCCTTTTTCTCCCACTTGCAGTACTTTATTTAAATGTTTTTTGTGAATGACTTGGGTTGTTTGCCTTGATTCTGAGAACTGTTTGTTGTTTTTTGCTATTTCTGGATTAAGTTTCATATTTTAATATTAGTCACTCACGTCATTGCATTCATCCCATTAGCTTCCTTGACGAGAGACCTTGAGGTATCAGTGTTTGTTTCAAATTTATCTTTCCCAGAAAATTGGTTATTATTGTAGATTTCTAGGGGTACTTCTAAAAAGGAAGGTAAAGAAAGTTAATTTTCATAAATAGTAGTTGAAGTAATTAGTTTTTATGCAAAGAGAACATTTCACTTTAATTTTTGTTTATCAGAAGACAATCATTTTTAATAATACAATCATATCCGGTTTCGGCCACATTGGCCATCCTCAGATGCTAAAATATGCATTAACAAATGTCCGAATGTCCTCGCGTTGTTAAAATGTGGCATGCAATTTTATGAATCTGAACATGGCCAATGTGGCCGAAACCGATAATGACTTTATGAGGTAGAATTGATTGTGTCATCCAAAAACAAAGATTATATTTTTATCAGTCATAAATAGTAAAACGATTAATGCTACTGTCACGGAGTTAAAGGTATGTTTTAGATTTCATCCGAATGATTGTTTCAAGTTCTACGTACAGTCTGTTTGCAGAACCTATGAAGCCAGAGTTCACAACTGTTGCACAGAAATACATTAGCGTATGTTTTTGAAACGTACTCCCAGGCAGCCCCTTGATACAAACACGCCCGCACAATCTGTGCGTAATGCGGGTTCGCATATGAAGCTCTTAACATCACTGTGGAATTGTTACGAATTTTTGTACATCCGAACTCCATTTATGTATAATGTAGACTCTGCAAAACCAATGTTACTTGTTGACTTCTAATGAATGCACAAGAGTTTTTATTATTACACTACACAGTGTACTATAATTACATCGTAACTATGGGTTTAAACATGAAATGTGGCTATAATCAGTACAGGAAACGTGTGAAAACACAGAGAAAAGAAGGTTACTAATGATAACTTTCTGTGTTTGAGTCAGATACCGTTACTGAATAAATTTTGGATGAGGGTTTTGATCATATTATTTTAAAATAGCGCAAGGGTCAAATTAGTATCATTCTCCGCAAATGAAAACTTTGGTAAAGTTATTTCTTTGGTAAAGTTATTTCTTTCATGGAATACAAGAAAACTACGTTGTTTTCAATTACAGTTAAGTCAGATGTGATAAAGTTTGAGTATAAAGTCACAGGAAAAATATTCAAGCGCTTCACAAAGTTGTATAACCAAATCCTGTCTGAAAGCTTCTGTTTCACCCGAGGTATTTCGTAGTCCCTCCAACTAAAAAACTTTGTTCAATAGTCGGAAATAAGCACTCCAGGGATATCTTCTTTTAAATTACGCACGCTGGAGGCTGTTCTTGATACAAATTTTGAAGTATTTACTTTGTCTTCGCAAGTGAAGGAATTTCGGGAAGTCGTGTTAAGCAATTCTGCTTTACAAAACAGTCATCAGTAGCATCATTTTGTAATCAAATAAACTTTGCGAAGAACTACAAAATAGCTTATTCAAAAAATGTTCAAATGTTTGTGTAGCTTATGGGACGTAACTCAGGGTCATCAGTCCCTAAACTTACAAACTATTTATGAACTAACTAATACTAAGGAGGGCACAAATATCCATACCCGAGGGGGATTCGAACCCCCGACCGTAGTGACCGTGCAGACCGTGACTGGAGCGCCTCAGTCCCCTCGGCCACTGCGGCCGGCAATAGCTTATTACTGAGAGTTTAATTATATACAAATTGTAAGTGCATGTTATGAACCATCAGTTGGTATTTTACTTATCACTTGATCGGTTTCGCTTACGAACCAGCATCAATGACTGTAAGTTGAACAAACTGATTAAGTGGATACATCATTCTAACCATGCTTACAGGCATGTCAATCAATAAGATTCATAAGATGCCACTCGGCAGCTATTCTTGATTAAAACATAAAAATAGTTTATTTGACTTCTAGTTGCTCGGGGACATTTTTTCTGTTACATAGTGATATTGTCATATCAATATTTTGCAATACTACCTATGCAGGAATTGCAACCGTTAAACGAAAAGAACCATAAATGTATCTAGTGGCACAGTAAATATTTTTGTCCTAAATTTCCTAGATATTTCGAAGTGCATAGGTTGGCTACAAATACAGAAACTGTTTCAGTTCGTTAGTAGGCCTATAGCCGAAGAAAATCGTATCTAACATCTGTTTTAGTGTCCTAGTGGGGTCAGTGCTACTCACCGCGTTTTCGAGGCTAACATATCTTATCTGATCAGAAAAAAACGAAATTATTGTTTTGACACACACACACACACACACACAAAATGTTCAAATGTTTGTAAATCTATCGGACCAAACTGCGTGGTCATCAGTACGTAGCTTACAAACTATATATATAGTGTTTCACTAAGTGTGTTTGCCTCTGTAACTCATAAAATAATAGGTGACGGGAAATTTTAATGCGGTAGGTCAACACAAGAAATGTTACACTTTCTGCGGAGCTATGAACATAGTTTATTGTATCATTTTCCAAATAGTTACAGCACAAAGATATAAGTTTATAAATGGAACAATAGTTTTTTCTAACATGCATTGGAATCGGTGAAACCAGCTGCGTCCAAATCAATTTAAACTACATTCCTATCACTGTTAGTTTGGGAGCTACAACCCTTCAAAGTTTCAGGGGGATATACCACACGCTGTACATAATACATGGCTGTGTGGTGGGTGATGGATGTTATGGCGGTGGGAAGTTGATTTACCTGAGATGTTCAAATGTGTGTCCATGTTCCTGAATGCATAATGCATGGATATTTGTGGCGTCCTTAGGATAAGCTAGTTGATAAGTAGTTTGTAAGTTTAGGGACTGATGACCCCGTAGTTAAGTCCCATAAGTTATACAAACATTTGAACATTTTTGAAAATCATCAAATACGCGAGGAATGTCACGTGACATCTGCGAACGGCTGGTTTTCGTTAATTCAATGGAGGGTGTCAAATCTCCGTTATTTTTGCAAATATGTCTCAAACGATACGAGATATGAAAAAAACATAAGGGAGCTGAGTTGTAGAGAATTTTTTCCTCTACCAATTCGTTTATTCAATTTTCGTGTCAGATGAACGGTTCGTTTGCAATTACAATTGTATTACAGACGGCTTTTTTTAGTTTTACTACCGTATTTTTGGTCCGAAAAATTTGAAAAATGGAGGTTCCGGCCCCTGGCGGCCTACAATCATGTCTGTAAAATTTTGTGCTGATCGGTTGAACGGTTCGTCTTATAAACAGGGAACACGTTACGGACAGACAGACGGACAGACAGACAAGACATATATCCCAAAATCGCAGTTATTTTTGCAAATATCTTTGAAACGCTACGAGATATGGAAAAAAAAAAGGAAAAACTGCGGGCCGCGGTGGCTGAGGGGACTGAGGCGCTCCAGTCACGGTCTACACGGCTACTACGGTCGGGGGTTCGAATCCCCCCTCGGGCATGGATATTTGTGCCGTCCTTAGTATTAGCTAGTTCTTTAGTAGTTCGTAAGCTTAGGGACTGATGACCCCCTAGTTAAGTCCCATAAGTTCTACAAACATTTGAACATTTGAATTTGAAAGAAACATAAGAGAGCAAAGTTGTAGAGAATTTTCTCCTCTACAAATTCGGTTATTCAATTTTCGTGTCAGATGGATAGTTAAGCCGTTATTTTCATTTAAATTTCGAGCTGTCAAAAGACGATCGCAAAGGCCCACTTTTAGTGTTATTACCGTAACCTAAAGTGGGCCAATATCTAAATTATTGTGCGCCTCGGTTGCATAGTGGTAGAATACTAGACTACAAATCGAAAGGTCCCTGGTTCGTTCCCCGCCAGGTTCTAGGATTTTTATCTGTCATTTTCAACTTCTTTCACCTCTGGCAGTATTGCTCATGTGAAAAATACCGAGTAGCACCGTGGTTCGGAACCCACGTTAAACTGTAGGTCCCCCTATAACTGGCTGGGTAAGTCAGTTCGAAGGTCGGAGAAAGGCAACGGCATACCACCTCCGAACAGGACCATGCCTAGTAAAGCACTGTGGTGTTCAAACCAATCTTCGGATTGTTGACTGCTTTACCTTTTTTTTTATCTTAATTATTACGAGATGGAAATCTGTAAGGAGATGTTCGACGGCTAAATTAACTGCAGTCTTGATGTGCCTAACACAATCAGAAGCTGTATCACGGCTTTAGGCCGGAGCTAATGCGGTCCACCAGGAATTTATATTTGCGCAGTCATTAGCGACCGCATCTGGCGCGCCAGCTGCGGGCGACGCGAGAACTAATCCGGCCTGGACAGAGAACAGCTGCGCCCCTCGTGGGCTCATTAGCGCCTGTCGTGTGCCGGCCGCGGCTGTCTGCAAGCCCCCAGCGGGCTGCGGGCCCTGGGCCGCGGGCCCTGGCCAAGCTAATAAAAGGAGAGGAGGCGTCGCTGATGTCACCGCTGGAGGCCGAGCTCTTCAAGACACGCCACTCACTTGTACCTGGGGCAGGGCCGGCGCAAGTCCAAGTGCCGCACCGTGCCACCTGCTAAATTTTCACCCCCCCCTCAACGTTGTTTTTTTTTTCCTTTTTTGTACGAAACATTTCTGGAATTTTATTTAAACAAATCAGTAGGAAATATCAGCAGTCAATCGCATTTTTTTTTTTTTTTTTCAGAACTACCTAGGTTTCGGCCACTGTGTTGGTATGTAGATGTGGAAAATAACAGGTAAAACGGTCAAAGTGTGGGGGCGGAAGACAACGGAGAGAGGAAGAATAAGGAGATAGAGTAACTTAATAATGCAATAAATACACTCTCCTCTTCAGCAATCCATAGCATGACAAATCATAGCCGCGGTGGAGTAGCCGAGCGGTCTAAAGCACCTCGCTCTGGAGCGCGCAGTTGCTCGCTGTGAACGTTCGAGTCCTCCCTGGGGCATGGGTGTGTGTGTTTGTCCGTAGATTAGTTTACCTAGGTTTAAGTAGTTTGTAAGCTACGGACTGATGACCACGCAGTTTGGTCCGATAGATGTACAGACATTTGAACATTTTTTTGAAAAATCATATAAACAATGGCGTTAATAGCATCACTATAAGGCAATTACATCCCGAGATATTGCGAAGAGAAGCTGACGTTTGAAATACGCGAAACGCGCGGCTAGCCCACATTCTAAAGGCTAGTTTACACGACGACACTACGTGTTATGAAACTGCACTACTGGCCAGTGCGCATGCGCGGCAGGCGTTCGCGCAACTCTTTGGCGAAACTAAACAGTTTCGGCACCTTCCAACTTTGGCGAAACTGATTGCGCTTGTTTTTAGGTTAGATGATAACCAATACAGAACAAAACACAACATAAAGGGGGGAAAGGAAGAAATAAGTAGGTTTTTGAACGTAGATGCGTTGCGTAGGTGTTTGTGCGATTTTAACGGCGTGTTAGTGCTCTTCTGGCAATTATTTGTGAAATTAAATACTGATGCGTTGACGCTTAATGAATTGCAGACTAAAATACATCTTATTCGAAATACCTATACGAACGAAGTATGGCAATTGCGGATTTCGGAACACGGTACTAGTACTGCAGAGACGAATATCTCCTTGACAAGAAATGTAATGCAATTTGTAATTTCAGCTCTGGTAACAATGCTTCACGCTTAAAAGTATCTTGTTTGTTTATTGCATTACTAATTCTCTTTAAAAGGAACATGAACTGCTCTGGTGTCATTCTAAGTTGATTAAAATAAATTCTAGGGTCTTCAATCACAATTTCTTCCAGCAAGGTCCCTGAGCAACAGAGCTGACGTCTTTTTTTAATCTATTCACGAACCCAAACACGTTTCTTATTCTTTTTATGTTCAGTCTTATGCAGCGACTTCACACAGACAAGCAATAGATTCGCCACAACTCTTACAGCTACCAAAACTTTCAGTTTACGGCGACTACGGCACTCATAAAACAACGAAACTGAAGTGTGTGGTATTGGCGCCGTGTCTACTGACATATACAAAACTAGTTGCGCGCAATTCATTTCATGCAACGAGTTTCGCAATCTAGTGTCGTCGTGTAGACTAGGCTTAAAGGCTGGTTTACACGACGACACTAGGTTTCATGAAACTGCTCTACTGGCCAGAGCGCATGCGCAGCAGGCGTTCGCACAACTCGTTGGCGAAACTAAACAGTTTCGGCACCTTCCAACTTTGGCGAAACTGATTGCAGGTGTTTTGAGGTTAGATGATAACCAGTACAGAACAAAACACAATATAAAAGGTGGAAAGGAAGAAATAATGACGTTTCTGAACATATATGCGATGCATAGGTGTTTGTGCCATTTTAACGATGAAAATTTCAGAAATAGGCAGCGGCATGTTAGTGCTCTTGAAGTAATTATTCGTGAATTAAATATTGATGGGTTGACGATTAGTGAATTGCAGACTAAAGTATATTCAATTCAAAATTCCTATACACACTAACTATGGCAATTGGGGATTTGGGAGCACGGTACAGGTACTGTAGAGACGTGTTTACAGACATACACGAAACCAGTTGCGCTCAATTCATTTCATGAAACGAGTGTCGCAACGTAGTGTCATCGTGTAGACTAGCCTTAAGAGCCGCCCCGTGCGAGCTGCTAAATTCCCGCCGTCCCCCACCCCTCAACGTTGTTTTTTCCTTTTTTGTACAAAACATTTGTGGAATTTTATTTAAACAAATCAGTAGGAAATGTCAGCAGTCCATCGCAATTTTTGTTTTCAGTTTTCAGAACTACCTAGGTTTCGGCCACTGTGTTGCCCGAAATCTATGTAGATATGGAAAATAAAAACAGGTGAAACGGTCAAAGTGTGGGGCGGAAGACAATGGAGAGAGGAAGAATAAGGAGATAGAGTAACATAATAATGCAATAAATTCACACCCGGGCATCGGCGGGTACTAATGCTACTCGAAAAATATTAACTCACTGCACTGCGGGTGTTCATTGCAAACAACTGACGCTCGACATGTATCAGTTCTGTCGCGTTGTTTATAGAATAAGGGGTAACAAATTAGTCATCGCCGTATCACTTCACTTTTCTTCGCTTTATTTTCATTCTAGCTATTGGGATGACGCGTGATTATTTCAGGAGTTGCCAATTTTTGAAGTAACATAGCATAAGAAAAATAAATTTTCCTATCCTGCAATCTTGAAGCAGAAAAATTCTAACTTATGAGTAACGCGCATGCGCAATACTAATTGTACGTTATATGAGCAATTTATATGGCATCACGAAAAATAGAACTTTGCGAAAACTGCACGACTTTTGTCAAACAAAAATTAGTTTCAAAGCTAGCAAGGAAACCATTAGAAGCAATGTCCCGTCTATGGATTTTCGTTTTAGAAGGTGTAAAAATTAACGTTTTGTTGGGTGCGGACGAGAGGGAATATTTTGGTAAAAGACCGTACTTTCTCGTGTTTTCATCAGAATCAAAGCGACCAGTAGTTTACTTAGATGAAACATTTATTCACACGCATTATTCAGTAAATAAATGTTGGCAAAGTGATACGGTGCGAGTGGTATTGTCAAACAAAAGTGCCGGTCAGACTTTAATTGTTGTTCTTGCCTTTGGAGACAGATCTTTCATGGTTCAAAAACCAAAACATCCGACTATCAGTCAGAAACGGATAGCAAAAATTTTAAAAAATACGTCGAAACCCAACTTATTCTAATGTTCTAATGTCTGTAAATCTATCGGACCAAACTGCGTGGTCATCAGTCCGTAGCTTACAAACTACTTAAACTAAGGTAAACTAACCTAAGGACAACACACACACACCCATGCCCCAGGGAGTACTCGAACCTCCACGGCGAGCAACCGCGCGCTTCTCAGCGAAGCGCTTTAGACCGCTCGACTACTCCACCGCGGCAACAACCAACTTATGCCAGGCTTGCTATCAATGTCTTTATCCCTTGTAATTACTCGCAGCATATTTACCCATTCGGAATACTTATAGCCATTGTAGGTGTTGGACATGTTTGACTGTAGTAATGTTCAACCATTTTTTTTTTCTTTATCGCGGGAAGAATAAAACTTTCGGAAACTGCCATTGAAGGGCTTACCAAAATTGATTACTGCTTAACATGTAACCGCAGTATCGAATATTGCATTCGAATTTCGAAATTAGATTTCGTCGTCTGCAAAATTAGTTGTGAGTAAACGCACGGCGCTGGCAGCGCTCCACTCATAAGAATACTGGCGTGTACGACAGACTGCTCCCCCCTCTTTGTTCCTCCGGCGTAAACACGACGGAGCTGCCACAGTGGCGAGGAAGTAATTAGTCCTCCTCCCTCCACCTGTTCAACAGGGGCGGCCGGCAGGTAGTCGAGACGCCATGCCGCAGTTCCCGAAGCCGCTCCCTTCAAGGTTTAGTTTCGAATCCCCTCTTGGGCATGAATGTTGAGTTGGTCCTAAAATAAATAAAGGGGGCGGCGGATTTGCCGTCCCTCAGAAAGTGCCGCGCTGTGCGGCTGCAGGTTTCGCACGTGCCTTGCGCCGGCCCTGACCTGGTGTCCACGTGAGTAGGTGTTTCAGCGGGTCGTTCCGAAAGTAATCCCTCCAGCTGTTGCTATCGACTTCCTTACAGTGTTCACAAACAGAATCCGAGTTTTGAAAATGTTCGCCACGTATTTCATCCTTCAGAGGCCGAAAGAGACGGAAGTCTGAAGACCCTACCAAAATCTGAGAATCACCCGCTGGGTTAATATGTTAATCAAAATTGCTTCAGTCGTCTTGGAGGTCACATACAACCAACATACACACATTGATTTCTGTAGATTATAGATAGTTTAGCAAAACGAGAAGGCAATGTCGTATCCTTGGGGAACCCCAGATTGGTAGAGCAGGACACTATAAAATGTACAGGGTGTTACAAAAAGGTACGGCCAAACTTTCAGGAAACATTCCTCACACACAAAGAAAGAAAATATGTTATGTGGACATGAGTCCGGAAACGCTTAATTTCCACGTTACAGCTCATTTTATTACTTCTCTTCAAATCACATTAATCATGGAATGGAAACACACAGCAACAGAACGTACACTTTGTTACAGGAAATGTTCAAAATGTCCTCCGTTAGCGAGGATACATGCATCCACCCTCCGTCCTGATGCGCTGATGCAGCCCTAGAGAATGGTGTGTTGTATCACAGCCGTCCACAATACGAGCACGAAGAGTCTCTAAATTTGGTACCGGGGTTGCGTAGACAAGAGCTTTCAAATGCCCCCATAAATGAAAGTCAAGAGCGTTGATGTCAGGAGAGCGTGGAGGCCATGGAATTGGTCCGCCTCTACCAATCCATCGGTCACCGAATCTGTTGTTGAGAAGCGTACGAACACGTCAATTGAAATCTGAAGGAGCTCCATCGTGAATGAACCACGTTGTGTCGTACTTGTAAAGGCACATGTTCTAGCAGCACAGGTAGAGTATCCCTTATGAAATCATGATAACGTGCTCCAGTGAGCGTAGGTGGAAGAACATGAGGCCCAATCAAGACATCACCAACAATTCCTGCCCAAACGTTCACAGAAAATCTGTGTTGTTGATGTGGTTGCAAATTGCGTGCGGATTCTCGTCAGCCCACAGATGTTGATTCTGAAAATTTACAATTTGATCACGTTGGATGAAGCCTCACCCGTAAATACTAAAATGAGCTATAATATGGAAATTAAGCGTTTCCGGACACATGTCCACATAACATTTTTTTTATTTATTTTTTTTTTTTATTAAATCTATCGGACTAAACTGCGTGGTCATGAGTCCGTAGCTTACAAACTAGTTAAACCTAGGTAAGCTAACCTAAGGACACACACACACACACACCCATGCCCCAGGGAGGACTCGAACCTCCACGGCGAGCAACAGCGCGCTCCGCAGCGAGACGCTTTAGACCGCTCGGCTACTCCACCGCGGATTTCTTTCTTTGTTCAAATGTCTGTAGAGTCTATGGGACTTAACTACGGGGTCATCAGTCCCTATCTTACAAACTACTTATGAACTAGCTAATCCTAAAGGCGGCACAAATATCCATGCCCGAGGGGAGATTCGAACCCCCGACCGTAGTGACCCCTCGGCCACCGCGGCCGACTCTTTCTTTGTGTGTGAGGAATGTTTCCTGAAAGTTTGGCCGTACCTTTTTGTAACATCTTGTATATCTGAATGGAAGCGAGGAGTTTACCTGCGCTAAGAGGAAGAGCTGATTGTTGATCTGGATTGTCCGTACCGTTGGCTTAATTGTAGAGCCCGTTACGGAGTCGTAGGAGCGGAAACGCGGTGACCAGTGAGGTCGGCGCGGCATGTGGCGGCAGTAAAGCGTCGTTATGGCCCCTGCGGGAGGCGGCGGCACCGGCATCGGCGCGGCTCCTCTTTTTTTCGCGGAGACATGAAACACGCGCGCCTGCGCAGCCTCTCGTCTGCCGCGGTGGAGAGGGAGGCGAGGGCGTACGCGCCGCGGGTGGCCGCAGCCGAGATAAAAGCCGCGGCCAGTCGTAACTTAACAACGAGGCCCGACCCGCTAACAGATAAAGCGGGGCTGCAAGAAGAGGCCAGCCACGCTTTGATCGGGGGCCGCGGCCGCACCAATGTCTCTACTGCAAACCAGACTGCTTATCTCACGTTCCCACCACACAGCTGCGCTACTATGGTTATCACGAAGTACCGCAACACAAGACAAGCGTATCGACAGGCTAGAGGTCTGCGCCGATGCGGATATTCACAGATATACCTGTGAAAAGCCGCGTCACTTAGCGTATAAAATTGTGAACGACGCGGATATCGGCGCAAGGTATCTGGTCAGTACGTCAGTTGTAATGTTAAATGAAAATTTCAAGTAGAAGTAGGCGGCATTTTTAACAAATGACATCAGATGGTTTGTTTTGTGTCAGATAACCTTTTGCGCAGTAGTATGCCGAAAATAAAGTATGCCTTCTGACAAACTCCGAAAAAACAGTTTCTTTCTTTGAGTGTAAATACAGTGCTTCGAAAATAAAAATGTTCATCATCATCATTAGAGACTGATTATCCCTTTCAGTGTTCTGCCTGGAGCATAGTATCCCTAATAAAATTAATCCATGATCCCCATTCAATGTTAATAAGAAATCCGTTAAACGTTGTTTACATGATAAACCAATCAAACGTGAAGGTCGTAAACTCAAAAAAATACCCAGGAATTACAATTACTTCTGACTTAAATTGGAAAGAACACGTAGATAATGTCGTGGGAAAGGCGAACCAGAGACTGCGTTTTATCGGCAGAACCCTGAAAAGATGCAACAGAACTACTAAAGAAACTGCATACACTACGCTTGCCCGTCCTTTTATGGAGTATTGCTGCCCAGCGTGGGATCCTTATCAGGTGGGTTTGACGGAGGACATCGAAAGAGTCCAAAGACGGGCAGCTCGTTTCCTATTGTCACAATACAGGGGAGACAGCGTTACGGAAATGATACAGGATCTGGGATGGGAATAATTACAACAACGGCGCTTATCGCTGCGGCGTGGGCTACTTACGAAACTACAATCGCCAACATTCTCCTCCGAATGCGAAAATATATTGTTGACTCCCACTTACATAGCTAGAAATGATCATCAGAATAAAATACCAGAAATTACAGCTCGAATGGAGAGATTCAGGTGTTCATTCTTCCCGCGCGCTATTCGAGAATGGAATGGGAGATAAAATAGTATAACGGTGGTTCGATGAACCCTCTTCCAGGCACTTAAATGTGATTTGCAGAGTATCCCATGTAGATGTAGATACCACTGCTCATATGCCTCCTTAGAGTCCCATTTTCTCGTATCTTGTGGTCCTTACGCGAAATGTAACATGGAGGCAGTCTACTCTTTCTGCAGTCAGCTTCAACTGTATTTCCTATTAATTTACTCCAAAGTGTTCCTCGGAAAGAACGTCGCCTTGCCTCCAGGGATTCCCATTTGAGTTCCTGAGCCACTCTGTAATATTCGCGTGTTGATCGAACCTACCAGTACTAAATCTATCGGACTGCCTCTGAATTGCTTGTATGCCTTCCTTTAAACTAATCTGGTGAGGATCTTAAACAGTTGAACGCTACTCAAGAGTAGGTCACACTAGCGTTCTGAACGCAAGGATGAAACACTTCATCCAAAAACCCTTCCAATACACTAAAGTCAACCATTCTCAGAACTGTGCTTTCATATTCATTCTATTTCATATCGGATTACAATGTTTTGCCCTAAATATTTCATTGACGCCACTGCGTCAAGCAGCACACTACTAATGCTGTGTTAGAACATCATGTGATTGTTTTTACTTCAGCTTTTAGAGATAGCTGCCATTCATTACACCAACTAGAAATATTGTCTTTTTAGTACTGTATCCTAAAACAGTCACTCAAGGACGTCACCTTCCAGCACAGCATCTTCAGCAAACAGCCGCAGACTGTCCGTCCTGTCATTTGTTTGATAGAAAATAATAGCGGTCCTATCACACTTCCCTGGGGCATTCCTGACGATACCTCAGTCTCTGACGAGCACTGGCCGTCGAGGACAACATACTAGGCTCTACTGTTTTAGAAGTCTTCGTCTCATCCACATGTCTTTGCGTATAACTGGAAAACGGAAAAAATGGAGCGAGCAAGTAAGATCGTAATCCACTTCTTTCGTACATTTTATGCCTTTCCTACATTACCATAGCTGCCAACTATTACGGATTACCCGTAATTGTTACGGACTTATCACCGTATTTACGGAGTTAGGGAAAGGACGTAAAAATTACGGAAATAAGAGATTTTACGATATGATATCTAAAAAAAATCGGAAAAAGGACTATTTACATTGCGCTAATTATAACGTTACTAAGGGTTTTAAATACCGTAATGATTTTCTTCCGGACTACGTAGCAAAGCTGTATGAAACGCAAGGGTGTTACTCTAACCTCCTTCAGCAAACGTTAACGGTAGCATTTTCGCTGAAACAAGTCCCTCCTATTCATCCCCCACCATACCTACCAAGTGCACCGAAAGATTTGCAGAACCTAAATTCTTTGGTCTACGACGAGTACATGGTCTTTGGTGCCAGCATAACAGTTCACGTTGTTTAAACGGGCGGCGAGGAGTTACTCAATTCGTTTCCGAACTTTGGAAAGTCATTATATATGAATGGAAAGTGTCAGAAATATAGCATTTAATGATCTAAATCAGGTTTGTAATTTTTAAAATTTTCTCAGTGCGGGAACATGTTGGTCGGGTGCCCCTCCGCCTGGCTGTTCGATGTAACCCTTCCTTTGGCCCAAAGCATGATTACTAATGGCCTCTTCTCAAGGTTGGCAGCTATGCATTACCGTAGTCAATCCACCTAGGTATTTGAAAGCTGTTACTACTTGCAGTGATTATTTTCTCAGTAACGTTATCCATAGGTAATTTATCTTTTCGCCTATTTGCGAGGAATATTTACATTTACGTCAGTTGCCAGGCCCTGCACCTTCTGTTGATCTTCTGCAGCTCAATCTTCTAATAGCTTCAGTCTCCAAAAGGAGTTGTAGAGCTCCTGACGTTATCCACTGGATCATTTATACAGGGCGAGGCACTGAAGAAAGGTCACATTAATAACTCAGCCACTTTTACTAACAGAAGAAAATCTGTCAAATAAAAATTTTTCTCGATAGAAGATATGACACTTTTCACTGCGTGATAGGTGACACTGTCGTCGACAATAATCAACGTGAGTTGAAAACCACTGAGAAATGGCAAATATTCGAAATAGTGACCGTTATCTAAGATATAGGCACACATACGGTGACAGACAAGGGGACTCACCTAAAATACGCTCCCTGACGATGAGAGGCAGGGGGAAGATCTAAAGTAATCTCCCTAATTGTGTGACGCAAACGATTTCACCTAAAACAAGCATCCTGATAATGACAGATAAGGTGAGTTATCTGAATCAAGAACCCCGATGATAAAAAGCAAGGGGACTTTAATAAGCACTCCAATTGAGAGAGGCAAAGGGTTTCACTTAAAATGATCAACACAATGGTGACAGGCAAGGGAAGTGGCAAGGGGCAAGGGGATTCACCTAAAGTACTCAGCAGGAGGAGTTACTAAAACTTCCGTTTTAGCGAAACCTGTGAAAGAACTTCCACCTATAATGCGGGCAAATTAAAGTATCATATCTACGAAAATTGAGTTTTTTAAATACTAAAATACCGTTTGCTATCAAAGCTTTTGTATCCCTTCTAAAATTCTGGGGTTCCGTCTGATGTGCGAATGGTGGTCATTTCGAACAACTGTTTATTATTTTCAACGGCTTGAAGCAGTTTTGAGTTGTGTTGACTACAGCCTCCTTTTATCACGAAACGGAAAAAATGTTAAATTCAAAAGTTACGTATTTTTTCCCGTACTATCAGACCCGCAATTACAAGGTGCACAACTTTGCTTCCGCCGTTCGCCGATAGTTGGGGACAACGGTAAGTAGTGTCGAAAGAAACAGATTGCAGACATCAGGCAATGAACTTGGACCTCGGTCAACAAAACTCACTGGAACATTTGTGTCTGTATCATAAAGATGTTCTTCATTGAAAATGTCAGTTTACTAGCCTAATTCTCGTCGTTTGCGGGAGGTGTTACTGTTCTGTTTCATTATGAAGAAAACAGCGGCTAAGTCTCATCGAACCGATCTCATGAAGAAGTCACAAATTGGATCGATTCGTGGAAAAAAAAAAACGAACAATTTTTTCGACACGTGATTCGTACACTGCCCGAAAGATAGGATGACCACCGATGGAAAATAATTTGAATGATACATGTGTAACCAATTTGTTTCATTAAAACCTCAAATGTTGGGAAAAACGGCGAAGCAAAGTTGTACACATTGTAAATAATAGTAATAATAATAATAATAATAATAATAATTGAGTTGGTCTTTAAGACTGACCCCCTTCTACTTCACGGCGGTGGTGCAACGGATTCCCTCCCCCCCCCCCCCCCCCTTGCACGAGAAATGAAGGAGTTGCTTATGGGACCTGTCTTCAGTGCCTCACCTTGGTATCATGGACAAATAAAAGAAAATGCTAGCAAGCTGTGCATCTTCGTCTATAACACTGGATTTCATGGACCTACAGAGCCACCTGTTCCGCAAGATCTCTCTTTATGTAACCCATGTTAATTTTTATAGAGGTTAGTCTAGATGAGTCATAACACTTCCTTATTCGGGATAATCGTAAATTATCCACTGACTTCGTAACTGAATATAAACTGATGGTAAGAAATTGACCCAGACAATGTAGCCTATCTTTCGATCCCCCTCCCCCTCTCGAAATCTGTGGAATACACGTAAAATGTTTTCTTTTTACGTCATTTCTCGGCCGTCATATCCAGTGCGACACCAGATTCATTTTCCCCGAATGACTGCTTTCGACGACATTCTCGGAGAGGGCGACTGGCGGGGAGAGGCGAGCGGGAAGGGGGACAGAACCGTCTTGTTTGCCCAGGCAGCGTTATTGCCTGGATAGCGACACCGCCGACGTTCCCTTTCCAGCAGGTTTTTTGTGCTCCCCTGTAATCGAGAGGCCCTGTGAGAAGATTCTCGCGTTATTACACGCGCCCGGGGCACAGCGGGAAACACGGCAGGGGCGGAAGATGGTGGGATCCGCACTTGTTCTCAATATATGGATACTTGTCCGTCCTGGAACTCCGGCAAGGAAGAAATGCAGTCAGAAAAGGAATATAGTTCTGGAGTAACCCTAGGAAATCATACCGCCAGGCTAAACACGGAAGGAAATAAACAGTTTTTGCTTTCTGTCAACTATGACGTGGCATGTAAGCGTAGGCTTCCGCGGCCGTTGCCACAATCAATAAAAAATTTCTGGGTGTGAGACCGCATTTGTCAACCTCTGAAAATCTGACGACGATTCGGCCACTTGCAATAGTGGCTGGACAAATACTCAGAAGAAGCCATTTGAAATACTGGCCGAAACGTCCGTCAGATTTTCAAAAGTTGACAATGCGGTCTCAAAATGTTCAAATGTTTGTTAAGCGTATGGGACTTAACTACGGGGTCATCAGTCCCTAAACTTACAAACTACTTATCAACTACCTTATACTAAGGACGGCACAAATATCCATGCCCGAGGGGGGATTCGAACCCCCGACCGTAGTGGCCGTGCAGACCGTGACTGGAGCGCCTCAGTCCCCTCGGCCACCGCGGCCGGCATGCGGTCTCACACCCAGAAAATTTTCACTGATTATCACATGGCAGTTCTAAAAGATGCCACTACAGTAACCGCAGTTACAATCAACTACAACCTGTGGCCGGACCTGATGTGTTACCAATCGATTTTACCAGGAGTATGCGAAGGAACTTGCCCCACTTCTAGCAGTAGTGTACCTAGCTAGGTCTTTAGAGGAGTTCAGCGTTCCTTCAAATGTTTGTAAGTCTATGGGACTTAAGTTACTCTAGTCATCAGTCCCTAGGCTTACCAAATCAAATGTTCAAATGTTTGTAAATCTATCGGACCAAACTGCGTGGTCATCAGTCCGTAGCTTACAAACTACTTAAACCTAGGTAAACTAACCTAAGGACAACACACACACCCACGCCCCAGGGAGGACTCGAACCTCCACGGCGAGCAACCGCGTGCTACGCAGAGAGGCGCTTTAGACCTCTCGGCTACTCCACTGCGGCCTTAGGCTTACATATTATTCATATTATTTACACTGACTTATGCTAAGGACAACAAATACACCTATGCCCGAGGGAAGACTCGAACCTCCGACGGTGAGCAACTGCGCCCTCCGGAGCTAGGCGCCTTGGGACAGCGTTCCTTATGGTTGTAAAAAAGCACAGATCATTCCCATTTTCAAGAACGGTCGTCGAACAGATGCCCAAAGTTATAGGCCTATATCTCTGATGTTGGTCGGTTGTAGAATTCTGAAACATGTTTTATGTTTGAGTATTGTGACATTTCTCCTTTGTAGGAGCAATATGGGTTCGGAAAGCAGCGATCAGCTCGTGCTAATACGAGGGCTGAACGTAAGTTGTGGCAACACTGCTGTGGAGACACTATGCAATGGATTGTACTATTGTCGCTGATAGCACACTTTATTGACATACCTCCCTTACATCCGAACAAATGGACACGCCCGTCCCACGTCACCGGCGTACGCACAGTCACTTGTGAGCGAGCGTTCTAACGTAACGGTGTCACACTATGTTTTCGAAACAGGAACAGTGGAGTTGGATCAAGATTTAATGTGCCAGAGGTCGTGCAGCACGACAGTGTCATCAAGGTCTTCAAGAGGTGTGCGGGGAATCGGCATTGCCATACAGAACAGTGGCACGACAATGCGCGGGCGCATGCGGCGCAAGCTGTGGCTTTTCTGTTCGGTCGATGAAACTGAAAAATTCTGTACCATCCACCATATTCCCCGGACTTATGTCCTTGTGACTTTGATTTGATTCCGAAGATGAAGGCACCTCTTCGTCGCATTCGTTTCAGAACTGTTCCAGAGATTCGACCGCTTCATTTGCACAATCAACAGAACAGACTATACTAATGGTATACTACGCCTTCCACATCGATGGAAACGGGTTCTGCACAACGCTGGAGACTACTTTGAAGGACAGTAACACGTGCAAACATGTAACGCTTTTGGATCGGTTGCGAATAAATAGTTGCCACTATTTAATTTTCAACCCTCGTACATCCGCGAGACCCAGAGGGTAGGAGATCCAGGATCCCAGGCAGATGCCGTGTTTCGTGACTTGACAGCCGTTACTGTCAACTAATGGCGTCATTTTTTTTATATATATCAATAATGGTAAATATTTCCTCAACAGCAGTGACAATTTCAATGTGGACGCTTTCAAACGCTAGATCCCTTGCGGGAATCCAGTCTAGACTTCGAGTAAGAGGTATCAATGGGCAGGGGGCTAGAAGTTGAGAATTTGGGTTGGAAGGAAAGCGTGCCTGGAAAGCCTAATTGCTTAAGGCGAACGCTAGCCCAAAGCGGGAAATCCGTGTTCGAATCCCGGTCCAGCACAAATTTTCAACTTTGTCTTTGAATTTATTTCAGCGCCCTGAAACGACCTAGATGTTTAAATATTTCGATTTCGTAAATTTACGGCCGTTACTGTCAACTAGTGGTGTCTGTTCTTTCGGACATGTGGGTATAATTGAATTCTTTATTCAAAAAAATCACCAGATGATTGAGCACAACTATCCTACTGTTTAACGAGCCGAAGGATTCCCTGTTCCCAGAATTCCCGTAGCTGTGACAGGAGCCAGTCCTCTACTGTGTCCTTCAGTTCGTCGTCCGAGTTGAAGCGCTTCCCTTTGAGATGCTTTTTTAGCTGAACAAACAGATGGAAGTCACAGAGCGAGATTTCTAGGCTGTAGGGCGAATGCTCAAGCTATGCCCACTTGAACTCGGGCAGTGCACTTTGTGTGACCCCGGAAACGTGTGGACGCGCGTTATCATGGAGAACAATCGCTCCATTCGTGAACAGCGCAGGCCGTTCGCGTCTGATGGACTTGGGTATGCTACGGAGTGTCTCACAGTACAAGTCACTGTTAATGGTTTTTCCGTGCTCGAGGAATTCGTTGTGTATCAGACTTCGGACGTCGAAAAGACGGTGAACATCACCTGCCTGTTTACGGCACAGCCTTGAATGGTTTAGACGGCGGTGACGAAGCATGCTTCGGGTGCCTAGATGCCGCATACGTTATCCCAACTGGTTTGGTTGTTAAGACGTTTCGTACCTTTGATATGAACACCCTTCATAGATAATGCTCGCGTTTATAGTTGGTTCAAAATGTTCAAATGTTTGTAAATCTATCGGACCAAACTGCGTGGTCATCAGTCCGTAGATTACAAACTACTTAAACCTAGATAAACTAACCTAAGGACAACACACACACACCCATGTCCCAGGGAGGACTCGAACCTCCACAGCGATCAACCACGCGCTCCGCAGCGAGACGCTTTAGACCGCTCTGCTACTCCACCGCGGCTACAGTTGGTTCATGCGTTCTCAAAATCGAGGGAAAAATATTGATATGATTATTTTAAAATGACCATGTTTTCACTGAAAAGTCTTCGTAAGTTTCTCGTTTACACTCCGTCGTTGAAACAGTGAGTATCACACTTTTCAAATAACTGCATATTCATACTATTTTTTTCTTGTTGATAAAGACGACTCGATGCTAGATTAGAAATGCAAGGTCGTGGGTTCGACCCACCGTCAATCCTGACACTTTTTTCCGTCATTTAACACTTCTTTCCCTTCTGGCAATGATTGTTGTGACAAATGTCTGTTTGCACCGTGGTTCTGAAATCACATTAAACTGCAGCTTTCCCTATAACGCCGGGGAAGTCAGTTCGACGGTCGGAGGAAGGCAATGGCATATCACTTTTAACAGGACCACGCCCAGTAACATACCGTGGTTTGCAGACCTATCTCGGTTTGATCACTGCTTTACTTACGTATTGACACGAATGTGATACGCGAGAATATTGCTACATCTATATTTCCTGGACAGGCGCTACAGAGAACTTCGAAATGTATTTCCACTTGATAACCCGGTCACACCCACAATCTGCTTCTGCAGTGCATTCACAGAACGCCGTTATTTCAGGCAGCGTTATCATAACTTTTTAATCTCTGTTTTAGTGCTTGATTTGTAAACGAGGCTGTAAAAACTAATCCGAAACACAAAGAAATAACGTAAAGGACAAGTCAACTGATGGTTCTCTCTTTACATAGCAGTCCCGAATGGAAGCTTTTTAGAGAAAATAACCGATCTCCAGAGTACTTTACATCAAGCGACATAAAGATTAACTATACATTTAACGTCATTAATAATCTCAATTATGATACAAAATTTAGAAAACTTCCGCTGCAAGGTGGAAAAAGATTGAGCAAGCGAAAGGTGATATTTACAGCATGATATGATCAAATGATAACAACATCTCAAAATGACGTTAAAAGCTTAATGGCTAAGACTGTAATGTTCACTGAGTCAAAGAATTGTTGTTCTGGTAATTGGGAAAGCAGCATAATTCTTATAGATTGCTTAGTATTATTCATGTTAGTGCTCAGCTTTTTGTCAATCTTATAATCTAATATCTAAGATAATACAGCCAAGATAATAAATGTAAGAAATGCTGATACAATAGTTATAAATAATTCATAGAACCGTTAAGTCAAGAGTGTTAGTGTATTATTATAGTAGCCAAGTTACTTAATGACGTTCAGTTTATATTTGATCTTTATGTAAATTATTTGACTTAAGGTTTGAATATCACAGTGCTTTACTAGGCATGAATCTGTTAGAATGTGATTTACCGTTTCCTTCCTCCGACCTTCGAAGTGACTTAGCCAGACAGTTATAGGGGAAGGTACAGTTCAACGTGTATTACGAACCACGGTGCAAAGTCACAATTATTTCACATAAAAAACACGACCAAAAATAAAAGAAGTGAAATAAAGTAATTAGGAAATTCAGCAAATACTTTTGTCTTTCTGTTAATTGGAACTTGACCATCAACAAAGGAGTGGCCATAAGAGTATAGTAGGCTATTAGTTGCCAAAACGAAAGGTACAATAAAAAAACTGGAAAAATTAACAAAAGTTGCACATCCCAACAATATAAAAATATGTTGATAGTACGGGGCGAGTTATCTTAAAGCTTCCAGATTAACAGTGCACGTTGACGTCTTCCGGCTGGAAATAGGCCATTCTACGTCGACGTTGCAACAGGAGGTAATCGAAAAGCCATTGGACCGCACTCTGATCGCGAACTAAGATAGTAGACAGCGTAACCTCAATTGATTTATCATTGGCGTGATTGTGATCCATGTGAGTGTTGACCGGGGCAATTCAATTGAGCACCGTGCTACGCTTTAGCGGCGTTGACCGTCGTTGTCTTTTTCCATGCCTTCCAGTGCACTTCAAGACAAGATACTACACTCCATTATGGTACCTGTGCTTTTGTTTCATTCCACATCACTTTGCATCCGTAACGCATTTCGGACATACATACTTCAAGACCGGGTGAATTGGTGGAGTACATGAGAAATTGAACTGTCTGGTTCTGCGTAAGCGATGCGACTTTATTCGCTTCTCAGGTGGACTCATCATCGTTATTTTCACGTATACTCCCGGGGGGGGGGGGGGGTCAACTGAAGTTCGCGATATGATCCATCCTCTTTGACCAAGACGTCATATCTGATTTAAAGACGATAGTTTGTTTACATTCAGAACATAGATTACAGACTATGATTTTGTGCTTAAAAAGTGATACGTAGCTTCTCTCTGATGGTTAGGTACAGGTCAACAGAGAGGATGTTTATTTTCTCGCAAGTGAGCGCCGAAGACCCAGACCTGTGATCGATGGTATATACTGTTGTGCTAATCTGTAAATGTTCAAATGTCTGTTAAGCTTATGGGACTTAACTACGGGGTTATCAGTCCCTAAACTTACAAACTACTTATGAACTACTTACGAACTAGGACGGCACAAATATCCATGCCCGAGGGGGGATTCGAACCCCCGACCGTAGTGGCCGTGCAGACCGTGACTGAAGCGCCTCAGTCCCCGTGGCCACCGCGGCCGGCGCTAATCTGTAATTTACGAGGATAATCACAGATTGTTTACTATTTACAATACATAACTATTACAGTATTATCTTGTATGTTTATATTAGTTGAGACTCAGACATGACGTCATTAGTCAAAGCCGATGGGTTGTATCGCGGTCTTTAATTATTCCCTTCCAGGACCTTAGAAAAGTACAAGCAGTGTTTGTCGCTTATCATCGCGTGTTGATTTCTTTTATTGGTTATGTTTTAAAAGGGACTAAAAATATCTTTTGTGTCAGGTGTCCGTGTATATCGCTATACCATGACTTTCGTGAGCGAAGTTTATATTTCTCATTTAAAATCTATTTTCCCTCTTTTGTTTGCAGTATCGCGTAAGATATAAAGGGGTGTTGCAAAAGCAGAACTGTCATTTGTGAAAAGGTTACGGTCGTGATTAAAGCCGCACGATGGGAATTACCAGACCCTGAATGCAGAACGGTAATTGCAGCTAGATGAATGGGGTATTCCATTTCGGAAATCATTAGTGGATGAAGTTCAAATCAAATGTCTGTAAATCTATCGGACCAAACTGCGTGGTCATCAGTCCGTAGCTTACAAACTACTTAAATCTAGGTAAACTAACCTAAGGACAAACACACACACCCATGCCCCAGGGAGCCCAGGGAGGTCTCGAACCTCCACGGCGAGCAACCGCGCGTTCCGCAGCGAGACGCTTTAGACCGCTCGGCTACTCCACCGCGGCAGTGGGTTAAGTAATCGGAAATCAAAGCAGAGGCTTTTACATAGAGTTTTAAGTGCTAACAGACAACCAGCCTTGCGTGAAATAACCCCACGAATCAATGTAGGACGTACGAAGACAGTGCCGTACCATTGCTGAAAGCACGACATAGCCTGCAGCGCCTCTATTAGGGACGTGGCCGTAACGGTTGAACCCTGTTCTATGGAAAACCGTGCCTGACAGTAGGGATCGAGTGTGACGCAGACACCATGAGACTGTGAACTCAATTTGTCAACGAGATACTGTGCAAGTGAATGGTGGCTCCATAATGAAGTAAGATGTTTGTTTTTACATGGAATTTGATTTATAATAAGGTATAGGTAAGGTAATGCAGTCAACAATCCGAAGATTGGTTTGAACATCAGTGCTTGGTCCTGTTTGGAGGTGGTATGCCGTTGCCTTCCTCCGACCTTCGAACTGACTTACCCAGCAAGTTATAGGGGGACCTACAGTTTAACATGGGTTCCGATCTACGCTGCTACTCGGTGTTTTTCATATCAGCAACACTGCCAGAGGTGAAAGAAGTGGAAAGTACTGATACAGATCCTAGGACCCGGCGGGAATCGAAACCGCGACCTTTGTATTTGTAATCTGACACTAGCGCTGTGCTATAATCAGCAATTCATCGAAAGAAATATATTTTGTAGTTATGAAATGCGTTGTGGCTGCAACGCCTGTGACTCTTACTCTGCCCAAAATGCTACCATTCTTCTTTCTTGCAGTACGAATTCTTGTACGCTAATTTATCGGCAGATATAGCACGTGACACATGAAATGCGAGTTGGACTACATATCTAGGGTGGAAACATAGACTTGTCTAACTGTGTTTCGTAAACTGGGGGACCTCCATACATCAATATTTTTTTAATAAAAACGGCGTAGGGATTCAACTCGGGTCAGTCCTCGCGAGAAATGCCGTACGCCTAGATCTATTCGTACATGTCTTACAAACTTGACTCGAAATTTCAACTTGTCAACTACTTTGCTCTTACGGCAAGAAAAATATCTAGGGTGTAAACTTTTTATTCTCTGATACAACTCAAAAACTACCCGATAGAAGTGCGATCATACTTAAGATTCAAAAGAGAAGGGATTCCACAGTGCGTCCAAACGTCCTGAGCCGGCCGCGGTGAGAATGAGGCGCTCCAGTCACGGTCTGCACGACCACTACGGTCGGGGGTTCGAATCCCCCTTGGGCATGGATATTTGTGCCGTCCTTAGTGTTAGCTATTTCGTACGTAGTTTGTCCGTTTAGGGACTGATGACCCCGTAGTTAAGTCCCATAAGCAATACAAACATTTGAACAATTTTGAAACGTCCTGAATTTTGTTTGTCGTCGGCCGCAGTGGCTGAGCGGTCTGCGGCACGCCAGTCACAGTCGGCACGGTCGCTACAGTTGAGGGTTCGAATCCCCCCTCGGGCATAGATGTTTGTGGTGTCTTTAGTATAAGGTAGTCCATAAGTAGTTTGTAAGTTTAGGGACTGATACCCCGCAGTTAAGTCCCTTAAGCTTAACACACATTTGAATTTTTTTGTTTATGTGTGATTGTTTATTTAAAGTGTATGCTACGGTCGAAACATCTCTGCTGTTTCTGTTCATTCTGCTGGTTAGATGAATGCCGATGATACGTTTAAGGGTGAAACATATTTCCATGATTTTGGGAGGAAGTAGAATTGGAACATTCATAGCATTGAGCGGAATACGCGACAGGAAGCAGCGTCTATTGGAATTAATTGTGACTGGGGCTTTGGCTCAACAGCTGGGCTACGTGAGGACGGGGCGCGGCTTATCGCCAGCAGGTAGATAGGCTCACGTTGAGTACACACCATCAGCCGAACGCCATCTGCTCGCCACGCGCCCCCAATATTCCACAGCATTCTGATCCGTTACGATATGCGCATAACTCTGGTGCCCATACGTCCCAAAATTGAGTACTGCTGTCATCGATCCTAGAGTTGTTTTCAACTCCAGAGTTACTATTACATCAGACTTAAAACAAAAACAAAAGGAAAACCATATAGATAATGATACAGGTAATAGAATTACTAAAAACACCATCTAAACTAAGCTTGTCCGTCCTCTTTTGGATTACTGCTACGCCGTGTGGTATGCGTATCAGGTAGAACAAATAAAGAGAACACAGAAGGGTGGCTTGTTTCGTATTTTCACGATACAGGGGACAGTGTGTCACGGAAATGATAGAAGAATTGGTGTGGAAGTCATTGCAAAAACGGCGTTTTTCGTTGCAGCAAGACTCTTAGGAAATTTAAATCGCAGTCTATCTTCTCAGAACGCGAAAATATATTGTTGAGTCTCACATAGACAGGGAGACATGATCAACAAAACAAAATATTGGAGATCAGAGTTTGAAAGACGAGATTTAGGTGTTCTTTCTTCTCACGTGCTATTCAAGAATGGAATTGTAAATAAATTGTACGAATATGTTTCGATGAATCCCCTGCCAGCCACCTCAGTGTGATTTGCATAGTAACCACGTAGATTAGACGTACTACGCAGACGCGGTGGAGTAGCCGGGCGGTCTAAAAGCGTCTCGCTGCGGAGCGCGCGGTTGCTCGCCGTGGAGGTTCGAGTCCTCCCTGGGACATGGGTGTGTGTGTTGTCCTTAGGTTAGCTTACCTAGGTTTAAGTAGTTTGTACGCTACGGACTGATGACCACGCAGTTTGGTCCGATAGATTTACAAACCTTTGAACATTTCGTACTACGCAGTTCTACTGGAGAAGGAATACCAGTGCGTTCCTCCACCTTCTGATGTAACTTACCCAGCCAGTTACAGGGGAATGAGTTTGAAAAACATTTATCCCCTTTGGAAAGTTCGCACAGTTTTTGCATTTTATTTTTTAATGTGACCGGTTTCGATCTTTAAACAGATCATCATCGAACATTTTTTTTTTTTTTTTTTTTCCAAATTGGTGTCGAGACGATGAGCAGGCTTCACTTGTGGCGATAGCTCAGTCTGTTCTAATAGAATTCATGCCTCCCTGATCATGCACTACAAATATGCGTATTTTTTGATTAGATTATTACTTGTTTCCATACATCATGATGACAACATTTCGTAAACATGTGGCATGTGTTCATGTCCGCATTGCTCAGACCCAAAGTATACTTATACTTATACTTATTAGTCTCTTCCATGATATTTCCAACTAGAGAAATGTGACATTTGATCTTCTGCAGAAGAAAACAGAAGTTAGGAAGGAAAGGGCTTGAAGCTTGTGGGGGCACCGTTTATGAAATTCAGAAATAAGGGCTTTAATTCTCGACGCGGTATCCACGTTTTCACGTGTCACATTCAGTCTAAGGGCAAAAAAAAAAATAAAAACGTTCTTAGCAAAAAGACGAATTCTGGAACTGTATTGTCGCCTAGTTCGAAGTGTCTTTGTATCCATGCAGGAGTATTATCGGGATATTTTGAACACTTATTGTCTTTTCTATTTTCTGACAAACTGTAAAAGGTCTGTAAATAGTTACCATTAGTTTAAGAAATGCGACTGAACGTTTAAAAATTGTTTTTGAGTGTAGTTGTATTAGGTGGTTTAAAAATAACGTGTTCATTGATGTTAACACTAATCATGTACACATATTTCGTAACCTGACTCGTGATCACTTTGATAGAAGAATCGTTCAAATGGAAAGAAATATAGTACTAACCAACTACACCGCGGAGCACTTGGGGGATGCAGATAAATACGTAACAATGTTCGTGACTGCATAGTTAGGTGAACGTCTACTTTCGAACGCGTGTAACCTGCCTGCAAGATCCAGCCCAGCTTACAACAGCCACCATCTGGCACAGTGTAGCCTTGTGCGCTACTTTCGAAAGCCATCAAAGATTTGTAACTGCGCTAACGGGTCTCTGTTATATAAACGAGGAAGTTTCAACAGTGTGGCTTTATGTATGTGCCTTTTGTTTGTTTGTTCTAGTTGCGGAGTTGACTTTGCCACTGTCTTTCATATGTTGAAGGAGCACTTATTATGAAGACAGGTAGCACAGCGCATATTAATGTCGCTGTAAAAGCATTTTGAATGAAATCGGATTATTCGAAAATGTTTTCTAATATTCAAAGATGTCTGTGATTGCGTGTGAGGTTCTATCCTGACGTCATGTAAACCCACATTTCCGGTGGGGGATGTTTGGTTCTTTGCTTGCTGAAGTTACCGGTAGGGGTCGTGTCTGACTACGGCTTTTAGGGTACTGACAAGGGTTACTGAATATTTTGTGTGTTCTCTATTCGGCTTTGTTTTGTTTGTGCTGTGCGTTGCTTGCTGCATATCGTTCACGATTCGTATTTCGAAATGAGAGAATAGGCTGTTCCTAGTCCGTCACGGCGTTCAAGTACGATTACTAAAAGAAAAAGGAGATTAATAACAAGACGTGGCGGATGTATAGTGATGCAAAATATGCTGGAGTGCTGCGAGGTGGAAAGACAGCGCTAAAATCTCTTGAAACCTACCAGTTGTACCAGCAAAAGTGTATACTAACCCTTGACAGGATTAGTTAATTTACAAGCTCTCGACCAGGCGAACTCTGTTTACCGATAATTTAATATCATTTCTGATGTTATGCCCTATCTAGTAACAGACGTCTTTGCTGAGCATGTGCACTACAGTTTCAGGTTCTAGTGTACATCACGCTTCAGATATTTTTTCTCCAAAGGGAAGAGCAGTGACGTAGCGTGCCAGCACTGCGAGATGGAGGGGTGGCTTGTCCTCCCGCTCCTGACGGCCATAGTTCTTGTTTACGCTAGCGGCCGATTGCCACGATAGAGTGTCCGTGTAATATAAGCCCCTGAAACGCGTTATTTATTTATATTCTTCAGGTTCCGCAGGACTGAGTAGAGTCGGAAGTCTCCACGGTCATAGAACAAGTCAGTGCATTAAATTGTAACAAGAGTGTATAGTTGAACCCACGCACGATGACACGTCGCAGTTGTCCAAACAAAGATGGGAAAAGCATATTTACCGGTTCCCATGCGACAGTTAAAGTACGCGTATATACGTCTTTTGCGCTTTAGGAAATCTTATAATCTGCAAATAATGGCTCTCCTTGCTTTGGTACAATTTGTTACAAGCGAGCATCATCAGCGATGACAATTTGCAACAAACAGAATACAACACATAGAATTACTCGCTAATTTTGAATTGCGTTTTTACGGTCAAATATTTACAGTAAATTTTAGCTGTCCTTCTATTGACGCCACTATTTAAAGGTCATAAAATTATAAATATTTACAGTGTATCCTGCCAATATTCATCGTCACGTAACATGAAAGTCAGATTTCTATATGCTTCTGATATTTGAAGGGCCTTAAAAATTCAGCCAAACGAAGTATATAAATGCACTTTATTGTACTATTTTTGAGGGCTGTATTATGTGACTTGTGTTAATAACATATCGCTGAATGATATACGAATGTTGTAAACTACTTTTTGTCTTCCCTACTAGAAAAGTCAACTTTTTGTCATGTAGCTTCCTATGACTGCAGTACTTTCAAGACACATAAGCCTACGAAGAACCCGACGTTCAAATAATTATAGAGAAAAAATAAAAACACATAGATTCAAATAGGCGACTGAGGCGGTAAAGTGATATAATAGCCACAGCGTTCAGATGGTCGTGAAACATATATAATCGCCGCAATGTGGACTTTATTTAATAGTTTAAAAGTTTCGAAGGTTTTATTTTTATTTCTCTTCAGAATTTTGTAGTTATTTAATATCATTTAAACATGACATATCTCTTTTGTAACCTTTTATTCAATAAATTAGTATTTAATACTAGTATTAACTATTATGGCTCTATCCTGTGATAAAAATAAATAAAAAAACCCTAATGTTAGCTTTTTTTATCTGACGATGGGAACGTGACCCAGAAAAGTAGGCCTGCATGCAAAACTGCAGTATTAGTGTCAGAACTGTTACTTAAAGTGATAAGACGGTTAAAGAAAAATGACACGGTGATTCTGAGGCAGGTGTAAAAGTTAGATTTGATGCCACTTCGTCTGAACATCAGTCTACCTCAGTTTGTCACTTTGCTTAACAAGGTTAATTGGGCCTCGATCCTGACAGGTTCATCCCATATATGTATAAGACTGCTCCAGCTGTTTATTTATTCCCGCAAGTCTAATTGGACCCCATTCCAGACTTTCTCATCCCATAAATTTTTATTACAGTCCATAAGAATCTGCATGAATTATCTCTGTCAGTAGAATTAGCCTGCGATTACGCCTCGTGTATGTTTTTCTGTGAATGCGCTGTCGTTTGAGTTGTGGTGTTATTTTAGCTGTGCCCTGCTATCTACGAGGCACTTCCAGATGTTTCCTTTAGAATAGGCGGGACAATCGTGCATGCGAAAAAGATCTATGACGTGACAAATGCCTGCCGGACAGGTTTCACCTGTAGCCAGTATCGTCTCAGCAGTGCCCAGGAAACAGCACTCATATTCGCCGCTTGTGAGGTTCGTCAGTGATAAGGTTCCTTAATACAGAAAACAAAGCGCCAATCGAAATTAATCGTCAGCTCTGTCAGGTCTAAGGGCAGAACATCACGAGAAAACAGATGATGCGTTACTGGTGGTCTTATTTTCGAAGCTAGTCAATGTGTCCGTCCTTCATCCTTGATCACCGAGTTGAGCTGGTGCTGCAGAGCATCTGGAAGAACCGCTGCTTTACGTTTACGGAGATAGGCAGCCATTTTACGAAGATATCGCCAAACTTGTTGTATGAAATTGTCACTGAGCACTAGCTGTTCAAGAATTTGTGTGCCAGATGTTGCCGAAAAACCGACACCCGTGCACAAAACGAAAAGCTTTGTAGCAGCACTGACATTTCAAAATTTTCAAATGTTTGTAATCCTATGGGACCAAACTACGTTGGTCATCAGTCCCTAGTCTTACAAACTACTTAAACTAATTAAATAATTCGCAGTCTCTGTTGCAGTATTATTTATTACTCCAATTACGCGTTTCCACCACAGCTTTAGATAGTTCTGTGGCTCCATCTCCGCCCAATCTAATGATGCGCTAACAGCGCGAATCGCGTAATTAGAGTAATAAAGAATACTGCAACAGAGACTGCGAATTATTTAATTATTCAACACTGTTGCTGCACCAGCCGCCACCACTACCATCATGGAATGGAATGAAATGTATACTTAAACTATGTTAAACTAACTTAAGGTCAACACACACATCCATACCCGAGGGAGGATTCGAACCTCCGACGCGGGAGGCCACGCGATCCGTAACATGGCGGTCCAGACCACTTGGCTACTCCCGCGCAGCCACTGACATTTCTGCAGAGTTATTATGGTGATGGTAACTAATTCCTCGACAGAATAATCAACAAGCGATGAGACGTGGATTTCTCACTTTACCCCGAAAACTAAGCAGTAGCATTATGAATTAGCGTCAAAGTGGATCTCCGCTCAAGACGAAATTCAAACAGACAGTGTTGATCTAAATATTGATGTGCACGGTGTTCTAGGACAGAAGGGCAGTCTACTCACTGAGTTCCTGCCCAGAAGTGATGAAATTAACGCTGATCGTTGCTATGAAATAATGCGGAAACAGCGACATGCTATTCCACACAAGAGGTGTGGAACGCGTACAACAGGTAGTGTGCTGATCCATGGCACTGTTCGACACCATGGGGCTCAGCGCAGAGCAAGTGTTTTGGAGAAGCTCGGCTAGGAGCTGTTTGTCCATTCGGCACACAGTCCTAATCTTTCTCCCAGCGAATTCCACCTTTCCTTGCACCTCAAGAAATTCCTGCCCTTCGGCCAGCGTTTTGAATACGACGAAGAACTGAAAATGGGTTCATTCAAGTGCGGCAGACTTCGACAACACAGGAAAACATAAGCTGATCCCACGATATGCCAAATATCTCAATCCTCTTGGTGACTATATAAAAATATAGCTCAACAATATTATATTCTGCTCATGTGTAATCCATCCCATGGACGATGAGACAAATATGACAGTTTAAAAATGCGTTTTTATCTTGAGGCTAGCGGTACGCAAATTTTCCAACTTCGTTCATCCATTACTCGAAAGTAATATCAATACTTTAATCATGTTCACATATCATTTCAAACCTTTACAAAACATTTTTCCATAACGACTTCCACAAAATAATGAAAGAATAAAAGTTTATCGCTTCCAACAATTTCCGTGTACATGAAATAAAACAACGGCATCTACAAAGACGTTTTAATTTATTACTTCTTAACCACTAACTCTATTCATAACAGACTTTGCTGACAGTATCTACATTCATCACTCAATACATCTGCAAAATTGTAGCTCTACACTTTACACATTTCGGAAGATATGACATCATTAACATTGATATACATGCAAAACAAGCTGTTGCCTATAATTGTGCACAAATTACCCTAATTTCATCTGTGTTTGATAATGCGTGCACATATTGACACCCAACAAGCTTTAATCGCAATTTTAAACTGTCTATAAACTTTTTCTCTTTTACGTGTGTAAAGTCAAATATTTAACATGTTATTCAGACGTTTAAAGCAGTTCTGCAATGTGTTTCCGTAAGAGCGTGCAAAATTTTAAGAGAACATAGAGAATGCTCCACTCAACAATTTGAGTCAAGGAACCTGGATCCGGGGATGCCTGCTTAAGGAGATATAGAAGTAAACTTGCCCACCGTTCGTCATCGGAGGTTTGAGTCCTCCCTCGGGCATATATATATGTGTGTGTGTGTGTGTGTGTGTGTGTGTGTTCTTAGGATAAGTTAGTTTAAGTAGTTTGTAAGTTTAGGTACCGATGACCACTGCAGTTAGGTCCCATAACGTTATAAACATTTGAAAATTTTGAACAAAGTTGTCCACCGCTTTGTTTCGCATTACTGTTTTTCAGCTTATTTGCAACTATCATGCGTTCAAGTTTACTAACTTATACTAAAGACAACACAAACATTCATGCCCGAGAGAGGATTCGAACCTTCGACGCAGGAGGCCGTGCAATTCGTAATATGGCACTCCAGACCGCTCGGCTACTCCTGCGCGGACGTGAGAGTACACCCCTCACTTCAGTGTGGATGTCCGCAACCATCTCAATCCTGTATTCCTGGTCACTGGGTTGAAAGAAGATGTCCTATAACATGACCTGCGACGTCATCTGATCTGAATCCCCTTGCTTATTTACTATGGAGTTATCAAAAATCTCTTGTGTATGAGAGTTGACTGGATACGAACATGGAATTAGTTGCCAGAATTGTAGCTGCTTGCGATGTGATTCGAAACATCGCGACGATATTTGTCAGGGTACATCAGAATCTTGTTCCTCGATGACATGCTTGCATTGATGTCGATGGCCGTCAGTTTCTGCACATTTCGTAAGATACAGTGAAAATGCTACGTTCATTGTCTTAATAATGGTATTTTCAGATAACTGTAAATCTGTATCTATAAATGTGAATGTCTGTTCAGTGTACGTTTATCACGTCTGAACAACAAGACATAAAGAGCTAAAAATTTGTACAGTAACTAATGTCTACCCACGGATGGCTTTAGGCACGGTTTTATGGCGATCGGATAGCTATTTATCTACATATATTAATTCGAATGTCTGTTCGGTGTACGCTTATCACGTCCGAACGTCAAGACGCAGAGACTTAAATATTTGTTCAGTTACTTATTTATACCTGAGGTATGTTTTAGGCACGGTTTTATAGCGATCTGGTAGATATTTAGTAATTTGAAGAATATAACGCGAAATGCGGAACAATAATTACCGTTAGAAAATTATATTTACTCTTTGAAAATGGTTTTATTGGTTGCATTGTTGCTTGTGGGTTGATAATGATAAAACGGTGGAGTATATTGGGATGGAAAGTTATCGGTGTATATACAATTCTACGTGTGTGTGTGTGTTAATATTTCGCTCTGCAGTGAAAACTACAGAACGCAAACGAATGGTCTCTGTGTAATTGTTGTCCGAAGTCTCCCGTTGTACACCATAGCAGTTCCATGCCAATAGCTATAATGGGGTGGAAGATATGGTGATTGAAAGTCGTCAAATTATTAAAAAATTCGAACTAAATGCCAGCGCTGATGTTTGCGACTCTATAGCAAGGAGGTTACACACAGCGAAACGCGATGCCACCGACCATATCTTTAAAATGATTTCCAATCCATGGTGTACAACAGCAATCAGTTAGAATAAATATTCCTTCAAACCGTCTTGATTGCAAATAATTGCAATCAAGACGGTTTGAAGGAATAAGACCATATCTTTTGGTCTATGCGTGCTACAATGTCTTCAGCTCTTTCTCTGTAAGGATAAGCATACGAATAAGGAAATATAAGAATAAATAAATAAAGCAGTAAAAAAGAAATTTCTTTTAATACATGTCTTTTTAAAAAATCGATTTGACGTTTCGCGCATTACATCAAGTGATCCATCTGTGATATTACAATCATTATTGTTGAATTTCGTGATTGTATTCTTCGTAACGAGTGAATTTTTACGTGTGATTTCTTATGTATTCTCTGATAAAAGTAACATGTTTTTAGAAAAAAGGAGATGGTCAGAGAGAGAGAGAGAGAGATAGAGTGGATAGGAAAAGTACCAACTGAAGGCTCGAATGAATAAATAAATAAATACCAGGGCAACGCCGGGTTTTCAGCTAGTAATAAATAAAAAAATACGATATTAAATTCCTATGATCTCCTTAAGCTGGCTTCTGCGGTCCCAGGGTCGCAAACTCAAATTATTCAGTCGATCACCCTCCATTCGTGTTAACTTTTTGCACGATATTACGAAAAGACCCTGTATAAATGCGATTTCGATTCTTTATGGAATCCGCGGTTTCACTTGTGGATTACTAACCAGTGTGGCCAGTGGCACGTGAAGTTTCGCGAAGAGGCGGGAGCTGTCGACTGCGCAGACCGTGGCCAGGCCGTCGCTGCGCGGCTTGGAAAGCTGCGCGCCGCGGGGCTCGAACCGCGGCCACCGGGTCCATAAATAGCGAGGCGAGGCGCACTCCCACGCGTGACCCGCATACGACAAGTGGGCCACGACCCTGATGGCCGCCCCGATAGCGCCGCCTTCTCCTGCCAGCACTCGCCACCTGTGTCGTGTGGCCCGACACGAAGGCGCGCAACTGTCCTACCGTGGCTTGGCCAGAGATACTACACTACACACATCAAACAAAATTTTGTTTCACCCGCCAGATAAAGTTATTTGATATTCTACACAAGACGTGGACAACCTTTCGCGGCCCGTAAACCGGATTCCCATGCCATGCTCTTATTGAGTAACGCACTGATGTAAATCTCTCTCTTTTTTCAATATTCAGCGTCACACCTCAAACACGCGTTTCTGATTTCATTTTATGTTCCCCTCTCACCCCACTTCATATGTTTTCATTTATTTACTCATCTTGAACGTTACTTCTTTAGATACAATAGCGCTCTCTCTCTCTATCTCTATCTCTCTCCCTCTCTCCTTCCCTCCCTTTCTTCGAAGCCTTTCGCGAGCCAATTAAACCAATCGTGGGCCGCGAGTCGCCTGTTGGTCACCCATGTTCTAAATTTGGTGTATTGGTATTTATAATGTAATCCATATACCGGTTTATTCACAAACAAAACACTACAAATAACTACTTTCGTATTCAAACTGAACGTGAAGTTATCCTACTTTTCAGCGACTATCCTGTTAAGTGCTCTCCGGCTCTTTCATGTTCTCCCAAGCTATTTGGATTCATACCGGAGGAACGTGCAGGCAAAAATGTTCAAATGTTTGTTAAGGCCCGCCGCGGTGGCCGAGCGGACTGAGGCGCTCCAGTCACGGTCTGCACGGCCACTACTGTCGGGGGTTCGAATCCCCCCTGGGGCATGGATATTTGTGCCGTCCTTAGTTGTAGCTAGTTCATAAGTAGTTTGTAAGTTTAGGGACTGATAACCCAGTAGTTAAATCCCAAAAAGCTCTACAAATATTTGAACATTTTTGTTTGTTAAGCTTAAGTGACTTAACTGCGGGGTCATCAGTCCCTAAACTCAGAAACTACTTATGAACTACCTTATACTAAAGACGACACAAATATCCGTGCCCGAAGGGGGATTCGAAGCCCCGACCGTAACGGGCGTATAGACTGTGACTGACGCGCCGCAGTACGCTCGGACAAATGTTCAAATGTTTGTAGAGCTTATGGGACTTAACTACGGGGTCATCAGTCCCTGAACTTACAAACTACTTATGAACTACCTTATACTAAAGACGACACAAATATCCATGCCCGAAGGGGGATTCGAACCCCCGACCGTAGCGTCTGTGCAGACTGTGATTGGCGCGCCGCAGACCGCTCGACCACTGCGGCCGGCAACGTGCAGGCCAATTCAGTCGTGCACCATTGATAAAATCTCGTTCACGATACCTAAACTCAGGAGTTGTCCATAAACTTGAATTCCTTCCCGAAATTCTGAAACGGTTGCACATCTACGTCGATTACAAAATGTCTTATCGCAACTGTTGCGAGTAAAAATGTAGGCCTTAATATTTTGTTAAGGTTTTCGTTTTTTTTTTTTTTTTTCATTAAATTGTTAGCACGTTAGATTTTGTGAACCATGTCATCTTAAACAACAATATTCGGTACTATTTAATCCCAGTTGCTGATAGCATTATCTTTCAAAAGATCAACAATTTACAGAATATTTACTTATCGCAACTGATGTTACAGAGTATTGTCATGAAATAAGTACTTATTTATGTTTATTCAGATGTGCAGAAACATGTTTGAAAGACGAGAAGCATTGTGTTACCAAAAAGAAGGGGATAAAATCATTAAATATTTTCTGCAAACGTGTACATTTTAAAGCTTCACAAATAAAATAATTATTATCTCGTTTGGTCAAAGACAAAAAATTGATAGGTTTGGAAGAAATACGACTCATCAGTTTATATGATTTAAGGAAACAACGGTAAACGAAGAAATCGGAAGTTTTTTTTTAAACTATTAAATAAATTCTATTACTAGAAGACAATATATATGTGTGTGTTTTAACACATTTGTCACTTTGCTTATTTCCTCGATTAACATCGAATTGTGTTTCAGCTAGTTAATATTTAAAGGGTTCATCCACAGGAAACGAGATTTTTCACATTTCCCGTGACAAATTTGCTACAAGTTATTCCAGCCACTGAGTATTTCAATCGTAACCAATAACTACATCTTCAAACCATCCAGTCTTAAAATTGGTTGAAATCGGCCTGAGAAATTTGGAGGACTGAAAGAAACCGTTCAGTGCGACGCGACGGTTGGATTGGAATGTGTTGTCCGGCATACCCGACAGCAGCGGTTTTCTTCGCTGGCGCAGCTACTGAAGGCACGATTCAAAGAAGCTGGCTGAGCTCAATGGACTGTTGTTACATTGTTCAAACTTGTGAGCCCAGCACTTCGCAGGATCAATGACCACAGACCTCTCTCTGTAAATATTAAGGTATTTCCACTATTTGCCCTTCCAAGCCGACGTAAAACTACGAAGTTACTGGTCACTGTTGTCAACATGAAGCAGATGCCGCGTGAAACTCGAAACCTTATGTTTGTATACAAGAAAGGAATTGGCCACAATCTGAATCATACTTTGACATACGTGTAACCCAAAATACAGTGATATAATCGGATTGTTGACTGATTTATCTTTTTTTAGACAGCAGAAACCAAAATCGTGATGTCTTCACTAACAATCGCTTACTTATTATCATGATCGAACACTTTCAGTGAAATCTGAAAGACGGAAAGGGGAAAAAAAACAACACTATTTCTAGAGCTCTGAAAGAGAAAGATCAGCTTCGTTGCCTTCGAAAGTCAAAGAAAGTTCTCGATTTCACTCTGAATGAAACATCGGACTTACTGACAAGTTGATTTAAGTTTTGAATCTGCATTGAAATATGTTGGTGAGGATGTAACTTGCTAATAACATTGTATACTGTTTATTGGCTAATTACGCCGCACGGGAACGGCCGTCCGCTCTAAGGCGCCTTGCTGTGGAGTGCGCGAGTGTCGTCGGAGGTTCGAGTCCCGCCTCGGGCATGGGTGTGTGTGTTGCCCTTAGTATAAGTTAGGTTAGTACTTTGTAAGTCTGGAGACTGATGACCACTGCATTTTGGTCCCATAGCTTTACAAACATTTGAACATTTTTTCGCCAATTATTCACTGCCTATTATCAAGCAATGTCTTTATCGACACCGATGCTTCCTACACAGCGAATGTTAAAAGTGGCAAATATGTTCTGTCTTCCTCCTTAGCAACTCGTCGATTCTGATAGCTTTTTAGACGGAACCTTATTAAGGAAGTTCCACGTTGCTTCATTGTTGTCACTGAAATTCATCTCCTTCCCCTCTTTTCTGGTTATCAATTGACGCAGTATATTAAATTTACAAGTGACTCCAAATCTGCTTTCCGCAAACCGACATACTAATGTACTGCTTCTGATTGGCCATGTAAACATTCCAACAATGATTCCGCTAATGCGGCTCTAATTGCTAAATTTCCTTTCCTACGATAGAATTTCTCTCCCTTATAAACGCTCAACCTCTTTTGAAACCTTATTGTGTTTTCAGGTTCCTAATTGTATTTCTATTTTATTTTTTTATTTTGGATAATGTGGGTAATGTACTTCACACGAAGTAGAATTATTTAGTTAATTTTTAGAAATTTGGGTACAATCAATTCACTCAAGAGTAATTTACACCTAACTTTTATACCTGGCAACAACACTCCCTAAAACAGATCGATGTTGTATAGAAGGATACTTTATTCTATTTCCTTAAGTAAATAAATACACGTACAAAGCAATATCGGTAATATTTTCGTAGTTATACACAATTTGGTAAGCATGGAAAAGCAGTATTTTACAGATCACGGCGTCCATTCTGTTTTGTTTACAGTACAAACGCACGATCGAAGGGTCATGACAAGAAAAAAAAAGTTTTATTATAGCCGAGAGTAAGTAAATGAAGCGTTTCACCTACCTGATTCGTTAAAAATGAAAAAGAAACAATAAATAGTGCCTTATCTGTTTTTTCATAGAACCTCCATTTAATGATTATTGTCTTTCAAGTCCCACATAAACGATAAATATTTCGTGCATACTTTATTTTCTTTTAAAGCATTCACAAGCTTTTATAGCAATGTTACGTCACGAAAATACCCACAAGTGATTAATTTGAAGTTTTTTCAAAAAAGCACATAATTTAAGTGGGTCAATTGGCGACGATATGAATTTTAGTATCAACTATCTCCTACACCTCTCAATACGAATTCACTTAAATCCGTAAAGAAATCGCAATCTCCTTCTATTAAAGACACTGCGAAAGTACAGATAATTCCGCTTCAGTTATCATCCTAAATGTTCAAATGTTTGTAATTATATGGGACCAAACTACCTAAGTTAAACTACTCTAAGGTCATACACATCCATGTACAAAGGAGGATTCGAACCTCCGTCGCTGGAGGCCTTGTGATCCGTAACGTGGCGCTCCAGACCGTTCGTCTACTCCCGCGCGGCTAGCACCCGAATTCGGATAGTTAAGTTATGGATCCCAGTCGAATAAAGAACCTGAAGAAAATGGATTTAGGCCTACATTGTGAATATGACTATTAAAAACTGTTTTTGAATTTCTATATTCGTCTTACGGAAGTTTTATAACATGTAATCGTAGCACCAAGAGTTACCGCGCAGCAATCCCACCTGTCGTATCGTTCAAAACAATAATGTGCGCTGCTTTGACTTGTAACGTGGGTTTATGTTGCCAGAAATGCCGTACTTAAGATATCAACAAAAACTATTGATCTTGTCGAAACTTAGTTACTAATACTTCGAGGATATAATCTGTAGCAACTCGCTATGCTAAGGAATGCGTAAGTAGGTTTACAATGTTATATATTTTCTTAGTTAAAAATGGTTACGTACTTGATTTCTTACTATAGTCTTAATCTACAATGCGTACCTAATTGTCAAAGGATGCAGTCTCTTTCAGAAAGATGCCCGCTCGATCCTTTACGACTTGGGAAATACACAAGTCTGCATGTAGCTGTGTTCTAAGATATCATGATAGCTGTGATCGAAGTCTGTACGATACCAGTAAAATATTGCTAAAATTGCCCCAACTTCACCACATTTAAAGCTCCCCCCTCCCTCGGAATTTTTCACAAATCTTGTCGTAATATACAGCTTAAATTTTGCATGAAAATTCCCATCGTTCTATGTATGAAGAACTTACGAAGCTCACTTAGATTTAAAAACCGAGCTAGGTGGCGTAGTGGTAACACACTGGACTCGCATTCGGAAGGATGGTGGTTCAAATCCACCTCCGGCCATCCTGATTTAGGTTTTCCGTGATTTCACTAAATCACTCCAGTTAAATGCTGGGATGGTTCCTTTCAAAGGGCACGGCCGATTTCCTTCCATATCCTTACCGAAACATTCCGAGCGTAAGCTCCGACTCTAATGACCACGCTGTCGACGGGACGTTAAACTCCAAGCTTCCTTTTTTAGATTTAAAATACGTTGTGTATAACATCCTGGAAAATTAAAGTATGTGCCAGAACCGGGATTCGAACCTGGACCTTAGCAATTCGCGGTCGAACGCTCTACTGACTGAGCTATCCTCGCACGCTTCACGGTTCGTCCTCACAGCTTTACTTCCGCCAGTACCTCGACTCGTACTTACCAAACTTCACAGAAGTTCTCCTGCGAACACTACAGGGCTACCACCCCTGGAAGAAAAGATATGGTGGTCACATGATATGCATCATTCTGGAAATATCCCCAGGCTGTGGCTAAGCCAAGTCTCCACCATATCCTTTCTTCCAGGAGTGCTAGTCCTGCAAGGTTCGCAAGAGAACTTCTGCGAAGTTTGGAAAGTAGGAGGCGAGGTGCTGCCGGAAGTAAAACTGTTAGGGCGGGATAGCTCATTTGGTAAGCGCTTGCCCGCGAAAGACAAATGCTCCAGATTCGAGTCCCGGTAGGGCTCACAGTTTTAATCTACCAAGAAGTTTCATATCAGCACACAGTACGCTGCAGAGTGAAAATATTATTTTGGATACTTTGTGTGTGACTGGAAGACTAACAACCGAGTAGTTGGTCAGAATTTGAGAGCACGCACAGCGAAGTGTTCAAATGCTTGTAAGTCAGTGGTTATCAGTCCTTGGGCTTACAGACTACTTAAAGTAACCTAAGGGAAACACACATATCCATGCCCGAGGAAGGACTCGAACCTCAGACGGGAAGCAACCGCGCGTTCCGCAACAAGACGCCTTTGAGCGCTCGGTCACTCCATGGCAGCGAAGTGTTTCCGCAGTGCTTTTAAACTGTTTTCGTTCCTATCTTCCCAGCCGTTAAGCTTTGACTCACAGTCCAGAGTGCATTCACAAGCCGGGTGATTCGGATAGCGTTTCTTGATTAGGTGAAAGAAAGACTTGTGAACTTTGGTTCTAGCAGTGCGTCATTTGACAGTAGTCACCTCGATGATGCACTACGTAGTACGTTCATGTTGGCACGTTGTTAACTGGTGTCGTTATTAACTACGCTAGCAACTTGAATACGTAATTTAAATGATGTCGTTTACAGACCACTAGGATCTCATAAACTGTCCAACGCCATACACGAAATACGACGAGTTTTATTACCTTCATACTTAGACATTGTGTAAGCGGAATATTCATGCACTTAACATTTGAAGTTATTATAAATACGCGAACGAGAGTGAGCCTTTATGTTGGGTGTAATTTAATTAAAACCTTATCAAAAAATTAAGCATCAACACTACTTTTCAGTTTTTAATAAATTAAATCAGGAACACAGAGGATTACGAAAAGTGAGATTGAGAGTCCTTCAGAAACGCTGATAATTGTGGTAATGTGACACCTGTATCAAGTACAAAAAAATATTTTAACGTACGTGGTAAGGCCACGCCAAGGAGCATATTGTTTCCGAAGAGCATCTGTTCATAATGAGACAATGAACTCCTGACAGTAGTTAATAAACAACTGTGAAAATATTTTGCTGTTCCACGCGTGCGTTCAATAATTAATGTATACTAAAATTATTTGCTGCATTTTTAAGCGAGAAAACAGGAACGCGCTTTGTTTGGTACTTCTTTAATAACAGTCTGTTTAATATTCAGTGACAGCTCAGTTGAGATGGGAATTCTTCATGAATATTCTGGAGAAGACTTTTGTCATGCTGGGCTGCCGCTGTTTTCAACGGAACTCATATAGGGTATTCAGAGATGCCCGTATCAAACTTTGAGGACTCGTAGAGGTGTGAGTACATGTTATTTTTTATATAGTCTTCGCGGGTTTGCCGCCGGATAACGTTGTGTAAATCCCACGATATTTCTTTGGAGTCACTGTCCGATATCTTCAAGTGTCTTTAATATATCCCCACAAAAAAAGTCAAATGTGTCCAGATCCAGAGAATATGGCGGCCAATCGAAGCCCATGCCAGTAACTTCTGGGTACCCCAGAGCGAGAATGTGGTCCCCAGGATATCAAATACACTACTGCTTCGATGGGGTAGAGCTCCGTCTTTCACGAGCCACATCGTGTCGAAATCAGGGTCGCTTTGGATAATGAGAGATGAAATCATTTTCCACCACCTTCACGTACTGTTCGACGCTCACCGTGTCATCGAGGAATATCGCACCGGTTATTCCGTGCTTGGACATTGTACACCACACAAGGTAAAGGGACTTACCTATCGCGAAATGCGGATTCTCCGTCCCCCAAGTGCGTCGATTTTGCTTATTGATGAACCCATACAAATGAAAGTGGGCGTAATCGCTGACCCAAACTATATTCATTTATGTATGCGCATAATAATTGCCACCGTACCCGGCGGCCACCCTTGCAGTTTGAACGCCCTAACGCAAACCGTTCGGAAGTTACGACGATTTTCTTTCCTGTCGTTCAGTAATTGCCACCCTGGAAGAAGACTTATAACGCATCATTCACGAAGAGAAAAGGTGCTTTATAGCGAACGCATAAGTACCTTCGCCATACTCATAAGCTGAGGTCGCGCAGTATAAAGGCAGATGTACTTCAGGAGAATGAGTAGCGCGTGAAGTCGAAAGGAGTGATGCTATGAGGAAGAAAGTGGCGCGCAGACACAGAATAGGTATACTCCTTATTCTGTGGGGCAGATGTGTGCGCTTCCAGCGAATGGGCGGAGGCCAGGGACTGCAAACACGGCGATCGGCTTGCTGCTCTCGGTTTGCAGTGTGGCGACGTCAGCTTCGTGGAATGCCTGCGAGTCGGGTAACGCGATTCAGCGCCCACGTTAAGAGGAACTGCACTGCCTGACAAAGGAAGTCAGCCACCTAAAAAAGTGCCTGGATACCAGTGCAGCTCTGAACAGTCACCATCGGCGACTGTGTAAATATTCGCGCAATGTATAACAGTAACTGGGAATGGGTAAAATTGAAAATGTGTATCCAGCCGGGATTCGAATCCGAGTCTCCTGCTTTCTAGGCAGTTGCGTTGACCTCTACACCGCTGAGGTCACTGCGATCACCACACCTGCACGGAATTACTCAAGTACGCCTTCCGCCAGAGACACATTTTCAACTTTACCCTGCCCACCAGAACTCAAACTTGTAGTTTTTGTTAACTAATTCCCGTAAGAGTAGGGCCAACAAGTGCCTCCGCACTATAGAAAGGATCATTGCCCGTCACAGGCATATTGTGTAAGCTATTTATATGTGGTGTCTCTTCTTTCGAACATTGACAGTTAATATCATACATTCCGTGAATAAAAATAGATAATAACTGCAGGATCGAAAGCAGTGCCTGTTCTTTCGGGCATGTCCGAAAGCGCGCACACACACACACACACACACACACACACACACACAAGTGTTATTACTACATAGTGCTGTTACCAGGCCTGTTAGCGTACAAAACGGGTGTGAAAAACATCCGATGAGCGACCTTCATGAAGGATTCGGAGGTTCTGCGTACTTATCGTGAGACAAGTTTATCAACATCGAAATGAATTTTGCAAAGGGCCTCAATATAACTCTCTACTTGGCCATATATATATATATATATATAATTCGAAACGTTGATTTCTACCATAAGTCACATTTTAACAGAGAGAAACAACGTAACAAGATATCAATATCATAGGAGGAAAATTAGACGTAAATCACTGATGTCAGTGAATCATTAAATTTTCAATCAGAGGTGCAAAAACCACTCACCTTACAGTAATTATAACAACAGAACACTCACATATTCTACACTACTGATAATGCTTACATTAGTTCTACAGATCTGGAATTTCGATGAAGTGGATAAAACAAAAGACTATTGCAACATAGGCTTCTACTTTGCTGCAGAAAATTGATTGAAAATCATAGAGGGAACTTTGATCATGAGTTAAAGATTATGTACCTCTTTAGATTTTTATTAATTGTTATTATAATTTTACCAATTCATAGAAATTTTGCATCTGAAATTTGAAACTAGTATAAGTACTATAGGATGTGTGTGTTTTGCAATGTTATAGTTACATAAGCAGGTGGTTTTTAGTTTTGTTGATTGAAAATATAATTATAGACTACGTCATTGAATCTATATATATATATTATAAAATGTATGTATGTTCCACATCTCCTATACTAATGGACCGATTTCAACCAAATGTGGCACAAATTTCTTTATCGCCAGGATACGTTCGCTATGGGGGTAAAAACAATTTACGACAGTTAGTTCAGGGGATATGACATCGTAAACAATGAGAGACACAAAAAACTCCCACATCATGCAATGCTTGAATAACGATACTTTATTCATCAACTATTAGCGACTTTCAAGAAACTTTACACATTATTTCAAACCTTTACGAAACGTTTATCGCTGATAACTCCAACAAAATGATGAAAGTAAAGAATTTTACTGAATATCTTTCCCCACTGTTCATGCAGTAAAACTGCCGCAGTGTGCATGACTTGTCATTATTTCTACACTACTAATTGTGTTCTCGAGACATTTTGCAGACAGTATGCACATACACCAATGATTGTACCTTCAAAATTATATGATAGCATGTCCCGTAGTTCATGAAAAGTGATGTCATAAACTTTAAGGTTCATGAAAAATCGTTCCATCACACACGAGGTTGTAATTTATTACCTGTGCAAGTATACTAACAACTCCATTCGCAACCCATTTCACAGACAGTTTCCTAATATTGCACTCTACGAACATAAAAATTATATCATGTACTGTTTCTTTTATGATCGAGTGTCATTTTAAGCATGGCTTCGTGCGGTTCCCAGTGTTCGAGGTGTCCGTTGCAAGTGTCCCATCGGAATAGGCTGCCATTCGCAATCTACATCTACACTTCGCAGTGACCACTGTCACTTCCTCGTTTATCTCTTCTAGTCGCGTATAGACTGCAGGTAAACTTCCGTGTGGGCTACAAAATCTCTGATTTTATCTTCATGGTCTTTTCACGATATTTGAGTAGAAAATCTGTGCCCCGGAATTGACGCCGATATAAAGACGAAGGGTGAGCACTCCCCGTACTAAAGTTCACTAGGGGATTTATTTTTATCTGATTTTGAAATAAAAGTCGTCTTGATTGCAAAGTAGTTTATTAACGCTTAGTAACTACGCATTTTGCCCCAACAGCAGAGCATAATCAGATTATCTACAAGACAAATGTAACATAAGAATTACTAAAGAGTTACACCTGTGAAAAGGCATTTACTTTTGTTGAGAGACATGTCTAAAAAGGAGAAAAAACTTACAAGGAACTCTCTGGGTTGTGACGCCATTCGCTGGCTCGGTAACTGTTAATAACCGAAAGACAGCCTAAACAGATATTTTTATGTGACAGTGACCTAATGAATAAGGGCCGATCGGTTCTTTAATAGTTATGGTAATTGTTTAAGCACACTTTATGAACCGATATTCATTAGGCACTAAACATGAGGCAGTCACCAACTTCGCTTTACACAGGTAAATGTATGAAAAATATCGTCACACGTAAGTTCAACAATTTACCACATTAATCCTCACTACAATATATCGTATAGTCACTTTCTGGTAAAAACACTGTCACAATCTCGGTATATTACGTTAACCGAATAAGCTGAGGGTTAACCCACGGCGATGGGGAGGCACACACAGCCGGTACATGCCACGGACGACCTTCAAATTATGGAATCAGAAAACGTCTTCTTACTTACTTCTATCAATCGTGTCCGCCACGCTTGCTGCACTTAAGTATCGATAGTAGACCTCTTCGCCCTGTGCGATCGCACAGTGATTCTTTGAGCAAAGGGGTCTCTGACCCCTTACAATTGAAATATTAATATGTCCGAAGTTATGGTTGTATTTCGGTAGTTTTCATAAAACCATAAAAATAACACGATTAAAAAAGGAAACAGACATGGTATTGATTTTAAATTGACAAAACTCGGGTGCAATTACTTTAAAAAGAACGGTGGCACACCTGGTCACGAAATAGTCCACGTTTACAATTGGAAATCACGCGCAGCGAGTGGACGTGATGTGCTGCTTAGCCGACGTGTACGGACTAAATAAGGGAGTATGGGAAGAGCAACACACCACGCTCGTTCGCTGCCTGTGATTTCAAATGCTAAACGTGGACTATTTTGCGTCTATATGTACAATCGCTCTTTTTGAACCTCAGTTTTGCCTATTTAATAAAATAAAATACGTTTGTTTTCTTTTCTGAACATTGTTAATCGATAATTTTCATGGTTTTATGAAAACATGTAATTAACATTTCATGGGCTGAAGCCGGCGAATGGCGTCACACCATGAAGAGAGCCTTGTAAGTTTTTCACCCCTTTATATACATGTCTTTTACGCACAAAAGGTGGCAACAGGGGCATAGATTTATTTTAACTATTAAGTATTCTTGTGTTCCATTCGTCATGTAGATAATTCGATTACTAAGCGTTAACAAACGATTTTACAACCAAGATGGTTTTCGTTTCAAAATAAAATTTCACTGCTAGCTTTACGAGCCTCTCCATGGACTGGAAAACATTTTAAAGTGTTAACTTTATTTAAATTAATTGTCTTGCTGTATACTGTTTTTATTGCAATTAACTACTCTTGTATATAAATGTCATGCAGCGTAATTTAGGACTTTGATGCAATAACAACGTTAGTCTATTTACGCTGCTGTTGTATTTATTTCAAAAAATATTCAAATGTTTGCAGAGCTTATGGGACTTAACTACGCGGTCAACAGTCTCTAAACTTACAAACTACCTATAAACTAGCTAATACTAAGGACGGCACAAATATTCATGCCCCAGGGGGGGGGGATTCGAACCCCCGACCGTAGTGGCCTTGCAGACTGACTGGCGCGCCGCAGAACGCTCGGCCACCGCGGCCAGCATTATTTATTTAACTGCGCAACGTCATAGTTGGGTTTTTTACATGAAGGGATTAATAAATTTACGGCAACCGGTATTAACGGTTGCCCTTTTCAAATGTGCTAATACTGACAGTTGCACAATGGGCGCCTGAAGATGATGTAATAGTAAAACCAAAACCGATTGCGCAATTAAATAAATGTTATACAGCTGCTGGTAATTTCTTCCACCTTCAAATTTATCAAATTGATTATGGAGAGAATCAAACTTAGCCGGCTCTTAGTTCCATAAGAGGCTCTGGGAAATAGGGAACTAAGTCAGCTTGTCTAATAGCAGTAGGTTGTAGACTTTAAAAACCTGTGTTTATGCAATAATAGCGTACATAGACTAACGCTGTTATTGCACCCAAATCCTCAATTGAAAACAGTGTAATGAAGCGCAAGCCTCGTGTTGTTACTGTAAAATGGTGCAGCTCATGTTTGTTTGCTGTTTCAGATCGCCGAGGTTCAAGATGAGGGGCGGCGCGAGCTCCTCGTGCACACTGCTGCTGCTGCTGGCGCTGGCGCTGCCGTCGGACGGGGCGCCGACGGCGTCCGACGCGTGCGGCGTCGGCTGCCGCTGCTACCGCCTGCCCGAGGGCGGGCGAGCGGCCAACTGCTCCCACTTCCGCGACCACCTGCAGCTGCCCACCGACCTGCGCGCCATCCGCGCCCTTCCCGACGCTCCGGGGCTGGCATCGTTCCTGGAGGAACGACTCCCGCATCACGCCCGCCACCTCCAAGAACTGTACCTCGCCGATAACGAGGTAGTCGGGACGCGACTGCGGTCGTTACGTGGCCTACACAAGCTGCGCGTGCTCGACTTGTCTTTCTGCGAGTTGCAGGACTCCGACCAGCTAGCTGCTTTAGTGAAACGCAGCGGTAGTCTGGAGACGCTACGTCTGCGTGGCAACTCGCTGATTTCCTTGCCGGCGCTCGCGTCCGACACGCTGAGGGACCTGGACGTGTCCGACTGCGGCATCGTCAGCGTGCGAGTGGACACCTTCACCGGGCTCAGACATCTGCGCCACCTCGACCTCGCACGCAACCGCCTGACCAACTTGGCGGCAAATCTGCCTCACTCGTTGAAGTTCCTCGACCTCAGTGGCAACAGTCTGACCCACCTGTCTCCCAAGGTTGTGGCGAGGCTACACAGCGTGGACGTGTCTGGCAACCCACTTCACTGCACGTGTGCTCTGCTGCGGTTGCGCAGCCAAAGCGCGAGGGGGTACGTGGCACTGGGCACGGGAGCTGCCTGCACCGGTCCCGACCAGCTGCGAGGTCTGTCTCTGTCTGGAGCACGTCGCCTCTGCGAAAGCCGCGCGGAGACCAGGGAGCGCCGCCAAGCAGACCCGCTGGACCTCCTGGAGGGATCTGGAGGTGGCGAAGGCGACGGAATCGGCGAGGACGACGAGCTCGACGAGGACAATGACGATTACTTCGTCGACGAGGACTTAGACGAAGGATTTGATGACGATACCGAAACTGGGGGAGCAGACGATGAATCGCCCACTACTCAACCTGGTCCACAGAACGTCGGAGAAAAAAGCGCTGTTAGCTCCACCTCAGCACCGCCCGTCCCCGCGTCGAATGACGACGTCACTCGTTCCCTGGAAGACGATATCTACGAACCGACGGTACCACCACCGGTCCCAGCATCTGTAGACGCCGACGCTGCCGCTCAGCCGCCTAGCGAGACGCCACCAGAGTCGGGCCCTCCAGCCGCGGAATCAGTGGAAGGAGATCACGCTGAACCCGTTCCGGACGAGACGGAAGATGTCGACAACATCAACGAGCCAACTGAACACGAAGAAAAGGCGGAACCAATTGCGGCTGATGTTGTTCCCGACTCTGACGGCGAGAAGAAGGACGACGAGAAAGAGGAGGAGGCTGATGCTGATGTTGATGACGTCTTTAACGAAGTGATGAAAAATGAAGATGAAGCAGAAGACCAGGACGAGGACTACGACTATGAGGATGATCTAGACTCAACTACAGATGAAACAAGTATCCCTATCCCTGCAACACTCGATACTGGAAAGGAAGGAGAGCATGAAGTCACTACACAGGCCAATGCAACTCTGCCTTCATCACTCGAAACTGAAGATAAAAAAGATACCTCAGATTCTACTCTGCTGTCACCTGAAGAAGACGTGGATGAAGATTACGAAGATAGCGAGTCGGGTATTGAAGACAAAGATAATGAAGTAGAAAATACTGATGACGCTGCGGATGACAACGCGAAAGTAGCTACTACAGAGTCCACTGAAGCAGGGCCTGCGTCTTTGGATACGGTGCACACGAATATAACGTCAGATTCCGTCGTACCGACTCACGACGAGGAACCACACGAGGACAATGATGAAGCTGGGTCAGATGTTAATATTGTAGGAGAAGCTGAAGGATCTGGAGAGGAAGACAATGATGACACTCTACCGGTGGGACCACTAACTGGTTTTATAGATACAAATGGACACGACGTGACTACCACAACTGAAGAACCAGATGAAGAAACGTTGCTGATAGACGAGGAAGACGAAGTGGACGAAGATGATACTCCGCTGGTCCCTCCTGGTGCTGATGATGGGAGCAAGACTACAACCACCGAGGAAAACACTGTAGTCGAATCTGATGATAAAATTGCTGTTGTGGCAAACAATACAGAGGGAGAAGACTACGACGATGGGGAAGAAGAAGGCTCCGGCATGCCATTCTTCGTTGGAGGAGGCGACTGGGAGGTGGAGAAGACCAACGATACTGATGAAGAAGTTGAAGTTACCTCGTTAGGACCAAAAGAAATACACGAAGAGGAGTTAATAGTCCACAGAATTATTCCAGTAGAATCTGCGAGAGAGATGTCATCCTCCTCGGAGTCTCCAGTGACTACGACCACCACCGAGAAGCCGGAAGGTCGAGGCGGTCTCTTAATTTTCAACCGACCTGAGGAAGAAGGAACAACGGAGGCTCCTGCACACACAGAACTGCCAGTCATTGTTGGAGCTGAAGGAGTGTCTTCTTCGACAGCTCCCCCCGAAGTGGAAGAGGAGCTCATCGAAGCGGCTGCTCCGGTACCTGTCGCCGAATCGGTGCCGTCGGAAGAACCTGCTACACCTCCAGCGGAAACGTCTCCTCTGCCGCCACCTGTATTGACAACCGAATTGCCAGCAGAGCCCGTCGCTCCGGTGTGGGCTGACAAGGAGCCGACGCCCAGTCAGGAACCGCCCAGCATCGAAGAGGGCGAGGAAGCGGACTACGGTGAGGATGGTGAGGAGTACGACGCGGAAACGGTGCTGCCTACAGGCGACACTCCATCCAACGACACTGCCCGCGTGATCGTCGCGGGCGGCGAGAAGCCGCCAGAGGAGACGCCGCTCAACTCGGCGGGGTCGTATGTGGTCCTGGGTATCATCATGGCGCTGGTGGTCTTCCTCCTGGGCTACGCCGTCGTGCGCAGCCGGCGAGGTCGGCAGAGGGCGTCCGCCAAAATCAGCGGCAAGGACGCGGAGGCGGCGGCCGGGGCGCAGGAGGGCCGCGAGCTCAAGGAGATCAGCAAGCCACTGCTGGGCACCCCGGCGGTGCCCGCGGCCAACGGCAAGGGCGACCATCTGCAGCCGCTCGTCACCAAGCCGGCCGACAACCCCGACCTCAAAGACGTAAGTAGCACACCGCTGCCTGTAGCATCAGTGTGGGGAAGTTAAAAAATTGTGCTGGGCAGGGAATGGAACCCCGGTCTCTTGCTTACTATACAGGGTGTTTCAGAAGTACTGTAGTAGTGAAACTTTAACCCTCTCATGTGTCACGTCCTCAAATGAGGACACTTTATTTTTGTCTCATTTCTGTCATATTTTACATCTAAGGTGACCGTAAACGCACAGATACCTCATATGAGGACTCATAATGAATGGTAGAATGTCTCCTAGACGGCAGTGTTAAGTCGTTGGGCTAACAAAGATGTGGAAAGCAGAGATTACAAGAAAGAGTAGAGGCAGGTCTTCAGATGAAAGCACATTCTTGTCTGTACATCGAAGAAAGATAGAAAAAAATGAAAGAAAGAGAAAAAGCCTGTCATTCGGTATCCAACGAATTAGGCTTCGATGGTGTATAAGTCAGGCGATCCCAATGCCAAGGGGTACCCTAGTGTACACTTTTGATGTATTCTTATGGGACTTAAGTACGGGGTCATCAGTCCCTAAACTTACAAACTACTTATGAACTAACTAAGACTAAGGACGCCACAAATATCCATGCCCGAGGGGGATTCGACCCCCCGACCGTAGTGGCCATGCAGACCGTGACTGGAGCGTCTGTCCCCTCGGCCACCGCGGGGCCATGTAGTAGTTTTCGTTCTCACTGGCCTCATTTGAGGACACCTCCCTATTGGTCTATGAATTATGAATTCTGCATAAGATAGGTCTTAAGTTACCAAATAGTGTATCAGAAATTTCGTTCATTGTCTGGTTGATAATTCGTGCATAGGACGAATTGCAATAAAGTTAACATGAATTTGGAGTACAGAGATGCAGCTGTTTTAATTGGAACCAAAAACATCGTCGGTCGAGTTTACGCGTGGTCTGCGCGTCTACATCACGCATTCTACGATAGTCAGTAAGCGTTCAGATGCAAGTTGTCATCGCTGATGGCGCAGGCATGCTACAAATTCTACCTAAACAGCCAGTAAGGTTTCTTCATGCGTAAAGCACGTATCTTCGTATATTTCAGCTGTCGCTTGAAGTAGGCGAATATGTTTTTCTATCTTTGTCTATACATGCGCGACCCGTCATCGTTCGTGTGGCGAACTGTAGTACATAACCCAAACAAACTTAAGTAAAGGCAAATGAGGGCGATCAAAGTTGATTTTCAAAACTTCCATCCTCAACTTCAATGCAATTTTGACTTCTCTTACTAACACCACGTGTAGCTCTTCTGAGGTCGTCTCTGCGTTCTTTTATGAAGGCTGTACGACTCGTAATCCGAACGATCAAATCGGCTCTTGTTTTTACTTTTTCTTTGTAGACTTCGCCTTTTAACCATCCGCACAGGCAAAAACCTAGACTTGTTATGACCAAGAAAAGTTTCCGTGTGCACCGATTCATCTTCTGGGGGTTTGCAGAAGCTAGAATTTGCAGGAGCCCCGTCAGGCAGGAAGAACATACACATTATCGTATCCTAAGGAATCTCTTCCAAAATGCTGGAAGGCCACTTTCAGGAAATATAGATAAACAGTGTTCTGTAAGACGATGCGGTAATACAACAGGACCAATCAACCGATGGTCTATCAAACCACACCAGACATTTACAGAAAAGCGTGTCTCCATAATGCCATGTGGATTTTCTTCGGACCACTGAAATGAATTACGAGTGTTACTGATACCGTAACGAGTGAAAGCTGCTTTATCAATGAAGAGTAAAAATGGGGTAACTAGCGATATTCAAGTGTTCATCTACAAAATTTCAATCGTCTTTAATTCGCGGCAGCAGATTTATTAAACGAAATACTGACAGTTTACGAAAACACTTTTTCTTGGGATGTTACCGAATTTTTAGCAAGCTGAAAGCTTTTTATTATTTTTTAAAATTTTTAATGAAGTGCATTATTAAGTGAATGAAATGTTAAGAATACATCCAATTTTCTTCTACTCCAAACGGAAATCTGTCAGAGTTCCGTAACAGCAGACAATTTCAGTTAAATATGACGCGCTATTTTTCTTTATATCGTCAAAAATCTGTTTTGGCACCTCTTTTCAGTATGACGGCGCGAACCGTAAAAGAGCACGCGAAACTAATATAAATATATCAATATTCAAAACTCCAGGTAAACTTTCCAAGTAATCCACATTTTGAGAACCAAATGTCTGGTCTTCAGTTGGTGTCGGTCAGTTTAAACACTCCCAAAATTTCATATTGACGGTCACTTATTTAACATAGTGTAAAATTATAGCTTTTAGGTCTGGCCCGTCTAATATGACTTCTCCATATTCATCAGCTTAAGCAGAAGTGCTGGTAGCGTCAGTGTTCTCAGGTGTCTGAGCAACACCACTAGGACCGCGGTGGTGTGGCCGAGCGCATTGAGGCGCTATGCTGCGATGTGCAAGGCCACTCCCCGTCGGGGGTTCAAATTCCCCCTCGGGCATGGATGTTTGTGTCGCCTTTAGTACAAGGTAATTCAAAAAATGTTCAAATGTTTGTAAATCTATCGGACCAAACTGCGTAGTCATCAGTCCGTAGCTTACAAACTACTTAAACCTAGGTAAACTAACCTAAGGACAAACACACACACCCATGCCCCAGGGAGGACTCGAACCTCCACGGCGAGCAACCGCGCGCTCCGCAGCGAGACGCTTTAGACCGCTCGGCTAGTCCACCCGCGGCACAAGGTAATTCGTAAGTAGTTTGTAAGTTTAGGGACTGATGACCCAGCAATTGAGTTCCATAAGCTTAACAAACATTTGAACACCACTATGTGTGCAGATCGCTGTAGACTGCTGCAGCTCTACATAGCCCTTGTTCAGTCCCAGCTTGACTATGGGGATGGGCATATAGTTCAGTGTTGCCCTCAGTTTTGCAGTTACTGCACCTAATACATCACTCAGGAATTAGACATGCAATGGAAGCTTTCAGGACTTGCAGTCCATGTCTGGTCTCTCCTCACTAAACTAGAGTTTCTTTCCGTATTACATACCTCTTTTTTGTTCCAATCATGTACACCACTATGGTGTATACATCAGCCACAGTCTAAATTGCAATTATCACAGTTCAATATGAATCCTCTGCCGCCAGTTCCTGTCCATTCTTCACACATCACGGGGCTCAGAAATGGTGTGCAGAGATGGCTTGATGGCTTATGCACATGCAGTACATATCGAGTTGTGTTCCTGCCGGACGGCAGCAATGTCTTCATTGCAGAGCTGGTAGCCACCTCTACATTTCTCTAGATCACCCCAGGCAAATGCCAGGATAGTTCCTTTGAGAGGGCACAGCCGATTTCCTTCCCCATCCTTGCCCTAAAATTTGAGAATAAGCTCAGTCTCTAATGACGTGCTGTTGACAGGGCATTATACACTAAAATTCCTCCTTATCATGGGTTAAATGCAATCTTCTTGAGTCTAAATTATGTCCATATTCTGATACAATAAGAAAATGTGGCTTTCTACTTTGAGCAGTTGGTATACACTTGCTAGTAATCAACAGTTAGTGAGGTAACAATACACTTATCATATCCAAGATTAATTTACCAGGCAAATCTTGACTTTTCTGTACTAAGGCAGTAGCTACTCAAAATAGACCCCAATGAATTATTAACATACTTATTCATATTAGCTGTATTTTTTGTGACTCTCCACATTGTGATTACTACAATTTGTTTTTCCTTTGAGCAGGACGATGGAGATGAATCAGTGCCTGAGAAACCACTCCTGGAACCAAAAACTCACATCTATGAAACGTTGAATGGAGGGGAGAAGGAGCGTGTACCAGTTCATCCACCTTCGCCTAAGAAGAGTCCCTCAGCAGCACCTGACACACTTTCAGCTGATGGTGATGCTGTGAACAGCCAGACGCCACCAGTGCCTGAGAAGCGGCGGGTGCTGTCCAGGCTTCCAGAGACAGCAGTGGATGGAGCACCTAACATGTATTCTGCTGATGGCCTACCTGGTGAGGTGGTGGCACAGCAGCAACAACCAACTGCCAATGGTGCTGCCACATCACCTGTCAATGGGCTATCTTCTTTTGCTCCACCTGTGTCACCCAGTTCTGGCCGTGTCAAAGTGGTGGCACGTGAGGACCCTGACTCGGTGCCCAAGAAGCCAGTGTTTGTGGTGAATCAAGGCCCTAGTACAGCCAGTGGTGTCGTATAGCAGCCACGATCCTCCAGACGACCACCTCCGGGTGGCCAGACTGCCTACAAACCGAGACAAAGCCGCCACCATCTTGCACCACCTGCTGCCTCATTGCACTGACAGGAGCTGCTGAAGGATGCTACGACAGGACTTGCATGATCCTTTTGTGTTGAGATTGCAACATGTCACACATGACTGCCCCTGTTACATAGCCTGCAGCCTTAGTGAGTGAGGAACATCATGTGACTGAAGTTTCTGTGAATGTTCCAATTTTGTGGCGACATTTGTGCATAATCCTTTGTGTTATCAGAACTGCGGTTCTCATGCTTCTCATTCTTTCTGTAAGCCTTTCTAGACCTTGTTTTCTGTTCTGTAAATTTACTTAAAATTTCTTCATCATCTCAAGAGGTTAAAGACGCAATCCTTTACCATATTAAAAACTGCTGCAGGAAATAATTTTATTCTTTTGTCATAAATAAAATTCATTCCTCTATTACAGTAAGTTATGACAGAAAATTGCCTTGCATCAGATCATTAGTTATTGTTGTCTTCAGTATTGTATCTGTCATATGCCTTGAATGCTTGCTAATGTTTATGAATACTATCACTACTGTTAGATTCACTCATTTTCATACCATACATGTTTTGCTGATAAGACACAAAATCTGTAATTAAAGTCATTTGACAACCATCCTTTATATTCAAACAGGTCTCCTATAAAGTAGGTTGAGAAGGTGTTGCCTAGGAACATTTGAAAATGAGAAAAAGTGGGGCCTATTTTTCTATTTTATTGTAAAAATTATAGGAATGAACATTGGACCAATTTTATTCTAAAGTGTATGTAGATAGTATTCATAATGAATGCTATAAGTTTTAGACTGATAATAATTACCAGACATTGAAAAAGTGTATAATTTATTTATTGTTTTATAAAGAAGAGAACTGAAGCCAGTCACTTCAGCAGTGAGACATGACTGAAAGATAGCCACCAGAAAACATTTTCATAATAAGACAATGACAAGGCCATTTGTGCCACATACCATCTGCATTTATTGAAATGATACAAATTAAGATTGTCAGTTGCGCTTAATATTTGCTGATTGAGTTTCTGACAAAGTACATGTGCTGTGATAAATTTTGTGGCACAATAAATAAATGGTAAACATCTTCAAAATTTGTGTGCCTAGCATTAAGATGCGAAAAAAAACCTTTGAAAATGCAGTGTTTGCTGGACACTTGATGAACAAGAGTGACAATATGTTAACATTGCATTCAGTGGTGAAATTATTTTCTATTAAGGCATAATACAAACATTTGGATGGAAATATTTCAAGAAATTAGATTATACTTTCCATTCATTCTGCATTATAAGTGAAAATCATTTTCATTGTTACAAATCAAATTTGTTTTCAGTTGAGGTGATAGATATTGTCTATCAAATTTTGTTTTGTAAAAATTCAGCACAAATCACCTAGTGGTAATGTTCCTTTTATTGACTGTGAGTTTTGTAAAAGAAAATTCAAGTGAAGACTTTTATTGTAACTAGCAGTTCCAACTGCTTTCCTTTTTTCTCTCCCCAAAGTCCTGTGAATTGATAAAACATGGAAATAGAGTGAATGTGCAAGATACGTACGAATGTTGCTGTCTCATGCTGCAGACAGCTGAAACCCAGTGAAACTGCTCATGTAGTTTCATACCATATTCTGGGTCTGTGAATAGCTTGTAAATTAAAGTGGTATATGTATATGTATTTTCCATTGTGATGTGTTTATACAGAAAAGTAATTTTAAATAAAAGATATGTTTCTAATTTATAGCTTGCTGTTGTCTATGCATTTTATTATTTTTCCCTGTTAGTTTTGGTGGAAACTCTGCGTTAATAACACATTGTCTTGAACAAGCACACTTCTCTATGCTGAGTGTCTCTAACCCTGTCTATCATGGAACACTGACTTTTTTATGAGGTGATGACTGACAAATTTAGACAAGGTATATCAAGTCCACCTAGTCTACAATTGTAGGTATGTCATTTATAGGAGGAATCAAAATTGAAATCTGCACTACCATGATGTAAAGATTGTGGAGGTACATGTCTATTATAAAACTGCAGCTGCTGTCACAGATGTGAGGAGGACACATTTGTTGAAGAGCTGTAAGGGAAAATAAATAAATAAAAATTGGTTGTTAATGTGAAAAGGCTGCTTGGCAGTTGTCATGCCCATACAAAATGAGGCACAGTGGTTGCAACTGAACTGGTAGTCAGTACAGTAAATAGCCGGTGTCTTTTATTTAGGTTATGTGCAAGAGGCTGAAAGTGCAAAGATTACCTCAGTGGAGGCATGTTACTAGTCACATTGGGAATCCTGTGTCATTGGGTTTGTAAATCACATGGGAGTGCAGGGAGTTGTGGGGGTAATGAGATAGACACAGTAGAGAGATTGTGGGATGGATACAGAGTTTGAGGGGTGTTGTAGATTCTCCTGGATTTCTGGAATGAGGTTACCAAAGAAGGGTGTATGTGGTTGTTGGCAGAACCCCTCCCTGAAGAATCCCTGAAGTTGCTAAAGCATTTTTTGGTAAGTAGTGCTGCGTCTTCAATTAGCAATAAAAAAATCCTGGGTCATGAGTTCAATTTTGAACAAATATCATGAAATGGTGGACAAATACTTTTGGTATAAGATATCTTCCTCATTCCACCAACTGCCTTGTCGAAGAGGGTGGATGAATGAACAAAAGCTTTGGATGTTCTCTTGTCCTTGGAGTGGAAAAATGCCTCTTAAAGGTAAAAGAGTCAGCAGTAATCACCACCTAAGATGGCACAAGGCAATGTAAACTACTGTATTAAAGGCAAATACTGTGTGTATGGGACATGTGGCCTGTAATCGAAAAGCACCCAATCAGATCTCTTTGTGGGGAGAGGTGACAATGAGAGAAAGATGGAATAACAAAAAACGGATAATGTCTTATGAGTTGGTATATAGAATGTTAAGATGTTTGACTGTAGTAGGAAATCCAGAAAAAGTGAAATGGAAAGAAATTGGATAAAGAGGGGATTAATTATAAATAGGAAAGGAATGTATTGTGTGAGCTACTGTGAACAGTTCAGTGGTATGATTCCTCTAGCAGATACAACAGCAAACCGACATTGGCAATGATAGTTCAGGTATACATACCAATGTCACAAGCAGAAAAGTATATGAAGATACTGAACAGATAATTTTGTAAATACACGGAGAATAGTTCCATAATTATGAAATGAGAATGTTCATGAGTTTTATCATTTATTTTCATCACCTGTTCATCAGTCACAAGACTAATCGTACCTTCACTCATTACTCCTTTTCCATACACATCAGAAAGTTCCTGATGAATTCCAACTGGTTTGTAATTTTGTACCAACAAAAAACTAATTTTCTACTGCAGTACACATTTTAACACATCACAGAAAGCAAATAGAAACACAAACCTCATACTACCACTGATGGTAGCATATAGAGTGTATGAATGTTAAGACAAAGTTTTTATTTCTTTTCCCTAAACTTTGATTCTTTCGCCAGTTCTTTCTGCCTTTGATCCCCCAAACCCTGCGACCCCACCCTGGTGATGCCAAGATGAAAACAAGTTCTTCCCATATCCAGTACAGCATTGTTTATGGGAACTTACAGTCCTGGTAGGTCCATTAGGAGAAGACTCATAAATATAGAAAATTTAACATAAACCTATTCAAAGTACTGCATAGGGATAGGTCAGCATAGCACTGAGGTTATGACATGAACTGCTGAACATTACACCACCACGACTTGATACATTAGATTCACAAATCTTGGTACAAGAATTCATGAACATTACAATGTAATTGGGAAAGAGCAACATCCTATTTGTAGGTGAAGTCTACATTTTTGAGCTCCAATATTGTGTTATGAGTCATTTTTTTCAGTACATCCTGTAACAGTCTTCTACTCTTCAGTTACATGAGGTACTCTCCAAATCACATCTAAGTGCTTAGCAGAGGATTCACTGACCACCTTCATGCAATTTATCTACCATTCCACTTTTGAATAGCTTGTGGAAAGAAAGAACTCCTAAATCTCTCCATTTGAGCTCTGATTTATCATATTTAATTATTATTTCTTTCTATGTAGGTGGGAGTCAAAATATATTTGTGCATTTGGAGGAGAAAGTCAGCAATCAGAATTTTGTAAGTAGATCTCACTTCAATGAAAATACAAGTGTTATAGTGATTTCCAGCTCAACTCAAGTATCATTTCTGTGACTCTCTCTTTCAATGTCCTCTGTCAATCCTACTTGACAAGGATTCCACACAGTGCAGCAATACTCCAAAAGACTAGAGGCAAGTGTGGTGTAGGCTGTGTCTTTAGTAGTTCTATAGCATCGTCTTAAAGGTTCTGATAATAAAAAAACAGTCACTGGTTTGTCTTCATTATCTACATGTTCTTTCCAATTTAAGTCAGTTGTAATTGCAATTCCTAAATATCAACTTCAATTTATGGCCCTCATTTATGATTGATAAAGTTAAATGGATTCCTTTTTGTACTCATGTGGATGACTTCACACTTTTCCTTATTTAGGGTCAAACTTCCAATTTTTCCAATGTGCAGATACATTATCTAAATCATTCTGCAGTTGGTTTTTGTTCAGCAGATGACTTTATTAGATGATAAATGACATCATCATCTGCAAATAATCTAATGACTGTTTCGATTTTCTCCCAGGTCATTTATGTAGATAAGGAACAGCAGAGGACCATTGCAGAATGATACATATCACTACTGATTTAGTCAGTGTCTTGCCATCACTTACAGTGTCCTTTCTGACAGCAACCCAATCACATATTTGAGACTACATTCCATAATCACACAATTTAATTAAAACCCATATGTGAGGTATGATGTGGAATTAATTTCAGTTTGTTTGTCAATAGCACTCATCACTTGATGTGTGTAAAGAGTAAGTTGTGTTTCACAAAACAATATTTTCTAAATCCTTGAGCCAACATATCAATCTGTTTGAAGTAATTGACAGTGTTTGAGCACAGGATATGTTTCAAAACCCTGCTGAAACTCAATGTCAATTATATAAACTTAGACCTGTCATTTAGTGGGTTATTCCTATTGCCTTTCTTGAATATCGGTGTGGCCTGTCTTTGGTTACAGATCCTTCATTGTGGTTGTATATGAGAGTTAAGTATAGAACATTGGAAGCTAATCATTATACAGTCTGAACCAGAAGATTTGTTTTTATAAGTGATTTATACGGCTTCTCTACTCTAAATGTATCCAATTTGATGTTACTCATGTTGGAAGCTGTTCTTAGCTCAAAATTGGCATTATTGATTTCGTCTTCTTTGGTGAAGGAATTAAAAACAACAACTGAGTTTAGAAATTCTGCTTTAGCACCACTATCATCAATAGCATGAGCGCAACTATTGCCTAGTGAAGTCATTGTTTAGTCTTGTCCCAAGTATACTTTACATATGACCAGAATCTCTCTAGGTTTTCTGAAAATTTGGATTCAGAGTTTCATTTTGGAAATTGTGGCAAGAATCACACACTGAGGTCCTCATTAAATTTCCAGCTTCCGTGTAGGATAGTCAATCTTGGAGATTTTGTGTTCATTGTTCATTTAAATTTGGCTTTCTGCAACAATGTTATGATCTGTTTTGCATACCAAGGGGAAACAGCTCCACCTTTTGTTAATTTGTTGTAAATCTTTCATTGCTGCTGATACTATTTCTTTGAATTCAATCCACATTTGGTCTACATTTCCTCTTCAAATTTAGAAAGAGTTGAGATTGACTTTCAGGAAGGCACTAAGTAAAATTTTCTCTACTTTTCTGAATAGTTATACTTTGTTTTTATTTTTGGTGAATTTAGGCTTTTTGATATTTGGTGTGGCTATGACAATCCTTTATTTGATCATTACTGTATTCATTTTGATGCTTATTATGAACACAGTATTATTTGTTGATATGTGGTCAAGTGTGTTTTGACTTCCACTTCCTAATTTAGTAGGCTCATTATCTAATTGCTTGAAATAATAATCAGAGAACAATTGCACATTTTTAACTGACTGGAGAAATTATCTGAACCAGTGATGTGTTACATGCATCAGAAGAAAAAGTTAATGTAAAACTTAAACCACAAAAGCACTAACTTTTGGTGAAACTTGAATGTGCTACACAATACTATGGGGACTCTGTCCCCCAGATTCAAATGTTGTGTCTGTTCACAGTCTTCACAAAACCCTGCATACAGGCAACTGTTTCTTCACTCACTGCAGGCCAACCTGTTGAGTTCCCCTTTCGGAGGCATTCTGACACTTCAAGTCGTGTATACCATCACTTAATAGAGTTGGCAGTTACAGGATCATTGTTAAATTTCTTTAAGAAGTAAAATTACATCGTTGTGGTAGACTGCTGTGCATCCATTTCAAGCACTACATACATTTTCTCAATGACTGCAATCACCTTCTCTAACTGCTCACTAATTCATTAATTGCAATAGATATCTGAAATGAGGCTGCAAAAGTACAAAACTCTTTCATTTTTAATGTACCAGGGTACAGTTTATGACAGTAAGTCAATTAATGTAGCTACAGTGAATTTATGAAATTGCATCAATTACTTATTATTATGTTGTACAAGGGTTGGAACTTAAATATTGAGAACACTGCTGTGGAGGCACTGTGCAATGTAATCTACTACTGTCGCTGGACAGCACACGCGTGGACTTGCCCGTCCCTCATTAATGGTGTGCGCACAATCGAAAGAAACAGTCACTTGTGAACGATCAGCCTAATGTAACTGTGTCACTATATTTTCGAAACAGGAACAGTGGAGACCATTAATGCACATTTATTACTGCTCCTTTTTGGAGTGTCAGCTGTGACCAGCTTTGTGAAACAAGCAACACTTTCTGTGCAACCCACCGTGGCAACAATGAAAATGTTTTGCACTTAAAAATTGTCAATTTACACGTATCTCCAGCTGCTGAATTAAAAAATCACCATAAAAATGACAGATTAGCTCTTGTTTTGAAGATAAAGTGACATTTCATTTTTTAGAATGAAGATTTTTAATTTGGGAGTGGTTTTTTTTTTTGGGGGGGGGGGGAGGGGGGATTGGAACACTTGTCAAGTAAGAAAACACAAATGCTCTTCAGCTGTTTGTAAGTCATAAACATAGATACTGTTGATTTGACAGTGAATTACATATACTTTCTACTCAAATTAATGCAAAATTTCTCCCTCACGAGTGCTTTTTTAGTGTAAAATTTGTAAAAATGCCACGAAAATGTGTAAATATGGTGAATAACTTATATTTGTGGTGAAATAACATTTTCCTCACAAAATAGAAAATGAAGACAGTGTGGAACAAGAAGAACCAAACAAGCCTTCCACATCCCATGACCCTAATTTTGAGGGAAAAGATGATAAACCGCACTGACTGAGTGAAGTGGAATTGAGTGATCTCATTAAAGACCTTGGCCTGTCAAAGGAGAAGGCAGAAATTCTTGGGACCCGACTACAGCAATGGAATCTTCTCCAAAGTGATGTGAGAATCTCTCAGTATAGAAAATGTCACATTGAATTGCTTCCCTTTTTTGAGAAGAAAAACAATCTTGCTGTTTGCTACGACGTTAACGGCTTGATGAAATCTTTGAATTTGAACCATGATCCAACTGAATGGAAAAGTTAAGGAAGGCATTTTTGTCAGACCACAAATAAGAGAACTTATAAAGGATCCTGCATTTGACCAAGTTTTGGAGGGGAAAGAAAAGGAAGCTTGGGAAGCCTTCCAGGGTGTTGTTCATGGATTTTTAGCTAACAAAAGAGATGATAACTTCAAGAATTTGGTGACAGTGATCCTGCAAAAATACTGTAACTTTGGATGCAACATGTCCCTTAAGATCCATTTTCTCCACTCCCACCTACACTTTTTCCCTCCTAGTTGTGGAGCTGTTAGTGATGAATGTGGTGAAAGATTCCATCAGGACATTTCTTTTATGGAACAAAGATATCAGGGCCATTGGAATGAAGTAAGTTAATGCTTGCGGATTACTGTTGGTCTTTGTGAAGGGATTCTGCGGAACTCCATTACAAGAGGCAACCTAAAAGACAATGAAGTCAAGAAGCCATCACACAATTCTCTTCAGACATGACCCTCTGCAAAGTATTCTTCCAGCAATTTAGAATGCTTTAGCATGTAATTACCAGTTAAAAACATCAAATGCACTTTCATTGTTGTTAGCATATATGTAATTAAAATATATCCTTTTCTCTCAATCCGTTAATATATAATATTTCCACCTTGAGTATATCATATAAACTAGAGCTAATAAATATTTTTCATTGTCATTTTTTTTCTCAACCCAAAATTAGTAGGAATTGATTTATAAAGTGTTGAGATATGTATGTTTGAAAAATTGTTTCTGTTACATGTTTTAATATTTATATTTGCCATCTCTCTGCAGATTAATGTATTACTTGAAGAAAATTAAAAATTCTGTCGGATATGACTGTTTGCACCAAATACATTAAAAATACAAAAGTTGAAGGTTATCATTATTTACTTCCGAGGTTTGCACATGTACTTAACACACAAATAAAAACACACACAAACACACAAATGCTGAGCTTTCGTAACCCTAGGTTGCTTCTTCAGAAAAAGAGCAGGGAAGGGGAGGGGAGGGAAAAGAAAAGGATGCAGGTTTTAAGAGAGTGGGTGAGGAGTCATTCCAATCCCGGGAGAGGAAAGGCTTACGTAGGGGGAAAAAGCATAGGTAAATAAATCCCCACACATATACGCATGCACACACACCAAGGCAGACATATGTACAACAAAGAGAGCAACTGATGTAGAATATTAACAGAAGTCTGAAAATTGGGCAAAATACTCCTATTATCTGGATGTTCATATTGATGGGAACTTTGATTGGAAGAATCATATTACTGAATTTCTGAAACAATGAAGTTCAGCGACTTTTTCTCTTTGTATAGCTGATAGTCTTCGGAGTATTTCACAGATTTTGACTCAATAATATCTGATTGTACAAAAGTAATTGGAAATAATAAAATTTAGTTTTCATCCAGTAATATCACGTAGATATCTCTTCATGATTCTGTGAGAAGAATTGGACAGATCACTCAGAGATTAGAGTCGAAACAAGGCCCCTGGAATAGATGATATTCCGTCTAAACTGCTGATATCATTAGGAGAGCCAGTCAAGAAGAAATTGTTCCACCTGGTATGCGAGATATATGAGACAGGGAAAATACCCTCAGATTTCAAGAGGAATATAGTAATTCCAATTCTAAGGAAAACAAATACAGACAAATGTGAAAATTACAGAACTATCAGTTTAATAAGCCATAGTTGCAAAATACTAAATAAACTGTCAACAATCCGAAAATTGGTTTTAACACCACAGTGTTTTACTAGACATGGTCCTGCTTGTAGGTGGTATGTTGTTGCTTTCCTCCAACCTTCGAACCGACTTACCCAGCCAGTTATAATACAGTTTGATGTGGGTTCCGAACCATGGTGCTACTTGATGTTCTTCATATTAGCAACACTTCCAGAGGTGAAATAAATGGAAAGTGACAGATAAAAGTCCTAGGACCTGGCAGGGATCGAACCCGTGACCTTTGGATTTGTAGTCTGGAACTCTACCACTGTGCTATTGAGCCGCACCACATTACTAACACGAATTAATTACAGACAATTGAAAAAACTGGTGGAATCTGACCTTGGGGAAAACCAGTTTGGATTTAGGAGAAATGTAGAACACAGGAGACAATACTCACATTCTGACTTATCTTAGAAGATGGGTTAAGGAAACGCAAACCTATGTTTTTAGCATTTGTAGATCTGGAGAAAGAGTAAAGCAATGATAATGGAATGTACTGAGACAATACAAGTAGTGGATGAGTTTTGTTATTGGGTGCCAAAATATCTTCTGATGGCCGAAGTAAAGGAGATATGAAATGCAGAATGGCTATGGGAAGAAAAGTGTTTCTGAAGAAGCAAAAATTTGTTGACATCCAATATTAATTTAAATGTGAGGAAGTCCTTTCCTAACGCTTTTGTCTGAAGTGTAGAACTGTATGGGAATGAAACATGGCCGATGAGATTTAAATGTGAGGAAGTCCTTTCGGAACACTTTTGTCTGGAGTATAGAATTGTATGGGAGTGAAACATGGACAATGAGGAAAAAGACTGAAGCCTTTGAAACATGGTGCTACAGACAAATAATGAAGATTAGATGGATAGATCATGTAACTAATGAGGAGGTGCTTAACAGAATTGGGAAGAAAAGGAGTTTCTGGATAATACTGACTAAGAGAACGGATAGGTTGGTGGGACACATTCCGAGACATCAACGAATTGTCAACTTAGCATTAGAGGGAAGTGTGTGGGGGTAAAAACCGTAGAGGGAGACTGAGGGAAAAACACAGTAATGAGATTAAAAGGATGTAGTTTGCCGTTCATAGGGGTTTGCAAACAGCAGGGTAGTGTGGAGAGTTGAATCAAAGCAGTCTACAGACTGAAGACCACAACAACAAGAGGCATTTTAAGTGTGCTGCCTTTGTGAATTTATTCTCTAAAGAACCATTCATAAAGAACTGTCACACACTGAAAAGAACAGTGATGTCATTACCTACAATATTGGAGGGAAAAATGACCTTTATTAAAGATGTCAGTGTCTCAAGAATGTGTGTTATACACAGCAACAAAAACCTTTGAACATATGACCAATAAAATAACAAATGTGACAGGTATCAAAGCAATTTTTGTATATAACATAAGATCATTAGTCCTGGACAACAACTGTCAACACCTTGGTGCATTGATGGTTGGCTGACTGCTGTTGAGTTGTTTATGTGTTGTGTTTCTTGTCTATGTGAAGACTACAGTGGTGTTGTAATAGGTAGTGAAAGCATGGTGCTGAAACAACAGTCCTTTTTAATTGCTATCTTATACAGAAAAGACACAAATTATTGACAATGACAAAACATGTACTATCTCAACAGTATCAGTGAGTGTTAAGGCAAAAAGCAATTTGACTGGAAAGGGATTTGAGAGACATTTTTGTAAAGGGTTCTGTATGAGTTATCACACTGACTTTGTGGCTGCAATGTGACCAAAGTTTTATTGTTGGACCTGTCTGTTTTTTATACAAAGAAAGTATTTAAAATAAAACGGGTACTGTGATTTAAATCACCTGAATACTACAGTATAGGACCAGGTTGAGTCTGTAATTCACATCTCTATAACAAGCAACAGATTTATTTAATTCCCTACAAGTTCTCAACAAATGGTAGAAAAAGAATTGCACATTGACAAAGTAACAAAGAACAGGGAAATATTTAACATATTAAATAATGTTGTTTGCTATTGAGTGAAACAGGAACATTATTTTCAAGGTGCTGAGGAAAATTTGGAATATATGAACAAATAAATTCTATGGAATTTCTTCTACAAAATGCCTACTTTTATCCTGTGTTGAAAGGACATTACAGTTTTCTGTGACATATCACTAAGCATTCAGAATGATTTAATACATGCAGTAGTTGATGTTCTATTTCTAGGGTTCTGGGATGTAATCACTGACAGAACAGTAAGAGCTGTTTTTAATCATATCAATGAAACAATGGCACAATATAACTGTGGGTGATACTAATTCCCAAAACCTATGACAGTACTGCCATCATGAGTGGCCTCCAAAATGAGGTTTGGAAAGAATATACTAAGGATTTGTTTTCACACTGTTATGCTTACGTAATGAACCTGGTGGTCCAACAATCATTAGAATGTAACAAGAACATCAAAGGTCTCATTTTTAATTGTAATTAATTGCAATTTTTTCCTTCATCACAGACTACATTTTTTTCTTATTCTCCTAAGGAATTAATTAGCTTTCAACATTTACTGTCTAATATCCAATGGAATTTTACCTCTAGACTTCTCTGTATACTCCGTGAGAACAGTGATGCATTCATAATGTTATCTTAAATTTCTAATTAAAGTGGAAACTTCAGTCATGTTACTGCAATGACCACAAATGGGTTTTTAGCTTCCTGCAAAGGATTTACAGAATTAGGAGGAAACTGACCACTGAAATCTAACAAGATTATTTCAAGTGAATTTATTAGGAAATTACTGATAACATCAGCAATTTTAATAGCTAAAATAAATGAAAAAACTAAAGGCACTAAAGCAATCTAAACAAAGTTATGATGAACTCTATATCCAAACTACTTTTTTTCTGCAGAAATTTCTTGGTTACTCCTTCAAAGAACATGGATTTATCTTATTGTATGTTCGAAAGTATTACTTTCTCAAAGAAGTTCTTTCTTCTGAGTTTGAGTTGAACAGTAGTAAGTATGACAATAAATGAGTTTCCTCCAGCTACAGCTATAGAATCGAAAACAATCATGCTGTAGATTTAATTAAGAACTTCAATGCACAAACATTTGCATATACTATTTCCAAAACCAGCTATAATCATTAAATTATGAAAATGAGAAAATGGTATTCTTTGTTATTTTATGATACTGGCTTATAATAGCTAACCCATTGTAGGGCAGTGGCAAGATACCTCCCCACTTTAATATCCTCCAGGGCCAGACTCAACATTCCTGTATATATACATTAGATTGAGAAACATGTAAAAACTCCAAAAATGTTCAAATTTTTGTAAACATAAAGGACCAAACTGCTAGGATCATTGGTATCTATGCAGAAACTCCCTGCTGACAGCAGTCACATTGGAATCAATCAGTGGAGCATTAGATGAGTGTCAGGAATATGCCACTTTGGGGCTAACTCGTCATTCTTTTTCTATATCTGCAAATAATGGCATCTGTAAACAAACGCACTGTATGAATTTGATATTTTATACCATTTCATGGGTGTTAAAACCATCATTATCATTACAGACTGATTATGCCTTTCAAGATTATTTCAGGTGAATTTATTAGGAAATTACTGACAACATCAGTAATTTTAATAGCTAAAATAAATGAAAAAACTAAAAGCACTAAAGCAATCTAAACTAAGTTACGTTGAACTCTAAATCCAAACTACTTTGTTTTCTGCAGAAATTTCTTGGTTACTCCTTCAAAGAACCTGGATTTATCTTATTAGCATAGAGCATAGTTCTCCTGATAAAATTCCTTCATGATCCCTATTGAAGGCTAACATTGACACCTTGCCTTTTACTTCAAAATCATTCTTGACTGAATCTAAGTAATTTCTCCTTCGTAGACCTCAGCTCCCCTCACCCTCTTCTGCCAAACCCATGAGCCTCTTAAAGAAACCTTGCTTCTCCCATGCCTGTAACCCCAACATCTCAGCCTGTTCACTCTACCTGTTTCGTCAACGGTGTTCTTTCATTTCCTTATTTTGGAAATCCTACTGTCATTGTTCCCATCTGTTAGTACCTGCAATCATCCTTGCTACTTTCACATATGTAACCTCAGCCTTATTAATAAGGAAACCTGTATCCACCTAGCTTTCACTCCCATATAACATAGTTGGTTGAAAGAAAGAGTGGTGCACTGCTAACGTAGTCTTGGTACTGACTTTCTTCTTGCACAAGAGTAGATTCTAGCTGAGCACTCACTGAATTAGATTTGGTGCATCTTGATTCAAGTTCTTTCATTATGTTGTCATCCTGTGAGAAAATACAATGTAAGTACTTGAAACTGTCCACCTGTTCTATCTTTGTCCCTCCTATTTGGCACTCAAGCTGTTTATATCTCTTACCCACAGACAGTCATTTTGGAGATGCTGATCTTCATACCATAATTCTTACACATCAGATCTATCTCTGAAATATTTGAATGTAACCTTTCAATAAAATCTGCCATCACAACTAAGTCATCTTCATATGCATGATTGTTGTTCTGTTTTCACCTATTTTAATCTCACCCTGCCAGTCTATTGTTTTCAACATATGATCCATAAATAATATGAACAACAGTGGTGACAGGATATAGCCTTTTCTTATGCCTGAAACTACCCTTAATCATAATCACAATTTACTGTCAACTCTTAACTACTAACTTTCTGTTGTTGTTGTGGTCTTCACTCCGCAGACTGGTTTAATCCAGCTCTCCATGCTACGCTGTCCTGTGCAAGTCTCTTCATCTGACAACACGTTCGGCAACCTACATCCTTTTGAATCTGCTTACTATATGATTTTTACCCCACACGGGCTTCTAATGCTAAGTTGACAATTCCTTGATGTCTCAGAATGTGTCCAACCAATCTATCCCTTCTGTTAGTCAGTATATGCCAGAAAGTCCTTTTCTCCTCGATTTGGTTAAGCACCTCCACATTAGTTACATGATATACCCATCTAATTTTCATCATTCGTCTATAGCACCACATTTCAAAAGCTTCTATCATCTTTTTATCTGAACTCCTAATCATCCACATTTCACTCCCATACAATGATACACTCCAGACAAATGTTTTCAGAATGGACTTCCTAACATTTAAATTAATATTGGATGTTAACAAGTTTCACTTCTTTAGAAATGCTTTTCTTCTCATAGCCATTCTGCATTTTATATATTATTTACTTCGGCCATCAGAAGTTATCTTGCTACCCAAATAACAAAATTCATCTACTACTTTTATTGAAACTTCCTGGCAGATTACTTTTATTGTCTCATTACCTAATCTAATTCCTTCAGTATCGCCTGATTTTCTGACATTACATTCCATAACCTTCGTTTTACTCTTGTTAATGTTCATCTTATATCTTCCTTTCAAGACACTGTCCATCCCATTCAATTGCTCTTCCAGATCTTTTGCGGTCTCTGACAGAATTATTATTTCATCGGCAAACCATAATGTTTTTATTTCTTCTCCCTGCACATTAAAGTGCAAAATTTCTCCTTCCATTCCTTCACTGACTGCGCAATGTACAGATTGAACAACATTGGGAAAAGGCTACAACCTGTCTTACTCCCTTCCCAACTTCTGCGTCCCTTTCTTGCCCTTCGACTCTAATAATCGCTGTCTGGTTTTTGTATAGGTTGAATATAACTCTTTGCTTCCGATATTTTACCCCTGATATCTTCAGAATTTGGAAGAGTGTATTCCAGACGACATTGTCAAAAGCTTTCTCCAAATTGACAAACGCTAAAAACATAGGTTTCCCTTTCCTTAGCCTATCTTCTAAGGTAAAGTCATAATGTGAGTATTGCCTCTCGTGTTCCTACATTTCTCCTAAATCCAAACTGATCTTCCCTGAGGTTAGATTCTACAATTTTTTCCATTCGTCTGTAAATAATTCATGTTGGTATTTTGCACCCATGACACCTCAGGTGTCTCATGCCTCACTCTCTGTATTTGCTACCGAGGCACCTTCAGGTGTACCAGACGTCGTCGAGCCGCTTTCTCCGCAAGGGGAGTGGCGGGTTGTATGGCGTTCGCATCACTCGAGGCAGAAGGCCAATGTTGAGGCTGGACGTCCGTCCGCGCCCGTTCATCCTGTGAGTGAACGTGTGGCCACTCCTTCAGCAGGGTCTGAGCAGGTGCACGGGGGGAGGGGATTATTAGTTATTGGGAGCTCCAATGTTAGGCGCGTAATGGAGCTCCTTAGGCAGATAGCGTCGAGATCCGGAAGGAATTCCAACATGCACTCGGTGTGTCTGCGGGGGACCTCATCTGAGATGTTTAGGCGATCATGCCGGCGGCTATTGAGGGTGCGGGATGCAGTCGACTGCAAGTCGTAGCTCACATCGGCACCAATGACGCTTGTCGCTTGGGTTCTGAGGACATCCTCGAGTCCTACGAGCTGGCGGAATTGGTGAAGGCTGCTGCCTTCGCATGCAGGGTGCAAGCAGAGCTGTCGATTTGTAGCATTGTTCCCAGGATTGATTGGGGTCCTTTGGTTTGGAGCCAAGTGGAGGGTCTGAACCAGAGGCTTCGCCGACTCTGTGGCAGTCATGGCTGCAGATTTCTGGACCTGCGGTATCGGGTGGGGAATTGTAGGGTGCCTCTAGATAGATCAGGGTACACTACACTAAGGAAGCAGCTACTCGGGTAGCAGAGTACTTGTGGAGTGCACATGGGGGTTTTTTAGGCTAGGCGCTAACTCTGATGAGCACTCACCTGTCAGCATTCAAACAGCGAATTCAGGCCACGTTTGGAACAAAAATTCGAACATCAAAATATTAGCCACGAACTTACAGAGTATTAGAAACAAAGTTCCTGAACTTGCTGCACTGCATGGAAGTTATTGTGCTCAGATAGTTTTAGGCACCGAAAGCTGGCTAAATCATGATGTGGGAAGTTCAGAAATATTTAGCAAAGCGTGGAATGTATATCGGAAAGATAGATCGGATACAAATGGAGGAGGAGTGTTCATCGCAGTGGACAAAGATATTGTTTCCACTGAGATCAAAGTTGAAAGTAACTGAAGTTATCTGGGCACGTATAACAGGTCTAAAAGAAGTAAAGTTAATAGTTGGGAGTTTTTACTGGCCTCTCAGTGCTGCTGTAGCAGTTTTAGAATCATTCAAAGTCTACACCAGGTAGTGCATAGGTATCCGGGCCATGTAATATTAGTCAGAGCAGAATTAAACCTTAAGAGTACAGATTGGGACCTCTCTAGTTACATTTCAGGTGGTAAAGACAAGCAGCCTTATGAGCTACTTTTGGACACATTCTTCGAAAACTGTCTTGAGCAGTTAAACCGGCAACCCACGCACAATGGAAATATTCTAGACCTTATAGTCACAAACTGGCCTGACCTTATAAACGATGTCTGTGTAGAGACAGGAATTAGTGACCATGATATTGTCATAGCGTCGATGGTGACCAAAGTTCATAAACCAATTAAGAAGGCTAGGAGCGTATTTTTGTTGGGAAGAGCCGATAACCAAATGTTACGATCGTACTTAGAAAATGAATGGGCATCGTTTAATTCCGGGACTATGGATGTAGAGGAATTGTGGACTAAATTTAAGTGCATTGTCAATAAAGGGTTAGAGAAATATGTGCCAGTAAAGACGATTAAGGATGGAAAAGATCCACCATGGTATAATAATAATGTTAGAAAGCTGCTGAGAAAGCAAAGGCTGTTGCACTCTCAATTCAAAAAAGTACACACGAATGATGACAGGCAAAAGTTAGTAGAGATTCGTGCGTCTATAAAAAGATCATTGTGCGAAGCATACAATGATTTTCCCAGCCATATGTTAGAAAAAGATCTTTCCGAGAACCTGAAAAAATTCTGGTCCTATGTAAAATCGATAAGGGGGTCATAGCCCACTGTCCAGTCACTCGTTGATCATTCCGGGGGGGCAGTAATAGATGAAAGCAAATGGAAAGCTGAAATTCTAAATTTAACCTTCAAGAAATCTTTCACGCAGGAGGACCGCACAAATGTACCATCATTTGATCAACGTACTAATTCCGAAATGAGGGACATAGCAATAGGTATTTCCGGTGTAGAGAAGCAGCTGAAAGAGCTAAATACGTAAAACTCTGCTGGTCCGGATGGAATACCAGTTCGGTTTTACAAAGACTATTCTGCGGCATTGGCCCCCGACTTAGCTTGCATTTATCGTAAATCTTTAATTCAGCGCAAAGTTCCTAGTGATTGGAAAAAAGCGCAGGTGACTCCCGTTTATAAGAAAGGAAAGAGAACTGATCCACACAATTACAGGCCAATATCATTGACATCAGTTTCATGTAGAATTTTAGAGCATATTCTCAGTTCGAATATAGTAAATTTCCTTGAACCGGAAAAGCTTCTTTCCATGAATCAGCACGGGTTTAGGAAACATTGTTCATGTGAAACTCAGCTTGCCCTTTTCTCACATGACATCTTGCGAGCCATGGATGAAGGGCAACAGGTGGATTGTGTTTTTCTCGACTTCAAAAAAGCGTTCGACACGGTGCCACACAGCAGACTGCTAACGAAGATACAAGCTTATGGAATAGGCTCACAGATTTGTGACTGGCTGGAAGACTCGACGGCGAGTGTTCATCAGAGACGAGTGTATCGTCAGGCGTGCCCCAGGGGAGTGTGATAGGACCGCTATTATTTTCTATCTATATAAATGATCTGATAGACAGAATAAATTGTAATTTGCGGCTGTTTGCTGATGATGCTGTGGTATAGGGGAGGGTGTCATCTGTAACTCACTGTAATAGCATACAGGATGACTTAGACAAAATTTCTAGTTGGTGCGAAGAAAGGCAGCTAGCTCTCAATGTAGAAAAATGTAAGGTGATGCACATGAGTAGAAAAGACAATCCTATAATGTTCAAATACAGCATTAGTAGTGAGCTTCTTGATTCTGTCGCGTCGTTCAAATATCCAGGCGTAACATTGCAGAGCGATATGAAATGGAACGAACATGTAAGGACAGTTGTGAGTAAGGCGGAGAGCCGACTTCGGTTTATTGGGAGAATTTTGGGAAGATGTACTTCACCTGTAAAGGAGACAGCATATAAAATGCTTGTACGGCCATGTCTTGAGTATTGCTCAAGTGTTTGGTTCCCGTAGCAGATCAGTTTAAAGGAAGACATCGAGGCGGTTTAGAGGCGAGCAGCTAGATTTGTTACCAGTAGGTTCGACCACGGAAATGCAACTCAATTGGGGATCGCTGCAAGAAAGACGACGTTCTTTTTGTGAATTTCTGTTAAGTAAAGGGCCAGAATTTGAAGCTGAGTGTAGTACGATATTGCTGTCGCCTACTTACATTTTGCGTAAAGATCATAAAGACAAGATGAGAGAAATTAGGGCTCGTATGGAGGCATATAAGCATTCTTTTTTTCCTCGTTCAGTTTGGGAGTGGAATAGGAAAGGAAATGCCTAGTAGTGGTACAGTGTACCCTCCGCCACACACCTTACGGTGAATTGTGGAGTATGTATGTAGATGTAGATTAAACTGATAGTTCTGCAATTTTCACACTTGTCTGCACATGCTTTCTTTGGAATTGGACTTACAATATTCTTCTTGAAGTCGGAAGGTACTTCCTCTGTATCATACATGTTGCATACCATGTGATACAATTTTTTCATGACTGGCTCTCCTATCAACATAAGCAGTTCAGAGGGAATATCATCTACTCCAGGGGCCTTGTTTCGACTCAAGTCCTTCAACGCTCTGTCAAATTCTTCTTGCAGTATCATATCTCCTATCTCATCTATCTCCACTTTATCTTCCATTTCTAGAATACTGCTTTCAAGTTTATTTACTTTGTATAGGCCCTCTATATATCCCTTCCACAGTTCAGTCTTCCCCTCTTTGTTAGTACTGGTTTTCCGTCTGAGTTCTTGATAATCATACAGCTGCTTTTCTTGTCTCGATGTATCTCTTTTATTTTCCTGTAAGGGGTATCTATCTTTCCCCCAAGTTATGCATTCTTCTACAGTTCTGCATTTGTCCTCTAGTCACTCCTGTTTAGCCAGTCTGCACTTCCTGTCAATCTCATTTTTCAGATGTTTGTACTCCATTTTTCCTGTTTCACTTGCTGAATTTTTATATTTTCTTCTCTCATCAATTAAGTTCAGTATATCCTGTGTTATCCAGGAATATCTATTAAGCCTTGTCCTTCTGCTTATATGGTCCTCTGCAGCCTTCACTGCCCTATCTTTCAGAGCTACCCATTCATCTTCTACTGTATTACTTTCCACCGTTTCAGCCAATCTTTGCCTAATGCTCCCTCTGAAACTCTCAACCCCCTCTGGTTCCTTCAATTTGTCCAGGTTCCAACTCCTAACCTTTCTGCAAGCTCTAAAGTTTTAATCTGCAGTTCACAACCAATAAGTTATGGTCAGAGTCTATATCTGCCCCTGGATATGTCTTACAGTTTAGAACCTGTTTTCTAAATCTATTCCTTACCATTATAAAATCAATCTGGTACCTTCTAGTGTCTCCTAGTCTCTTCCATGTATACAGCCTTCTTTCATGATGATTAAACCAAGTGTTGATGATCATTAAATTGTGCTCTGTGCAAAATTCTACCAAGTGATCTCCCCTTTCATTTCTTTTTCCCAGTCCATATTAACCTACTACATTTCCTTCTCTTCCCTTTCCTACTACCGAGTTCCAGTCCCCCATCACAATCAAGTTTTTGTCTCCCTTAACTTTCTGAATGATTTCTTTTATCTCCTCATACATTTTTTCGATATCCTCATCAGCCGTGCTAGTGCGCATATAAACTTGCACTACTGCGATCGGTGTTGGATTCATGTCTACCTTTACTACTATAATGCGTTCACTATGCTGTTCATAGTAACTTACCAGCATTCCTATTTTCTTATTCATTATCAGACCTACTCCTGCATTACCACCAACTGATTTTGTATTGATAATCCTGTACTCATCTGACCAGAAATCCAGTTCATCCTGCCACTGAACTTCAGTAATCTCTACCATATCTAACTTTAACCTATCCATTTCTCTTTTCAAATTTTCTAGCTTACATACGCAATTAAGAGTTAGAAATTCCACACTTCGACCTGTAGAATGCCTGTTTTGTTTTTCTGACTTTCTATGTAATGATATTTAATTGCCAGCAGAAGTTTACCTCCTGTTGTATAATCTTGTAGAACTGACAACAACTTCCTCCTAGGAACACAGTCACAAGCCTTTTCTAGATCTATAAAGCATAGATACAATTTCCTATTCCACTTATAGTATTTCTCTACTATTTGCCATCAGCTAAAGATCTGGTCCTGACAGCCACTGAGAGGCCTAAACCCACACTGATTTTCATGCAGCCTGTCTTCCACTAATATTTGCACTATCCTTTCTACAAACCCTGAGCTGATTTTACACACATCACTTTCTGTAGTTGTTACACCGAAATTAAGTAACCCTTCAAAATATTCTCTCCATTTGCTAAAGGCATCCACAGGGTTCACTTTGACCTTTCCTGACCTGTCCAAAACACTTGTTAATTCCTTCTTTCTGCCCATTCGAAGACTTCTAGCTACTCTTCAAAACAGTTTTCCTGCTGCTTGACCTGTAGTTTCTAACTTATTTCCAAAATTTACCCGTGATTTTCGCTTGGATTCTGCAATTATCTGTTTGGCTTTGTTTCTTTCTTTAACATAACTTTCTCTGCCTGCCTGATTTCTAGTATGGAGCAATTTTTGAAATGCCTTCTTTTTCTTTTTACAGGCTGCCTTGACTGTGTCATTTCACCAAGCTGTCTGCTTCTTCCTACCCTTACACACTACTGTTCCAAGACATCCTCTAGCCACCTATAACTGTTACCTTTCTGATATTGTTATATATTTATACCTGATTTCCTTGTCCTGAAGCTTCTCGACTCTTACCCTGCTAGATATGGACCTGACTTTCTGCACTTTTGGCCTCACAAAACCAATTTCACTGCAAAATTAAATAATGGTCAGTATCATCAAAGAACCATCTGAAAACATGTGTGTACTTGACTATCATCCTGATCTGTTATATATTCAATGACAGATCTGGTTCCCCTGTTTTCCAAAGTATACCGGTCAATGTTCTTATGCTTAAAAAAGGAGTTTGTGAAACTAAGTCCATACTGGCACAGTAATCCAAGAGCTATTTTCCATTCATGTTGGTCTCCATATCCTCTCAAAACTTACCAATAATATTTTCATACCCTTCTGTTCAATTTCCTATCTTGGCATTGAAGTCACCCATGAGCAAAACACTGTCCTTGTCCTTTACTCTAACAACTACATTACTGAGTGCATCATAAAATCTGTCCATCTCATCTTGATCTGCCCCTTCACAGGGTGAATACATTGACACAAAACTGATTTTCTTGCTGGAGGCGGTAAACTCTATCCACAACAGTTGTACATTTACATAACTTATTGCAATTTTGCTGGGTTTGATTACTTTGCTGATGTAAAGCTCTACACCCTACTGTCCTCTTCCTGCTTTGACTCCTGACAGGTTGACCTTGTACTCTCCCATTTTACTGTCTTTCTCTAATATCACTAACAGCTAATACATCTAACCCCATCTTACTTGCAGCCTCTGCCTATCCTACCTTTTTCCCAGTCTAGTCCCCATTGATATTGATACCTCCCCTGCCCATTCCAGATTGTTTGCCAACTTGTATCTGAGGAGTCCATGGTCTATCAATTAGAGGTGGGACTCCATCACATCCAAAAATCTGAGAAATTTTGCTCTAATTGTTGCCAGCATCAAATTGAAGTACTTGGGAAGCAGGCTGCAAGCCCCCAGGTTCCCATTGGGTTTTACCCCTAATAGTTGAGGGACTAACCAGTGGATTTTGTAGTTTTTGTCATCTCAGCAAAAAGATGGCCATGACTCAGAATACGTCTGATGTGCCCAACCTTATTCCAAAGTAACTGGTATCCCAACTGTCAGGACTGCTTAGCTGGCCACTCATATGTTGCCTGTGCTCTATGAACTATGACATGACTGCATAAACCCACATCATGAATCACAACAGAAAATTGATAGTCCATTCTAACACATCAAAAATATGTTGTAAATCTGTGGGAATATTTGCTTCCAAGGTTCAAGCTGTTTCCCATTTTTAGTACAGACAGTACATCTGTTTATTTACACGTTAAGTGTATTCAGTTACTTCAGGTATTTTTCATTACAGTACAGAAAAACTTTACCAGAGACAAATACATGATAGAGTGCTTCCTGGAGTGAGTCAGTTTCCAATGTGAGGAAAAGGAAAGAAAAGATAAAAAAATTCCAAATAAGAATATTATGCTCACATTTCAATGATACCTTGTCATCTTTCAGACTGTACCAGAACATCTAGTTATAAATTTTTGTAAAATATTTTGATAATAAGAGAACATTTACCAATCAAACATTTCTGTTTTGTGTTGTCAATTTTCAGAGGGAAAAATCCTGAAAACTGGATAGTATCACCTCTTGGTATATGGGAAGCCATCATCCCAGACAAATTTTCAAAACAATTACTACCTTTTTACCCCTTCTGTATGCAATGGCGCAGGCAGTTCATAGCAAATCATTGAAGCCTTAACTTTCACCTATAATATTCTCAGAAAATATGTGTCAATGAAAGAGTTAAATTTTAAATAAAGATGGTTGCAAAGCCTACTACATACAAGATATGTATGGATGCAAAAGCCTACTACATACAAGATATGTATGGATGAAAAGTCTGCTACATTCACACATCAATGTTTACATTTATAAAACCAGCCATTAAGTAGAAAAGACAGCCTATACTTAAATAAGCTACAGTCTATGAATTTAAGTAAACAAATTATTGTTCAAACGAGATAGATTGGCTGGCCAGTACTTACCTTTGTGCTGTACCGCCGATAGTTACACAAATGAAGAAACAGAAAAAAGGGGACAAAAAGGACAAGCTTTCGGAACACAGTTCCTTCATCAGGTGGGAGAGAAGGGAAGAAGAAAATATGGGAATGGAAGCGAAAGGTAATTTGCGACCTAGGTCATGAAGGTAGTGTTTTGGGAGTGCGGCAGCCGGAGGTGATGGTTGTATGACTGTGTGTGTGCCTATGAGATTGCGTGAGTGTTCTATTTTCTGAAGAAGGCCATGGCTGATAGCTGAAAGTGTAGTATGTGTGTGTATATTGTATGTGCCTGTCGCAGCTCGTCGCCACATCTTTGCGGTGAGTTGTAAACTGTCCTCTTTTAGATTATTGGTATGGAATCAATGACATAAATTCTCAGGGTACAATTATTAAGTAACTGTCACTATACAATTTCAGCACTTCAATAGTACTAAAAAGTATATAATATGGAGCAAACAATAATTTAGTTACTAACATCAATAATTATAAAGGGTAATCCAACAAATGTAAAATGCAAATGTAATTGTTTCTACAATAATTTAAAAAAAAAAAAAAAAAAAAAAAAAAAAAAAAAAAAAAAAAAAAAAAAAAAAAAAAAACCGGTAATACTGTCCAGTGTTGATATCAAAAACCAGAGAACTGTAATAAAGTTATGGTTTGTCTTTACTTGGGAACTTTGCAATCAGTAAGTCACTAGAAAATGGGCACATAACCCAAAACCGAGGTCATGCTACATAAAATATGTTTTTGTGAAACAAGGGTACAAGTGTGGTTCAGTTTCTTTAATATTTTTGTTTTCTGATGACACTAGCTTGGTAGTGAAGGATGTTGTTGGCAATACTGATACATTGCAAATTTGACATGAAATCACTAATGAGGTATGCACTTATTTTGAATTTCATAATTAAACAATGCTATAACGGACACATTAGAAACATTAAGGCTGCAGGTGGTGATGTGGCTGTTATTTATTGACGCATTTCAACGTTATCATCGTCAGAATCTTCAATTTTTTTAATAATCATCAGTTAGCATAGTGTTACAAAAAGAGTTCTCTCTCTCTCTCTCTCTCTCTCTCTCTCTCTCTCTCTCTCTCTCTCTCTCTCTGTGTGTGTGTGTGTGTGTGTGTGTGTGTGTGTGTGTGTGTGTGTGTGCGCGTGCGTGTGCATCCATCTTTCCCTGTTAATGAAAAACGTTTTAGCCAACCCCCCGCCTCTCCTACACCCCTCAGCATCATTCATTTCACTCATCTTCTCTTCTCTTTACTACTTGATCTTTCGTCTTTGGTTATATTTATCCTCTCTGGCTTGGCTCAGTACATACATGCAGTATCTCTGACGTCCACACTCCCGAAGCACCACCTTCATGACCTAGGTCGTGGACCACCTTTACCTTATGTTCCCATCCTTTCTTCTTCCCTTCTCTCCCACCTGATGAAGGAACTTTGTTCCGAAAGCTAGTCCTTTTTGGTCCCTCTTTTCTGTTTCTTCATTTGTGTTACTATCAGCGGTACAGCACATAGGTAAGTACTGGCCAGCCATTCTACCTCATTTCAACAATGTTGCAAAAAGAGAATTATTACATGAGACCAACACAATACACCTTACATACAATGAAACAAGTACATACGTAAAACATGGTGTAAAGTTTCATACAATTATATCACGTCATGGGTCTGCTGAACTATACTAAAGCAAAGTAGCAGACACCACCACCCAAGTAAACGAAAAGTGTTGCCAGGTGGCATTAGAGCACATAAGGAATGTAGAAGTAGGTACCATATAAAAAACACAAAAGAAACAAACTAGGTTGTCATAAATACTTAAGAATTATTTTTATCTTTTTTTAAGGTAAGATGAAGAAAATGTGGTACAAAACATTATTAAAAGCAACTACCAAAATTAAAGGCATACATCTATAACGGTGACCAATGGCACAGCAAGGATGGGAAGGCGGGAGATAAAATAGCATTCAAATTGGCACAAAATAGTGAAGTATGTCAGTTAAATAAAATGCAATGACCCTAAGGATGTCATGATATAAACTGCCTATGTTATATTGGTACACTTAAAAAAGAGTGATGTTGAGATCAACCCATGTAAAATTGTCACGTAGTGGATTAAAATTGGATTTAAGAAAGTTCCTACATTGCAGTAGTAGGCTCACAAAGGATTTAAGTTCTTAGAAGCATGTTCCTATGTCAGTGACTAATGGCATGGCAAGAATGGAGGGCGGGAGATAGGTCAGTATACAAATAGGTACAAAGTATTGAACCAAGTCAGTCTCTTTAAAAATACAATAGCCCTAAGTTTGTCATGATAAAAATGCCTATGTTACATTAGGCTTACAAAAGTGATGTTCAGATGATACCATGTACAACTGTCATGAAGTGAATTAAAGTTGGATAAAAAGCCTACGTTGCATTAGCAGGCTCACAAATGTAAAAAATTACAGTAATAATGGTTGCGAAAGCTTGAATCTTTGTGTATGTACGTATGTTTCTATTTGTGATTTTTTTTTCTGTCAATGAGCCTGTACATTGGGTAAGTTAAACAATATAGTACTAAGGACAGTTTCCAACTCAGCACAAAGATGTGGAAACGAGCAGCAACAGGCACATACAAAAGACACACACACACACACACACACACACACACACACACACACACACACACACACACAACACTTTCAGCCATAGCCTTCTTAAGAAAATAGAACATTCACGCAATCACACAGGTACACAAGACAATCATACAACCAACACCTCTGGCTGCCACACTTTGAATCAGGCTCTGCGGCATGTAAATCGGGAAGGAGAGGGGATAGGAAGGTTACGTCATGTTGGTGGGGACGGGTACAGCACGGCCTATATGGGAATAACGAGATGCAGCTTAGAATGGATTGGGGAGGCAGGTGAGGGGAGAAAAAGAAAAGAAAATAAACAAAATAAATGTAGAAAATACATAAAAATAAGAAATAAAAATTAAATTGCACGCACACTACTTGTACACATGATCGCGGACACACACACACACACACACACACACACACACACACACACACAAACACACACAAAGCAAGCAGGCACATTCACGCACCACCCAAAATAGGAGAGGTTTGGGATAGAGAGGTAGGAACTGTAAGGTATGGAAAAAAGGGAAGTTATCGAAGGTTGAGGCCTGGATGATTACGTGATTGGAGTATGTATTACAAGGTAACTCCCATCTGTGCAGTTCAGAAAAGCTGGTTGTGGATGGGAGGATCCAGATGGCCCGGGCTGTGAAGCAGCCATTGAAATCAAACAGTGCTCCACTGCATGCTGGACCACAGGGTGGTCCACCTTGATTTTTGGCCACAGTTTGTCGGTGGCCATGCAAATATAGAAAGCTGCACAGTGATTGCAGCACAGTTGGTTATTTACATGGCTGCTTTCACAGGTGGCCCGGCCTCTGATAAGGTAGGATAAGCCTGTGACAGGACTGGAATAGGAAGTGCTGGATGGTTGGATTGGATAGGTCTTGCAGTGGGGTCTTCCACAAGGATATGAACCCTGTGGCAGTGAGCTGGGTTTCAGGATGGCACAGGGATGAACTAGGATGTTGTGGAGGTTGGGAGGATGACGGAACACCACTTTAGGCGGAGTGGTAAGGATCTTGGGCAAGATGTCTCTCATTTCTGGGCACAAGGATAGAAAATCAAAACCTTGGGGAAGTATGCAATTTAGTTGTTCGAGTCCAGGGTAGTACTGGGTGACAAATGGAGTGCTCTTTTTGGGACAGTTACTGGTGTTAGGGGGAGGATTTGGGATGTGTGAGGATATGGCATGGGAGATCTGTTAGCGGACTAGGTCTGTGGGGTAGTTTCTGTCTGTGAAGGCCTTTGTGAGATCCTCAGCATATTCAGAAAGGAAGTTCTTGTCACTGCAGATACGCCGTCCATGGGTGGTCAGGTTGTAAGGGATGGATTTTTTGATGTGGAAGGAATGGCAACTATCAAAGTGTAGGTACTGTTGGTGGTTGGTAGGTCTAATATGGACGGAAGTGAGCATGGAGCCATCAGTGAGGTGGAGGTTGACACCCAGGAATGTGGCAGGGTAGGTTGATGAAGACCAGGTGAAGTGGATGGGGAAGAAGGAATCAAGGTTCTTAAGAAAGGAGGATAGGGTGTCCTGGTCCTGAGACCAGATCATGAAAATATCATCAATGAACCTGAACCAGGTCAGAGGTTTAGGGTTTTGGGATGTTAGGTAGGATTCTTCCAGATGGCCCATAAACCGGTTGGCATAGGAGAGTGGCATGCGGGTGCCCATGGCTGTGCCTTGGATTTGATGGTAAACTTTTCCCTCAAAGGAAAATAAGTTGTTACAATGAAATTGGTGAGAGTTATGAGGAATGAGGTATCAGGCTATTTTCTCCCCTCAAGCCCAGAAATGAGAGACATCCTGCTGAAGTTCCTTCCCACCCATCCTAAAGTGATGTTCTATCGCCGTCCCAACCTCCACAACATCCTAGTTCATCATGTTGCTATCCCGAAACCCAGCCCAATGCCACAGGGATCATATCCTTGTGGATGACCCCACTGCAGGACCTGTCTAATCCACCCACCCAGCACTTCCTATTCCAGTCCTGTCAAGGCGTATCTTACCCTATCAGAGGCCAGGCCACCTGTGAAAGTAGCCAAGTAATTTACCAACTGAGTTGCAATCACTGTGCAGTGTTCTATATTTGCATGACCACTAACCAGGATGAATGGCCACCGCCAAACTGTGGCCAAAAACAAGGTGGACCACCCTGTGGCCCAGCATGCAGCAGAGCACACGCTTGATTTCAATGGCTGCTTCACAACCCGGGCCATCTGGATCCTCCCATCCACAACCAGCTTTTCTGAACTGCACAGATGGGAGTTACCCTGTAATACATTCTCCGATCCCGTAATCAGCCAGGCCTCAACCTACGATAACTTTCCTTTTTTCCATACCTACAGTTCCTACCTATATTCAAAACCTCTCCTATTTTGAGTGGTGAGCGTGTGTGTATGTGTGTGTGTGTGTGTGTGTGTGTGTGTGTGTGTGTTTGTGTGTGTGCGCAAGTGCGCGCGCGTGAGAGTGTGTGTGTGTGTGTGTGTGTGTGTGTGTGTGTGTGTGTGTGTGTGAGGGGGTTGTGTGTGTGTGTGTGTGTGTGTGTGTGTGTGTGTGTGTGTGTGTGTGTATTCAGTTGTGTGTACGTGCGGCGTGTGCGTGTTTTTATTTTTTATTTCCGTATATTTTTTTATTATTTATTTAAATCTATATTTATTTTGTCTGTTTATTTTATTTTGTTATTTTTATTGTTTTTTTTATTTTTCTCCACTCACCTACCTCCCCTACCATTCCTAAGCTGCATCTCGTTATTCCCGTCTAGGCCATGCTGTACCTATCCCCACCACCGTGACGCAACCTTCCTATCCCTTCTCCCCTGCCCTTCCCAATTTACACACCACCGAGCTTGATTCATAGTGCAGCAGCTGGAGGTGATGGTTATATGACTGTTGTGTGCCTATGTTATTGTGTGAATGTTCTATTTTCTGAAGAAGGCCATGGCCAATAGCTGAAAGTGTAGTATGTATGTGTCTTCTGTATGTGCCTATCACAGTTTGTTGCCACGTCTTTGCAGTGAGTTGTAAACTTTCCTTATTACTATATGATTAATTCCAACCTGGATTTTCCATGATTAGATTTTACATTGAAGAATGTATATTGTGAGAAAGTGGGAGGAAGGAAATCAAACTGACTAGAACAGCAGAAAGGTTTGAGGCAGGGTAGTACATTTTCATGTCTTCAGTGTAATGACGGATGAGATAGTGACCAGAGTGACATAACTGGAAAATCAAAGATGATTTGATGATTTTCAGAAATAAGAAGGAGGAAGTGCACAAGCAGATCAAATTTAGTGAAGGAAGATAGTGTCACAATGTAAATAGTAAGTATTGGGGAATGACTGAAGAAGGTGGTGAGTTTCGTGTCAACTCTGTATGATCATAAGTAACTGGACTCCTATGTGTAGAAATTTAAGATGGGCTGTGTCCACCCTTCAGCTTTATGAAAGCTTGAACTCTGCTGGGGACATTTTCAATGAGGTGGATATACAGTGCTGGAAACAAAAATTACTGCACCTCGAATTTTCTAGATCACACCAAATTTACTGTTGAAAGAGCAGATTTACTGTTGAAACAGTACATATGGACCACACAAAAATTTCACATTTAAAGATCAATAGCTCGAATGGTATTGAGGTATGTATTGATCCATACTTAAACACCCACATTAAATGTTGTGTAGCCTCTGTGCGTGGAATGGAGGTGCCGATTCTGGCATCCACTCAGACATACAGTAGTGAATACTGTCTTGGAATACATTATTCCATACCTACTTGACCTGTTCACATAGTTCTACAAAAGTTGTGGGTTGACGACTCACACATGCTAGTTGTAGCGTCACAAGTGCTTGATTGGAGGTAAGTCCAAAGATCATGCTGGCCAGAAAAGTTGCTGCCCATCTTGTACAACACACAAATAGTGTGTGGGTGACAATTTTCCTGTCAGAACAATACAAAACCTTCATATAGTGAGAATGGCAAAAGAACATGTTCTTGCAACATTATGTTTGTATGGAGCACTGGTCGGTGGTCCCTCTTCAAACAACAAATGAACAATTGTTGTAGCTTGTCACACCCCAGACCAATGTATCTTGGACAAGGGCACTATGAGACAGTACTTGCTAGGTCATAGTACGAGCAAATCTGCTTTCATCACTGATGACCAGGCCCACCATCCCATCTTCCAAGTGTTCCTCTGATACCGCCATTCAAGCTGAGTGCATTGATGCTGTGGTGTGAGTGGAAGACAGGCTAGAGGTATGCGTGCTTGTAGTCCCATTGGTAGTAATTGGTTGGCAACAGTTCATGTTAACATTTCTGTGCTCACAAACCCTCTTATCTGTGCTGTGGTAGCTGCACAATCTGCCACTGCTGTCTTTACAATACTATCATCATGGCAGAAGTCTGTACTGTGTGGACATCCAGAACCTCATCTACGGGTGCGTGAATGTTAATGTGACAATTGCAACCAACACTTGTACAACTGGGATGGAATGGGAATCATTCCAACAATGGCACTTACCACTGCGGCGTGGGCTACTTGCGAAACTCCAATCGCCAACATTCTCCTCCGAATGCGAAAATATGTTGTTGGCTCCCACTTACATAGGTAGAAATGATCATCAGAATAAAATACGAGAAATCAGAGCTCGAACAGAGAGATTCAGGTGTTCTTTCTTTCCGCGCGCTATTCGAGAATGGAATGGGAGATAAATAGTATAATGGTGGTTCGATGAACCCTCTGCCAGGCACTTAAATGTGATTAGCAAAGTATCCCATGTAGATGTATATACAACTGATGCAGCACATCCAACTTGAGTGGCAATTCTCCGAAAGGATCATCCTGTCACTCAGAAGGTTACAATTTGACTCCTTTCAAACTCACTCAATTGGGTGTACAAACAACGAATGCATCTCCATGGCATGGTGCCTGTTTGCTTCGCACATTGATATCACACTGAAACTTACAATTGTAAAAAATTCCTATTAAAAGGGTACACACAAATAGTCTCTAGCAACTATGTCACTATGCTGTCTGTTGGCAGACTATATTGAAATCATTATCTGTACAACTATTATCCCCCATGTGGCATTTTCCATCACTGGATCAAGATCTCTCCAGGTACACTAACTGCCCCCCTCCCTCCCTCCCGCTTTCCAAGCAGTGTTTGTTTGTGGAGAAGTGGCAGCCCATTCTATCAGAACATATTCTTGTGAATTTAACATCTCCTTATGCACAATAAAGGGACAATGTCCCTACCACAAAAAGCCACACCATAACACCAACTCCTCTGTACTACACTAATGTCGCTACACATGATGGTAGGTAACTTTCTGTAGGCATTAACCAAGTCCAAACCCTTCTGTTGGATCATCACAGTGTACAGTGTTATTCATAATTTCAAATAACTGATTTCTAGTCATCCACAGTCCAGCGGCATCACCCTTTACGACACTTCAAGCACTGATTAGCATTGACTACAGACATATGTACCTTATGGTGAGCTGTTCAAACTCTGAACTCATTGTTTTTACATCCATAGACGGATGGTAACACTCTGGAACTGTTGGTAGCATTAATTTAATGTAATTATTTACAAAACATTTTCACAATGTTCAACAAACCCTATTTGTCAGTCCATGATGTCCTACTTCTTCTTTGTGGTTCAGTCTTGTTCCCACTTCACAATTTGGGTCTAGGGCAATTTTAGAATGGATTTGTTATTCAGGTGATATCCAATGACTAGTCCACATTTAAGTCACTGAGATCTCATGGCCTACCCATTCTGCTATTACTGCTTTCCTACTGACAACACAATACATTTGGCTTCTTAACACAAGAGAATGAATGAAATTGCTGAGATTTATATGAGTGGACAAGAAAAATAGAAGAAAACCTGAAGAGCATTAGAAACCTGATATGGGAGTAACAATGAACTTCAAAATAGCAAAAGGGTTATTCATGGGGCATACTATTTTCCAATCTAGACATATGCCTTGGAGACCTGGGTAGAGAGAAAAATAAAATACAAGCCAATGAGATGAAATCAGCGAGAAAAAAGATTGGAGGAAGAAAGTTAAGAAATGAGAAGATCAGGGATAATTTGTGGAGGAGGACAATTACAGGATAAGATAGAGGAATGAAGGCTTGAATAGTATTAACATGTTAATCGAATGCTATTGGTTACCCAAAAGATACTCAACATAAAAGGAATTGTAATTTCAAAAAGACAGATCTGGGAGACATTTTGCTGAATAGGACTTCAGTGCCAAACATACTGAGTTCTTGGGTTACAAATACCAATAGATGCAATCTTCAAGTGTAGCTAGGATTTATAATGCGGTCATCTTAGAGCTCATGACCACACTTACTTTCCTGACAATGGTGGTTCATAGGACCATTTCCTAGTTACTTTTGAAGTGGAAATGACAGTAAAATACAAGCCAATGGGGTCATAGAAATGGAGCACACTGCTAAGTAGAGTTGAATGGATTCAGTTTATTGAGAGATTGCAAGACACTCAAGATGCTGTCCCAGACCCGAATGCCTCCCAAGATGATGAAATCATAGAGCCAGCTGTCCTTGAAATACTAGAAGCCATAAATTATAAATATAGTACTTACCAATCGTGACAACTAGAAAGAAATCCAGCACCAAATGGCATCTTATACAGCTCCAGGCAGAGATTACGGAGGCAGTAGAAAATCATAGGAGCAGGAAGTGGGGAGACACAATGATATTTCTTCATGTTGATGTTGGTACAATCTGGAAGACCAACAAATTGTTTCTAAAGATAGGGCAGTGCATTTCCCAATGCAAGTTGGAAATCTGAGGCCAAGGTTAATGCTTTGGCTGATATGTTTTCAGATAATTTCATGATAATTGAGGATGTGGTGGACTAGGAGCATAATCAGTTGTACAACAATGACTACTAGTATTCCTTACATGAGAGGCAACAGGTGATTCTACAGAAAATATTATTGAGATGAAGGTAGAACAACAACTTTGCCAAATTCAAAGAAATAATATCAACAACAACTGAGAGGTTTATAAGAAATAAATTAACAAAAAAGGGGGTGACCCTCCATGATACACAAAACACATCAAATACTATTGCTGAAACAACAAAAAAAGCATGCTAAATTTAAACAAACACAAAATCCCCAAGTTGGCAAACTTTTACAGAAACTCAAATTTATTGGGGGCTTCAATGCGAGAAGCTTATAAGAGATTCTACAATGAAACTCTGTCCTGTAATTTGGTAGAAAGACCAAAGAAATTCTGGTGATGTGTAAAGTACTTGAGTGGCAAGACACAATCAATGCTTTCACTGTGCAATCACAATGGTAGTGCTACCGATCACAGTGCTGCTAAAGCAGAAATACTAAACATAAATGTCCCAAATTCTTTCACCAAAGAATATGCAGTAAACACTCCAGATTTGAACAAAGATTAGCTGTCAGCATGTATAATTTAGAAATACATATCCTCGGAAGAGTAAAGAAAGTATTCCAATACAGATTGCAAACCAGTTATGTTCCTTTCAGAGTATACTGATGCCATAGCTCCATGCCCCATGCCTAGCTTTTGTTCAGCGAAAGATCCACACCCAATGACTGGAAAGTTTCACAGGTCACTGCAGTATTCAAGAAAGACAATAAGAGTAATCTGCTAAACTAGAAGCCCATATCACTGATTTTGCTTAGCAGCAAGATTTTGGGACATATAATTTGTTTAAACATTGTAAATTACCTTGAAGAGAACGCTCTATTGACCTGTAGTCATCATGTTTTCATAATGTATCATTTTTGTGAAGCACAGTAAGCTCTTTACTTACAAGAAGTTATGAGTGTTATGTGGCATTACCACAATTTTAGGCTGGACTCACAATACACCAATTAAATTAAAAGTTGACAGTACTGTTGTAATGTCCAATTGTTTTTAAAGACATTATCATGATATCTGGGTGAGATATAGCTCATTGTCTCTTAGCATCTAGTTTCACTTTGTTGCAGAATTGCCTGTGAATTCAGTAGAAGATATGATACATGAGCATTCCAATTGCTCTTGTAATGTGTGTTGTTGGTGAACTTGAAGTGCATAGAGCAACACCACATAAGTTTCAATAAAACTTTTAAATTCATGATTACTTTATTATTACTTCATTATTTTACTTTTAAATTCATTATTACTTTGACTCAAAAGTGAAACCTGACCAATATAACAAAGAACAATCCTCAGAGAGGCATAGTGATGGCCCCAAAAGTTGGTTTAAGACTGAGAGAAAGTGGGGGCTTCAGCCAGCTTCCTTATATACTGTTCCTGACAATGGATACATTGTTGAAATTATAAAATGAATAATTTAAACATTCTTAAAATTTGGCACAACAGAAGGAAATCAAACTTAAACCTGCTTAACTTAAAGGTCGTCAAATATTAAGAATATCTATATACAAAATACAATTATGTATGAAATGTAACATGCTCGATATATTTAATACATTAAAAGGAGAAATATTATACAGAAAGTGACACTAATATTTGTCTCATCAACATTAATTACAGTCTTTATTTTGTCTATTTAATGGTTTAAAACTATAAAACATAAATTGTTTACTCTGTCTATCTAGCACTCTGGTTTCATGAATATATAAATAAATAAATAAGATTTAGGACATTTTCATTACATTATATGTCATATTATAATATTATTTCATCTTCTTCCTTTTTGAGTGTTTCTAAGATGTTTTTCTGTGGCGTTTCATTGCTGATGTGTATCTTTTAACTATGATTAAGATACTGAATGCCGTATAAAAATCATTTAAAGTTATTTGATATTATTTTTGCCATGTAGTTGAATTTGTGAGCCCAAAAGTGCAGAAAGTCAGGTCCATATGTAGAAGATTAAAAGTGAAGAAGTTTCTGACAAAAGAAATCAGTTACAAACATCTACCAATTACAGCACAAAATTACCAATTAGTCATTTACTGTCATTGGACACAGAATAGAAAAGGTACAGGGACAATGTACTATAACTTGCTAGAGAATGTCTTGGAACAGTACATAAAGGTAGCAAGAAGCAGACAGCGTGGTAAAACAACATAGTCAATGCAGCCTATAAAAGGAAAAAGTAGGTATTTCATTAGTGACTCCATACTAGAACTCAGGCAGAAAGAAACAAAGCCAGACAGATAATGCAGATTCCAAGCAATAATCATGGACAGATTCTGGAAACTTTGGGTCACCACTGCAATACCTTACAAGAGTGTAATTAGCAGTCTTTGAAAATGCAAACTTACAAGAGTGTAATTAGCAGTCTTTGAAAATGAAGAAAGAGGAAGCTGACAAGTGTTTTGGACACATCAGGATAGCTACTAGTGAATCCCGTGAGTGCCTTGGGCTTAATGGAGGGAATATTTTGAAGAGTTGCTGAAAGTAGGTAAAAACACTTTCAGTAATGGTTCAGATTTCGATGTATAATGGGATAGAAATAATGATGGAGACAAGATCACATCTGAATAAGTGGAGAGAATAGTCAATAGATTGTAGTGCAATACAATGACTGGGGTAAACGAAATTAATTCGGAACTCATCAAATACAGTGGAACATTACGTCACAAATGGTTACACAGGATAATTGATGTGACATGGGAGTTGCTACAGATTCCGACTGACTGGACAAAAACAGAAATCAAACCATATTTCAAGCATGGAAACAGACAAGATTGTAACAACTGCAGAATGATATCTTTAACTGACATTATGGGTAAAATCTTCTCAGGTATTGTTGAAAGGAGAGCTCAAGTATTAGATGAAGACAATTTAGATACAAGTTAGTGTGGGTCTCAGCCTCTTCAAGGCTGTCAGGACAAGATCTTTATCTTACTGCAGATAATGGAGAAGTTCTATGAGCAAAACAAGGATTAGTTTTATGGACTTTGATAAGGCTTATGACCATGTTCCTAGAAAGAATCTACTGACAGTTCTACAATATTATGGAATAGAAGGCAAAATTCTATGGGAAATTAAAGATCCTTACATAGATAGTCAGGCAGCAGCGGAGCACAACACCTTGGAATTTAACAGCTGCTTCACCATCCGAGCCATCTGGATCCTCCCCTCCATCACCAGCTTTTCTGAACTGCAGAGATGGAAATTATTCCTACAGCACATCCTACAGTCTCACAACCATCCTGGCCTGAACCCCAGATAACCTAACATCCTACATTCCATGCCTCACATTGCCACTCCCCCTCACATCCTACATTTCTTTCCGATTCATGCCCCGCTCCCTACTGTGTGTTTCAAGTTTCTATTTCCCCCCCCCCCCCCTCATACTGCATCTAATTTTCCACCTGACATCGCCTCTGATTATTGTATCCCCACCCTTATCTTCCCTCTGCACTTCCCCCCTCCTCCACTCCTTCCCCCCCCCCATCCCTTCCGCTTGCCGTGTAGTCAGACTGTGTTGGGTGGCCAGAGATGGCAGAGGTGTGTGGATGAGTGTTCCTGAGTGATTGTGTGGATGAGTGTTCTCTTTCTGAGGAAGGCCACAGCTGAAAATTTAGAATTGTGTGTTTGTGTGTCTTTTATTTGTGTCTGTCGGCGGCTCAATACTTGTGAAGTCTTCCAGCCAGTCCAGAGCTGTCAACCTATTGCATAAGCTCGTATCTTCGTTAGCGGCCTGCAGAGTGGCAGTTGAGAAAAACACAATCTGCCTGTTGCCCTTCATCCATGGCTTGCAAGATGATGTGAGAAAAGGGCAAGCTGAGTTTCATATGAATGATGTTTCCTAAAACTGTGCTGATTCATAGAAAGAAGCTTTTCCGTCTCAAGGAAATTTACTACTACATTCAAACTGAGAATATGGTCCAAAGTTCTACAGGAAACTGATGTCAACGATATTGGCCTGTAATTATGTGGGTCAGAACTCTTTCCTTTCTTATAAACAGGAGTCGCCTGTGCTTTTTCCCAATCACTAGGTGCTTTGTGTTGAATTAAAGATTCGCGAAAAATGCAGGCTAAGTAAGGGGCCAATGCCACAGAATACTCTTTGTAAAACCAAACTGTTATTCCATCTGGACCAGGAGACTTTTTCGTATTTAGCTCTCTCAGCTGCTCCTCTACACTGGAAATACCTGTTATTATGTCCTCCATTTTGGAATTAGTACATTGATCAAATGATGATACATTTGTGTGATCCTCCTGCGTGAAAGATTTCTTAAAGGTTAAATTTAGAACTCCAGCCTTCCGTATGCTTTCTTCTATTACTGCCCCGGAATGATCAACGAGTGACTGGATAGTGGGCTTTGACCCGCTTATCGATTTTACATAGGACCAGAATTTTTTCGGTTCTCAGAACGATCTTTTGCTAAGGTATGGCTGAAGTAATTATTGTATGCTTCATGCATTGATCTTTCTATAGACACATGAATCTAACTTTTGCCTGTCATAATTTGTGTGTTCTTTTTTGAACGAGAGTGCAACAGCCTTTGCTTTATCAGTACTGTAGCTTTCTAACATTATTATTATACCACGGTGGATCTTTTCCACCCTTAATCGACTTCATAGGCACATATTTTTCTAACCATTTATGTACAATGCACTTAAATTTAGTCCACAATTCCTCTACATCCATAGTACCAGAACTAAATGATTCCCATTCATTTTCTAAGTGTGATCCTAACAATTGCTTATCGGCTCTTCCTAACAAAAACATGTTCCTAGCGTTATTGATTGGTTTATAACCTTTGGTCACCATCGACACTATGACGATATCATGATCACTAATTCCTGTCTCTACACAGACATCGTTAGTAAGGTCTGGCCTGTTCGTAGCTATAAGGTCTAAAACATTTCCATTGTGTGTGGGTTGCCGGTTTAACTGCTCAAGACAGTTTTTGGAGAATGTTTCCAAAAGTAGTTCGATTAATGATGAAAAATCTCCTCAGTGCATACATGCAGTATCTCTGACGTCCACATTCCTGAAACACCACCTTCATGACCTAGGTCGTGAACTACCTTTCCCTTCTGTTCCCATCCTTTCTTCTTCCCTTCCACCTGACGAAGGAACTGTGTTCCGAAAGCTTGTCCTTGTCCATCTTGTCCCCTTTTTTCTGATTCTTCATTTGTGTGACTATCCAAAAGTAGTTTGCAAGACTACTTGTCTGTACAGCCTGAAATGTAACTAGAGAGGTCTCATTCTATACTCTTAAGGTTGAAGTCTCCCCTGAGTAATATTACAAGGCACGGATACCTACACACTACCTAGTGTAGACTTTATTTGAGAGACTCTTAAACGAACACAAAATCCCCACAATTGGTGATCCTACACAGAAGCTCGATATTTAGTGAGGACTTCAATGTGAGATGCCTACAGTACTTATCGCAACGAAACACTTTCTCAAAATTTCACTGAAAACCCAAAGAGATTTCAGTCATATGTTAAATATACTAGGGGTAAAACACAAACAATACACTCACTACGTTATAGTAATTGCGATCCTGCCGATGATAGCACTACTAAAGCAGAGTTACTAAACATAGCTTTTAGAAACTCATTCACCAAAGAAGACAAAACCAATATTCCAGATATCAAATTACTAACAGAGGCCAGAAAGAGTAATGTAGAAGTAGATATCATCGGAGTAGTGAAGCAACTAAAGTCACTTAACAAGAACAAGTCTTCTGGTCCGGATTGTATATTGTTGTTGTTGTCTTCAGTCCGCAGGCTGGTTTGATGCAGCTCTCCACGCTACCCTGTCCTGTGCAAGTCTCTTGTAATGTAACAACATGAGCCTCCATCTAATATAGTAGACGATACCTCTAGTTACTGAAACTCAGATACCCTTTTTTCCTTATAGTGTAGTAAAGTTTATTGTACCACCTTTAAACATTTCTATCCTGTAGTAAAGTTTGTGATACCACCCGTATTCATTTCTACATTATAACAACTACATTGTTTATGTCACTAAGTATTTACCTCATTTTATTCCCATTAATAAAATCCATTAATTTCATATTAATTACACCTTTTATGCCCATTACTAAATTTCTATAATTTTGTAATTACCATTACCATATTTTCCATTATCAAATCTCATTAATTTCGTAATGCTTTATTACCATTATTCCCATTATTAAACCCCAGTAACTTCATAGTATTTATTTTGCAGCATTTATTTCCTTTATTAAGATTAGATTAATTTTCATAATATTTTTGGCTTGACCAAATTTGAGTACAAATTGTATTTTAAAGTTGTTGTTACATCTAATTGTCATTATGGCTAATTGTCAGACATTGTAGTTCATTGTAAAGCAGATTATTTAACTTCAACCAAACAATAGGATTCACTTCATTTATAAAATATTAAAACTATTTAATCAGTTATTTGTTATACTAATACATTGACATTGTATAAAAATACAAATTACATAAATTTGTTGTTTATAAAAGAACTGATTCATAAATTATCATTGTAATAATTATGCATCACTTATCGTTGTTAATAATGTAATAAATACATGTAATGCGTGGAAATTAGAGTCAGTCAGTCAGTTGTACTTCAGAATTAGATTTCAGTTCAAGCCAGTAGTATGTCAGTCTGTGTATCTTGCCTGTAGCAATAAATCGCAGTGGATGTCGAAGAACTATTTGTTCTTTTTGAAAAACACCCCTTCACAATTAATATTTATCATCAAGTTCAAATTTTATTAATTATTAAATGTGGCAATCACCTAATTTAAAGAGGGATCATCATACTCTTTATCTGAGAATATGTTCGGCAACCTACATCCTTTTGAATCTGCCTGCTATATTCGTCCCTTGGTCTCCCTCTACGATTTTTATCCCACACGCTTCCTTCTAATGCTAAGTTGACAATTCCTTGATATCTCAGAATGTGTCAAACCAATCTATCCCTTCTCTTAGTCAGGATATGCCATAAACTCCTTTTCTCTCTGATTCGGTTAAGCACCTCCTCATTAGTTACGTGATCTACCCATCTAATTTTCATCATTCGTCTGTAGCACAACATTTCAAAAGCTTCTATCATATTTTTATCTTGAACTCCTTATCGTCCACGTGTCACTGCCATACAATGCTACACTCCAGACAAATGCTTTCAGAAAGGACTTCCTAACATTTAAATTAATATTAGATGTTAACAAGTTTTGCTTCTTTAGAAACGATTTTCTTCCCATAGCCCGGACTGTATACCCATTAGATTTCCATCTGATTATGCTGAAGCGATAGCTCCTTCCTCTCAAAGAAGGATCTGTACCAAAAGATTGGAAAGTTGCACAGGTCGCACCAAGATTCTAGACAGTTAGTGGGAGTAACACACTAAACTACCTAGACCTATTTCATTAATGTCAATTTGCAGCAGGGTTCTGGAACATATCTTGTATTCAAATACTATGAATTATCTCGAAGAGAATGATCTATTTAGAAAATATCATTCATACGAAACAAAACTAGATCTTTCCTCACACGATGTGATGAGTGCTATCAACAAGGGTTCGCAAATCGATTCCATATTTTTTGATTTCCAGAAGGCTTTTGGAACTGTACCTCACAAATGGCTTTTAATCAAATTGCTTGGTTATGGTATATCACCCCAAATTTGGGACTGAATAGGTGATTTCCTGTCAGAGAGGACACAGTTTGTAGTAATCAATGGTATAGCATTGACTAAAACAGAGGTGATATTGGGCGTTCCACAGGGCAGCATTATTGGTTCTCTGCTGCTCCTTATTTACATAAACAGTAGCTCTCTTAGGTTGTTTGCAGATGACACCATCATTTACTGTCAAGTAAAATCATCTGAAGATCAAAATGAACTGCAGAACGATCTGAATAAGATATCACTATGGTGTAAAATTGGTAATTGACTCTAAATAATGAGAAGTGTGAAGTCGTCCACATGAGTACGGAAAGAAATCTGTTAAACTTTGTTTACAAGATAAATCAATCAAATATGAAGGCCGTAAACTCCACTAAATACCTAGAAATTACTATTACATCAGACATAAACTGGAAAGAACATGTAGATAATGTCCTAGGAAAGCTGAACCAGATACTGCATTTTATTGGCAGAATGCTTAAAGGATGCAACAGAACTACTAAAGATGCTGCATACACTACACTTGTCTGTCCTCATTTTACAGGTGAAACAGCGCCACGGAAATGATACAGAACCTGGGATGGAAATCATTACAACAATGGCGTGGGCTACTTACGAATCTCCAATCGCCAGCATTCTCCTCCGAATGCAAAAATATATTGTTGACTCCTGCCCACATAGGTAGAAATGGTCATCAGAATAAAATATGAGAAATTAGGGCTCGAACATAGAAATTTCGATGTTCTTTCTTCTCGCACGCTATTTGAGAATGGAATGGGAGATAAACAGTATAAAGGTGGTTCGATGAACCCTCTGCCAGGCACTTAAATGTGATTTGCAGAGTATCCCATGTAGATGTAGGTGTAGAACTGCTACTCAGCATTGGGGGGAGGGGGGGAGAGTCAGTAAAAACATCCAACTATTAACTTTACTTCATCTACATCTACATACATACTCCGCAATTCACCGCAAGGTGCGTGGCAGAGGGTACCCTGTACCACTACTAGGCATTTCCTTTCCTATTCCACTCCCAAATTGAACGAGGAAAAAAAGAATGCCTATATGCCTCCGCACGAGCCCTAATTTCTCTTGTCTTTGTGATCTTTACACGAAATGTAAGTAGGCGGCAGCAAGATCGTACTACACTCAGCTTCAAATTCCGGCCCTCTAAATTTACTTAACAGAAATTCACGAAAAGAATGTCGTCTTTCTTCCAGCAACCCCCAATTGAGTTGCCGGAGCATTGGTCGAACCTACCGGTAACAAATCTAGCTGCTCGCCTCTGAACCGCCTCTATGTCTTCCTTCAAACCGATCTGCTGCGGGTCCCAAATACTTGAGCAATACTCAGGACATGGTCGTACAAGCGTTTTATACGCGGTCTCCTTTACAGGTGAAGTACATCTTCCCAAAATTCTCCCAATACACCGAAGTCGACTGTCTGCCTTACTCACAACTGTCCTTACATGCTCGTTCCATTTCATATCACTCTGCAATGTTACGCCTAGATATTTGAACGACGCGACCGCATCAAGAAGCTCACTACTGATGCTGTATTCGAACATTATAGGATTGTTTTTTCTACTCATGCGCATCACCTAACATTTTTCTACATTGAGAGCTAGCTGCCATTCTTCGCACCAACTAGAAATTTTGTCTAAGTCAACCTGTATGCTATTACAGTCAGTTACAGGCGACACCCTCCCATACACCACAGCATCATCAGCAAACAGCCGCAAATTACAACTTACTCTGTCCATCAGATCATTTATATAGATAGAAAATAATAGTGGTCCTATCACACTCCCCTGGGGCACGCCTGATGATACACTCATCTCTGATGAACACTCGCCGTCGAGAACAACGTACTGCGTTCTATTACTTAGGAAGTCTTCCAGCCAGTCACAAATCTGTGAACCTATTCCATAAGCTTGTATCTTCGTTAGCAGTCTGCAGTGTGGCACCATGTCGAACGCCTTTTTGAAGTCGAGAAAAACACAATCCGCCTGTTGCCCTTCGTCCATAGCTCGCAAGATGTCATGTCTTAGACCTGTTATACGTGCCCAGGTAACAGTTACTTTCAACCTTGATCTCAGTAGAAACAATATCATTGTCCACAGCGATGAACTCTCCCCCTCCAGCTGTGTCTGATCTACCTTTCTAATTTACATTCCACACCTCGCTACATATTTCTGTACTTGCCAAATCGTGATTTAGCCAGCTTTTGGTGCCTAAAACTATGTGAGTACAATAATTCCATGCAGCGCGGCAAATTTTGGATTTTTGTTTTAATACTTTGAAAGTTTATGGCTAATATTTTGATAGTCGAATTTTGAGCCAAACACAGACTGAATTCGCTGCCTGAATGTTGACAGCCGAGTGCTCATCAGAGCTTTTAAACTGATCTTTATTTGTAGCTAAATTTTTTATGGTTCTTGGTAAATTACTGAAAATATGTGATCCTGAGTAGTGGACTTCGTTTGAACTAAAGTAAGTGCTTTTAAGTCCTTGTGTAATTCATTTTTGTTCTTAGTATTGTAGGTATGAACTATTTGTTGTAAAAAGGGCTATATTATTTATGGCAAATTTCATCTAGGAATAAATGTACTGAGAGGCATTAGTTAATATACACAGTTCTTTGAAGAGGTTTCTGCAGGATGTCTGAGAATTTACACCACAAATAATATGTATTACACACTTTTGGACTCTGAAAACTTTCACTTGACTTGATGAGTTACCCCAAAATATTACACCATATGACATTATGGAATGAAAGTAAGCAAAGTATGCAAGCTTTTTTTTATTTTTATATATCCTATGTCTGATGCCAATCATATTGTAAATACAGATTTGATAAGACATTTCTGCAGTTCTGTAGTGTGCTTCTCCCAACTGAATTCATTATCAAGCTGTATTCCCAGGAATTTTATACTGTCAACGTCTTCTATCTGGGCTTCTTCATAATATATGCATATACTGGATGGAAATCTGTTACATTTTTTGAACTGCTTGTAGCGAGTCTATTCAAAGTTTAATGTCAATGAGTTGGCTTTAAACTTTTTATTAATGTTAATTAAAATATTATTAGCAGACCTATCTAGAACTATGCTCTATATGCTATTTATTGCAATACTTGTATCATCTGCAAACAAAACGAACTCTGCTTCTGGCAGTGTAACTGATGAGAGGTCTTTAATGTACACAAGAAAAGCAATGGCACTAAAATGGTTCTTGTGGGACACCACAAGTCGTTTCATCCTAATCTGATGATGACTATTCACTTAATTCACTAGTCCCTTGCACTGACACCCTCTGTTTCCTGTTAGTGAGTTATGACTAGAACATTTTGCAACAATTCCCGTGACACCATACCGTAGAATTCTAATTTCCTTAAAGGGATGTTGTGATTCACACAATCAAATGCCTTTGATAAATAACAGAAAATACCTGCTATTGTAATTTATTATCTAATGAATTAAGTACAGCCTCACTGGAGGTGTAAATACCTTCTTGGTATCAGAACCTTTCAGAAATCCAAACTGTGTTCTAGACAATATGTAATTTGAGATTAGGGGGTTGAGAAGCTGCTTGTACATTACCTTTTCTAGAATTTTTGAGAATTCCAGTAAAAGTGAAGTTGGTCTGTAATTTTTTGGTATCTCTTTATCCCCTTTCTTAATATCTGCATATTTTAACCAATCAGGAAATGTTCCAGTTATAACAGACAGGTTACACAAATAATTTAACACTGTGCTCAATTCCCAAGAGCACACTTTAATGAACGTTGATATTTCATCATAACCACTAGGATGCTTTGTTTTTAAAGATTTTATTATGGATGTTATTCTTGTGCTGAAGTAAGTGACATATTCATGTTCCTGAAGTTATTTGTAAATGCTAGTTTCAAATATTCAAGGGCATTATTTACTGACCCTGACAATCCCATACTATCAGTAACAGATATAAAGTATTTGTTAAATAGATTTGCACACTATGCCCATCAGTTACTAATATATCATTTACTCTTAATGCTATCTGCTCCAGTTCCTTTCTGTTTCTACCAGTGTTGTAACAACACGAATACTCAATAATCAACTCACACAACACTATCAAGATGAGAATAGGACATCACACTTACGAGTCTGAATGTAATATGCTGTTCCGCATACTGCTTTCAGTCCTTCTACCACCAGCTGGCCAGGTGGTGCTCACAAACTTTCACACTCGTACCGCAGCACAAATGGTCGCCACAGAACATTTGAATTCACGCACTTGATATACATTTCTCCCCCTCCCCCCCATTTTGTTTTTCACTCACTTGTTGTATTAAGCCTACATCCATCTTTTCTTCATTACTGTTTGCGAATGATCTAGTAAGTACCTTCCCATCTGGCCGATAATGTCCTGTTCAGGCTAGTAATGAGATGATTTGTGACTTGGATGGTGAGGTGCATGATGGTGCATATGTGAAAGACATAGGGAAAACAAGAAACATCAGCATATTGGTGGCTTCATGGTTGTCTTGTACCATCTGTTGCCGTGGTGTCCACTAGGAAGTCGGAGGTGTCGGCTAGATTTCTCATTGTATGAAACTCCATGTCCATATCCATCTTCTAGTCCTTGATGGGCGGTACTGGTACTGTGGTGACCCTTGGGCGAATTTGGTCACTGTGGAGAGACATCTCGTCTGCAGGAGTGGTGAGGGTGAACAACCTCCAGCCCTTCCGTATCACAACATGGCATTACAACCATTTTGATTGCTTTCTGTAGCCTCGCACCCACACAGGAACGCCTTGTGCAATTCTTCCTTGAGTGCTGATAGTGCCTTTAGAAGGTGGGGGTGTGAAGAGGTCAAGGAGAGTACGAGGTTGGCGTCCATACAAAAGCTCTGCCAGGCTATCGTCCCCGGACGAAGTGAAGCAATATGATGTTAGGAATTGAAGGAGCGCATTATCAGTGGAAGAGGGTGTGAGATGTTTCTTCATTTGGGATTTAAAAGTATGGACCAAATGTTCCACTTACCCATTGGAATGGGGGCGGAACGGGGGTGCGGTGATAGGAAATATGCCCCTCTGGGCACAAAAGTCAGAAAATTCAGTGGAGGTGAATTGAGGCACATTATCAGAAACGATTGGATTCACGATTTCCTATCAGAAAGAACACAGTTCATTGTAATTGACGATAAGTCATCGAGTAAAACAGAAGTGACATCTGGCATTCCCCAGGGAAGTGTTATAGGTCCCCTACTCTTCCTTGTGTTCATAAACAATTTAGGAGACAATCTGAGTAGATCCCTTAGACTGTTCGCGGATGATGATGTCATTTATCGGTTAGTGAAGTCAACAGAGGATCAAAAGCAACTGCAAAGCGATAGAGACAAAATTTCTAGATGGTGCGAAAATTGGAAATTGACACTAAATAAAGAAAAGTGTGAAGTAATACACATGACCACTAAAAGAAATCCGTTGAACTTCAGTAACGCGATAAATCAGTCAAACCTTAAGGTCGTAAATTCTACCAAATACCTACGAGTTACAATTACGAACAACTCAGACTGGAGAGAACACACAGAAAATATTGTGAGGAAGGCAAACCAAAGATTACGTTTCATTGGCAGAACACTTCGAAGATGCACTAGCTCCACCAAAGAGGCTGCCTACATCACACTTGTGCGTCCTCCTGTGCGTCCTCTCCTGGAGTACTGTTGCCCATTGTGGAACCCTCACGAGGTGGAACTGACGGAAAATATTGAGAAGGTTCAGAGAAGGGTAGCTCATTTTGGTTTATCACGTTACGGGGGGGAAAGCGTCACGGAAATATTGCATGAATTGGGGTGGAAATCATTACAAGAAAGACATTATTCATTGCGGCGAGATCTGTTTGCGAAGTTTCAATCACCGACTTTTACTTCTGAATGTGCAAATATTTTGCTAGCACCCACCTACTTAGGGAGACATAACCATCCCAATAAAATAAGAGAAATCAGATCAAAAACAGAACAATTTAGGTGTTCTTTCTTCCTGCGCACTACTAGAGAATGGAACAGTAGAGAAAAGTTATGAAAGTGGTTAATGAACCCTCTGCCAGGCACTTAAATGTGATTTGCAGAGTATCGATGTAGATGTAGAAAAAATGATAGTGGGTAAACCTATCAGGGCAAACATTTTGGCCAAAGCCATGGTGGTAGCAGCTGTAACTGGTGAAGCACAGTGAAGCACAAAAGGAAAATTGGAATAGGTATCAATGACTAGGAGCCAATAAGTGTTGAGAAAGGGTCCAGCGAAATCTATATGAATGCGGTCCCATGGCTTTCAGGTGTGGGCCATGGAGAAAGCAAGGACTTGGCAAAGGTGCTTGCGCTGCACATGTCTGACAAGCAGCCACCATGTGCACAATTTCCGCGGCAAGTCCAGGCCAGTAGACGTGCTGTCTCGTGAGATTCTTCATCCTAGAGACACCCCAGTGTCCCTGGTGTAGAAGACATATGACCGCAGGCCGCAACGTTGCCGGAACAACAACGTGAGGAGAGACACTGTCAGTAGCCAGGCATGATGACTCCACTGAGGGAGGAGAGATGCAGCCGGATATGGAAGTAGTTCCAGAGGGGATCTGATGCTTTCCAGAAGCACAGTCCAGCCAGCCATTTTCAATGTGATGTAGAACCCGGTGTAGAACAGGATCCTCAGCGGTGGCTCCCGCCAGGTGTTGTCCCATGATGGGTAAGCCCTCAATTACAGTCTGTGCATTCTCATCCAAATGAAAACAGGTAGATCATCTTTGTCAAAGACAGGGTCAGAGCCCATAGGAAGACTGGATAAGGCATCAGCATTTGCATGCTGAGCAGTGGGATGAAAATGAATGTCATATTGAAAACGAGAGAGAAAAAGTGCCCACCATTGGAGCCTATGTGCTGCCTTGTCAAGAATGGAAGCAGATGGATGAAATAAAGAGACCAATGGCTTGTGATCCATAATAAGATGGAACTTATTACCATAGAGAAAGACACCAAACTTCTTGAGAGCATAAACAATGACAAGAGCCTTTTTTTCAATTTGTCATTTAAGTTTTGGAGGCATAAGAAATAGGACGATGGATATTTATGAGATAAAACAGCACCAATACCATATTGTGACACATCAGTAGCTAAAACAAGCTGTTGCCCAGGGCAGTAAGTGGCCAAACAAGATGCTTTTTGGAGATGAGCTTTAAGGCAGTGAAAAGCGGCATCACATTTGTCAGTCCATGAGCAAGCAAGTGAGTGGGTAAGAAATCTCCGCTATGGAGGGACTAAACTTGTGATAGTATGATATATTCCTGAAGAAAGCTTGCAGTTCTTTGACCGATGAAGGTCACGGAAGGGCGTCGATCACAACAATGTTGTTAGGACAGCGACAGATGCCATCCTTGGAAAGGCGAAAACCCAGGTACACTACAGAGGGCGCAAAGAATTGAGATTTGTGAAAATTGCACTTAAGTCTAGACTGTTGTAGGACAGAGAAAAGAGTATGTAGATTTTTGAGATGTTCAACCATGGTAGCCCCAGTAATGACAATGTCATCCTGATAGTTAATGCATCCAGGAACAGAGATACAAAGTTGTTCTAGAAACCTTTGAAATATGGCTGGTGCACTGGCTCTGCCAAGCAACAATATTTGGTAACGATAAATGCGCTCCTTTGCTTATTGTATCTCCACCCTTATCTTCCCTCTCCACTTCCCCCTCTCCTCAGCACCTTCCCCTCCCTCCCTCCCATCCCTTCCCCTTGTCATGAGGACTGTGTTGGGCGGCCAGAGATGGCTGATGTGTGTGGATGAGTATGCCTGAATAATTGTGTGGATGAGTGTTACCTGTCTGAGGAAGACCACGGCCGAAAATTTAGAATTGTGTGTGTGTTTGAATGTCTTTTATTTGTGTCTGTCGGTGGCCATTCCTTACTGGACCTTCCATTCTTGTTAAATTAGGCCTACAAATACATGCTACAGGTACAAGAAGAAAAACACACTTTTTACTCTCTTTAACGTATTTAACACTACACTAATGTAACAACACTTATATTTATAACAACTTGAAACATTTAAAAATAGCTTAAAAACAACAGTATTTGTTGTTATTTACTGCAGCAAATACTCGGAACGTATGCGTGGGCTCAGTGTTGTCAACCATGCTACTGCAGAGTGTGCTGAGCAACAATTTACTCTCTTCTGAAAGAAGAAAGTCAGTATCAAGAAAGTAGGAAGGATGATACCAATAAAAGGATACCAATAAAAGGAAGCAATGGCAGGATGGTATCCATAATGAGGAAATCAAAGAAAAACTGTGAATGAACATCAGAAATGAAGTAATCAAAATATCCACGGGTGTACTGCCGGTCTATAGTGTCCAACGGGCACAATATTTCGGTGATCATACATGTCGGCATCATCAGGTGAACTGACGGACTGAGCTCCTGGAAATGCGCCGGCACGGAGCTCCGCACGCTGCGGCTGCTCGCAGGGAACTGTGTTCTAGCCCGGTAGCGGGCCATTTAAATACCCTCGGCCCGCGGAGCGACCCCTCCGCCGTCTGCGCCCCATCGATGTGAGGGCTCTGTCCGCCGTGGTCGTCACTTTGTTACGTTTGCTGGATTTACTCTTAATTAACCCAATCGCTGGTTCCCAAGCTTTGCTAAGATTATATCCACAGTCACGGTTTATGAGGTCGTCACTTGTGCGAATTTCAATGGCCTCTCTAACGACGCAGTCCCAGTATCTCGATGTCTGTACCAGAATCCTAGTGCCTTCATAGTACATCGCATGATTCTCCGACAAACAATGTTCAGCGACCGCCAACTTGCTCGGATACATCAATCGTGTGTGTCTCTGGTGTCAACGCAATGATCCTCGACGGTACGCATCGTCTGTCCAATATATGACTTTCCACACTAACATGGAATCTGTACATGCCACCCTTCCTCAAACCGAGATCATCTTTGGCGCCCCACACCAGTGCACGAAATTTATTCGGCGGGCAAAAAACAGTTCCAACCTGGTGTTTTTTCAAAATGCGGGCGATCTTACCCGAGAGTGCGCCGGTATATGGAACGAATGCAGTGCCTACATTCTCCCTCATATTTTCCTCCATTTCCACATGTTGTGAAGTAGTGGTTGGGCGGAGATCCCGCTGAATCTGCCACTCTGAGTACCCATTTTTTTCGAAATACAGTTCTCAAGTGTTCCAATTCCTGGGGTAGACTCTCTGCGTCGGAGATAGTGAGCGCCCTATGTACTAGAGTTTTAACCCTTCACAGAGGAATGGGGTACTTAAAACTCAGCAAAGTGACGACCATGGAGGACAGAGCCCTCACATCGACGTCATCTCAGATGCTGGCGCAATCGGTTCCACTGCGCGGCCGCGGCGCGGGGCGCGGACCGCTGAGGGGTCGCTCCGCGGGCCGAGGGTATTTAAATGGGCCGCTACCAGGCTAGAACCCAGTTCCCTGCGAGCAGCCGTAGCGTGCGGATCTCCGTGCCGGCGCGTTTCCAGGAGCTCAGTCCGTCAGTTCACCTGATGATGGCGACATGTATGATCGCCGAAATATTGTGCCCGTTGGACACTATAGACCAGCAGTACACCCGTGGATATTTTGATTATCAAATATGCCGGGAGAAACTGAAAATCACAGAAATGAAGTAATTAGAGCAAACAGGCTTAGATGATGGGGTCATGTTACACTTATGGGAGAAGCAAGATACCTTTGACTCATGGGTTCAGCAGTAGAGGGTAGGAGAAGTCAAGGTAGAAAAAAGAGAATGCACTAGGATTTGGTGAAGAATGATTTTGAAATAACAAGCGTAACATCAGACAAGGCATCTTTGTTAGCATTGAATAGGGCACAATGGGGGAATTTCATAAGGGGTGGGGGATATGCTCCATAATCAGTCTTAAATGAAGATTATGATATTATTTAGTGTGACAACTGTGTTCTCATATTTTACATTTGTTACTTTGTTTGCAATCAAATAAATCATTGAGCATCACAATAACATGTTCAGTGCTATTATGAATTCAGATAGGTTTCTAATGTGTACAGATATTGTGTGTTACGTTTCAGCTGTCAACAAAGGGTATCAAATCAGTTGCATATTTTTAGATTTCCAGAAGGCTTTGATACTGTATCTCACAAATAGCTTCTAATAAAACTGTGTGCTTATGGATCATCATGTCAATTTTGTGATTGGATTCACAACAGTTTCCTGCCTGACAGGTCATGGTTCATAGTAACTGATGGAAAGTCACTGAGTAAAACAGAAGTTTTCCAGAAAAGTGTTATAGGAGCCCTACTGTTCCTTGTCCTTATAAACAATTTAGGAGCCAAACTAAACAGCCCTCTTAGGCTGTTTGAAAATGATCTGTCATTTATCATCCTATGAAGTGACCCTAGGATCAAAACCAACTGGAAAACGATTTTGATGAGAAATCAGTATGGTGCAGAAAATGGCAAATGACCCTACATTATGAAAAGTTTTAAGTCATCCATATGAACTCTAAAAGAAATACGTTGAATTTTACTTACATGATTAATCAGTCAAATCCAAGGGTCATAAATTCAACTAAATACCTAGGAATTAAAATAACAAACAATTTAAATTGGAAAGAACACACAGAAAATGTCTTGAGAAGGTAAACGAAAAGTTGGATTTCATTGGCAGAACACTTAAGAGCATGGAAAAGTTCCTCTAAAAGACTGCCTACACTACACATGTCTATCCTGTTATGGAGTGTTGCTGCACATTGTGGAGTCCTCGCGAGATAGGATTGACGAAGAACAAAGAAAAAGTTCAAAGAAAGAGCAGCTCATTTTGTATTGTCGTGATACAGGAGGGAGAGTCACAGAAATGATGCACAAGTTGGGGTGGAAATCATTAAAAGAAAAGTGTTATTCACTGTGGCAAGATCTATTTGCAAAATTATTGCATCAAATCTCTCCTCTGAAAGCAAAGACATCTTGAACATGTAAATCATAAAGAACTACTCCCACTTCAGCAGTTCAGTAGCTGTCATAATCAAAGCATATAACAACTTTTTTTTGTATTTTGTAGAGGGAGCATTGGAGCATCAAGCCTATGCATTCCATCACATGTTCAGTAAGTTTGACTGGTTGTGACGTGTGGACCTTCTCTAATAATTCTTTGTAATAGAGTTACTAATGCCATACATTAAGTTCATCACATCTTAAATACTTCATAGCACTTTTTAAGATCCGCACCAGAAATGGAGTGTTCACAGTCAGGGCTATAAAACTGCTGTGGTCTGTCCTTCAGCCTGTATACTAGTGATATTTTAAAGACTGAACAGATGCTATTGACACAATGCACTAATTAAACAACAGCCCATGATGGTCACTGTTTATGAATTATAATCTTGCAGCATCATCTTCTTATTGCATACAATAACATTCAATGGAATTAAGAGCCAGGACATGTTGTTATCACAGAAGGGACAAATGGTGTAGCGAAAAATCAAGCAAATGACCCAATCAGACATATGAACATGACACTGGGAAAGTTAATTTTATCCTAGTCACCACTGCACAGTTTATTACTGATAGTAATATGGAGAGACATTAACTTACAGTTTGTGCTTGTCAAGTCCCAATGGGTCTGCTAAATATGCTCTCGTAGTAAGGCCTCCTCTATCTGTTTGGAAATGCATTGTGCCTTTCCCGAAAAGAATAATTGCTTTATCTTGAGAAACTTCGGTATAACGCCGATCACTCTGCAATGAGACAGGAATGTGAGGGAACACCCAAACTGCACCCTTTTCTTCAGGAGTCCTACCAGGCGTTGCACATCTCTTGACATCTTCTACCTGTAAAGGCATCTGATTGTAAAATTTAGACTTTCATGGCCGGAAATGCATGTCCATTAAAATTATCCAGGCTGTTATGCAGTGCTCAGCTGAATTTGTTGTCAAAACCCAACATTTCATCCCTGTCTGCAGAGGACATCTTGAGGGGGTCCAACACTCACACTGGCTCACTACTGACTGTTGCTAAGTTTGGTATCTGTGTGTTCCTGCATCGACGCATGACGTCATATGTTTTGAAGACGTCAGTGCAATTGGCCGTCATCCACTGCCGCATGTGGCCCATTTGGACTCTCATATAAAGAATTCGGGCCATTTTATCAGTAGATTAAATGGCATAGTGGTCCAGCCGGAGGACATATTGGCCAGCTTCGATGTTGTATCGCTGTTTACCATGTTTCCGTTTTGTGATGTGTTGGAACAAGTGGAACAAATTTTTCCTGCTGACATTGCAGAACTTTCTAAGTGCTGTCTGACGACCACATATATCAAGTAGAATGAATAGTTTTGTGAACAAACGGACGTAGTGGCTATGGAAAGTCCCATAAATCCTGTAATTGCAAACTTTTTTTATGGAGAAATTCAAAGAACAAGGTTTAAGCATTACCAGAAAGAAGCTAAATGTATGGTTTTGAAATGTGGATGACACTCATGGCTGTGGAGACACTGCAGGGAGGAACTAACATGGTTCCACAAACAATTGAATGGCATAAACACGAAAATTCAGTTCACAATTTAGGAAGAGGCAGATGACAAATTACAGAGCTAGAAACATTTGTGAACCCGAGTTGCTCAACCTGAGATGGAACATCTCCACAATGTGCTAATGAAGAACGGATACTCGTCATCAGAAATAAAACATGCATTGAAACAGCCACGCAGAAACCATAGTAGTGAACAGGTCACAGCAAAATCTAAGGTTTTTCTGTCCCGTTCATTAAAAATGTAACAGAAAGAATTGGGAGAATTTTGACTAAGCGGAATATTTCCGTAATTTACAAACTGACCTGTGAGATACAGGAACACCTTAAGCCTGCCAAGGACGCTCGCAAAACTTCTGAAAAAGCTGGAGTGTACAGGATCCCGTGCAGTTGCAGAGATGTTTATGTGAGTACCATCAAAAGAACTGACGCAAAATGTTTGGAAGAGCACAAGGGCAACTGTTGAAAGAGAGAAATGGAATGATCAGCTGTTGTGGAGCATGCCTTCCAGCCCGGTAACCACCACATTTGCTTCGACGAGGCACAAGTACTAGTGGTCACAAGTGGATACTGTGAAAGGCTCTACAGGGAGGCAATTGAAACTGCCAAACACCCAAATAATTTCAATAGTAAGGAAGAGGGCATGAAAGTAAACGGTAAATGGATGCCACTGCAGAAGAAGAGATTTACCACCCGTCCACTACAGTATGATGACAACAGTGATCAGCAGTAGCAGACAATGGCCAATTGCACTGACGTCTTCACAACACATGACGTCACGCATCGGCACGAGAACATGTGGACACCAAACTTAGTGGCAGTCAGTAGCGAGCTAGTGTGTGTGTTAGACCTGCAATCCTGCAGACCCCCCTGAAGATATTCTGAGCAGTCAGGGACAATACGTTTGGTTTTGACAACAAATTCAACCGACCACAGCATAACAGTCCATATAATTTTAACCCATTAACGCCCAATTTATTTTTATTTAACATATATTTTCAAATTTTGAAAACTTTCTCCTGAGAACCCAATTTGAAGAAATCTGAAGATTTTTTTTTTAACTTGTTGCCTAAAAAGTGAAAATTTTGGCTGTCCTCATTTGAGGACACTGGGTGCTTGGCAGTACTTATGTCGATAAGCAGCATACTAGGAAAAACGACAAGGGATAAAGAAATTCATAATAATAAACTCAAAATATTATATCAGTACTATTATTTATTTTTACAATAAGTACATTTACATACATTTTAACCTAAAAATTTTTCAAAAGTGAAATTTCGTTAAGGCCTGATATGATATTTGGAAAAGCATTCCATACAGAGAGTAACATTGCTCTTCCCACAATATGTTCTCGGCTTTCCTGTGCACTTCTCATACTGGCATCTCTTTGCTTTTCATGCTTCTGGATGACATGCAACTTCTGGTCATAACGTACATTACTTCTGGAAGGTGAGATGAATTTTAGTGGCTTTTCCCTTGGCTGATCTAATTTCAAGGCCTTTCTTTAGGTATGTCCTTCCAATCTGTTCTGAATTCTTTCACTGAAAGAGAAGTTCTTTTATTGCATCTCTTGAAAGCTAAGTATGCATTCCCAAAAGTCATATCTACCATCCTTGTAAACAGACACCAGTACCACTTTTTACCACACACTGCAATGGTATGTTTTTCTATTAGCCAAACATGAAGATCAACACCTCCCATGAAATTCTTGTATGTATTCAACATATGTGGTTGAGTAACACTAACTTTTTCCTTTTGGAATGAATTCCACCATTGGACTTTGACAGTAGGAAGCACAGTGTCAAAATTAGTTACCAGTGTAACACACTTGCTGTCATTCCATTTTATGATCAAGACTTCCTTCTCTCTGTCAAATCTGAACTCAGAATATCCCCTTTCTTTCTTTTTCATAACATTATCTGGTGATAGGGGGCATTTCCCTGTTCTGTTTTCTCTAATAGTTCCACTTGCACAAAATCCCAGTTCCTTCAGGTGGACGAGCAAGTCATGACTCGTAAAGTAGTTGTGAAAAAATACCTTGTAACTGTTCGGCTCATCAATAATGGACAACATTTTCAAAACTACCTTGGAACCTAGTGATAGATTTGAATTGTCATCATTCTGGTCCTCCCCACAATACAGTAAGAAATTATAACATCCATCAGTACCACATAAGGCCAAAAGTTTTTACCCAAAGCGGATGGGCTTCAGTCTGATAAACTGCTTTATAGGGTGATGTCCATATTATCTCACAATCATTTCATCAACTGCCAGATTTTCCTGAAAGACTCCCCATTTTTGGTAATTATTTACTAGAGTGTGTGCTAATGGTTTTATTTTGAAAGATTTGTCGTGCTTGTTTTCATTGGCATTTTTATTATTATCATTGAAATGTAATACAGATTTCAGTTCAAGTACCTATTACGAGTCATCAAATCTTTCACTATTTGAACACCGAGATCAGCATCCTCATACCAATAATCTCTTTCACTGGACAATTTATGATAGCCAAGAACCCAAGAACCCAACAAATATGTGAATTGCGTCAGGTACAACTGAAAAATTTATTTTATTTTTACACTCTGCAGCATATTTTTCAGTTTCTTCTACAATTTCTTCTGAAAAGAGTTCTTCAAAAACCTGGACAGGAGTAAGACAATAAAGCTTTCTTTCCAGTTTATCTGACAGGCAAGAAGCTTTCTTCCCTAAGTCGGTAAATGAATACTCTGGAACCTCATTACTCCATGTCACTTCCTCTTTACGGGCTCTTTTCGAGGAAACACAGTGAATGTCTTCACTGTCTCTCCCAAGTAAAATTTCTGTAGTACCTGCAATATCACTAACATGCATATTTCCTAACAAGTCATCTTCATTATTCTCCTCATCAGTCTGCTCATCTATATCTGGAGGTAATGCTACAATGTCCGCATCAATTTCTACAGAATATTCTATTGCCTCTTCAACAGTTTTAAAAACTTGGTGATCCATGGCAAAGTAAGCTAAAAAGACCGAAAAAGGTAACAAGTACCACAGAACCGCTCAGTTGACACAAAATATAATAAACTATTTTTACTTACATAAGAACCAAACAATACCACAGTATTTCATTACATTGCAGCCAGAAAATGACAACGGCCCTTACCTTTGATGCAGCCACAAAAATAAAAATAGAAATAAGCAGCAGGCTCAGCAAAAACATTCCACTTCTGTTAACAGTCTTCAACTGAATAACTGTAGCAGAAAGACAATAATTGTACCCATTGTTGATGGAGAGCTTACAAAACAACAACAAAATCCCATTGTTGCTTTGGAGTAGCAAATATTGTAATAATTACAGGAAAATGGACTGTCCTCAACTGAGGACACTGGGCACTAATGTGTTAATGGACATAGCGTTTCAAGCTGTGAAAGTCTACATCTACGGTATATACATAACAATGAATGTGTGTCTGTATGTCCCCTATGTGCTCATAAACCATTTATGCGATTGTAATGAAACTTTGGTGAACTGTTCACTGTATGCCCACAAAGGTTCCTGACCAAGAAACAAAAGAGCATGACACATAGCTCAGGAGATATGACGTCATAAATAATAAGCAGCCACCGTGTGAGAATATCCAGATTTATGCATCAATTATTGGGAAGTGGGAATAGTTAGGGACCTGCAATAAAGCTTGCATGAAAGGGTTTTGTAACTGAGTCATCCCCCCTCCCTCCCCCCCCCCCCCCCCACACACACAAAATGATTAAACGAAAAGAAGTCTACTGCTAACAACAGTTTGGCCATAAAACTGTCGCATCAGGCATTTAAGATAGTATTTTGTCATAGGTGCATGGCTGAGCATACCTCTCCTACAGACTCATGAACTCTACAGTTTCATTCTGATCTTCAAGGACTTTCACACACTTGACTTTCAAAACAAGAGGAAGGTCACCATCTATCTTAAGTATCAAACGGTGAGTGGGGGAAGGTACTTTGCAACATAAAAATGGATCGTGCCATAACTATTCTTAGAACAAGGGTTGTATGAAGTAAAACTGGAATAATTTGATAACAACAAAGTGCATTTCTCAATGTGACCCTGCATTTCTATTGCACAGAAATCTATAGTTTTGTTCTGATATTGATGAACTTTTGCACACTCTACCTTAAAAACAAGAGGAATGTCACTGTCTGTATAAAATTTCATTCAGTGGATGGTGGAGGCTACTGAACTTATGGAATTTTACAAAATGTATAGTTTTGTTCCAATCTTTATGAATTTTTGCACACATGATCTTTAAACCAAGAAGTAGTTCACTGGATACATAAATGTTTGAATAGTACATGACAGAGGGTACCTTGCAGAAAACCTTGCTGAGAGAGGGAAAGGCAGAAACGAACAGAGAGATGGGAGAGAAAGAGGTGGATGCAGAGAGAGGGGGGAAGGGGATGTGAACAACGAGAGTGTAGGATAAATAAACACCTGGTGGCAACACGGGGTTTACCGCTAGTTTTACTAAAAAAATGGCAAGTTAGCAGTTAACACCTGTCTACATCTACATGGGATACTCTGCAAATCACATTTAAGTGCCTGGCAGAGGGTAGGAGAATTACGGATTACTCTCACAGCTGTTTGCCACAGTGTAATGGATGGCAAATTAGTTTGTGATGTATGAACATGCTAGACGGTGGTTCAAAACTTGTGGGGCATGGTGGCTCAGCATGCTCGATCAAAGGGTTGCCGGTGCGGTAGCTCAACACGCTTGGTCAGAAAGTTCGAGACTCTCTGTAATGAAAAATCTGAGTGAATGACAAAATGATAAAAATAAAACAAAACAAATCAACCGCAGCAAAGGACTATTCAAAGAACCACTGAAAAGGGCAAAAAACAGAGCTGAACGCCCTCTGTAATAAAAAACTTAGCAAAATTCTCAAAGAACAACCCAGAACGAATATGAACAAATGACTGCAAAGCATCGATTTACCTGAAGAACAATGTGTTGTGTGCTTGTGTGATTGCGTGAGTGTTCTATTTTCTGGAGAAGGCCATGGCCGATAGCTAAAAGTGTTGTATGTGTGTGTCTTTTTATGTGCCATGTATTTGTGGTGAGTTGTAAACTGTCCTATTACTGTATTATTAATTCCAAACTGGACTTTCCATTATTGACCCTTAACCCAAAACATCTCTGAAATGTGCGTAACTAGAAACATGCGGTCTCTCAGACCACCTAATGTTACTATGTCACCGACCTCCACATTAGTTCACAGAAATTAAGTAAAGAGTCAGTTAACTCATATTCTAAGTAAATTTAATACTTTCTAGTCGATATTAACTCTTTGTTGTTTACATTATATAAAATAAACATGAAATATCACAAGTAAGTGCGATCTGACTTTTTTCTTTCCTCCCTGGCAGTCACATTGTCAAATCTCATGCTGCTTAGAAGTATTTCAAAGCACTTTGCAGACATTGTCACCACAAATATAGGACGTCCGGTCAGGTCTTTTTCAAAAAGAGAAAACATATCTTCATGAGACGATTTGAATACTGATGTCATCATTAGAAGACCTACGAAAGCTTTGCTCTCAATATTGTCAGTATTTCTGTAATTGGATGGATTAGTTGTTGTCTGCAACTTTGCCCTTATAGTATTCAGTTTCACGTTTGTATGTAAAACTATTTCATCTATCATGTCATCATCAAATAAATTCTTCCATATTTGCCATTTAGTAGGACTTTGTCCCAAACTTCGAATTTTGGCTGTTAGTCCAGGCATTCCTCCTTTCAGAATGTTGTGCACGGGTGTTCTTCTTGTCCTAACAGGCTCAGAACGTTCCCACTTGAAATTATTTTTACCATAAAAGAACTGTGTTTCCTGTGAGGTATAATCTGTAGTAGAGACCACTCCAGGCTCTTCTTTCAATAAAACATTTTCTTCACTAGTATCACTCTCTGTTTCATGGTGGCCGTCACCTATCATGAAATCTGCATCATCATCGGAATCATCAAATGTGTCATCATTGATCACATTTCCCTCTTCATCTAAATCCCATAATTGCGCTTGCACCCAAGCTTCCAAATCTGGATTAGCTGCAGATATGTTCCTCTTCTTAGAAAATCGATCCATATTATACCTGAAATATAACATATATTCACGCATAGAAGAAAATGCTACAAAATAACAATCACTGAAATCAGACTGTGTCATAATTAGAAACATGCGGTCTATTGGACCCACCAAATTCTTGTACGTAATACGAAACATGTGGTATCTCAGGCACACAACTTGGTGCACTCCTCTAAACAATACTCTGTATCTCTTCAGTGACAAAGCAAAACTGATTGTTGACTGTTGCTTTACACGCGGCAAGTATTGCGACGAAGGTACTGGGAAGGGGGAACCGCGCTATTTTACAGTGCTGCCACACTCGACCTTTAAAATAAACGAGGGGTCTGAGAGACCGATGTTTTGGGTTAAGGGTTAAAAAAAATACAAATAAATAAATAACAAAACTTTTTATTTTTATCTCACTTCCTAAAAGGTTTTCTCACACTCTGTTAATTGAACACAACTATATTCGACAAGATTCCGAATTGTTCAAAGGTAACAACAATTTCTCTAAAAAGTGCTTTTGTTCTGTTTTGAGCAATGGAAATACCTTAAAGGTTTCAACAATATTTTGGAAAAGATAGGTTGCTACTCACCATAGAGATGCCCGATGAGCTGCAGAGAGGCACACATAACAGAATAAACAAAAAAATGAAGCTTTCGGTTGTTAAGCCTTCATCTGCCACAGACAAGTACACAAACTCTCACACAAACACCACCGCAGTCTCCAACTGTTGTGGCTGCACTACTAATACTTAAGCTGTTTTAAATAATTTTACCAAGCAATGTCCTTTTATCAATGTATATCGTGCCAGTAATTATTATACTACTGTAAGTCTACTACTCTGCAATTGATATTGCTTACTTCTGCTGTTACCAGCCAACAAGACGACTAAGTTCTCACCAGCAGTTGACACCTGCTCCGTCTACTGCCACTGTCCACCAACAAGGGTAAAAACTTTTGTCATTTTATTAGCTATTTCACTATTAAATGTAGAATGTAATTATTGGTATCACTTAAGTCTCTCTCTATTATATTACAGTGCCAAAGGCCTGATGATAGTCTTGTAGGGTCGAAACCGGTTGCCAATAAAAAGCTCAGCAACTTACGATCTAGACTGTAATACTTTAATTATTTAAATTTTCTGCTTTCAAAAGGCCATCATAAATGACTTTTTAATTTTTTAAATTTTATTCACGTATTTTGTTAATAACCTACTTTTTGTCCAAAATATTTCCAAAAGGGAGGTTCTGGTTACTGGCAGCCAGCAATTATGTCTGTAAAATATGGTGCTGATTGATTGAACAGTTCAACCTAAAAGGGGGGAACATGTTGCAGACAGACAAACATATACCGTCAAATCATCATTATTTTTTTAATTATCTCTGAAACAATGCAAGATATGCAAAAAACATAAAAGAACAAAGTTGTAGCGAATTGTCTCCTCCAGAAATTCGTTTTTCGTGGGTAAAATATCCGATGTGGACAGCATGAAAAATGGAGGACCACTTGTAGCAATTTAAATTATACCCTAAGATAAATAGCAATAGACCACTTAGGTCTTCGTGGCAAACGAGTCTGCTCCAGTCCCGAAGCTCTGAACCAGTACACCAAGAACCTAATAACAGCTTTCACATCCCGCAGCTATCCTCCTAATCTGGTAGAGAAGCAAATTGCCAGAGCCACTTCCTCATCCCCCCAAATTCAGAACCTTCAACAGAAGAATCCCAGAGGTGCCCCTCTTGTCACCGGATACTTTCCCGGACTGGAGCGGACTCTGAATGTGGCTCTCCAGCAAGGATACAACTTCCTTAAATCCTGCCCCGAAATGAGATCCGTCCTTCATGACATCCTTCCTACTCCACCGAGAGTGTCTTTCCGCTGCCCACCTAACCTCCGTAACCTCCTAGTCCATCCCTATGAAATCCCCAAACCATATTCCCTACCTTCTGGCTCCTACCCTTGTAACTGCCCCCATTGTAAAACCTGCCCTATGCACCCTTCCACCACCATTTACTCCAGTCCCGTAACCCGGAGGGTGTACACGATCAAAGGCAGAGCCACTTGCGATAGTACCCACGTGATGTACCAACTGACATGCCTGCACTGTGAAGCGTTCTATGTGGGAATGACCAGCAACAAACTGTCCATTCACATGAATGGACACAGGCAGACAGTGTTTGTTGGTAACGAGGATCACCCTGTGGCTAAACACGCCTTGGTGCACGGCCAGCACATCTTGGCACAGTGCTACACCGTCCGGGTTATCTGGATACTTCCCACCGACACCAATCCTTCAGAACTTCAGAAATGGGAACTAGCCCTTCTCTCTTCTCGTTGCCCACCTGGTCTCAACCTCCGCTAAATTCGAATTCCCACCCACCATCTTAACATCTTTGCCTTGGTTCTCTGGACAGAGCCCCTGCCTCAAGTGGCATCTCTGTCTAACTTCTAACTTCTTTGCTTTCTACAGTATGTCTGCCTAAGTGTACTTGTGTCTGTGTAAATGTGTGGGTGTGTGTGTATTTGTTTACCCTCCTTTTTTCTCCCCAAGGTAAGTCTTTCCTGTCCCGGGATTGGTATGACTCCTTATCCACTCCCTTAAAACCCTCATCATTTCCTTTTCCCTCTCCTTCCCTTCTGCCTGACGAAGCAGCTAGGCTGCGAAAGCTTGTATGTGTGTGATTTTATTTATTTTATTTGTTTCTATCGACGAGCCGGTCTTTCAGGTAAGTAATCTCTTTTCTATTTTGGATGACTTACCCAAAAGGACCGGCTCGTCGATAGACACAAATAAAAATAAAAATCACACTCAAAACACTCTTACTAGCTTTCGCCACCACTGGCAGCTTCTTCAGGAAAAAGAGGAAAAAAGGGGAGGAGAAAGGGAAAGGGAAGGATATGGGTTTTAAGGAAGTGGAAAAGGAGTCATTCCAATCCCAGGAGTGGAAGGACTTACCTTAGGGGACAAAAATGAAGGTAGACAAATACACACACACACTCACACATACCCAAACACAAACACACCTAGACAGACATTTGTAAAAAGCAAAAGCAGAATAAATAAAAAAAGACCTTAAAATATTGATTGTCAAGTACAGACAATATTTACTAAACTAACACGTTCCACATCATTACGAAATGTTGTATATATGATCTATGGAACAAGTATTAATCTAATCTGTCTGTGAAGGCCTTCATCATATCCTCGTGGAAGACCCCGCTGCAAGGTGGTGAGTGGGGGAGGTTGTATCTTAAAATATATATATATATATATATATAATAAGTCCAGGTTGGAATTAATAATATAGTAAGGACAGTTTACAACTCACCGCACAGACGTGGTGATGAACTGTGACAGGCACATACGAAAGACACACACATACAACACTTTCAGCTATCAGCCATGGCCTTCTTCAGAAAATATAACACTCATGCAATCACACAGGCACACAACACAGTCATACAACCATCACCTCCAGCTGCCGCACTTCGAATCACGCTCTGCGCTGAGTAAATTGGAGATGAGAGGGGAGGGGAAGGGAGACGGGATAGGAAGGTGGTGCTTGGGCGTGAATCTCTGTGCTTGGTTGTGTATCTGTGTACTTGTGTGGGCAAATTTTCAAACTTTTGCTTGCCTGGTGTGTATTTTGTGTGTTGAGAAACCTCTTCACAAGCCTTAGATTTATCATAATCCACTGTCTCTCCCACCATTCCTTATTTTCCATTTTCCCTGCACCGTCCCTGCTCCACCTATCTGTACCAGTTCAGAAAAGTATCCCTTTCCCTGGCCAAAACCCAATCCCACATCCTATTTCTGAAATGCTGCCTAAGTCATGGTATCCGTCCCAATGGTCTAACCTTAAAAATTCCATTGTCTAGATCCCACCCCTCCTTCCACAATGACCTGCACCTTTTCACATTCCACCAATCCTTATCCCATGAAGCTAGTCCTACAAAATCACCTCTCCATGCCTCATAAATCAATTAGCTACCTTCTCTCCATCTGTAAGATTTACTATTGTGTAACCAAAACTACCTACATCCCATCTCTCAGATCGAATCCTTTGCTCTCCAGCAACTGGAGGAGCACTCCAAACAACATCTCCACAAATTGTCCAACCTGTTGATGTCATATTGCTGCCTTGGAGCACCCAAATCCAATCCTTATCTGACCCTCAATGTTCCTCCTCGTGAACCCCTCTTAGCTCCAAGACCATGCTTAGCTGACCTCTTGAACCTACCTCAGCCTTCCAAACTCCCTACCACTACTCTGCAACATCCAATATCAAAACAACACTACAACACTGTGGTTAACCTATCCACAAAAACCTAAACACCACTAAAGGTTCTGTTTTATCGAAAGGTCTTACCTTTAGCCCTACACCCCAGTTCAATCATATTAGTCTTGTCAAAGACCTACTCTTCTTTTCCTGATCCCTACGATGGAAACACTACTTTGCCACGAATCCCTCTGACCGTAATCTACCTAATCCCTATATGGAACCCTGCCTCTCCAAGTTCATACCACCATCCAACAAAGATACCCCTACACACCCACCTAACCACCCTCTGGTTACCTTCCAAGAGTTTCTCACCTCCAACTTGGCCTCACCATCCTTTCCCAAGAACTCAAACCTTTCAGCAAAAGAAAGAAGTGCCATCCCAAATCTATCTGCAGATAAATGTTCCACCACTGTAGTTATGGATCACAGTGACTACCTGGCTGAAGGGCTCCGCCAACTCTCTGACTCCTCCATCTACAAGTTGTGCCAGATTGACCCCATCCCTAAAGTCCAACAAGATCTCCAATCCCCGTTAAAATCCTATGGCCCCTCCCAGAAACTCTCCCCTGAATCCATCTCCCTCCTCACACCAGCAGCACCCCGCACACTCACCTTATACATGCTCTTCAAAATCACTAAACCTAATAATCCTGGACACCCTAGTGTGGCTGGTTATTGTGCTCCTACAAAACGAATTTCAGCCCTAGTTGACCAACACCTCCAACCAATTGTCCAAAATCTATCTTCCCACATCAAGGATACCAACCACTTCCTTCACTGACTCTCCACCATTCCCGCCCCTTTGCCTTCTGGATCCTTACTTGTCACAGTGGATGCCACCTCCCTATACACCAAAATCTCACACACCCATTGCCTTGCCATTCTGGAACACTACCTCTCCCAATGTCTCTCAGAACTCAAGTGTGATACCTTATTCCTCATAATCCTCGCCAATTTCATCCTACCTAACAACTACGTTTCCTTTGAGGGGAAAGTTTACTATCAAATCTAAGGCACATCCAAGGGCACCAGCATGGCACCCTCCTACAGCAACCCGTTTATGGGCCGCCTGGAGAAATCCTACCTAGCATCAGAAAACCCCAAACCTCTGGCCTGGTTTAGGTTCATTGATGATATTTTCATGATCTGGACTCTTCTCCCCCATCGACTTCACCTGGTCTTCCTCGACCTACCATGCCACATTCCTGGATGTCAACCTCCACCTCACTGATGGCTCCATCCACACTTCCGTCCATATTAAACCTGCCAACCACAAACAGTACCTACACTTTGACAGTTGCCATCCCTTCCACATCAAAAAATACCTCCCTTACAGCCTGGCTACCCGTGGACGGCATATCTGCAGTGACAAGAACTCCCTTTCTGAATATGCTGAGGGTTTCACAAAGGCCTTCACAAACAGAAACTACCCCACAGACCTAGTCCGCTAACAGATCTCCCATGACATATCCTCACAAATCCCAAATCCTCCTCCTAACACCAGTAACCATCCACAAAAGAGCGCTCCCCTTGTCATCCAGTACTACCCTGGTCTCGAACAACTAAATTCCATCCTTTGCCATGGTTTTGATTTTCTATCCTTGTGCCCAGAACTGAGAGAGATCCTGCCCAAGATCCTCCCCACCCCTCCTAAAGTGGTGTTCCGTCGCCCTCCCAACCTCCATAACATCCTAGTTCATCCTTATGCCACTCCGAAATACAGCTCACTGCCACAGGGATCATATCCTTGTGGAATACCCCGCTGCAATACATGTGCAATGCACCCACCCAGCACTTTCTATTCCAGGCTTATCCTACCCTATCAGAGGCCAGGCCACCTGTGAAAGCAGCCATGTAAGTTACCAACTGTGCTGCAATCACTGTGCAGCTTTCTATACTGGCATGACCACCAACCAGCTATCCATTAGGATGAATGGCCACCGCCAAACAAGGTGGACCACCCTCTGGCACAGTATGCAGCGGAGCACATGCTTGATTTCAATGGCTGCTTCACAGCCTGGGCCATCTGGATCCTCCCATCCACCACCAGCTTTCTGAACTACACAGATGGGAGTTATACCTACAATATTTCTCCGATTCCAAAATCATCCAGGCCTCAACCTACGATAACTTCCCTCCCCCCCCCCCCCATACCTTACAGTTCCTACCTCTCTATCCCAAACCTCATCTATTTTGAATGGCGCGTGAATATGCGATTGTTTGTGTGTGTTGTGTGTGTGTGTGTGTGTGTGTGTGTGTGTGTGTGTGTGTGTGTATGCGGACTTGTGTACTTGCAGTGTGCATGTATTTTATTTTATTTATTTACCTATTTTTTTAATGTATATTTATTTTGTTTATTTTATTTTTCTCCCTTCTCCTGCCTCTCCACTCCATTCCCAAGCTGCGTCTCGTTATTCCCATCTAAACCATCCCCATCACTGTGCTGCAACCTTCCTATCCCCTCTCTCCTCCCCTCCCCTTCCGTCACCAATTTACTCGCCGCAGAGCGTGATTCAAAGTGCGGCAGCCAGAGGTGATAGTTGTATGACTGTCTTGTATGCCTGTGTAATTGTGTGAGTGTTATATTTTCTGAAGAAGGCCATGGCCGATAGCTGAAAGTGTTGTATGTGTGTGTCTTTTGTATGTGCCTGTCACAGCTCATCGCCACGTCTTTGCAGTGTTTTGTAAACTGTCCTTACTATATTATCAATTTTATAAGTCATGGTTGCGATATACTAACATGAATTATTTACAGACAAATGGAAAAACTGGTAGAATCCAATCTTGGGGTAGATCAGTTTGGATTTAGAAGAAATTTAGGAACACGCAAGGCAATACTCACATTACTACTTATCTTAGAAGAAAGGTTATTAAGGAAAGGGAAAACTACATTTTTAGAATCTGTGGATCTGGTGAACGCTTCTGACAATGTTGACTGGAACACACTCGTTCAAATTCTGAATGTAGTTCCCCCCCCCCCCCCTCCCCTGGGAGTGGGTAATCAACAATACATAATTTTCAGAGCCATTGTTTCAATGATATAAATACAGTAGAACCCCTCTAATCCGTCACCTTCAGGACCGGGACCATGGTCGGAACAAAAAAAAGGTCAGATTATATGAAAAATCAAATATTTATTGCAAAAAATATTAAAAGATATTTTGTACAAAACATTAAATGATTTAAGAACTAAAAGACGTCTACAGTAATACAAAGTTGTTTTTTACACAGTGTTAAACAGTATATCAACTAAAAAATGTCTACATACACTATAATGTGTATTGGTTCTAAAAGGAAAAATGATAATATACACTTGGCAGAGTAACAGGTCATTTTCTTCTACTGATTCTTGAAACTTAACAGAAAATTCCTTAGCAGATGCAGCATTGGCCAATAGTTTTTCACTGGAAATAGAATCAAATCAGACACCTGACGAATTTTCCAATGATCAGTCCAGCCTTCACTGGCAGCAAATTTACTTTCAGCTTCCAGTTTTTTTGTTTAAAACTATCACTTTTTCTGTGAGAAATGGCCCGGATATTAGATTTCCTTCTATTGTGACAAAACCACATCCAGAATGCATTATCAAGCAGTTGAAATTTAGGCTTTTAAAAGTTCTTTGATTCTTCAGAGTGTTTTCACCATCAATTGTAACTGTATAGGATTCAATGTCTTTCCTATTCTTCCTTCAATTCACAATTGTTGTAACACCTACATTCAGTTTCTTTTTCAATTTTTTGGAGCGATTCTCCTTTGTCCAGTCTTTGTGGCACTGCTAATTTTTCATTTAGTGAAAGAATTACGTGTTTACGTTTGAATCCAGACATGTTGAAAAAACACAGAACTGTACACACAATTAATCTAATAAGTACAGTAGAGAACACGGAATAAAGCAAACGACGACATTTCTTTAATCCCAACAGAGGATAAAATTGCACAATAACGTACAGTATAACAATATGCACAGAGACAGACACCGCAACAATAGCCCGACAGGCGTCCAGTCAGTGACAAGTCGGCACACTCACAGGCTCATGGTCGGACTAACCGGAGTGATGAACCATCCAAGGTAGGATTAGAGGGGTTCTACTGTAGAGTGCTTTCGCGCCATGTTGGAAGTATCTTGTTTCGGTTTGATTGGAGGCACAATCGACATCACTCTGAACTATAATTTGAACAAATACAACTTCTGTATTAGTTGTGCAGAAAGTGTTTCTGCAATGACTGTGAACCAATTCTTAATATTCGTGCCACACTTATTGTCACCTAGAGAACTTTTGTGAGGTTAGGAGAATTCCACACACAAACTGTGTTAATTGTATTACTGACATTTGGAATGTGCGTACTGGGTTGTAGTGACAGTAATTGATGAGACTTATACGCTGGCCATACAATGGGACAATTGGGAATTGGTGATTCATTAAAGTTTCAATGAACCACAGAGCTATGTGTTGTCTACATTATTTGTTGTAGACTACTGGTTGCAGCTTCGTATGTAGATAACTGACTGCTTTCACAGGTTGCCCTGCTTTTTATGGGATAGGAAATGCTTATGGACAGGACTGGAGAAGGTGGTGGTGGGATGGTTTTACATCTGGGTCTATTGCAGGGATATGAACCATGGGGTAAGGGACTGGGAGCAGGGATGGAGTAGGAATGGGCAAGGATATTACGTAGGTTTGGTGGGTGATGGAATACCTCTATAGGCGGTGTGGGGAGGATACTGGGTAGGGTATTTCTCAATTCAGGATAGGAAAGGTAGTCAAAATCCTGGTGGAGTACTGGGTGATACTGGGTGATACTGGGTCACAAGAGGGGTGCTTCTTTGTGGCCGGATGGTGGGTGTGGGGTAGGTGGTGTGTGACTGAACAGACAAGGCCCATGAGATGCATTTCTGCACAAGGTTTGGAGGGTAATTGCAGTCAACGAAGTCCTCAGTGAGGTGTTTGGCGTATTTGGAGAGGGACTGCTTGTCACGGCATATACGACAATCATGAGTGGCTAGGCTGTATGGAAGGGACTTTTTGGTGTGGAATGGGTGGCAGCTGTCAAAATGGAGGTCTGTTGATGATTCGTAGGTTTGATGTTAATGGAGGTACTGTAAGGCCATCTTTGAGGTGTAAGTCAGTGTAAAGGAAGGCGGCTCATTGTGTTGAGTACAACCAGGTGAAGTGAATGGAGGAGAAGGTGTTGAGGTTTTGAAGGAATGTGGTAATTGTCCCCTCACCTAAAGTCCAGATTATGAAGATATCATCAATGAATCTGAACCAGATGAGGCGTTTGGGAATCTGGGTAGTCAATAAGAATTCCTCTAGATGGGCCATGAACAGGTTGGCATAGGAAGGTGTCACACGGGTGCCCATGGCAGTGCTGTGAATTTGTTTGTAGGTAATGTCTTCAAAGGAGAAGTTATTGTGGGTGAGAATGTAGTTAGTGAAGGTAACAAGGAAGGAGGTTGTGGGCTTGGATTCAGTTGGGCATTGTGAAAAGTAGTGTTCAACAACGGCAAGGCCATGAGCATTGGCGACATTGGTGTAGAGAGAGGTGGCCTCAAGTGTGACAAGCTTGGTACCAGGTGGTAAAGGAACAGGAACAGCGGAGAGTTGGTAGAGGAAATGATTGGTGTCTTTTATATAGGAGGGTAAGTTGTGGGTGATAGTTTGAAGGTGTTGGTCCACAAGAGCAGAGATTCTCTCAGTGGAAGCACATAACTGGCCACAATGGGACGTCCAGGGTGATTGGGTTTGTGAACTTTAGGGAGCAGGGTGCAGGGTGTAGGAGGGGTGAGAAGAGAGTGACTCTGGGGAAAGATTGTGGGATGGTCCTATGAATTTGAGAAGGAACTGTCTCCATTGGATTTTGGGGATGGAACCATTGTGGCCATAAACCCTGCCATGCATCTCTCCCCTCCCCTCCTGCTTCACCTTGGCTGTATTGAGTGTTATAGATGGGTCGCAGCGGCTGGTGATGACACTTTTGTGTGTGTGTGTGTGTGTGTGTGTGTGTGTGTGTGTGTGTGTGTTTCTCGAATCGATGAAGGCCATATTGGCGAAACTTTTTCAGTTTTTTTTCTATTATTTGTGCCTTTTTGAAGCTCATCAGATGTCTTCTTTAGAATCTACATATAATATGAGCGTATCATTAATGAACCTTTTGTAATAAATAAATTTACCAGCTATTTCTGGATTATTTTTTGAAAAATTGCAATTCAATATAGTTTACAAGAATGCTGAAGATTAGGTGGGTAGATCGCATAACTAATGAAGAAGTACTGAACATAATTGGTGAGAAAAGGAACTTTTGGCATACCCTGACTAAAAGAAGGGATTGCTTGGTAGGACACATTCTTAGACATCGGGGAATCGTAAATTTAGCATTGGAGGGAAGTGTGTGGGGTAAAAATCGCAGAGGGAGACGAAGAGACGCGTATAGTAAGCAGATTCAAGTGGATATGGGTTGCCCTTCTTATGAGGAGATGAAAAGGCTTGCTCAGGATAGAGTAGGGTGGAGAGTTGCATCAAACCAGTCTCCGGACTGAAGACCACAACAACAACAACATAGTTTACAAAGATATCAGCTATACTACCTGCAAGAGAATTTCCCATAGCAAGGCCATCTTTCGGTAGGTATATTTTATTATTAAAGGACAAGTAGTTGAAGGCCAGAGTAGTTTCAATAAAAAATAATAAAATACACTTACAGAAAGATGGCCTTGCTTGCTATGGAAAATTGTCTTGCAGTCACTATAACTGCTATTTTCTAAATATACTGAATTACAATTTTTCAAAAATAATCCAGAAATAGTTAGTAAAATTATTTATTGATGATGCACTCCCATGAACCACAGACATTGCCGAGGTGGGGTGGCTTGCGTGCCTCAACGATACAGATAGCCGTACCGTAGGTGCAACCACAGCGGAGGGGTATCTGTGGAGAGGCCAGACAAACGTGTGGTTCCTGAAGAGGGGCAGCAGCCTTTTCAGTAGTTACAGGGGCAACAGTCTGGATGATTGACTGAGCTGGCCTTGTAACATCAGCTAATGTGGCTTTGCCACACAGCTACTGCGAACGGCTGAAAGCAAGGGGAAACTACAGCCGTTATTTTTCCCGAGGACATGCAGCTCTACTGTATGAACATATGATGATGGCATCCTCTCGGGTAAAATATTCCGGAGGTAAAATAGTCCCCCATTCGGATCTCCGGGCGGGGACTACCCAGGAGGATGTGATCATCAGGAAAGACAATACTGGCATTCTACGGGTCGGAGCGTGGAATGTTAGATCCCTTAATCGAGTAGGAAAATTAGAAAATTTAAAAAGGGAAATGGATAGGTTGAAGTTAGATATAGTGGGGATTAGTGAAGTTCGGTGGCAGGATGAACAGGATTTCTGGTCAGGTGAGTACAGGATTATAAATACAAAATCAGTTGGGGGTATCACAGGAGTAGGATTGATAATGAATAAGAAAATAGGAATGCGGGTAAACTACTATGACCAGCACAGCGATCGCATTGTCATTGTCAAGATAGATACGAAGCCAACACCGACAACAGTAGTACAGTGATCAAAATATCCACGGGTGTACTGCCGGTCTATAGTGTCCAACGGGCACAATATTTCGGCGATCATACATGTCGCCATCATCAGGTGAACTGACGGACTGAGCTCCTGGAAACGCGCCGGCACGGACGTCCGCACGCTACGGCTGCTCGAAGGGAACTGGGTTCTAGCCCGGTAGCGGGCCATTTAAATACCCGCGGCCCGCGGAGCGACCCCTCCGCGGTCCGCGCCCCGCGGCCGCGCAGTGGAACCGATTGCGCCGGCGTCTGAGAAGACGTCGGTGTGAGGGCTCTGTCCGCCGTGGTCGTCACTTCGTTACATTTGCTAGATTTACTCTTAATTAACCCAATCGCTGGTTCCCAAGCTTTGCTAAGATTATAGCCAGAGTCACGGTTTATGAGGTCGTCACTTGTGCGAATTTCAATGGCCTCTCTAACGACGCAGTCCCAGTATCTCGACGTCTGTACCAAAATCCTAGTGTGTTCATACTCCATGGCGTGATTCTCCGACAAACAATGTTCAGCGACCGCCGACTTGCTCGGATACATCAATCGTGTGTGCCTCTGGTGTTCAACGCATCGATCCTCGACGGTACGCATCGTCTGTCCAATATATGACTTTCCACACTGACACGGAATCTGGTACACGCCCGCCTTCCTCAAACCGAGATCATCTTTAGCGCTCCCCACCAGTGCACGAATTTTATTCGGCGGACAAAAAACAGTTCCAACCTGGTGTTTTCTCAAAATGCGGGCGATCTTCCCTGAGAGTGCGCCGGTATATGGAACGAACGCAGTGCCTACATCCTCCCTTGCGTTCTCATCCGTTTCCACAGGTTGTGTTGTAGTGGTTGGGCGGAGAGCCCGCTGAATCTGCCACTCTGAGTACCCATTTTTTCGAAATACAGTTCTCAGGTGTTCCAATTCCTGGGGTAGACTCTCTGCGTCGGAAATAGTGCGCGCCCTATGTACTAGAGTTTTAAGTACCCCATTCCTCTGTGAAGGGTGATGACAGCTGTCTGCGTGTAAATACAGATCAGTGTGCGTTGTCTTCCGATATACACTATGACCCAGGGTGCTGTCAGCTCTTCTCTTGACCAAGACGTCAAGGAACGGCAATTTACCCTCCGTTTCAGTCTCCATAGTGAATTTGATGTTGGGGTGTATGGAGTTCAGATGTGTAAGGAAGTCAAGGAGTTTATCCATACCATGTGGCCAGATGACGAAAGTGTCGTCCACATAACGGAAAAAGCAAGTAGGTTTCCAGAAAGATGATGCAAGGGCTTCCTCCTCGAAATTCTCCATGTATAAATTTGCGACCACAGGGGAGAGTGGGCTACCCATGGCGACTCCCTCCGTTTGTTCGTAGTATTCGCCATTGAAAAGAAAATATGTGGAGGTCAAGACATGCCTAAAAAGTTCGGTGGTCTTCTCGTCAAATTTCTGACAAATCAAATCTAGTGACTCTCGAAGGGGCACCCTCGTGAACAACGAAACGACGTCAAAACTTACCATGATATCCGACTCATCCAGCCTGAAGTTGTTAAGGCGTTTCACAAAATCCACGGAATTACGTATGTGATGAGGGCATTTACCCACGTAAGGACTTAATATTCCCGTCAAGTATTTGGCCAACAAATATGTAGGTGCCCTGATATTACTGACAATGGGACGTAACGGCACCCCATCTTTGTGGACCTTAGGGAGTCCATAAAGTCTTGGCGGTACCGGACCTTGAGGTAAAAGTTTCTTGGCGACACCCTCCGGTAAATCCGCATCCTTGAGAAGCGCCCTCGTCTTGTTTTCCACCTTCTTTGTGGGGTCAACGCTGATCTTCCGGTAGGAATCGTCATTTAGCAGGCTCTGCATCTTTTCAGTGTAGTCCTTATGGGAGACAACAACCGTAGCATTGCCTTTGTCAGCCGGTAAGACAACAATATCAGGGCGCTCCCTCAGGTCACGAATGGCCGCCCTCTCTTTACTAGTGATGTTTGACTTCGTGGGCTTGGATTTCGTCAATGCACGACAAGTTTCACGACGTATTTCCTCAGCTGAATCAGGCGGAAGTCGAGCTGCAACCTGTTCAACAGCACTAATAATTTCTGCGACAGGTGTGAACTTGGGGGTAGGAGCAAAGTTGAGTCCTTTCTCTAAAACTGAGACCGCATCATCACTCAACTCCATGCCACTCAGATTGATGACGGTCTTGCACGGAACCTGCAGAGGTGGCTTGTCAAGGAGGCGTGAGAACTTAGCTGTTTGACGTCCCGTTGCCTTCTTATGGGCGGAATCGGCTGCAACCGAAGTAACACCATCAATCCAATCCCAGGAAAAAGACGTGAAGTGACTAGCCAGTTTCAAATGCAGATGGAACAGTTCCAGAGAGACGAACTCAAGACTACGGCGGGTGAAATGCACTCTCTCACGAAGCAATGCGAGGCCGGCCCGTTTTTTAATTCTCTTGGCTGCTGCAGAATCGATGTGATGCGTAACCTTAGCAAAATTAGGAACAACATTCTCGGAACGACATCTCTTTAGAAAAGCAAGAGTACTTAGCAAACGACATCTACGGTGGCGCAACTTTTAAGAATCACAACAGTAGTACAGGTTTATATGCCAACTAGCTCTGCCGATGATGAGGAGATAGAAGAAATATATGAGGAGCTAAAGGAAATTATTCAGACAATTAAGGGAGAGGAAAACTTAATTGTTATGGGAGACTGGAATTCGGTAGTAGGACAAGGAAGGGAAGGGAAGATAGCAGGTGAATATGGTCTGGGCGAAAGGAATGAAAGAGGAAGCCGCCTGGTAGGATTTTGCACGGAACATAATTTAGTTATAACAAACACCTGGTTCAAGAATCACAAAAGAAGGTTGTATACGTGGAAGAGACCAGGAGACACCGGGAGATACCAGATAGATTTTATAATGGTAAGACATAGATTTCGGAACCAGGTTTTGAAGTGTAGGACATACCCAGGGGCAGACATAGACTCTGACCATAACTTGTTGGTTATGAACTGTAGGCTGAAACTGAAGAAACTACAGAAAGGTAGGAAAATAAGGAGATGGGACCTAGATAAATTGAAGGAACCTGAAGTTCTTAAGAATTTCAGAGGGAGCTTCAGGCAACAATTTACAGAAACAGGGGAAAATAAAACAGTTGAGGAGGAATGGGTAAAATTGAGAGATGAAATAGTGAAGGCAGCAGAGGACAAAATAGGCAGGAAGGCAAGACCTACAAAGAATCCTTGGATATCACAGGAGATACTAAATTTAATCGATGAAAGGAGAAAGTATAAAAATGCAGTAAATGAAACAGGCAAAATGGAGTACAGACGACTAAGAAATGAGATTGACAGGAAGTGCAAAATGGCTAAGCAGGAATGGCTAGAAGGCAAAAGCAAGGATGTAGAAGAATGTATAAATAGGGGAAAAATAGATACAGCCTACCGGAAAATAAAAGAAACATTTGGTGATAAGAAAAACAGCTCTATGAATATCAAGGACACTGATGGAAAACCAGTTCTCAGCAAAGAAGGCAAAGCTGAAAGGTGGAAAGAGTATATAGAGGGGCTCTACAAAGGAAATGAACTTCGAGACACTATTGTAGGAAGCGAAGAGGATGTAGATGATGATGAAATAGGAGATACTATACTGAGAGTTGAATTTGACAGAGCACTGAAAGATCTAAGTCAAAACAAGGCCCCTGGAGTAGATGATATCCCGTCAGAGCTACTGAAGTCTCTGGGAGAACCAGCCATGACAAAATTGTTTCACATTGTGTGTAAGATGTATGAGACAGGTGAAGTACCCTCAGACTTTAAGAAAAATGTTATAATCCCCATTCCAAAGAAAGCGGGTGCAGACAGGTGTGAAAACTACAGAACCATCAGTCTAATAACTCATGGTTGCAAAATATTAACACAAATTATATACAGAAGGATCGAAAAGGTGGTAGAAGCCGACCTCGGGGAAGATCAGTTTGGGTTCAGGAGAAATGTAGGAAAACGGGAGGCAATACTCACTTTACGGCTTATCCTAGAAGATAGGTTAAGAAAAGGCAAACCAACATTTCTAGCTTTTGTAGATTTGGAGAAGGCTTTTGACAATGTAGATTGGAATAAACTCTTTCAAGTTCTGAAGCAAGCAGGAGTAAAATATAGGGAGCGTAAGGTTATTTACAACTTGTATAAAAACCAGACAGCGGTTGTCAGAGTTGAAGGTCATGAAAGGGATGCAGTGGTTGGAAAGGGAGTAAGACAGGGTTGTAGCCTTTCCCCAATGTTGTTCAATTTGTACATTGAGCAAGCTATAAAGGAAAGCAAGGAGAAATTTGGAGAAGGAATTAAAGTTCAGGGTGAAGAATTAAAAACATTGCGTTTTGCCGACGACATAGTAATTCTGTCAGATACAGCAAAGGACCTGGAAGAGCAGTTGAACGGAATGGACAGTGTGCTGAAAGGTGCATATAAGATGAACATTAACAAGAGAAAAACTAGGGTAATGGAGTGCAGTGTAAGAAAATCAGGTGATGCTGAAGGAATTAGATTAGGTAACGAAACATTAAAGGAGGTAGATGAGTTTTGTTACTTGGGCAGTAAAATAACAAATGATGGTCGCAGTACAGAGGATATAAAATGCAGAATGGCAATGGGTAGAAAGGCGTTTTTGAAAAAGAGAAATTTGTTAACATCGAATATTGATTTAAGCCTAAGGAAGTCCTTTCTGAAGGCATTTGTATGGAGTGTTGCCTTGTATGGGAGTGAAACATGGACGATAAGCAGTGTGGACAGAAAGAGGATAGAGGCTTTTGAAATGTGGTGCTACAGAAGAATGCTGAAGATTAGGTGGGTGGATCGCGTAACTAATGAGGTGGTACTGAACCGAATTGGGGAGAAAAGGAATTTCTGGCATACCTTGACTAAAAGAAGGGATAGATTGGTAGGACACATTCTTAGACATCAAGGAATTGTGAATTTAGCGTTGGAGGGAAGTGTGTGGGGTAAAAATCGTAGAGGGAGACCAAGAGACGCGTATAGTAAGCAGATTCAAGTGGATGTGGGTTGTCGTTCTTATGAGGAGATGAAAAGGCTTGCTCAGGATAGAGTAGGGTGGAGAGCTGCATCAAACCAGTCTCTGGACTGAAGACCACAACAACAACACAACACAACAACGATGCACTCATATTATATCAAGGTTCTAAAGAAGAGATTGATATACTCACAAACAAATTGAATGACATGCATCCCAAACTTGCATTTACAGTAGAACATCAAAGATAACAAGAGTATAAACTTTTTGGATATTACATTTACAAATAAAAATGGTACACATTTTTTTATGATTTACAAGAAACCAACTGCTACAAATATAGGCATCATGTTACTTCATGTCAATCACTAAATTATAAGAAAGCATTCTTTCAAACTAAGTTCCGTAGGATATTGAAACTACCTCTGCAGCCATAAGCCATTAAAACTGAATTAATATTCTGAAACAAATAGCCATAGCTAACAACTTTAAAGAAAGCCAAGTTGATTTTCACACCATAAATTATGACAGTCCAATGATAATACAGTTTCAAAAAGGAGCTATGCAAAAACGACATGCATGTGGTGTGTTTCAGATAAGATAAATAGATTGTTTAAAAATTCCAGTTTAACCATAGCATTTACAACTAAGAACTAACTTCAGCCAAAACTTAAACATACAACTTCTGAGTCTGATAGATACAAAAAAAATCTAGTGTCTACAAGACACAATATAAAGACTGGGATAAAAAATATATAGGACAAACAGGCTCAAATTTCTAACAGGGTTTAAAGAACATACCACTGGTACTGAAAGCACGAAATTGATTTTTGGTCAACATCTCTATGAGTGCAATCATTCAGAAGTGTCTGTTTCTGACAATATGGTAATCATTACACAAGGAACCCAAGGTTCAACTACTTAATGTACTAGAACAAATATAAATCTACACACATTATAAGAATAAACAAGTAGATTGCATAAATGAACAGCTCGATTTCAGAGCTAGATATATCTTTGAGCCATTTGATGATCTCTTGTAGAATGATTACTCTTTTGTCCCACCCCCCAATTTTATTTTTCAGTTTAAGACACAAGTTCATTTTAGTTAATGACTTTGGCTCTCATTGTCATATATTTTTAACCAAATAAGTTTATATATTACTGATGTACCTTACAACTTTGGCATATATTTCATTTTATCTGGCCCTGAGAACCAAACACTTTATCAAAAAGGATTTTATCATAGATATAATACATTCATATATAGCAGCAAAATGGTGCCTGTTTATTTTAGTTCTGACATAATGACAACAATATTTTAATTTATAATTGACAATGGTAAAATAGCACCTCTGATTTCTATTTTTCAAATTGTAACTAAACCCATCGCATGGATTTCTATGTTCCATATGCTACATCTTCTTCTTCTTCTTCTTCTTCTTCTTTTTTGTAGCCTTGTCCCATGTCAAGCAGGGTCGGCGTTGCTCTTCTGGATTCTTCTCCTCCATAATACTCTATTCACTGCTTCTTCCTTCTTCCATTCTTTCTCCCTTAAGTCCCCCGGTATGTTATCCTTCCACCTCATCTTTGGTCTTCTTCTCCTTCTCACTCCTTCAATCTTTATATCTTCAACTCTATTTCCAAGATACTCTTTCCCTTTTCTCTGCAAGTCTACTCTCCTTAGTCTACTCTCTTGTATCTTTTTCCCCATGGGTCCCACTTTCACAACTCATCTAATAAGTTCATTTCTAACTCTGTCCTTTCTTGTTACCCCAAAGATCCACCTCAGCATCCTCATTTCTGCTACTTCCATCTTCCTTTCCTGGGCTACTGTGATTGGCCATGTCTCTGCCCTGTATATCATAGCAGGCCTTACCACCGACTTGTACATTTTCCCTTTCAACCCATTGCTCACTTTCTAGTCACACAGCACTCTGCTCATTTTCCTCCAGTTGATCCAACCACAGTTTATTTGGTGCTGTACCTCACTTTCCAGTCCTCTGTCCCTCTGTATGTACGATCCCAGTTATTTAAATTTACAGACTGATTTCAGTTCCTCTTCCTGGATCTTGCAAGAGCTTATCTGCCCATCCTTCAGTGCTAAATATTCTGATTTCGCCCTGCTAATTTTAATCACTCTTTCTGCTAGTGCCTTCCTCCAATCCTCCAGCTTTTCTTCAAGTCTGTCGATGCTCTGTTTACAAAGAACCACATCATCCACAAACATCATATTCCACGGCGCTTTCTTTTTCACATACGTCACCAGGTCATCCACAATCAGGACAAAGAGGTAAGGGCTAAGCGCAGACCCTTGGTGTAACCCCACATTTACTGGGAACTCCTTTGTCACACCCACACTACTTCTCACCTGTGTCATTGCTCCTCTGTACATTTCCTTCACTAACCTCACATACTTCTCTGGCATGCACTGCTCTCTCATGCTTCTCCATATTTCGTCCCTTGGGACTCTGTCATAAACTTTTTCCAAATCAATGAAAGCCATATGTAAATTGGATTGCATCTCCCAGTGTCTCTTCACTATCTGCCTTAAATCATGTATTGCATTAGTCATTCCTCTTCCAGGAATGAACCCAAACTGTTCTTCGCCAGCTGCAGTGGCCGAGGAGACTAAGGCGCTCCAGTCACGGTCTGCATGGCCACTACGGTCGGGGCTTCGAATCCCCCCTCGGGCATGGATATTTGTGCTGTCCTAGTTAGTAAGTAGTTCATAAGTAGTTTGTAAGTTTAGGGACTGATGACCCCGTAGTTAAGTCCCACAAAAAAAAAAAAGAAAAACTTCTGTTCTTCACACACCATACTCTCCTTGCGTACTCTTGCCTCTATAACTCTTTCCCAAATTTTCATTGTGTGTGCCATCAGTTTAATACCTCTATAGTTGCTGCAGTTCTGCACATCACCTTTCCCCTTAAATATTGGGATCTGTACACTAGTTCTCTACTCGTCTGGCATCTCCTCCTGTTGCCAAATCTTCTTCATCAAATCCCAAAGGAGTTCAATTCCCTGTTTACCGAGATACTTCCCTACCTCAACGGGAATCTGGTCTGGGCCAATTGCCTTCCCATTTTTCAACTTTTCAGCTGCCCATTTTTGACTTCCTCTCTACTTATATCCATCATTAATCCTTCACTAGCCTCTCCTTCCTCAGTTTTAACTCTTACTTTTATTCATTCAACAATTTCTCAAAATAATTCTTCCACCTTTGGATTATTTTTCCACGATCATGCAGAATTATTCCTGTTTAATCTTTTATTTGTTTGATTGCTGTTAGATCCTTAGAAGCATTATCTCTCGATTTGCCTATACGTATCAGTTGTCTCACATCATGATTTTTTTCTAGTTGTTTGTACACTTCCCTTACTGATTCAGCTTTAGCCTTAAAAATGGCTCTTTTTTCCTCTTTCTTGGCCTTTTTATACGCTTTTCTGTCCTCAACACTTCCAGACATATACCACTTCCTCTTAGCGTCTTTCCTTTCCTTCACCACCTTCTGCACCCTCATTCCACCACCATGCTTCCTTATCTTTTGGCACCCCTCTCCCAGATGTTAATCCAAGCACTTCCTCCCCAGTCTTCTTATAACAGCACTATTTATTTTCCACCACTCCCAGTACTTTTTCAGTAAACTCCTCTCTCAAATTTTTGTCCTTTAATCTCCACCTCTTAATTTTCCTTTCACTTTGGTTTATGTGTCTCTGTCTTTTACCTACTTTCATCTCACAATCTGCCACAATCAACTTGTGTTGCTATTCCTTCACCGTTTATGACCTTAGTATTTCGCACTTCACCATTATTTTTCCTTCTACACAATATGTAATCAATTTGGCTTTGATTTTCTCCACTCCTGTATGTGATTAATTTCTCATTTTCTTTGGAAGCAGGTATTGGTAATCATTAGGTCAAAAGCTACTGCAAACTGCACTATTCTTTTTCCTTCCTCATTTCTCTCACCATACCCCCATCCTCCATGACATCTCTCTTCCACCTCTTTCCTCCCTCCAACATGACCATTTAGGCCCCCTCCGACTCTCACTCTTTCATTCTCTGGTATTCTGACTATTACTCCATCCAAATCTCTTCAAAATTTTTCCTTCTCATCCTCCCAGCATCCCACTTGGGGTGCATAGGCTGTCACCACTGTTACCATTTCTCCACCGAACATCACCTTTACATACATGATCCTATCATTTACTCTGATGACTTCACATACCTCTTCTTGAAGCTCTCTGTGCAAAATAACTCCTACTGCATTTCTTGATTCCAGGCTTGCACTACTATAGAATAACTTATAGCCCTCAGCTAAGACCTTTGCCTTATTGCCCTTCCACCTTGTCTCTTGCACACACAAAGCCTTTATCTTCCTCCACCGCATCATGTCTACTATCTCTCTACCCTTTCCCGTCATTGTTTCCATGTTTAGAGTTCCCAGTCTGGTCTTGAACATGTTTGGATCCTTCACGAAACACCTTCCCCAGAGATCCAAATGGGTGGCTATTACTCAGGGAACATTTATCTTGAGAAGCATCCATCATTCCTATTGTTTTGGCAATATATTTCCATATGCTACATATGTCTTCTATATGACTATACACAACATACTTTTCAATCTTTTTACATTTTTTGAGCTGATTATCCATTTTTATAATTGGTTTGTTGCATATTGAAATCCATTGTCATATAACTTTCGTTAGAACTTATTTCCAATTGACCAACATTTGAATTAGAGGATGGAGCTTTCAGTATTTAAAGGACGACTGCACCTACTTCCACAGAACTCAACATTAAACCATTTAGGCAGCTCCACCTGAAAACAACTGGTGGACAACATTATACCTTGGTCATAGTGTACCTTGGATCACTTGCTTGTTCCTCAGAACGTGCTGCTGGCTAGAGGGCAACTGTAGAAATGATTCATGCTTCACTCAACCAGAGCACTCTGCCAACCTGCTTTTGTAGTGCTGTAAGACCAAATGTGCAAGTGAAATTACATAAGAGATTTAGAGTGCAAAAAGCACCAGTTTTTGTGTTTAGTTTTTGGTTTTTGGTGATCACTTGTTAATGTTGATGAATACATCATCTACCCCATATCTTTCAGTGTAATTTGATAAGTAAACTGACACATAGTTTGTAGATTTAAACCTAACCTCAAAGCAGTAGTAATACTTTCAATTGCAAGATGCCCCATTTTGTACCTCGGATGACAAACACATCGTGTACCTTGGATCAATGATTCTAGATAGATGATGTTAAATTTTTGTGGTTTTGCCTTTTAGGCAACAATGACAAGAAGTAAAACAGGCAAAAGAGGGTTCCTGTTGATCCTGAAGCCATGAACAAAGCAGTAAAAGCTATCATTTCTGCAGGACAGAGCAAGATTTCCATCAGAGAAGCCGGTAAAATTTATAATGTCAAATTCACAACACTTGTTCGACACTTGCAATCATTTAAGCAGCCTGGCAGCGAGGAATATTCTTATGACATTAAGTATGATACCAAAAAGATTTTTAATGATACTAAAGAATTAAGTTTATTAGAGTATATACAGACCATTGCAAAAATTAAGTATGGTAATACAAAAAAGGAAGTGAGGCTCCTTGTATATAAATATGCTGTTGCTAACAGTAAGAAAAGACCATCAAATGGGATGAAGATGAAATTGCAGCAGAAGAGTGGATGCGGCTATTAATGAAAAGACATGGAAAAGCGTTATCAATAAGTTAAGCCAGAGAGAACAACCCTGTCTTGAGCAACCAGCTGTAGCAAAACTAATGTCGAAATGTTTTCAACAATCTCAAGGATGTGCATCGACGATTGGGCCCTTTTCCACTACACTATATTTGGAATCAAGATGAAACAGGTCCAACAACTGTTCAGACCCCTGCTAAAATAGTTGCCCCAAGAGGAGTAAAACAGATGACTTCAGATGAAAGAGGACACTTAGTTACGATGAATGCACGTATAAATGCTCTCGAGAACCATATTCCTCCAATGCTTATATTTCCGAGGGTGAACTTCAAAAGCTTTATGCTTACAGGGGCCCCTTCTGGAAAAATTGGCACAACAAATCCATCTGGCTGGTCAAATGAAACAATTTATCTCCAGTTTCTTGACTATTTCTTAGATCAGATAAGGCCATCTAAAGAACAAAAATAATAATCGATAATCACGAGACACACTTGTCTGTGGAAACTGTGGAGAAGGCATCAACGGCTGGTATAGTTATGCTTACATTCCCCTCTCACACGTCTCATAGACTCCAGCCTTTGGATGTTTCTGTCTACTTTTCTCTAAAAAATAGATACAACCAAGCGGTTGATGTGTGGCTCTTAAACAATGTGGGTAAGACATTTAACATCTATAGTGTTTCAGAAGTTGGTCATATTTACTCTCATGTATTTAGTGCAAGTAACATTGTCAGTGGTTTCACGAAAACACTCATATTTTTGTTGGATAGAAACTTTTTAAGTTGTTATGTTAGTGACGACCAAAGCCCAACAACAGCTTCAGCGTGGAATTTCAATATTGCACAAACCAAGTCTAAAATGTTGTATAAATATTGTTCAAAGCTTTTATAGCATTATTATTACTCCCATGCCTATATTTACTCTACAATTTGTATGATTCAAGGTACAAGAGGGAGTGATTCATGGTACAAGACCATCTTGTACCATGGATCACTTAAGCAAATATTGTAAAAAAAAAATCTTTTAAAATTTTTCAGTGATGATTTTGGAATGTACCAGTAGTAAAATTTACTGCAAAAAGTCTTTCTCATTACAATTAAGATACAGGTATGTAGTTTTTGTCCAATTTCCGTAAAAAGTGGTTCAAGGTACAACAGTCTAGGAATTGTGGTCTAGACTGTCTTGTTATATGAATTAATAATTAAGATCAGTGTTAATCCATAATGTTCCCAAAACTTTAAATTGAATTAGGACACTATTGTTTTTGTATGTAATCAGACTTCATGAAGTTTCTATGTGATGTTAATATAAGCATTTTATTTTCTGAGGTGAACTTATACTGTAAGATGAACCTATGCCCATTCTCTGAAAGGTAATATTTACAAACTGTGTTGATTGAGGGAACATAAGAGGACATTAATGAAATAACCTTTGCATATTTTTATAAACTGTGCTCATGTTATTCCGGGGAGCCATTGCGATGTCCTCCCATTTTATTTTATTTTGATTGATAAACATCAATATCACTCCCATGAACCACAGTCATTGCTGAGGCGGGGTGGCTTGCAGGCCTCAACGATACAGATAGCCGTACCGTACGTGCAACCACAGCGGAGGGGTATCTGTTTAGAGGCCAGAGAAATGTGTAGTTCCTGAAGAAGGGCAGCAGCCTTTTCAGTAGTTACAGGGGCAACAGTCTGGATGATTGACTGAGGTTGTCTTGTAACATCAGCTAAATGGCTTTGCCATGCAGTAACTGTGAATGGCTGAAAGCAAGTGGAAACTACAGTCGTTATTTTTCCCAAGGACACGCAGCTCTACTGTATGAATTTTTGATGATGGCATCCTCTCAGATAAAATATTCTGGAGGTGAAATAGTTCCCCATTCAGATCTCTGGGCGGGGACTACTCAGGAGGATGTGGTCATCAGGAAAGATAACACTGGCATTCTACGGATCAGAGTGTGAAACGTTAGATTCCTTAATCGGGTAGGAAGGCTGGGAAATTTTAAAAGGGAAATGAATAGGTTGAATTCACACAGAGTTGGGATTAGTGAAGTTCAGTGGAAAGAGTAACAGAATTTCTGGTCAGGTGAATACAAGATTATAAATACAAAATCAGTTGGGGGTATTACAGGAGTAGGACTGCTAATGAATAAGGAAATAGGAATGCAGGTAAACTACTATGAGCAGTGCAGTGATCGCATTATCGTAGTCAAGGTAGATACAAAGCAAACAACGACCACAGTAGTACAGCTTTATATGCCAACTAGTTCTGCCAATGATGAGGAGATTGAAGAAATATATGAGGAGCTAAAGGAAATTATTCAGACAATTGGAAAAAGTAATTGTTATGGGAGACTGGAATTCGGTAGTAGGACAAGGAAGGTAAGAGAAAATAGTAGGAGAATATGGACTGGGCAGTAGAAATAAAAGAGGAAGCTGCATGGTAAAATTTTGCACGGAACATATTTTAGTTATAACACACAACTGGTTTAAGAATCACGAAAGAACGTTCTATATGTGGAAGAGACCAGGAGACACCAGATAGATTTTATAATAGTGACACATAGATTTCAGAACCACGTTTTAAACTGTAAGACATACACAGGGGCACATATAGAATCTGATCGTAACTTACTGGTCGTGAATTGTAGACTGAAACTGAAAAAAACTGCAGAAAGGTAGGAAAATAAGGAGATGGGACTTGGATAAATTGAAGGAACCTGAAGTTCCTGAGAATTTCAGAGGAAGCTTTAGGCAACAATTGACAGAAACGGGGGTAAATAAAACAGTAGAGGAGGAATGGGTAGCATTGAGATATGAAATAGTGATGGCAGCAGAGGACAAAATAGGTAGGAAGGCAAGAACTATAAAAAATCCTTGGATATCACAGGATTACTAAATTTAATCACTGAAATAAGAAAACATAAAAATGCAGTAAATGAAACAGGCAAATGAAGTACAGGCGACTAAGAAATGAGATTGACAGGAAGTGCAAAATGGCTAAGCAGGCGAGGCTAGAAGGCAAATGCAAGTATGTAGAAGAGTGTATAAATAAGGGAAAAATAAATGCAGTCTACAGGAAAATAAAAGAGATATTTGGAGACAAGATAAACAGCTCTATGAATATCAAGAACTCAGATGGAAAACCAGTTCTCAGCAAAGGAGGGAAAGCTGAAAGGTGGAAAGAATATATAGAGGGGCTCTTCTACAAAGAAAATGAACTTACAGACATGACTGTAGGAAGGGAAAAGGAAGCAGATGAAGTTGAAATAGGAGTTTCTATACCGAGAGATAAATTTTACAGAGCACTGAAAGACCTACGTCAAAACAAGGCTCCTGGAGTAGATGACATTCCCTCAGAGGTATTGAAGTCTCTGGGAGAACCAGCCATGACAAAATTGTTTCACCTGGTGTGTAAGATGTATGAGACAGATGAAGTACCCTCAGAATTTAAGAAAAAATGTAATAACACCCATTCCAAAGAAAGCAGGCACAGACAGGAGTGAAAATTACTGAACCATCAGCTTAATAAGTCATGGTTGCAAAAAATTAACATAAATTATTTACAGAATAATGGAAATGCTGGTAGAAGCCGACCTCGGAGAAGATTAGTTTGGGTTCTGGAGAAATGTAGGAACATAGAAGGCAGTACTCACTTTACGGCTTATTTTAGAAGGTAGATTAAGGAAAGGCAAACCTACATTTCTAGCTCTTGTAGATTTAGAGAAAGCTTTTGACAATGTTGATTGGAACAAACTCTTTCAAGTACTGAAGCAAGCAGGAGTAACGTGTAGGGAACAGAAGGTTATTTACAACTTGTATAAAAACCAGATGGTGGTTGCGAGAGTTGAAGGGCATAAAAGGGATGCAGTGGTTGGAAAGGGAGTAAGACAGGGTTGTAGCCTTTCTCCAATGTTATTCAATTTGTACATTGAGCAAGCTATAAAAAAAGCAAGGATAAATTTGGAGAAGGAATTAACAGTTCAGGGTGTAGAAATAAAGACATTGCATTTTACTGATGACACAGTTATTCTGCCAGAGACAGCAAAAGACCTGGAAGAGCAGTTGAACGGAATGGACAGTGTATTGAAAGGTGAATATAAAATGAACATTAACAAGAGCAAAACAATGGTAATAGAGTGCACTCTAAGAAAATCAGGTGATGGTGAAGGAATTAGATTAGGCAACAAAACAATAAAGGTGGCAGATGAGTTTTGTTATTTGGGCAGTAAAATAACAAATGATGGTCAGAGTACTGAGGATATAAAATGTAAAATGGCAATGGGAAGAAAAGTGTTCTTGAAAAAGAGAAATTTGTGAACATCGAATATTAATTCAAGTGTAAGAAAGTCCTTTCTGATGGCAATTGTGTGGAGTGTTGCCTTGTATGGGAGTGAAAAATCGACTATAAACAGTGTGGACAGGAAGAGGATAGAGGCTTTTGAAATGTGGTGGTATAGAAGAATGCTGAAGATTAGGTGGGTGGATTGCATAACTAATGAGGAGGTACTGTACAGAATTGGGGAGAAAAAGAATTTCTGACATACCTTGACTAAAAGAAGGGATCGATTGGTAGGACACATTCTTAGACATGAAGGAATCGTGAATTGGAGGGAAGTGTATGGCGTAAAAACCACAAAGGAAGACCAAGAGATGAATACAGTAAGCAGATTCAAACAGATATAGGTTGCTGTTCTTATGTGGAGAAGAAGAGGCTTGTTTAGGATAGAGTAGGGTGGAGAGCTGCATTAAACCAGTCTCCGGACTGAACCACAACAACAAACATCAGTAACATTACATAAAATGTGTGTGAAGGTACTATTAACATTGTGCCACTGGTGTAAATGTGTCATGCCACCAAAGACTTTATATGCGTCAAAAATTCAGTTATTTTATTTAATGAAAAAAACATCATTATCTATGTCATTGTTCATGTATGAATAATAGTGAAAACACTTCTTATCCTTCTTGTTGGTCAGGTCTAGCTCGAGAGAGGACATTTTGTAAGAGATGCACAATTTTAGCAGGGGCATCGTTAGATTGTTTTATTAAGTACAATATGAAAAAATGGATAAGGTGTGCAACGTGTGTACAAACGTTACTAAAATAGGTTAAAATATAAATATTGAACATACTTGTGTGATTTTAATTTTCTAATAAGTGTTGATTCCCCACTTGAGATATTTCAGCAAAGCTCAACAATTGTCACAGTGAGCAGCCGCTGCCCAGTATCCCAGCATTTCGCTGCCATTATGTGGAAAATTTTAAATTACAATTAAATCAAATCAGGGTTAGATGGTAAACAGTTTTCAGAGAATTTAATAATATTATTTCAGCTTTCCTTAGGAGCCGCAGTGAACATGGCTGAAATATTTTACAAAATTGTGATAATATTTTTACTACATAAGTAGCATTGTGACACAAAGAAGTGCAATGAAATAATGAAATAATGATTGTGACTTTATTGAATTTCAGCAAGAAAACAATTATTCCAATTACTAATTTTTGGTTGGTGAAATTTAATAATAAGTCCAAGGAATAATCAAGCAGTTTTTTTGTAATGGGATTCTTACATACTTGAGATCAGTGTTATTCTTTTAAAATTCAGATACAGAGAGAATCATTTTTACAATTAATTTATGAACAGTGTTGAGCCAACTTTTGGCTCAGAAATACTTTCAAAGTTGAAAAGTGGAACAGTGTCATTAAATTACTTGACCAATAAATATTTTTTAAATGGATAGCCAGTGCAGTAACAAATAAAATAAAAATAATAATGATAAATGAATATTTTACAACCATCAGATCATGTTTATCCATCAATCAAGACAAAACACAAAGCCGAAAGTCGTGTATAGATTATATAATCCCAGATGCAAAGTACAAAAACAAAAATAATAATTTTAAAGTGAAATATTTTTACAGCTCATGCTTAAGGATTAGAAAGGCCCAGTCCCACCAGAATTTTTGTGATGTAATTTTATTCAATATATTTTAGCACTGAATGACATGGTTCTGCAAGTGATGGAGACGAGAGATCCATTGCAGTGACACACAGGGTAGCGTGGAGCTGACAGTATCATGGTTAGCTTAATATCATCAGGAAACGGGTGACATTGGCCAGGTTTGTTGCAATTCCCCTCCCTTCAGTGGCATCTAGTGCCAATTGCTGGTGACAACTGGCCCATATTATCTCGACTTCCCAGCTCTGAGAACTACACTCATGGTAATGTCAGCACGATGTTTACTCTCGTCACACTTCACCTTTGAACAAAGCAGAGCTTGATGCCCCTTTAGACTGGCCGGGCTCACACATATCCCTTCCACCTGGCATTACAGCAAGCCCTGTTCTCTCTCACTCCTTCTTGCCCATCTGTTGGTTTGGGGTCAGCCACTTTGGCCCAAGCCCAAATCTGGAAGTACTTGAGGACAGTGAGTGATTATTAAACAAAGATTTCTTATTGTGCATTTAAGTAGTAATTCAATGACATTTTGGAAAAGAAAGGCTGCTACTCACCACAGATGCCTGAGAGCTACAGATAGGCACACATAACAGAAAAACAAAAACAAAAAAAATAAAGCTTTCGGCTGTTAAGCCTTTGTCTACCAGAGAACACACACACACACACACACACACACACACACACACACACACACACACACACACAAACTCAACCACTGTCTCCAGCAGTTGGGTTTGTGTGTGTGTGTGTGTGTGTGTGTGTGTGTGTGTGTGTGTGTGTGTGTGTTCTCTGGCAGACGAAGGCATAAAAGCCAAAAGTTTTATTTTTTACTTTTCTGTTATGTGTGCTATCTGTGGCTCATCGGGTGTCTGTGGTGAGTAGCCACCTATCTTTTCCAAAATATTGTTGAATCCTTCAAGGTGTTTCCATTGTTTAAGTAGTTATTCAGTTAGTTCTTTGTAATTTTTAGTTTCTGTATTCAGTTCATTGCTGGCCCTATATTCCTGCCATCCTACATGGTAATGTCTGTCAAAGTTCTTGCTACTATTTTGATGTCATTCACATGAGCAAATATTTGAAATGAATATTATAGAAGGAGACTTTCCTGGTGGGAAAAATATGTATAAAATAAAGATTGTTTGACTTACCCAAAGTACAGGCTCGTCGATAGAAACATAAAACACAACATTGAGGGACAGACCATTTTCAGTGAACCAATTTAGAACTTCTTGAAATTAGCAGTTGCAGTGTTTTCCAGACTGCAGTCAGGTACCTTGTCAATCTGCAAATAAGGTGAAGTGTGCTTTTTGTGTCATAGACCATGGTAGGTCATTTATAAAGAAGTAAGGGACCAAGCACCAAGCCCTGCGGAACCCCACATTTACTGTGCCCCAGTCGAAGCTAGTAGGTGCCTTTGAAGAATTATTTAATACTACCTTCTGTTTTCTGTCATCTAGTATGACTCAAGCCACAATCATAATTTACCTTTTAGGCCATAGTGCCTCACCTTGCTCAGACGAATCTTGTGATCCACACATTTGAAAGCTTTCGACAGGTCACAGAAGATTCCAACTGGTGACATTTTATTGTTAATTGATTTGAGGAGTTGGTTGACAAATGAGAAAATAGCCTGTTCAGTTGCAATACCCCTTTGGAAACCAAATTGACTTTTGTTAAGGATATTATGTTTATTTAGGCGATCCATGACTCTACTGAACATAAGTTTCTCAAGGATTTTTGAAATACTTGTTAACAATGTAATAGGATGATAGCTAGAAACCTCAGCTTTATCATTAAATGACTGAACACTTGTCATTGCCTTGTTTCACAAAACTTTATTTTTACGACCTTGATTTCAGGTTATGAGCCCATTTTCAAGTACTTTACTGATTCCAAAATTGTTACGCCAGTGAAGACAAACCATTATGATACTACAGGTCACTGTTTATCAATTTCAACATTGGAAGAAAATACTTTTAACTTGTAATTTAGGAACTATTACACTTGCATTACCTTATTAGAATAACCTTAATTATCTATTGTACTAATATTGTGTTTAATGATGTTATCTATAAGTGAAATTACTGATCATTATTATACCTTGAAGAAATTGAACAGTTTATAGTGGAAGACAGAATTTCTTAAAAGTGAACCACTGGCACAACATGCAGTATACTGGTACAGATACGTTGATGATCTGTCCTTTGCCGATGGAAAGGTTCCACCAGACAACTTGAAAAAGTCTTGGAAAATATGAACCAGTGGCATTCAAACATTAAGGTTAACATGGAGTTAGGTGGTACCACCATTAATTTTCTTGACTTCAGTAAACTGATAGAAAATAGAAGTCATAAATTTTAAATCTTCAGGAAAGACACCTTTACTGACACCTACATCCCGGCTTCCTCTCAGCACCCAACAATGTACAAACATGCAGCATTCCACCTTATGGTAAACTGACTCCTGTCCATTCCCATGACCTAAGAAAACCATGACCAAGAACTAGACACAATAAAAACCATAGCAACAAATAATGACTTTCATTCCTCCATAATTGACAAAATTCTTGACAAGAAAAAGAAGATCGTAGCAAGATCCCTACTCTACCCAGTAAGCTCCACTGAAAAATCAAAAAGTAAGTGGTGTAGGCTACCTTTCATAGGTAAAATTTCCATTAGGCTATGTAAAATTTTGAAAGCAAAGGACTTTTCGGTATATTTCTATGTCCCACATAACTTAGGTAAAAATCGGTTCAATTCAAAGGACAGAGAGAGAGCCATTATGAACAAGGGTGTATATAAAATCATTTGTAAAGGGTGCCAGTCCTGTTACATAGGACAGACAGGTCGGTCAATTTGTACCAGGCTTAGGGAACACCACAGGAGCTGGAGATTAAGAAAACCAGATGCTGCCTTTGCCCAACACTGCTTAGAACAAGAACACAAATACGCCATAGATGTTAAAGTCTTACATGTTGAAGGTAAAGGTGCAAAACTGACCCAACTAGAAATTTTGGAGATCAAAAAACAGATGTGCACAGCCCCAAATTTGATACTGAATGAACAGACAGAATTCAATTATTCACCTCTTTTAGACTATGAGTAACTTCTACATAGTAGATAATAACAACATCACTAACAATCCACAAGAAGCAAGGTCGTGTACTATAAACTGTTCAATTTTTTCAAGGTATAATAATGATCAGTAATTTAAGTAATAGATAACATCATTAAACACAATATTAGTACAATAGATAATTAAGGTTATTCTAATAAGGTAATGCTAAACCTAGGTCGTAAAAATAAAGTTTTGTGAAACAAGGCAATAAAAAGTGTTCAGTCATTTAATTTGAAATGTTTACCCAAGAACCAACAGTAGAATCTATCAATATGCTCAGCTTTATCACTTTTTTTTTAAAAGTGGTTTCACAATTGCATATCTTAGTCTATTAGGGACAGTACTTTGATTTATAGATTCATTAAATATATGGCATATAACTTTTAAGAATATATCTGTAGAAATGTTTCAATACTGTAACAGAAATATTGTCCACACCAGTGGAATTTTTGTTTTGCATATTGCATATCACCTTCTCAATCTCATCGATGTGAAGTAGGGTGCATGCATCTGACTAATATTTCTCTGGACTGCTTTTTGTAGAAGGTTCATGGCTCCATCCAGAGACCCTTTACATCCAATTTCATATGCTGCTGACAAAAAATGATTATTGAAGACAATGGAAACTATTTCCCCTTCATCTACCATGTTTCCATTGTGGCATACTTGGATACTATCAGTATCCTCTGAAATTTTTCCTGTCTCCCTTTTTACCTCCTTCGCCTGGTAAGTGGACTTTATCTATTTTATTATTTGATCTGTTAATTTCAGATTTGATAAACATACTCTTGGATTTTAATAACATTCTTTAGGATGCTGCAGTACAATTTGTATTGTTCTCTATCCTGAGGATTATCAGAATTCCTGGGTGAAATGTACAGAAATCTGTTTTCCTACATGATGTTTTTATTCCCTTAGCAAGCCACCGTCTCCTGTACCCATTCTGGTTGGTACTTTTTGAAATTCTCATTTGAATTGAGGTTTCAAAGAGAGAAAAAACTCGTTAAGGGATAGGTTGAATTTACCATTGACATTTTTAGCCTGATATACTGCTTTCCAATTTGTTGTTCCAAATTCTTGCTGACGGTTTCAAGATTCTCACTGTTTATTAGTCTGAAAGGTCTATTGGTAGAACCACTCTTGTTAGCAGGGCTTAAATCATGTACTTCCAACAGCTGCCCATCATGGTCAGAGAGACCATTCAAGATATGTTTTACATAAATATTACCAGTTCTATTACTATCAACAAAAATATTGTCAGTCTGACTTGTGCAGCTCATTGGTACCATAGTGGGAAAGTCAACAACTGCCCTCAGATTAAGAAGTACATTAAATTATCAAACTTAGTTTTATCATTATTATAGGAAATAAAGTGTACATTAACATCACAAAGCATAATTATTTATTTGTGTTTTTTTTCTTTTTAGTACAATTTTGTTAAAAGTGATTTTACTTTTTTGAGGAATACACTGACCTTTCCTGAGGGAGCTCTGCACACTCAATCACATAAAAAGGAAGTGTATCAACAAGGACTTCAACACAACAAGCCTCAAAATGCAGTTCAACACAATATGTTTTTACAACTATAGATTTATGACTCCACGTTTGTCCAATTTACTTCTAATGTAAGATGCTGCCAAGATGTACTTGTCCAGTTGCAGTATTTCAATTCTTTCTACCAAGTGATGTTCAGTAAACATAAAATATGGGCATTGTTTATTGCTGCACTGTCATCAAATGCAGTTTGTTCCTGAGTCCCCTCAAATTTCCCAACTATAGCTAGTGTGTCTGCCTAGGTGTGTTTGCATCTGTGCGAATGTATGGGCGTGTGTGTATTTGTTCACCTTCCTTTTCTTTCCCTAAGGTAAGTCTTTCCCGGGATAGGAATGGCTCCTTACTCCCTTCCTTAAAATGCTCATCATTTCCTTTTCCCTCTCCTTCCCTTCTGCCTGAAGAAGCAACTGGGTTGCGAAAGCTTGTGTTTGTGAATGTGTGTGTGTGTGTGTGTGTGTGTGTGTGTGTGTGTGTGTATTTATTTATTTGTGATGCTGTCACACCTGTGCTCCTTTGCCTGGTGGGTAATCTTCATCTATTTTTTATATAATTTTCCCTGTTAGGAATTTTTCGTCTTAATATATATATATATATATATATATATATATATATATATATATATATATATATAAAATATAAAAAATAGACGAAGATTACTCACCAGGCGAAGGAGCACAGGTGTGACAGCATCACAAATAAATAAATGAATACACACACACACACACACAATCGCAAGCTTTCGCAACCCAGTTGCGTCTTCAGGCAGTAGGGAAGGAGAGGGAAAAGGAAATGATGAGGGTTTTAAGGAAGGGGGTAAGGAGCCATTCCAATCCCGGGAGAGGAAAGACTTACCTTGGGGGAAAAAAAGGAGGGTAAACAAATGCACACATGCCCACACATTCACACAGACACAAGTACACCTAGGCAGACATACTGTAGAAAGCAAAGAAGTTAAGTTATAGTTCTTTGCTTTCTACAGTATGTCTGCCTAGGTGTACTTGTGTCTGTGTGAATGTGTGGGCATGTGTGCATTTGTTTACCCTCCTTTTTCCCCCAAGGTAAGTCTTTCCTCTCCCGGGATTGGAATGGCTCCTTACCCCCTTCCTTAAAACCCTCATCATTTCCTTTTCCCTCTCCTTCCCTACTGCCTGAAGACGCAACTGGGTTGCGAAAGCTTGCGATTGTGTGTGTGTGTGTGTGTATTCATTTATTTATTTGTGATGCTGTCACACCTGTGCTCCTTCGCCTGGTGAGTAATCTTCGTCTATTTTTTATATTTTATTTTTCCTGCTAGGAATTTTTCGTCTTAATAATCGTTTCATATATATATATATATATATATATATATATATATATATATATATATATATAGTATAAAATAAAGATTTTTGACTTACCTAAAGTACAGGCTGGTCGATAGGAACACTAAACACACACAAAAACACACAACCATTCGAGCTTTCGCCACCAGTGGTGGCTTCTTCGGGAAAAAGAGGGAGGAAGGAGAGGAGAAAGGGAAGGATACGGGTTTTAAGGAAGTGGAAAAGGAGCCATTCCAATCCCAGGAGTGGAAGGACTTACCTTAGGGGACAAAAAGGAAGGTAAACAAATACACACACACTCACACATATCCACATCCAAACACACTTAGGCAGACATTTGTAGAAGTGTGTTTGGATGTGGATATGTGTGAGTGTGTGTGTATTTGTTTACCTTCCTTTTTGTCCCCTAAGGTAAGTCCTTCCACTCCTGGGATTGGAATGGCTCCTTTTCCACTTCCTTAAAACCCGTATCCTTCCCTTTCTCCTCTCCTTCCTCCCTCTTTTTCCCGAAGAAGCCACCACTGGTGGCGAAAGCTCGAATGGTTGTGTGTTTTTGTGTGTGTTTAGTGTTCCTATCGACCAGCCTGTACTTTAGGTAAGTCAAAAATCTTTATTTTATACCATTTTCCTACCTGGAAGGTCTCCTTCTATAATATTATATATATATATATATATATATATATATATATATATATATATATATATATATATATATATATAATATAAAAAATAGACGAAGATTACTCACCAGGCGAAGGAGCACAGGTGTGACAGCAGCACAAATAAATAAATGAATACACACACACACACACACAATCGCAAGCTTTCGCAACCCAGTTGCGTCTTCAGGCAGTAGGGAAGGAGAGGGAAAAGGAAATGATGAGGGTTTTAAGGAAGGGGGTAAGGAGCCATTCCAATCCCGGGAGAGGAAAGACTTACCTTGGGGGAAAAAAAGGAGGGTAAACAAATGCACACATGCCCACACATTCACACAGACACAAGTACACCTAGGCAGACATCAAGCAAAAAAGCTTTTTTGCTTGATGTCTGTCTAGGTGTACTTGTGTCTGTGTGAATGTGTGGGCATGTGTGCATTTGTTTACCCTCCTTTTTTTCCCCCAAGGTAAGTCTTTCCTCTCCCGGGATTGGAATGGCTCCTTACCCCCTTCCTTAAAACCCTCATCATTTCCTTTTCCCTCTCCTTCCCTACTGCCTGAAGACGCAACTGGGTTGCGAAAGCTTGCGATTGTGTGTGTGTGTGTGTGTATTCATTTATTTATTTGTGCTGCTGTCACACCTGTGCTCCTTCGCCTGTTGAGTAATCTTCGTCTATTTTTTATATTTGATTTTTCCTGCTAGGAATTTTTCGTCTTAATATTTATATATATATATATATATACCTGTCTAGGTGTGTTTGTGTTTGGATATGTGTGAGTGTGTGTGTATTTATCTACCTTCCTTTTTGTCCCCTAAGGTAAGTCCTTCCACTCCTGGGATTGGAATGACTCCTTTTCCACTTCCTTAAAACCCATATCCTTCCCTTTCTCCTCCCCTTTTTTCCTGAAGAAGCTGCCAGTGGTGGTGAAAGCTTGTATGTGTGTTTGAGTGTGATTTTTATTTTTGTGTCTATCGATGAGCCGGTCCTTTTGGGTAAGTCATCCATTTTCTATTATATATAAATTATAGAGGGAAACTTTCCCGGTGGGATAAACAAAAATAAAAATAGAAAAGAGATGACTTACCAAAAGGACCGGCTCGTCGAGAGAAACAAGTGTACTTGTGTCTGTGTAAATGTGTGGGTGTGTGTGTATTTGTTTACCCTCCTTTTTTCTCCCCAAGGTAAGTCTTTCCTGTCCCGGGATTGGAATGACTCCTTATCCACTCCCTTAAAACCCTCATCATTTCCTTTTCCCTCTCCTTCCCTTCTGCCTGACGAAGCAGCTAGGCTGCGAAAGCTTGTATGTGTGTTTGTGTGTGATTTTATTTATTTTATTTGTTTCTATCGACGAGCCGGTCCTTCAGGTAAGTCATCTCTTTTCTATTTATTATATATATATACACGTAAAAAATAGATGAAGTACACTTACCAGGCAAAGGGGCACAGGCAGTGATAGCAACAAATAAACACACAGACACACACACACATAAATGCTAGCTTTCACAGCCTAGCTGCTTCATCAGTCAGAAGGAAAGGAGAGGGAAAAGGAAATGATGAGGGCTTTAAGGAAGGGGGTAAGGAGCCATTCCAATCCCGGGACAGGAAAGACTTACCTTGGGGGAAAAATGGAGGGTAAACAAATGCACACACACCCACACATTTACACAGACACAAGTACACTTTAGGCAAGTCAAATATCTTTATTTTATACCTATTTTTCCCACCTGGAAAGTCTCCTTCCAAATAATATATATGATAGTAGCATAAATAAAACACACACACAATTGCAAGCTTTCGCAACCCAGTTGCTTCTTCAGGCAGAAGGGAAGGAGAGGGAAAAGGAAATGATGAGGGTTTTAAGGGAGGGGGTAAGGAGCCATTCCAATCCCAGGAGAGGAAAGACTTACCTTGGGAGAAGAAAAGGAAGGTAAACAAATACACACCCACCCACACATTTACACAGTGGTTTTTGTGTCTGTGTACATGTGTGTGTGTATTTGTTTACCTTCCTTTTCTTCCCCCAAGGTAAGTCTTTCCTCTCTCGGGATTAGAATGGCTCCTTACCCCCGTGTGTGTGTGTGTGTGTGTGTGAGTGTGTGTGTGTTTTATTTGTGCTACTATCACCACCTGTGCTCCTTCACCTGGTGAGTAATATAGACGAAAAGAATATAGGAAAGAATATATATATATAAAACAGACAAAGATTACTCACCAGGCGAAGGAGCACAGGTGTGACAGCAGCACAAATGAACAGAACACACTCACATATACACAAACACACAAAGGAACAGAACACACTCACATACACACAAACGCAAGCTTTCGCAACCCAGGGAAGCGCTTTATCTCCGACAAACTGAGGGACACAGTAGAGGACTGGCTCTTGTCACAGCCACAGGAATTCTGGGACCAGGAAATCCTTCGGCTCATTAAATTGTGGGGTGGTTGTGGTCAGACATCTGTTGATTACTTTTGAATAGAGACTTCAATTAAACCCTGTGTCGTTTCACATGTTTTCATACGAACATCCCTCACGCATTTTTTGATCTGCCTCTTTATCTTCTGAAAGAAAGAAAGTGATCAATTCTGATAGTAGCAGAATCTTCATATCATTCCAAACTATGAACCAGATTGCATTGTACACATTTTTTGTTAAGCAGTTCATGGGAAACTGACATCATATTAAATGGAAAAGGAAAAATTGTGGAAACAACTTTCCAACACATATGATAAATGTCATAATTAAAAATTTCCATTACTCACAAGGAAATTTTTCCTTCACTGTCACCGCAGTGCTCTGCCAAACGACTGCCATTATAAACAATCAAAGTTTGAAGTGATTAGTGATTTTTAATTAAATCGTGATGCTTGGTAAGTGGATGGATGAAGGTTGATCACTTTGTACATTAAAAGTAATGATACATTCGTAACAAAAGAAAAATCCTCATTGCAAATGATCAAAATTTAGTCTCTCCTTACACAACATGCTGACATGTCTCAAAGTCAGCGGGTGGTATCTCATGATACTAGATTCAGTAGTTGCTACACTGGACTGTATGTGTAAAATGACTGTATTGCCATTTCCAAGAGGCAGTTTGCACTGTGAGAGTGGTACAGGAAATATAGGTTTCTGTTTAATATGTAAATTGGTGCCTTAATTACTAACATTTTTGTGCAACAATAGTGTACAATACTACAGAACTATGTGAATATTGGCTCTCTAAGCATTAAAATGCATCTCTGTCCATTGGTTACTGGTACCACATAGACCTACTATCTTCCTACTGCCTGCCAACAACAGCTTACTTGTCTAGTCTGTAAGATGAACTAGTGCAGCACATTGGATACCCCGTGATGAGGTTTAGCTGAAGCATGAGTATCAACTTCACTGCTGGGTCATTGCATTTCAAATCAAATTACAGGCTAAACCTTGACCTCTCAGATTTGGACGAATGTTTTTCAGGTAATGTATCCACCAACACTAGTTTAAATTTTAAGTTTCAAATTTTCCTGACTTTTGATTTTTGAGTTTCAAGAGTTTGAATGGGAGTTTTTGATTGGTTGATGGTTGCTTTAAATTGCTGTACCGGTAGCTCAAAAAATATATGACATAGAGCTCAAACTTGCACTATCGTTTTCCTCTAGAAAATCCCTTCTATTTGATGTGTAATATGACTATGCTACCTAAATTTGAAAATTTTTAAAAACTCAAAAACCTAAGGCCAGAAAAATTTGTCTAGTTTATAAGTCCGCAACTAGTGCTCGGCGTGTAGGCATTGGTAACGGCGCGATGAATGAGGCAAATGAAGGCCAATCAGGAGTCGCGTTCGCGTGGCCAACAAGAAATTGCTTTTAGTGTTTGTGAACAAATAATAGTAATAGACAAAGGGATGCTATCACATACCTGCTCATGCTGGACGTTTATTTTCGTCACGAATGTTCGCCTACTGCACTTTCAGTCTCAACATAACACTGCCCTCGGAATTCTCGACAAATTTGCGGAAATTAATTAATGCTGTTCCTGCTCTAGGGTTGACAGGTTCTCGATGTACCCTTGTCCACTCAATAAATCAGCTAGTCCCGTGAAACACTGCCCTCGAAAACTAAATCGATATTTAACATACCTTATAATCTTTAATCACGAGATCACTGAAATTCATAACGAAATTTTCTGTTTCGGGCTTACAGCAATTTCAAAACTCACGCCAAATTCAATAGACATGAAACAAACTATCCTATTGGCCTCGCGAACTCGACTCCTGATTGGCTGCCTTCGCGCCGTTGCTAACAGGTTCGTTTAAGCAGCTGCCAGCGAGCTACTCGCGCATGCGCTGAGCGCAAATTAAGTTCAAGCAGCGCCTTCGCCCGCTTCTGGCTACTTGCCGAGCAGCTGTTTGCTGTTTAAGCAGTAACCGCAAGCTACCAGATTCTACCCGGGAAAATATCTCTAGTGCGCTCAAGCTGCCAGATTCGCGCATGCGCAGAACTGTCTGAGTTGTAGTGGGAGGGCGTTCCACGTGATCTGTGTTTACTGTTTACGTTTCGTGATTGTTTCATTTGTTTGTAATCGTCTACAAGTGTTTTGTCATATGAAAATAAAACGGATTACTGTGACTGGGAACTGTTAGGTGAATTTATTCACAAAATCGTTGAAGGCTAATAAAATAATATGATAATATTTCAGTTTTCTGATTTTATTTGCACGTTATTAGTAGAGATCAAGCATTGAGTTGAACGTGTAATTCACACCTGACGGATCATTTATATAGCTGTTAAAAATTGTGCGGTGTACATGAATTCCATGGGCTCAATCTATAATGAAGATGTTCATTCAGTGAACGAAATTGACATGCTGTATTGAAAAATGTGTAATTTATAAAATAACCACCAAGCGGAAATGTCTATTATTGTTGTAATATTGTAGTTATTTGGACACACGAGTTATTATCGAGTGTTCATACAAGATCAAGAATTATTTGATTTAAAGAACATGTAAGTTATTTTTGTCGGTTTGCGATTAACAGATTTCATATTCTGCTATAAAGGCGAATAGTGGTTCGAGTAAGGTTACGAAATTGATACTCTTGGCTTATCCTCGGATGTGTTGTTTGTTTCAGGAAACAATGTAGGATATCTTAATGTTGCACGTACGGGTATTGGTAAATGTTTACTTGAAGGTTAACACACATGCGATTTAATCAGTAATTGAGAGTGAAATAAATACCTGTATTGACAGCTTAATAAGAAAAAGTGTATTCTTTTAGGCACCCACTATCCACGAAACAATGTCTCATGTATCTGTGGTACATTCTCTAGGCTTCAGTTTGTGTTTTTTACGTTTTAAATTTATAGACTGACATTCCTTGGCAAATTACTGAAACACACTGCCAACAAATCGTTCACTGTTCTATCACTGTATACATTTTCGTTACTTTGTATTACGCGAAAAGTTTTAATACCCTTGTCATGGTTTCATTAAGTCACACTAATAAAACCGAAAAATAAACCATTGTTGTTCAGCATAATTGCTCGGCGTTATATAGCAATACCAAAATAACGAGGTCGTAGTTCAGTTGTTCCACCGCTACGTATGAGAATCCTACCTGAATTGGGACGAAATACGTTCAAGCAGTGCAAGCTCCAAATACGTCATCGTAGCTGCGCAAGCGCAGTAACGCCTACTTGCAAGCGCTTGAAAGTAACTTTCTGGCAGCTGCTTAAACGAACCTGTACACACCAAGCACTAGCCTGGGACTCACAAACTAGACTTTAACCGCAATGAAAGCCAAGAAATGATGAAATAAGTGACATGCTATTGGCTACACAAAATGTGGTGCTTCATAACCTATGAACTATACGAAAACGCCGGTACACTGGCGCTGGGTTGACGAATGACGCCATATGTTAGTTACAGGCATGTACATATAAATTTATTGGGAATGCAAATTACTACTAGATAGTGATTCGGAACAGTACTTTAAGATCCAATCACTACATGGGTTTAACAGTTTGTTTTACGTAATGTAAATTCAGCGCATTTATTCAGTAATAACTTCTACTGTTATGACGTCATTGGTCGAAGGCAACGGGTTGTATCTCCTGCTTCAGTAAACCCGCTGCCACTATTACAGATTTTAGTCAATCTTGTAACAGAAAAGTAGCAAGAGAAACCAAAACGAGAAGTAATTCAAAGTCAATGTAACAACCAAACACGAAGTACGGTAGCGCAATAGTTAAGGGACGGTGATGTAAACAAAAGATTGACGTTGTGTGTCATTACAAATACAATCAATCAAAAATACTTAAAACTAGTTTTTTATTTTCAAATTGTTTTCGCGGTATTTGAGTAACAGCGAAACGTACCCGTAATTCATTTCCTTCATTTGCGGCTGTTGTCGGGCGGCCACATCTTGGTGCATTCATAACAAGAAGGAAGCTTCACGTTTGACGATCCGTGCATTCATAACAGTTCCATGTTCTTCAAATCCATGCTGTACATTTTTTGTCTACGATGGTTTTGATCTAAATTGACTTTCCCATTCATTAATAACTGCAGTAGCTCCACTTTTATACACTATTTTTAACGTGAAAATCCTTTCCTATTTCTTTAAAATTGTAAAGGATAAGAAACATTTCACAGATAAAGCATTCAACAATTACAATTCATGAGTTGTGTGTCTTTTGTTCGTCATTGCATTGTATTACCAACTTAATGGGTGAAAATTTCCTATGTACTACGTCTTGCAGTTAGGCCTACTTTTGTTTTCTTTTAACGAACTGCTGGACCAGTGATTTTTGTGCCATCCTGTATACTAGCCACCGCAGATAGCTGTGGTTGCATCAAGCAGGCGGACGCTACTCGGAAAAATATTTCTGGCTCGATCAAGCCGCCAGAATCACAATGCACAATGAGCGCGCGCGCATGTAAGTATTTTAATTACCTATTCCTTTAAAGTCTAGCGTTGGGCAGCACGATTTTCTTTTACGAATCGATTCTTGCGATTCAATCCCACATTGTGAATAGATTCCTACGATTCGTTCACAATTCTTTAGTATGCATTGGCGTGATTCTTACTTCTACATCTTGCTCATAGATGGCAATACATGTCTGTGTCATGGATTTTGGAATCTTAACCTTTCCTACGATTCGTTCACGATTCTTTCTCGTCTGTGACGGCACGATTCTTACAAAATGCGGAAAAGGTGACAATATGGGTATCGGATTTTTAAAAATATTTATAGTACGTAAAGTTCAGACTTAAAATAATAATGAGGCAAAGCCATTCGATTCAGCTGTCAAAATACTCGAGAAAATAGTGTAAGTTTTGCGAGCGGTTATAAATACATATTACACTACCAACTACTTCTGCTGTCATCATAGCTCATTTAGTAGCGTTGTAGGTTTAGTGAACGTAGCTCACTTATTTCGAATCCTGCTGTAACCTTATAATTTTTTTTTTCGTTCTGTTTGAATACTTCGGCCATTTAAATATAAATTTAATTAAATCTAAAAATGTTCAAATGTTTGTATAGTCTATGTGACTTAACTACGTGGTCATCAGTCCCTAAACTTACAAACTACTTATGAACTAGGACGGCACAAATATCCATGCCCGAGGGGGATTCGAACCCCCGGCCGTCGTGGCCGTGAAGACCGTGACTGGAGCGCCTTAGTCCCCTCGGCCACCGCGGCCGGCTTTAATTAAATCTATGGTAATTAACAGATATCTAATCATTATAACATACTTATTATGTAAAATCAATTAGTTTAAGGAAACACGAAATAAACATTAAAAATAAATATCCCTTGCTAAATATTAAATTTCTTTGGAGATACAAGAAATTCATGTTTATTAATTATTACTTTTTTTTTTTTTTTTTTTTTTTTTTTGTAAAATCGGTTTCTTTCTGGAAAGCTGATAACGTAAAAATTAAAAATAGTAAAAAAGATTTTTGAGGTGGCTTTAAAATCATTTAAAATAGCGTTTTTAAATAAAAAGAATATTTTGTAAAATTAAGTTTTTACAAAAACTACAATTACGTAGATGAACTCGAAAAGCTTAAACCTATCTAAACACAAAATATAATCCGAATCGTTACAGCCATTTCCGGGATACGCGAAATATGTGTAAGCATTGTTCGTTTAAATACATAATATGTAAACTATAAAAGACGTATATTCGTATATATTGGCAGCTGTGTATTTCGCTGCGTTTTGTTTCTGTCATCTATAATTCGTGAATAGGCTAATAATTAACAGCTCACGATCTTCGTTCTGGGCTTCCTTTGTTTACACGCTTTTTTATTACCGTTACATTTGTTTGTTCGATGTGTTTCACAGTACTGAAGATCAATAGGTTCTCATAGCCATTAAAATAAATGTGTTAGAGCTAATGTATAACAGTCGTTGTCTTGTTTCATCCATAAAACTTCCTCTCAAAATGTCGAAGTCGAACATTTCTTTTAACAACCTTTATTTGAATCCGATACGCAGGCAGAGGACATTCATGGCTTACTCATTCATTATCTTTGTATCCATCTTTTATTCCATTCATAATGATAATTTAGATCAGATGTATTTACAAATACTGTCTTCGGTACTGAGACCATTTAAGTTTTTAATAGTAGTAAAATTACAGCCCTGCGGCTTCTACAGCATCTATTCGAAATAAATGAATACGAAATACGGCAATGCTTTTATTTACTATCTTTTAACAAGCAACAGTGCAATTTCTGAATACTGTTTTAAGACATGCCGCAATTCACCGATCAATTTTAATTTTAATCGTTGTGACACGTGTTTATTAGGTTTCTTTATTTTCTATTGTGTGTTTGGTACAAATTTTACAATTGAATTTAAAAAAACAATGGGCTAGGAAATTAATTAACGTAACTCTGAACCGAGTGACAATGCACTATTTACTCGCATTCGTTTCTGGTACAGAGTTGGCGCAGTGGTGACACAATGGACCCACATTCGGGTGCACAGCGCTTCAAACTGGCCTCCAGCCATTTGGATTTGAGTTTTCTAAATCAGTCCAGGCAAATGCCGGAATGGTCCCTGCGGCAGGTCACGGCCGATTTCCTTCCCCATCCTTATCGTAACAATCCGAGCTTCTATTCCGCTCTAATGACCACGTTGTCGAGGGAACGTTAAGTCGTAAACTTCCTTCTTTCTTTCGTGTCTTTTGTGCGATACAGCTTACTTTGTTTATGTTTCCGTGTGTTGCTCAAAATTTTGCAGTTGATTTCTAACCAACTTCCCACTGAGCAAGAGACTTACAACTTTCACCATAACTTAGAACTGGGTAACACTGCTACATTAAAGCCATTTCTTAATTGGTGTGTGATGGAGAACACTTTTTATACGACTGCTGCTTCCTCCTGTTTCTCTTCCAGTCGCGAATGTTGCGTCGTTAAAACTATTTCTGAGAAGAGTGTGAGTTCAAGTTTTACCTTCGCGATCTTTCTATGACATATACGCAATAGGGCTAATGTGAAATAGAAATAAAACAAATTTGTCGAATGTCTGTGTTGTATTCTCATGAAAGCGTTTGAAATTGAATGAAATATTTTACAAATACAACCTAAAAAGTGTAAAATAATTATTTAAATGAAAAAGTATATAAATGGAGTTTTAAAATAGACTAAGACGTACAAGTTAACTTTTGTCCACACGAAAATTGCTGCTGTGTTAAAGATAGTTCCAAAATTTTTTCGAATTTTTAATAGTTATGTCAGTCATCATAGCAACACTAAAACATAAATGGTTCTAGCATCATGGACAATGCCATTAGTAGTCATTCATTAACAGTAGTGTTTTATTAACTTTCTGAAATCAATATGAGGTGTGACGCAGTGGCGTTGGCGGCCACGGTCCGTTCGGTAAATACGGCACACCGAACGAGCGAAGGCGCCCGTGGCTGGAAACGGAGAAGGCGAAGCCCGCCTGCTGGAGAGAAAGGATAGTGGTCGTTCAGAATAAACCGAGTGTAACAGACGTTCGACAGACTTTCCCGAATTTACGCGTTTTGATTACAATATAGGAAAATAAATTCACGAATTCAAAAATGTTCAAATGTTTGTTAAGCTTATGGGACTTAACTACGGGGTCATCAGTCCCTAAACTTACAAACTACTTACGAACTACTTACGAACTAGGACGGCACAAATATCCATGCCCGAGGGGGGGTTCGAACCCCCGACCATAGTGGCCGTGCTGACCGTGACTGGAGCGCCTCAGTCACCTCGGCCACCGCGGCCGGCATTCACGAATTGTATTGAACGTTCCAATGGTTAGTAATGTCGTCCGATATCTGCAGATGATACCGATCGAACGATAATCTATCGGCGTGAGATACGTGGGACCTAAAAGTCAATATTAATTATGGACACTGAAACCCATCACTCCGCTGTAGAGAGCAAGTTGCAACTAAAACTATTTCTGCAACGCTTCTGGGCATCAGACTGCGTAACATTTTATGAAATCAACAAGGCAGGCAACAGTAAGACACGTTCGGAATACATTGCACACCTCATTAAGAAACGTGCTCAAAATTCGTGTTGGATTCAAATGTAATGCTATTTAACGTAGCAAGATGTGCTATCAACAACACGCCGCTTGTAATTTCCACATTGACCTGATGACATTTTTATTTATCAGAAATTAAACTAGAAGAAAACTGTACAAAATTTGAGTATTTAGAAAGACTTTTCAGCGACAAATTGTGTTATTTAAAGGAGTAAGACCTATCTACGATTCAACCATGAAACGAGTCACAAAACTGGGAATAACGTTCAATGGGGGTATTAATTGAATTATTGTTTTGTTTTACTCTTTTAAACCTAGATGTTTAGTCCTCTTAAAACAACAACAACAACGAATCTTTTAAAAAAGCTGGCTACGTGGCATGTGTGCAATTTGGACAGCATAGGAATTTGAAAACATGGGTTGATTAAATACTCCGCTGTATCAATGCTTTGATATATTTTCCATAATAGCTGCTCATTTTGGCAATATTCCTCGAATGTGAACCGCGTATGACAAGACTGAAAGAAGATACAGTCCGTTTCGGGACAACAGAGCCTGGTATCTTTGGTGAAAGTGATCGGTTCAAACATCTTTTTCGTTTTGTTAAAATAAACTCTCACTGAAATCTGGTGAGGCTAAGCCATCAATTCATCTGCATTTTTCAATGCTGTAATCTGATGACAGACTGAAGCCTTACCTCATAAAGCCCTTTCTACATGGGAAGTGAGAGCTTACGAGATTACCCAAGATGCGCCGGTCACGCCGTCCGCGTACAGTGTAGACGCGCCCACTTGCACAAGATGCACACATACGATCGCTAGTAGACGGAATAGGATGGATCCTATTCTTACGCGTATGGAAGTGCTTCGCGCATGCGCAGATGACCGAATGGGGAACTGCTGACAAACGAAGCCAAGTCGGGAATTTGTTTGAGAATGTGTACTTGTCTCCTGCTCAGAGCAACGTAGTTTTCCGACTCAGTTGTATTTTAGGAGGTGATACTATAGAGGAATTGCATTAAAAATTTAATATAACCTGTGTACAATTTTATTGAATACAGAGATTTAGCTTTTAATATGAAATCCAAACAAACATAGAGCAAATGTAAATCAAGAAATTTTCACTGATTTATCCGTCAGTTGTTGGTAGTACAACATCACACTTACTCAAAAGTAGAATATTGTGTATCTTCTACACGTTCATTTCCACTGAGTTACCCAGTTTTCGGCTTACTAGGACATATTCAGACTTTAAACTACGTCGAAAACCGGTTATTTAAATAATGGTCAATATGGTGATCTACCAAGAACCGACAAATCAGTCAAAATATCCAAATCAGTTTGTTGTACATACCAAGAGCTGTATCTCTGTACCCTAAAAAAATTGGGCACACATTATATGAAATTTTAATTGCAAGTCGTCTTTATTACCATCTTCTAAAATATATGCTATTTTTCCTGAAACACACTGTAGTTAACAGATAAATTATTTGTTTTTGGTGAGCATTATTTGAATCTTTATGAAAGTGACAGGTCTACGTATAGATACCTGAGCTTGTTCATCATATACATAGGTGCCTCAAACAGCACGGGTTGGAAGTATGTAATCACACTTTATAATGAGGACGTTACCACATGTGAACAACGTTACGCATGAACTGCACGAAAATAATTAAATACAGTACAAAACACAATTTTTTTAATCATCAGAATATATCATAGTTTCGAAAAGTGATGTTAATGTGGTGATTCATTTGCTGTAAGTTGACAACAAACGAAGTAGACGCGTGAAGCAGGCGACTCAACAAATGCGTACCGTTTGAACGCTTCTTTGTATTTAAAAAAATCATTGCAGTGTTTCAATCAAGAGATCGGCATTTTCTATTGTTGTTGTAATCGTTTCCATTCTGCTGTTCAGATGTTTGTACAACTTATGGGACTTAACTACGGGGTCATCAGTCCCTAAGCTTACAAACTACTTATGAACTAGCTAAGACTAAAGACGGCACAAATATCCATGCCTGAGGGGGGATTCGAACCCCCGACCGTAGTGGCCGTGCTGACCGTGACTGGAGCGCCTCAGTCACCTTGGCCACCGCGGCCAGACATTCTGCTGTAATGCGGTAAACACCATTGATTACTAGTTTATCAATATTATCATTAATTCAGTCGCAAAAGTGTTCTTTTCCATGTGGCCAGTGGATAAAAATAATAATAATAATAATAATAATAATAATAATAATTGGGTGGCTTGACGGGAAAAAGACAGTAGGAGAAAGTATATCATAAAAGACGACGACGTGGGGCCAATGACATAGGCAGAAAGTTTGTAATAATTTCTATTGATTTAACACCGTGACGGCGGATATTCAGCAACAACACATGCAGGTCATGGGTGAAACCATTCGAAGAATCGATCAGAGACATGGGTTCGGATTCTCATCAGTATTTGTTGTCCCAAACAGGCTGTAACACTGCGAAATCAATAAACAAGCTGTTAGTAGTCTATAGATTTTATGTATATGTCTGCAGATGAAAATCCGAAAAACTGCACATTTCCCACCCATACAGTTTAGTTTCTGTGTTCCTGGTCGTAAATTTAAGTATCCAGTCTTCTGAATTCTCAAATGAACTGATTACTGTGTTGCACAAATAATCTGTTAACTATGTTACTTTTGGCTTTCAAGCACTTGAAAATGTTCTCTGCAGATGAAGACGAAACGTTGGGTTTCAATAATAAATCCATCCGACCATGACAGCCCAGAATATATTTGTAATTTTACCTTTGTAATTTTCCATGGAAAGGAGTTAAAGTCGTTTTCCATGAGTAGCCTACAAATTTAGACCGAAAAACACTTTTTCGATATAGGCATAAGGCGTTTTCTCCCGAGGCCTCGATGTGGAACTGTGGATCATTCTTAATAATACTACCACTGTTTCCAATTATACCACTGTTTCCAATTATACCACAGTCAATGTGGATCTTTAAGGAATTCATGTACTTTCAGTAACTTTCTGACAATAGAAGTATATTTTTGATGTCAAGAGGAGTGTTTGATACGAGCCATCAGCTTTGACACGTAACTTAATGATAACTTGATATTAACGAAAATGTTTTGTTAGTAAATGTTCGCGTAACGTGGCTGATTAATTTACTGATCGAAGCGGGCAAGGTTACACACTAGAATCTGTCAATTATAAAGTAGGAACAGTATTATTTATTTCATAGTCAGCACAAATTTCTTTGCTGCGATAGCTCGTCACTTGTCAAAGCTAAAAGCACGGGTGGAGCACTCTTCTATATCCGTTTTTCGTTTGAGTTAACAGTACATTGTACGCTAAAATTTTATAAAAGTATTCAATTGTAAATGTAACATCGTTTATTGCCAGTGTTCAGTAACTGAACTCACCCAAAAATTTTGTACTCTTGCCAGTTTTTTAAGAACTGTACGGTATGGTACTATTCTAATACAATATAGCACTTGTCGAATATCCTTGATACTATGACACAGTCTATTACACTACTGACATAACTTAGAGCTAGCAAGTCATTGCGTAGAAAATAGCTGAATTATATTATTGCAACAGTCTTTTGAGTTGATATATTTACTAACTTCTTATGTCAGCGATTTCTTACAATACATTTTAAAGTTAATTAGAAGCTGTAATAGCATGTATTTTACTTTCATTCATTATAAATCGTGTGTAATAATCAAAGACCTTCGTAATAAAAATTTTAAGGATCACAGTAAACAAAATAGTGGTTTCTTCTTCTGTGTGTTATTTGCCTTATTGACAAATGTTACACTAATGACGTTAAAGTATACAATGATGAAAAGTGACTAAATGACTCGCAATGTTATTCACACTACTAATCTCACGTTTATTCCAGACGTTGTTCCAGTACTTTTACAACCTCGATGTTTGTTACATTTTAGGCATTAATGATACAGTATTAATAAACTTTTCCATGTACAGATCATTTCAGACTTGTATATCGTGTTCCTCTTTTGCATTCCTCAATATTTCATATAATGTGAATAATACGAGCTATAACTACATCAGATACTTTATGAAGTGAGGGATACAGTATGATGTCCGTACTGGTAAATTAAAATTGTCATGGTGTGCTTGCATCGTTCTGGCAGTGCAATAATCATTATGCATCTCAATCATGCATGACACGTGTTCTAACGAAATTAATTCTTTATTAAGCCGAAAGTGAACAATGGGTTGCTACACTGCAGTCTACAGTCAAACGCGCCAGCATAGGGTGTGTGGCTGTTAGAAGGCACTTGCAACGCACCCCTGAAATTTGCAGTACAGAGTTTTTGTTCTTTTATTGAGTGGAAAAGCATCAATGTCTGATATATAATAACTTTGTCGTCATGTATAAAATACTGTTCTTCTGGTATGACACGTCGCTGAGTATTGTAGCCCCTCCTTCCGGATAAATTTATGCGGGCGACCATCTTCAGAGATAAGTAGTTAATTCCATAATTGCACTATAACACACACAAGGACGTCCCGTGCTACAGCCTTTTTCATTCATTATTAACTGAAGTGTACGGGTGACATACGAGGCGCGACCAGAAAGTAAGTTCCGTTTGGTAATAAAATGAAATTTTACAAAGATACAGAAGAAATTTTTATTGATCAAAATTCTACAACTCTTAAACTACTTTTCCACATAACTGACGAAATTTTGTAGGCACTTGTTATAGCGTGCCACAAGTTTTTGCTTGCATCCTTCACAGAAGGTGCCGCCTGTGTATTCAACCATGTGGTAACAGCTCTTTATCATTGTTGAAGTCTTGACCACCAAGGACAGATTTTAGGTGTAAGAAGAGATGAAAGTCGCTAGGAGAGAGGTCCGAGTTGTATGGAGGATGATGAAACAGGTCCCATTGAAATTTCCGTAAGAATTTTTTGGTCACATTCGGTGTGTGAGGTCAGGCATTATCGTGGAAAAAAAAATATTTTGTCTGTAATCCTCTTCTTACATCTAAAATCTGTCCTTGGTGGACAACACTTCAACGATGATGACGAGCTGAAAGAACATGTTACCACATGGTTGAATACACAGGCGGTAACATTCTAAGAAAAAGCCACACAAAACCTTGTGCCATGCTACGACATTTGCCTACAAAATTTCGGAAGCTATGGAGAAAAGTAGTTTATCAGTTGTAGATTTTTTGTACAATCAATATTTTTTTCCGTATCTGTACCCGTTCGTTTTATATAACCAAACGGAACTTACTTTCTATTGCGCCTCGTATTTAGAATCTGTTGTATGATTCAAATGAGATTAATCTAGTTCCTTAGCTCGATATAACTCTTTGAGCCGACAAACAGGTAGGTAACACTCTACCTATGAACTCGGCAATTGATGATCGGTGATTCTGACTTCGTCTCTTGTAATTCCTTCGGCATTTCACACTAGTTAACAGAAAATTTGAAGCTTGAAGAAACACGTTGCTGAGAAATAAAATTGCCCCTCTGGCAATAGCGTGGCCGATCTATCGACAATAAGCTTGTCAGGCAGTACTCTCGGTGGTGCAGCTCTAGCAGTGGCGTGCAGCTATTGCCGATGCTGAGGGTCCTGCGGTCTGCCGGCAGACGCCCCGCTGGCCCTAGCCTCGTCCTCAGAGCTGGAGCCGGCGGCGGCTGCGTAGCTGTGTGCGGAGCTACTGGAGCTTCTGCCGGGGCTCCCCGGGATAGGTCTGCACTGTGCGGAGGGGTCTTCGGAGCCTCGGAAGACGTCATCGGCGCTGCCGTCGTCAGCCGAGGATTGGCGCGGGTGGTGGCCCGACGGCTCGCTCCAGCCGGCCGCCCGGGCGTACTGGCCGTCGTCGTCGTTGTTGTCGCCGTCGCTGAGGTCGAGGCTGCTGCCCCCCTCGCTGGTGCCGGGCCTCCTGGCGACGTGCACCATCGTCTGCGCATGCGCGGCCGCCGCGTTCCTCTCGGCCAGCTCCTCCACAGAGCGCGCCATCAGCAGAGCTTCCTCGTACGTCGGCGGCTCCGTCAGCTGGCTCTCGGTGCGGCGGTGTCGCGACGGGGAAGACAGGTGCGTGCGTGATCGAGCGATGGCCTCCAGCTCCTGCACACAGGAAAAAGCTTGTTTAATCTATTCATTTAGTTTACCCTTTCTACATATACATCCATACTCCACAAGCCACCCCATGGTGTGTGGCGGAGGGTACATTGAGTACCACTATCGGTTCTGCCTCCTATTCCAGTCACGTATCATTCGCGGAAAGGATTGTCGGTGTGCCTCTGTGAGGGCTCTAATCTCTGATTTTGACTTCATGATATCTTCGCGAGATATACATAGGAGGGAGAGGTGTGGTCTCGAAACTTCGACAAAAGCCCGTACTGAGCGACAGAGCGTTCAGTAGGATATAAAAGCCGTTTCTGGCACATAAAATTGATATCAAATTAATTAGAGTAATTATGTAATTAGAGTAATTGCATAATTGTAATATTGTGTACTTAGAGTAATTACATGTACCGAGAGTACTTTCAATTACGTCTACTTAGGGTAATTAAGGTGATTATTTATTTATGTATTTATTGTAATTGTGTATTGTTATTGCAACTGCACGTGTTCACTCCTCCACATCTGATGTGGAACTGAGCTCACCCCAAGGCATCACATGACTATCTATGTCACCCCCACCCTACCATGTGACCACCACCGACCAGTGAGAGCACAGCACGTGACGTGACGTGACGTGACCATCCCCAAGTGATATTCTGCAGTCATTCAGAGTGTCGGAGGGACGACAGCAGCATGGCTAGGATGCAATTACGGTAATTACATTTGACTCCCATAGTTAGGGGTTCCTGGTGCAACCACAAATTGGTGGGAAGACCAATTTCTGGTTGCCCTGGGAGGCTTTCGCCCCTCCAATCCTCAGACTGCACCTGTTTGTATATATAAAAGCAAATCAGAGCATTCTGTTCGGTAACATGATAAAAAAGAGCCTTAATTAGAGGTCATATCGCATCCAAAATTAGATGTGCATATAGATGAATCATATATAAGATCATCTGTAATGCCATATGGGATGTACTCCCATTACTCTAGCAATTATATTGAATTTTCAATCCATAGCCATTGAAATCAACTGAAAGCAGGAGTTCCAATCGCTGACAATAGATGGCTCTGATCCCACCTCTCCCCCCACCCAGCGCCTACACAATGAAGCCATGTGTGCAAACGCTGGCCACCTGCATCCTCCTCTGAAGCTGACCAGTCTCTATTGTGTGCCTCAGTCCGCCGGCCATAGCTGCTGCGACCGAGGAGACGCGGCACACAGGCCGACTGCCCACTCACCCAGCTTCAGCATCCTGACGATCATTTACTTGCGTACATACGCGAAAAGACTACCGTAGTGCATTTACGGAGCCCCGCCATGGCATGCGCGCAATTTTTCCGGTCGACGCCAGCGCGCCGACCGGGCCGTGCCCGCACCTCACGAAAGAATTGCCGCGGAGCCCGCGCCGAAAATTATTATTATTTATCAACACCACTGCCCGTCCCCCGGCCGCAGGCCGTAGAACGCGGAAGAGCGAGCTGCCGCGACCTGCATGTGAAGTCTGCACCGAAACAATTATTATTCTTTAACCGCGCACCGCCCATCCTCTGCGATGCAGACACAGCGATCCGACTGCCCCGATTATTATTACTTTATTTTGCATTACAATTTTTTTTTCCTACGGACGTTATAGCTCCTTGTACTGCCTCTACACCAACGTCTGCAAAGTTCTAATTTGCAGTGGAACAGTCCGCCCGCAAGAAAACAATTTGCTGTGTCTCTCTTGGCGAGAAAAGCAGAACTCAGACAGACAGACAATAGCGGCCGTCCTCTCCATTCAACAACCCCTTGACGATACCTGCTCCACCTCAACCTTTCAAGCCGGCCGCGGTGGCCGCGGGGACTGAGGCGCTCCAGTCACGGTCTGCACGGCCACTACGGTCGGGGGTTCGAATCCCCCCTCGGGCATGGATATTTGTGCCGTCCTTAGTATAAGGTAGTTTGTAAGTTTAGGGACTGATGACCCCGTAGTTAAGTCCCTTAAGCTTAACAAACATCTGAACATCTCAGCCTTTCAAAACAGCGCGCGCGGCCGCATCGCTAGGCGACAGGCGGCGGTGAATCACACACGTGCTCTGCCCGAGCGTTACCTGTAAAGGCTAAGCAAATAGTTCCACTCCACACGCACGAGGAGGAAGCACTCGTCACTGCACTCTGCGGACAAACCTTAAAAATTATCAAACGTGTATCACTTCTCAAAAACAGTGACAGCAACGACCGAACCATGGTCTTCTTTCCTTTTTTCTTTAACGAACCTCTCTCTCATTCCTATTCACCACAAGTAAAACAATCTAGCAGAGAACGCGAGAAACATGTTTTTAATGAAATTTATATCGCCCTTTCAGCGAAATTCATCTCGAAATACATCATTTTTAACTGATATAGTCAGATGCGCGTGTTTTTCAGCGTCTGCCTGAAAACTTTAGTGCACTGCAAACATTCTTGAGAATACAACGCGCTAATCTCAATTTCCCTAGATGTTTGTGTTTTACTTCGACTTCCCAGCGGTCTTGCTGTCAACGCAGGATGTAAGTTATTTTTTTTTTTTTTTTTTTCTCTCGATATCACCATCATCGACGAGTATTCCAACTACAGTTATAAGCAGATTTAGCCATACAGTGCGTGAATCGCGCCTACAAATAAGACGTTGTATTTTCAAAATAACTCTCACACATCCTTTTGAGACATGTCGATAACAATTCCAGGCACCAGTTTCAACTTTTAGCTTTACGATATAGCAAATATTATCCACACTTTGCATCTGCTCTCCAGCGACCATTTCCAATTACAATATTAGAATGTCTTCAGAAACACGTCGCTAGTGCACTTTACAAATGGAATACAGCTCTATGAAGGGGCTAAGACTTCTTTTTTGCTCGCCTACATGTTCTAAACCTTCCGCGCTCTCTGTCACCATATGATACAGTTTTGGATACTCGAGAAAATAAAGTCGATGACATATAGAATGCCAGACTCCCCACGTAAATTACAGGTATAAGCTTTTCTAAACGGATTTTTAGAACCCTATCAATCAATGTTTTACGCATGTTAACCAGTACAGTGTAAAAATACCAATCGGTTTTTTAATACCCTTCGAAATCTAAAATGACATACAACCCACGTCATCTTGCGTAAACACTATCTGCTCTTCCAACTCTTGTGGAATTTCTGTAATTATTTTCCCTGCAGACAGCTTCTCCGATGATAAAAATGTACAACATCCAGTCCGCCATTCTTAATCTGTATCATGTGGTAAACATGCTCGAATCCACTCGTTTTCGACGATTCCACAATGATATCAGCGCGCCGTCCTGAGATTAATCTGTATAATTCTTTCCACACACCAGCTGACAATGCACATTTTCCCCCAAAGTAACTACACGATCTAATATTAACACTATTTTTAGCGATAGATATAAGTTTTCGACTTATTCCGTACAACCCTCATCTGGGTACATCGCGACATGTTTTCCGTTAGTGACCATTCTCCCTGGCTATTTATCGTACAAACAAATATTTTTCTCCAAACCCTCTGCTATAACCCAGCCGAATTCTACTCGAGAAAAATAAACTCGATGACATATAGACTCCCCACGTAAAAATTACATGTATAAGCTTTTCTCAACAGATTTTTCGAACCCTCTCTATCAATTTTCACGCATGTTAACCAGTACAGTGTAAAAATACCAATCGTTTTTAGTACCCTTCGAAATCTAATATGACGCTCAACCCACCTCATCTTGCGTGGACACTATCTGCTCTTCCCACTCTGTGGAATTTCTGTAGTTATTCCAGAATTTCTAAACTCTGAAAAACGGTTTCTCCGATTCTAAAAATGTACAACATCCATCCCGCCATTGTTCAACTGCGTGGTGTGGTAAAGGGTCTTCAACCAAACGATTTCATCGAGATGTTCTGCAGAGTCTCCTTGCCGACTTCCGATCCAGTATTCCGCCATGTAACGTCGCATTGTCTCCATGACGAACTGGTCGAATTTACCACGTATGTATAAGTTAAAAGATCGGAAATAATTTACCATCGCATACCACTCGTTAAATTAATGACCACTAACACGCGATCAAGCAGGCAATACCCCATCTAGCATACGGCACAACAACCATCTCCAACCCAGCTCTTTTCTACTAAAGTTCTAAACTAACTAGTAAACGACAACTCGGCAACTATACGTCGTTGGTAGATCCTTTCCGAACATCTAACCGATTGATCATGCACCTCTTTTGCATTGCATACTCCACCAGACAGTATTTCTGGAACGCTTTCTGTCAGTCAATATACTACATACCTCGAGCATTCGAGCACAAACAGTCGCCGTATTCCACCTTCTAACAAATCTATACTCTCGATAAACATCTGCAACACACCCAATTACATCGTAAAAATGACTGACACACATAGAACAGCTAACAAGGAACGATTCAGATCAACTACAAACTCTTTTCTTATATTTATATATCTACTAATACAACACCCGAAATTTTTTTTATCGAGAGACTAAACAAACGATTAAACACGCCTCCAAAAGAAGGTAACTACCTTGGTTTAAATCACCTAACCATAGGGGGTTTATTGAATTCGATGCTTCTCGACCAAAGGACAGTAATTCACCACCACAAACATCGCCACAACGCTAGCAAGATGCATTCAAGACACCAAACTATCTGAGTTATGTCGAACCCTACGCTTCTCGACCGATGAACAATAATTTTCCACCGCCAACATCACCACAACGTTAGCAGGAGGCATCCATTCACATCGTAAGCAACACTAACAGATGAGATGAATACACCACAACCATTACACTTTGTTTCTATGTGCGCATCTACAACTCAGCTCCCGGTAAGAGTCTGAAATACTACTTTTTTCCGGGAAAGAAGAATCACCCCTGTTTTGCAATGAATCGTATGACTAACCGGCCCTTTTTAATAAAAAGAGGAAACCATCCAATTGTTTGGTTTGAGCTATCACATGCACAACCGTCAACAAGCAGTGTTCGGGATTTTAACTATGTATCCTAAATAATAATACAACTACTCCAACAGCATTCCATGCTATTTTTCCAGACAAATCACCTCGGTATTGTAACGAATCGATATTTTTTCTGGAGAAGAGGTTGAAAATTACTTAATTTTTAAAGAAATTGCATCCGAAATAGGTATTTCACGCTATTTCTTTCTGTAGAAGAGCAGTGCATTCGAAAAAATCGGTATTTTTAGCACATTCAAGACAATTTTCCGGAATTTACAACCATACACACGCACAAGCGTATTACCGACAAATATTGCAACATTTCCATGTATTATACCCTCGCATCTGGCACAAACACGTTTTCTTTTTACCATACAAGACGAGTACAGCGGTCGTTATACATAAACAGTAGGATGTGCGCTAATTTATTACAGAAACGAACCCTATAGTGTTTTAGAAAATCGATAAGAATAACTCAAACCACAGCAAACATTCGAACGTTTTGCTTAGCTATAGAATACAACAACACAGAATCACCGCTATATGACAACCTGTCTTCTGATATTTTTTTCTCCTAATCTCTGTAAGTCTCTACAAGAAATAGCTGCTACAGATTTGTTTCCCCGTTTATAGCACAGCGGACACATATCTAGCCCTTTATAGAGCAAAGGAACCAATCCAGCTGTTCGGTCTGAACTACATGCATGAAATACATGCATGCATACTCACATTCCATGTTATTTCTGACTGCAGCGAGTGCGGACCTGTTGACTCATCATAGACTCCGGTTTGGAGCATGTGTACGTAAACATACCTGTCCACGCTCGCACCTGACCTGGAGAAGTTATCGGTTTAATTTTTCCCGGCCGCACCAGTTTCCGAATACACGAGAGCTATTTTTACGAAAACAGAATTACATTGATTGTAACAACAGACATAAAAATAAAAAAAACCATCAAAATGCTGCAGCTATACCATAGCTCTTAATACATCATCATCCCAATAAAGACAGCCTTTATAAGCCATAAAGAGACAACCGCACACATGCGTATTACCGACAAATACTGAAAACACTTAACCCTAACCACTTCTTTTTGTACTCGGTGGATGTCCAAATGAGGCTCATACTAAGCAAAAACTGGGAGATTCGTACATCCTACACTAATCCTCTCGCACAACAGAGCAAGTGTCTTTAATCCCATGCTTCCGTAGATAGAAAATAAGAACACAAATTGTACAGCACAATACTTTTACTACATTTAGCACATATGTCTACATACGGGAAATAAGGTTATTTACATCTAGACACAGAATACAACTCGTTCTTTATTATTCTTGTTATGTGTAACTTTAATTTTCTCCGCTGTAACTCGTAGTTTTATATCCATATCGGCGTCTCCTATTTCCGCTCCAGCCAGAAGTTCGAAAGGTACAGGGAAGGTATGCCCTCGAACCCCATTACGTATCTTCGTTTCCCCCTGCATTCCAAGTCCTTTATAGCTCTGCACCTTCTGACAATTCTTCAAGACGAGAACAATCGGGAATTTTAACTTTTCCCATTATTTCCTGGTTATAGCACTATGCGTCGCTATGTGTGTACGTTACAAACTCCTGTGGTAATTTCCGTATGGAACACTAGGTTTTACGATTATTGCAAACGATTGCTTGTTATTCCATCCGTTTTTAACTCTGCAAATGACTGTCCCCAGTCCTCCACATTTGGATACAATGTAATCCCTTCCCCAAACATCGCGGACGTTGGTGTAGAGGCAGTACAAAGAGCTAAACGTCTGTAGGAAAAACATTGTAATGCAAAATAAAATAATAATAACCGGGACAGTCGGATCGCTGTATCTGCGCCGCCGAGGATGGGCGGTGGCGCGGTTGAATAATAATGTTTCGGTGCAGACTTCACATGCAGGTCGCGGCAGCTCGCTCTTCCGCGTTCTAGGACCGACGGCCGGGGAACGGGCGGTGGTGCTGTTAAATAATAATGATTTTCGGCGCGGGCTCCGCGGCAATTCTTTCGCGAGGTGCGGGGCGCAGCCCCATCGACGCGCTGGGGTCAACTGGAAAAATTGCGCGCATGCCACGTTGGGGCTCCGTAAAGGCACTACGGTAGTATTTTCGCGTATGTACGCAAGTACGTGATCGTCAGGGGGCTGAAGCTGGGTGAGTGGGCAGTCGGCCTGTGTGCCGCGTCTCCTCGGTCGCAGCAGCTATGGCCGGCGGACCGGGGCACACAATAGAGACTGGTCAGCTTCAGAGGAGGATGCAAGTGGCCAGCGTCTGCACACATGGCTTCATTGTGTAGGCGCTGGGTGGGGGGAGAGGTGGGATCAGAGCCATCTATTGTCAGCGGTTGGAACTCCTGCGTTCAGTCAATTTCAATGGCTATGGATTGAAAATTCGATATAATTACTAGAGTAATGGGAGTACATACATATGGCACCGCAGATGATCTTATATATGATTCATCTATATGCACATCTAATTTTGAATGCGATATGAGCTCTTTTTTATCATATTACCTTCCTGCCAATTTGTGGTTGCACCACTAACCCCCCAACTATGGGAGTCAAATGTAATTACCGTAATTGCATCCTAGCCATGCTGCTGCTGTCCCTCCGACACTCTGCGTCTGAATGACTGCAGAATATCGGTTGGGGATGGTCACGTCACATGCTGTGCTCTCATTGGTTGGTGGTGGTCACGTGGTAGGCACCACGTTGGGGGTGAGCTCAGTTCTACACCAGACGTGGATGAGCGAACACTTGCAATGACAATAAACAATTACAATAAATAAATAAGCAATTACCTTAATTACCCTAAGTAGACGTAATTGCAAGTACTCTCGGAACATGTAATTACTCGAAGTACACGTAATTACATAATTGCAATTATGCAATTACTCTAATTACGCAATTACTCTAATTAATTTGATATCAATTTTATGTACCATAAACGGCTTTTATATCCTACTCGTCTCTCCTGCAGAGTCTTCCTCTGGAGTTTTTCGATCATCTGCGTAACGCTTTCTCGATTACCAAATGTTCCTGTAATGAGGTGCGCTGCTCTCTGTTGGGTATTTTCTACTTCCTCTATCAAGACTACCTGATCCCACACTGGTGAGCAGTATTCAAGCTGTGGACGAACAAGTGTACTGTTATCTAATTCTTTTGTTTTCGGACTGAATTTCCTTAGGATTCTTCCAATGAATCTAAGTCTGGCATCTGCTTTGCCGACGACTATTTTATGTATGGTCGTTCCGTTTTAAATCACTCCTAATGCCTACTCCCAGATAATTTATGGAATTAACTGGTTACAGTTGCTGACCTGCTATAGTGTAGTTAAATGATACGGATCTTTCTTTCTGTGTATTCGCAGCACATTACACTTGTCTACCTTGAGATTCAATTGCCATTCCCTGCACCATGGGTCAATCCGATGCAGATCCTCCTGCGTTTCAATACAATTTTCCATTGTTACAACCTCTCTATCTACTACAGCATTATCTGCAAAAAGCCTCAGTGAACTTCCTATGTTGTCCGCAAGGTCATATATATATATATATATATATATATATATATATATATATCATGAAGAGCAACAGACCCACGACACTCCCCTGTGGCACACCCTATATCACTCTTACTTCGGAAGACTTCTCTCCATTGAGTATGAAATGCTGCATTCCGTTAACTAGGAACTCCTCAATCACACAATTGGTCTGATAGACCATATGCTCTTACTTTGTTCATTAAACGTCTGTGGGGAACTATATCAAACGCCTCGCGGAAGTCAAAAAACACAGCATCTACCTGAGAAGCCGTGTCTATGGCCCTCTGAGTCTCGTGGACGAATAGCGCGAGCTGGGTTTCACACGATCGCCCTTTATGAAACCTATGCTGATTCCTACAGAGCATATTACTAGTCTCCAGAAACTTCATTATACTCGAACATAATACATGTTCCAAAATTCTACAACTGACCGACGTTAGAGATACAGGCCTATAGTTCTGCACATCTGTTTGACGTCCCTTCTTAAAAAAACGGGAATGACCTGCGCCATTTTCCAATCTTTCGGAACACTACACTCTTCTAGAGACCTACAGTACACCACTGCAAGTAGGGGAGCAAGTTTCTTCGCGTACTCTGTGTAAAAACGAACTGGTATCCCATCTGGTCCTGCGGCCTTTCCTATTTTGAGCGATTTTAACTGTTTTTCTATCCCTCTGTCAATTATTTCGATATCTGCCATTTTGTAATCTGTCCGGCAATCTAGAGAAAGAACTACAGTACAATCTTCCTCTGTGAAACAGCTTTGGAAAAAGTCATTTAGTAATTCAGCGTTTAGAGTGTCATCCTCTGTTTCAATGCCATTTTCGTCACAGAGTGTCTGGACGTTTGGTTTTGATTTACCTACCGCTTTGACATAAGACCAAAATTTCTTAGGAGTTTCAGCCAAGTCAGTACATAGGACTTTACTTTCGAACTCGTTGAACGCCTCTCGCATAGCCCTCTTCACGATACATTTCGCTTCGTTTCATTCCCAAATTATGAATTTAACTTTGAAAAAATTAAAATCCAATATTTTCTGTATTAATACAATTCACTAAATATATAAAAAATCTGTAACTCTTAACTACCCAGGTGGAGTCATATTTCACTTCAAGAGTTACTGGATGAGACTCGAGAGAAAAAATAAATTATTGCAAAACCTGATTAACAGAGGAGATTGTTTGATGGGACGTATTATGAAACATTTTTCAATAGTCAAATTGGTAATCGTTGGAAGGGTGGGTTTAACGATAGTAGATGTAAACAGCGCCGTAACTGACTGTAATAGATGTTGATTGCAGTAACTGTACAGAGACGGACATGTTTAATTTACACTGCAAATCACATATAAGTGCATGGCAGAGAGTGTATCAAACCGCTCCATATTATTTCTCTACCGTTTCATTCTCTAATAGTGCGAGTGAAAAAGGAACACCTAATCATTTCTATTTTCCATCTGATTTATCTTATTTTATTATAATGACCACGTCTCCTTAAGAAGGTGGGTGATAACGAAATGTGTTCGTATTCGGAGGAGAAAGATACCGAAAGAAATTTCGCAAGTAGATCTCACTGCAACGAATAATGCCTTTCTTTTAATGATTTACACCCAAACTCATGCATCGTTACCGTGACACTTTTCCTCCTCTCATAAAAAGCAACGTGCTCTTCTGTGAACTTTTTCTATATCCTCTATCAGTCCCACCTGGCGAGGATCCCACAATGCGCAGCATTAGTATGGAGTAGTGTACAGTAAGCAGTTACTTTACTAGAAAGGTTGCATGTTTGCAGTAGATATACTAGCGTGGGGAAATCCATCAGACTATTCTTCGTTTAGAATCTCACAAGTAAATAGTGAAGTGGGCATGATAAATAGGTTTCGTTGTCAACTGAAACAATTGAAAAATGTAGCTACAAATTAATTACGTCTTGTGAAATAACAGCAAATTGGTTAAGTTTAAATGTCCTTAGCACACGTAAAATATCATAAACCTTAATGTGGGCTATTTGTGAGGATGGAATGTGAGTCGTGTCGGGTTAGCTCAGTGACAGAGCGCTTGCCCGCGAAAGGTAAAGGTGCCAGGTTCGAGTCCCGGTTCCGGCACACAAGGAAGTTTCACATCAGCGCACACTCCGCTGCAGAGTGAAAGTTTCATTCTGGATTTTTAGTGTCAGTTTTTAAAATAACTTTCGTGATAGGGACAACGGACGGCTCTACTCCTCCCTCCTCCCTTACACTACCGCATTTCTTTCGTCCCCTATACGGATAGCTTGTTTCCAAACTTGGCATCTCTTTTAATGTAGTGCATTGATTTCTATGACCACACAACTCCTGATGTACAATCAGAATAGGGGTTATTCTTGAAATGTAAATGCCAATATCTCGAAAATGGAAAGATGCATCAATCTGCTCTCCCTTTACATACTATTAAGATACCTTGGCTACGTTTCATTTGCAATAATGTATGGCCTAAAATAAACCATACACAAATTCTATGCAATTTGTTTTTCTGTCTCTAAACTCTTTACAATGTCATGATGTTCTTTTTATATTCATTGTGCGCAGTACAGTAACTGTGAAGAATAAATTCAGCACTTTATAAAGCAAATTATCAAGCTGTAAGAGAGGAACAATAAATTTTTAACTAAATAGTTTTCTTCAATCGTGTGATAATTATTTCAACTCAGGCACCACGATTGAGACAGGTTTTGGCTGAGTATACACTCAGCACTAGTCATTATGGACTAGGGGCCAAATATTTCTCTTGGGTTCCTGGGACACTGCTTATGTCACATTCAGTACATTCTGTGATTGGCAGAAGTCGTTTAGTGTGTTGCGCATTACACAGCAGCGGCAGTGCTTCGCCATCCACAACCCACGCCCTGAGGCTGCCGCACCTCACTGTAGATGGCGTTTCCTTGACAATCCTGCTGCTTCCGTGTCGCGCTGCAGCCCGACCTCAGAATATGACAAGGCTTGCCATTTAGTGCTGCGCGATGTGCGTCCGTCGCACCCGTGCCGTTGCCGCACACTTTCTTGCGTGGCGCCCCTTAGTGGGAACACCCTGACTATACTCCGCATCACATAGGAAGGCGGCCCAGTTTACTGCCGTTCTGCGCATCTCCCTCCACTACCGCACTGGCAGCCAATAATATTCATTCTCTAGGTGAGTTGGTGGCCGCGAGTTAGGCAACGTTTTTCTTGCAGGCTCCACTGTTGGCGCTCGGCCGTTAACTTCTCCCCTCCACTCTTCCCCTACCGCTCCTCCTCTACGTGCGGAAGCGCCTTCCTGCATGACGCCAACTATAGACACGCGTGTGCCTGGTCTCGCGGCGTCGCGGTTGGCGCAGGCCGAGGCACGCACCTGGTGCAGCAGCGCCTCGGAGTGCTGCCTGCGCAGGCGCTCCTGCAGGTCGTCGGCGGCGCGGGCCATCTCGTCGACCCTCTGGGCGCGCGCCTCCTTCTTCTCCTGCAGGCGCTGGCGCAGGAAGCAGAAGAGCGCCACCGCCGTCACGACGACGGCGATGAGGCCGAGCGCGGCGGCGCCGTTGCGGCTCATGCTGCTGTCGCTGGCCTGGCTGTGCGCCGGCGGGTACCACTTCTCCACGCATGCCAGCCACCACTGCTGGCCCGACACCACCTCGGGCGACGCGCACCTGCAACACGGGGATCACACTCACTCCGTCCTGGCAACCAACCACCAACTCAAATGAAATACTCGTTTTAATAAAACTGACAAGCTGAAAACTTATTGAATCCATCATTAGTGGTGGAAACGGGACAGGGGCTGGTCAAGAGTCTGAAGGAACTGAGATACCAACAGCCGTATGTATAATAAAATATTTATTGTATCACAACCAGTTTCGGCGTTCCACTTATGCCATCTTCAGGTCCCTGTGTATTAAACAAACCTAATAATACTGTCCTCCCATATGTTTTTGTACATTTACACCTTATATAGTGCCCATTACTCGTCATCACAATTTTTGTTGGTGACCGTGATTATAGTACCAACGTTTTGCTTTTTGTATTTGCACAGCCCATCTATAATTATATACATGGTTGTAATTTTAGGGTCACTTGTGGCATTTTTCCCCAGTGTTTCATTTTCACATATTTGCCCTTCATTTTCTTAATTTTGAACAGTACTTTGCTTCTATAAGTAGTTCATTATTACATTTCTGTTAGGCGAAATATGTACCATGCACTTGCCAATAATGTTCAAAATACAGTTTGTCCTTATCTATTACCTTTGCTCGTCATCTTTTGTGATATTTTACGGGAATGTTTTCTGTAACCTTATATATTTTCATTTTTATACAGTTTTCCGTATTTTCTTTGTAACCATGAACAAGTATGTTGCATGTCTCCCTCTTTTGAGTATAAGATTCATATGTATAATTTTGGCTGACCTAGCTTTTTTAGTGTTATGTGTCTATGCCAACAAGCATGTTAATGTTTTATTGCCAAGAAAAGACTCTTTAGTCGTTCACTATCATTCCCTTTCTCAGCTTTCAGATTGCAATGTCGATATTATACGTTTATTAAAAAAATGATGACTACATTTGTACATATTCTTTAAGTGGTATTGAATAGTAGTTTCATTGCTACATCGTAATATTTTACTTTCAGTGTGCTACCATACAATACTTTTTCGCCTTTTTTATGTTTTTGTCTTAGTCACTTGATTAGGTTTGTTTAATACACAGGGACCTGAAGATGGCATAGTGGAATGCCGAAACTGGTTGTGATACAATAAATATTTTATTATACATATGGCTGTTGGTATCTCAGCTACTTCAGAGCTGAAGACTTGTCGTTGCCTGGGTATTTATTTATTCCAGTGTTCTGGTAATCAACCATTTCTTCCCTCTTCTGTAACTCCTCCTCTTCATCCTGCCCTCCCTTTGTCAGTTTCCTCCTCCCCTCCTCTTGACTTACACAATGTATTTATTACAATCTTCCACTAATCCATCTCCTCATCCCCCTCTTTATCTTCACATGCTCCTTCCCCTCTGTTCCTCACAGTTATGCATTACCTCCTCCCTTAACAACCCCTCTCCCCACACTCTCTGTCATGCTCCTCCTCTGTCTATGTTCGTCTCCTCCTTCGCCCATCTCCTCCTCCACCTATCTCACAATCCATCTTCTACTTCTCCCTCCACTAATTGAAAACTGCTGCATGAACGTGTACCTTCTTGGTGTGACAGGATGTCAGCCTTTTTGCCATGGCCCACCAAATCTGCAGACTTGACGCCAATCGAAAATGCGTGGGATATCTCGTGGTTGCAATATTTTAACAAGAATTATTTACAGAAAGATGGAAAAACTGGTAGAAGCCGACATTGGGGAAAATCAATTTGGATTCAGGAGAAATGAAGGAACACGGAAGGCAATACTCACTTTACAGGTAATCTAAGCAGATAGATTAAGGAAAGGCAAACCTAAATATCTAGCTTTTGTAGATTTGGACAATGTTGATTGGAATACACTCTTTCCAATTCTGAAATCAGCAGGAGTAAAATATAGGGAACGGAAGGTTATTTACAACTTGTACAAAAACCAGACATCAATTATCAGAGTTGAAGGTCATGAAAGGGATCCAGAGGTTGGGAAGGGTGTAAGACAGGGTTGTAGTTTTTCCCCAATGTTATTCAATTTGTACACTGATCAAGCTATAAAGGGAAGCGAGGAGAAATTTGGAGAAGGAATTAAAGTTCAGGGTGAAGAAATAAAAACATTGTGAAACTTCCTGGCAGATTAAAATTGTGTGCCGGAACCGGGACTCGAACCTTGGACCTTTGCCATTCGCAGGCAAGCGCACTACCGACTGTGCTATCCCGACACGACTCACGATGCCGCCTCACAACTTTACTTCCGCCAGTACCTCGCCTCCTACTTTCCAAACTTCACAGAAGCTCTCTTGCAAACACGCAAGACTAGCACTCCTGGAAGAAAGGATATGGTGGAGACATGGCTTAGCCACAGTCTAAGGGATGTTTCCAGAATGAAACAGGAGTGCTAGTCTTGCGTGTTTGCAAGAGAGCTTCTGTGAAGTTTGGAAAGGAGGCGAGGTACTGGCGGAAATACAGTTGCGAGGCGGCATCGTGAGTCGTGTCTGGATAGCACAGTCGGTAGTGCGCTTGCCCGCGAAAGGCAAAGGTCCCAGGTTCGAGTCCCGGATGCGGCACACAATTTTAATCTGCCAGGAAGTTTCATATCAGCGCACACTCCGCTGCAGAGTGAAAGTTTCATTCTGGAAACATCCCTTAGGCTGTGGCTAAGCCATGTCTCCACCATATCCTTTCTTCCAGGAGTGCTAGTCTTCCAGTCTTGCGTGTTTGCAAGAGAGCTTCTGTGAAGTTTGGAAAGTATGAGGCGAGGTACTGGCGGAAGTACAGTTGTGAGGCGGCATCGTGGTTCGTGTCGGGATAGCACAGTCGGTAGTGCGCTTGCCCGCGATAGGCAAAGGTCCCAGGTTCGAGTCCCGGTTCCGGCACACCATTTTAATCTGCCAGGAAGTTTCATATCAGCGCACACTCCGCTGCAGAGTGAAAGTTTCATTCTAAAAACATTGTGTTTTGCCAATGGCATTGTAATTCTGTCAGAGACAGCAAAGGACCTGGAGGAGCAATTGAACGGAATGGACAGTGTGTTGAAAGGAGCTTGTAAGATGAACATTAACAAGAGCAAAACAAGGTTAATGGAATGCAGTCTTAGAAAATCAGGCGATGCTGAAATGAATTAAATTAGGTATCGAATCAATTTTTGGTGAATGAGTTTTGTTACTTGGGCAGTAAAATAACACAAGATGGTCGCAGTACAGTGGATATAAAATGCAGAATGGCAATGGGAAGAAAAGCGTTTTTGGAAAAGAGAAATTTGTTAACATCGAATATTAATTTAAGTGTAAGGAAGTCTTTTCTGAAGGCATTTGTGTGGGGTGTTGCCCTGTATGAGAGTGAAACATGGACTATAAACAGTACGGACAGGATGAGGATACAGGCTTTTGAAATGTGATGTTACAGAAGAATGCTGAAGATTAGGTGGGTGGATCGCGTAACTGATAAGAAGGTACTGAACAGAATTGGGGAGAAAAAGAACACCTTGACTAAAAAAAGGGATCGATTGGTAGGACACTTTTTTATGCATCAAGGAATTGTGAATTTAGCGTTGGAGGGAAGTGTGTGGGGTAAAAACCGCAGAAGGAGACCAAGAGATGAATACAGTATGCAAATTCTAATGGATGTAGGTTGCCGTTCTTATGAGGAGATTAAGAGGCTTGCTTAGAGTGGAGAGCTGCATCAAACCAGTCTCCGGACTGAAGACCACAAAGACAACATGGTGAAACGACAAATGCTTTGCTATGACCCAATATCTACCAGCACATATGAGTTTCGGAATCAGGTGACCCCATACGCACCTTATACAAGTAGATTGCGTCACACATGGAGCAAGTTATAACTCATGGCGGACCTTGTGCCTACTAGGCTACAGGACACAAGCTGAACTGACGTGACAGATGCTAATCATGTCTTATAACTAATAGCGAACATTTTCTGTGAATAAGAATTTCCCGTCTCTAGCATTTCAAGTTGTTGTTTTTTCTCACACGAGTTTTTATGTACATAGTTGTACTTTTAGGTTCACTTCACTGGAAATGCAGTAAGATCGTTCCACCCCGTTAGAGAATCAGGTATGCCGCGTAAAGAGTAGTATGAACGATAGGGTTGATCCTATCGCAACGTGCGATTTGTGGGAGTTAGGGGTAAAAGAAAGGCGTGTCCTAATAGCCAAGTGCTTAAGGTGACTGCTGGCACGAAGCGGGAAACCAATGTTCGAATTGTGATTTGGCAAAAATTTTTACTTGTCGTCGTTGAATTATTTGGTATCATAATACAGCAAAGATGCTCCTTTTCACCCGTTTCCCTCTTCCTTCTCACTGAAGAATACTGTTGGGCATATTTCAAGAAGTTCCTCCAGTGTCCACTAGCGTACGAACCCAGGTTTTCTACAGAGAAAGGGCAAAAGTTGACATCCTGTGACACCAAGAAGGCACGCGAATCTAGGGCAACATGTGGTCGCGCTTTGTCTTACTACAAAACGGCGTGTGTTGTGTATGAAAAAAGGGTATGGCTATGTGTCGCAGGATGTCATTCAGGTAGGTCAAACTGGTCACAGTGCTATGGACACGCACCAAGTTTGTGGATCTCAGTAACACCACTGACCTTAGCGTCTTGAGTTTGGAAGAATGCAGTCGCTGTGATAGCCTCCTCCTGTCTTCGGTGAACGAAAATGGAATCATCATTTCAAACAGAATCTGGATTTCTACGAAAATACTATCTGATGGCATTCCTGTTAGTATGCGATGTGTTACGCTGTTGCTCCAGAGCTGAGGCGGACGCAAATCTGTCCTAGAATGTCATTCATATGAGCTGCCGATCTTTCCGAAGGGGAGCGGGGGTGTTGGCGTGTTCTATGGCCTTCCGCGAATGATTCTGCACACACCCGTTCCACTGCCGAAAAGCATCGACCAACACGAGCAGCAATTTTCCGGGAGGACGCAGTACAAGTTTCATGCCAATAATGCGCCCTCTTTCAAACTCACTGGTTTGACGGTACTGTTTCCACATACGTCTGCACTTCTGCTCAAGCCACTCTCAGTTCTATCGTTTTACAATGACATCGAGAGCCTCAGGAACATTTTTACCTGTACGTGGTGTTGCGCCCCCCCCCCCCCCCCCCCCCCCCGATATCGATGTTGTCCTTGAACTCGCGTGCAACATTGTGAAAATGATAATCACTTCTGTAGAACATATTAATTATTAATGTGCGAGAGCTATTCAAAAGTAAGGCGACTTCCCAAATTGCGCGGGCAACGTAATACTATTATCGATCTTTTTTGTTATGTTGGTACACATCTCCTGAACATACATCCAGTATTTAAAGGGTACAGCGTACTATGTTTCCTAATATAGAAACGTTAGACGTATTTTACGGTTCTCGGCGATTTTCTATTATTATAAAAAATGAAACAAAGAATTTGTATCAAATTTTGGGTGAAAAATGGAAGGAAGTGCTCTAAAACATTTGAAATGTTGTTAGTGACATACGGTGAGCCTCCTCTAAGTAAAAAGAGAAAGTTTACAAGTGGTACAAGCTTTTCCAAGATGATGTTATTAAGTGGTATATGACCCAATATGAAACTATCAGTCAAGTTCGCAAAAGAGTTTTTACACTTTATTTTATATTAAGGTAACCGGTTTCGATCTATGCTAAGATCATGAGCCCCACGCCAATCTTGACATCAACGTGAGAAACATAGGTCTGAGGATGATCTTAGCACAGCTCGAAACCGGTTGTCTTATTATAAAATAAATTGTAAAAACTTATTTTGCGAACTTGACTGATATTTTCATATTGAGTCTTCCAGATGGCTGAGAAGACGATTGTGACGAATCTCGCTCTGGACCCCCCCCCCCCCCCCCCGCCCTCCTCCCCCCTCTAGCAGAACAACAGATCATGACGTCGCAGTAGTGAAAACATTTTTTTGGAAAATCGTTGAATTACCATAAGAGAAGTTGCTGAGGATGTTGGCATATCGATTGGCTCATGTCATGCATTTGTTTTTTAATTTTTTTGTCGGACATGACACATGTGTCTGCTTAGTTTGTTCCAAAGCGTCTCAATTTTGATCAGAAGAACCGTCCATGAGCATTACTCAGGAGCTCCTTGGTTCTGATTTACTCAAAAGGGTCGTAGCTGGTGAAGAAACATGGGTTTACGGTTATGACGTCGAACCAAAGCCCAATCGTCCCAATGGAAACATCCCGGAGAGCCAAGATCGAAAACAATTACGCCAAGTTCGATAAAATGTCACAATTTTAGTCACTCTTTTTTCAATTACCGTGGTATAGGGCATCATGAATTTTTGCCTCAAAGCCGTACGGACAGTAAGGAGTATTTACCTATTTACGAGAAGCAATATGCAAGAAACCTCCCTAATTGCGGAAAAACAATTGACGGTCTTTGCACCATCGTTGTTTGTGAGTTTTGGCCAATAACAACACGACAAGCATGCCTTAGCCGCCATATTCACCGGTTTGGCTCCCTGAGACTTTTTTCTGTTCCCAGAACTGAACTAACCTATGAAAGGACGAAGATTTGCAGCAATTGAGGAAATAAAAACTATACCAAAAAGTGGTCATGAAAAGTTCTTCGACGATGGAAGATACGTTGGCAAAAATGTATCTGAGGGGGATTACTTTGAAAGGAACGACATGATCATTGATGAATATTTTTTTTATTATTGGCCCACTTTCGGTTACGGTAGTAACACTAAAAGTGGGCCTTTGCGATCGTCTTTTGACAGCTGGAAATTTAAATGAAAATAACGGCTTAACCATTCATCTGACACAAAAATTGAATAACCGAATTTGTAGAGGAGAAAATTCTCTACAACTTTACTCTCTTATGCTTTTCTCATATCTCGTATCGTTTCAGATATATTTGCAAAAATAACGGCGATTTTTGGATGTCTGTCTGTCCGTAACGTGTTCCCTGTTTACAAGACGAACCGTTCAACCGATCAGCACCAAATTTTACAGAGATAATTGTAGGCCGCCAGAGACCAGAATCTCCCTTTAAATTTTTTCGGACAAAAAATATGGTAGTAATACAAAAAAAAGCCGTTTGTAATATAATTGTAATTTCAAACGAACCGTTCATCTGACACGAAAATCGAATAGCCTAATTGGTAGAAGGGAAAATTCTCTACAACTTCCCTCTGTTTTTTTTTTTTTTTTTCATATCTTGCTTCGTTGCAGAGATATTTGCAAAAATAACGGCGATTTGACGATGTCTGTCTGGCTGTAATGTGTTCCCACTTTTTAGGTCTAACCGATCGGCACCAAATTTTATAGACATAATTGTTAGTTACCAGAGACCAGAACCTCGCTTTTTGAAATATTTCGGACAAGAAATACGTTAGCAATGCCAAAAAATCCGATTATAATGTAATTTTAATTGCAAATAAACCGTTCATCTGACGCAAAAATTGAATAAACGAATTTGTAGAGGAGAAAATTCTTACAACTTTGTTCCCTTATGGTTTTTTTTTTTTTTTTTTTTTTTTTTTTTTTTTTTTTTTTTTTTTAATTTCTCATATCGTTTGAGAGATATTTGCAAAAATAACGGAGTTTTCACACCCTCCATTGTATTAACGAAAACCATCCATTCGCAGACGTCACGTGACAGTCCTCGACCAGAATTCTCTGAGGCATACGCCATCTTGCGTTGCGTATTTGATGATTTTCTTATTGTAACTTACACGTTGTAATTTCAAAACAAAGGCGCACTGAAGAATTAACAAAAACACGTCGTTCTTCGTACGATAAATGATAATCTAGTGTCTACAAATGGCATCAGGTAACAACGGCCATTAATAGCATCAGACTAAAAAGCACAAACCCTATGGCATAGTCGTAGGGTAGTGGGCAATGCGTTGGACTGTGACGCTGCAGGTCAGTGGTTCCGAGCCCTCCGCTACCTAATTTTTTCCCCTTAAAAGGGTTTCAGACACTCTTATTGATATATTTTTTATTTTTTAGATTATTATTTTGGTCCAAAATGCTTGCAAAAACTTATAAAACTACAAATCTAAAGTGGGCGGTAAAACACGTCAGTGCGATTTTTTTTCTTTATTGTCAGTTTCAAATCCCCAGGTGGGGGCAGCCGACAGCGGCTTACAATTTGGTAAATAGACAGACGTATATCGACGTGCAGTAAAAAAAAAAAAAAGTATGAATTTAAGATAGACATGGAGACAAATTGAGTATTTAAAACATCAAGAACGAGATTTGTTAAAGGCAGTATTCTGAACTAAGAATGCCATGGTGCCGGTAAAATATATGTGGAAAGCATGATCACTAAACACGGAGCAACAGAAGGGAGATACTGGTTAAAATTAGGGATGTGTAGTTCGTGAACAAACTAGTTCAACTGAAATATTCCGTTCACTTTGGTGAACTATAGTTCTTGTACTCCTTGATTTCCACATGTTCTGGACATTAGAAGACGCTTTGCTGAAATATCTTTTTCCTCGATACTAAGTACACCTTACCCCCACGACCTATGGGGGTGAAAGATCTGTTTGAAAATACGCCCCTATTCAGGCAATATTAAAGCTGGAATTACGAATATTGGTATGTCGTTTCTTGATCAAAAAATTAAAATCTTATTGACTCACAAGTTTTGGTAATTTAATTCGTAAGAGGGCGAAGTGGCGGATTGAAGTTGTTTTTTAACTAGTTAAACTACTTAAAGTGATATAGGTGGTTCATTTGAAATACTTCACTGAACGGGTTAGTTCACTGTACTGCTACAGTAAGGAAAACTATTCCGAAATAAATAGGTCCATAAAGGGAACTACATTTTCCATCTCTAGTTACAAGACACGGGCAACACTCGTTCTGTCATGGTGGCGGTTGAAGTTAAAACACACACAGTTGGAAGAAACACCAGATAACCTGAAGCACTGATGAGAGAGAGAGAGAAAAAAAAGAAAAAATACCTCTGTGTTGTAGGGGAGCCTGCAGTGGGAGGGAGGAAGGAGGGGAAAAGAAGGAAGCACGAAGGGATAAGGGGGAGGAAAAGGAATGTGGTTGGGATGGGAGCCCAAGGACTCTGGGGGAGAAGGAGTATTGGGAGGAGGGAGAGGGTGCCAAACAAAGGGAGGGAACAGGAAGGTTGGGAGAGGGGGATCGGATCTATGGAAAAACGGGAGGGGGGAGGATTAGGGTTGATAGTAAGGATAGATTTTTCGATGGAGGCTATCATCTGGGTGGCGAAGAACCTGAAGGTACTCTGGGAGTGTGTGAAGGTGGAGGGAGGGTGGTATGCAGTGGTGTAGGTGAGGCAGAGGCTCAGGATTGGTAAGGAGAGGACATACTACTGGGTTATTTTTTTGATGATGTACAAAATTCGGAGGTGAACCAGGAAGTGAAGCAGGTGAGGAAAGGGAGTTAGGTCGTAGATGATCCGCGTGGACGAGGGGAGGCAGATGCAGTAAGAGATTCGGAGGGCGTGGCGTTCGAGGACTTGGACGGATTGGTAATTGGTGGGGGGGGGGGGGGGGGCGGAAACCCAGGCGCGGTCAGATCTGAATACGATGGGACACATGGTGGAATGGTAGGTGTAGAGGATTGTGTAAAAGTGAAGCCCCAAGTCCGATCGGAGAGAGCTTCAGCAGATTGAGGCGAGAGAGGGCCTTCTGGCGAAGTTTTGAAGTGAGGGGTCCAGGACAAGGATTGATATATTGTAAGAGTGGGACTCTGGCGGATGGGATGGTAGTGGAGGGTAAGGTAAAATTCGTGGAGGCGAAAGGAATGGATGGTACGTTCTATGGTGGCGCAATGAGAGAAATGGCACTGGCGGTGTTGGGAGTGGGCGAGGGGGGAGGGCGAGAGCAAGGAAGGTGGTGTTGTCAGCTCAGCGTATTGGAGGAGGTATAAGAGAGGCTTCGGTTGAGGCATGCCTGTGGAGTAAATGAGATAGAGGGAATCTTGGGGCACTCCAGTGGGGGTAAAACAAGCGGGTGTCGTAGTTATTTAAAAAAGTGACATAGAATGGGCGACGGAAGAGAAAGGAAGTGATGAAGCGGACATAATTAACGGAAAGGATGTAGGTTCAGAGTTTGAAAAGCAAACCAGAATGTGACACTCGGTGTATGGTTTTTCAGTGTCGAGGGAGACAAGGATGGCTGAGCGACGGGAGTTGACCTGGACGGAGAGGAGGTGGATGACGCGGGTACAAAGGTCGGAAGCCACATTAGGAGAGGGGAAGAAGTTGGTGTTGTGTTGACAGAGATGGTGGTGGATAAGGTGAGACATGTTGGTCTGCAGTACATTTTTGAACACTGAGGTGAGACTGATGGGACGGTAGGTTTCGGAAGGGGTTGTTGGGTTGATGAATAAATATTTTTTCATGAAAGTGTAAAGCAATCTTACTGTTGAGCACTACTCGTACATGACCTGCGGTATGAAGTTACTACCTCTAGTATTTCAGAGTTTTCCGTTTTCTCTAAAGATGAGTATTTTTGGGTGTTCGACTATTATAGGCTTACTTGACCATCTGTCGCTCGCTGACGGTGAGGATGGGTGGCGAGGAGACGGTCAGGTTGTCCCACAGGTGGCGGAAGTCTGGCGCCGCGCAGTCGCAGCGCCACGGGTTGTCGTGCAGAGTCAGGTGCACCAGGCTCTTCAGCCCTGTCACCATCGACGACTGCAGCGGCGGCGTTCAAAACAGCGCACATTAACAGCCCGTTCATAAAATTAGCTAAACATGTTTTATTGTATAAAATGTAGCTGAAGGTAATGACTGGATGAACAGTTAAACAGTACTCCGAGGCAGGGATGGCGAACCAGGGACATGCATGCCACTATACTGGCACGCGACCAAATAATTCGTCCATAATAGTAATAATTTAAGAGTTGACCCATTTGATTAAAATTCTTATTTGAAGCCATAGTACTAAAGTTCATCATGAATGGGTTTATCAGTGTCGCTTTAATGCTGCCAATTCCACATGCTGGATAGATTTCTTTGGAATGTTAGGCCACAAAGGAGTGAAAAGTAGCTGAGTGGCCGAGAAACAAAGTACTGTTCAATCGTGACGACTTGGACACTGTTACGAGAATGTTGCGAGCAGTACTTGTAGAAGTAGGAAGTTGTCATTTTTGGTATCAACCTACAGACTCCAACAGCGAAAGCTTGCGGTGAAATATTACCAGTGCACCGCAGCTGCCATAGTACTGAAATAACAATAACCAGCGTGCTTGGTGAAGTAGTGCCATATTTTCGTGGCTGTGTAGTGAGTTAATTTATTTTTATTTACGCAAAACACTGCAGATTAAGCGAGTCAATTGTTTACATATTGATTTGCCAGTCACGCAAAAGAAAGGGTATATGTCGAGAAGCTCGTTGAGTGCGGTATTACATGGCTCAAAATAAATTGTTGTGAGCAATTTTATGGCAAGGATTAGTCCCGTTCGTGATTTACTTACACCAACAGGCACTTGCACGCACACACAGACACACACACACACACACACACACACACACACACACACACACATATATATATATATATATATATATATATATATATATATATATATATATATTACAGGGTGTTTCACTAAGTGTGTTTGCCTCTGTAACTTATAAAATAATAGGTGACGGGAAATTTTAATGTGGCAGGTCAACACAAGAAATGTTATACTTTCTGCGGAGCTAAGAACATAGTTTATTGTATAATTTTCCAAAGAGTTACAGCACAAGGATATAATTTTTTAAATGGAACAATAGTTTTTTTCTATCGTGCATTGGATTCGTTGAAACCAGCCGCGTCCAAATCAATTTAAACTACATTCTTATCACTGCTAGTTTGGGAGCTACAACCCTTCAAAGTTTAGGGGGCGGAGGCTACGACAGCGTAGCTGACTGGCTGGTGGTCATGAGGCAGTGGGCCGTGCCCCAGGGGATAGCCACTCGGCCAGTGAGCTACGCTATCGCAGCCTCCGCCCCCGGAACTTTGAAGGGTTGTAACTCCCAAACTAACAGTGATAGGAATGTAGTTTAAATTGATTTGGACGCGGCTGGTTTCAACGAATCCAATACACGATAGAAAAAAACCATTGTTCGATTAAAAATTATATCTTTGTGGTGTAACTGTTTGGAAAATGATACAATAAACTATGTTAATAGCTCCGCAGAAAGTGTAACATTTCTTGTGTTGACCTACCGCATTAAAATTTCCCGTCACCTATTATTTTATACGTTACAGAGGCAAACACACTTAGTGAAACACCCTGTATATCGAGTACATATTTATTAATGATATTAATACTTTGTAATATTTATTATAGCTTCATTAAATGCTGTGACATATGTTGTAAATCTATATTTCAAAACTAGACAGACAGTAGTCTTTGGAGAATTTGGAGAAGCCTTTTGGCAGGGCACGTTTTGGGCACATTAAACGCATTTCTTGGTACAAATGGCACGTATATGTACAGAGGTTCGCCATCCCTACACTAAAGTGAAAAAAAAATCGGGAGATATATCCTAAAATCATGTCGAACCTCCTTTTCGTCGGCGAACTGGAGCAGTTCGATGTGATTTGAAGTCGACAAATCATTGGAAGTGCCTGCAGAAATACTGAGTCTGCTCCCTCTATGGTCGTCCATAATTTTAGAAGTGTTGCCGGTTGAGGATTTTGTGCACAAACGGTTCTTTCTGTCTCAGAAATTATCGATGCAATTCATGTGATATGATTTGGGTGGCCGGATCATTCTCTTGAATTGTCCGGGATATATTCATACCATTCCCGAAAAGTTGTCGCCCAATGACTTGGTGCATGAACGTCCATAAAAAATCCATTGTTGTTTGGGAACATGAAGTGCATGAATGACTGCAAATGGTCTCCAAGTAGCCGTACATAGCAATTTCAGGTAAATGAGCAGTTTAATCCTGCGGACCCAGGCCATTCCTTGACATCAAGATAAGGAACTTCCTGCCAGATTAAAATAATGTGCCGGAACCGGCATTCGAACCATTCACTAACAAGCGCTCTACCACTGAGCTATCGCGGCATGCTTCACGGTCCGTTCTCACAACTTTAGGTCTGCCAGTACTCCGCTTCCTACTTTCCAAACTGCGAGGTAACAACGGCCCTATCACACTTCCCTGGGGCACTCCTGACGATACCTTAGTTTCTGATGAACACTCGCCATCGAGGACAACGTACTGGGTACTATTACTGAAGTAGTCTTCGAGTCACTCACATATAAACTTTCCATGCCGTCATGCTTACTTATTGCCTTCTTGACAACCTGGGTCCGTGGCTTCGCAGAGTTTGCGCCACCCTAGAACCCTACCACCATTTCTTAGCAACTGAAATGGAGACTCATCTCACAAAGTCACGGTTTTAGGTGAAACTGATATAAGAAGGAATGCAGAACATGCGCTGTAGGCGATGTCATGCAGTTAGCAAAGGTACTCGATTCTGTCGTCTGCTGCTCTAGCCAATTAACGCCAGTTTGCTCAGGTACGTTCCTCGTATGTCTATAATTTGATCCTTCGTTATTTCATGCAGTGTTATTTATAAGTGCACGTCCTTAGCCACTGTGTTGATGGTGGTGAAAGGTAATGCGTGAAATTTGGTATTCCTGGCTCTCTCTTGATACTGTGGATCTCGAAATATTTGGCTCCAACCGATATGTCAAAAAACCCAGAAGGGAAACTACAGGCGATATCGTACTGCTCCTAAAGGCAGCCGAGCTTTTTAAAGAGCTGTTTAGAGTAGACTTCAGAATGAGACTTCTCAAACTTACAAGCCAAAAGGAAAAGGTTTTCTTGTTGTTTCTTTTTCCGACTGATTAAGCGTTTCTGCTTGTTTGTTATTTAAAAGACTTGGCATTGTTTTGATTGATAATTTTTATTCTATAAATACTAATTTTATAAATGCCAAAACCTACGGGCAAATTATGTATCCCTAATTCCAGACAACAATAGATGCTTTGTAAATAGTAACGAAATGTGTCTGATGAAAAATACTTCAACTTAATTAAATCTAACAAGGAAACCAAATGGGTATCGGATCTCAAAATTTTTTGGTATTTATGGTACGTGAAGTACAGGACTCAAATAACAATCAGCCAAAGCCTTTCAATGCAACTCTCTAAAATTCTCGAAAAAAAAAAAAACGAGTTTGAACTGTTCCAAGTAACTGTAAGTACCAGTCATTGAATGTGTTGCAGCATCTGTTGATGTAGCTCAGGTGGCCTTAAATCGGAAGGTCCGAGGTTCGATTCTTGTAGTGGCAGATTTGTTATTTTTCTTTCGTTAACTTCCAATACTTGCACAATTTTAATATCGTAATTTTCTATATTTTATAGAAGGTTGATAATAATGACGGTTTCAATCAAACAATATACGTTACGTTTTTTACAGTATTGGCTTCACTATTAGCTGACGACGGCAGTCTTTGATTGTTCAGTTTGTGAAGAGCTACGACACTGTCTTTAAAAAGTCATCTGCATAGGTATTAATGGCCTTCCAAGCAGTTAACCTACTCAACCCGTGACAAGGTTTTCAGCTCATCTACATAGACATAAACAAAACCTGACCCATCACGTGGAATTAGAAATCCCAAAATGTTTCATGTAATTCGAAAACGAAAAAAGAAATCGTCTGAGGGGGATTCGAACCACTGACATTATCGTTGTGAGGCCAAAACGCTACCATACGAGCTACACAGACATATGCTGTATTGGTTTTAATTATTAGTACTTTCGGTACTTTGCAAAGCTTAAAAGTCGATTTTCTTGACAATTTTTTAGAGTTGCATCGAATGGTTTTGGCTGATTGTTATTTCAGTTCTGAACTTCAAGTACCATAAACATAAAGAAATTCTAAAAGCCGATACCTATGTGGTCTCCTAGTAAGAAGAAATAAAAAACAACAATAATTGATTGTTACTTAATTTCAAGTAAGCTACTTCAAACTATGAAAATAGCTGTGTAAATACTGAAAGCATCACTTGTAAAAAGGAAGAAAAAATACGAGATGAATTTCAGCACAGACAGAAGAGAAACTCTTCGATTGGTCAGTGAAATAATTGAAAATCAAGTTTGATGTAACCCTTATCGAGCTAGCATTGGACAGGTAATTAAAAACGTTACCTTGGGGACGTTGGTAAGCCTGTTACCATGTAGGTAGAGGTAGCGTAGTTGGTACAGTTCGACGAACGTCTCGTTGCTGACAGACGAGAGCCGGCACTGGCTGAGGTCGAGCTTGACGAGCGACAGAGAGCGCAATCGATTCGGCACGCTCTCGATCCAGTTACTCGACAAGTTGAGCTCGAGTAGCTGGCGCGCACCCGTCAACACATTTCGGCGAAGGCCGCTGATCTTGCACTGACTGGCATCGATAGTGCGGATAGAGTCGGACGAGATGTTCGTCAGCTCGGTTAGCGGGTTTTCCGAGAGGTACAGCCACTTGAGTTTCTTACAGTTGACGAAGGCGTCCCACGCCAGCTGGTGTAGCTTGTTCCCAGACAGGTCGAGCCTCTCGAGTTCGACGAGCGGTCGGAGGGCGTCCTTCTCGATGTAGCGTATCAAGTTCCTGGAAAGTTCCAGTCGTATCAGCTGGCCGCTGTTGTTAAAGTCCCCCAGACGAAGCACCTCCACCTGAAATCAAATTTCAGATGAATGTTAGTGAGAAGGAAAAAACGAAACAATTTATTTTATGGTAGTTTTCACAACAATGCTTGAAACTCCAAGACAATGTTACACTACTCTCCAAAAGTTAATCATAATAAATAAATGCTAGCACGATTTTCGCATACATAATAAGAAAATTTCAGGAACGAAGGCTACCGAAATAATTTCTAAAACATCCTTTTACTCCAATATTACAGTGACCAAGAGACAGGATTTCTGATTTCAAGAGACCGAGCAAGGTGGTTTAGTAGCTAGTACACTGGACTCGCATTCAGGAGGTTGGTGGTTCGAATCGACTTCCGGTCATCCGTACAGGTTTCTCGTGATTTTCCTAAATAACTCCAGGCAAATGCTGGGATGGGTGTTTCCAAAGGGCACGACAGATGTCCTTCCCCTATTCTTTCCTACACAATAATAATTCTTACTATTGCCGTATAGCGAATCCAAACATACTACTGGACGCAACAAAGGGCGCATCTAATCAACCAACGATCTTTTTAGTATCTTGACAATTACAAAATTTAAATTTCACAGTATCTGAGTATAGCGAAATTAAACTTAAAATTACCAACTTTTGAATGCGTCATGCGACTTCAACAAAGGATGTCTTAGATAATAGCGTATTACCTCAAGCTGTCATCTTGAACGTAACACATTTTTATCTATTCATTTAAGGATTTATTACATTTGTTATAATAATTTATTATGAAATACAGTCAGATCATTGTATCCTCTACAGCAGCCATAGGAGCTTATCCAGATGTTCATAAATATGTTTAATGACTGTCTTTTTTGCCAGTGACATTACGTAAATATTGTGTAGTTTGAGCGGTCAAGCTGATGAAGGCTTGCGTGTTTATTTATTTTTCATACATAACATGTACTACTGCAAAAAAAGTCACAAGGTGAATGAGTGTTTATAACTTTCTATTTAACATCATAAAATGTTAAGTTAGTGTGGAAGTGGTCAAAGTTAAGTCAAAATAAATGTTTTCTTTTAAGAACTGTGCTGCTTTTAGAGTGACTAGGACTGAAGACTGCTGTAGATTTGGACGGTGCAGGTGGAGAGCTCCATGAGGATTGGAGGAACCTGTATAATTCTTCTTGGAAGAAGAAGGACCTGCCTGGTATGATGAAGTGGTTTATTTGCTAGAGTGATAGAATCTTCGCTGCAAAGAGCTGCCTGTCGGGGCTCTAACTTGGCGAGGGCTGAGGTGTGCCATTGTAAGAACTTTAACTTGTTCGATTCCCTTTCGGAATAAAAACTGAACATCTATCCGAGAAATAACAGTGTTGATATGTTATTTGTAGGACTAAGACTTGAATTATTTTGAGCTGACGATTATTTCGTGTTGTGTGATCGCCAAATGGAATTAGTATCTCAGCATCGTGAATGATTACTTAGTTGGAGATTTTGATACCATTCTCATAACGCAACTAGAGCATCTGTTTTGGTAATTTTTAAAGTTTTATTTTTAATTTATTACTTTTATTTGTGTAGGACCACTTCCAGTAGATAAATCTTGTGTTTGAATAAAGATAACAGAAGAAGACATGGGCACGCTTGGGCACAGGGTATATCGGCAGCCTACTCATAGTGACAGGTATCTGCATTCTCAATCCAACCACCACCCAGCACAGAAGAACTGTCATTCGCTCACTGGCAATTCGTGCGCAGCGCCTAAGTGATGAAGACAACAAAACAGCGAAGCTCAAAAAACTACAAACAACATTTTCGGTCAATGACTACAACCAGAAAGTGATGAACACCGCCATGGGATGAAATAAAAGAAACCTCGAAAGGCAGGAAGTCGATAAAAAGCAGCCAGCAGTGCGTTTACCGTATGTAAAAAAACGTCACAGTCCGGATTGCTAAACATAAAAATGTTCAAATGTTTGTTAAGGTTATGGGACTTAACTGCGGGGTCATCAATCCCTAAACTTAGAAACTACTTAAGTTTTACTCAGCTACTCCCGCGCGGTTGCTAAACATCTTCGTCGGATTGGTGTCCAGCTTATCTTCTATAGTAGCCATAAGACCCAGGATGGGCTAAGCTCCACAAAGGACAAGATGGAGGCACTACACGCTGCTCAAATGTTCAAATGTTTGTAAAGCTTATGGGACTTAACTACGGGGTCATCAGTCCCTAAACTTACAAACTACTTATGAACTACTTACGAACTAGGACGGCACAAATATCCATGCCCGAGGGGGGATTCGAACCCCCGACCGTAGTGGCCGTGCAGACCGTGACTGAAGCGCCTCAGGCCCCTCGGCCACCGCGGCCGGCCTACACGCTGCTGGAGTAGTACAAGTAGTACAAGGTGGATTGCGAGTGTGGGGAGGGCAGTGGTAATGTACATACGCGAACATGAACGCTACATTTGATTAAGCCAACATAGTAAATCTGCAGTAGCCGATTGCAGCAAAAAGATAAAATTTAGCGATGCCAAAATACTCGCTAAGGAATCAGGAATGGTTAAACACGAATTAAGGAAAGCTACAGAAATTTTAAAGCACCCTAACAACATGAACAGAGAAGATAGGCTTGCCCCCTCTTGGCTACCAGCCATCACAGCAAATAGGCCGCGCTGACAACACAACACGCGAGCGTCACCAGTAAGCAACTGCCGCCCCGCGGCCCACGGCCAGCAGGAGAGAAATGGATGCCCTCACTTCATTCGCCGACGTCCACCAATCATGGCTCTCTAAGCAAGAAGCAATAGATAACGGCTGATCCCAACTCTTTCCACCTCAGTATTCTGTCATAATAAAGTTTCCACTGTTCCGCCAAAAGACACGACTAACATCGATGAGTTTAAAATTATGATGAATGTTACAGATAACAGTAATGACAAAATATAGTGACGCATAACAACCAGCTCACAGCAGTATATCCGGAAGAAGGTCACTGTAACGTTGGCCGAAACGTCGGTTACTAAAGTAATAGCTATCTCACATTATGACACCATGCAACACTCAAAAAACTTTTATGTCAACTGACTCCGGCAGCGGAAAAGTATGCTTTTATTGAACTATCTGGTGTTACCGATATCATATTCAAACGTTAGAAAAACACTTCTTTTATTAATTAATCATTATCTGGGTTTCATATATTATTATTATTATTTCACAAATGTTTTGCCTATGCATTGAGTCTTTGACTGAAGGATCGCAGGTACAAGGTACTCTTTGCAGCTATTGTAGTTGCTAGGCATAATTGCAGACATGTACAGTTCATTCAAGCTAATGAGTTTCTGGATCGCAGATCACTCGACATGACATTTATGAGACATAATTAGTAAAATAACAAATGATGGTCGCAGTATAGAGGATATAAAATGCAGAATGGCAATGGGTAGAAAAGCGTTCTTGAAAAAGAGAAATTTCTTAACATCGAATATTGATTTAAGCCTAAGGAAGTCTTTTCTGAAGGCATTTGTATGGAGTGTTGCCTTGAATGGGAGTGAGACATGGACGATAAACAGTGCGGACAGGAAGAGGATTGAGGCTTTTGAAATATGGTGCTACAGAAGAAAGCTGAAGATTAGGTGGGTGGATCGCGTAACTAATGAGGAGGTACTGAACAGAATTGGGGAGAAAAGAAATTTCTGGCATACCTTGACTAAAAGAAGAGATAGATTGGTAGGACACATTCTTAGACATAAAGGAATTGTGAATTTAGCATTGGAGGGAAGTGTGTGGGGTAAAAATCGCAGAGGAAGACCAAGAGATGGATACAGTAAGCAGATTCAGACAGATGTAGGTTGCCGTTCTTATGTGGAGATGAAGAGGCTTGCTCAGGATAGCACATTGTGGAGAGCTGCATCAAACCAGTCTCCAGACTGAAGACCACAACAACAACAATCATGCGCGAAATCCTGCACCAGAAACTCTTTCGAAATTGTGGACGGCTATAGGAGCAACATAGTTAAAATCTCCTCTCGAGGTGCTACCATGCCCATGTTCAGTTCACGGGGTATAGGAGGACGGACACGATGTTATTTGGTATGCGATGAATATTGTCATCTCAGTACATGACGGGTGATGTATGGCTATATTCTTATTATTCTACTGTGCAGTGGTCAGTGCGTTTTGTATGCGACCCTTTCAAGTTACTAGCGTTGGGTCCGGTGGTCTTGGGGTAAAGCACTCGACTGGAAATATAAGGTCGCGGGTTCGGAACGCGGATTTTTTTTTAAGTCCGTGATTTAAACCATCCTTCACCTCTCAATTGTGAGGAGTCGCCAGAAACAACAAGTGGTTCCGATTCCACATTAAGCTGTAGGTCCCTTTTCCTCGGTTGGATAAGTTGGGTAGGCTAATCACCGAAGTGGCGTGCAATTGAAAGACTTGCACTAGGCCAAGGAGTTTATAGTCCTCCCTCGGGCATTGGTGACTGGTGTGTGTGTTGTCCTTACCACAAGTTAGTATAAGTAGTTTGTAAGCCAAGGGACTGATAACCGCAGCAGTTAACTCTTTCATTCTCACATTATGAATTCAGCTTTGGAAAATTTAAAATTCAATGTTTTCTGTATTAATACTGCGCACTAACTATCAAAATATATGTTTTGAAATTTTTGATCGAACTATTGTTTTTTATGTCATGTATTTCATGCGCAACACATACGTTTGTATCAAGGTGTTTTATTACTTGCGGCGTTATTTTGTTGATAGTTAACACTGCCAGGTTAGCAATGCTAACATAATCTGCGCCACAGCACCAAAGACAAGACAGTTCACTGCTCAAATAAGATAACATGAACAACACTCCCAGCCACATATAGACGGCAACGCAACGCAACCTTCAAGACGGATATTTTAATGCCTCAGAAGTGGCTACACTCCATACCAAGCGGCAGAATGTACTAGAAGCATGTTACTCATCAACAACAATGCGACTTTAAAGACAGATACACAAAATACGGTATAAATTAACTTTAAATACATTGTTTCCGAGGAACAACACTGGGAATGAACGGGTTAAGTCCCTTAGATTTACAAACATGAGTATGAGGGAGCTTGCAGCAGATGCCTGTGATATTTAGTGGCAGATACCAACAGGAATTTCACATTAATATTCAAGTATGTGAGTTCACTAATAACTTAACCAACTTGTATGACAAACATGCTCCCCTTAATACAAGAAAAGTAAAGAGAAAGCCTGCACCGTGGCTTACAGACGACATCAAATACCTTATGAGACTCAGAGACGTAGCACACAGGGAATACAAAAGGCACATGACCTCTCACCATCAACTCGCCTACAAGAAACAAGAAACCGTGTTAGTCAAGCGGTGCGAAATGCGAAACTCAGGCATGCTCACTCGTTAACTGACGACCTTCACAGACCTGCCGTCCTGTGGAAAAAACTACGAGGTCTAGGAATTGGCAAAGCAAAATCTGCTACCGAACCTGTAGTTCCTATAGAAGATCTTAACGAGTATTTTACAACACCGACATTTGTAATTGACCAACGCACAAAGACGCAAAGTATTAATTCCCTTAGAACGTCGCGGACTGCTATAAACCAAAAACTTTATCTCTAGCCGGTAAGTCCTAATACAGTCAGGAAATAGATTTTGCGACTTCGTTCGGCAGCTGCAGGGCATGATAATATTAATGTACACATGATTAGTTGTGTCATCGGCCCGCTACTACCAATAATAACTGATATTTTAACAATTCTCTGATTTCCAGTACCTTCCCAACATCATGGAAGCATGGTCTTATTAAACCATTACCAAAATAGAAATATGCCACACAATTTTCCGAGTACAGACCTATTTGCATCCTACCACCATTATCCAAGGCCTTGGAATATCTAGCCCATGAGCAGCTAACTAGCTATTTAACATCATACGACCTACTAGACGAATACCAGTCTGGTTTCCGGCAAAATCGCAGTACGACGACCGCTCTTATAAAAGTGACAGACGATCTCAAGCATGCTATGGACAACCAACAGGCTACCATTATGTGTTTTTTTAGATTTTAGCAAAGCTTTCGACACTGTCGATTTTGACATTTTACTTGCTAAACTTTCTAATCTAAATTTTTCTACAGGCGCTATTCAGTGGTTCCACACATACCTCACCTTTCGTAAACAGTGTGTAATAACTGCAAAAAATAGGTCACAATGATGTTGTATCAGGGGTTCCACAAGGATCTGTACTGGTGCCTTTACTATTCGCACTATATGTAAATGACGTGTCCACTGTTCTGTCCCTCTGTAAATATCATCTATATGCTGATGACCTTCAGTTATATCTGAGTGTAAGCCCTAAAAACCTAAGCAAAGCCTTTCAGCATGTAAATGTGGACTTACTATCACTATCAAGATGGGCACATAGCATTGGCTTGAAAATGAATTCATTAAAAATGTAAGCAATCTTAATGGTCTATATAAAGAGTCTTCATTCCACAGCTCAGAGAAACTCTTCCAACTTTAATACTTAACGACACACAAATACCCTTTTCTCATTCAGAAAAGAACCTAGGAGTACTATTTGATCAGCACTTCAACAAGACAGAGCACACAACCAGAGTTTGTAAGAAGGTATATGCGTCACTTCATTCACTGCAGAAATAAAAGAAAGCATTTCCTTTACAGCTGAAAAAGAAGCTCGTCGAGACACTAATACTTCCCATCCTAGATTAGGGTGATGCTATTCTGCAAGGACTGTTACACAAAAATTCACATAGGCTGGAGCTGGCGATGAATTCTTGTGTCCGATACATTTGTAACCTACGTTTCTATGACCATATCAGTCCCGCATACAAGCAGTTATCTTGGCTACGTGCAGAGAAGCGTCGAACATATGATACATTATGTTTGCTGCATTGCTTCCTCAATCATTGCAAACCTTCTTACTTATCCTCAATGATTATACTACTATCTGAACAGCACAGCAGAAACACACGCTCTCACCAAAATAAAACTCTCTCTGTACCCTCACATAACACTGCAATCTTCTCTAAATCATTTTCTGTATAGGGAGCGCGCCTGTGGAAGAATCATCCTCAAAAGTTAAGAGAGATAAAATCTGTTACAAACTTCAAAAGGGTACACCTTCTGTCACAATAGCCAATTCCTTGTGCCCCCTTCCCCAAATGTTTCCCTTTCCTTTCGTCAGCAGAGATCTCTGTTCATAATATCTTCACTTCATAACAATCACTGGCACTGTAATTTTTCAATCTTCTCTTTAATTAATAATTTTCCGTTATGTTTATATTAAACTAAATTCAAATGTGTTAAGTATTTAAGTCCATGTAAATATCTCTTGTTATTATTACTGTGATTTTTGTGTTATTATTATCATTAGTACTAGCATATATTGTTATTATTAATACTGTGTTTTTTTGTTTTTAAATCCTTTGTTTATGTTGTTCCTGGTCTGATGTAAGAGAGGGCCCTATGGCCCTAATCTGGTCAGGTTAAATAACCAAATAAATAAATAAATTAACATCAGAACATTTTACTACTGAGCGGTGCGAGTGCGTACCTTGTTGCTGCGTAGGAAGGCGTACTGCAGCGCTGGCAGGCCATGTACAGAGGGCGTGTCGAGCGCACAGTGCTGCGCGTGCAGGCTGCGCAGCGTCTGCGACTGCAGCCGCGGCGCGCCCAGCCGCAGCTGCGGGTTGCGGTCGAGTCGCAGCGACACCAGCGCCGTCAGGCCGCGCAGCGCGCCGCTGCCCAGGCTGTCCAGCTCACAGCGGCTCGCGTCCAGCGTGTGCAGCGACGCCGACTCCAGCTCGCGGATCTGCCGACATCACACCGCCCCACTGCTGCTCTTAGCACACTGCTCGTCGCTCCAGGCGAGGCACAAAATGGTAAAAAGTCAAAGTCTATAGAGTAATTGGGATTCAAATGGTTCAAAATATCTCCAGATCCTCTAGTGTCATCAGCGATGTCATGACTTCATTGTGTCACAATGTTTCGACAAGTCTCCTAATTGTTATCTTCAGAAGAGAAATTTACACCACTGCCACACAAAAGCTAATTGCAATGATCAGCCAGAACATTATGAACGCCTTCCCGCTACTGCACCCACAAATTGGCGGATGACTGTGCGGGAGGGAAAGCAAGACAGACAGAAGAGGGTCTTATAGCGTGTGGCCATGGGCAAGCTAATGTAAGGTAAACACTTGCAGTATAAGTGAGCAGGTGGACATTGCTATTCAAACTGCGTGGCCATCAGTCCGTAGCTCACAAACTACTTAAACTAAGATAAACTAACCTAAGGACAACAGACACACACCCATGCCCCAGGGAGGACGCAAACCTCCGATGGCGAGCAACCGCGCGCTCTTCAGCGAGGCGCTTTAGACCGCTTGGCTACTCCAATGTGGTGGACAATGCTGAAACAGCTTAAGTGCATACAGTGTCGTGTCTTGATGTTGCATCAAGGAGGGTGTGTATGAGAGAGCATTACACAGTGATGAATATAGCATATAGCCTCTGGTGGTGCCAGGGGGTTGGCGGTGAGGGGGGGGGGAAGTAAAAATTTTGTGGCATCGTATCTCAAAAAGTTGCTTTATGTTCCGATCCATGCTTAGTTATGGCGTTTTCAGAAGAGGCATGCAATCATTAACCTTGAGAGGTAGTAATACTATTTATATTCATAGTTTCCAATTTCATTTAGTCTGTCGATTTAATTGGATGTTGGGTTCTTTGTATTCTAATTTCTCCAAATTCTTATTGCCAGATGATAGAAATGATCACTGCATGATTTTAGTACATTGGGAATAAGCCACTTGGGTATTTGTTTTTAGGCATTTGCAGCCACCAGCGAAAAACGTAGGAGAGAATGCTGTCCTTGTTTCGCGGCCACCAGTGTATAAAGATATGGGACAGGATGTACCCCAACACCAGGGGTTGGGGACAGAGAGCCGCCCCGGGCTCGCTCGGTCGCTCCAGGGAGTCGAAGGGAAAGCGGGTCCAACAGCATTGTGTACGCTGCCTGGACCCTCGCTGTCGGCTGGCGCCAAACTTTACGACTTTTGCCAGTGCCACGTTGGTGAGATGTGCGTTGCTGAGGGGTCTCATGACGGGAGAGGGCGCCCATGCGATAATAAAATAATTTTGCCATCTGGAGATGCCTATCGTGAAACACAAAATTTCTCACTGTTTCTGGGAACTGTGGCATACGTGAGTCTCAGGCCTGAGAAAGTTTTCGAGTGGGAGGAGCTTAGTAGCGCTAACAATAGCAAATTGAGTTGATTGGCGAGACCATTAGGTCCTCTCTCTTACTGGCTTGACGTCACATGTGGGTGGAGTCTGGCAGCCAAAGAAAGTTTTTTCTTGGGGAGAGCGTTGTGGTAGAGAAGAGAGGAGAGAAGTGTGGAGGACACTGGATGGTTCAGACATCTTGGTAGCAGCGAGGAGTTGCGGCAAGGACTCCGGAGTTTTCGGACCTTGCGAGTTGGTGGAATTTTTGTGCCCATTGCACAGCGTTAGATGGCGTCGGTGTGATTGCTGTTTGCATTCACAGTTATACTGAGAAACATGTAAAGATTCTGAAGTGGGTGTTGTTTTAGAACAAGCTCACCCGTAATCAGGATAATTTACTGTTCTTGAATATCAGCATACATCACTGGTTTGGAAAATTGCTGTATTTTTTCGTAGCTCGAATACCTTAGTAATTGCCGCGCCGATAGGGTAGATAATTTCCCATCCGCGATCACATTCATCAGCCTGCTCTTCCATCAGCGGCCTTTCGACATCGGTGACGCTTTTCAACTGTACATGTTAAAGTAGCACCAACACATAAATAGTGAAAAGATTATTGAATGGTGGTTGATAGGTGGGACATGGGGGAAACTCCGTCAGTTTGTCCAAAAAAGGCATCATTAAAAAGGAAATACGTCGAAGTCAGCACATGATGACATAATGTGACTGTTTTGTCATCCAATTTATCACTAATTAGTTATCACTAACTAATTCGAAAGAGGAGGATACGAAGAGTACAGCGTCGGGAGCAAAAGTGGGAGGACATACCCACTTGATGGGGTTGTCGGAGACATTGAGGACCTGCAGGCTGGGCAGGCGCGCGAGCGTGGCGCGGTGGTCGAGCCTCTGCAGCTGGCAGCGGCTGAGCTGCAGCTCCCGCAGCGAGGGGCTGGCGAGCGCGACGCGCCCGTCCTGCTCCTGCAGCTCGCGCAGCTGGTTGCCGGCCAGCGAGAGCCGCGTCAGGCGCGTCAGGTTGGCCAGCAGTGCGTCGGCCGCCACGTGCGCCAGCCGCGAGATGCGGTTGCCCGACAGGTCGAGCTCCTCCAGCGCGGGCAGCCCCGCGAGCGCGCCGGCGCCCAGCAGCGAGATGTAGTTGCCCGACAGGTCCAGCCGCTGCAGCCGCCGCAGGCCCTGCAGCCGCGCCGGGTCCACCGTCAGCAGGCTGTTGTGCGACAGGTCCAGGTACGTCACCTGCGCAACACCGCAACTTCACTATTTCGCTTTCCTTCTACATAGTAGCAGTGGCGGCTGTCGGAGGGCGGAGGCGGCGGGAAAAGAATGGATTTGGAGGGCCCCACGACAATATACAAGGCAGTGTAAAAAAAAAAAAAAAAAAAAAAAAAAAAAAAAAAAAAAAAAAAAAAAAAAAAAAAAAAGTATCGAGATTTGGAGGACTCATAACGTGAGCCCAAGGGCACTTAAAATTAGGGAGAGGAAAAAGGTGCTTTCAAGGTATTTTGAGCCCCCCCCCTCCCTTAGCCCGCCACTGCTTAGTAGCTAACACTGTTTCAAAGTTCAAAGGATGCAGGGGAACTAAAAGTTAATGGTTCAAGACGTACCTCACTACAGGGCCGGCGCAAGGCACGTGCGAAACGTGCGGTCGCACGGGGCGGCACTTTCCGAGGGGCGGCAAATTTGAAGCCCCCTTTTTATTTATTTTTATTATATTTATTTATTTATTTTTTTAGGTCAAACTCAACATTCATGCCCAAGAGGGGATGCTAAACCAAACCTCGGAGGGAGCGGCTTCGGGAACTGTGCCACGGCGCCTCGACTACCTGCCGGCCACCCCTGTTGAACAAGGGGAGGGAGGAGGAACAATTTCTTCCTCTCCAGTGAGGCAGCACCGTCGTGTTTACGCCGGAGGAAAGAGAGGAGGAAGCAGCTGGACCGCTGCCGATTTGTTACGTGCCGTGCGTTTACTCATAACTAATTTTGCAGGAGACGAAATATAATTTGGAAATTCGAATGCAATGTTAGATACTGCGGTTACATGTTAAGCCTGAAGAAATTTTGCTAAGCCCTTCAATGGCAGTTTCAGAGTGTTTCATTCTTCCCGCATTATGGAAGTAAATTACTGAACATTACTACAGTCAAACATGTCCGACACCTAAAATGGTTAGAAGAATGCCGCGCGGATTAGCCGCGCGTACTGGAGCGCCGTGTTGTGGTGGGCGCGGCCGTCTGCCGTCGGGGGTTCGAATCTACCCTCGGGCATAGACGTTTGTGTCGTCTTTAGTATAAGGTAATTAATAAGTAGTTTGTAAGTTTAAGGAGTGATGACTCCCTAGTTAAGTCCCTCACGCTTTACAAACATTTGAACATTTGATTTTCTAGCAGTATTCACAATGGGTAAATACGCTGTGACTAGTTACAATGGATAAAGACATTGGTAGTAAGCATGCGTAAGTTGGGTTTCCACGTATTTTTTGAATTTTTTGCTATCCGTTTCTGAGTGATAGTTGGATGCTTTTGGTTTTTGAGCCATGAAACACCTTTCTCCGCCTGCATGAACAACAATTAAACTCTGACCAGGCCGGACGCGGTGGACGAGGGGACTAAGGCGCTCCAGTCACGGTCTGCACGGTCACTACGGTCGGGGGTTCGAATCCCCCCTCGGGCATGGATATTTGTGCCGTCCTTAGTGTTAGCTAGTTCATAAGTCGTTTGTAAGTTTAGGGACTGATGACCACGTGGTTAAGTCCCATAAGCTATACAAACATTTGAACATTTTTTGAAATTCTGACGGGCACTTTTGTTTAACAATACTACTCACACACTATCATATTGCCAACATTTATTTACTGTGTAATGCGTGTGAATCCATATTTCATCTAAGTATACTACTGGTCGCTTAGCAACAATGCCCTCTCGTCCGCACAAAACAAAACTATAATTTCGGCACCTTCTAAAACAAATATCCATAGACAGAACATTGCTTCTAAGGTTTCCTTGCTAGCTTTGTAGCTCATTTCTGTTTGAAAAAAGTTGTGCAGTTTTCGCAAAGTTCGTATTTCTTTCCATTGTTCGTAATGCCGTAGAAATTGCTGCCTGATAATACATTTCTCCATCTCATCAGTCACATAATTACTGTGAGCTTCTTGCTTCTTTCGCTACTTTAACCGTAGCCTCGCTGTAGTTCGTCACGTGACTTCGTTTCTGGCACTGCCTCGCCACCACTTCGCTTTTCCAGGCCATACGTATTGTTGCGTTCTCTACAATGAAAACTGTGGAATTCGTTTCGGTAGTTAGCTGAGGGAGTCAAGATTGGTCAGAAGCACTTTCATTGCGTTTCGTAAGAACAGATGAATTGGTGCGTCCGAATTTCTTGCAACTTGGAATGTAATAGGTTAGTGCTTTTCATATAACATACAATTATTAGTTTCTCCATCACTAGATGGTTGCTGTTGCCGCAACTGTGGTTCAAATTTAATGAAAGTCCAGCTCCAGTTGCATTTATTGGTGCTTTATTTAAGCCCACACTACCGGTTTCGTCCTCTATGTTAGGTCATTTTCAAGTGTGACAGACCTGCATATAATGTGTAGCAATAAGTTTACAAAAATTACATGCTACAAGATAGATTGTTACATATGTTAAAAAAGTCCAAGAAAGACACGCTTGGTGGCCGAGGAGACTAAGGCGCTCCAGTCACGGTCTGCACGGCCACTACGGTTGGGGGTTCGAATCCCCCCTCGGGCATGGATATTTGTGCCGTCATAGTTAGTAAGTAGTTCATAAGTAGTTTGTAAGTTTAGGGACTAATGACCCCGTAGTTAAGTCCCATAGACTGTACAAACATTTGAACATTTGAAGACACGCTTAACGAGCAATGCACTTTAAAGAATTCTAATTTCTTAGATATCTGCCGCCCAGAAATGCTCCGCAAGTTCGTGGCTGTTTTTGGAATATATACTACTGTTTGTAAACAGTAGAATGTAAGCAATCAACGACGCGTCCAAACTGCTCTGGAGCCCGCACCAGCGTCCCTGGTTCAAATTTCGCTCGCTAGAGGCCGACCCTCAACTATCGGCTTGGACGCCTCGTTTGTTGCAATCATTTTACATTTTACATCCTAAGAATCTTTGTACCTTGTTTAAACAATACATCCAACTTCAATGTAAACTAAATTGAATACAATTGGCCTTAAGCTAGATTATTATACTTCCTGTATTAAAATTTTAAATTGACGACACGCCCACTTTTCACATAGCCTCATTGACCGCTACATGTTCCGTTTTTTATCCTAACTGACAATTGTAATATTTTACTATTGACCTTTACATTTTATCAACTAATGTTTAGAATTTTAAGCTTGCAATGATGTAATATTTATATCAGAACATGCCGATTATAATGTTTTGGAATGTTAACTATGACACGCCCACTTTTCTCATGTCGCCATTGGGCGCCAAAAGTTTTAAATTCTCTAAGTTCTATTGTTTCAATTACTTGACGTTGCTTTCTGTACGGCATAACGTAAGTTTCCTTCTGCTTCTGTACAGTACCTTTTAACATATTAACATTCTATCTTGTACCATGTAATTTTTGTAAACTTAACGTAAACTTTTGTACACATTATATGCAGTTCTGTCACACTTGAAAATGGCCTAACATAGAGGCCGAAACCGGTAGTGTGGGCTTAAATAAAGCACCAATAAATGCAACTGGAGCTGGACATTCATTAAACGTACAATTAGTATTTCCAATGCATGTTACTCATAAGTTAGAAGTTTTCTCCTTCAAGATTGCAGAATAGGAAAATTTATTTTTCTTATGATCTGTTACTTCAAAAAATTGGCAAGTCGGCAAATAAGCACGCGTCCTCCCAATAGCTAGAATGAAGATAAAGCGAAGAAAAGTGAAGTGATATGGCAATGACAAATTTGTTTCCCCTTATTCCATAATCAGACACGAAATACCTGACACATGAAAATTACAACAGATGTTGAGTGTCAGTTCTTTGGAATGAACAACCGCAGTGCAGTGAGTTAATATATTTCGACTAGCATTAGTACCCATCGATGCCAGGCTGTGTATTTATTGAATTATTATGTTACTCCATCTTCTTATTCTTCCTCTCTCCATTGTCTTCCGTCCTACTCTTTGACCGTTTCACCTGCGTGTGTAGCGAAATTCGGCCTGAAATTCAATTTCACGCGACTCAATTCTTATGACTCCATCTCCTGAACAGCGTATCACACAATAATATTTCACACACATTTGAACATTTCCGTAAATTCACAAGGATTATTAAAATTAGTTAGATTTCTTCAATCAGGTTTGACTCCATTTTTTAGCTTGTGCCCAGCCACTGTTTTGTACAAATCTGTAGAGAATGTCACCTATCAGTCGCAATTTTTGTTTTTATTTCCCAGATCTACATGAATTTCGGGCACAGTTTGGCTATTCTCAATGCTTTATGTTTACATCTATACCGTCATGCTGAAGGTAACTGTCAACATGACGGTTTAGATGGAAGCAGGTATTAAAAGCTTTGAGACTGGCCACTCAGTGGCCGAAACCTAGAGGTAGATCTGGAAAAAAAACGGTTTTTTTTGGGGGGGGGGGGGGGGCGGCAATTTAGCAGCTCGCACGGGGCGGCACTTGGGCTTGCGCCGGCCCTGCCTCACTAACAGGAAACAAAGGGTGTCAGTGCAAGTGACTAGTGAATTAAGTTTTTTTTTTGGAATATTAATGCTGCAGCAGTCACTATTTACTAATATTTTTATTGGCACGACGCGTTTTGGCAGCACGCTGCCATCATCAGGTGCATTTTTACAGTTACTGGGTACATTATTGACTTGTTATGTTTTGTGTTGAGGATGCCAGTGAGGTTATGTTTGTACATGTTTAACCTGGTCAGCAAGATATAGCTATTTTTAGTATTATGTTTCATCATTATAGTTTTTGGATTATTGAAGTGTTGTAATTACTTACAGTTTTGATAATCTTGATAATCTTGTTGTCTGGCACACACAACACAAGAACATAGTTGCATAATCACTTACAGCACATGTGGAAATTTTGTATTTGAAGGTTACTGTACAAAGATCCTTAAAAGCTAAGATAAACTACTTATTTATAGTGAATATGCCATAAAAAGTGCATATGTAGCTGCATGTGTTGAAACAGAAGTTGCTACATTTTAAAGAATTAATCATGTAACACTGATTGATTAATTCTTTAAAATGTAGCAACTTCTGTTTCAACACATGCAGCTACATATCCATTTTTATGGCATATTCACTATAAATACTGATGTAAGTAGTTTATCTTAGCTTTTAAGGATCTTTGTACAGTAACCTTCAAATACAAAATTTCCACATGTGCTGTAAGTGATTATGCAACTATGTTCTTGTGCTGTGTGTGCCAGACAACAAGATTATCGAGATTATCAAAACTGTAAGTAAATACAACACTACAATAATCCAAAAACTGTAATGATGAAACATAATAGTAAAAACAGTTATATCTTCCTGAACAGGTTAAAAATGTACAAACATAACCTCACTGGCATCCACAACACAAAACATAACAAGTCAATAATGTACCCAGTAACTGTAAAAATGGACCCGATGATGGCAGCGTGCTGACGAAACGCGTCGTGCCAATAAAAATATTAGTAAATAGTGACTGCTGCAGCATTAATTATTCCAAAAAAGCTTATAATACATTCGCAGACCTCAGAAAAATCCACATAACATGGATAAATCTATGACTAATGAATTAAGCCAACAGTCATTATCGGATTGGGAAGAACTTACATGTGATGTCCCACAAGGATCCATCTTAGGGCCATTGCTTTTTCTTGTGTACGTTAATGATCTCTCAGCAGTTACACTACCAGAAGCAGAGTTCGTTTTGTTTGCAGATGATACAAATATTGCAATAAAAAGTACGTCAAGCATAGTTATAGAAAGGTCTGCCAATGATATTTTCATGAACATTAATAAATGGTTTAAAGCCAACTCATTGTCATTAAACTTTGAAAAGACTCACTACATGCAGTTCAGAACATGTAAGAGATTTCCCGTCAGCATATGCATTAAGTATGAAGAAGAGCAGATAGAAGAGGTTGACATTATTAAATTCGTGGTATTACAGCTTGATTAAAAATTTAGTTGGGAGGAGCACACCACAGAACTGCAAAAACGACTCAACAAATCTGTATTTTCAATACGAGTGTTATCAGATGTAGGAGACATAAAAATAACAAAGCTTGCATACTTTGCTTACTTTCATTCCCTAATGTCATATGGTATAATATTTTGGGGTAACTGTTCAAGTCAGTCAAAAGTATTCAGAGTCCAAAAACGTGTAATACGTGTTATTTGTGGAGTAAATTCACGGAAGTCCTGTAGAAGCCTCTTCAAAGAACTGGGTATATTAACTACTGTCTCTCAGTATATTTATTCCTTAATGACATTTGTCATAAATAATATATCCCTTCACCCAACAAACAGCTCAGTTCATACATACAATAATAGGAGTAAAAATGATCTACACAATGACTTAAAAGCACTTACTTTAGTTCAAAAAGGGGTCCACTACTCAGGAACATACATTTTCAATAATTTACCATCAAGTATAAAAAATTTTGCTACAAATAAAGATCAGTTTAAGAGGAAACTAAAAGACCTTTTAGTGGCCAACTCCTTCTACTCAATTAGTGAATTTCAAAAGTGTACCAAATGATGCATGTACTCATACTATATTAGTATTACTATATTATAAGCTACAAAAAAAAATATATATATATATATAAAAAAAAATAAAACCTTAAAATTTATGTGTCTGTATTTATATTGTTGTATTATCTATTATTCAACTTGTAAATTTTGTTTCTTGACATGTTTCACATCCACGAGTATCTCCTCAACATGGATCTACGGAACGAAAAAAAGTAATGTAATCTAATCTAACCTTAACTTTTCCCGGCGTATTTAATATTCAGACAGCTAACAGGTACGCTGCCGGGTGACGTTGATCACCGTCGTCAGTTCAGACCCTGAAAGCTTGTCAGCTGATTTGTCCCATCTCAAGGTCACCTTTCGTCAGAATTGTTATAGTGAGAGGCAGATAAAACGTGCATTGCGCTATGAGTCTACTGTTCAACGGGTGAGTGACGATAGTAACGAAGTGGAACCTAAATTTATGGCTTTTTTCCCTTACGCAGGAAGCATTTCCAATAGGATTGGTCGTATTTTGAGCAAATATGATGTGAAATGTTGTTTTCGACAACCTTCTAATATAAAGGCCCTGTTGGGGTCCGTAAAGGATGATCTTGGTTCGCATAAAGCTGGTGTCTGTCTGTGGGAGACCGAGGTATTGAACACAGACGTCACACACGCTTACAACAGCCAAACAAATCCGCTGTTGCAGAATAGTCTTTGCACGGGTCATACTATGGGATACAACAACACAGAGATTCTGGTATGCACTTCCACCTATTGGGATAGTATTATTAAGGAAGCTGTTGAAATTAAACTAGCAAGTGGCCTTATGAAAAGATATGGCGGTTTTGTTTAAATTCTGCTTGGAATCTGGCACTGTCTCACCGGTTGACCAATATCAATATTTTTTATGTTTGGTCTTCTTTGGTTGTGTTATCTCTGTAGTAACTTTTAATGTGTGTGTTATGTTCCTTTTTTTCCCTATACAAACCAAGGTATTACATTCGCTTGCAAATTGCTTCCTTGAGTACAGCTGTGCCTTCAGAATGGCAGGGTATGCTCCTGTCGCAATATCGGCGGTGGTCGACGACGTCACCCGGCAGCATACCCGTAAGTTGTTTGAAGTAGCCTCCAAGTTATATCAACGTGTACAAACAAAACACAGCAGTTATGAGAGTTAAACGTACAATGGGCCGTTTTTACAACTGCCTTTATAAATCACCGGACCTCCCTAGTGTTACCATAAGCAACTTGAACCTGTTCACTGTTATAACGAGATGACTGAACAAGTATAGCGTCTAGGTGCTTTCACTGCTTCAAAGTGAAAACTGAAATGTTCTAGAGAAAATTCGCACACCAACCTGAAATCTTCAAGTGCTGTCCTACGTAGTGAGGCTGTAAGGCTAGTTTAATAAAGTTGCTCAGCGTATACGTAGTAATTAGTGTTTCTTAGGATGCCACTCTTTTTTTGTTCTCAAGAAAAGAGCAACTGCACATATAATACATTCTTTAGCAGCGGAAAACCTTCACTTCCATGCTTTCGTCTTGCGTTTCAGCAAAGATACGGAATTCACCAGGTGCTGAACAATGCACGCATTCTTACGCTGCATTTGAGGGTAGAGTGTGGGGACTGGGAATACTGCTAATATGCAGGTAGGTCATCGACTTCCGATACCAACGTTAAGATGCATGTTAGTATGAAGTACTACATCTGACTAAGTTTCAATGTAACCAGTCGCGTTACCGACCTGTGTGTCCATCGTGACGAGTCAACCGAAGTGCTTGACTGCCCTCTCCACGTGTGCTCTTCCGCGCACAAATTACCGGGAAGACCTGGCTGACAGGCGTCGCCCCTCCTTTCGTTACGATTTTGTTTATGTCATTTATAGAACTGAATTGTTTTAAATTTACAGAAATATATCTGGATGATGAGAGATGTTTCCTTTAGAGATTAAAATATTTTTAATTATTTAATATTTAATTAATGATTTATTAAATATAATTAATAATATGATCTACTTTTGGCGCGAAGCCTCTCATTGCGCCAGCCAATCAGAATAAGGCTCCGAAACTTGGACGGCATTTACCACGGAAATAGCAGCTACAGTGTCACATGTCGTTGGTACCACACACCAGAGCTTAAAATGTGCATACCGTATGCTTCTGCTTGCTTTCAGGAAGCCTACCGATTTCTAAATATGACAGTTTGAATTGAGCAGTGGTCACTTGGAGGAACAAGATAAAACGGAAACGGTGTCTTGTTTTCTGCAGCGCTGGAAGAAGAAGGATCTGTGCGACTAGGAACCGCTTGTGATCGTGTGATACAAAAGATTTTTTTGTTTTTTTGTTTTTGTTTTTGAAATTGTGATGCACTAAAGCAGTGCTAGTTTTAATTTCATTTGATCGGACACCGAATTATGAGATTTAGTGGCTCAAAATAAATATATGTATTGCTAAATTTCCTGATTCTTATTTGAAAAAATGCACAAATGGTATCCTCTATTGGCTTTCAGTTTAATGCAACGCCATAAACTAGCCCCTAGACTAGAAAAAAGGAGCCAATAAACTACAAGTCGCGTGTGTAACCTGCTTCCGTTGAAGGTCGTGTTTAAATTGAACAGTAGGCCTAATACGGACCACAAACCGGTAACGTTGCAACAATAATGAAACTGTGATGAAAAGTCACTTACATGTAATTATGTACGTGACAGTCCATTGGCATCTAGAAATAAATAAATAAATGTTCCTAGGTTCTACGAATTTACACTCTGCCCTAGAAGCTGATTAGGAAGAAGATGATAAAAACCTAGTTGCAAGCGATTTTAGCATTCAGTTACTTGAATAGCATCGTGAAACTACACTGACGCCTGCTTGCTGTAAAAAAAGTAAAATAAAATAAAATAAAATAAGAAAAAAATAAAACATAAAAAATAAAATAAATAAATAAAAAAATTAAAAATAAAATAAATAAATAAAAATAAAAGTAAAAACCCATGTGGGATGTCGATAACGTTACATACCTTCAGCCGCTAGTGCAACGTCAGATCTAAATGGAGATCGAAATCGCTTACTCAACAAAAATGGACGGGTGGGACCAATGGTGGTGTTGCAACCAAGGGTTTCATTAAAGCGACCCTTTACCGCCTTATTCATGCGTGGGTCAATCTTGCATCCTCACATGATCACCCCACAGAAGGACGCGAAACCGGAGGGCTCAAAAACAGTAAACTTCATATTTTGCTTCGGGTTACGTTGTAATTTCGTCAATTGGTTTGAAAAAACCATTGATGGTTGCGCTCTGTATACCAAAGCGAAAACTGCGACCGTGCTACAATCCCGAGGTGGTACTAACACTCTCTTTGTAATTGCGGCCCCTCGATGTCCTTAGAGAAAGACTGACTCGTCCGGGTTATAAAATAATGCCAAATATTTCAGGAATGACAGAAACAGTAAAGCAGAGGCATATCGTTAGGATCTGCAGGGCCTTCACTGCAGGCGGTCTTGGTGCTTTATATGCCCGCAGAAAAGCAAAAAAAGTACTCTTGTTAATGTTCGTAACATTAAAATGAATATAAAAAATTAAACTATGTACAAATATAAATACAGAAATGTATATAAGGTATTTAGTGAAGTAAAGTAAATGAAAAATTAAAATCGTGTCATAGTATCGGTCGTTGAAACTTGCACAGCTATGTTGTTGTTATGGTCTTCAGTCCAGAGACTGATGCAGCTCTCCACCCTACTCTATCCCGAGCAAGCCTCTTCATCTCCTCATATGAACGGCAACCCACATCGATCTGAATCTGCTTACTGTATTCGTCTCTTTGCCTCCCTCTGCGATTTTTACCCCACACACTTCCCTTCAACGCTAAATTCACAATCCCTTGATGTCTAAGAATGTGTTCCGAGCGTGAAGGTCGGGGTGAGAGTTTAAAATAGAGAAAGTTTAATTTTTAAAACTCACAACCACCAGCTGCGAACCAAATTCCTAAACATGCAAAAACACTGGAACTGTGATTGCGACTGTTTGACTCGTTTTCTAGGGGATGATATCACACGTTCGCAGCTTTCCTTCCCTGCATATGATTAACAAAACAAATTCATAATAAAATCAAGTTCATGAGAGAAAAGGGTATACTAACTAATATTTTTGAAAACACGTGAAAGTTCACTTTATGTTGTTTATTTCACAATATTTGAACCCTGTGGCTGATACGTCTGTACGTCGACACATTTACCAAATAAAGTTATAGCTCGTGAGCCCCCAGACAAAATGAATATTTATCGCGAATTGTTTGCACACCACGTGGCTGTCTCAAACACCGTTTATGTTCATGCCTATGCGACGACACGTGTTACATTAACAAATCACAGTCACTTTAATTCAATGCGAAGCACACCTTGTTCCACCGGCTAAATATTCACAAACACACAGTAGCACTCGATTTAACTTGGTACAGTCTACGACGAGCAACCACACGTGGCGATTGCCGCAGACAAATCTAAAGTCACCACCTCGAGATCCACATGCCGACTGATTGCCGAGTGACGCCGCCCGGCCAGCTCCCCATCGTGCTCCCCCGTCTCGTTACTTCCTGCCCTCGCGCGCGCGCGCGCGCCAAAAGCTCAACTGCCGGGGTTTTTTCCCCTACCTCATCAACTTCACCATGTGAACTGTTCTAACCGATTTGCCAACGTACAGCGCTCAGCCAATACATTTCTAAAACTTTCCTTAAAATCAAAATAATTACACTACACATTAAACAAATTTCTTCTTAGGTTTTTATATTGGTTTCAACATCCTTTGTACTGTTTATCATAATCGTGCAATTTCTTATATCACAGATAAGTGATTTAACTGAATACTTCAAGATAAAATACAAAAGATTGATTGAAAATAAAATGAAAAATAGTTAATATATTATTTTTATGAACAAACATTGCCATGCTAGTTGTGTAACTGTCTTGTGTTTATTCGTAATTTATTACTTTACATTGTCAATTAAACATATTACGTCAGATGTGACTATATTAGCTAATGTATTGTTTATTTGAACACCACAGTGCTTGTGCAGTGTGCGCCTCGGTTGCACAGGGGTAGAGTGCCAGACTACAAATCCAAATGTCGCGGGTTCGATCCCCGCCAGGTCCTAGGATTTTTATCTGTCACTTTCCACTTCTTTCACCTCTGGCAGTATTGCTCATGTGAAAAATACCGAGTAGCACCGTGGTTCGGAACCCACGTTAAACTGTAGGTCCCCCTATAACTGGCTGGGTAAGTCAGTTCGAAGGTCGGAGGAAGGCAACGGCATACCACCTCCAAACAGGACCATGCCTAGTAAAGCACTGTGGTGTTCAAACCAATCTTCGGATTGTTGACTGCTTTACCTTTTTTATTGTTTATTTGTCAACAGGCTATTTTGTAATGAGGGCCTTAAAGGTTCCTAACTGCATCGTATTACTTCAAATGCCAGTAGTATTACAATATTTGTGCATTGCACTGTGCCTGGCACTCGCCATTGTCCCTCTCTCCCCTCACCGGAAACGAACTGGAAAATCCTAAGTTGGAACAAGCCACCAACGTCGGCCTGCTCGCTGGCCTCCCGTCAGCTACAAGCACACAGCAAATCTCAAAGTGGAGAATTTCTACCTATGGCCTAACTATAAATGTTGCCACCCAACTGTGTACATACATTGCTACCATAATTAATAAGATTAAAATTGTGTAACATTTAGTGCATTGGCATGGTCAATGTTTGCAGTGAACTTCATACTGTTTAATTATCAAATGCTATTAATTACCAGTATTTCTATTGGGCAGTAATCTTAGTGTCCTACCAATAGATCCCTTCTTTTAGTAAAGGTATGCCAAAAAATCCTTTTCTCCGCAATTCTGTTCAGTACCTCTTCATTAGTTACGCGATATACCCACCTAATGTTCAGCATTCTTCTGTAGCACCACATTTCAAAAGTTTCTATCCTCTTCCTGTCTGAACTATTTATCGTCCATGTTTCACTTCCATCCAAGGCAACACTCCACACAAATGCCTTCAGAAAAGACTTCCTTACACTTAAATTAATATTTAATGTTAGCAAATTTCTCTTTTTCAAAAACGCTTTTCTTCCCATTGCCATTCTGCATTTTATATCCTCTGTACTGCGACCATGATACGTTATTTTACTGCCCAAGTAACAAAACTCATCTACCACCTTTATTGTTTCGTTTCCTAATATAATTCCTTCAGCAAGTGATTTTCTAAGACTGCATTCCATTAACCTTGTTTTGCTCTTGTTAACCCTTTTATTCCCTATGCTGTTCCTGGACACAAACGTATTAAAAGCTGATTTATCCTTTATCATTTAGCTAATCCGTAGCAGGTCAGAAACTGGGAGCAGTTAATTCCATAAATTATCTGAGAGTAAGCATTGGGAGTGATTTAAAATGGAACGACCATATAAAATTAATGGCGAGTAAAGCAGATGCCAGACTGAGATCCATTGGAAGAATCCTAACGAAATGCAGACCGAAAACAAAGGAAGTAGTTTACAGGATACTTGTTCGCCCACTGCCTTAATCCTGCTCACCGGTGTGGGATCCGTACCAGGTGTGATTGATAGAGGAAGTAGAGAAGATCCAATGGAGAGCAGCGCGCTTCGTTACAGGATCATTTATTAATCGTGCATGTGTTACGAAGATGATCGATAAACTTCAGTGGAAGACTCTGTAAGAGACGCTGTGTAGCTCAGTATGGGCTTTTGTCGAAGTTTCTAGAACATGCCTTGATCGAGGAGTCAAGCAGTATATTGCTCCCTCCTACGTATATCTAGCGAAGAGATCATGAGGATAAAATAGGAGAGATTAGAGCCCGCACAGAGGCACACCGAAAATCTTTCTTTCCACGAACAATACGAGACTGATATAGCGGGGAGAACCTATAGTGGTACTCAAGGTATGGTTGTAGATGTAGATTTATTCCGTATTTTGTGAATCAGTCTTTAAAGTCGCATTGTAGTTGATGAACAACATGCTTCTAGTACGACATTTTGCCACTTCTGAGGCATTAATTTATTCGTCTTGCAGGTTGTGTTACGTTGCCGTCTGTACGTGGCTGCGAGTGTGAGCGTGAGTGTTGTTCATGTTATTTAATTCCAGTCCCCCATAACAATTAATTTCTCCTCTCCCTTAACTGTCTGAATAATTTCTTTTACGTCCGCATACATTTCTTCGATCTCCTCGTGCCGGCCGCGGTGGCCGAGGGGACTGAGGCGCTCCAGTCACGGTCTGCACGGTCACTACGGTCGGGGGTTCGAATCCCCCCTCGGGTATGGATATTTGTGCCCTCCTTAGGACTAGCTAGTTCATAAGTAGTTTGTAAGTTTAGAGACTGATGACCCCGTAGTTAAGTTCCATAAGCTATACAAACATTTGAACATTTTGATCTCCTCGTCATCGATAGAGCTGGTGGTCATATAAACTTGTACTAGTGGGTACAGCGCATGAAATACACAACTGATGAACTAAAGAAAAGTTAGTTGGTATGGAAACAGCTCCTTGAGTGTTTTGTCAATATGATCTTAAAATTGGAATCCAGTAATATGGTATTTCGGAAACATAGGGAAGAAATTGGAAAGTATTTTTTGGGTATTCCTCGTGAAGTACGATCAGGTATCATGCAATCTAAGAAATAAACGATAATATGGTATGGTATGGTATATGCAATATTACTTTAGCCTAGTAATGGGCAATTAATTGCAATTCATCGATTAATTGGAATGACTCTTGTATTCCTTAATGGAAGTATCAATATTTTTTTCATGTTGGATAGTTTTAAATGATAGATTAATTTCTCGATTAATTATAACATTTTTTATCTTTTTCCTGGTTGCTAAATTCGCAGATTGTTCGTTTACCCTTGTACAGCTTAGTACAGATAGACGTAATTGGCCTGCCTTCATTGCTGCGAATCCATGAGATATAAGTGTTCGGTATAAAATACTGTACATGATCAGTGTTAGTGTTCTAGTTACACAGCATTTAAATATTAACTATACGAGACACTCGCACATGGAGTTTTCACCAAAAAACGACGAATAAATACAAGGTGCGTCTGGAAAGTTCGGTGAATTGTCCGATATTTTACAAACCACGCTGGCGAGAATGAGGTGCTCTCACATACACATTGAGGGACATGTCAACAAGCGCCCCATATCGTACAAAGCACCGCAGTAAAACGGCGAGACACTCTGTGACCTAGCTAACGTGGTCAGTGTGAGAACTTGTGTCATTGCAACATGTAGCGCAAAATGAGCAACGCGTTAAACATGATGTTTCATTTCAAATTAGGAAAAACGACGTCGGAGACCAATCAGATGTTAGTGAAGGTGTATGGTGTTGAAGCAGTGTGTGAAAAGTGTGTGAGTGGTTTAATCGAGACGGAAGGAAAGGAGTCGAGGATGAGCCACGTTCGGGTCGCCGGCCGCGGTGGCCGAGGGGACTGAGGCGCTTCAGTCACGGTCTGCACGGCCACTATGGTCGGGGGTTCGAATCCCCCCTCGGGCATGGATATTTGTGCCGTCCTAGTTCGTAAGTAGTTCATAAGTAGTTTGTAAGTTTAGGGACTGATGACCCCGTAGTTAAGTCCCATAGACTATACAAACATTTGAACGTTCGGGTCGACCGTCGACAATCAAAGTAACACACAATATGGAACGAGTGCGACGGATGATTGCGGATGATCGGCGGCTCTCTTTGAGAATGATAGAAGACCAGTTGAAGACCAGCTCAGGTTGCGTAGATCCAACAATGAGGGAACTCAGTGCTTCGAGCAATTCCACAAGAGCCGTTTGTTGACATTTTCCAACAGCTGTACAACCGACGTCAGAAGTGTATTGTATCCAATGGCGATTATTTTGACGGCCAGTAGAGGTATTTTGTTTGTAACTTTTGTCCTATATTTCTTGATACCACTCACCGAACTATTCAGACGCACCTTATATTATATCTCAGTCCCCCGGTGGGGATATCTCAAGTGACCCATGGTCAACTATCGATGATATACTTCCTGAAAAAGTTCTGAGAATGAAGTCGACTTAAGATCGACAAGCTATACTTTTGGTATTTATAAGAAAAGCGGTGAGTTTAAATGTTAAGGAATAATCGCTAGTGTTTAATTTAACTGTTGTAGACGAGAAGGACCATATGCCTGTAACAACGGTAATGTAGCAAACACTTCAGTCACTGAATACATTGGTCAATTATCGATAATTACTTGCTACGACTGGGGAATTAAATGAGATAAATGTGTAGCATTGATAACAGACATTGCTGCAAATATCGTTAACTCTATTCACAGTACATACGAAGGAAAAAAAGCTACTAATTTACACTCTCTGAATTCAGCAGTGCAATAAGCCACAAGACTGGCTACAAGATTTAAACAATTAGTTTTGAAAATAAAAATACATTTGTACATGTGTATAAAAACTATCAATGTTACTGTTGAGCTACATTTTCAAATATCTGGAAAATCAGAAGGTGAAGTTCTTCAAGACATTCAGGAGCACCTTTCAACATGAAAAACGACATTATTATTGCGCCAACGTTTCATTTCCTTATCACATATGTGAGCAGTGGTCTGCTGAGGCGATTCTGCAGGTCGAAACATGCCGAATCTTTTTGAAATTTCTGTTATAAAAAGAGACAGTTTTGCACCTGTATATAAGGTAACTGAAAGTAAATGTTCCTTTGTTCAAAATGTCAACTCTCCGAAAATTCTTCACAGATTGCGTTGAAATTATGGCACAGTATTATATTCAATTCAGTACATGTTTCTACTGCCGACTGGAACGCCATCTGGTTATATTACATGTAATATGAATGTAATAAATAGGGGAAGTCTTAGAAATGTAAATGTTTGTTTGTGTAAAACCGTTAATTTCCAAAAGTTCTTGTACACTTTCTTTGAAAATTTTAACACAATATTGCATTCTAATAAAGTAGGGTTTTACATACCTCTTTCTTTAATATATGGTATATACTGTTAAAAATTTTCCCCCATTACAAAATTTATACGAATTCGTATATGACGTATGTTAAAATTATGTACATGCAAACAAATGTATAGCAATGCAACGTTCTGTCAAATTTCGAAGCATTCGGAGAGGAAATTTTGTAGGTACAAGGTTTTGAACATAATATCAAACAAGGCTTTAGATTAGAGCAGGGGGTGGAAATCGGCATGGAGAGAAATGAGAAGGAGACGAACAGGGAAAGAGTGATAATGAGATGGTGGAGGTGGGGATGCACAGAAAAAGAGGGGGGGGGGGGACGAGATGGACAAAGAGAGAGGTGATGGGAAGGGCGAGATGGAGAGGGTGAGGAGGTGATGTACAGGCAGAAGAGGGAGGAGATTATTGACAAAGAGGGGAACGAGGAGAGAGGCAGAGAGAGGGCGACAGAGGAAAAGAGATTGTGGGCTTGTGGGATGTATATCCATTATGGAATTAAATATATTACAAATGTGTGGTTTCTTTCTTTGCCGTTTAATCTGTAGAAGCTACGGCAATGCGTGCCCGAGCACAGCTAGTAATATATATTGTTGTTAGCATAGCCCATTAAGCCGAGTCTCTTATAGTAAGATTGATTCCTTTGTGAGGTATTCTTGGTGACTTGACAGTGTTAGTTTCAGATAGTGCAGAAGTCTGTGTTCAGGGACACCGCTTTTCCCACATGGGCAGTTAGCAATTTGGCTGTTATTCATGCGTAACAAATACGCGAGTCGGAAAAATGGACCATAACCCGGCTTGGATTGATATGGTGGATTCTCATGATTTCTCTGACAGGTATTCATCCCATCACCGGATTATTTCTACAAGTGCACTGTCCTTATGTACATTGTTTACGCTATACTAACGCCATCTGTAAGTACATAGCTATCCTATGAATTTTGCCACATCAGTGTGTATTAATTAGGCTATTGGTGGCTTACATTTGGGTCGAGGCCTTCCGGAATGGCGGTGAGCGACTGGTAGGAGCAGTCGACGCGGGCCCCGTCGGGTGGGTGGCAGCTGCACTCCGAGGGGCACGAGTAGCCCTCCACTGCACCCGTCAGCCACACCAGCAGCAGCACCACCACCACCAGCGCCGTGGCCTGCGCCCTCACCACCAGGCGGGACGGCATGGTTGTCGTCTCTCCGCCCCTGAAACATCGCCGACACAATCTCAAATGCCTCACCGGCACAGGAAGAAATCTTGACTAACCCCACATTATCAAATCCAAATCACTATGTTTCACGAGAAATAGTCAATATTTTAGGAGTGTTAGTACAGACAAATTGCAATAAAAATGAGACATAACATGTATCCAATTTTTTTGTGTCCCAGCCTCGTCGCCGCTTTTGTGTCTCGTTTCCGTCGTAGGTGTCGGTGGCCGAATAGAAAAGTACCGACACAGGAATAAGGATGCACGCTTGTGCAGGTACGAAGGTGAGCAGCCAGTGGGACAGCAGAAACTAGAAACACCAGAGTAAATTAGAACGCGATATATATTGCACAGAATTTATACAATACTTAACTTTTACATAGCTCAGTACTGCAGAATGCTGATACATAGTTGAGCCAGAGGCCTGCCTAGTGCCTATCCGATAGCCAAGTCTTCACTGGTGCCTATCTGATTCCGAAGTGTTAACTGGTTCCTATCTCAGTCCCAAGTGAACGATGTCGTTCAGTGGTGCCACGACCACGAGCGGAGTTGCAGCAGAGGGCGCTCGTGGCTGTCGTCGTAAGAACGCCGCGCCGTGCGTGCATGGCGGCGCGCGGCGAAAGTAGGTGGCGCGCACTTTATACTTGTGCGACACCACACAATTTGTATGAGAGATGCACCTGTTAGTATGTACTCCAAACGAACTGAAAGCAAAGGCAAATAAGGAATTTGATTTACAAAAATTCTACAATCTGCTTCAATTAACTTCTAACTTCCCTTGACAAGATCACGTGTAGTTCTCCTGACGTCGTCTTTCCCTTCCTTTGTGAGGGGGTGCACTATTCATAATCCGAGCGATAAAATCTGCTTCTTTTTCTTTGTAGGTTTACCCTTTCAACAGGCAAATATCCAAAGTATGTAATGTCTGTAGACCTTGATGGCAAATAAAAGTGCCCACATCTACTAATCCAATGTTAGCTTTATATGATGAGTCACCTGACGTCCAGAATGTGGAGGAAACCTGTCATGTTGGAAGAAAATACACTTTCTGGTAGCCAAAGAAATTTCTTCAAATTATGCTGAAAGATAATTCCAAGAATGTTTAGATAAGAGTCTTGTAAGACGATACAGATTCAATCAACGGATGGTGTATCAAACCACACGACAAAATAACAAAGACGCGTTTTTGAAAAACTTGTCTCTACAATAGCATGCGCATTTTAATAGAACCACTAATGTGAATTACAGGTGTTATTGATGCCGTCAAGAGTGAGTCTCTTCATCAGTTAAGAGTAAAAATGTGATTTTCAAGCATCCAGCGACAAAATTCCAATCGCCTGTCTTCATCTCCAGCTTGAAGGTGTTAAATGAGCTATAAATGAAATGGATGGAACCTCTGCATACGTAACGTCAGCCATCCTCCTGCTTGTGGAATACCGATATGTGCAGATATTCTACGTGTGTTTGTTGAAAAACTATACTCTATCGACTTTATAACATATTCTACTTCGTCCACAGTCTGTTCACTTACACATTCAGATGAAATATGACTGTTGGGCACTGTACGTGTGCCTCGCAGTGCTCAAATGTTCAAATGTTTGTTAAGCTTATGGGACTTAACTACGGGTCATCAGTCCCTAAACTTACAAACTACTTATGAACTACCTTATACTAAGGACGGCAAAAATATCCATGCCCGAGGGGGAATTCGAACCCCCGACCGTAGTGGCCGTGCAGACCGTGGCTGGGGCGCCTCGGTCCCCTCGGCCACCGCGGCCGGCCCTCGCAGTGCAACCACGTTTGAAACCGTAAGACGTATCCAGGAGCCGATATAGAATCTGATACATTTATTACTGGTTGTGAGCTACAGATTCAAATTTAATAAATTGAAAAAAGATAGGAATGTAAGAAAATGGGCTCTTTATAAACTACAGGCACCTGAGGTACTTGGTGGAGAAGTCAGCAGTTTATTCACTATGACTGAACGTCGCTGCTCAACACCACCAGCAACAGCCAAATGGTGGATTATATCTGAAGACGGCAAAAGATTTTTGCCGAAACCGGTCATTTAAAAAATATAATATTGCGATCTTATACTATTTGATTAATTTTAGTTTGACTAAAGTATACAAGCAAGGTTCTTTTATACACTACTAGCCATTAAAATTGCTACACCAAGAAGAAATGCAGATGATAAACGGGTATTCATTGGACAAATATATTATACTAGAACTGACATGCGTTTACATTTTCACGCAATTTGGGTGCATAGATCCTGATAAATCAGTACCAGCACAACCACCTCTGGCCATAATAACGGCCTTGATACCCTTGGGCATTGAGTAAAACAGAGCTTGGATGGCGCATACAGGTACAGATGCCTATGCAGCTTCAACACGATACCACAGTTCATCAAGAGTAGTAACTAGCGTATTGTGATGAGCCAGTTGCTCGGCCACCGTTTTCATTTGGTGAGAGATCTGGAGAATGTACTGGCCAGGGCAGCAGTCGAACATTTTCCGTATCCAGAAAGGCCCGTACATGACCTGCAACATGAGGTCGTGCATCATCCTGCTGAAATGTGGGGTTTCGCAGGGATCGAATGAAGGGTAGAGCCACGGGTCGTAACACATATGAAATGTAACGGCCACTGTTCAAACTGCCGTCGATGCGAACAAGAGGTGACCGAGACCTGTAACCAGTGGCACCCCATACCATCACGCCGGGTGATACGCCAGTATGGCGACAACGAATACACGCTTCCAATGTGCGATGTCGCGAAACACGAATGCGACCATCATTATGCTGTAAACAGAACCTTGATTCATCTGAAAACATGACATTTTGCCATTCGTGCACACAGGTTCGTCGTTGCGTACACCATTGCAGGCGCTCTGTAATGCAGCGTCAAGGGTAACCGCAGGCATGATCTCCGAGCTGATAGTCCATGCTGCAGCAAAAGTCGTCGAGCTGTTCATGAAGATGGTTGTTGTCTTGCAAACGTCCCCATCTGTTAAGTCAGGGATCGACACATGGCTGCACGATCCGTTACAACCATGCGGATAAGATGCCTGTCATCTCAACAGATAGTGATACGAGGCCGTTGGGATCTAGCACGGCGTTCCGTATTGTCGTCCTGAACCCACGGATTCCATATTGTGCAACAGTCATTGGATCGCGACCAACGCGAGCAGCAATGTCACGATACGATAAACCGCAATAGCGATAGGCTACTGTTCGACCTTTATCAAAGTCGGAAACGTGACGCTACGTATTTCTCCTCCTTGAATCGAGGCATCACAGCAACGTTTTACCAGGCAACGCCGGTCTACTGCTATTTGTGTATGAGAAATCGGTTGGAAACTTTCCTCATGTCAGCATGTTGTAGGTGTCGCCACCGGCGTCAACCTTGTGTGAATGCTCTGAAAAGCTAATAATTTGCATATCACAGCATCTTCTTCCTGTCGGTTAAATTTCGCGTCTGTAGCAGCAATTTTAATGGCCAGGAGTGTATTTCATATATGTATACACGTAAAAGAATTAAGAAAAATTAGAATATGTTGGCTTTCTAACAACGAGGCTAATATATACAGTGGTGAATTTATGGTTGCGTTGTTGAAAATGGGGAATCGCGAGAACAGTGTTAAAGTTAAGGTTGTAGAAAGCTGCTTATTTAATGAGTTTGTCGTTTAGCTCGGTGGAGGCTAAATATGGGACACTTGTTAAATACTATAAAAAGAAAACCTATATGTCAGTCACTGACGTTACTTATAAGAAAGCTTTACTAGAATTGGGAAACCTAAACACATGCACAAAAGATAACATAAACTTAGAATAATATAGTTATTTATGGCACACATTGTATTTTATGTGTGATTATATAAAATAAATTGTTCAGACAATTAATAGAGGTGAAACCTTGATTCTGATGGGGGACCAAAATCAATAGTAAGGAAGAGAAGGAAAAATAATACGTTAATATAATCAACACTAATACTAGGTTTAAGAATCATGGGAGTCGGTTGTATACACGAAAGAGACTAGGACACTCCGAAAGGTTTCATACTGTTCAAATGTTTGTAAAGCTTATGGGACTTCACTGCGGGGTCATCAGTGCCTAAACTTACAAACTACTTATGAACTAGCTAATACTAAAGACAACACAAACAGCCGAGGGAGGATTCGAACTTCCGACGAGGAGGCCGCGAGATCCGCAACGTGGCTCTCCATACCGCTCGGCCACTCCCGCGCGGCTGGTTTCCTATTGAGTTTATAATGAAAGAGAATGTTTTAGCAACCAGGTTTCAAACTGTAAAACATATCGAGGAGCTGATATAGAATCTGACCCATTTAGTACTGATTGTGAGCTGCAGATTAAAATTTAATAAATTGCAAAAAGATAGTAATGTAAGGAAATGGGATCTCGATAAACTAAAGGCACCCGAGGCACTTGAGAGATCCGTAGAGCACCAGAAAGAAAACCAAGGCGTATTAGAAATCATTGGAGACCACAGAAGCTACTCAACTTAAATGATCACAGGATCACAGGAATAGGTTCACAGATTTGTGGTTGGCTGGAAGACTTCCTAAGTAATAGAACGCAGTACGTTGTTCTCGACGGCGAGTGTTCATCAGAGACGAGTGTATCGTCAGGCGTGCCTCAGGGGAGTGTGATAGGACCGCTATTATTTTCTATCTATATAAAAGATCTGATGGACAGAGTAACTTGTAATTTGCGGTTGTTTGCTGATGATGCTGTGGTGTATGGGAGGGTGTCGTCTTTAACTGACTGTAATAGCATACAGGATGACTTAGACAAAATTTCTAGTTGATGTGAAGAATGGCAGCTAGCTCTCAATGTAGAAAAAATGTAAGGTGATGCGCATGAGTAGTAAAAAGAATCCCATAATGTTCGAATACAGCATTAGTAGTGAGCTTCTTGATACTGTCGCGTTGTTCAAATATCTAGGCGTAACATCGCAAAGCGATATGAAATGGAACGAACATGTAAGGACAGTTGTGAGTAAGGCGAACAGCCGACTTCGGTTTATTGGGAGAATTTTGGGAATATGTACTTCCTCTGTAAAGGAGACCGCTTATAAAACGCTTGTACGACCACGTCTTGAGTATTGCTCAAGTGTTTGGGACCCGCAGCAGATCAGTTCAAAGGAAGACATAGAAGCAGTTCAGAGGCGAGCAGCTAGGTTTGTTACTGGTAGGTTCGACCAATGCGAGAGTGTCATGGAAATGATCCGGCAACTCAATTGGGGATCGCTGGAGGAAAGACGACGTTCTTTTCGTGAATTTCTGTTGAGGAAATTTAGAGGTCCGGAATTTGAAGCTGAGTGTCGTACGATCTTGCTGCTGTTTACTTATATTTCGCGTAGTGATGACAAATACAAGATAAGAGAAATTACGGCTCGTACGGAGGCATATAGGCATTCTTTTTTCCTCGTTCTATTTAGGAGTGGAATAGGAAAGTAAATGCCTAGTAGTGGTACATTGTACCCTTCGCCACGCACCTTACGGTGGATTGCTGGGTGTGTATGTAGATGTAGATGTAAATACGAAAATGCAGCAAATGAAGAAGGAAAAACGGTATAAAAACGGCTAAAATGATATTGACAGAAAGTGAAATAAGCAGAGTGGCTAGAAGACAAATGCAAGACCTTAGAATCATGTGTTACTAGGAGAACGATAGATATCCACTACAGTAAAATTAAATAGGTGTTTGGAGAAAAGAAAAACAGCTGTATGAATATCAGTAATTCAGATGGACAACCAGTACTGAGCAAAGAAGGGGAGCCTGGAAGGCGGAAGGAATATACAGAGGGGCCATACAAGGCAAATAATTTGAAGGTAATATTGTAGAAAGGAATGAGGAAGTAGATGAAAATAGGAGATGCGAGTTTCAAAGAGTACAGAAGCTGTAACCAGTAGACTAGTAGCTGGAAACAAGGCCCTGGAGTAAACGACACTCTCTCTGACCTACTGATATCTTTTGGCGACACTGCTCCTGTTGGAGTACTGACGCTACGTCTTATCTTACAAGGTAGGTTAAGGAAAGTAAAACGTTACCTATCTATCTATATAATCACTTTTTCTAATAGAATGAAATTTGCTCTGTTGATTGGTGTTAATGAATGTAATGTGGTAGGTGTCCATTTTGATATACATGACTTGAACACGGGTATATTTTGTTATACTCATGATTTTTAGCAAGTTTACAGGATGGTAGTAGAGTAATTAAACACCGAAGCCAGGTCCAAAATGGTGATATAGTAAACACCCAGACAGACAATAATTTGACAAAAGACCAGGTCTGCAGCGCAGTTTCTCCACTACTTATGCCTCGTTAAACTATGGGGCAAATTTCTCGCTACATGATTTGTTGCCCACTTTGAACTGAGATTATGCCAAATGCATTGCCATTTCCGAAGAATTGTACCGAAGCTGCAGTTTATTAATTGACTCACAAGTTTTTGGCTTTGTCTGTTTTAATAAGCTTATCTATTACACAGAACAATGATTTTCATTGGTGTATAAGTTCACTGTGGTAACTAAAGGTATCAAATTGTGGTTTTATACGGTAAACACTTACATGTAATTAGTTCACATTGGATCACATATGTCTCCATGGATTAGTTTTGGTATATTTAGTTGTAATTTTGACAGATGTTGAACCAAAGACTTTATTATCTTGTCTTGTATAGTCTTGGTTTAATTTCATTTATTTTACGGTTTAGTTAATATTTCGGACTATATTCAGTACGAGATACAGTGTTATACTACATAACAGCTGTACAATAAATTTTTCGGGCCTATTTAAAGGTTACTTATTACTTCCTTAGTATTTTATTGCAATCTCCAGACGATATTGTAGAACTGCCCTGTATGGACACTATATCCAATGATATTTATACAACTTGGATTTATAACTCTGGTTTTTGAACTTCAGAGTTCCAGCTCATATGTTTCGCGACGTTTTTACATTGCCCGCCATATTTTAATTTGGCAATCAAATTTCAATCATTATGTACGTGACAAAGACTGACTTACATAGTTCTTGATGTTAATATGAGGTGTAATAGCCTGGCGTGGGAGCGGAATCCAAACGTATTTTTATTCGTGTTGTAGTAACACTTCGTTGCAGCCATGTTGTAATTTGGGAAGAAACCAAATATGGACATCTATGGCTGGTGCGATCAGACTACCGAAGTTTAACACCTGGCTTATATAGAGACCGCTGACTGTGTCCAGTCACGCTATCAGTGATCCCTATACAACCTTGATGTGTAACTCTGGTCTCTGAAGATAGAACTGCTGCCTGAAAATTCATATTTTTACCACATTGCCTGACATATTGTAAAGTGACAAAATATTTTACTTCTGTCTGTACGTGACAAAGAACTGCTTCGTTGCTCTTTGTTTTGTAGTTTATGACAATATAATACGTAATATCCTTCCCATTCCATTTCTGCGTGGTTTGGTACAGCAACCGTGTTAAGTTGAACTCTTGAATAACAGATTGTCTTGGTTGCAAAAATGTCTATTGAAATGACGCGTTTCGCCCGGTTAGAGCATCTTCAGATTTCTTATGTTATGTCCCTGTGACATATAGTAGGTCTTCAACTAATTTTTACGACATGCGTCGGTATTGGTACTGGCACTGCCAGGGGCAGCGTTCAAATGTCTACTGCGAGTAACCGCTTCACAACACTGTAGGTGTTGGGTCGGTCGGACAACAATATGTAATAGGTTGGTATGGGAGTGGAACAGAAACGTATCTTCTTGTCATGTTATTGTAACATTTCATACCAGCTATGTTATAATTTAGCAAGAAGCGAAATATGAAATTCTATGCGTGGCACTTTCAGACAACTGAAGTTCAACATCCAGGTAGTATGAAGGTCAACGCACGCGGTATATAGTCAGCGAAGTAAATGAAATGAATCAGAGACTATATAAGATTTTATAATCAAATTCGGTTAATCAAAATGTGTCAAAAGTACAAGAAAGCAGACGAAAAATAAAAAGGTGTTACACAAAATATATCCAAATGTGAACTAATTATATATAAGTAGTTTGCATGTAAATTACAATTATTGAAAAGGTTTTCTTGAATATTTGATAGCTGCAAACGGGACGTACTGAAGTCGTTTGATTAGAAAAGTGATGAGACTACTGCGATCCCGGAAAGCGAATTCAATACCGCACCTTACTGGGAACGCCATAGCCTCCGGAGCCGTATTGCTCTCACGCGTAACGGCGAACCGACATCTCTCCCCCCCCCCCCCCTCCCACCTCTTGCCACCCCCTCTTCCCATACACAACTGTCAGTCACGTTGTTAATCTGATCCAGGTATAATGTTAGCTGCTTTAGCAAGAGAAATCTATACCCACTTCGCCGCAGGTGACTTGAAACCTTAGCTTCCTAGTTTAGTATCTTAGCTCTCCATCATCTCCAGAGGTAGGTAACAAGAACGCTTGTAACCTCTGGTAAACATATTATCCTCCCTGCCAACGTTTAGGACAGAAGAATCTTACGAAACCTACGCAACGATGCAACACATCAAACGAACATGATCTCTTTCAGCGTAGAGTTCTTGAAATTAGAGAAGCGATGGTACAAAAGTAATACAGCAGTTTATTTTTACAAATATTCCGTATGTAAAAGTGATTCAGTATCTTGAAATTAGAGAAGCGATGATACAAAAATAATAGAGCAGTTTATTTTTAGAAATATTCCGTATGTAAAAGTGATTCAGTATCAGTTCGACAGTTTTTTCTTATTTAGTTCTGTTATATTGTAGCTTAATAGCATCTCTTTCTCGACAAAGACAAATGACTATAAATAAAAGAAAGTCAACATAACAACAATTAAAAGTCCAGGTTGGAATTCAGTAATATAATGACGATAAGTTGCAGCTCACTGGAAACGCCCTCATTGAGCCGCAGAAGGCAAGTCACACTGAAGGGCATGGCAGAGAGGGATCACTGAACCTCTTTTGTGATATTTCTTTACAGATCCATTCTCTAAAAAGGAACACTGAAGTCTTTCAGTTTTCGAACTGATTTCACTTATTTTATTATGGTGACCATGTCCCACTATGTAGATGGGTGCTAACAAAATAGGCTCGCATTCTGAAGAGAAAGTTGGTGAAAGAAATTTCGCAAACAGATCTCGCCGCAACGAATAACGCCTTCCTTTCAATGAATTCTCGCGCATCATTTCCACGATACCCTATCCCCTATATAGCGACAATACAAACCGAGTGCCATTCTCTAAACTTTCTCTAAATCTTCGGTCAGACCAACTTGGTGGGGATTCCACAACGCGCAACAATACTCCAAAATAGGACGCACACGTGTAGTGCGATATTTCCTGTGTGTTCTCCCCGATTAAGCTTGTTCGTATTTAAGAATTCAAAATATTTAAATATTTTGGTCGTTTCAGGGCACTGAAATAAATCTAATGACAATGATGAAAATTTCTGCTGGACCGGGATTCGAACCCGGAATTCAAACCTTGCACCACACTACTGTAGTGCCCCCTGCCCATTTGATTCCAGTTTTATTGGATTCCCGCAAGGGATCGAGCGTATTAATGCGCCCGCATTGAAACTGTCGATTGCCTGTTTGGGGCAGATATACAATTATTTATATGGTGTCTGTTCTTTTCGGACATGTAATCATGAAATGAATGTAATGTGCTGTTAGTTGAACGCGATGGTTATCGTATTTTTTAATAAATGCAGTAAATGAGTTCCTTGCATAAATATCTCAGAGTTATTAGTTAAATCAGTTCCCATTCCATTGGAAAGAAATTATTGAAAGTCAATATTCAGTGAAAACACGTATAAATGACACAGGATCGACGATAATATGGCTAAAATATAATACGTCTTGAAAGTGATCAGTCTGCTAGTTATTTTTTTGGGGCCGTAAAAGAATGTAGCTTTCACTTCCAATTATGAATATGTCTAAGCATTTCAGTTTTGCAGTGTGTTGTTGGAACTGGACATACATTACAAAAACACTGCCGTGGTGTCGAGAAAGAGATAACTGCCTTAGCTTTTAGTAAAATGTATTGGACTAAACAGACTTTTTTATTTTAATTAGCTTGCAGCAGAATAATTCAGCGGATGTAGTTGCGAAACGAAGTAAGTTGACTATTGTGTACGGGTGTCACTAATAAATAATTTAGGAAGTTTTTTAGAATTCAGTTCACTACATAGTTTGATTAGCTCAGTCAACCAATTCTCTAAAGCAAAAATGAAACAGATTAATCATGGACATTGTAGCACAGTTAGAAAAATTGTACCATATAGAAATATGATGCGTTTGATTTATTATCACAGTTTACAAAATCGGAAATGTGTCGTGTGCATAATTCTATTGCAGTAATTTATGAAGTGTTATTCCTTTGATTAAAAGTCCGTATTTTCAATATCTGCAGTGTTCAGAAAAAAGTACAGAGTTTGCATTACAATACGTCAAGCGATACTGTTATGTCAGAAACGGATTCTAAAACGATCAGATTGTAGAACGGTAAACTAACTTTTACGCTGACACAGTTTGAAAAAGTATCGTTGAATGATTGGCAACATAAACTCTTAACTACAGCTTTATGAATGCAACACTGATATACACAGCTTTCATTTATTTTACCGTGTTGAGATTAGTATCAAGTGATCACATAACAGTTTCAATGCCATAATTCGTGCACACATCATTGACTCAAAATTTTGACAGTAAAGTTCTACAAAGTTGTATTTCAAATGGAGAATTTAAAAAAATAATACTTTCAACTTCTTGTAGACTTAAATATTGAACAGACCAGAGAGTTGTCCTATTTGCTGTTTCCGGTTACACAGCCTAGAAATACTGTTCGAGACAAAAATTGAGCCAAGATCATTAGAAAATTTAGTTAGATTTTTTAAATTCTTGATCGGTTTCTATAATTCTCGGTCGCCTTTATCAGATGGCATGTACAAAAGATCAGATGATGGCAACCAACAATGATCGTAACCGGTCAAGGATAAAAGGTTTTTCTATAAAAACTTGTAGCTATTTTAGGACAACTTCTGTCAACTTATAATATTTTTAGATCGCCCCTTGGCTTATACTGTTCACTTTAGCAAAGAAAGTTTCAGAGTTGCCTTAAAAAGCCTATGAGCTATCATAATACTCATTATTATGACAGTTTCTAATTTTCTCTAAGTATTCCTTTCAAGGATTCTTTATTCACATTTTGTATCTTCACTTCATTAGTTTGCGGTATCTTGTTTTTACTGTGTACGACCTCATAAATGATGGAATAATTTGCTAGTTGTAATCGGAGGTAAAAAATAATAAAAAAAAAGATTAGGGAAAAATATGAGCACACGATTTAAGAATCTACTGTGAAGGCCCCAACGTGTTCCTGCGATCTGCCTATGAGGAGATAACGTTTCGCGCACTTTCTCTCTCTTTCTCTACAGTGTCATTTCGTTCAAGTAGCATAATAATGAAACAACTGCAACAATGCACTTTGTTCTCACTGCTGCCGACTACATAACTTACTCATAAGATACAATGAAGTTCTTCTTGCTATATCCCATTAAGAAATATTGATTTTTTTTTTTTTCAAAATATGGATTTAGAGATGATTATTCAAAAACTGAAGTAGTTTTTGAGATATTTAATGTAACTCAATTGACTCCGGGCATTTATGAATGCAGTTTCAGTAAAGCTACTTATCACCGAGGACGAATAAATCTCGAATTTAGTCGATTTGTACATAAAATTCTTCGCAACTGATACGCTTGGCTTTTGAACCACATGGAGTTTGCTTTGGCTGAGGCAAGGGAATGCGTAGTAAAATTAAAATGAAAACACAATCCTGTTAAGTGATGTTTTCCTATCTCTTATTTATATTTTAATCTACGTACTAATTCATGGATTGTCAATCATATCTGTTCTATATAAGACATTACTAACCTCTTTGTCGAATAGTTATCATAAATAATATTTAGATTTGGTTTCACTTTCATATTTTGTAGATAGTTTCTATTACTTATAATTTGAAATGACACATTCAGTTTATTATGTACATTTTTTTTCAATCAATAAAGTTCATTTTTATAATATTTTACAAAAGCACTTCACTTTTACTTAATCTGTTTTGAAAAATAAAAAAAATTTGCTAAATCGACATGAATAACTTTACAGAAAAGGAAGGTGTTATACCTTTGATTGTCACCTGAAACGGTTAGAATATATTTACTTTCTCATTAATGAAAGTTGGTAGGGAGTTCACGATTAACGTCTTTGTTCACGAATGGGAGAAATAAAATTTCACTGTTTACGTCTGAAAAGTTAAAAAGGATATTTGACAGAAACAAGAGATTGTTTCCTTCAACACGGCTGAATTGGTGATTAAGACAGGTAGTGGATGCTAGTAATGGCAAATAAACAGTGTAGTACATCGACAGTGGTTTATTTCACTTCAGATAAAATATTTGTTTCACAGATTATAGTGATCTTAGTTTTTTGTTATTGCAAACAAAGATTTGATTGAGAAATGTGGTCGCTTGAATTGTTGAACAATTGGGGTCATTGGTAAACAAGTTATAAGAGAAATTCTTCAGCTGCTCCATCTATGAGGATAGTGTTTTATTTTGCAAATGGATCGCATTAAAAAGTTTCGGTCAATAGTATTCTATACAGAATCCGTTGCTGTGTATGCAACTTCGTTAGAAAATATATAGGTATTATGTGTATAAGGTGAAAATATATTTGTAACAATTTGTATGCCTTTCTATAACAGCTGTAACTGACTGCGAGTAAACATTGGAAACTGCAGATTTCTACAACAGAGCATGCATTGTCGTTTAAAAATATATATCTACGGTCATTTCAGTGTTTATTAGTCTAATATACAAACAATCGAAGTAAATTTGTGAGAACATTTTGAAAGTTTCACTAGCAACCTGTCATCTATCTATACAGCGTTTTCCAATACGAATACTAAATATTGTAGAATGTGGTAGGATAGACGAATTGTTGTAAAATACCAAATAACAGACGTCCAGTTTTATTGATATATATATATATATATATATATATATATATATATATATATATATATATATATATAGACGGGGCTGACCCGCCTTGTTATACAAAACACAAAACAGGTTAGCCAAATTTGAATAGACACAAAATTCCTAAGACTGGCACTCTTTTACAGAAACTCGAAACTAAGGTAGAACTTCAGTGCGAGAAGCTTATAATATTTTCCACAACGTAACTCTATCACCTAATCTGGTATAAAAACCTAAGAAATTCGCATGAAAAGTATACAAGCGGCAAAACATGATCAATACCTTCACTACGTGACAGCAACGATAATACTAATAATGGCAGTTCCTCTAAAGCAGAATTGTTGAACACAGCTTTCTGAAATTCCTCCATCAAACAAAGACGAAGCAAAAACATCAGCCAGCATGCGTGATTTAGAAGATATCCCTGGAGTATTACAGCAACTTAAATCACTTAACAAAAGCAAGGCACCCGGTCTACACAGTGTACCAGTTATGTTCATTTCAGAGTATACTGATGCAATAGCTTCAAAACTATGTACCACATACAACCACTCGCTCAGCGGAAGATCCATACCCAGAGACTGGAAAGTTGCACAGGTCACCAGAATATTCAACAAAGGCAATAAGAGTGATTCGCAAAATTACAGGCCTTTATTATTGACGTCGGTTTGGAACAACATCTTAGAAACATTATGAACTAACTCGAAGAGAACGACATATTCACTCACAGTGAAAGCGGACCATGAAAGTATCGTGAAACACAGCTAGCTCTTTACTCACATGAAGTGATACGAGCTATCGACAAGGGGTCTCAAATTGATTTATTATTTCACGACTTGAGGAAGGCTTTCGACACTGTACCTCACAAGCGTCTTCTAATCAAATTGCGTGCTTACGGAATGACGCCACCGTTATGCGATTGGATATGCGATTTTCTGTCAGAAAGGACACCGTACGTAGTAATTGATGGAAAGTCATCGCGTAAAACAGAAGTATATCTGGCGTTCCCCAGGGAAGCGTTATAGGGCTGCTACTGTTCCTAACCTGCATAAACGATTTAGGAGTAGCTCTCTTAGAGAGATCGCGGATGCCGTCGTTTATCGGTTAGTAAAGTCACCAGAAGATCAAAAGCAACTGAAAAATGAAACTTCCTGGCAGATTAAAATTGTGTGCCGGAACCGGGACTCGAATCTGGGACCTTTGCTTTTCGCGGGCAAGCGCACTACCGACTGTGCTATCCCGACACGATTCACGATGCCGTCTCACAACTTTACTTCCGCCAGTACCTCGCCTCCTACTTTCCAAACTTCACAGAAGCTCTCCTGCGAACCTTGCAAGACGAGCACTCCTGGAAGAAATGATATGGTGGAGACATGGCTTAGCCACAGCCTTATTAGGCACCATGCAGATATCTTACCAAAACATCTTTCAGTTGTGAAACTTTCACTCTGCAGTGGAGTGTGCGTTAATAAGAAACTTCCTGGCAGATTAAAATTGTGTGCCGGAACCGGGACTCGAACCTGGGACCCTAATTAGGCTGTGGCTAAGCCACGTCTCCACCATATTCTTTCTTCCATGAATGCTAGTCTTGCAAGGTTCGCAGGAGAGCTTCTGTAAAGTTTGGAAAGTAGAAAGCGAGGTACTGGCGGAAGTAAAGTTGTGAGGCGGCATCGTGAGTCCTGTCGGTATAGCTTAGTCAGTAGAGCGCTAGTCCGCGAAAGGCAAAGGTCCCAGATTCGAGTCCCGGTTCCGGCACACAAATTTAATCTGCCAGGAAGTTTCATATCAGCGCACACTCCACTACAGAGTGAAAGTTTCACAACTGAAATATGGTTTAGTAAGATATCTGCATGGTGTTAAAATTGGCAATCGACCCGAAACAATGAAAAGTGTGTAGTCATCCACATGAGCTCTAAAAGAAATCCGTTGAACTTAATTTACACGATAAATCAGTCAAATCTACAAGTCATAAATTCAATTAAATACCTGTCCATTAAAATTATCTGGGCTGTTATACCGTGGTCGGTTGAATTTGTTGTCAAAACCCAACGTTTCGTCCCGGTCTGCGAAGGACATCTTCAGGGGGGCCTGTAGGATTGCAGGTCCTACACACACTGGCTTCCTCCGGACTGTCACTATGTTCGGTGTCCGGCGTGTTCCCGCCCATACGTGTGCGTGACATCAAGTGTTTTGAAGACGTCATTGCAATTGCCGATCGCCATTACTATCATGCTGTCGAGGACGGGTGGTACATCTCTTCTTCAGCAGCGGCATCCATATACCGCTTAGTTTCACACCCTTTTCCTTACGATTGAAATTATTCGTATGTTTAGCGATTTTAATTGCCTTCCTGTAGAGCCTTGTGGCCGCTAATACTTGCGTCTCGTCGAATCGAATGCATTGGTTACCCGACTGGAAGGCAATGTTAGCGGCCACAAGCGGATACAGATTTTGTGTTGTCAACATACATTGCCGTTATCTTCACGTGATCATAATGGGCATGTACTAAACTGTGTCTGTTAGGTATCAGTGATTTCTGTGTATGCTACTTTTGGATGGTTTTGGTATTTAGTTTCTTCCTCTGCGAACTACACCACTTCCGACGTCTGCAGTATCTGTGATTTCTTCGAAGTATCATTTCTAAATGATACGCTGCAACGAGTCGTAGATAGTAACCTTACAGGCATGAGCGGGTTTATATGCTAAGTGGTATTTATAGTAAGGTGAACTTTCCCTGCTGTGGAAATGCTCTGTTTTCGTTTGTAAAGCGTGCCTACTTAACATTTTCGCGAAATGTACTGTTAGTAAATAATGAAAATGATTTACTCCTCTTGTTAAAGCCGTTCCATAAGTATCAATTTCCTGCCAACTCGTTACTGATAAAAAATCACATTTTTTGTCTTTTTTGGAGGTTAGGTAATTTTGCCTAATGGTAATACAATTACGAATATAGTTTGTGTATTTTACGTACAACACTCACTATTTAAGATAATAAGTATAAAGCGATAACAAAATCAAAGAACCATATACTGCACAACAAAAATTAAAACGGACTCGTTTACACACACACACACACACACACACACACACATATATATATATATATATATATATAGTGAGGAGGGGACGGGAAGCATTTTTCTTCTGTGTTACGCCAATCAACCTTTCACTCAAGAATGAATCATTTCAGAACATTTTGTTTTTGCATGAAGAACAAAACTGTTTCTTCACGTTACAGATACCGACATTGTACATTTAGCTACTCCAGTTTCAAACAAATTGGTCATACGACACGGAAATGTGAGATATTAGTAATGTATTAAAAGAAAAGAAGTTTAACTGTTACCCATTCTCTTTCGATCTCCGCTACTATCAATCGATATTTAAAAGCTCCTTTCTACGAACCAGCACGGGTTCAGGAAACATCGTTCATGTGAAACTCAGCTTGCCCTTTTCTCACATGACATCTTGCGAGCCATGAATGAAGGGCAACAGGCGGATTGTGTTTCTCTCGACTTCAAAACGGCGTTCGATGCGGTGCCACACTGCAGACTGCTAACGAAGGTACGAGCTTATGGAATAGGTTCACAGATTTGTGACTGGCTGGAAGACTTCCTAAGTAATAGAACGCAGTACGTTGTTCTCGACGGCGAGTGTTCATCAGAGAGGAGTGTATCGTCAGGCGTGCCCCAAGGGAGTGTGATGGGACCGCTATTGTTTTCTATCTGTATAAATGATCTGATGGACAGAATAAGTTGTAATTTGCGGCTGTTTGCTGATGATGCTGTGGTGTAAGGGAGGGTGTCGTCTTTAATTGACTGTAATAGCATACAGGATGACTTAGACAAAATTTCTAGTTGGTGCGAAGAATGGCTGCTAGCCCTCAATGTACACTCTTTGACAAAATACCTGGCCGCCGCTGAGCCTAAGTCCGAGCCGATCGCGACGTGGGACAATAAACGTGGCCGCGCTGCTTCGCTCTAAGTCCAGCTCTCTGCACAATCTGGCAACACTGCAGACTGCGGGAGTTCATACAGTACTTCTTGTGAGCTGTTAGAAGGTGTGTAGGTCAGCTACATCTGTGGTCTCGTGGTAACGTGCGTGACTTATACGTGAAAGTATTAGCGATCGAAACCGACTGATGACAAAAATTTTAATTTCACGTTCCTCCTGCGTACTGATGCCACATGTGTAAGGGAAGCATATGCGTAACGTATTTCATTTTTTGGTACACTGGTAATAACATTTCGGCCCAATAACATTGCCGCCTCTGGCCGCAGCACTTGGCAGAGCTCTCCGCGGCCCATATACCTCGCCGGCAGCAGCGGTGGCGGCGCTACACAGCGCTGCCTCGCCCTCTGCCCACAGCGCCTGCCGCCGCTCATCGCCCTGGATATGTAAAATGCTTAAGTGTTGCTGAGTGGTGATCCAAAAATGGTTGCGTTGTGTATTTCAGATACGATATTAATGGAGCAGACCACCCATTTTGAATGATGACCATATTATTACACTAATACATAATACATTAAAGAGGCAAAACATTTTCATAGTCATTGATCCAATCAAATGGCACTCTACGATGGTTAACACTTATTTCTGGTTTAAATCGCGATCTTTTTCCTATCAGAAAAGCCCTTCGTGTAATTTGTTATTGTCATCACTTCATATGTTTTCATCAAGACACTGTGCGTAACTGCACTACAATGTTTAGTGCCGTTGTTTGATTCCTTATGGTAAATGTATGAGCTAAATTATGTGAATACGTTTCAGCGCACGTTATAAAGCAACACAGCCACACTGAAAGGTGTCTCATTTCTACAGCAGATATTCTGCATGAACGAACTATATTAATCATTATGCTCACTTCCCCTGTAAGCATCCCCTAGCATGTGGATCCTAAGGAAATAGTAAAAATTCCCATCGAGGGAGGTCCATTCGAATTCCTTCAAAGGCGTTTGTATGTGTGAAGCAAAATAGACATCTAATACAATTTCCGTAATTTTGAGTCGACCTTTCTGAAAGCCTTATTGTATAAAGCTTTTCTTCTGATTCCATTAAAGAGTGTTTCTTGCAATCTACAGCGTAGAAAGTAAAATAAAACAAAGTAAAACGGAATACCACCGCCAAAAGCACTGTTTCCAACCAGGATTAGCACTGCCGACTCACAGCTCAGTTGCATCGCGAGACACGAGCAGAACCACACAGCCAACCACACGCTGCCGCCTGGTGCTCTCAGTCTCTCACATATTCAATGTTGAGCCTCTAACATATCTCGAAAGTTAACCTGAAAGTCACCTATGCGAATAAAAAAATTCCTTTAGTGCAAAAGTTAAATTTCTGTCTCTCATATCACATGGGCGTTATGCAGCATGAGTCATGTAAGTAGAAGAGGAATATCAAGTGAACGTAGCTAGACAACTCAGTACCACTTGCGGAAGTAACTGCACTGACACTGTGTTGCAAAATATCAGCAACCATGTTGCCAGTTCTTAGCTGTACTAGGAAGACCTGTGTAGCGATAAGCGACGCGAAATCGCCCTCGTCTCATACGGGCTTCAAGAGGGAAGTCGCGGATTTTGGTTAATACGCGGCGCAATCTCCTGATAGTTTCCATCGTCACACTTTAGCTTGCAGATATTTAATTCGTCCACGAAACCAGCGTTCATATATTTTGAAACTTAACAGCATTATGATACAATTTCAGCAAATGACTAGAGAAGTTAAAAATACTCATATTGTTCTTGAAACATACGGCAGGGCAAAGACTGAGATATGTAAACTTCCATCACGATTTCAATTTCACCTCCCCCCCTTCCCCCAAAACAGACTAAAACAATTAATTTGTTAGATTTCAGCAAAAGCTAGTTTGTTTTTAATTTTTCATGAACAGTTACTGTAAATCAACGTTGCCTCATCCGTTAGGAAAAACTTCGCATCTTGAAAGTGACTGCGTTTCAAAAGCAGCCTTACGACCGCACAAGCAATATTTCACGTGTTGGTTTGTTTGAAATCCAGAAGAAACATAATCAACTGATTATTGTGCAACACAGTAATTAGTTCGTTTGGGGATTCAGAAGACAGAATACTTAAAATTACGGCCATGAACACAGAAAATAAACTGTATATGTGAGAAATGTGCAATTCTGAGGTTTTTCATCTGCAAACATATACATATAATCCATAGACTACTAACCAGGTTATTGATTTCGCAGTGTTACAGCCTTGTTGGCCCAACAAATAATGATGAGAATCCGAATCCATGTGTCTGATGGATTCTTTGAATTATGCCACCCACGACTTGCATGTGTTATTGCTTAGTATCTGTCGTCACGATGATAAATCAACAGAATTTATTACAATTTTTTTGCCAACTTTTTCATATAGTTGTATTTTCCGTAAAACCACACATTCTTTCTTGGCCACATGGGAAAGAACGCTTCTGCAACTGAATTAATGATAATAATGATCGTAATCAATGGCGTTTACCTCATTACAGCAGAATGATAACGATTACTATAACAATAGAAAATGCCGATCTCTTGGTTGACACACTGCAATGAGTTTTGGTATTTAGTTGCAGAATACCGTTTAGGACATTTTTCAGAGGAGAAAAATAGACCTAAAGCCACACACATCACTAGTACAATGATATCTCAGTAATCAACTATGCTTGCTGTAGATTAGGAGACGATAATAGCGTCAGCGACCTAAATTGAGAGTACTGGTTCAGTTGTCTGACATTTGTTGGCAGTTAACACAGTCCCGACATAAACCACAAAATTGTTTGCAATTTAAACAGGGGTCGACCTTCCGGCGGTCGAAAATTTAATTCAGGATAACAGAGTCATATTAAGTCAATGACCAAACTCATATCCTCAAGAATATTGGAAAATACCTCGAAAGCTGGAAATGAGGAAACGATCAGAGTTGTCTAGCGTTGTAACCAATACTGCCGAGCAATAGCAAGAACTTCTTGGGCAACCCACAATATCCTCATTCCTACAAACAGCATGCTAACTGGCTTTTAGCCATGCTGCGCTACCAAGGCCATTCTAAGTAAAGCTTCAGTCCGAAAGCAGACAACATCATTGAAAAGTGCTGATGAATAGATGACTTACACTCATCAACTTCCGGGGAGAGAGTCTTTTAACAAAACGAAGAAATTGCAAAACGTCTACTTTCTCCAAAATTCCTACGGACTGTTGTCCCAAAATGGATGTATATACGTTCAGTCATGTCATACGCGGCTCAAATTCCAGGAATATCACAAAAATGAGTATCTGGCATGTACCGTCTTAGAGCAAGACGGGTTTTGCTGCAGAATATAGCGATTTCTATTAGATCTGCGTAAGCTTTCCCGACAAGAAACTGTTTTCTTCGTATAGTGATGCCCCTGTTTAGGTGAATTATAATGTTACTGTTTAATGTTTCTTCAGAAGAACTTTTTGCCTTAAATATTTTTATCTTTGCAGGTGATTCAAAGTAATTGTAATAATTAGTTTCCCTTCAAATTAATCCATTTATTCGATCTATTATATGTAAAGTAATTGCAACCGCGAAAAGTGAAATTGTACTATAAACCAAACAGTTTGGTTACTTTAAGTCTATCGTCCATGGGCAGAACGCTTCCATCTGAAATATCTCCACGAAAGGCAGAGAGGCGGACGGTTCTCTTTCTTAGTACAGTTCGGCTCGGATAGCCGGTCATCTGTGGAGAAGAGATGTAATTGTGTGTTGAAGAAAGAAGTCATATCTAAGAAACCTGCCTATTAATTTTATTTTTCTCGTATATTTATATTTTTCAGGCTTATATTCGCCTTTACTTGTCACAAAATAATGACATATCTTTTTCTCTGCAAGTACCATTACATTTTCCGTTGTCTTTAGATGGATCATACTTTGTCTCTGCCGGTCCCAGATCTCACGTCGAAAGAAAAATGTCCTCCACATCATTCATTTCGCAGGAGGCGGTCATATACTTACCATTGGTAAATTTACTTGTACGAATATTGTGATTCTTCAGTTTCTCCCGGCGTATTTGATGATCAAAATATCCACGGGTGTACTGCCGCTCTATAGTGTCCAACGGGCACAATATTTCGGCGATCATACATGTCGCCATCATCAGGTGAACTGACGGACTAAGCTCCTGGAAACGCGCCGGCACGGAGATCTGCACGCTACGGCTGCTCGAAGGGAACTGGGTTCTAGCCCGGTAGCGGGCCATTTAAATACACTCGGCCCGCGGAGCGACCCCTCCGCGGTCCGCGCCGCGCAGTGGAACCGATTGCGCCGGCGTCTGAGAAGACGTCGGTGTGAGGGCTCTGTCCGCCGTGGTCGTCACTTCGTTACGTTTGCTAGATTTACTCTTAATTAACCCAAACGCTGGTTCCCAAGCTTTGCTAAGATTATAGCCAGAGTCACGGTTTATGAGGTCGTCACTTGTGCGAATTTCAATGGCCTCTCTAACGACGCAGTCCCAGTATCTCGACGTCTGTACCAGAATCCTAGTGTGTTCATACTCCATGGCGTGATTCTCCGACAAACAATGTTCAGCGACCGCCGACTTGCTCGGATACATCAATCGTGTGTGCCTCTGGTGTTCAAAGCATCGATCCTCGACGGTACGCATAGTCTGTCCAATATATGACTTTCTACACTGACACGGAATCTGGTACACTCCCGCCTTCCGCAAACCGAGATCATCTTTAGCGCTCCCCACCAGTGCACGAATTTTATTCGGCGGACAAAAAACAGTTCCAACCTGGTGTTTTGTCAAAATGCGGGCGATCTTCCCTGAGAGTGCGCCGGTATATGGAACGAACGCAGTGCCTACATCCTCCCTTGCGTTTTCATCCGTTTCCACAGGTTGTGTTGTAGTGGTTGGGCGGAGATCCCGCTGAATCTGCCACTCTGAGTACCCATTTTTTCGAAATACAGTTCTCAGGTGTTCCAATTCCTGGAGTAGACTCTCTGCGTCGGAGATAGTGCGCGCCCTATGTACTAGAGTTTTAAGTACCCCATTCCTCTGTGAAGGGTGGTGACAGCTGTCTGCGTGTAAATACAGATCAGTGTGCGTTGTCTTCCGATATACACTATGACCCAGGGTGCCGTCAGCTCTTCTCTTGACCAAGACGTCAAGGAACGGCAATTTACCCTCCGTTTCAGTCTCCATAGTGAATTTGATGTTGGGGTGTATGGAGTTCAGATGTGTAAGGAAGTCAAGGAGTTTATCCATACCATGTGGCCAGATGACGAAAGTGTCGTCCACATAACGGAAAAAGCAAGTAGGTTTCCATAAAGATGATGCAAGGGCTTCCTCCTCGAAATGCTCCATGTATAAATTTGCGACCACAGGGGAGAGTGGGCTACCCATGGCGACTCCCTCCGTTTGTTCGTAGTATTCGCCATTGAAAAGAAAATACATGGAGGTCAAGACATGCCTAAAAAGTTCGGTGGTCTTCTCGTCAAATTTCTGACCAATCAAATCTAGTGACTCTCGAAGGGGAACCCTCGTAAACAACGAAACGACGTCAAAACTTACCATGATATCTGACTCATCCAGCCTGAAGTTGTTAAGGCGTTTCACAAAATCCACGGAATTACGGATGTGATGAGGGCATTTACCCACATAAGGACTTAATATTCCCGTCAAGTATTTGGCCAACAAATATGTAGGTGCTCTGATGTTACTGACAATGGGACGTAACGGCACCCCATCTTTGTGAACCTTAGGGAGTCCATAAAGTCTTGGCGGTACCGGGCCTTGAGGTAAAAGTTTCTTGGCGACACCCTCCGGTAAATCCGCATCCTTGAGAAGCGCCCTCGTCTTGTTTTCCACCTGCTTTGTGGGGTCAACGCTGATCTTCCGGTAGGAATCGTCATTTAGCAGGTTCTGCATCTTTTCAGTGTAGTCCTTATGGGAGACAACAACCGTAGCATTGCCTTTGTCAGCCGGTAAGACAACAATATCGGGGCGCTCCCTCAGGTCACGAATGGCCGCCCTCTCTTTACTAGTGATGTTTGACTTCGTGGGCTTGGATTTCGTCAATGCACGACAAGTTTCACGACGTATTGCCTCAGCTGAATCAGGCAGAAGTCGAGCTGCAACCTGTTCAACAGCACTAATAATTTCTGCGACAGGTGTGAACTTGGGGGTAGGAGCAAAGTTGAGTCCTTTCTCTAAAACTGAGACCGCATCATCACTCAACTCCATGCCACTCAGATTGATGACGGTCTTGCACGGAACCTCCAGAGGTGGCTTGTCAAGGAGGCGTGAGAACTTAGCTGTTTGACGTCCCGTGGCCTTCTTATGGGCGGAATCGGCTGCAACCGAAGTAACACCATCAATCCAATCCCAAGAAAAACACGTGAAGTGACTAGCCAGTTGCAAGTGCAGATGGAATAGTTCCAGAGAGACGAACTCAAGACTACGGCGGGTGAAGTGCACTCTCTCACGAAGCAATGCGAGGCCGGCCCGTTTTTTAATTCTCTTGGCTGCTGCAGAATCGATGTGATGCGTAACCTTAGCAAAATTTGGAACAACATTCTCGGAACGACATCTCTTTAGAAAAGCAAGAGTACTTAGCAAACGACATCTACGGTGGCGCAACTTTTCAAATTTCTTCATGCTGCGATACATCTCCTCCCCGTAAAGGTGTATGATGTGATTATTCAGTTTCTCCCGGCGTATTTGATGATCAAAATATCCACGGGTGTACTGCCGGTCTATAGTGTCCAACGGGCACAATATTTCGGCGATCATACATGTCGCCATCATCAGGTGAACTGACGGACTAAGCTCCTGGAAACGCGCCGGCACGGAGATCCGCACGCTACGGCTGCTCGAAGGGAACTGGGTTCTAACCCGGTAGCGGGCCATTTAAATACCCTCGGCCCGCGGAGCGACCCCCCCGCGGTCCGCGTCCCGCGCCGCGGCCGCGCAGTGGTACCGATTTTAACTCAACTTAGAACTGGATGTCACTGCTACATTAAAACCATTTATTAATTGGTGTGTGGTGGAGGGCACTTTCTATATAACTGCTGTTTCCTTCTGTTTCTCTTCAAATGTTCAAATGTTTGTGTAGCTTAAGGGACTTAACTACGGGGTCATCAGTCCCTAAACTTACAAACTACTTATGAACTACTTACTAACTAGGACGGCACAAATATCCATGCCCGAAGGGGGATTCGAACCCCCAACCGCAGGGGCCGTGCAGACCGTGACTGGAGCGCCTCAGTCCCCTCGGCCACCGCGGCCGGCTCTGTTTCTCTTCCAGTGGTGAATGGTTCGCCGTTGAAACAATTTCTGGTAAGACTTAATATGAGTTCATATCGCCCTAACTTTTACCTTCGCGATCTTTCCGTGACTAATACGTACGAGGGGTAAGGTGAATTAGAAATAAAACAGATTTATCGAATGCCTGTGTTGTATTCTCATGCAAACGTTTGAAACTGAATGAAAAATTTCACACAGACACAATTTGAAAAGTGTAAAACAATCATTTAAATGAAAAATGCATGTAAAATGGTTTTAAAATAGACTAAGAGGTATAAAATAACTTTTTCCACTCGAAAATTGCTACCGCGTTAAAGATAGTTCCAAAAAATTTCGAATTTTTAATAGCTATGTCAGTCATTATAGTAACACTGGAACGTAAAGTGTTCTTGCTTCATGAGTAATGCTAGCAATAGCGTTTAGTCGCCATCGACTTGAAGGGTAATTTATTTCATTAATATTCTGAAGTCGATAAGAGGTATGATGCGGTGGCGGCAGCCACGTCGTTTTGGTAAATGCGGCACAACGAGCGAGCGAAGGCGCGCGCGTCTGGAAACGGAGAAGGCGGAGCGCGCCTGCTGGAGGGAAAGGATAGTTGTCGTTCTGAATACACGAAGCCATCAAACGGAGTCTAACAGATGTTCGATAGACCTCCCCGAACTTTCGCGGTTTGTCTGTAACATAAGAAATAAATGAAATTTACGAATTGTATTGAATGGTTAGTAAATTAATGTCGTCCGCAATCTGCCGACGATACCACTCGAATGATAATCTATCGACGTGAGATCAAGTCGCCATAACGTTTGGACTCTGAAACCTATCACCGCGCTGTAGCGAGCAAATTGCAACTAAAACTATGACTGCAACACATCCGGCCATCAGACTACGTAACATTTTATGAAATCAACGAGGTAGGCAACAGTAAGACAGGTTCGAAATCTATCGAGCATATGAAGGAACGTGCTAAAATTAGCGTTTGATTCAAATGGATCACTTTTTAACGTAGCAAGATGTTCTATCAGTAACAGGTAGCTTGTAATTTCCATATTGACCTGCCGACATTTTATTTTATCAGGAAGGAAACTGGACAGAATTTGAGTATTTACGAAGACTTTTCTGCGACAAATTGTGCGTCTTTTTGTTATTTAATGGAGTAAAGTAAACATAACGATAAGGCCTACCTAGAATACAACCATAAACCGAGAAACAAAACTGGAAAAACTCTCAATGAGGTATTCATTGATATTTTTACTTTACTCTTTTAAAATAGCTGGCCACATGGCACCTATGCAATTTGGAGGGCACAGTGTCTCGAGCATGAGTGGAATTACGGATCCTAACATGCAGGACACCAACTACAAAAACTCGTTCATTAGGCCACCAATGTAATCAAGATCTTCCAACGTCGTAGCTAGGGTCTATTGTTTCGCAACTTTGGCATCATGTAGATGTGAGTCTGATTTGTAACTCTGCAAACAGTTGACTTTTTCTCGTCACCACCATTAAATATTTTGAAAAATTAATATCAGAATATGCACATTGTAGTAGCTGAATTGTGTTCAAGAAGGTCGTTTCATACGTTAACTACTCCTACTCTCTTTCACGTTGCGAGTAAACTGCCTCAGCTGTGAGTAAATCAATAAAGTAAGGTTTACAGCAGTAATGTCTAGCTGTATAATAGTTTCTTTCTAAACACCTAGCTTATTTCGAAATCGGGTTAGTTTTGTTGCAAAAGCTGGATCTTATCAATTCATCTCGTAATGTCTTTCAAATGTTCAAATGTTTGTCAGGCTTAAGGGACTTAACTGCAGGGTCATCAGTCCCTAAACTTACAAACTACTTGTGAACCACCTTATACTAAAGACGACACAAACAGCCATGCCCGAGAGGAGATTCGTACCTCCGACGGGGAACGGCCTCGCGCATCGTAGCATAGCGCCTCGATGCGCTCCGCCGCTCCGCCGCGGCGTTACGTCTTTAAATTATCCGCTTACTGTCAAACAAAACAATTCGTGCCAACTGTCTCCCAGCAACCTCATAGTAGATGCCATAGCCTCCTACTTCAAGAATATCAAGTGACATCACAAAAAAAAGAAAAAAAAAAGACAGAACGTTTTTTTAAATGAATTTATCTGTTGTTCTAAAATGATGGTAAACTTTTAAATATTGATAAAACAACTTACTTGTAAATTACTTCAAATGTTGTCATCACATAAAGTAAATAATAAATTCTGAAACCGCATCAGCTGTTTTTTAATTAAGATCCTTGCTTTACAGGTCCACGACCGTTTTCATGTTAAAAATATTTTTCATATGAAAATTCATTACAGAGACCTAACGTTCGAATCACTTTCATCTGTCATGGAAATAAAATTTCATTAAATAGGCCCGGATATAAGGAACCAGTCCAACAGATATTATTATTAGCCGGCCGCGGTGGCCGAGGAGACTGAGGCGCACGGTCTGCACGGCCACTACGGTCAGGAGTTCGAATCCCCCCTCGGGCATGGATATTTGTGCCGTCTTTAGTATAAGGTAGTTGATAAGTAGTTTGTAAGCTTAGGGACTGATGACCCCGTAGTTAAGTACCATAAGTTCTACAAACATTTGGACATTTTTAGAAATTATTACTGTCGTTCGGAATAAAATCAAACGGCGTTAAAACGTGGGACAAATAGTCGCGTAATTTTGATTACTGTATTGTCCAAGAAACCAGTAGATTGCCGACGAAGTGAAGGTATCGAAACTAAAGGAGACTGTCCAAAGAATCGAAAAAACCGACAGATGACGGATTTGTATTTTGTTCATCTTTGCATCAATTATTACGGGAACGTAAAAAACTTACTAATATGCACAACTACCCCCTTTCTCTATGTTGTTTCAGTTTCAAAAGGACTAAATGCAAAACATGCATATCTAAACTTGATTTGTTTATTACACTGCGTCGATGCTTTGGGTATATTTCCATAATAGCTGCTCACTTAGGTAATATTCCTTGAATGTGAGACGCGCATGTCGAGACACAACGTAGATACAGTCCGTTTTCGAACTACAGTGCCTAGTATCATTGGACAAAATGATCGTTCGCACTACTTTTTCGTTTTGTTACAAAAAGCTCTCACTGAAAGTTGGTGAGGGTAAGTGTTCGATGCCTTACTGTTTAGTGACGGATAGGGCAATGCTCATTTCCAGTAACATTTAATGAAATGTCGAAATCTAACACAGTAATTGTTTTAGTCTGTTTTTCAGGGGGGGGGGGGGGGGCTGAAATCGTGATGGAACTTTACGTATCTCAGTCTTTGCCCTGTCGTATGTTTCAAGAACAATATGAGTATTTTTAACTTCTCTAGTCATTTGCTGAAATTGTATCATAATGCTGTTAAGTTTCAAAATATATGAACGCTGGTTTCGTGGACGAATTAAATATCTGCAAGCTAAAGTGTGACGATGGAAACTATCAGGAGATTGCGCCGCGTATTAACCAAAATCCGCGACTTCCCTCTTGAAGCCCGTATGAGACGAGGGCGATTTCGCGTCGCTTATCGCTACACAGGTCTTCCTAGTACAGCTAAGAACTGGCAACATGGTTGCTGATATTTGGCAACACAGTGTCAGTGCAGTTACTTCCTCAAGTGGTACTGAGTTGTCTAGCTACGTTCACTTGATATTCCTCTTCTACTTACATGACTCATGCTGCATAATGCCCATGTGATATGAGAGACAGAAATTTAACTTTTGCACTAAAGGAATTTTTTTATTCGCATAGGTGACTTTCAGGTTAACTTTCGAGATACGTTAGAGGCTCAGCATTGAATATGTGAGAGACTGAGGTCACCAGGCGGCAGCGTGTTGTTGGCTGTGTGGTTCTGCTCGTGTCTCGCGATGCAACTGAGCTGTGAGTCGGCAGTTCTAATCCTGGTTGGAAACAGTGCTTTTGGTGGTGGTATTCCGTTTTACTTTGTTTTATTTTACTTTATACGCTGCAGATTGCAAGAAAAAACTCTTTAATGGAATCAGAAGAAAAGCTTTATACAATAAGGCTTTCAGAAAGGTCGACTCAAAATTACGGAAATTGTATTAGATGTCTTTTTTGCTTCACACATACAAACGCCTTTGAAGGAATTCGAATGGACCTCCCTCGATGGGAATTTTTACTATTTCCTTAGGACCCATATGCTGGGGATGCTTACAGGGGAAGTGAGCATAATGATTAATATAGTTCGTTCATGCAAAATATCTGCTGTAGAAATGAGACACCTTTCAGTGTGGCTGTGTTGCTTTATAACGTGCGCTGAAACGTATTCACATAATTTAGCTCATACATTTACCATAAGGAATCAAACAACGGCACTAAACATTGTAGTGCAGTTACGCACAGTGTCTTGATGAAAACATATGAAGTGATGACAATAACAAATTACACGAAGGGCTTTTCTGATAGGAAAAAGATCGCGATTTAAACCAGAAATAAGTGTTAACCATCGTAGAGTGCCATTTGATTGGATCAATGACTATGAAAATGTTTTGCCTCTTTAATGTATTATGTATTAGTGTAATAATATGGTCATCATTCAAAATGGGTGGTCTGCTCCATTAATATCGTATCTGAAATACACAACGCAACCATTTTTGGATCAACACTCAGCAACACTTAAGCATTTTACATATCCAGGGCGATGAGCGGCGGCAGGCGCTGTGGGCAGAGGGCGAGGCAGCGCTGTGTAGCGCCGCCACCGCTGCTGCCGGCGAGGTATATGGGCCGCGGAGAGCTCTGCCAAGTGCTGCGGCCAGAGGCGGCAATGTTATTGGGCCGAAATGTTATTACCAGTGTACCAAAAAATGAAATACGTTACGCATATGCTTCCCTTACACATGTGGCATCAGTACGCAGGAGGAACGTGAAATTAAAATTTTTGTCATCAGTCGGTTTCGATCGCTAATACTTTCACGTATAAGTCACGCACGTTACCACGAGACCACAGATGTAGCTGACCTACACAACTTCTAACAGCTCACAAGAAGTACTGTATGAACTCCCGCAGTCTGCAGTGTTGCCAGATTGTGCAGATAGCTGGACTTAGAGCGAAGCAGCGCGGCCACTTTTATTGTCCCACGTCGCGATCGGCTCGGACTTAGGCTCAGCGGCGGCCGGCGGCGGCCAGGTTTTTTGTCAAGGAGTGTACATAAATGTAAGGTGATGCGCATGAGTAGGAAAAACAATGCCATAATGTTCGAATACAGCATTAGTAGTGAGCTTCTGGATTCAGTCGCGTCGTTCAAATATCTAGGTGTAATACTGCAGAGCGATATGAAAGGGAACGAATATGTAAGGACAGTTGTAAGGCGGACAGCCGACTTCGGTTTATTGGGAGAATTTTGGGAAGATGTAATTCACCTATAAAGGAGACCGCGTATAAAACCGTTCTACGACCATGTCTTGAGTATTGCTCAAGTATTTGGGACCCGCAGCAGATCAGTTTAAAGGAAGACGGCCACTACGGTCGGGGGTTCGAATCCCCCCTCGGGCATGGGTATTTGTGCCGTCCTAGTTCGTAAGTAGTTCATAAGTAGTTTGTAAGTTTAGGGACTGAAGACCCCGCAGTTAAGTCCCATAGGCTTAAAAAACATTTGAACATTTGAACATAAAGGAAGACATAGAGGCAGTTCAGAGGCGAGCAGCTAGGTTTGTTACTGGTAGGTTCGACCAATGCGAGAGTGTCACGGAAATGCTCCAGCAACTCAATTGGGGATCGCTGGAGGAAAGACGTCGTTCATTTTGTGAATTTCTGTTGAGGAAATGTAGAAGGTCGGAATTTGAAACTGAGTGTAGTACGATCTTGCTGTCACCTACTTACATTTCGCGTAGTGATCACAATGACAAGATAAGAGAAATTAGGGCTCGTACGGAGGCCATTCTTTTTTTCCTGGTTCTGTTTGGGAATGGAATACGAAAGGAAATGCGTAGTGGAGGTACAGTATACCCTCCGCCACGCACCTTACGGTGGATTGCGGAGTATGTATGTAGATGTAGCTGTAGATATGAACATTTTTTAAACTGTTTTCACTTACCTTTCATGTATGTGAACACCAAGACATTCCCGCTGTTATAAACCACTGCATTATATGACCAAAGGTTTTGTCATTAATCTTCAATATTATTCAGAAATAATAACAGATAAAAAGAGTTGACTTTAACTGTTATCGCAGGTTGTGGAGGTGGTCTGATAGATTAACAGTTTTCAAAAGTGAAAACACCTGATCGCAAAATACTTATTTATTTTATGACAGGCTTCAGTGGGCTATGCCACCATTATCTGGTCATACCAAATTTTACAAATGTCCATTTTTTAAATAAGATGCCAATTTGTAAAATAAGATACGACCAGATGATGGTGGCATAGGTCACTGAAACTCGTCGCCATAAAATAAATAAGTATTTTGATATCTTGGCTTTTCACTTTTGAAGATTTAAAGAAAATAAAATAATAAAAACAAGATCAAATATCAACACCAAAGTTCGTCAAAGTACTACTACATGACATAATTTTCCCCGTTTCATGTATAACAACAACAGTAATTCTTCACTGATATTAAGAACAAACAAATGGTAAAACTGCAGTAATCAGGCGTAATGCCATCAGCTTGGAAATTCGCGAGAAGCGTTAAGTCACACTGGGCGGCACGTCAATTCACGTCAGTTCCCTAAAGTCTGTACCGAACAATGGAAACGAGGTTATGAATTGTCATCCAAGATACAAAAAGTCGATAAATAGCCTCGGAATTGGGAACAACAACGATAAAGCTTATTAATGATACAAAGGTAACGTCATATTGTATATTCTTTATCTTCTTTATCAGTTTTATGTGGTAATGTGATGAGAAGTGAAACAACATTTCGAAACACCGACATACATTTGCAAGTGGAAACACAGGTCTGTGTAAAAGCAAAGAAATAAGCAGATATTTGTAAGAAAATAAATAGATCCTGATGATCTGATCCATTACGTATTTATCATTACGTAACAAATTAGTTAGACTGTATTTTTTGCTTTTCGTTAGAGGTGAGTTTTTTACCTAAAATATTATTCAATGAAAACTAGTTCATTAATTTATATTATTTTACAGTGTAATTCTAAGGTATGTTCTCTTTCTGTAAAGCGAAACAATTTTTAATTTTGACATGACTGAGTGGTACAACGTTCAGTGGAAAAAAACATCCAATTCATCATGGTACATTCGCGAAACAAAGCAAACATTTCTGCGAAACAAAGACAGTTATAAAGTGATAATAAAGATGTCACAAAAACACATGACCAACTAATATAATATCAGAGAGCGCAGTAGAAATAGTTTAAATTTCGATGGTAGCAGTCGACGTCGCTGTCAAAACATTGTCCCCAAGAAACCTCTGGCGTGACGTGACGTAATGGCTAGTGTAAATTTACGAACATCGCCGTCCGGAGATCATGTGAGAACATGCGCAGAAGGCAATACTCACTCTAGAGGTATTTCAGCTCTATTAGTTTGCATCAATCAGACCTGCAGCTTGCTAATCCCACACTTCTTTCCAAAGATTCTGCACTGTCCGCCATATTATAATTTGGCAAAAAAAGTTTAATTACCCTGTACGTGACAAAGACTTACTTATTTGCTTCTTGTTTCTAATTTAATATTAATATACGATGTAATAGGCTAGTGTGGAGCGGAATCGAAACGTTTTTTTATATGTTCAACAAAAATATCGTACTAACCACGCTGTAAATTAGTACGAAACGAAATATGAAAATCCCTGATTGAACATCTTCATCCGGGTAGTATAGAGGTCATTGATCTGTATGGCGTTCTTTATATTTTTTATATAAACCTTTGCGCTTCTTTTTGAATGAAACACACGAGATAAATGTGTAATATTCTGAAAATTTATTGTTTTTACTAACTGGTTTCCGGCTGTTACGCCATCATCAGGTAAACACTACAGAGATAAAGCGATGCAGCTGGGAGTTTACATTCAAAGACCTTATCTTGATGTGTACATAATACATATACATTAATTTCCAAAGAAGACTAGTATGACAATTGACATTGATAAAACATGACAAGATATAAAGTACAACATTTGTCCTAAGAAAATAAACTGAACAATAGAGATTGGCTGAACAAATGATTTTAACAGGTAAAACATTTGGTACATAGAAGGGTGAGATTAAACTGAATGAAACATCTGTGAATGTATAGGTAAATATTTAAATGGTCAAATTATAGTTACTGCCTTAAATGTCCAATATTATTACCAAAATAATAAATTACAATTGGTATCTGGATATTGTGTAGTATTTCATGTGTTACCTAGTAGCTATGGCCGTCTTTCAGCTGATGGTGTGCAAATGTTGCGTTTTCTTTCTTAATTTTCCAAATTATGTGGTGTTCTTTCAATCTGGTACATTTTGCTGTCCTGACTGACCAATGTAAAATTTGCCACAGTTGGAATAATTTTGTGTATTGCACTCTTTCCCAAGGCTGGAATGTTGCCTTTACCATTAGGAAGAAAGTGACCAATGGTATTGTGTACATAAAACGATGTTTTGAAATTTCTGGATTTAAGTTTTCTAGATACATGCAGAGATACTTTTCCTAAACATTGGGTTGTGCATCATTTAGCTCAGTGTGCTACTGTTGGTCATCAGTAAAGGGCGATGGAGGAAAACGGATCGAGAGATTAGAAACTGATGTATTTTATGTCAATAATACACGACGTCATGCCGATCGTTATTAGTGACTGATGGAACTGTGCAGTCATAGTATAGCAATTAACACATTTTCATGTGTACACTAAAATTCATAATTCACAGAATATATAGCTTTTCCCACGTATTTATTGTTGAATTATCTAGGGCAAGTAGACAGACGCGTCGGAAGATGAATGTCTGTATGTACTCTATGTGTTCCTAAAGCATTTATTAGATTGCAATGAAACTTTGGTAAACTGTTCACCGTGCCCACGAATGTCCCTGACCCAAAAACAAAAGAGCAAGACACATAGCTAAGGAAATATGAGGTCATAAATAATGAGAGGTCACCGCGTGAGAATACCCAGATTTATGCGTCAATGATAGGAAAATGGGAGTAGTGAGGGACCTGCAACAAAGTTTGCATGTGATTTCGGACGTTTATGAAGCATTTTGTAACTGAGACTACTCTTTCCCCTCTGCCCTCCCTCCCACGCACATACACAAAATGATTAAACGAAAAGAAGTCTACTGCTCCCAACAGTTTGGCTGTAGATGCCGTAAAACTGTCGCATCAGGCATGACAGATTTGCACGTTAGAATGTATTTTTGTCTTCAAGTCTCCCTTAATTCTCTTGCATCAAAAATTAAGCAATCTGTTTTCTTAATCTCTCTCTCTCTCTCTCTCTCTCTCTCTCTCTCTCTCTATATATATATATATATATATATATAGCGAAAGGACACTCACTCACTCACTGACTAAACACGAAATCTCGAAAACTACTTCACCAATGAAACTTAAATTTGGTAGGAATGCAGCTTATAAGTAGAAATCGTCATCTAAGAAAGTATTTTGTGATAGGTGAAGGGCGGAGCATACTTCTCCTACAGACTCACGAAATCTGCAGTTTCATTTCGATCTTCACAGATTTCGCAAGCTTGACCTTCAAAATAACAGGAACGTCTCTGTCTACCTTACGTTTCATACGGTACATGGGGGAGGGTATTTTGCAACATAAAAATGGATCCCTAAATACCTTGGTCGCGCCATAACTTGAGAACGGCTCGACCGATTAAAATGTTTCAAATGTTTGTATAGTCTATGGGACTTAACTACGGGGTCATCAGTCCCTATCGACCGATTACATCGATTGTTTTTATTTATTTATTTTTGTTTTGTTTTCGTTATTCTCAAAACAAGGATTGTATGAAATAGAACTGTAATATTTGAGAACAACAAAGTGCTTTTTTCAATGTGACCCTGCGCTTCTATTGCGAATTTAGTTCGGTGCATGGTGGAGGGTACTTAACTTATGGAATTTTACGAAATCCATAGTTTTGCTACAATCTTTATGAATTTTTGCACACGTCACCTTTAAACCAAGAGGAGGATCACTAGGTACTTAAATGTCGTATGGTACTTGACAGAGGGTACCTTGCAGAAAACTTTGCGGAGAGAGGGAAAGGTGGAAACGAACAGAGAGATGGGAGAGAAAGAGGTGGATGCAGAGAGAGAGAGAGAGAGAGGGGGGGGGGATATGAACTACGAGAGTGTAGGATATATAAACACCCGGGCAACGCCGGTTTACAGCTAGTATGTATATAAATATAGATTATATATATATATTAAATAAAAGTATCTAGCTTATGTACATGGCGATGATCATTAGAGTATCGTTTAAAATTCGAAATGAAACGCTTAAGACGTTTCCGAGAGTTTTTGTAATATCGTTACCCTTTGTATGTACAATGCTTCGAAATTGATAAATAAGCATGGGAACTGGACCTACATCCTACACTGTTTCCCTAATCTCTCTATGTCTTCGTCCATCTCTATGCCTGTTTCTTACCTTCTTTGTCCTCTTAAGCTTTGTATAAGTTAGCCGAAAACGCGGGGTAATACACATGTGAAATCTCGAAACATTTTTGTCCACTTTACGTGAAATTTTTATACAATACATCCTGAAGGATATTAGCTGCATATATCTAAAAAAAATCAATTGATGTGCATTAATCTCGCTAAAATTCAGAAAATCGCCCCACACGCACCAAGTTCTAATCTATTACTTCTTTACTTCTGATTGTATTTGCAACAGATTTTACATACATACAGATCTTATACAAATGAATATATACCTGAAAAATTATACAATTGTACAATATGTAACTCCATAAATATGAGATAGTATAAATTTTGTACGTAATTTGTATTTTGATTACTATCTTTGTTTGTTTGGATGCTGCACTTATAATTTTATACATTATGGAAGACAACATTATTCCTTATGTTTTCCGATGGTCCTGTTTTGAGGTGGTATGCCGTTGCCTTCCTCCGACCTTCGAACCGACTTACCCAGCCAGTTATAGGGGGACCTACAGTTTAACGTGGGTTCCGAACCAAGGTGCTACTCGGTATTTTTCACATGAGCAATACTGCCAGAGGTGGAAAGTGACAGATAAAAATCCTAGGACATGGCGGGGGTCGAACCGGCGGCCTTTGGATTTGTAGTGTGGCACTCTACCACTGTGCAACCGAGCTAGTGGACTATATTTCGTAATATAGACAACAAACATCGAAATCGTATAAACCATTAGAGAGATACACGGAACAGAACGCCATGTCTTTGGACGAGGTTAGATTACAGTAGTACTCGTTCTATAGATCATCAATACGACGTTTCGTAATGATGTGGAACGTGTCCGTTTAATAAAAGGTATCTTTACATATTATTAAAATGCATGAAATTTCATTTTTTTTTGTAAAATTAATAATTTGTATCTAAAAATTAATCCATTAAGTAGAAGGATTTGTCATCCAAAAATTCTTTTAATTTCTTTTTAAATGGTAGGAATAGTGAAAGTCATACTTTCTCCTAGTGTTGTAGTTATGCACGCTGCTATTATTGAATTGGGTCGGGTTATTAATAAAGGAACTTATAGCAGTAACAGGCTATATCTCTCGCTCAGTGATACGTCCACGAATGCGGAGAAGGGAGGGACTTGTTGCGTAAAGCTGTCTCATGGCTCACAAACTGAATGGTGCAATCTAAGCTGTGATAAGAGCACGCGAAATACCTACAGTAATATCCCATGCCAACTGTTGTTTTCTGTTTTCGATCTCATTTCGCTACATCTATATATTTACTCTTCAAATCACAAGCGACTGAGCGACTGCAGTGTGTCATTAAAGCTGAGTACCGTTCGTTCGAAGCGAGAATGCGTGACCTACTTACTAGCGGGAATCTCTTGTGCAGTTTCAAGCTCGCGGTTATTAGTTACTAATTTCGTCTGAACAGCGGTGAGATAAGGCTCAAGTACTTGTGGTGATTACGTACGCGATGCGAACAACCGTAGATGTGTGTGGGCAAAACTTCTCTTGTTCGTAACAAGGAGCAGCTAATTTTTAGTTATACGTGTTTTACTGAATGACTAAGACGATTCAGTGACAGTTGCAAGAATTTTATTTTTATTTGTTTGTTTATTGTACAACTTTATGTGACTGAAAAAATACAGTGATGATTGGAAGAGCGAATTACCTTCCACGCGGGAAAGGCCGCGTGGCCTAAGGCGCGATGCTACGGATTCCAAGGCCGCTCCCGCTGGAGGTTCGAGTCTTCCCTCGGGAATGAGTGTATGTATTGTCCTTAGCGTAAATTAGTGTAAGTAGTTTTTAAGTCTAAAGACCGATGACCCTAGCTGTTTTGATCACAAACATTTAATCTCTCTTTCTCTCTCTCGCTCTCTCTCTCTCTCTCTCTCACACACACACATACACATACACTCATATATATATGCAAGCCCTCTCAGAATATTTGACTGTACATTACGTTAACGAAATGGTAGGCACTCATATATATGCAAGCCCTCTCAGAATATTTGACTGTACATTACGTTAACGAAATGGTAGGCACTTCCGGTTTCACGCAAAGAAAGGGTCTCTGGCGAGTTTATTATATGTTTAACAATAAACTAAAATCTCATCCTAGGCTAGGAAATGGGCAATTTTTTCCTGTCTAAAGGCACTTGCGGATCGTTATAACAAAAGATACACTGTCAGTAGTCAGGAAATAAATGAATATTTGGACGTACCTTACTCAATAGACATTATTCGAAATATCGATGATCACATCTGGAAAACAAGGGTTAGTCTTCATACACCACAAATACACTTCACTTGTAACATGAACTGCAGTGATTTTCTCGCTGGAAGGCGACGACACAGAATTCAAGCAAGGAAACGCCCTGGAGTGCTGTCTACACCTCCGAACACGTACCTCTGTCCGATGACCAGCGTATCGAACACTCCGGGAGATAAAAGCGTTTGCTCCTTATCACACAGATAACTGCCGCGACCATATCTACCTCGCGTTCTGCGTATTGCCGGTAGTATCACTGCGTGTAATCTACACCTGCGTGTTCGTCAGTCCACAGGAACAACTCAGTGGCCGCGAAGGTGCATATGTGGGAGATGTACATTTTAATCTTGGCATGTTAACTGTGACAAACATACAAACTTTGCTTCCAGTCTGAGTGTGATGTTGGGACTTTTTCATACACAGTTTGTCACCTGATTCTCTAGAGTTCATATTCATAGATACGAAATGAAAAGACAAGTAATCGGTTGAAAGGACAGAAAGGTTGTTAGGTATTTGTATAGCGATAAGGTGTGAGTGGAAAATAAAAAAATAATTTTTGGTTGCGTGTTAATAAACATGTTGTTGTAGTAGTAATGATTGAGTAACGTAACTAACCTGATTTTAATTTCGTGGTTAGCTACTTTAAACTCGTAATCAGTGCAAGTGGTGTGATTAAATTTTGAAATAATTAGCATAACAATTAATGTGATGAACAAAAACTATGGCCCTATCTGACTAACTTTTCAAAAAAATCACTCACCTTCCCTTTCCTTACAAAATCTCCAACGGAGACCGTGCACACACTGATAGTTGAAAATAAACTACCGCGTCTGTGCAATGCGTACGACTTAATTAATACGCGTGTGGTAGTAATAATTTTGAAAATAGTAAAAGTAATACATTCAATACAAATTGGTTGGCAAATGGGTGCAGTCCAACCACTGGAGTCAGTATTTGATAAAAATTAATGCTATTATGTAAACAGTAAAATTTTTCGTAATTCAGGCTTGGTGGATAAATGCATACGATAACTGTAAGAGTTTGGTTTTTTATACAATAGATGTGGCGGTGGCAACTATTGTTGAACTCAGTTTTGAAAAATCTGTTATTCGTAAAATCTGAAGTAATTGCTATAATAAAGTTTGATTGCTTTCCTTATTTTGTAAAATGTTTTTGTGAAGAATTAATTTTACTATTGGTTGATTCAGTATCGTAACACTGGCATGCAACAGTCTATGATCAAGTATCGTCAAATTTAACGAAATAGTCTCAATCAAATAATTAACACTGTCTCTATTTATTACGTGAACTCTCTAACTCTCAAAATGATCGTACTGAAATATTGATTAACTAAGTTAAAGTTCTATTACTGTTACGTAAAAATCAAAATCTTGTCACAATGAAATAGTTAGGTACTTTATTGCTAACTTTTGCAATTACGTCAACTTTTCTCTTCCTTAATCAGTTACTTTAAAATATTTGATTTTGGATTCTTTGTTCATCATACATTAATGAGGACTTTTATACTGGGCAAGAGTGGGTAACTACTTGTTACGAATAAGATAGAAAGAAATGTAATCTAATCTAATTACTTATATTTTGATAAGATTCAAACATGCATCTACACTAATTACAACAAATTACATTCAACTTATCCAGCGATGTGCTTCACTGTATCTCGACAATGGATCCTTTACAATATGATGGTTACAAGAATTCATTAAATACAGAAACTGTTTTGCTAGCTCCTCCTTTGGCAGCTTGTTAGCAGTATACAGAGGTACTTCGCGAATCGCGTAAATATTCGCGACCGTTAGCGTCCGCGATGACGCTACCGCGTTTCAAATGTTCAAATGTTTGTAAAGTCTATGGGACTTAACTACGGGGTCATCAGTCCCTAAACTTACAAGCTACTTATGAACTAGCTAATCCTAAAGACGGCACAAATATCCATGCCCGAGGGGGGATTCGAACCCCCGACCGTAGTGGCCGTGCAGACCGTGACTGGAGCGCCTCAGTCTCCTCGGCCACCGCGGCCGGCGTCTGGACGGATACCGAACACGTAACGAATTTCTGCCTCAGCAGAACGAACGAAGGAATAGTTGCTCAATATTTGTTTTACTTAACTTAGATACTTTTAAACACTGGTTTCATTCATACTTTTCATTCCATAGCACTTTTAACAACTTTTTTACATTCACTTTTAATAACAATTTGTTACATATATTGTTTGAGCACTCCGCGGGCCGCGTACGAACGTCTGTTCTATGTCACGGGGCGGCAGACACTGCTGCTTGCCTGCTATCCCACAGGCGAGCGCTGTGTCCAATAAAAGTCTCTGACCTGAGGAGCCTTTTCGATTACAGTATATATCGACTTTTTGAGCTTGTTCACAGTGAATTATTTTACATACGTAAATTAAACACGACAAGTAATTACAGTTAATACAGACAACATTCGATATATATATAGACAAAGGCAGTACACAGATAATAAATAAATGACACGAAGTGGTTATAGTTGCATTACATACATAGATTACGCATTACAATCATTAATTAAATGACATTAGAGCATCATCATTATAACGTTTACACTACATGCAGGTTCAAATGAACAAAATCTCTCAAAATGAGCCTTATACCTAGTCATGATGTAAGGGTTACCTTACACTCTACTATAATAAAACTGTAAAACCGCCCTGTCTCTCATGAGTCTCTCTTTGAACACATTTATCCACTACATTATTCAACGAATATCTATGGCATTTTCACAGATAACTTGAATGTTGCTTGGCTCAACTTACAAGCTTTATCTCATCAACTTTCTATCGTGGAAAAAGGAAATATCATGAGTTAAAGTATCCTCAGCCACGCGGTAGTGCCATGCGCTCTATAGCGCCTTGCTGCGGAGTGCGCGTCTACTCCCCGTCGAAGTTTCGAGTCCTCCCTCGGGCATGGGTGTATGTGTTATTCTTAGTATGAGTTAGTTTACGTAGTTTGTAAGTTTAGGGTCTCATGACCGTTGCACTTCGGTCCCACAGCTTTACAAACATTTGAATATTTTTGAAAGTTTTCTCTGTAATCGTGGTCTTTTCTGAAACTAGAACTGTGCTGCGACCATACTGTAACCAATGTAGTGCACCAAGTGTGGTCTTGGAGAAGCCGCTTTACTTAGATATAGACCTCTATATATTTCTACTATCAATTAATTGCTCTAGAAGTAATGCGGATTGCGATTACATATCAGAATGTTTTTCGTTGTGAAGGAATAGAAGCTTATTGGTGTACAGTTCACATTCAAGTTACGTGATTGGATCAGTAATTCAGGAATAATAGTCAGAAAAATATCTGACTTCTGCGTGATGTTGTTATCTACACGTCACCCAAAGACCGAGAGACGTACTACAAATTTAGGCTCTTATTAAGTCTTTCTTCTGTTGTGAGGTATTTATCATGTGAGAGATTAACAATTTACAACAGCTAGGGCAACCAAGAGTTGTCTTTGTAACAGAAGATGCAAAATTTGGATAAAAGAAACAGTACAGGCCACGGAAAGTTAGTATTTACTGGAATTCAGCCAGAGCCGAAAAAATAATAGTTGAATTTAGGTCCTAGGAACTCTTGATAAGAGTTTGACAGAAAAGATCCTCCCTGGGATGGCGAACGTCGGCACACACGTATCGAAGGTTTTCAGTAGCTTACATTGAACCAACTTCGTAGGTATGACTGATCCAACCGTACACGTAACGAATTGTGGGAGAATATGACAAGACATCGCAGATACCATACCACGACACGCCTGGTATTTCTTACACAATTTTCTGTTGAGCATATCGCTCGAAGGACATAGTACACCACTTCTCCGCTGAGGTGGATAAACTTTGCCCACAGGGACTGTGACGCAATAATTCTCTCCGCGTGCCTTTCTGGGCAACTGACGCCTTCACTTTTCTCACCACTGAAGGTGTGTGACAGCTCTGCCTTGGTTCTTACTGTGCACTTTTTATTTTACTTTGAAAGTGCTTTGATTCCTATAAAGAAAAAATATCCAAAAATGTAAAAACAATACGTTGTTGCGTTCGATCACTGAGGATTTTACTTAAAGTAAAACGCGTATTGTCTTAATTAGACTTAAAATTACTTTTGCAAAAGATGCTTAATTACCCTAAATAAACGTTGTTTTATTTGAACAGCATAAGTAACATTTTTCGCGTCGTTCGTTTTCTCCCACATCGAAAATATGATGAGCTGAACACATCACGTGTTATTTGCTCTGACTCTGTGCCGTGATTGTTTGCCGAGATCACATGTACCATGCTATGATTGGATGACAAAAGCATATCACACAAGGCAATTTAGTCTAAAATAGATTATTTGGATTATTTATGCTTCCATGTTGCAAAAAAACTGAAGTTTAAATCAAAGATTGCATTAAATAGCTTACCAAATTGCGTAAATTTAAACCGTTTACTTTCGTAAAATAGTTATTTATTTATTTTGTAATGTGGAGAATCCACTCATAATTCACCTAAGCCAGAATCACTTTTCTTAATATTCTTGTTCTGAATCACGGATCACAAGCGAACTACATGTGCAAATAAGAAAGCCTTTGCCCCCATTTTTAAGACAAATTACAGCTATACATGTGACATATCCATTAACAGGATTGGACTTTTATTGGTTCACCAATTTTTGGTTAAAGAGGGGAAGAAAGAAGGATGAGGAACGGAAGGGATGAATATAACTGCAATAGGACATTGGTATTATTGAGTGGTTAAAAGTGGAAATGTGAACCGGGCCGTGATTCGAACCTTGGTCTCCCGCTTCGGGTCAGCAGAGACCTTAAGAACTTATTTATTTATTTTGCTATCCACACCCGCTTCCGGTCAGTCACATATTCCAGCCAAGTCGCACACTACGGCCACAGGGCTCACTTTTTTTCTTCATTGATACTTTAATTCCCAATGGGGCAGACTGCCCGCGGCATTGTACACCGCCCTTCAACCCAGAGTATTCACAAATTACAAAACGAAAAATAGAGAATGTGAACAATGAAACAGAAGGTAAAAAGATGAATTTAAAACAATAGCAAAGTGACAATGGGTGAGGCATAAAATTTCAAGTTGATTTTCAAAGACGCACATTGAGATTTTTATAAGGGCCACGGTGTCTAAAATACACTTAAGTATTTTGTATTTTGTCGTCGACACACATACACGGAAAGGATGACGGAGGCACTGATTAAAATACGTAGGCAACACAAAAAATAATATAAAAAAATAATAAAAAAACGAAGAAACACTGCACTGACAGTTCATTTAAAATTAACCTTGTTCTTCCGTGTACAAAGTGCTGTGTTTTGACTTGAAATAACAGCAATTTACATCACGAGCACCACATAGTTGACGACGGTCGGCCCCAGCGCAACGCCACCGGACCAGAGAGAGTTGGGTCGTCTAGTGTCACCGAGAGAAAAATATGAAATAACTTATAATCCTGATGATGTGGCTCTAATGCTACAAAACTAGTTGGTTGACTAAAAGAATACCATACAGCTGAAGCGGTTTCCATTAATTATGACTCTCTGAATTTATTTAAACTCCTTTCCATAATTTAGTTGTTAGCATTTAATGAACGATTCTGTTTAGTAAGCGTCGTGCTTATGAAATTCATAAGTTGTGTAGTAGAAATGCTTCTAAGGTAATCATTTCCCTTCGCCAACCGTATTTATTCACTGTGATTTTCTTGCACAATCGACACTTATTTATTCAGGACGAAATTGCTGGTCGTATTTTCGTATGATTCTGTCAGGGATACATTGGTATCTTCAAAGCAGTTAATGATATTCCAAGATCAAATTAGTGTTCTTCTGTGATTCATTATTTTCATTCTTTGTGTGGAAAGGTATTTAAGATACAATTGTGATCAAAGTATGTTTATACGAGGTGTTTTTGTTAAGTAAGTACCGTTTTGAAATTAAAAAAAGATGTGCTACGATATCTGAATAATTTTATGCGCACTGGGTACCTACATCTGTTGTCTACGCACTGACGCCATTACAGTCCGATCCTTCATAGTTTACGTTGTGTACTAAGTGTTCAAGATGCCTCCGATAATCGTGTCTCGCCGACTGTGAAGTACGGGCTGTTATAAGATTTCTTAGTGCTAAAGGCCTAAAAGTGATCGATATTCATCGTGAGATCTGTGCAGTTTACGGAGAAAACATTAGGACTGATGGAATGGTAAGAAAGTGTGTGAGAGCATTTAAAGATGGCCGAACAACGGAGTGGGTGTCCTTCGGTCGTTAATGAAAGTTTGGTGCAGGAAGTGGACAATGAGGTGAGAGAAAACAGACGCTTTACGATTTCCCCCTTGCAGGATGACTTTCCCAATGTTTCTCGTAGTGTTTTGTATGGCATTCTGACCGAGCAAGACGATAAGACGATGACGAAATCAAAACAGTTATGATGCACTGGTTAACGATTCAGGCGGCAGACTTCTGTGAGGAGAGTATTAAAAAACGGATACAACGTTATGACAAGTGCGTCAATATTGACAGAAATTATGTAGAAAAGTAGGTTAAGGTACAGACTTTCATGTAAAAATAAAATTATTGACATATCTTAGCACGTCTTTTTTTTCTTTAAATTTCAAAACGGTACTTACTTAAAAATCACGCCTCGTAGCACATGGTCACTCTATAACAGGGGTGTCCACAACGCGGCTTGCGAGCCGCATGCTGTTCTTGCTTCAGTGCAGTGTGGCTCTTGTTTTAAAAAGTAAAAACCGACTCACGCTTACATAATACAAATGAAACTTCCTTGTTAGGACCTATAACCGTGGATGTTTCTTATCGATTCGGAGGCTCAGCACCGCGCCAGCCTTGTAACAGCTTTGGACGAGATGCGACACTCAGTAGTCTGGTAAATGATAATTTGGTTCTACATCTACATCTACATATATACTCTGCAAATCACATTTAAGTGCCTGGCAGAGGGTTTATTGACCACTTTCATAACTTTTCTCTACCATTCCATTCTCTAATAGCGCGCGGGAAGAAAGAACACCTGCAAATGTTTGTAGAGCTTATGGGACTTAACTACGAGGTCATCAGTCCCTAAACTTACAAACTAATTATGAACTAGCTACCATTAAGAACGGCACAAATATCCATGCCCGAGGGGGGATTCGAACCCCCGACCGTAGTGGCCGTGCAGACCGTGACTGACGCACCGAAGTCCCCGCGACCACCGCGGCAGGCAAAGAACACGTAAATCGTTCCGTTTCCGATCTGGTTTCTCTTATTTTATTGGGATGGTCATGTCTCTCTTAGTAGGTGGGTGGTAGCAAAATATTTTCACATTCAGAAGTAAAAGTCGGTGATTGAAACTTCGCAAACAGATCACGCCGCAATTAATAACGTCTTTCTTTTAATGATTTCCACCCAAATTCGTGCAACACTTCCGTGACGCTTTCCCCCTGTAACGTGATAAAACAAAACGAGCTCCCCTTCTCTGAACCTTTTCAATGTCTGCCGTCAGTCCCACCTGGTGAGGGTCCCACAAGGGGCAACAGTACTCCAGGAGAGAACGCACAAGTGTGAAGCATGTAAGGACAGTTGTGAGTACGACAGACAGCCGACTTCGGTTTATTGGGAGAATTTTGGAAAGATGTACTTCACCTGTAAAGGAGACCGCGTATAAAACGCTTGTACGACCACGTCTTGAGTATTGCTCCAGTATTTGGGACCCGCAGCAGATCGGTTTGAAGGAAGACATAGAGGCGGTTCAGAGGCGAGCAGCTAGATTTGTTACCGGTAGGTTCGACCAATGCGCGAGTGTCACGGAAATGCTCCGGCAACTAAATTGGGGATCGCTGGAAGAAAGACGATGTTCTTTTCGTGAATTTCTGTTAAGTAAATTTAGAGGGCCGGAATTTGAAGCTGATCTTGCTGCCGCCTACTTACATTTCGCGTAAAGATCACAAAGACAAGAGAAATTAGGGCTCGTACGGAGGCATATAGGCATTATTTTTTTCCTCGTTCAATTTGGGAGTGGAATAGGAAAGGAAATGCCTAGTAGTGGTGTGTACCCTCCGCCACGCACCTTACCGTGAATTGCGGCGTATGTATGTAGATGTATGTCGATGTAGATGTAGGGAGTCTCTTTGGTGGAGCTGGTGCATCTTCGAAGCGTTCTGCCAATAAAACGTAACCTTTGGTTCTCCTTCCACACAATATTTTCTGTGTGTTCTCTCCAGTCTAAGTTGTTCGTAATTGTAACTCCTAGGTATTTGGGAGAATTTACGACCTTAAGGTTTGACTGGTTTATCGCGTAATTGAAGTGGTTGATTTCTGTAGGTCGTAGAGGGGAGCGGAGTAAGCAAGCCTGACCGGCCGGGTATTAAAAAGAGCAGGGAGCGCCTGCCTGGCGCTATACAACGAGCTTCACGCTTCTCCGCAAGCGCAGGTCACGCGCTGAACCAAAAATTGCCCTTAATGTTGTTCATAAACGAAACCGAAAGCGCCTGATACGTTTAAATAAGGTACTGACTACGGCAATTGCGTACACGTATCGCAAGAGTCTCGGTTCCGGCACAAAATTTTAATCTGCCAGGAAGTTTCAATCATAGTTACTGCCGAAACCAGGTTAAAGAATTTTATTTTTGCGAGCGAAGGCGGCATTTTTATCCTTTGACTCTGTAACCGTCGCTGACAATAGCAGCTATGTTCAAAATTTTAGTTTAAGTAGTTTGTAAGTCTAGGGACTAATAACCAAAGAAGTTAAGTCCCATAGATTTACAAACATTTGATTTTAAAACTCGCAACTTACTTAAAAACTGTGACATCACAGAGAAAAATAATCAGACTGTTGGCTACGAAGTCGACTGGCTGCTTTAGTGCCGACCGCTATCAACGGCATTTTCCAGCAGAAATATAACACATGGAAACGTAGTGATTGCTGTTTGCTGTCTTAGTGTGTTGTACTTCACTGCATTTCGTAATGTTTCCGTCTCTTGCGATTTTACTGGAGGCAACGGTGCATCACTACCTACGTGGATGATGTGCTGATCCCAGAAAATTCATGGAAAAGCCACAACCAGATTTTAGATCAATTATTGCATGTTTCCCAGCACTCAGGGGTAAGGGTTAATCTGAGTAAATCAGAATTCAGTCAGCTGCAGGTCAACTTTCTCAGGCACCTAATTATGAGAGAAGGTATCCTTCTGGACATTAGTAAACTAGACGCAATCCGAAACTTTCCTGTTGCGACAACAAAGAAGCAAGTGCATGCCTTTTTGGGTCTCGTAAATTTTTAAAAATTTTTTATACCCCTTCAAATCATGGGTACACCTTCCCTCTGTGCACTCACGAGTAAAAACAAGCCATAGCAGTGGGACACGGAAGCGTAGTCAGAATTTGAAAGTGTTAAGCAAGGCCTCTGGCTGCGCCTTTGCTAGCACACCCCAATCTTTCCAAGGATTTTTGCGTTGGAACGGACAGTTCGAAAACCGGAATTGCTGCCGAGTTGTCCCAAGAATTTGAAGAAGACAGAGTACTGCGCCGGAAAGCAAATGTGTTAGCGAGCCTTGTTCTCACTAAATGCGAGAGGAATTACTCGGTGACAGAGAAGGAAGCCCATGCAGTCGTCTTCGGATTTACCAAGTTCCGCAGATTTCTTTTCGGCCGAACGACGAGGGTATATACTGATCACCGTGCGTTGTAGTTCCTCATGCCGGCGAAATTGACGCACGGACGGTTGGCCATGTGGGGTAATTTTGCTTCACGGTTGTACACATACCTGGGAAAGAGAATGTGGTGGCTGACTTCCTTTCTCGTTCCCCAGTGGGTTTGATTCAGAGATCCAATGATGAGCCTAATAAAAATAATTACAACCTGTACTATTTACATGGTGTAGCTTTTGAAAATTTCAGTCTGCTTCCCTCCATGACATAGAGTGGGAAGAAGACAAGGACCCAGTTCTGAAAGACGTGAAGGCTTTATGGCATGACAACAACAATCCGTTGTTTAGGAACTATTACCTAATTAGGAGTAATGTCTTGTTCCTCCGTAGCAACCCTGGGAAGTCCAACTGGGTTGGGCGTATACCGTATGAGTTGGTGAAGAAACTCATTTGGTGTACACACCTTAGCTACGTGTACTATGGACCCCGTAAATGTTTTGTTAAGCTCTGTGATACCTGTTACTTTCCAAACATGGAAAAGAGGATCCGGAAAGTTCTTTCCAAAAGTTCAAGCCTCCCTCCTCTGTTTCCCATTATCCTCGTTTACGAGAAATTTCTGCCTTGGATTTGTTTGGTCCCCTCCCACAGACAGCTGGTAGACACAGTGACATATTCGTTGCCGTCGAGTTGTCCTAGAAATATGTAACTTTAACCCCTTTGAAAAGAGCCACGAACAGGTCTGTACCACATGCATTTGTGAAAGACTCCTTGTCCCAAGTTGGGTACGCCCTCAGTTTCACTTTCCTGTCAGGAAGAGGACGCCCCAGCTGAGGCGCATCAAACCTATTTTCATTTCCGTTTATCACCCAGAGTCAAACCCGTGCGAGCGCATAACGAAAGAACTGCGGAAATTGTGCCGCTTGTACTGCTACCGACGTCATCGCGCCTGGGATCAGTATATACAGGGATTCCAGTACATCATCAACAAGTTGCCGAGTGATTCTACCGCTATGCCGCCGAGGCTCGTTTTCAAAAATGAATGTGCAGAGGACAAGGTATGTGAGATAGTGCCTCTTCATCTACCGGTCAAATTGACGCACAGCGAGGTGGTTAAACGTGTCATTGAACATATCAAATAGGCCGCTGAGGAAAGACGCCAGTATGATAAGAAGCGTCGTGTAGTACGCTACTTTGAAGTCGGGTGGAAAGTCCTGGCTCATTCCCGTTATTTGTCCAACAAGCGTCTTGCTCTGGCGCGAAAGTTCTTTCCAGTTTTTGTTGGTCCCTTCCGCATAAGTTGAATTGTTCATGAGAACATGATTGAACTGGAAACAATACGGTGCCCCATGTTTCTAGTCTTAGACATTGTAAAGAATGATTGTGTATTGTTTTTCTTGCATACTTTTTATAGGTTATAGGTTCCACGTTTTTATTGCATATTTTGTATGTGTTTTCCACTGTTCTTCGGCGTTGAAGAACGCGCTGACAACGTGTCGCATGGATGCATTTGTAATATTTGATATACTGCATAGGGGTATATGCAGCGCTGGGTGAGATAAGTTTAGTTCTGTACAATCAGCTGACATGTAAGGCCTGCTGATTCGGTGCGCGCACTTAAATGTTGTGGCGCCGTCAGTAATGTTGGCTCCACTATACAGACGTTTGATTGCTACTTTACCGTGGAGTGCCTGAGTAACGGGTAGATTTGGTTTAATTTTCAAAATGTTCAAATGTTTGTAGAGTCTATGGGACTTAACTACAGGGTCATCAGTCCCTAAACTTACAAACTACTTATGAAATACTTACAACTAAGAACGGCACAAATAACCATGCCCGAGGGGGGATTCGAACCCCCGACCGTAGTGGCCGTGCAGACCGTGATTGGAGAGCCTCAATCCCCTCGGCCACCGCGGCCGGCGGTTTAATTTTCAGTCGTTCGTACATGTTATTCAACTGCTGCACTAGATATGCGACCTAAGTACAACTAGTACCAAAATAAAGTGTAATATTTTAGGGTGTACCTTTCTTTTCAGCTGTGATATGTAAATTTAGTGTTTTAAGTTGTGTTGATGTCCAGTACCCTTAGTGAGTGAATGGGAAAGGCATGTTTCCTGCAGGGCAGTACTGCCACAGCCAGTATGTGTGCGCCCTGTGTCCTTGAAGTTACCAATGTGTTTTATTTTGTAAGCCGCTGTAGCGGCACTGCCTCCCGGATAGAAACGGATTAGCGCTTGGTGAAGTGAAGAAGGTTTTAAGGAGCACGTTGTGTGTCCTTAGGTCACGGGTTTGTAATACTAAGTAGGTGGCTTATCTAATTTACCAATTTATCAAGAATCCGTAGCGCAAGCTTTAACATGACTACCTTAACTGTGTGCACCCCTAACGGAATTTCCAAGTTGAATTTTACAGGAAACTGTGTTTTCTACAATATAATAGGTGAGAAGGACTTACTGAAGTATCTAGCTTACTAGGCCCACTTGAATTTTGTTGATGAAAAAAAGTACGCAACCTAGTGTACAATGACGAGCCAATGATTAATGCGACCAAACGCGAGACGAGTGCCCGAATTTGGAAAACCATAAGTACTATAAATTAGGAATATGTACTCTAACATAATTTTCTTTTTGTAAATTTTAGCTGCAACGTAGGTAACATGTTTTTAATTTTCATGATGCTCAGTTAATGAGAAGCCTTGAACAAGGCCATCTAATCACTAGTGTGTGTCTTGATTTATGTTTTTACATGAAGATTGGGATTTGTATGGTTGACTTAATCACAAGCCTTTTATTTTATATTTTGTTCAAGGTGTTTATCCACTTTCTTGTCTTGTTTTAGTATTTCTGTGGTTATAGCAATAGGATGTCACTTTGTCCATTTATTGATTGTAATACCAAGCTTACTTTCTAACGTGAATTTATGTTTTTATCTATTTTGAGATTTTGTCTATAGAATGTTTTAAGGAATTGAGGGACTGCTGGTGCAGTCATCATATAGTGACACTGCTGTTCCGAATGGACAGTAAGCGAGTGAAGTGCCCTTCATTACACAAAATTTGTCTTTGCTTCTGTAAAGGTTCTACAGGTACTCGCTGGAGAGCCAGGAGGAATCCAGCGATCTACAAGGGGTCAGAAACTAAATAGTAGCCAATAGACAAATATACGTGTAACGTTGGGTCCAACATTTAGTTTTCACAGTAGATTACAAAAGCGCGACCTTATCCTGCTGGCAGGTCAATTTAATTAGGTTTCATACTATGTCGCTGCGCCACCCTGCTTCTGCAATCTGCTTCTTACCAACGCTTTGCCGCTTGCGCCTCCTTGTGTGGGTGACTGTGAGTGTGCCTCTGAAAATACTGTGGCCACAACATTAGACATACTAAATTAGCTTTTTTGAAGTCCCTGTGATAGTACTAAGAAATTTCTTAAACATTTCTCAAATGTGTTGGGCCACGTTTTTTAAAGGCTATGGACCCAAGTAGTCTATTTAAGGTTTTGTAATTTACTTTAATGTTCTCAATTATTTGTTTATAAGTTATCTATATAATTTTATATTTCTATGTTGATGTGACTACGCTGTAGTAATGTGATGAACACCACTGAACAACGAAATATGACTTTACAAATTGAAGTGTTCTCTAAGTACCAAGGAAAGACATCATGCATGCCACACTGCTGCAAGAAGCACAGGCCGGCGTCCTCGGCATCGTCCCTGCTGCCGGTGAGGACCGGGGGACACGGGATCAAATCAAATGTTCAAATGTTTCTATAGCTTATGGGACTTAACTACGGGACATCAGTCTCTAAACTTACAAACTACTTACGAACTAGCTAACACGAAGAACGGCACAAATATCCATGCTCGAGGGGGGATTCGAACCCCAGACTGTAGTGACTGTGCAGACCGTGACTGGCGCGCCGCAGTCCCCTCGGTTACAGCGGCCGGCCCCACGGGATCCCACCTCCTACGTCACAAGGTCGCCGCGCCATGCTTCTGTGCAGCCACCAGACAGCGGGATGCCGATGGCCCTTAACCAGCTGGCAGCCCCGGTCTGCACGTGTTCGCACTCCAGGTGGCTGACGTCACTAGGTCACCGGGCCATCCCACCACACTTCCATGCAGTCAACAGGCTGCGGTCACAAGAGTCTCGCCGCCGGTTCTGCCCCCCCCCTCCCCCGCCGAGGTGAACTGTGTCTATCGCTAGGTGAGGCGAAGTGTTTCTTAATTTACAGGACTCGAGTAATTCAGTGTAAATTTAGTATTTGCATTTTCATTCCGGTGATGATTTTGTGTCCACTTTTGCATAAACTTAGTAGGTCTGCATTTCCTTGCTGTTTTTAACTAACGCTTTCGCGTTTTGTGTGTATCCACGAGTTTACTAAATTTTTTCTCAGATTTTCTGGATTGATTCCTTCTTTCCTGTATTTCGCAACGGTCATTACTTTGGCCTTCAGCCATGCTTTCCTTCTATATGAATTCTTGTGTGCTTTACTCGCTTATTGTAAATTAAATTCCTTCGTAAATTCTGTGTAATTCCCCATGGTCATACACCACGTGGTACTTACGGATAGTATGCCGCTGCCCCCCGCACATGAGTTCATTAGTGCATAGTATATTTTAAACAGTGCTAGTAGACACCCGCCATCTCGTCAAAACACCGCTGACGCTTTGTTTTGCCGCTGCTATGAAGTGTTACCACTTGAGTAATGTGCCACAAGCATTATGCGCATGTCTGTGAGTGAATGAGTATGCTTCCCTTTATCCACTGTGTAGTTGCAAATTTCTTCCTATGTTATCTCCATATTCATAAATGGTAGAAACTATTTTATTATGGGCAGTAACTGTATGATTTAATTCACTTTTTTACACTTTATTTTGCTTATTTGGTCTCCCCACAATTTTTTTGCTTGTTAATTTTATTGAGTGGATAATAATTTAACCCATTTCTGCCTAGCGTTACATATATGCCATGTAACAGTCTACCATTGTTTCCTCTCGATTGCAACAATGGATGCATTTGGAGTTCGTATTATTGTGAGGTTCTATGCTAAGAAAGCTTTGTTGTTCATATTTAGGCTGCTTTCTGCCAGAAGAAGTTTCTGGTGCTCAATCATCGGTAACTTTTTCTGGGTACGATTATGTTTTGGAATAAGAAGTAAGTATTTTTTCTGCTACAATATACAGTACAACTTGTAAAACTTTGGCTTTATGTTAATGTTTAACGAGATGAAATTCGTGATATAAGTTATTCACGAAATGCAGTTGACTCTTGTGGTTTCTATTCCAGTTGTTACGTTTGTGTTGCATATATGTCACGCTAAGCAGAACAACATGTACAACGATTCCGCCTTTTTCAGAGGCCTGTCTATGCGTGAAATATTAGCCATTCTTGAGAAGGAGGGAGAAGATGCAACAGATACATTTATTGAGCCTCCTGAAGCTAATGTGGAGTCGGATGAAGATTCTGGTGAAGAAGGTATCGATGGGAAAATAGATAATCTTGGTGCAGAAGTTTCTTTGTCTCTTCTGCGCAATAGCCAAGCAAGTGGACGTTGGCGGTATAAAAAAAATGTTATAGCCCCTTTAGGAAACTGATATTCGTATTAGTAATTGCCGATTTTGGAAAAAAATTTGCATTTTACATCCAGTGGCGGCTGGTGCTCAGATGACTGGAGGTTCTTCCAGTGCCGGATCTTGATAGTGGCAACTCTACGAATGGCGCCGGCGGAAAGCGCCCCTATTTGCCCTACCCCACCTCAATCCCTCAGATATATTTTCGTTTAAAGATCTGCAGAATGTCTTACATTGGCTTGTTTGCACTTGATTCAACTCGAGCTGAGGCGTCGGTCTACCAAGCTTCTTTATTTCACACTTTTGTTCCGAGCTTAAAGCTGACTAATTTGTTTCTAAAACATACTGAACGTTGTTCATTTTTCTTTAATAATAAACACCAAGGACATATGAATATGCACATGAACACTAACACACAGTAAGTAACTGATTAAACTGTAACAAAATGAATCTGTTATGGTGAAGAGACAGACTACCTTCGGGTCACGTGACGCTGTAAGCAGTACCTACCCCCTCCTAACCTCACGCATGCGCAAAGGCTGCTCTCCCCCACATCTTTTCAAACAGTTAAACTTACAACAAAGAATATAAATTCATTTACTCTCAAATACGCGACACATTTGCTAAAACGTTCAAAGATATGTGGCAAGTATACAACAGTCATTTTATTGAAAACAAAAGCCAAGATCGCTTTTTATTTTTTTATTAAGATTATTATTAAGATTGACCCAGATAGCGCTGACGGCCTTCCACAAGGACGAGAACGGCAGCTTACTTTTTTTATTCTTGTCTGTAAGAATTCGTGTAAAGTGTCATTTTTTATTTCTTTGAATAGCCTGCTCCCACTGCAGTTCTATATTACCTTGTATCGTTGACGTTGACGTTCATACATGAGATACTGAAGATTTCCTCATAGTTGGAATTTTCGAGACATTTATATGTCTATACTTCTTCTTAAATGTTGTTTAAATAATAATGATTCATCGGATTAAAATTATAAAACATTTATTTTGACGTCAATTCTAAAAGAAGGCAGTATTGCAAAACTATTGGCGTGGTTGTTAAAAAATCACTTATTACGATCTTGTACGTTCATATGAAAGTAATTAATAGCTTCTGAGAACAAAATTTAACCAAAAATAATCCCACGCTATCTGGGTTAACTGCCATCTTCGGATCTTAAATTACATTTTTACACTCTAAGATCCGAAGATGGCAGTTAAACTGCCGAAACCGGTAATCTTAATACAAATATAAAGCGATCTTGGCTTTTGTTTTCAATAAATTGATTAAAAGATCGCCCCCAATCATGACAAACCCTTACAAATGTCATTGTTGTTCCTTAATCTGTTAAAAAGAAGATTGTGTTTTTAAAAAAATTGCTTGCAGTCTATCTCAAAACCATTAACTTTGACGGGGCAACGCGACGCCGCTAACCACACGATTATTCTTGCTATGTGGAGAGTGGTGACTTCATTATTATTCATGACCGCATCTTCTGAAGGCTTTTACAGTTGATGCGTCCTTTAATTATAGTTATATGATACTTTACCAAATATGATGTGTTTTTGTTGAATCATCAATGCGCCAAAAACAAATATGAAGGACGGATGTTGCCTTAATGGAGGATTTGCCGATGTGCGCTGTAGCTCCATTGTCATGTTTCGGGACGATTCGTGCGTAAACGCCAGAGCTTGAGTAGCCAGGAGCTGGTGTCTCCACCAGCTCCAACGCCAAATGTTAAAAGTGGCGTTTCCCCTCGCCCATCCCAACCGCGAGACCAAAAATACTTTGAATGTGAACATAAAATGATGTGACAGAAGAACAAAACTAAGAATGATAATTTAAAAACACTTTTTATTTTATTTATTTATTTACTTTTTCCATGACAAGCTCTTTTCTGGGGTTCACTGAACCAGTGAACACACAGGACGCGCCGCTAACGTTTAAGTTGTTACCATATTGTAAATACGTGGATCAGACAAGCGCTATTCACTCACTTATTCTATATCGACTACATCTACATGTTTAGTCTGCACATTACATTAAAGTATTACTAGGGCCTAGCAGGCTGGGTCGACATGTAGAGGCTGACTGATGTAATTTAAAAGTGTATTAGTCATTCATTTCCGTGTCCGTTCGGTCAGCATTTCAGAAAAAAAAGTAGCAGCTTCGATAGCTTTGTCATTTTCTTCGTGAACATCTTGTGTTGTACATCTGTTGTCCAGAAGGGGGCGTACAAGTGGCTCGCATCTTCATCAGCCCCACAGTCGCAAGAGGTGTCTGCGCTCGCTGGGAGTATTCAAAAATGTTCAAATGTTTGTTAAGCTTATGGGACTTGACTACGGGGTCATCAGTCCCTAAACTTACAAACTACTTACGAACTAGGACGGCACAAATATCCATGCCCGAGGGGGAATTCGAACCCCCGACCGTAGTGGCCGTGCAGACCGTGACTGGAGCGCCTCAGTCCCCTCAGCCACCGCGGCCGGCCTGGGAGTATTCCCCATTTCTTCAGATTGCTCTTGCATCGGGGGTTGAGGGACCTCCACACAGGGTATTGTAGGTTTGCGCCAGGAGCTATTTCTTCTTTCGGCGATACGTCTGCGGGGAGTGAGTTCTTCCATGTTGCGAGACGATTTGTCTCTGGTGTTCTCTCTAGTGGCGTAGTCCTAGCTAGGAAACTCTTGCGAGATTTAAGGCGATGTCTTGCTGCCTGGTGACCATACAGATGGTCAGTCTCCTGCTTTTTTCTTTCATAGTCTGCAGCAATGGCCCTCCGGATATTGGGTAAGGCTATACCAACAATTGGATACAATTTCTGAACTGGTGTGGACTTCAAGCATCCTGAAATAATCCTTGCTGTATCATTGACCGCAATATCAACTTGCTTAGCGTGCGCTGAAGCGTCCCACACAGGATCTGCATATTCCCCTCCGGATATTGGGTAAGGCTATACCAACAATTGGATACAATTTCTGCACTGGTGTGGGCTTCAAGCATCCTGAAATGATCCTTGCTGTATCACTGACCGCAATGTCAACTTGCTTAGCGTGCGCTGAAGCGTCCCACCACAGGAGCGGCATATTCAGCGGCTGATATACAAAGCGCAAATGCAGAAGTCATTAGGAGGTGCGGGTTGGCTCCCCAGCTGCTGCCAAGCAGCTTCTTAAGTATCCCATTACGAGCACTGGCTTTTTGTTTCACGTTAGAGCCCTGTCCAGAGTGTCACCTTGGTAGACTGGTGTTGAGCAATGTTTCAATTGTTCTCCTCGCCATGTGATGTCCAGTTTGTGCTCCGCTTCTCTGTTTCGTAAGTGGAAGGCGCTCACTTGAGATTTACTGGGATTGGGCTTCAAGTGGTTGGCATCATAATACTTGGAGTGTTCGTCCATTTTATACCAGTACAGACAAATGTGTGTGGAAACAGGTTCTGTGTTGACATCAAATATCACAAGTTTCTTACCTGAAATGTTTCAAATGTTTGTATAGTCTATGGGTCTTAACTACGGGGTCATCAGTCCCTAAACTTACAAACTACTTATGAACTACTTAAGAACTAGGACGGCACAAATATCCATGCCCGAGGGGGGATTCGAACCCCCGACCCTAGTGGCCGTGAGACCGTGACTGGAGCGCCTTAGTCCCCTGGGCCACCGCGGCCGGCTTCTTACCTGATGTAATATATTTAGCCAGGAGGGTTCTGCTTGTTTAAATAACTGAAGTATTCGATACCATAATTGGTCGTAGTATTGTAACCTAACATTTCATGTTTATATTACATAAGCATTTTATAGCTCTTCTGTCAAGTCATTTTAATCATCATCTGCATTACTAGGGTCTGCTAACAAACTAAATTAATTAATTATTGAAAGTCGTATTAACAATGTAAAAATATATTAACACGGCACTAATTGTTGTTTACTTACGATCTTTTGTATTATTTCATTTTGCTATGGAAATATGTTTATTACATCTGTCATAGTTTTGTGTATATTTGCGTAAAGCAGGATTCATTAATGTTTATTGAACAAATTGTTAAATATTTAAATGTTGTACTTCCGTGTTCTAGAAGGTTCTAGAAAAACTAGAGTGTATTTATACGCGCGAATTGGCGCGAACTCAGGAGAGTCTCAGCAGTGAGTATGTACTAGTAGTCTGGAGTATTATGGCAGTCTTTGTGAAGAAACTTTTTATTTAGTATGGAAGTGTGTTGTGAAATTGCTTTATCAGAAATGGATGAATAAAAATACTTAAAAATTAAATGAAAGTGTCACAAATGTAGTTTCCTGAAAAGCCAAGAACCCGACGTCATAACATAATATTGTAATGCGTTAACGGCAGGCGAGCTACAAGATCTTCGAGACCACTGAACATCTACAACAGGTGATGTATATAAAAATGTGGCGTTAATTTATGTCCAGTAAAAAACAAATGCGCCACACTGACATGTGATGCAATATATATTTGTCTCCTGTTGAGCGTCTTTTCACTTTGCTGCAGACGTTTTTTTTTTTTTTTTTTTTTTTTTTTTTTTCGACTACACAGAATATCTTTGATATCGAGTAGGAAATACGAAGAGGACGAAGGAAATGTGTTATTAAAAAGACAAATATGTTACTTGAAAAATATATACTGTATTATAAATAGGAGGACGAATTATGTAATAACTTAAGATTATAAACAAGCATTACGGAAAAAATACAACTTCATTCAGTTACACATTCTACAAATTGCTCACTAAATGTCTGTGAACACGAGTTGGGAGATCATTGACATAAGTGTTCTTTTATAGCATCTGACTTATTTCCATTTATGCTTCTGGCTGATATTTAACATTATCGCTTTATCGTTCGTTCCTTGAATTCAGTTAGTTCACACAGCACGTACATAGCAGTTCTAGAACGTTTCAAATAATGGAAGACCACGTGTCTAAATTACCACAATAACATCATACGGCTACTCCACTCACGGCGGAGCTCAAACAAAACACCCACGTCGATAGGCGGGTGCCGAGGTAAGAAAACACGGCAGCGTGAACGTCCGTGAGTCTTATCGTAGACTAGAGGAGTGCGGTTGTGCGCATGCGCGGCCGGCCGCTGTGACGTCACGGCGGCGGCGTGGCGGGGGCGTGGCTACGTGGCGTCGACGGCGCCGCGGGGCTTGTCCGCGGCCTGCTGCTTGTGCGGCCCGCCGCGCTGCTTCTCGTGGCAGTCGTCGTCGTAGATCTGCAGGCCCTTCACGTGGTACCACACGCCCACGTCTAGCAGCGTGCCCGCTACCAGGAAGCCTGCAAACACCAGTCTCCGTTACCTCACAGCTACTAAGCACAACGTCCAATAATGCGACAGCAAAACTTTCTTTTGTACCGGTCACACCGCGGCCAACGGGAAATACAGGCCTTAGCGCGCACATCATGTGACGTACGCAAGGTAGTTCCGAACCGGCGCGACCGCTAGCTCAGTGGCTGCCCGCTATGACGCAGTGGGCCGTGCCCCAGCGGCCGGCCAATTGGCTAACGATAGCACCGGCTCGGAACTACCTTGCTTACGTAGCATGAAGTGCGCGCTCAGGCCTGTATTTCTTGCCGACCACACGGTCACATACACTGAGGTGACAAAAGCAACACTAACAGGTTGTTGTTGTGGTCTTCAGTACGCAGACTGTTTTGATGCAGCTATCTGCGCTACCCTGTCCTGCGCAATTCTCTTCATCTGAGAATACGTTCGGCAACCTACATTCTTTTGAATCTGCTTACAGTATTCGTCCCTCGGTCTCCCTCTACGCCACGCTGGAGTAGCCGAGCGGTCTAAAGCACCTCGCTGCGGAGCGCGCGGTTGCTCGCCGTGGAGGTCCGAGTCCTCCCTGGGGCATGGGTGTGTGTGTTTGTCCGTAGGTTAGTTTACCTAGGTTTAAGAAGTTTGTAAGCTACGGACTGATGACCACGCAGTTTGATCCGATAGATTTACAGACATTTGACCATTTTTTTGTCTCCCTCTACGATTTTTACCCCACACAGTTCCCTCTAATGCGAAGTTGACGATTCTTTAACGTCTCAGAATGTCTCTCACCAATCTATCCCTTGTCTTAGTCAGGATATGCCAGAAACTTCTTTTCTCCCCAATTTGGTTAAGCACCTCCTCATTAGTTACACGATCTACCCATCTAATCTTCATCATTCATTACAAAAGCTTGTACCATCTTCTTGTCTGAACTCCTTATCATACACGTTTCACTCCCATACAATGATACACTCCAGACCAATGCTTTCAAAAAGGACTTCCTAACATTTAAATTAATATTGGATGCAACAAATTTCGCTTCTTCAGAAAAGCTTTTCTTCCAATAGCCATTCTGTGTTTTATATCTTCGTTACTTCGGCCATCACAAGTTATATTGCTACCCAAATAACAAAACTCATCTACTACTTTTACTGTCTCATTACCTAATCTAATTCCTTCAACATCGCCTGACTTTCTGACGCTACATTCCAATATCCTTGTTTTACTCTTGTTGATGTTCATCTGATACCCTCCTTTAGACACCGTCCATTCCATTCAATTGCTCTTCCAGATCCTTTGCAATCTCTGACAGAATTACTATGTCATCGGCAAACCGCAAAGTTTTTATTTCTTCTCCCTGAACTTTAATTCGCTCTCCACATTTCTCCTTTCATTCCTTCACTGCTTGCTCAATTTACAGATTGAACAACATTGGGGAAAGGCTACAACCCAGTCTTAATCCCTTCCAAACCTCTGCGTCCCTTTCATGTCCTTCGACTCTAATAACAGCTGCTTAGTTTTTGTATAAATTGAATATAACTCTTATAACCCCTGTTATTTTCAGAATTTGAAAGAGTTCATTCCAGTCGACATTGTCAAAAGCTTTCTCCAAATCTACAAATGCTAAAATCTTGGGTTTGCCTTTCCTTAGACTATCTTCTAAGATAAGTCGTAATGTATTGCCTCCCGTGTTCCTACATTTCTCCTAAATCCAAACTGATCTTCCTCAAGGTTATATTCCACTAGTTTTTTATTCGTCTGTAAATAATTCGTATTAGTATTTTACAACTATGACTTATTAAACTGATAGTTATGTAATTCAAACGTCCACACGTTTGTTTAGCTTAAGTGACTTAACTGAGGGGTCATCAGTCCCTAAACTTACAAACTACTTATGAACTACCTAATACTAAAGACGACACAAACGTCCATGATCGAGGGAGATTCGAACCCCCGACCATAGTTCTGTAATTTTCAGTCCAAATGCTACTCCCTGTTTCCGATTCATTTCGAACACGTCACAGTCCAGTCAAAATATGATAAACGTAATTTTCTTATATATATACTTGCCCATACGGCCGCAGGAACCGTCCCGAAGAAAACGTGGTAATTATCTTAATTATCTTTCTGAGCACCTATCACCGTCACAGTTGGAGACGCAATAAAAATGTCGAAACATTATTTCCATTCAAACAAAGGCTTCCGCGGCCGTTGCCAATAAAAGTCTTCTCGGCAATGGACCGCATCGTGAATAGCACGCCCTAGCCGGCGCTGGGCAACAGTGCTGCGTCACAGCCACCACTCATTAGTTTCAGCCAATAGCGAACACCAATCCAGGACTCCCTTTCCCACCAATAGCAGGAAATAAAACAAACATCGACGAAGAAAGCTTACAATCGTCTCCAGTAAACGATATATCCAATCACATCTTAGTTAAAAAGAGCAGGCATTGCGAATAGGGAAAAAATGACTGTTCAAAATAAATTTGATTTTATAAAACAATCACAAGTGGCTACAATTATTTATTGGATTTTACCGGTTTCACTCTAAGAACAAGAGCATCGCCAGAAAGTACAGTTTGATAATAATTAATAAGCTGGTCAGCTATTGTAAAGCCGCGGTGGAGTAGCCGAGTGGTCTAAAGCGTCTCGCTGCGGAGCACGCGGTTGCTCGCCGTGGAGGTTCGAGTCCTCCCTAGGGCATGGGTGTGTGTGTTTGTCCTTAGGTTAGTTTACCTAGGTTTAAGTAGTTTGTAAACTACGGACTGATGACCACGCAGTTTGGTCCGATAGAATTACAAACATTTGAACATTTGCTATTGTAAGTTTCTATATTGAAATGTGGCTATATAAATCGAGAGCTATCAATTATTATCAATCTGTGCATTCTGACGATGCTGTTGTTCATAGAGTGAAACCGGTAAAATTCAATAAATAATTGTAGCGACTTGTGGCTGTTTTATAAAATCAAATTTGGTAATAGTTACTGCCATCAGCTGTAAACACGATGCCCAGAAGAAGGCCGCTTGCGACAGTGTCTGGAACGTTGGTGGAATTTCATATAACGACGATGCGGTCCAAGCATAGAGGAATTTTATTGATAATAATTTCCATGGTTGCTACTGTACTTTACAAATGTCAAATCATATCTTTAAACATATGTCGAAATTCTCAGCATCTATCACATTTTTCAAAAGTTAAAAAAATTTTGTCGAGTTAATTTAATAGAATATTTAACAAAAATTCAAATATATATTACAAGTCGCAGAAGTCAGTTACGAGGGGTGTTAAAATGAAAAGGTAGAAAACATCTTAACAACCAAACAGGTTGAAATTTGAATATATTGCTTTAGGATAAAGGGCCGATAGCACCACATTAATTTCAGTTAGCAAATACTATCGGCGGCGTCCCCTGGTAACGTCTACTAGTAGACGGCCAATCCTTCCAATACCGGACTAAAGATGACGCGCAGTAATATAAAGCCACAATGGTTCTTCTCAGAACCAACACTGACAGTAGCGAGCATAAACATCGAGGGTATCACAACAGCTAAAGAAGAAATCTTATCTGAATTCTGTAAGACCTCGAAGTGCGATGTATTGTGCATTCAAGAGACTCACAGAGACCTAACTGCCAGAAGACCGAACATTTCAGGTATGAAATTAACGGCAGAAATACCACACAACAAGCATGGGAGCGCTGTGTTCGTGAAATCTCAAACTGTGGTCTCCTCTGTGGGAACAACTATCCTAAATGGTATAGAAATTATTACCATCGAAATTGGAAAATGCACCATAACCTCGGTATATAAACCCCCAAACCAACCCTTTACCTTTTCGCCTCCACCTAACTTCCAGTCACAACCCAACCAGCTCATTCTGGGAGATTTCAACAGTCACAACATACTATGGGGTTATGCAGAATCGGATGCAAATGGTGATGCCGTAGAGACCTGGGGAGAAACGAGTGGTCTAGCACTAATTCATGACCCAAAACTCCCACCATCCTTCCAAAGTAATGTCTGGAAAAAGGGATACAACCCGGATATATGTTTTTCAAATATCGATCTTGAGGATCGTTGTACCAAAGTGGTATATGGCCCCATACCAAAGACACAGCATAGACCAGTTGGTATTAACATCTATCCAGCAAGTCAGACCACAGACCATCCCATTCAGGAGGAGATTTAACTTTAAGAAGGCAAACTGGGAAAGCTATGCATCTATGATAGATTCTGAGATACAACATGTTGAAACAAGACCAGAAAATTATGAACAACTTATTGAAATAATAAAGAATACGTCTAGGAAAGTTATTCCCAGGGGGTGCAGACAACAGTATGTCGCTGGAATGTCCACTGAATCCAAAGAACTTCTCAAAAAATACGAAACACTCTATACTGCTGAGCCTTTCAGCGAAGAAACAGTTGACTGTGGAACAGCCCTACTCCAAACATTAAGCCAAGGAAGGAAGGAGAAATGGATCGAAACATTGGAAAAAATGGACATGACACACAGTAGCAAAATAGCGTGGAACTTGATTAAGAAACTGAGCGGCGACCCTAAGGAACAAATATCACCATGCAAGGTTACAGCAAACCAAGTAGCCACCCAAATACTGTTGAACGGGAAAATCAAGAAACAACAAAAGTACCCAAAAATTTCCAGAAATATCAATCGGGAGACCAACCACTTGGGGACACTTTTCACTATGAAAGAACTTCAAGATGGCATGAACATGTTAAAAAACGGGAAAGCTGCTGGTGTGGATGACATATGCACTGAACAAATCAAGAATTTAGGGCAAAGGGCCAAGAGTTGGATTTTACAATTGTTCAATACGTGCTGCAAAACTAGCAAAATCCCAAAACCCTGGAGAAAATCTAAAGTAATAGCGTTACTTAAACCAGGAAAGGATCCAGAGAATCATAGTAGCTACCGACCCATCTCCTTGCTCTGTCACTTTTTTAAACTGTATGAGAGACTTATCCTGTCCAGAATAGGAAAATATGTTGACAAACATCTCATTCCACAACAAAGAGGATTTAGACCTGGCAAGACCTGTACCGACCAAGTCCTTGCACTGACAGAACATATTGAAGAAGGGTATGAAGGGAAGCTCATAACAGGGGCAGCCTTCGTAGATCTGACAGCAGCCTACGATACCGTCAGGCACAATATATTACTCCATAAAATCTATGAGACACTCAGTGATTACCATCTAGTTAGGGTCGTACATTCATTGTTACAGAACAGAAGGTTCTTTGCATTGTTGGAGGGCAAAATGAGTAGATGGAGGGACCAAAAGAACGGCCTCCCTCAGGGAAGCGTCTTAGCTCCAATCCTCTTCAACATATACACAAATGACCAACCTTCTCCGGCCCACACTAAACAGATCATCTACGCCGATGACCTTGCAATATGCGTCCAAGGAAAAAGATTTGAAGACGTAGAGCAAAAACTTGAAAATGCCTTAAAATCGATGACTGCCTACTATAATAAAAATTCCTTAAGACCCAACCCTTCCAAACTCAAGTTTGCGCTTTCCACCTTCGCACGAAAGAAGCCAAACGGAAACTCCAAATTACGTGGAACGGGAACACCTTAGAACACACAGACCACCCTAAATATCTTGGCGTGATTCTGGATCGGTCTCTAACTTGTAAACAGCACTGCATCAAAACGAGACAGAAAATAACGACGAGAAATAATATACTTAGAAAGCTGACGGGTAGCAAATGGGGTGCATGTCCTGGTGTGCTACGAACAACGGCACAGGCGCTCTGTTTCTCAACGGCTGAGTACGCGAGCCCTGTATGGAATAGATGCGCTCACACGAAACAAGTAGATGTGGCCCTCAATGAGACCTGCAGGATAGTGACAGGGTGCACGCCGGTCAGACTCTTGTACAAGGCAGCTGGTTTTGCAGATCCCACAGCTCGCAGAAACGCTTTAGAACATGTAGAGAAAGTAAAACAACTCGCAGATGAGCGGCATGTCCTCTACAGAGCTCGACCACCAGAGACACGACTGAAATCTAGGAGAAGTTTCCTTGTAACCGTCCAGGACGAACCGCCTGAAAATTTCCCTCTCCCCCCAGTTCAGTGGACCGGTCAAAACCTAAATTTTAAAACCTGGAGAACCTTGAATAGGCTCAGAACGGGGGTCGCCCCAGTAAAAGTAAATATGCTTAAGTGGGGTATAATCGACCAAACCGATATAAACTGTGACTGTGGAGAAAGTCAAGATATGGAACACCTTCTTACATGTGAAAAATGTCCATACCGGTGTACCCTCGAAGATTTGTGGCTCGCGAATACTAATGGAATAGACGTAATATTCATAGAATATATGACATCAACTGCGATTGGGCAAAGCTGAAAATGTGTACCCAGCCGGGATTCGAACCCGGGTCTCCTGCTTTCTAGGCAGTTGCGCTGACCCCTACACCACTGGGGACACAGTGATCACCGCACCTGCAAGGACTACCCATGCACGCCTAGGTGCATGGGTAGTCCTTGCAGGTGCGGTGATCACTGTGTCCCCAGTGGTGTAGGGGTCAGCGCAACTGCCTAGAAAGCAGGAGACCCGGGTTCGAATCCCGGCTGGGTACACATTTTCAGCTTTGCCCAATCGCAGTTGATGTCATATATTCTATGAATATTAAATAATAACAGCTGCAGGATCAGATGTGACGTCTATTCTTTCGGAACAGACGCCACAGATATATATGGAATAGACGTAGCCCAGTACTGGGCCGATAACCTTTAAATAGTCCGGACACGATAAAGAAAGAAGAAGGATAAAGTAGTGCGACATCTAGAGACGCGAAGCTAGCGTCGTCACCTCCCCCTAAAAATATTCAATGTTTTGTATTCAGCAGGCAAGGTGATGCTCACCGTCTTTTTCGAGGCCCGATACTTATCGAATTCCTCGAACATTAACAATGATGTTTACTGTCAGGTACTCCGTCATCAAGAGCAAACGGCCTGGGCTGTTCACGGAGGGAGTGATTCTGATCCATGATAACGCGCGCCCTCACATAAAGTGCACTGGCCAAGTTCAAGTGGGAGCAGCTTGAGCATCCACCCTATAGCTCGCACATGTCGCCCTGTGACTTAGATCTGTGTAGTCTGCTAAGAAAAGATGATAATAATAATCAAACTCAGACGCCGGACTGAAGGATAGAGTAGAGGACTGACGCTTCTCAGAGCCACAAGAATTCTGAGAACAGGGAATTCTTCAGCTCGTTAAAAAGTAGGATAGTTGTGCTCAGGTCTCTGGTGATTACTTGTGAATAAAGACTTCAGTTATAGCCACAGTGTGTTTTCTCATCTTTTCTTTTGAACACCACTCATACAATTTGGAAGTACCCTCTATAAAGCTAAAGGCTTGTCATACATGGCGATAGTGTTGTTTTCAACTTCACCTCTACTTAGGTTATTCCCGGATTCCACGGAGACCTTATTGTTTCAATGGAATCCTTTAGCAGTTCAAATGTTCGTAAATCTAAGGGATTTAACTACTTTATTCATCAGTCCCTAGGCATACAAACTACTTCAACTAACTTACGCTAAGGACAACACACACACACACACACACACACACACACACACACACACACATGCCAGACGGAGGACTCGAACCTCCGAGGGCGAGCAGCAACAAGGCGCCTTGGAGCGTTCGGCCACACCACCGGGACCTTCAGGTGCCCGTCTTTTAAGCTTGCACTGTAAAATTGCAAACAACTCTACACGATTGTGTGGAAGCATCATATGGCGGACTAAGTGCGCATATGTATCTGACTTCTGCGACATCAGTGTTTAACTTTGTCATATATGGTTGAATTTGTTGTTAAATGTAATACTACATTTACTACATATACAATTTTTACCGTTTAAATAAAGTATTATGATGTGAGGGGAGGAGTCTGAAATGTATCAAAACGTTTAAAGATGTTTTTCAAAATGAAATGCCAACATCGCAAAATATTTTGTAAGCTGTCTTGTTTTTATGTGACTAAGTGCAATGTCGCACTTATTATTTTATAACCATTTTCTTTAACAAGATGACCAGCTTTTAAAATATATATGTGACCAGATGATGGTGGCACAATTCACCGAAACCGCTCTTCGTTGAATAAATTATTAATGTGCGATCTTGGAATGTTATTTTGAGAACCATAAAACGATCAGATCGCCTCCAAACCCGACTATGTCAGGTAATCTTAGTAATTTTAAAGATTTGTTTGCACATTTGGCCATTAGCAACCATGGGAATTAGGTTTCAACATTTTTGTTATATTTCCTCCTGTTTGGACGATATGTGCTCAGGAAGATAACATTCGCATTTTCTTGGGGGGGGGGGGGGGTTATCACTTCAACGGCCGTATGGGCACGTATTAAAAATGTGTGTCTCATATTTTGACCTAGACTGAAACAAATTCTGAGTTTATCGGAATCGGCGAGTCACTTGGACAGTGTTACTTGTAAGTGACCGTTAAGATACTCTGGCTCAATTTGACGTTAATGGGCTGTGGCAGCAGATGTCGATTCGAGTGCTTTTACTAACAGCACGACTTCGCCTGCAGCACCTAGGCTGGTGACCGTATTGATTGGAACCTAGTCTGCTGGGACAACGTGACGTTGTCAGGTAATTTATTACTTGAGTTGATAAGAGCTGATGATATGGCGTAGATCCCTCGAAGCCATGGAAGCACACTGGCATAATGGCACTGTGAAGGCTGATGGTGGCTTCGTGATGGTTGGGCTATTTTTACAGGCATTGGACTGGGCCCTATGCTCTAAAAGCACAATGAACACGGCAGACATATCTTCATATATGTCATGTTTGCATTTGATGTGAAATCAGCTTTTTTTCTAAAGACCACGACGATACTTCTACAGACAGTGTTATGCCTATCACTGCAAAGCCTGTTATTCATAGTACAGATTACGAAGAAGCGCTTTACTCGTAAAAGCTAATAACAAAGTGATCTTTTTATAGGACAACAGATATTTTTCTTAATTAGATGAAACGGGTAAACTATTGCATTATACATAGTTTCAATACAAATTATAAGAATTTTATGAAATTTTGTATTAAAAAAATCAAAATATTTTTTTCATAATTGAGAATACTAAAGTCAAAATGTACATACTAGCAACTTAGAAATTTATAGTCTCATTCACAACAACTCTGACATAATATTGAGTGCACAGCTAGATGTAGCTAAGGAACGAAATGTTTGTACAAAATTTTATCCAACTTACATTATTAGTGTCATTGTTTGACTTTTTACTTAGTCTAAAATAAACAAAAATTTTAATAAAGATTATCCCACACAAAGAACCATTGGATTGTTTCTTGCCATTTTCTTCTAAAAATTAAATATATAACTTTCTTCGATATCACAGTTAACCCTTTATTTGGCACTCACAGAAATCACGGGAAGGAATAGTATTATGTTACTTAAATTAAATGTGTGGGGCCATGCGAACAATTTTATACGATTTTATTTTTCCAAAATTTAGTTTCTGGTTTATAAGTAACATTGCCCAAAAACTTCGCGTGGTGGTACTGTGTCAATACTACAGTATTGTTCTTATGACTAGAAATTATTGTATTTTTAACTATTTCATGTGCAATATGTGAAAACAAGTCGTTTTTGCTGCAAAGTTTAGAACAATCCCATGATTTCCAGATTTTACAGTCTAGTACCTCTGAAAACAAAACTTGCAAATTCCTTTTAGCCCAAAACCAGTCAAATGACAACCTACAGTTATATCTGTTATTGACTGGTACATAAGATGCAGTTTCGTTCTTCATTTGGTCTTATTGTCCATTTAGTAGTGGTCTACCAGGCCTCCTATTCCAAATAAACATAAGTCCATTTTCAGTCCCTCGTATAAGAACTCGTCAACAATTTTCCATAATAAATCAACTGCTTCCTCTTTCGCTTTTATAAGCAGTTTTCTATGTATCACGAAAAATATCGTTACAAAACTGAAACAAACATGTACCTCCGTAACTTATGCTTGGAATGTCCGCTAAAGATTCACTGTATTACTTAAATTTTTGCAAAAGACAACGAAACATAACTTTATTCGAGAGCTTAAATGTTAGTTGCAAGCACTGTTACCCATCCAAGGATGAAATTTGAAACATGTTTCAGAAAACCACGCGCAATTTTAATGTTGCTTGAGAGCAACATTGCCAAATAAAGGGTTAAGAGAGACACAGCAACAATTGTATAAGCATCCTATCAGTGTACCATATTGCACTTTGATAGAACAAATTCGATCATTTAGGTGACATGACCCTAAATATAAACGCAAGAAGCATGAGGACAGGTATTCTCCATGTTCTCTTTCGTTTTCTTCATGGTTCAATAGATCACACATAAATATTTGCAAACCTTTGTGGTTTACTGTGTGAACTATGCAAGAAAAGAAGAGAGAGAGAGAGAGAGAGAGAGAGAGAGAGAGAGAGAGAGAGAGAGAGAGAGAAACCTGATGTAAGGAACTCAAGGTTCGTTGGGGGGGGGGGCGATCTAATCAATTTGTACAGTTTTTCAGACAATATCGCGTTTTTATTTTTAAGAAAACTGTACAAAAAACAGACTTTGCATATAATGCAACAACTTTCGTAATCAGAAAATCAATATATACATAGTGTCCCACTCAACTGTTTCTCCCCAAATATCTCTGAAACTACAAGAGACATTGAAAAACCACTTCACGGTCCTGAATGTACGGCGGGGGCTTATGAAAGTAGGTACTATGAGACACTCTAAAACGTGAAGAAATATTATTTTGAACACAAACTTATGTCTTTTTAATGGATACCCCATATTATTTCTTAAGCAATCGATATGATGAAAAATCACAAAAAGAATGGTGTCGGTTGCATCGCGATGCGTCAGTTAAATCCGAATAAACAGCGAAACGAACTTGATGTTTGAAACACATGAGGCGCGCTGCTAGCGCGTGTCCGAGCACCACCACCTAGAGAGAAGGCCGCGGCGCGGTCGTGTGACGTCAGTGAGAGTAGGTTGCGCGCGCATAGCTGACTGGCTCGCTGCTTCGGCATAGTGGGCCGTGCCCCAGCGGCTACCCAGTCAGCTATGCGCGCGCAACCTACTCTGCCTGACGTCACACGAGAGCGCCACGGCCTTCTCTCTAGGTGGTGTTGGTCCGAGACTCAACCCTGAGACTGAACACTGAGTCTCGCTTGAGTTTCGGATACGCGCTAGCAGGGCGCCTCATGTATTTCAAACGTCAACTTCGCTTCGCAGTTTCTCCGGATGTAATTGACGCATCGCGGTGCAACCAACGCCATTCTTTTTGTGATTTTTCATCCTATCGATTGCTTAAGAAATAATGTAGGGTACCTATTTTAAAAAAAATATGTTTGTGTTGAAAATAATATTTCTTCACGTTTTAGTGTGTCTCATAGTACCTACTTTCATATGCCCCTACCGTACGTTCATGACCGTAAAAGTCGTTTTTCAATACCTCTTGTAGTTTCAGAGATATCTGGGGTGAAACGGTTGAGTGGGACACCCTGTATATAGTTACAGTATTACTGAGTGTTTTTCTTTCTCTCTCTGTTTGCTGAAAATAGTTTTGGGATTCTCATGCTACCAAGGATCAAACGGAGCAAGGATTAATTCTTTGATGCTTGAATGAATCATAGTTTCAACGACTGTCGGGATATTAAAATTTTGCTACCTGGTAAGCAAGGAACATGTAAGGTGTTGAGCGCTCACCTGCGGCAGTGAAGTTGAGCAGGTAGCGCAGCGTCTGGCCGTCGTACAGCCAGCAGTTGCCCCTCTCGCCACACGACTCTCCCCACACCAGGCACGCTGAATCTGGCAACACAGCAACATACACATTAACACAAAGTCGAAACTTGAGTATTTGTGCCCAGCAGCTATTAGGAGCCAGTCTCCTGCCTACTAGGCAGTCAAAAAAATGTTCAAATGTTTTTAGAGTCTATGGGACTTAACTACGGGGTCATCAGTTCCTAAACTTACAAACTACTTATGAACTACTTACAACTAAGGACGGCACAAATATCCATGCCCGCGGGGGGATTCGAACCCCCGACCGTAGTGGCCGTGCAGACCGTGACTGGAGTGCCTCAGTCCCCTCGGCCACCGCGGCCGGCTACTAGGCAGTCGTCCTGGTCACTGCACCATTGGGGACACATTTATCACACCACCACGCAGACTTCTCTAGCACGTGCACGATCAGACAAAAATTGTTCAAATGATCAAATGTTTGTAAAGCTGAATGAAATTTTCACTCTGCAGCGGAGTGTGAGCTTATACGAAACTTCCTGACAGATTAAAATTGTGTGTCGGAACCTGGATAATGCTGTTGGACCAGTGGTCCTCAGTTCCTAAGAACAACACATACACCCATGTCCGAAGGACAACTGCAACCTCCGACAGGGAGCAGTTACGCACTAGACTTGCGCATAATAATTCGCGATCGGTGGCGTGGTCTGCGCATGCAAGTGGAGGGAGACGTTCTCCCACCTAGCTGCTTCATGCGCTTGCTGCCTGAACCGCTAAAGATAGCACGCAAACCAAAATAAACAGTTTGTGGATAATTTAAGTTTAAAGTTATCTCTATATCTAGGCATTATGGAATTTATTAGTCAGATATTGTAGAATGCAGAATACTTCAAAGCAGAAATTTTGTAGCACTGAATTATGTAATCCAGCAGACAGACGCTCACCTCGAAATCGCTCTCATCAGCCGAAGGCAAACAAGCGATTTTTAATTCTGTTGCGCGCCCTCTCGCTATTGCCCGTCGGACTAAGAAACGTTTGGGATATTAGTTCGTGACCGGTAACGCTTGTTTTAGTTCGCGACCGATTGCACATATTTTTGTTCGCGACCGATTGCGCATATCTTAGTTCGCGACCGATCGCGCATATCTTAGTTCACAACCGGTAGCTCGCCTTTCAGTTCGAACTCGGCCACGAAGTAGGTCGCTCTTTTTATTTCGTCTGTTCTTTTTGGATTTTGCTACCGCTACTAAAAGTGCTCTTTCTTTTGTTCTGACGGCTTTTTTAATCTAATTATGAGTGTTGCCCAAGCGTGTGCTATTACCCTTAGTTTTGGGCAATTAGAAATCAAATACTTGAGCAAATAAACCAGATATTTACACTAATGGTTGATGCAAATATTCAAGTACTGCGCATACAGAGTAGTCGTAGTATTTTATTTTTAAAATGGATTTCTTTATTTATTTAATAGGTCATTGAAGGAACATTACATACAAATCAAGCGATGCTGCGCGCTTTCACGTCATCTCGCTGTTCCCCGTCAGTCTTCGGAAAAAGAGCGGATGAAATAAGAGGCGAGGAAACTGCGAAATAGTTCGCGTAGTCTGCCTGTGGGAGCGCTCTTCCGAACTAGTTCGTTCGTGAACTACACAAGAATATTACGCACTCCGCAGCAAGACGCCTTAGAAGACACCCTGATAAGTGTGATCGTGGAGTGGTTCACTCTGCCGGGTTTGAAGCTGTGTTTGTAAATCACAGCGTCCCTTATGCAGCTGTCCCTACTTAACTAGTACAATACCACTTTGTGGTTACTGGAACACTCTGCTTTTACCATAATCGATCCTCGGCTTGGGGATGGAATGGCGTACATGGCTTATATGTGGAAGGCTCATAACCAGACAATATCCCTCAGATCATATGTAGATCTCGATGACAATTTCCTCACGGCAACACTCATTCAAGGCCACCAACGAGTATTAAGACGATATTTCTTAAGTGTGTTATACAATGGCCTACTGTCGAGTGTAAGCTTGTAACAAAAGACCTGTATCCTACTATTTTTTCCAATACTTTGCGGGCAATGGATCTCCCATTACTTTCAGACACTTATGAGTAGGTCTTTTGTATTTTAATTCTTCTTCTTAGTCGTAGTACATTAAAAACAGTGATTAAAATGTAGTTTCCCTGCCCATTATCACTCATTAATCGCAGCTTGTCGCAGATTTCCGTTCGAGTTCGGGCTTAATGTGCCTCCACATTGCAGAAACCTTCAATGTCCGACGTGGCCTGAATCGTCTCATAATTATTGTCTGTGGGTTTGTTTGTTTCTAATTCTACTATTTTATTCCGATCTTGGTAAAATTTTGCACACTTTGCCTTCATAATAAATGTAAGAGCACTTATACGTATGTTTTTGCGCGGAACTATGAAAGGTGGTTGATACTAGTATTTTTATAGACAGGAGGAAGAGAGTAGATGAGGAAATAGGAGGAGGAAATAGGAGGAGAAGAATTAAAGGGGGCAAGGACATGGACCGATGGAGAAGGAGGAAGGAGATGAACAGAGAGGAAGGGAGAGAGGAATTGGATAAAAAAAAGTTCAAATGTTTGTAAATGTATAGGACTTAACTACGCTGGTCATCAGTCTATAGGCTTACAAACTACGTATACTAACTTACGCCAAGTATGCGGTAGTGGAGGAGTCGGCAGTGGTGTTTGTGGAGGAGGAGTTGGAGTAGGTAGGCAGGCAGAGAGAGGCGGGAGGAGATGGACAGAGAGGGGGGAGGGTTTCCAGCTGTCTTATACAGAGAGAAAACAAAAGAATAAAGACGAAGATAAAGGCATAGAGATGGGCAGAGAGATTACGGAAAGGAGTTTAGGATGTATGTCCTATTCCCATACATATTTATCGTGAAATCACTGCTGGTTTCATTAGTTTGTAGTACGACTGTGTCCTCTTACTGATCGATAAACGCCTGCACTGGCTGAACTTACCGAGGAGAGCGCCGTACACGACGGGTCCCGGCGCGAACGCGAGCGCGCACAGCAGCACCTCAGCGAAGCCGATGGACAGCGCCTTGTCCGCCTCGTTCACACACCTGCAACGCAGGACAACTCTGAGAAGCTAGGTAACAGTACTCAGGATCCTTACCCACTATTTTTAGTGATTGAGGATTATAACATTTTCTGGTCAACGAAGTACAAAACACAGTCAATTTATACATATTACTCCACTTTCTTTTGTTATGAACATAAAATACAGATCATGCGGACGATTCTACATTCGCAAGTTTGGTTTTGTTAATGTCAAGGTTTACAGATGTGCTTGTTACATACACTACTGGCCATTAAAATTGCTACACAAAGAAGAAATGCAGATGATAAATGGGTATTCATTGGCAAATATATTATACTAGAACCGACATGTGATTAAATTTTCACGCAATTTGGGTGCATAGATCCTGAGAAATCAGTACCCAGAAAAACCACATGTGGCCGTAATAACAACCTTGATACGAAAATGTTCAAATGTTTGTAAATCTATCGGACCAAACAGCGTGGTCATGGGTCTGTAGCTTACAAACAACTTAGTTAAACTAACCTAAGGACAACACAACACACACACACACACCCATGCCCCAGGGACGACTGGAACCTCCGGCGGCGAGCAATTGCGCGCTCTGCAGCGAAGCGGCCTTTATACGCCTGGACATATAGTCAAACAGAACTTGGATGGCGTGTACAGGTGCAGATGCCTATGCAGCTGCAACACGATACCACAGTTCATCAAGAGCAGTGACTGGCGTATTGTGACCAGCCATTTGCTCGGCCACTATTGACCTGACGTTCTCAGTTGGTGAGAGAGCTGGAGAATATGCTGGCCAGGGCAGCAGTCGAATATTTTCTTTTGTGTCCCGACTTCGTCGCCGCTTTTGTGTCCCAGCCTTGTCGTAGGTGTCGGTGGCCGAGTGGAATGTGACCGACACAGGAACAAAGACAGCACGCTGGTGCAGGTACGGAGGGGAGCAGCCAGAAACTATAAACACTAGAGTAAATTAGAAAGACATATATTGCACAGAATGTAACAATACTTAACTTTTACATAGTAGTGCAGAATGTTGATACATAGTTGTTAGAGGCCTGCCTAGTGCCTGTACAATAGCAAAGTCTTCAATGGTGCCTATCTGATTACGAAGGTCCTAACTCGTTGCTATCTCAGTCCGAAGTGGCCGATGTCCTTCAGTGGTGGCCACGAGCGGCGTTGTCGCAGAGGGCGCTCGTGGCTGTCGTCGTGAGAACGCCGCGCCGTGCGTGCATGGCGGCGCGCGGCGAAAGTAAGTGGCGCGCACTTTGTACTTGTGCGACACCACACCCCTCCCCCCCAAACCGCCGCGCCGTCGTGGCGTAGGGCTGAGGGCCACGGCGACGGCACTGGGAGGAGGGCCTGGGCGGGGGCGTTACTGGTGGGACGGGCGTCGTAGCTGAGGCTGGGATCGAGACGCCGTCCGCGCCCCGGCATCCGCCTTGCGATCCTCCAGGGAACCCACCAAAACCTGGGGAAGGGCGCACCCCCCCGCCCAGAGGGAGCAGGTCATCTTCTTCTGAGGTGCGTGGCCCAGGCGGCGGCGGCACGCACGGTCCCGGAGTCCCTCTCGGTGACGCTGACGCTGTCATCTGCGGCGGCGACAGCGGCGGCGTCGCGTCGATCTCCATCGGGACGATCTCGTAGTCCGGGGACGCTGGACCCGTTGACGAACGATGTGTTTGTGCTCCCCGGCGGTGAACTGGGTCTGGAATCAAGAAACCGGAGACAGGATCGCGCGGCCTGTGCAGGCGCAATTGGTTTGCGTGGCGCCGCAGCTCCGACCCTGTGGAAGAACGTACAACAAACATATTGCGCCCGAGCACGCGCTGAATGATGCCCGGCATCCATTTCTTCTTGTTTCCAGCAAACACCCTGTACAGCACCGGCGTAGAAACCTGAAAACGCGTAGCGCCATACGAACCGACTCGGTGCGTGGGAGGCTGCAGCAGGTGAAGGAGAGTGCGGTGACGGCGGCCGTGTAGCAGCTCGGCAGGAGACGGGCCGTCACGTGGCATGCACCGATACGTAGACAGGAAAATTTGAAGAGCTTGCTGCCTGGAGTGCTGACCTTTCATCTTCTCCATGTGAGACTTGAATGTTCGAACGAAACGTTCTGCTTCACCATTGGACTGAGGGTGAAAAGGTGCGGTGGTGATATGCTGAATGCCATTCACACGACAAAACTGTTGAAATTCCGCACTAACAAACTGAGGTCCATTGTCACTGACGATAGTTTCAGGCAAGCCTTCGATGCAAAACACTGATGTTAAGGCACTGATTGTACTAGACGCCGTCGTTGAGTTCATGGCAATCACAAAAGGAAACTTGCTGAAAGCGTCTACAACAATTAACCAGCGCGTATTCCAGAATGGTCCGGCAAAGTCAATATGTAAACGTTGCCATGGTCCCTTGGGGCGTGGCCAGTCTGAGAAACGCTGTGGAGGAGCCGCCTGATGCTCCGCACAAACTGTACACTGTGATGTCATGCTCTCTATCTGAGCGTCCATACCAACCCAGGTACAATGACGTCTGGCCAATTGCTTTGTCCTAACAATGCCCCAATGTCCTTGATGCAGGAGGCGTAACACTTCTCGTTGCAGGGAACGAGGAACAATCACTCTTGCTTGGTCGTTGTCGGTATGCAACAACAGTACACCCTGACTTAAAGATAATGCATGACGTTGTGCAAAATAACGTCGAACCAGAGGCCGATCAATGTCTTTGGCTCTGGCAGGCCACCCTGAGCGAACAAAACGTGCTACTACACTTAGGTCTGCATCCGCAGCTGTTTCCTGTGCAACCCGACGAGAGTTCAAAGGAAAGTCTGCGACAGCGGAAGCATCTCTGGAGTCTATCTGACAACATGCCATGTCTGAAGAATCAAATGATACATCCTGGCCAACCGGAAGTCGGGAAAGTGTGTCCGCGTTGGCATGTTTAGTGGTGGGTCGGTACAAAATCTCATACTGATAATTTGACAATATCAAGGACCATCTCTGAAGCTTTTGTGCCGTACGTGGCGGAATTGGCTTTGTGGGTGAGAACAACGACGTGAAAGGCTTGTGGTCTGTCAACAAATAGAATTTTCTGCCATAGAGATAATGATGAAACTTTGCGACGCCGTAAATGATTGATAAGGCCTCCTTTTCTATCTGACTGTAATTCTGTTGCGTCGGCGTCAGTAGCTTGGATGCAAAGGCAATAGGACGATCGTGACATCCAATACGATGTGAGATTACAGCGCCCAGACCATACGACGAGGCGTCAACTGCTAGCACTACAGGCTTCTGTGGGTCAAAGGGAATCAAACATGCATCACTGAGTAGTGCAGACTTTAGTTTGTCAAAGGCAACCTGGCAATCTTTGGACCATACAAAAGGAACATTCTTCCTACGTAAGTGATGCAGTGGAGCTGCAATCTGAGAGGCATTGGGAATAAATCTGAAATAGTAGTTAAGCTTTCCCATTACTGCTTGCAATTCGTGCACATTCTTAGGAGGAGGCAAGTCTTTGATTGCCCTAAGATGTGACTGTAAAGGATGGATTCCTTGGGCATTAATCACATGGCCTAGGTACTCTATTTCAGTTTGAAAAAACGAACACTTTGCTTTATTACAACGTAGACCTGCTGCAGTCAAAACTTTGAAAAGGCACTCCAGGTTTGCTAAATGTTCTTCAACTGTACGTCCGGATACCACAATGTCATCTAAATAGTTCGAACAACACGGTACAGAAACTGTCAGCTGTTCCAAAAAACGCTGAAAAATAGCGGGAGCGGAAGAACTGCCAAAGGGTAGGCGTTGAAATTGAAAAAGGCCCATGTGAGTATTAATGACGAAAAACTTTTTTGACTCGTCATCAAGTGGAATCTGTAAGTATGCCTCTGCTAAATCAATCTTAGAAAAGAAACGAGACTGTCCTAATTTGTCCATTAGTTCGTCAGGTCTGGGCAGGGGATAAGTGTCTACAATTGTTTGACTGTTCACTGTTGATTTAAAGTCCGCACAGAGACGAAGTTTTCCTGTCGGCTTGGGTATAATTACTATAGGCGAAGCCCACTGACTCGCAGAAACAGGAGAAATCACCCCACTATCGTGCCAACGTTTAAGTTCTTCGGCAACTGTATCACGCAATGCGATAGGCACTGGTCTAGCTTTACGAAATTTTGGAACTGCAGATTCTTTTAAAGTTACATGTGCCACGAAGTCTTTTGCACAACCTAGTTCCGGCGAAAACAAGTCACTATATTTGTCACACAATGCATTGATTTTATCCTGAGGCACTATTGACGAAATTTGAAGCACATCTCTTTGAATTGATAAACCAAACAAGTCAAAAGCATCTAGTCCAAAAATGTTCTGTGTCGATTTGGCCTGAAGAACTACAAAAGCAACTGTTTTTGTTACACCTTGAAAAGAGGCAGGCAGGCTACACGTTCCTAGCACGGGAATATTTTCACCTGTATAAGCTGTTAACACTTGCTGTGACGGCGACAATTTTGGCGAACCCAGAAGTTCATAAGTATCTTTATTAATTAATGTAACAGCGGAACCAGTATCAAGCTGAAATTGCACAGTCTTATTTTCTATGGAGAGATTTACAAAAAGTTTGTGCTTCTGTCGCACGACAGGTGCGCGAATGTGAGCCACGTCTGCTACGGTTTGTTTACTGCCCTTGCGCGGGCCGCGTAGTGAAGTGAGCGGCGCAGACTCGGCACGCAGCGGATTAACAACACTGTCACTAGATGGCACTACCGCCGGATCGGCGTCCGCGCAATGCGAGGCTACTACAGAGTCACTAACTACTGCACTAAACTTGTGAGTAGCTACTTGATGTATACTGTCACTAGCGACACAGTACTGGGCACTATTACAAAGAGCAGTTGCAGAAGGCACTATTTTCACTACAGGAATGCACTGTTCATAGTCATTTTGCTTGTCCTGAACCCTTTTCCGTTGCACTGTTTTACGCGCTCGTCGGCGCTTGCTACGTGGTGCACTATACAATTTTGCCATAGGCGCAGAACTACGTTCATGCAAGTGAGATCCAAGGAAAGCACTGTTCAATTCCACAGCCCGTATAACATTGACTGTATGCACTGCTCTCGCACCCTGCGAAGCACTGTTTCTAACGTTACTGTTCTTTGAGATTTTAATTTGCATACACACAGACTGTACATGTCCCGATTTGCCACAATGATAACAGGTTGCGTTGCGACTAGGGCAATGAGTACGCTTATGGCGAGACACACACTGGGGGCAAGACTTACGAACATTTTTCTGAAATGAGCGTTGGCGCCCGTTATGCAAATTACTGTGTCTAACACTACGGGGCGACCTTTGCGTCGCACTTTTACTCTGGCTACTGTTCACTGTCTGTTCAGCACGGCCGGTAGAAAAATAAGAATCACTAGTGCTATACTGAGAACTACGGCTAGGAAAGCGTCCGTTGAGGCGCACTGAATTTACACTGTGGCTTTGCATTTCTACATCTGCTAAGTCAAAAGTATCATGCGCTTCTATAAGCTGCAGTACACTGTCTAATGAAGGGTCAGATTGTTTTAGAATTGCTGCCCTAATTCTGGGGTCCTGAATGTTCTGCGTAATCGCATCCCTCAACATCACGTCACTATACGAAAGTCCACAAGAGCAAGTAAATTTACATTGGCGGGTTAAGCCCTTCAATTCCGTAATCCACTCTTGGTGTGATTGCTGCGGTAATTTTTTCAGTCTGAAAAATCGGTACCGTGCAGCGGCTACAAGAACTTTTCTCTCATAATGAGCATTTAGTGCATCTACAATTTGTTCAAAGTCCACATCACGAGGAGATGCGTGGGGAAATAGTTTCTGCAGTAATACAAAGGTTTTGGGGCCCACCACGGACAACAACAGATGCTTAACAGTCTGACCTGTAAGTTGATGAGCCGCGACGAGCTCTTGAAACTGTGCGAAGTAGTCGCTCCATTCTACCTCACGTTCGTTGTACTGGCGGAACGTCGGAAGCGGTGCGGCGGCAGGTGTGGGCTGCTGATGCGACGGCTGTTGTTGAGTTGTCAACTGCGCCACCGCCTGGAGAAGTTGTGTTATTTGCGCCGTCTGTAACTGAATAATTTCCATTAAGTTAGGGTTCGAGGTAGTGGCCATGCTGACCGATTAGGCGCCGCGCATACAAGTAAATTATAACAAAACACAAATGCAATATGAAAGAGGACGCTCTGCAACAAAAAAGTCTACAAAACACGTAACAAAATATCTTTCCCCAAAATTGTTATAATAAGGGTGGGTGGGCGGGAGCAATTTTTGCGTGCTCCGACTGCTGCTGTCTGGCTGCTGTAAGCGGGCTGATCCAAGGTTCTATCACTCCTCGTCGCCACTTTTGTGTCCCGACTTCGTCGCCGCTTTTGTGTCCCAGCCTTGTCGTAGGTGTCGGTGGCCGAGTGGAATGTGACCGACACAGGAACAAAGACAGCACGCTGGTGCAGGTACGGAGGGGAGCAGCCAGAAACTATAAACACTAGAGTAAATTAGAAAGACATATATTGCACAGAATGTAACAATACTTAACTTTTACATAGTAGTGCAGAATGTTGATACATAGTTGTTAGAGGCCTGCCTAGTGCCTGTACAATAGCAAAGTCTTCAATGGTGCCTATCTGATTACGAAGGTCCTAACTCGTTGCTATCTCAGTCCGAAGTGGCCGATGTCCTTCAGTGGTGGCCACGAGCGGCGTTGTCGCAGAGGGCGCTCGTGGCTGTCGTCGTGAGAACGCCGCGCCGTGCGTGCATGGCGGCGCGCGGCGAAAGTAAGTGGCGCGCACTTTGTACTTGTGCGACACCACATTTTCCGTATCCAAAAAGGGCGGGAACATGCGGTCGTGCATTATCCTGCTGAAATGTAGGGTTTCACAGGGATCGAATGAAGGGTAGATCCACGGGTCGTAACACATCTGAAATGTAACGGCCACTGTTCAAAATGCCGTTGATGCGAACAAGAGGTGACCGAGACGTGTAACCAATGGCACCCCATACCATTACACCGGATGATACGCCAATAAGGCGATGACGAATACACGCTTCCAATGTGCGTTCACCGCGACGTCGCCATACACGGTTGCGACCATCATGACGCTGTAAACAGAACCTGGATTCTTACGAAAAAATGACATTTTGCCATTCGTGCACGCAGGTTCGCCGTTGCGTACACCATCGCAGGCCCTCCTGTCTGTAATGCAGCGTCAAGGGTAACCGCAGCCATGGTCTCCGGGATGATAGTCCATGCTGCTGCAAACGTGCAGGTGGTTGTTGTCTTGCAAAGTTCCCATCTGTTGACTCAGGGATCGAGACGTGGCTGCACGATCCGTTACAGACATGCGGATAAGATACCTGTCATCTCGACTGCAAGTGATACGAGGCCGTTGCTATCCAACACGGCGTCCGTATTGCCCTCCTGAATCTACCAATTCCATATTCTGCTAATAGTCATTGGATCGCGACCAACGCGAGCAGCAATGTCGCGATACAATAAACCGCAATCGCGATAGGCTACAATCCGACCTTTATCAAAGCCGGAAACGTGATTGTAGGTATTTCTCCTCCTTACACGAGGCATCACAACAACGTTTCAGCAGGCAAAGCAGGTCAACTGCTGTTTGTATATGAGAAATCGGTTGAAAACTTTCCTCATGTCAGCGCGTTGTAGGTGTTGCCATCGGCGCCAACCTTGTGTGAATGCTCTGAAAAGCTAATCATTTGCATATCACAGCATATTCTTCCTGCTGGTTAAATTTCGCACGTCATCTTCGTTGTGTAGCAATTTTAATGGGCAAGAGTGTGTATATATACAGAAGTACACATTTCGAAAAAGTGTTGTATACCTTGCTTCTAAGGTCTCCTCTTGTATGTTGCTTAAAGAACACAGTTTCTTTGATTGTCCACAGATGTCACTCAGTCCCCTCAAACAAGTAAACAACTACTCATGAGCAGCAGGGAGGAAGTTCATTGCTTGTGATGACTGTAGTTCTGTCATGGCTAGAAAGTAAAGTTTTATTGTATCTACAACGTTACTTTGTTTCAGGAGGAACTCTCATCAAGGGAAGTCCCAAGACGTCTCGGAGTGAACCAAAGCTGTGTTGTGCTGTTTCAGGCTTTCCCGACGTAAGATATTCTTGAAAGGTTCACGGGAGTTATATCGGATGGTCAGTTCGCCATCTTCAGGTGCTACTGACGTTCTTGCTGCTCTGGTCATCAATACATATGCTGGCTTATTGCTAAGGCGCAGGCGCCGACGCTGGTGTGATGTCATCGTAGACCAATGTGTCACGACATAAACATTGATAGCACCCTACCGTTGTACGCGCGCTATTAGATATATGAGTGCGCGTTTTCCGACGTCCTGTCAACAATTAACCATCTGTGTCAATAGGTGACACGTTTTCCTGCGGCTGACGATGTCTCAGTACCGCCAAGACCGGTTTCCATGCCTTACTGACAAGGACAGTACTCGGGCTCGAACAAACACAAATATACCAAAATCGTGTGAGAGATAATCTAGAGGTCCCTTACTGCACTAGCGATACTCCCGCATCAGCAAAACTCTGGAGTCGCCCATTAGAGGCCTCTGCGTGTGCCATGTCGCATTGCACATTGAGCTGCCGGTACGCCAGTCGGGACCAGTAGTGACGGTGCAGTGTGCTTCTGAAGTTGCGTTTTGTGGCGTTATTTGTGTAGTAAAGCGTCAGATTGGTCGGCGATTAGTAATCAATCCTGCTAATGTATTGCGATTGGTTAAGATGAAATTCCGAAGAGCCCTTCTTCGTGAATACTGTCTTGGTGTAGAAGATGCATCATTCATATGTTTTCTGGTATCTATTATAGTGCAGAAATATGAACATAGATTAGAAACACTACAATAGGTACCAGATAACATGCAAATTATTCATTTTCTACACCAATACCATCTTCACGAAGAAGGTTTCTTCGTAACTGCATCTCAACCAGTCACACTATATTAGCAGGAATTTTTACGAACCGCATAGAATTCATTTCCGAAAACAATCATAACGGGTGACTTCTTTCTATCAATATAGCTGTCGCAACGATAAACTCTGGAAAATCACATAATAGAGAATGAGAGGGGGATATCGAAGGGGAGTGTGTGTGGGGGGGGGGGGGACTTTAGGAGAACACTCAAATCAATAAAACCGACGTCTTAAACTGAACCTATTTTCATCAGACCGGTCTTGAAACTTCTTGTACTCACAGGGGACAAATCTTTGTTCAGAGAGCCTGCAGAATTTACTGATTACCCATAGTATTAACGTGAAACAGGTGATTCTGTAGATGAAAGGAATTTATATTCCGGTGCTGAAGATCTATAAAGTTTTCCACCGTGAGATGGTAGCAGTAGCGGACAACAGAAACCAGTAATGTCCAACTGCACTTATCGAAGGGTCAAGTGCGGAAAAGCAATTCCACGTCAGTTACCATGATGAACATCGCGCTTTCGAGAAAGCTACAACCGCCTTGACCATACCTATGTAGGTGGGGACGAAACGTTTAGTTTGAACAAGCAGTTCATTTGAACACAGCATAACAACGCAAAATATTTCAATAAGTGTGAAGTATTATCCGTGGATGATTACGTTTATCACGCAGTCAGCAATGTCTCGAAAAGAGGTTATAACATGAACAAGAACAACACTAAAGTGACAAAATGAATGAGACAGCGGTATTCACTGATAAAGGTGGCTGTCGTATCGCGTCCCCAATAATCAATCCGAGGTAAAGTTTGTTAATTCACAGGAAACCTTTTTACGTGAATGAAGTTTGATTCCATGACAAATCATGATGTTCAGCGACTGTTATAAAATGTGTATGATGAAGAGCAATCAGTCGCATATATTTCTTTATTGTCGCAAATCTAGAGTTCGGTTAGTGCGTGACCATTAATCACAACTTGAGACGTAGTTTTAAACGTACAAAATTTTTCAATCTTTATGTTGAAGATTACGTTCGCAGTTCAACATGTAGACTGAAAAATTTTGTATGTTTTAAACTAGGCTGGAAGCTTTGATAATGGTCACACAGTGACCGAAATCTAGATTTGCGACAATAAAGAAATATTTGCGACTGATTGCTCTTCATCATACACATATTATAATAGTCGCTGAGCGCGATGATTTGACATGGAATCAAACTTCATTCATGTGAAAAGGTTTCATGTGAATTAACAGACTTCAACTCGGACTGATAATTGGAAACAAAAAGCATAGGGAAATTCTATTTCAATTCAGTACTCCGAGATTCACAGTATAAAAAGTTTGCCGAGAATGTCAAATTTAAGGCATTATCTCACCACGGACAAAGCAGTGACTGACGCCCTGTTCTTATGGACCGATAGCAGCGAACATTTACGTCGAGTTCTCAGTGGTAACAGACAAGCAGCACTTTTAAATGCCGCGTGAAACAATATGGGGCTTACGATGGGCCGTTCGGCTCAATTTGGCATTAATTGGTTATGGCAGGAGACGAGGGGCTAGAGTGCCTACGCTAACTGCACAAAGTCGCCCAGTGCTCCTCCTGGGCTCCTGACGATATAGGTTGGATCGTTAACGACTGCAAAACCGTACTTTGGTCAGAAGAATCCCTATTTTAGTTGTTACGGACTGAAGGTTGAGTTGAAATGTGGTGCAGATGAAGCCATGAGCTCTATTTGGCATCAAGGCAATGTGCAAGATGTTGGAGGCTCGATATGGTTTGTGCATTTTTTACTTCTGATGCAATTGAACCGGTATTTGAAATGGTTCGGCTACATGGAGTCCATTTGCAGCTATTAATGGATTTGAGCTTTCCAAACGACGATGGGATTTTTTTATGTATCAGGAAACAATTGTTCGCGGCTGGTTCGTAGAACGTTGTTGACAATTGCAAGGAATAATCTGGCAACCAAGATCACCCAAAATGAATGCCATGAAGCATTTATGGGACATAAGGTAAAGGCCAGTTAGTGCACAAAATTCTGCACCGACAAAGGTTTCGCAATTATTGATGGCTATAGATGCTGCATTACTTGAATATGTAATACGGTATAATTGATGCAATACTTCGCATTTTGGTGCATTAATAGTACACATAAGCTGACGTAATGTGAAAGTATAGCTGAGAGAAAGACTGCCACATAAGTGCATGAGTCACAGACAGACCCAGGATTGACCGACAGGTTTGGACACCAGGCTTGCGCCATGATGTCCAAATAGACGCACAAGAGAAGGCGGCTTTCTCATTTGACGAAGTTACAAGAATGGAGTACCTTCAGCAGTTATAGAATTTTATTGATACAATTTTCGATGATTCACTGAGTCATTTACAGGCCCCCTGACCGGCGTAAAAATGGACATGATGTTGAATAGTGATATTGGACATAATAAGTCCATTTTTACCCTGGATAGGGGGCCTGATGATGACTGAAGTGTCGAAACTGACAGCAATAAAATTACGTAACGTCTGAATGTGTTCCAGCCGCTTAAGAGTAAGGCCGACGTTCCTCTGCACCTTTCGTAGAGGTAGACATACACATAGACATCGAACGGTGAGATGAGGTAGGGCATACAGCACCACTTTGCAACAGTTGGGGTGTCAGAAGCGATAAGGATGTGACTTAAAAAGTGATAGAAGAACAATGTATGTGAAATATTGATAGGTGCGATAAGTGTTTTGTTCTGTTTAGCATTGGCTGACAGAGTGACAAGTTCACGGATATAAAAGTAAAATGGTATCCGTTGATAAAGTGTGCTCATTACTGCAAGGTGAATAGATACGGAGTAACCAGATATCACCATCGCGGCCTCATCCACCGATTCTGAAGAAGTCAGCGACTAGAACATTCACTGCATCTATTGCGACATACTCGAGAAAAACCATTGCGAGATGTGACGGATTTGCACATCACCAAACGCAGCCTCCCTCGTACCATTGCTCTGTCACAACCGGAGGCCCGGGACACATCTCGCCAACTCAAGGAGAGTGTCGTAAGGCTGATGGCTCATTATTCCTGCAGTGGGCTTTCAACGACTTGTTCAGTCCACATCACGCCCAATTGCTGCACTTTGGAGAGCAAACGACACGATAAGGGCACTTTTGTCGCGTTAATGTGTAGTGCACCGAGGGAAGTGGAGTACAGCAATATTTTATCACGGTGGTAATACAGTGAGGAGACTTTATGAAAGGACCCAGATTTGGAGAAAGCATTTGACAATGTTGACTGGAATACACTCTTTCAAATTCTGAAGTCAACAGGGGTAAAATACAGGAAAAGGAGAGTTATTTACAACTTGTACAAAAGCCAGACCGCAATTATTAGACTCGAAGGGCACGAAAGGGAAGCATCAGTTGGGAATGGAGTAAGACAGGGTTGTAGCCTTTCTCCGATCTTATTCAATTTGTACATCGAGCAGGCGGTGAAGGAAAGCAAGGAAAAATTTGGAATAGGGATTAAAGTTCAGGGGGAAGAAATAAAAACATTGCGTTTTGCTGATGATATTGTAATTCTGTGAGATACAGCAAAGGAAGAGCAGTTGAATGGAATGGACAGTGTGTTGAAGAGAGCGTGTAAAATAAACATTAACAAGAGCAAAACAAAAATAATGGAGTGCGGTCTTAGAAAATCAGGCGATGCCGAAGGAATTAGATTAGGTAACGAAACAATGAAGATGGTAGATGAGTTTTGTTACTTGGGTAGTAAAATAACATGCAATGGTCGCAGTACAGAGGATATAAAATGCAGAATGGCAATGGGAAGAAAATCATTTTTGAAAAAGAGAAATTTGCTAACATCGAATATTAATTTAAGGGTAAGGAAGTCTTTTCTGAAGGCATTTGTGTGGAGTGTTGCCTTGTACGCGAGTGAAACATGGACGATAAGCAGTGCGGACAGGAAGAGAATAGAGGCTTTTGAATTGTGGTGCTACAGAAGAATGCTGAAGATTAGGTGGGTAGATCGGATAACTAATGAAGAGGTACTGAACAGAATTGGTTGGAAAAGGAATTTTTGGCATACCCTGACTACAAGAAGGGATCGCTTGGTAGGACACATTCTTAGACATCGGGGAATCGTAAATTTAGCATTGGAGGGAAGTGTGTGGGGTAAAAATCGCAGAGGGAGATCAAGAGACGCGTATAGTAAGCAGATTCAAATGGATGTGGGTTGCCGTTCTGATGAGGAGATGAAAAGGCTTGCTCAGGATAGGGTAGGGTGGAGAGCTGCATCAAACCAGTCTCCGGACTGAAGACCATAACAACAACAGTGTCAGTGGAGGCGACTTACCGGAACTGTAGCAGCAGGTTGCCGGCGCGGCCGGTGGCGACGAGGAAGCTGGTGAGGCAGTGCAGCGCCAGGAAGGCGCCGAAGCTGGCGGCGCAGCTGGCGGGGCACGAACCCTCGACCGCCAGGCCGCCGAGCACGCAGCCGCAGCCGCTGAACGTCTGCAACGACACCGGGCACCGCTCAGCACCTCTCCCTGCCTGTGCGCATGCGCTCGTAGCTTATGACAACGGGAAATAGATTTCATTATGTGAAACCTTAACTTTTCCCGACGTAATGAATGTTGGAACAACTTACGGGTATGCTGCCGGGTGACGTCGTCGACAACCGCCGATATTTCGGTAGGAGGACACCCTGCCATTCTCAAGGCACAACTCCACTTAAGGAAGCAATGTGCAAACCTATTTAATACCTCAGTTGCATTGCGCTATCAGCCTTCTGTGCAACGGTTGAGTGACGATAGTAATGAAGTGGCACCTAAATCTATGGCCTTTTTGCCTTACGCAGGAAGCATTACCAACAAGATTGGTCGTATTTTGCGGAAAATATGATGTGAAACGTGTTTTTCGACCACCTTCTAAGATAAAGGCCCTGTTGGGGTCCGTAAAGGATGATCTTGGTTTGCATAAGGCAGGTGTATATCATATTCCTTGCAGTTGTGGCATGTCATATATTGGTCAATCAGGACTGTGGAAGACCGGTGTATTGAACAGAAACGTTACACGCGCTTACAACAGCCAAACAAATCGGCAGTTGCAGAACACTGTCTTGGCACCGGTCATCCTATGGAATAACAACACGGCATGCACTTCCACCTATTGGGATAGTGTTATTAAGGAAGTTGTTGAAATTAAACTAGCAAGCGACCTTATAAACAGAGATGGTGGTTTTTGTTTAAATTCTGCTTGGAATCCGGCACTGTTTCTCGTCAAAAACAGAGGGACAAATTAATGTGCCTCACCTGTTGATTAACAGTCACTATCTATATTTTTGATGTTTGGTCATCTTTGGTTGTGTTGACTCTGCAGTGACTTGTATTGTGTTTGTTATCTTCCTTGTTTAGCCTTTGCAAACCGAGGTATTAAATACATTGCTTCCTTGAGTGCAGTTGTGTCTCGAGGACGGCAGGGTGTCCTCCTGCCAAAATATCGGAGGATGTCGACGTCGTCTCCCGGCAGCATACCCGTAAGTTGTTCAAATGTTTGTTAAGCTTATGGGACTGAACTACGAGGTCATCAGTCCCTAAACTTACAAACTACTTATCAACTACCTTATACTAAAGACGGCACAAATATCCATGCCCGAGGGAGGATTCGAACCCCCGACCGTAGTGGCCGTGCAGACCGTGACTGGAGCGCCTCAGTCTCCTCGGCCACCGCGGCCGGCCCCGTAAGTTGTTTGAAGATTTCGTAATTTTATTTATTTATTTATTTCTGAGGCAGTCTATTAACTATTTTGTCGTGTCCTGGCACGTATTCCTCCCTCGCGAGAATCCCTTCATTTCAGAGCACAGGTACCGTACTTCCTCCCATTACACTAGCGGAAAAAATAATACACCTGAAAAGTACTTTTTCATTCTATGGCGGCAGATGATACCTGGGGATGGTGGATGTACTGATAATTGTTTTACCGTCGTCCGCCAACAGATAGCGTTACATTCAAGTTCGGAAACCGCGGGAATGGCCGCGCAGCCTGAGGTGCGGTGTCACGCATTGTGCGGCCGCTCCCGTCGGATGATTCTCATGGTGGCATAGGTATGTGTGTGTGTTTGTGTTTTCCTTAGCGTAAGTAGTTTGTAAGGAACTGATGACCATAGTAGTTTCTTCCCTTAGGTTTATAAACTATGAACATTTGAACATCAAGTACAGAAAAACATAGAACACTTTGAAATACTAGAGTTCCTATTCATATGACACGCAGAAATGATTAGCATTTGTACCATGTCAGCGTTCAAGGTGAACATCGATATTTCTGCGTAGCACCACCTACCGATGAAATGTGCTGCGGCTCTTGTTCTTATAAACAGAAGTTGATGGATCACTGTGATGTGCAGGATACCTCGCAGATGTACGTCCGGACCGACCAGTCAAATCAGAAATTTTTCCCATCAGCTTTTAGAGTATGGAACTGTAGAGAAATATCATAAAAGTGATTCGATGAACCCTCTGCCATGCACTTCATTGTGACTTGCAGAGTATTTGTGTAGATGTAGAACTTTGGAAGTAGACGATTACAGCCTGGATGACTGCACTAAAGTACACCTTTCGCGCGTTATACGTGTCGATGGTATGGAACAAGTTATCAGCGCTCATGGTGGACCTTGTGCCTGGTGTGCAATAGTAACAGACTGAACCGGGGTAACTGTAATGATAGTCATTTCTGCAGCACGTACTAATCAACATGTCATCTGAATATAAATGTCCTATCCCAAGTTTTTCAAGGTGTCCTGTTGTCTTCTTTTTTTCTTGACCTACAGGGGATGCAACCTACCAGTGGTTAGTTATCATCCAGACTACCTGGATCGCTGCAGTCTTTTAACCCGGGACTGGTGCTAGATATTTGTTGTTGTGTGTTGTAGGCTAACGCTAGTGAGCCATTCCGCGATCGATACCTCGCGTCTGGCTCTTGAACATGTTATCTTTGGGCTGAGCGCTTGACCGGGACCTCTGGCGGGCTCGAAGGACTTGAGTGGTGACAACGGAGGAGTTCGCAGGTGGTACGGAGAGGGTGTGGGCGCTGGTCTCTGACGAAGGAAAGTGCAGTGACGTCGTGGCGGACTGAAGTCGCGGCTTGGCTGTTCAGCTGGGTCGTGGGGCTCGTTCCGTTGTATACTGTGTGGCTGTCGTGTTTGTCTGTCGGGCACGCGGGGCGTGTTCTGACAGTACGTTGGAAGCAGCAAATTAAAGGGACGAGACGGCACGATCTGACCGGAAGATCAAGCTGCTGCCAAGCTGGACAGTAACCCGTATTGAGATTCTCCTGTCACCACAGTGCGGATACTCTCCGATTGTCCCGGGTGAGAAAGTTTTGCATGTTCTCCGGTGCGCAGGTATCAGTGTAATTGCAGGTATACATTCCTGGTTAAGTAGGATAAGACTTGGTCATTACGGCGCCAACTGGTGGAAATGATTTGCATGGGTGTTTTCAGGAGCAGGCGCTCGGTACAAGGATTCGCAGCCTTATGGCTCAGTTTCCCAAGGGAATGTTATTTGTGTCTTGAGACAATATTGGTGTTTCGTAATTTACAATTTGTAATTTATAGATGATTAGTGGTTGGCTAATCCCAAAAGGTAGAAAAAAGGGCTTAAGTTATTTTTTTAAAGCTTTTGGTTGTTAAAGTTCTGAGTTTCGCTTCAGCTCAATCTGTTTCATTGGGAAGTACGGGAAATGCTTCAGGGTCTTAATTTTATGTGTTTGTATCTTAAAGCTGAAGTATATTTCTGTGTGTTTTAGAGTCAATTATCTGTATATGTACGGACGCTTGGCCGGCCGCGGTGGCCGAGGAGACTGAGGCGCTTCAGTCACGGTCTGCACGGCCACTACGGTCGGGGGTTCGAATCCCCCCCCCCCTCGGGCATGGATATTTGTGCCGTCCTAGTTCGTAAGTAGTTCATACGTAGTTTGTAAGTTTAGAGACTGATGACCCCGTAGTTAAGTCCCATAAGCTTAACAAACATTTGAACATTTTTGAACGGACGCTTGTTGTTGTACTGGGCGGCACCCACTGACGTGAACACTTGGTGACATCACGAGCAACGCTACGTGCTAAGCACGTTGATGGACCCAACGGAAGACGAGCGCGCACTGTTCATATTTAAATTTTCATACAGTTTTGGTTTACTTGTTCTAAAACCTATCTTACTTAAAGCGTGTCAGTTGTTGGATGTGGTTTTGTACCCTGATGTTACTTGCTTAATCTTGGGTATATAATTTTGAAATAATTTAACAGTCCTTTATAAGCAAGGGAGATAAATATATTATAGCCAGTTCTTGTGCTAGAGCCTTGCTAATCATTGTATTCCTTAATTATAACATGTTCCTTTTTTTGGGTTTCGAGTCTATTTAAAAAAAAAAAAAAAAGGTTAAAGATTCATGTCTCGACATTATGTTGTGAGTTCTAAAACTATTACTTGGGTTTGGTAATAAATGTTGTTTAAAATAAGCTTAGATAACGAATGATATTCAATTCCCTACCGCCCAGTCCTTCCCTGAGTGATTCCTGGTTACGTTTATGTCGGCCTGCTGTAGTTAAACGCATCAGCTACCTGCTGCCCTTTCTTATTGGGCAGTGCTGCCAGCCCGGGCAGACGACTGCTTACCAGCGTGCCGTTGATGATGGCGCTGTCCTGGCAGCCGGCGTGGCAGGCCGAGAAGAAGGTGGCGGCGCCGTCGGCGGAGCACACCGGCGCGTACTGGACGCGCGGCCCGCAGCCGCAGGCCGCGTTGCACGCAGACGTCATGTTCCACCTGACAGGGAAGCCAAAAGTTTAAAAAGGCTGCCAAAAAAAAGCTATACAAATGACAGTGTTTCCAGAAGCAACTGTTACATTAGCGAAGTGAGTCTTGGGCACTGAGCCCTTTCAGCTGTCCATGTTGACAGGCGAGCAATAGACCTTATGCTTTAGGTTCAAATGTACGTTAAGCTTAAGGGACTTAACTGTGGGGTCATCAGTCCCTAAACTTACAGACTACTTATGAACTATCTTATACTAAAGACGACACAAATATCCATGCCCGAGGGTGGGGGGGGGGGGGGGGAGATTCGAACCCCCGACCGTAGCGGCGTGCGGACTGTGACTGGCACCACAGACAAATACATACAGACGGGAAACATCCGTAAGGGCCCGGCCACACGCTCAGGGATGTCAGACGGGGAGTGCTGAAGCAGTTCCGTAAGATGTCCCATGATGGCACCGAGGCACAAAGTAACATATACAGAGAAGCAGCCCCCCTAAACCACTGTCCCTTGTAGTTCCGTAAGATGCTAGCAGGTGTCAAGCATTTCCATGGCTTAGTACCGGTAGACCACACTAGAGGCACTACTGAGGGTGCCTCTCGCACGTCAGAGGGTAGCGTGGAGGGGAGGCTGAGGGGAGAGCTCGTGCGGCCTGCCACGAGGCCGCAGCTGTGTCCGGTGTGCCTGGCGTTTGAGGGGAGGTGGTGGTGGGGACAGCCGCTACCTGCCACCTGCTCTGGCCAGTTTAAAGGGCTGCTTCTGACCGCAGCGCCATCATCGGACATCTTACGGAACTGCTTCAGAACCCCCCACCCCGCACCCCTGAGCGTAGGACCGGGCCCTTACAGAGGTTTCCCGTCTGTATATATTTGTCTGTGGCTGACGTTAGAAGCAGCCCTTTAAAACTAGCCAGAGCAGGCGGCAGGTAGCGGCTGACCCCACCACCACTTCCCCTCAAACGCCAGCAAGCCGGACACAGCCGTGGCTATGTGGCAGGCGGCACGATCTCTCCCCTCAGCCTCCCCTCCACACTACCCTCTGACGTGCGAGAGGTACCCTCAGAAGTGCCTCTAGTGTGGTCTACTGGTACTAAGCCAGGGAACTGCCTGATATCTGGTGGCATCTTACGGAACTATGAGGGCAGCGTAGGACAGATGTTTGGGGGGGGGGGCTTCTTCTCTGTATATGTTACTCTGTGCTGGCACGCAGCAGACCGCTCGGCCACTGCGGCCGACGTGCTTTAGGTAATCCGTATACTCGCAGCATAGTGCCTTGCCAATGCTAGAGAAATGTATTCTGAGTCTATTATAAACTGATCAAAATAATTAGGGTATCAGCTGAGGTATGTAGGTTATGAAGTATTGCCATCAGCAGAATAAACGAAAACGGTTCCGCGTCTTTCTGTCGGTTCTACTGTTTATGTCATTGGCGACTGTAGCGCGCTTTCTACATTCTTTATTTTCCTTTACATTTTCCACTCCAACTACGTCAGTAAATCATCAGATTGTTCATGACATGTTTGCTTTGAATAAAATTATCAATAAATTTCAGTTAGATTTGTAATGATAACACAACTTTTAATTTGGCATCTAAGGCTTTCCCGGCGTAGTAAATCTTGATAGTCCTTCCGGGTATACTGCCGGATATTAAGAACAAACTGGTCTGATATTTCGGTGATCCAACTGTCCTCCATCCTCAGAAACGCTGCTACTGCTGAGTCCCGACGAGTATTCTCCGTCCCACATAGGCGTCGAGCGATATATCGATTATGGTTGATCAAACACTGGCGCTGGCTTCGTCACAGAACGTTGCAATTTGATGTTTTTTTAAAAGCGAGTTCCACGATCTGCTCAGAGGAAAACCCTTGTCTAGGTTAGTCAGATTGTCCGCCAATATCAAATTGCAACGTTCTGTGACGAAACCAGTGCTAGTGTTTAATCAACCATAATCGATGTATCACTACACCGACGTCCCACTAGAGGCGGCGCCACTAGTACACGTCCCGTACGTAGCAACCTTGGAAGGTGGCGCATGCGCCGCACACACGCCGGATGCCTATATAGGACGGAGAATGCGGCTCTACCCTCAGTACTCGACGGGACTCAGCAGCAGCGTTCCTGAGGATGGCGGACAGTTGGATCGAACCAGTTTGTTCTTAGTATCCGGCAGCATACCCGGAAGGACTACCAAGATTTAATTGTTCAAAAATGTTTGTAAAGCTTATGGGACTTAACTGCGGAGTCGTCAGTCCCTAAACTTACATACTACTTATAAACTACCTTATCCTAAAGACAACACAAACATCCATATACGAGCGGCTTTAAATTGTTATCAAACTGTTTATTAACTAAGATAGTTTAAAGGCACCAACACTCCTGTCAGACTGAAAATTACATACATATACCGATTTCAATATAACACACTATGCGATCAGAAATATCCGGACGCCTGGCTGAAAATAGCTTAAAAGTTGCGTCCTCCATCGGTAATTATAGAATTAAGCATGTTGTTGGCCCACCCTTAGCCTTCATAACATCTTCTATTCTCGCAGCCATACATTCAATCAGGTGCTGGAAGGTTTCTTGGGGAATGGCAGTCCATTCTTCACGGAGAAGGAGAGGTATGATGTAGGTCGTCGAGGCCTGGCAAGAAGTCGCCGTTCCAAAACATCGCACAGGTGTTATTGTCGTGTAACCACTTCGCCACAGGTCGTGCATTATGAACGGGTGCTCGATCATATGGAAAGATCCAATCGTACTCCCCTAATTATAACAGTGGGAAACAAGAAGGTGTTTAAAACATCAGCTTAGACCTGTGCGGCGATAGTGCCACGCAAAAGAACAAGGGGTGCAGGCCCCCTCCACGAAAAACACGACCACACCATAACACCACCGCTCCGAATTTTACTGTTGGCACTACACACACTGGCAGATGGTGTTCACCGGGCACTCGCCATACCCACACTCTGCCATCGGATCGCCACATTGTGCATCGTGATTCGCCACTCCACATAACTTTTTTCCACTGTTCAGTCGGCCAATGCTTACGCTCCTTACTCCAAGCGAGGCGTCGTTTTGCATTAACCTGCGTGATGTGGGCTTATGGGCAGCCGCTCGACTAGAAAATCCACGTTTTCTCACCTCCCTCCTGTCATAGTACTTGTAATGGATACTGATGAGGTCTGCATTTACTGTGTGATGTTTAGTATAGATGCCTGCCTATTACACTGTATGAGCCTCTTCAACATTCGGCGGTGTCTGACAGTCAACCGACGAGGTCGGCCTGTGCGCTTTCGTGCTGTACGTGTCCCTTCACATTTTCACTTAACTGTCACGTCAGAAACAGTGGACCTGACTTCTGACACGAGTCACACCGAATCACCTGACCACGTTCAAAGTCCGTGAGTTCCGTGGAGTGCCCCATTCTGCTCTCTCACGATGTCTAATGAGTACTCATGTCGCTGATTTGGAGTACTTGGCTGTAGGTGGCAGCACAATGCACCTAATATGAAAAACCTATGATTTTTAGGGGGTGATGAGAAAATGTAATTTTAAATGTGAAACAGCGCAATAGAAATAAAAACAAATTAATAAATAAGGAAGATGTGGCAAGCAAAATGTAAAGATAAATAGAGAATGTAAACAAGATGCTACAGTCGCCAATGAGGTATACTGAAGCAATCTGTGTAGTTACTGTAACTGGCTCAGTATTAAAGTAATCTTCAACATGAAGATCGAAGAGTTCTATATGTTTTAAACCACATTCTTTAAAGTATTTTATTATTGAACGAAAAATGCTAAATATGGCATGCAAATTAACTGTTTCTAACTGGTTCTGCTTTTTTAACATTGATAATCGTCGCACAGCGCCCTAAATCATGCAATAACAAATATTTGGTACTGGTAGTTCTTCCATCATTCACATATTACAACAGTCGCTGAGCACGGTGATCCAGTATGAAATCAAACTTGACAATTTCTAAGTTTTAGCAAGAATAAGACACAGCAAGTGATTTTTATATAGAGATATCGAAACGATTTCATGCTTTCTTACACAACAAGGAACTGATTTCATGAGTATGTTTTCGTGATGGTAGGTGGAACTTTATTAGCGCAATAATATCATAAAGGAACAACTTCCTGATGTTTTGCGAAACTTATTTATTCGTCACAAATCGGCTTTCGGCTTCTCAGGACATCATCATGTGACAACTGACGGTAGTATATATATATATATCTTCAGAGGTGAATGAAACTTTCACTCTGCGGCAGAGTGTGCGCTGATATGAAACTTCCTGGCAGATTAAAACTGTGTGCCGGAATCGGGACTCGAACCTGGGACCTTTGGTTTTCGCGGGCAAGCGCTCTACCGACTGAGCTATCCCGACACGACTCACAATACCGCCTCACAACTTTACTTCCGCCAGTACCTCGCCTCCTACTTCCCAAATTTCAGAGAAGCTCTCCTGCGAACCTTGCAAGACTCCTGGAAGAAAGGATATGGTGGAGACATGGCTTAGCCACAGCATAAGGGATGATTCCAGAATATGTTTCCGGTAGAGCGCTTGACTGTGAAAGGCAAAGGTGCCAGGTTCGAGTCCCGGTTCCGGCACACAATTTTAATCTGCCAGAAAGTTTCAGGTATACTACAGTAAGTTATCACCTGATAATGGCCTGAGAAACCGAAAGCCGGTTTGTGATGAATGAATAAGTTTCACAGAAAATCTGGTTTTCCTTTTTCATATTATTTTCATGTTCTTTCAAGCACGGACGGAAAATTCAATTAATCTTTACAGCTTGAGAATAGGTCTGTAAGAGACTGGGCAGGCGCCGTGCTACTCACGTGTGGTGCCTGGGGTCCCAGGCGCCCTGCAGGTCGTCGCTGGGGCAGCCGAGGAAGGGCTTGGCGAGGTGCACGGCCACGTCGAGCAGCTCGACGGCCACGTTCCAGGCGGCCAGCGCGCGCGCGGACGGCTTGGCGCGCGAGATGTACACCGACGACAGCACCAGGCCGGCCGCCGTGAAGCCCAGCCCCACAGAGCCTGCGGCACACCACACCACAGCACTGCTACCTGCTCACCCTGTCTACCAACCACTTGTCTTAAAACATTGCATAAGGGGACCTGCACGCAGCCAGCGCGCGCGGACGGCTTGGCGCGCGAGATGTACACCGACGACAGCACCAGGCCGGCCGCCGTGAAGCCCAGCCCCACAGAGCCTGCGGCACACCACACCACAGCACTGCTACCTGCTCACCCTGTCTAGCAACGAATTATCATAGAAGATAGCTTAACCCGGTGCCACACTGCTAACTGCTAACGAAGATGGAATAGGTTCACAGATTTGTGACTGGCTGGAACACTTCCTAAGTAATAGAACGCAGTACGTTGTTCTCGACAGCGAGTTTTCATCAGAGACGAGTGTATCGTCAGGCGTGCCCCAGGGGACTGTGATACGACCGATATTATTTTCTGTTGTTGATTGTTGTTATGGTCTTCAGTCCGGAGACTGGTTTGATGCAGCTCTCCACCCTACTCTATCCTGAGCAAGCCTTTTCATCTCCTCATAAGAACAGCAACCCACATCCACTTGAATCTGCTTACTATACGCGTCTCTTGGTCTCCCTCTGAGATTTTTACCCCACACACTTCCCTCCAATGCTAAATTTACGATTCCCCGATGTCTAAGAATGTGTCCTACCAAGCGATCCCTTCTTTTAGTCAGGGTATGCCAAAAATTCCTTTTCTCACCAATTCTGTTCAGTACCTCTTCATTGGTTATGCGATCTACCCACCTAATCTTCAGTATTCTTCTGTAGCACCACATTTCAAAAGCCTCTATTCGCTTCCTGTCCGCATTGCTTATCGTCCATGTTTCACTCCCGTACAAGGCAACACTCCACACAAATGCCTTCAGAAAAGACTTCCTTACCCTTAAATTAATATTCGATGTTAGCAAATTTCTCTTTTTCAAAAATGCTTTTCTTCCCATTGCCATTCTGCATTTGATATCCTCTGTATTGCGACCATCGCATGTTATTTTACTACCCAAGTAACAAAACGCATCTACTGCCTTCATTGTTTCATTACCTAATCTAATTCCTTCAGCATCGCCTGATTTTCTAAGACCGCATTCCGTTACTTTTGTTTTGCTCTTGTTAATGTTATTTTCTATCTATATAAATGATCTGATGAACAGAGTAAGTTGTAATTTGTGGCTGTTTGCTGATGATGCTGCGTTGTATGGGAGGGTGTCGTCAATAACTGACTGTAATAGCATACAAGATGACTTAGACAGAATTTCTAATTGGTGAGAAGAATGGCAGCTAGCTCGCAATGTAGAAAAATGTAAGGTGATGCGCATGAGTAGGAAAAACAATCCCATAATGTTCGAATACAGCATTAGTAGTGAGCTTATTGTTGCTGTAACATGTAAGGACATTTGTGAGTAAGGCGGACAGGCGACTTCGGTTTATTGGGAGAATTTTGGGAAGATGTACTTCACCTGTAACGGACAATGCGTATAAAACGCTTGTACGACCACGTCTTGAGTATTGCTCAAGTGTTTGGGATGCAACCAGATCGGTTTTAGGGAGACATTGTAAGATTACTGCCCAATAGAAATACTGGTAATTAATAGCATTTGATAATTAAACAGTATGAAGTTCACTGCAAACTTTGACCATGCCAATGCACTAAATGTTACACAATTTTAATCTTATTAATTATGGTAGCAATGTATGTACACAGTTGGGTGACAACGTTTATAGTTAGGCCATAGGTAGAAATTCTCCAAGTTGAGATTTGCTGTGTGCTTGTAGCTAAAGGGAGGCCAGCGAGCAGGCCAACGTTGGTGGCTTGTTTCAGCTTAGGATTTTCCAGTTTTCGTTTCCGGTGAGGGGAGAGGGACAATGGCGAGTGCCAGGCGGAGTGAAGTGCACGACATGAAATAAAATATTCTAATACTACTTGCATTTGAAGTAATACAATGCAGTTAGGAACTTTAAGGCCCTCATTACAAAATAAACTGTTGCTAAATAAACAATACATTAGCTGATATAGTCACATCTGGTGTAATATGTTTAATTGACAATGAAAAGTATTAAATTACCAATGAATACAAGACGGTTACACAACTAGCATGGCAATGTTTTATTTATGAAAATAATATATTAACTATTTCTCATTTTATTTTCAATTAATCTTGTGTATTTTATCATGAAATATTCAGTTAAATCACGTATCTGTGATATAAGAAATTGCACGATTATAATAAATAGTGCAAAGGATGTTTATACCAATATAAAAACCTAATAAGAAATTTGTTTAATGTGTAGTGTAATTATTTTGATTTTAAGTAAAGTTTTAGAAATGTATTGGCTGAGCGCTGTACGTTGGCAAGTCGGTTAGAACAGCTCACCGGCAGTTGATGACGTAGGGACAAAACCCGGCAGTTGGGCTTTTGGCGCGCGCGAGGGCAGGAAGTGACGAGTCGGGAGCAAGTGGTGTAGCTGGCCGGGCGGGTCGCGCTACGGCAGTCGGCATGTGGATCTCCAGGTGGAGACTATAGACTTTTGTGTGGCAATTGCCAGGTGTGGTTGCTCGTCGTAGACTGCACCAAGTTGAATCGAGTGCTACTGTGTGTTGTGAATATTTAGCCGGTGGAACAAGGTGTGCATTGCACTGAATTAAAGTGACTGTGTTTTGTTAATGTAACACGTGTCGTCGCCTAGGAATGAACATAAACGGTGTTTGAGACAGGCACGTGATGTGAAAACAATTAGCGACAAATATTCATTTTGTCTGGGGGCTCACGAGCTATAACTTTATTTGCTAAATGCGTCGGCGTACAAACGTATCAGCCACAGGGTTTTAATATGGTGTAATAAACAACATAAAGTGAACTTTCACGTGTTTTCAAAAATAGTAGTTAGTACACCCTTTTCTCACATGAACTTAATTTATTATGAATTTTTTTGTTAATCATATGCAGGGAAGGAAAGCTGCGAACGTGTGATATCATCCCCTAGAAAACGAGTCAAACAGTAGCAATCACAGTTCCAGTGTTTTTGCATGTTTAGGAATTTGGTTCGCAGTTGGTGGTTGTGAGTTTTAAAAATTAATCTTTCCCTATTTAAACTCTCACCCCGATCCTTCATCCTCGCAGCATCGTCAGTCTAAGAGCATATAGATTGTGGCAGGCTTCTGTTAACATTCGTAGGAACACATTATGCCTCTTGTAGCTTGGAGTATGTCTCAGGAAAAAGAAAAACCCATATAACAGTTCATTACTATTTTGGCTAAAAATTACCGTTAAAATTCTATACAGAATGACAAATATAGATCTTTTCTGCAATGTATTAGGCATAATACAAAGATACTGTCCGAAATTCTTCAGTTGCGAAAAATTTCGTGAACATAGCTAAAACCTTTATGAAGATATATGTTCCTAATGTAATGAAAATGTAGTTTCGAGAGAATGAGAAAAGAATGTTCACAGTGTTTTTGACTCAACGTATATGCCTCTTTCAGAACATTCCAATGGTATAATCTTGCTGTCCAGCTGCTTCTTTATCCTCTGCAGACTTTTTCAGGTGTTATCAACATTTTTTAGCAATAGCGAATTCCCCGCGTGGCCATTATCTCTATTAATCTGACCGTCTCGCAATTTCACTTTTCAGTTTCACGTTTTTAATTTTGCTTCCTATTTCACTTGCGCCGAAGCCGCTCTTTAATGTTTCATTCCTGATTTCTAATTTCATTGAGTATTAAAATGAAGATGATTTGTCTGAAGGGTAAGTTATACTATCACCTTTCAGCAGTTATGTGCTGCCGTATTTAAATCATTCATTGTTTTGCCTGATTCTGTGGATAGCTCTGCCTCCACGACGATCATAAAAATTTATTAACTGTAATGGGATGATGCCTACAACCAAGGTTCGTCGCTGCTACAATGCAACTCTCGACATGTTTCTCTGCGCCTGTAACGTGAATTGCATTTAGAAATGGGCCTCTTCACGGAAGTTTTAATAAACAGAAACAGTGCAGACTGCTAGAGTATCCTCGGACAGTGCTGTGGGCTGCAGAACTGACCTGTGATGAGGCTGGCCCTGGAGGCGGACTGCCGGAACTGCGTCTCCATGTACTTGGGCATGAACGTCCAGTAGCCCACGTAGCCGAACATGAAGCACACCGTGCTGATCGTGTTCAGCATCAGCACCTTGTTCCGCAGCAGCCGCGACACAGCCTGCCGGAAGTCTGCGCACAGAGTTACAAAGTTCATCAGCACCATAAACAACATTAACTAACTTACCGTTACGATTATTTTGCCCCTACTGTTCACTGTGATGGGCGACGTAAGGCTACGCGCTTTGCATTTAACACGTAACACAGCGTGGAGAAAGGTCTGAAGTCTGCACTACATCTACTTTAATATAATTTTCATGATTCCAAATCGCTGCGTAATATTTTATTTTTATTTAACAATGGCCATTTCGGCTACATAGCCATCATCGGGTAACTGCAAACGTGTAATATAAAAGTCACATGGTACGATATTTACATAAATGTTGATTATACATACTTCCTGTAATGTGGTTTTTCCATATAAGATCGTTGTCATGCCAGCAATATGGTACAGTTTAGTAAATTGCTTTAGCTAGCTATAATAAACTGCTTTAGCTGTCATTTGCTGGTGTATGTCAACGAAATTCTATGGTTACAATAGCTGGTTTATACTTATACCAACGATATATTAAACAGGTCAATGTGTGTATTAAATGTTGTCTCTGATTACGATAGGCAACGATATTGCATTCCTCCAATGGTTTGTTTACCAACGATATACGAAAATAATTTAGAAGGTGCTCTTTGGTGTAATATGCGCTAAAATTTATTATAACTGTACCATATTGGTGGCATGACAACGATCTTATATGGATAAACGACATTCAGGAAGTATGTATAATCAAAATTTATGTAAATATCTAACGACTTTTATATTACACGATTGCAGCTAACCTGACGATGGCTCTGTAGCCGAAATGGCCATTGTTAAATAATAATAATAATAATAAAATATTACGCAGCAATTTCGAATCATTGAAAATTATATTATGTCTTTAAGTGACATATTTAATGCTGCAGGACCCAAATATTACAAACATCTATTTTACTTCTTCTTTATACACAATGTGTCCATAAAATCCTGATGCAGTTATATTCAGTTAATGAAAGGCATCTAAACAACATGGAAATGTGAAACCGTCCCCGATTAAAGACAATCTCCCCAAGTTTGCATACATCTGATTTTCTCCTATAAATGGTCAGAATTAGTCACATGAACACTGTAAACACGTCGCTTCAGGTAAATCAATGAAGTTCGGATAATTAGTGTTTAAAATCCCCATCTTGCTATCCATCGCTGGGTAAATGGTGTATTCAGAAACTCCGGAACAATTCTGGCGTAATGTGGAGGAACGCCATCAGTTTACAACAGGGTTTAACATATCCTGTATTAAAATATTATGAATTATCTCGAACAGAATGATCTATTGACCCAAAGTAAACACGGATTTAGAAAATATCGTTCATGCGAAACACAACTAGCTCTTTACTCACACGAAGTGATGAATACTATCGACAAGGGTTGGCAAATCGATTCCGTATTTCTTTATTTCCAGAAGGCTTTTGACACCGTACCTCACAAACAGCTTTTAATCAAATTGCGTGGTTATGGTATATCGCCCCAAATTTGCCACTGGAGAGAGGGTTTCCTGTCAGAGAGGACACAGTTTGTAGTAATCGATGGTAATACATCGACTAAAACAGAGGTGATATCGGGCGTTCCACAGGGTAGGGTTATTGGTCCTCTGCTGTTCCTTATTTACATAAACGATTTGGGAGAAATTCGAAGCAGCTCTCTTAGGTTGTTTGCAGATGACGTCGTCGTTTACCATCTAGTAAAATCATCTGAAGATAAAAAACAACTACAGAGCGATCTGAATAAGATATCACTATGGTGTAAAAATTGGCAACTGACTCTAAATAATGAGAAATGTGAAGTCGTCCACATGAGTACGAAAAGAAATCCGTTAAACTATGTTTACAAGATAAATCAATCAAAAGTGAAGGTCATAAACTCAACTAAATACCTAGGAATGATTATTACTTCAGACTTAAATTGGAAAGAACACGTAGATAATGTCGTGGGAAAGGCGAACCAAAAAGTGCGTTTTATTGGCAGAACACTTAAAAGATGCAACAGAATTACAAAAGAAACTGCATACTCCACGCTTGTCCGTCCATTTTTTTAGTATTGCTGCCCAGTGTGAGATCCTTATCAGGTAGGTTTGACGGAGGACATCGAAAAAGTCCAAAGTAGAGCAGCTAGTTTTGTATTGTCACGATACAGGGGAGACAGCGTTACGGAAATGATACAGAATCTGGGATGGGAATCATTACAACAACGGCGCTTATCGCTGCGGCGTGGGCTGCTTACAAAATTCCAATCGCCAGCATTCTCCTTCGAATGCGAAAATGTGTCTCCCAACTAGATAGGTAGAAATGATCATCAGAATAAAATTCGAGAAATTAGAGCACGAACGGAGAGATTTAGGTGTTCTTTCCTCTCGCGCGCTATTCGAGAATGGAATCGGAGATAAATAGTATAACGGTGGTTCGATGAACCCTCTGCCAGGCACTAAAATGTGATTTGCAGAGTATTCCATGTAGATGTAGTCTCTTTCACCTTCGTCTTGAATTTGTGTTACCGCTTAGAACTGCAACAAGGCTAGGTAGACTTTTGACGTCACAGTTTGATCCGCAAAGAAATCATGCGCCAGGACGCTCAATTTAGGAGTAGGCAAGAGGGTTTCAGCAGCTCCTATTCTGGCGTTATAGATAAGGCTACAGACATGGGATGTGGCCTCGTTAGTAAACACTGTCCTCTTTAGAATTTTTTCATTGTTATCACTCTCATTACGCACCGGGTGAAACAAATGAACATTGTTTGGGCCTATCAGATGGGAGGATAGTGAGCAACGAATGCAGTATGTAATCTGTAAGACGAAGTACCTTTAAAACTTTGCGGACCGTAGTCTTCTTTAAGTGCAGTTCTCGAGCACACGAACGCATCTATTTCTTGGGGCTTCTGAGGCAGGAGTCCCCTACATCTTTCACAGCTTCGTCACAAACCGAGGGCCTACATGACAGGTTTTGGTTGAACAAGCTGCCAGTTTCCTTCAGCTGCTGATGCAACCGTCTAATGACTTCATTCCGCATACGACGATATCGACTATGAATAATATTTAGAAAGCTGGAGAAAACACTGACCTTCACTCTGCAGTGTCCACATTTTGAGTGAGATGGCCTGACCTTCTGCAGTTACGTATTTGATCATTTCATTCTTGAGTCATGCCTTAGGCGCGCGTACGGAAAACACACACATACACACACACACACACACGACCATGAAACATGCGCAACACAAACGAAGAGCTTTTCTTTCATTTGGTGAAGATTTATGTCTTCTTTTTCAGCCTTTCTGTGACCGGTTCAAACTGCACCATGAATTTGCGGGCACACTATGTACACTACTTGACATTAAAATTGCTACACCAAGAAGGCATCACAACAAAGTTTCACCAGGCAACGCCGGTCAATTGCTGTTTGTGTATGAGAAATCGGTTGGAAACTTTCCTGATGTCAGCACGTTGTAGGTGTCGCCACCGGCGCTAAACTTGAGTGAATGCTCTGAAAAGCTAACCATTTGCATATCACAGCATCTTGTTCCTGTCGGTTAAATTTCGCGTCTGTAGCACGTCAGCTTCGTGGTGTAGCAATTTTAATGGCCAGGAGTGTATAAAAGAAAAGAAGGATACTGTGGGATTGTTTCAGTTATTGGACTATAGCGTTAATTGTCCCGCATCGTTCCTTGTTGTATTATTTGCGCAAATTGCACATAAAGTGTTTAAACCTTTACTGTATTAGTAATATGTATCTCCCCGAGTTGTTTTAAAATAACTACACCTTATCTAGTTGTCAACACCATCTATGAGTGTCTTCATCAGAAGAAGAAAACTTTGTTATGACATGAGACGTTATCACTTACAAGGAAAGTACTTGGGCTCGAACAAACACACAAACACCAAAATCGTATGAGAGGTAATGTAAAGATCCCTTATTGCACTAGTGATACTCCCGCATCTGCAAAACTCTGCAGTCGTCCGTTAGAGGCCTCTGCGTGTGCCATGCCGCATTGCACTTTGACCTGGCGGTTCGCCAGTAGGGACGGTGCAATGTGCTTCCGAAGTTGCGTTTTGTGATGTTATTTGTATGGTGAAGCGTCAGATGGGGCGGCGATTGATAATCAATCCTGATAATGTATTGCGATTAATTGAGATGAAGTTACGAAGAACCCTTCTCCGTGAAGATGATGAATCATTTGCATGCTTTCTCGTATCTGTTATGGTACAGAAATATGAGCATAAGTTAGATACTGTTGTTACAAACTCATAATAATGATAATAGGGATGATATTGACGAACAACTCATTGCAAGCGGTAGTGCTACGGTAAGTGCGGGAAGAGGCGATGGAAGCAGTGACTGTGAATACCAACAGTCTTTCTGGAAGAAGGTTAAAGTTGCAACTATCATCACGGCTTTAGATGACAATTCGTTAGAGAACATGTACGATGATTATTACATAAGTTATAGTTAAGATATCTGCATTACGTACGGCGTCTACAATTACATATACAGTGTCATCTAGAGCATGGTTGCAGAGATTTGCAGATAAACGACACCCACCAGCACATTGAGGTGTACGTAGAGATCCTGTAACCAAACGTTCATACTGATATGTTTGTTCGAGCCCATGTACTTTCCTTCTTAGAGCATATTATACTGATGTCGTATAAATTGTTATTGAAATACAGGCTAGTTAAATACTACCGATTTAAAGAAACTAGAAATGAAGTGGCTGTCGACGTGCTAACGGCAGGAGCGGTATCAAGACTGACGCTATAGAAGGGTGTAAGATGGTTGAACTACACGTTCACATTTACGTTTTAGAGAGAGGTATATGATATAAAAGTCTGTAATTGTGGCTTAACGAATTAAATACTTGTTACTCTGGTAGAAAGGCGTCAGGCGTATTTAAAAATTCAAATAAAATACACCTTTAAACTAAATGTGGCAGCTATTGCTTGAGAGTGGCAAAGGGCAGCGAAGGACAGCTGAAACCGAAGCTAGCCGTTACGCACGCGAGGTTTACTTGCCTACGCAAAAGTTGCTCGAAGCCTACACCCGCGGTCTGTTTAATGACACGCTATCATGCCGGCAACCGAACAACCCAGTACCCACGAAGGTGCGCGAAAAAACTCACAGATGGCGCGCTTGTGTGCGATGAACAGCTAGCGTTTACGTAAGTGATGTAAACTATTTGATACGGATGGCAGCCGTTCCTGGAAGATACCCAACATTATACAGAAACAGGTTTGATGCTTCGACATAACTTGCTGGGTCAAGAGGTTTGTAGATTCTCTGTTGGTCGCACAAAAGCCCGCCACCTATGAGCTATTCGCGTACCTTTGCGGGCACTAGGTTGTTCAGTTTGGTTCAACAGACCACGGTTGTGGCGGATCATGCTTAGGTTTTAGCTGTGGCTTCGCTGCCCATTTCCACTCTCAAACAGTAGCTGCCACATATATAGGGTGTTACAAAAAGGTACGGCCAAACTTTCTGGAAACATTCCTCTCACACAAAGAAAGAAAATGTGTTATGTGGACATGTGTCTGGAAACGCTTAATTTCCATGTTAGAGCTCATTTTATTGCTTCTCTTCAAAACACATTAATCATAGAATGGAAACACACAGCAACAGAACGTACCAGCGTGACTTCAAACACTTTGTTACAGGAAATGTTCAAAATGTCCACCGTTAGCGAGGATACATGCATCCACCCTCCGTCGCATGGAATCCCTGATACGCTGATGCAGCCCTAGAGAATGGCGTATTGTATCACAGCCGTCCACAATACGAGCACGAAGAGTTTCTACATTTGGTACCGGGATTGCGTAGACAAGAGTTTTCAAATGCTCCCATAAATGAAAGTCAAGAGGGTTGAGGTCAGGAGAGCGTGAAAGCCATGGAATTGGTCCGCCTCTACCAATCCACCGGTCACCGAATCTGTTGTTGAGAAGCGTACAAACACGTCGACTGAAATGTGCAGGAGCTCCATCGTGTATGAATGTTCCCTGAAAGTTTGTCCGTACCTTTTTGTAACATACTATATTTTAAAGATGTATTTTATTTGAATTTTACAATAAATCTGACGCATTGCTACCTGCCTAACGATATTAGTAGGCCACAGTTTCAGTGGTATTTTATAAGTTCAATTTTATTTCCCATACCTCCCTCTCAAATTTGTACGTTCATGTGACCTGTAGTTTAACCATCTTAAAGCTTCCTGGTATCGTGTATGTGTTACATACGGACATTGCACATTGCACAGTCGTCTCTATTTTTTTTTTTTTTTTAATTTTTTGCAGGATGTGAATGACATTTTTTGTGAATATACTTGGAACGTTTAGCTATAAGTTGGAGCATAAAAGTATTTTATTTTATTTACAGGTGAGCCATAATGGATAGTGAAGTAGGGGACCATTGATCAAATCATAAAAAATGACAGATGTGTGATGACACAATAACTTGTTGAAATTACTCGTTTGTCATTGGGTACAGAAAAACCTGTGCACCTTGGGTGTTCAGATTATTGACAAGAGAAGTGAAAATGACGAGGAAAAATGTGTGCGAGGGTCTTATTAAGACCTCTATTGAAGAGTGGAAACACCGTTTTGACGGTGTCATTACCCACGATGAAAAATGGTTGTTTCTGTCCCAATATAGCACAACCCAATTCACGGAGTGCGTCATCCGGGTTGCCTTTGGAAGAAGAAACCAAGACTTTCACGAACAGCAGGCCGAAAAGTGATGGCCTCCTTTTTTCTGGGATCAGCGTGGTGTCATTTTCATTGTCTTTTTGAATCTGGCACCACCATTATCCGGGAGCGTTATTGTTTATCATTGGACAAGCTGTGACGTGGCACCCAGACCCGTAGCTTCAGGATCAGCTCATCAGACTACACCATGACAATGTCAAACCCTATACAGCCTTTATGACGCAAGAGAAAATCATGGAAGTGGGTTGGAAAATAGTTCCTCGTCCTCCCTACAGTACTGCTTGGCTCTGTCTGACTTTTACTTCTTTGGTCGCCTGAAGGCCCACCTGCGCGGTATAACATTTGATAGTGAAAAAGAACTTACTTCCTGTGTCAAGCGATGGTGTGAAAGTCAATCCCTAGAAATATACCAAAGTGCGTTTACATCACTGAAAGAACGTTGGGCCAGATGCATCACAGCTGATGGAGCCTACATTGAGTAAGCCGTACGGGTCATTCTCCTCCTGCTACAAATAAAAACGTTGGAGACGACTGTGCAGAACTTTTGAACTTTTAAACAAGGTTTGTAATTTCCTCAGAACGTCTCATTATGACTGGAAGAGGTGAAACGCGTCACATGTATTTATTGTAGGAATGACATTTTTATATATTGCACCAAAGCTGCTTTTATTTGAAATGCTGACTAGTTTCGGGCTTTGCCCATTTTCTTAAGGCACCTATTACAGAGAACAAAGTGTGTTTTACAAGAAGATACATTAATGTGGCAATGTTATATTGAATGTACAAGTCACAAACAAAATTAAGCAAAGAATATTTATCAAAAACACCTTCGGAGGAAAAAGCTCAATAAATTACACCCGGCCGCGGTGGCCGAGGGGACTGAGGCGCTTCAGTCACGGTCTGCACGGCCACTACGGTCGGGGGTTCGAATCCCCCCTCGGGCATGGATATTTGTGCCGTCCTTAGTAGAAGGTAGTTCGTAAGTAGTTTGTAAGTTTAGGGACTGATGACCCTGTAGTTAAGTCCCATAAGCTTAACAAACATTTGAACATTTGAAATAAATTACACCAACGTAATTACAACAAACTGCGAGACTTAAGCAGTATTCAAATAAAAATATATATGAATGTAAGTAATTAAGACTTGTACATTCAATATAACATTGCCATATTAAAGTATATACTTGTAAAACACACTTTGTTCTCTGTAATAGGTGGCTCAAGAAAATGGGCAAAGCCCGAAACTAGTCGGCATTTCAAATAAGAGCAGCTTTGGTGCAATATATAAAATGTCTTTCCTACAACATTAAATAGCTGCAAAACGAGACGTATCAAAAATGTGTATTTGTGGTAGGCAGAGTGTTTTTGGCACAGTACTGGTGCGTTACCTTTGAACGATGTCTTGGGCGGCTGCTGCTGGTGCTGGAGTGTCGGCTGAGGCGGCGACGGTTGTCGGGCCCTCCTTCGCGCCGCGGCGGGCAGCTGGCGCGGGAACAGGCACAGCGCCGCAGCCAGAGCCAGCTCCAAAGCGCCCAGCGGCGCCCACGCTGAAAACACCAACACGGTGCTCACCGACAAGCTCTGTCCAGCTCAAGCCCCGTGGGGCATACCTGCACGATTCTCACATACTTAAGATTGTAACTGTCTTTATTAGTCTCTGCTGTTGGCTGGGGCTCTAATCATATAACACGGACAACCGCGCGGGAGTACCCGAGCGGTCTGGAGCGCCACGTTGCGGATACCGCGGCCTCCCTCGTAGGTGGTTCGAATCCTCCCTTGGGCAGGAATGTTTGTGTTGTCTTTAGCATAAGTCAGTTCGTAAGTACACTCCTGCCCATTAAAATTGCTACACCACGAAAACGAAACTTGATGGTACGCATTTCTCCTCGTTACACGAGGCATCACAACAACGTTTCACCAGGCAACGCCGGTCAACGGCTGTTTGTGTATGAGAAATCGGTTGGAAACTTTCCTCATGTCAGCACGTTGTAGGTGTCGCCACCGGCGCCAACCATGTGTGAATGTTGTGAAAAGCTAACCATACGCATACCACAGCATCTTCTTCCTGCCAGTTAAATTTCGCGTCTGTAGCACGTCATCTTCGTGGTGTAGCAATTTTAATGGCCAGGGGTGTTCTTACATAAAATAAAAAATCTTCAAATGTTTGTTGAGCTTAATATTCATAGAATATATGACTTCCACTGCGATTGGGCAAAGCTGAAAATGTGTACCCAGCCGGGATTCGAACCCGGGTCTCCTGCTTTCTAGGCAGTTGCGCTGACCCCTACACCACTTTTTTTTTTTTTTTTTTTTTTTTTTTTTCAATAATGAAACTGAAAATTTTCTATATGTTCTGCATCTGGAATGAAGATTATTGCAGCTATTTCCCTTTGCTGCCGTATATATGTATATAAGGAAATGTAGCTTCTGTTAGCATAAATATTGTTCAGACTAAATTAAATGTACGTTCTTGCGCATAAGCGGAAATAGAAATTAATTAGAATAAAAAAAATAGAAATAAAATGGAAATAATGCACAAGTCTCCTTTCTCTGCAGTTCAATTTCAGTGTACTCGCCCCCTCAGAGTTCGTCTTCTCGAAGTTTGTTGTTAATTTTGTCCGTTTCTTTCTCTTGTGGTACTCCGTTTCCCGAGGGGTTTCCCCCTTTTTTTTTTTTTTTTTTTTTTTTTTTTTGAGTATTTCTTCTCATAACTCTGGTAGCGTCATACACTGAAAGATCCGTGTTCTTAAGTTAAAACATTTATGAAATGAACTTGTGGAAACTAATTTTCATTCACGCCTGGACCATGATTCTCAACATGTTACCATATCTTTCTTTGTAGTCACAGTGTCCACATATCTTTGCGTGCTCATATTCCATGTATGAGCAGTAATCTATAATTGTCGCCTGGCGGTTGAGGATGACGTAGGCGGCAGTGTGTCCTAAGACCCAAAGAGCCGAGTTGTTCTTCTTTCGGGGATACCGTAATTTTTCTGGTCGTATGAGTTCCGTAATCTCGATTGTGTGCGGCACTGTACGGTCTATAATGGCCAATCTTTCCCGCATACGTGCCACTATAAGTCTCGCATTACCACAGGTAAACCTGTGTATTAACGTGTCCACGAGACCACATATTGCACAAGCAGGTGTTGGGCTCAGGTGAATGTTGTTGAGCTTGTCGTTAGTGGGTACCTTGTCATTAGTGATTAAATACCACATGGATCTAATGCGTGATGGCAAAAAGGGACTGTGGATGTTTCGCCAAATGGTATTCCACTTTGCATGCGGGTATTTTTGAGTGACTCTATTGTCTCTATTGTCTGTTGTGAGGAAGTCATAAATTTTCTTGTTCGTGTAAGGCGGCTGGATTTTGTCGGAATGTCTTAGGTAGCTGATTTCACTGCAATAAATCCTGATGTGACGAAATGATACTGGTATCGCGGCTTCATGGATAGGCGGCATCATACTGCGTGGCATCCAATATAACGTTAAAAATTTAATTAAACTTGATGGCTCATTGGTGACGGTTTTAGTGATCCGGTTAATTAATAATGTTCGACATTTATGCTTGGCACTGATTAGCCCAAGTCCCCCTCGGCTAGTCGGTAATGTCAATGTGTCAAAGCTCACTTTGAAAAGTTGGCCTCGTAGGACGTACCAACTGAATGCTTTCTGTATGGAGTCCGCAAGTTGATGAGAGACAGGTAAAATTTGAGCCATGTAGTACATTCTACTTGCTATAGATATCCTTACGGTGTGCACCTTTTGCAAAATGTCTAAGTCTCTATCAGAGTAGATGCATATTGTTGCTCTAATTTTATGCAATATGTCCGTCCAGTTTTTGGTTGCCATGTCGTCTGGTTTTGCACACCAGCGGACGCCGAGTGTTTTGTGGTGCACTCTAGTTGCACACCAGTCTAGATGGGTCGTGTCGCCAATGCCTCTTCCTATGTGAAGCAGCGTAGTCTTCTTCGTGTTCAACTTAGCGCCAGTGGCCGTAGTGAAGTTGCTGATGAGATTCCTTACTTTCGAAAGATCTTCCAGAGATGTCACCGCTAAACAAACGTCGTCAGCGTACGCAACGCAAGTGATCTTCTCAGTTCCTATGGTGATTCCAGTTGATGTGCGTGTTATGGTCACGAGCAAAGGTTCAACTGCTATGGCGTATAACGCCATTGATAATGGACAACCTTGCCGAATTGATCGTCTGATCGGTATTGCGTCAGTCAGGTGGCCATTAATGAGCACGCGAGATGAGGCGTTGTAAATACAGTGTCTCAGTAGGCAGAGGAAACGTCGTCCAAACCCCATCTTTTCCATTACCTGGAACAGGTAGTCGTGGCTTATGCGGTCATACGCCTTTTCAAAATCGAGGAAGAGCAGAGCGCCGGGTTCATTGTTGTGTGCAAACGTGCATATGACGTCCCGAAGTTCGCAGGCGGCCGTTATGACGCTGCGTCCTGGTACCCCACCAAATTGGTGTTTCCCGAGTATTTTGCTCAGTAAGGGTTGCACTCGTTGCTTAATCGCTCTCGTTATGATTTTGAAATCCGCATTTAATAATGTTATAGGCCGTAGTTCACTAACTTTTCTGCTGTTGCCTTGTTTTGGTAAAGGGACAATAAGTCCTTCCTTCAGTTCGTCTGGTATAGAGGCCTGCTGCCACATTTCGTTGGCGAATTGAGTCAATGTAGAGCCCAAGATGTGCCAGTATTGTTGATAGAATTCTGCGCTTAGGCCGTCGGGTCCGGGTGACTTTCTGTTTGCGGCACTAAAGACCGCCTCTTTGATGTCGTCCTCACTAAATGGAGATTCAAGCGCTTGATTATCTTCTGGTGAAATGACAGGTGCTATGCCAGCAATAACGTCATTGCAGTGTCCGACGTTAATGTCTTGTCGGTCATAGAGGTCTGTATAGTAGCTACGTATCTGTGACATAATATCCCGCTGTCTTGTGATTATGGTCCCTGCGCCGTCTTCAACCCCTTCAATGAGTTTAGATTTTTGCCGCCGAAGTGTACGTAATGAGTGGAACAACGACGCTGATTCCTCTGATGCGATATCCTTCGGCTGTGAACGTATTATGGCTCCCTCCATTCGTTTGCGATACAAGTTGGTAATCTTCGCCTTGTACTTTTTGATGCGCCTATAAGCAGCGTTGGGAGGCAAATCGGTGGCGTGATATAGCTGTCGAAGGCCTGAGAAATAAAATTCTATTGTCTCTTTATACCAATAGGATTTCTGGTATGCGTAACTTTTAACTGTTGATCTAAGTTTAGGTTTCGCTTTTTGTGTCCACCAGTCTATGACCGATCGATAATGAGGTTGGGATCGTTTCGCTTGTGTAAATACCCGCCGGATTTCTTCTTCTAGCTGTTTATCTTTTAATAGGCTGGTGTTCAGCTTCCAGTATCCTCTCCCACGAAATACCTGGGGGCGGTGGAGATTCATGAAGCATTGGTGGACACTGTGGTCCGAAAAGCCTACGGGAGCGATGTCACTATTAACTACTTGTTGCCCTAGGTCTTCAGAGACATAAATGCGGTCGATTCGACTGGCTGAATTGTTGGCGATATAGGTGTACGCAATGCGGTCGCCGTGTATTTTTTTCCCATGTATCTATCAGTTTCATCCCTTGGATTAGGTGGTCCAGTTCTAGACAGTTATTGAAGTGTGGCGTCTGATCCTTGGCTGAGACGACGCAATTAAAATCTCCCCCTACAACACAGTTCGCGGCATTGTCATTAATTAAGAATGGCACATCATTTTTATAAAAGGAGGCACGTTCTTGCCGGCGGTTGTTGCCTGACGGCGCATACAGGTTTATTATTTGAACGCCATTAATCTCACACGATATGCCTCGGCCGTTCGTGAGCCGCACGATTTTGGTATAAGAAATGCCGTCACGTAGCAGGATTGCCGTTCCGGTATGATGTTCGACACTGATATTCGCTATCGTGACAAATCCCGCCACATTTGGTTCTACGTTGACCTCCTGCAGTAGCGCGATATCTACGTTGCTGCTATATAGGAAGTCTGTGAGCGCTCTGAATTTTATCTCACTCTGAATCTTATTAATGTTGACAGTTGTTATATTGTAGGTGAAGGTATCGCTCATTTGTAGGGGGGGGGGGGGGTAGTCACAAACGTATAACTACTATATCAAGGACACGCACACACGCAGCACGCACTATTTGAGACTTATTTGGCCCTCGTTCGATTCCATTTCCACATCCTGCCACCATGGATCGACTAGAGTATGTCTTGTACTGCCGTCAGGCTCCGTGGTCGCCACGGCAGTGGCGCTGGGTATATCGGTTTCGTCAGGTGGTCTGGTTTTTAGTTTTGCGGCAACCTTTTGTGCTACCGGTCGGAGGTGTTCGGCAGTTTCTGAAGCACCTTCACGAGCTACGCGTACTTTCTTTTTGTCCGGCGAGGTTTGTCCTTTATCTTGTTTGTTGGACCCAGACGGAGACTTTTTGGATTTTTTTGAGGCGGGAACTGCTCGCTCAGGGGCAATCGACTGTACTTCAGTCGCCCCCGAAGGGTCCGCCACATTCTCCGTTGTGTTTTGCTTTATTTGCGGACTACTGTCTTCGGTACTTTGAGCTTGTGTTAAGGAAGCAGGTGTAGGTACTTCAGAATTGGTGCTAGTAGCTTTCGACGGTACCCCGTGTGCACTTTCTTGTGGTCTAGTAACTTCTGTCATGTTTGGAAGTGTGTCTGGTGTACTAGGAGCAGAAATCGTTTCACAACCGACATTCGATGTTGGGTTTGGTTCTTTAACTGAGGGAGCGTCAGACATCTCCACGTCAGAGCTGACGGGCTTGGCGCCCGCTTGCGGTACCTCAGACGCTGCCGCTGCCAGGGCGAGCACTACGTCATCCGGCGGGGCTGTGACGGCATCAGGACGTGTAAACAAGCGGCTCGCGACTGTTGCGTACTGGGCTCGCTGTCTGCCTGCCGCGTCCACCTCTACAGGTAATTGCACGGGACGCCTGCGCGGACATTGTGCTCTGTAATGGCCAGCTAAGTTACAGGAAGAACAGGTGCGAGGTTGCCCCTCATACACAACGAGGGCTCGGAAGCCACATACATTTATGAAGGACGGTATATGCTTTTCTAAGTCAATTTTGACGGACCTCACACCATTGTCTACCTTATAATGCAAATTTCCGCTCCACCGGTCGGCTGTGACAGCGTATACGGTACCGTAAGTGGAAAGAGCATCTTTTACATAGCCCAGATCTAATTCAAAAGGCAACAAGTGCACTTTCACGGTTCTAAGACCCAGTCCCGCATATGTAATTGTCACTTTGCTCACCTGGCCTTTGGTTGTCTTGTACTCAGCTGTCCCATTGGTCTTCTCCATGATCTTCCGGCAGCATTCATCGTCTTTCAGCTTCACGGTGTATACGTTACTGATGAAGTCGTACGCCATGCCGAACACGTCTTCTTCCGGTACATTAAACGTTCCGAAGAACCAGTCATCAAACTCGTAGACTTTCGGACGGTCTATTTCAAAACTGAAACTAAATTTTAACGTACACTTTCTTATTTGAGATTCCATTGCTACGAAATCGGTAATCACACGCGCGCAAAAGTAAACAAAGCCGGCGGCGCCGGCTAGCTCGCTCTAGCCGCAAGTCCGACCGCTGAGGCGGTGCGGCCGCGAATGCTCTGGGGACACAGTGATCACCGCACCTGCAAGGACTACCCATGCACGCCTCCCGTCAGATACAAATTCCCAGCTGCGCAACTGCCTAGAAAGCAGGAGACCCGGGTTCGAATCCCGGCTGGGTACACATTTTCAGCTTTGCCCAATCGCAGTTGAAGTCATATATTCTATGAATATTAAGTAATAACAGCTGCAGGATCAGAATGTGAGGTCTATTCTTTCCGAACAGATGCCACATGTATATATTTGTAGAGCTTATGGGACTTAACTACGGGATCATCAGTCCCTAAACTTACAAACTACATATGAACTAGCTACAACTAAGGACGGTACAAATATCCATGCCCGAGGGGGATTCGAACCTCCGACCGTAGTGGCCGTGCAGACCGTGAATGAAGCGCCTCAGTCCCCTCGGCCACCGCGGCGGCTACATAAAATATCCGGTAGTTGTCATAATGGGCGATTTTAAATGGAACGAGCATTTAGAGTCGTGGGTAAGGCAGATGCCAGTCTGAAATTCACTGGAAGAATTCTCAGGAAGTGTAGTCCATCAACAAAGGAAATAGGTTACAAAAGTCTTGTACGGCCAGCGCTTGATTTTGCTCATCAATGTGGGAACAGTACCAGGTGGGGCTGATAGAGGATACAGAGATTCCAACGGAAAGCAGCACGAAAACGTCACGGAGATTATTACGAAACTCCAGTGACAAGCGCTGCAAGAGAGACGTTCTGTGTCGCAGTACGGGCTTCACTGTTCTCAACGTTTTCCAACGCGACGTCTTCCTTCTGTACATGTTTTTAGACGCACAAAGACGCGTTTATAAACCGAGGGAGCTTTAGAGGTACAGTGAGTAGTGTAAAGACGAATCTGCGACGCACCTGATATTGCCCAGAAGCTAATAATAATGATGATAACAACCGGAAATCACAGATGTGTTAAAAGAACTAATACGTTCAGTATGCGCTGAATTGTTAAGAGGTAACCATCTTAAGACCGAGAGGCGCTTACATCAACGCATCCAAGGTGGAGATGTTTTGCAACATTTGTATTATGAATAAAGAAATAAGAAACGATGAAAACTCCAGGAACGATACAAGAACATTATCGTTGAGGATAGGTTGCTTACTCAACAGAGAGACGTCCGATGAGTCGTGGAAAGGCACAAATAATAGAAAACAACTTTATAGCTATGGGCCGTTAAGTCATTTGGCGGCCAGAGACCGACCCACCCACCCACACACACACACACACACACACACACACACACACACACACACACGCTCACAAAGATATGACCGCTGTCTCCGGCCGCTGTGGCCAGTGAGACTGTGTGTCTCTCATCGCCGAAAGCCTTAACGGCCGAAAGCTATCAACTTTATTTATGCCTGTTATTTGCGCCTTTCCTTGACTCATCTGACGTCTCTGTGATGAGTAACTAACCTATCCTCCACGAAAATATTGTTGAATAAAGGAATAATAAATATATGTCAGTCTAAAGCGTAGTTTAAAGGAACATCACTTATTGTATTTTTTATTTCCACTAAACATATTAACATTTATTTAACATTGGCATTATCAATTTTTGCGTTATGTGTTGTTCATAAATTAGCTGTCATTTGTTGAAATGGCTTCAAACAATTAATACGGTTTGGCCTTTGTGCGTACTGCATTGGTCAGGGGAAAAAAAATTCTTCTATAATTTTCTCGAGCCGCGGAATCGAACCCGCCACCAATCATACAGCAAGCAAGTTTTCCAGCCGTGAGCTCACCTATATGCTGGCGAGGAGTCCCCTTCACTATTCTGCTTGTACAAACCGTCGGCTTCTGTGATATCTGGGATTAAATAACGTCATCCGTGGATTGCGTGCGTGGGCTACCTGGAACGTAAACGCCTTCCTTCACTGATTGACTCACGGTAGTTCGCTCCAACCAACTTCGCATTAACAGAGCGGCCAGTGGCTGCTGGTGCATCAAATGACTTGGAATTCACACTTTGAGTGCCGGGTCTTGATTGTTGCGCCTCCCCCCCCCTTCCTCTGCGAGTGGCGCCGGGGGAAAGCGCCCCCTCATAACCTTACACAGGTGCAAACTTTTACCCTCAAAATCGCAACACAATTGCTAAAACGTCCAAAGACATGTGGCAAGTAACAATTCGAAAGTCATTATTGTTCCCATATCTGTTAAAAAGAAAATTGGATAAAAAAACGGCTTGCAGTCGAATCCACTACCTTCGACGCCGCAGAGCGATGCCGTTAACCACACGACTATTCTTGCTAGCTGGAGAGTAGTGGCTTCATTATTATTCATGCTCAGATCTTCTGAAGCTTTTTACTGTTGATTCGTCTTTAATTTATAGTTATGACGTATTTTTATAGATCTTCAATGAGCCAGAAACAATTATGATGGGCGGATGTTGCCTTAATGGGGGATTTTCCCATGCGTATGCGTATGCGATGCGGGTTCTCGGAAAGATCTTTTGCTAAGGTAAGGCTGTGGTAATTATTGTATGCTTCAGGCATCGATCTTTTTATAGACGCACGAATCTCTACTAACTTCTGCCTGTCATCATTTGCGTGATTTTTTTATTTTTTTTTTTATTTTTTTTTTTTTTTTTATTTTTATTTTTTTTTATTTTTTTTTTTTTTACCGGGCGTGCAAAAGTTTTTGCTTTCTCAGTAGCTTTCTAACATTATTATTATACCACGGTGGATGTTTTCCATCCTTAATCAACTTTACAGGCACATATTTCTCGAACCCTTTATGTACAATGCATTGAAATTTATTCGACATTCATAGTACCGGAACTAAACGATGCCCATTCATTTTCTATGTGCTAACCTTACAATTGCTTATTGGCCCTTCCCAACAAAAACACACTCTTAGCCTTCTTGATTGGTTTGTGAACTTTGGTGACCGTCGACGCTATGACGATATCATGATGACTAATTCCTGTCTCTACACAGACATCGTTAATAAGGTCAGGCCTGTTCGTAGCTAAAAGGTCTGAAATATTTCCATTGCGCCTGGGTTGCCGGTTTAACTGCCCAAGACAGTTTTCGGAGAATGTATTCAAAAGTAGCTCGCAAGACTGATTGTCTGTACCGCCTACAATGTAACTACAGAGGTCCCAATCTATACTCTTAAGGTTGAAGTCTCCCCCGACTAATACCTATGCACGGTCTGGTGTAGACGTTCTTTGAATGACTCTTAAATTGCTACAGCAGCACTGGGGGTCCGGTAAAAACACCGAACTATTAACTTTACTTCTTTTAGACCTGTTATACGTACACAGATAACTTCACAGTTGCTTTCAACCTCGATCTCAGTAGAAACAATATCTTTGTCCACAACGATGAACACTCCTTCTCCAGTTGTGTCCGATCTATCTTTCCGATATACATTCAACGACTCACTAAATATTTCTGAACTTACCACATCATGATTTAGCCAGCTTTCGGTGCGTAAAACTACCTGCGCACAATAATTTCCATGCAGCGCGGCAAATTCGGGAACTTTGTTTTTAATACTTTCAAAGTTTACGGCTAATATCTTGATAGTCGAATTTTTGAGTTGAACGCGGCCTCAATTCATTGTCTGAATGTTGTCAAGCGAGTGCTCATAGAGTTAGGGCTTAGCCAAAAAAAAAAAAAAAAAAAAAAAAAAAAAAAAAAAAAAAAAAAAAAAAAAAAAAAACATGTGAACTCCATAAGTGTTGTGCTACCCGAGTAGCCGCTACCGTAGTGTAGTGCACCCCTGATCTATCTAGGGGCGTCCTACAATTCCCCACCCGATAACGCAGATCCAGAAATCTGCAGCCATGACTGTCACAAAGTCGGCAAAGCCTCTGGTTCAGACCCTCCACTCGGCTCCAAACCAAAGGACCCCCGATCAACCCTGGGAACAATGCTACAAATCGACAGGTCTGCTTGCACCTCGTGTGCAGCCTGAACCAGTGAACACTCAGCACGCGCCGCCGCTTAGAACGGCGATATCACGATGCAAGCTGGAGGGCGTTTCACATATTTGCAGAACCGTGTAAGTCTAACCAATTACTCGAACGTGAATGGGAATGGCTTATACTAGATTAGGAAATTACTGCGCATCACTTTTTTGTCGGCCGGTGCACCGTATTAGCCCAGAAAATGCAGAGAATAACCTGGTAGTTGCCAGAAGTCTGGAGCCACTCACCGAGCCACCAGGCGCCGATCCAGCGCGGGTCGTTGCTGTCGATGACGGGCGTCAGGTCTGGCGCCACGTACAGCCGCAGCGCGTAGGAGGCCAGCAGGTAGCCCAGCGTGGGGCCCAGCATGCGCAGGCACTGCGACACCGCTGCAACAGGCAAGCGAGCGCGCTGTTAATGTGGCCGCAACCTGGTATGTGTCAACGAGGCAGTCACATGTAACCGAAATAATTGCCTCCAAAAGCACTACATTTACCTCAAAAATTACCAAATGATATAAATCTTTAGGGGGCCTGGACGTGAAAATGACTGAAAAAAATTGGCTCCATCTGAAAGACAAATTTCTCCCGTTTCGAAAAATGTTTGGTTTATTTACTTTTAAGTAGTTATATTTATAGAATATTCCGTCGGTACTTGGAGGAACACAAACACATTAAAAACTTCAACACTTTGTATTTAGGTTCCATAAATTTGTTTACTGTTTTGGTGTGTACCGGTTTCGGCTTCTTAGGCCATCATCAGAAAACGTAGAACTACACAGATAGTCCACCCTGTGGTGTGAGTTCTCATTTGTACAAAGATGGCAATCCAAAGATATGGGAATCTTTATGACAATACATCGATACCAGAAAAGAAGAACAAACTATAACTGCAAAAAGAATGAAAACATCTTAGCTTCTTTTAAATTTGAACATTTAAACTGTTGCTACTATTAATATTAAAACATTGTCCAGGTGTGTAATAATGTAGATCCTAGAGTAGCACTTCAATAATTTGACAGTACATATTTTTGATTAAAGTAATTAAAAGATTATTAATTTGTAAGTTAAAGACTACAGTATACATGAGTAGTGGCATAAAATGAAGAATGTGTTCAACGGTACAGAAGTGAGGTAGGGAAATGACGGCAGAGGGGAATCTATGGAATGTGAATATGGAACAGTTATAACCAAATTAATAACACTGTTAGGCAAACATTAGCAAGTAGTATTGGGTTATTAACGACTAGGTCTGGATCTGATGATGGCCTACGAAGCCGAAAGCCGGTTCATACCAAAACAATAAACAAATATGTGGAATATTCTTCTAAATGAAATTCCAAGATCGCAAATTAATAATTTATTTTATTATTAATTTGCGACCTTGGAATTTCATTTAGAAGAATATTCCACATATTCATTTAGAACAATATAAATCAGATGGCCTTCTAAACCGAACATGTGAGGCAATCTACGAGTAAATATGTGGAACATTAATATAAAGTGGTGAAGGTTTTAAATAGTTATTGTAGCCTTAAGTGCTCTTTGAACAAATGTCTACACTCTGTCCATGCTGGTGCTTCAGGCAAGGAATATCACCATAAACATTCCATGCCTGCCACAGTCATGGAAACAATACAGCCAAAATACAGCGATCTTGCAGGTAAAAAGTTACTTAGCAAATATCACTGATGGTGTAATTAGCAGGACAAAAGTAACGGACAGATTAGGCATCCAACCAGGAAACAATATGATAGCTACTCTGACTGCCATAGATCGTCAGCGACTAGTTGAAGCTGAAAGAGTCCAGAGTAAGGAAAAGACTTCTGAAAAAGTCTGCAGAGGATAAAGAAGCAGCTGGCCATCAAGATTATGCCACTGGATTGTTCTGAAACAGGTATACGGTGAGTCAAAAACACTGTGAACATTCTTTTCTAATTTTCTCGAAGCTACATTTTCATAACATAGGTACATATGTTCACCAAATTCCTAGGATACCGTGCCCACGGGTGCGGTTCCTGTAGGGGGATGCTTGTCCACTGTTGGTCGAGCTGATCTCTACGAGGTTACGAGGGTAACTCGGGCGTCCGATCCTTGATTTCGTGAGTGCACTCGTGTTCTCTCGATAATCCATTTTTAATCCGAGGCAAGTCCCGGAGATAAATTAAATTGGTCCCAATCCCCCGGTTCCAACCAAGGTTTTCGGGAGGTTTTCCTTGGTTGTAAGGCGTATGCCGGAACTGGTAAGCCCCTCCCACTTATTCCCAATTGGGATTCCCCTTTGCCCCACTATCAGCTTGTCTGATAATTGGCTGAATAGAACCGCGACTCTTTATGGGCCGGATCTCAAACAGCCCGCTCCACTGCTCGGAGTGGAGAATGAAAAGAATAAAGTTTTTTTTTTTTTTTACCAACTGAAGTATTATGTCTAATATATTGGAGAAATCACGTATGTTTGTCAATCCGTATATAATTTTAACGATAATTTTAATCAAAAATGTAATGAAGTTCAATAAGGGATTTTTTATTTCCTCAGATATATTCCAAACTAAAAGCCAAGAGGTGTAATGTGTTCCTACGAATGTTGATAGCATCCCGCCACAGTCTAAATGCTATCACAGTGAAGATACACCAGAAAATGGTTCCATAAAGCGAACGTATATTATAAAAACACCTATCCGGCAAAATATTGCAATTCTTAAACTACAACAGATATTTCAATCGATTTCCTGTTACAGCTTGAGTTAATGTCATTCACTGTTGGTACAAAATAGTAACTTCCTCCGCATTGTATATCAAGAGTAATGTGCACCGAAAGCACTTTCACGTCCAGGTCCCTTTAAAGCGTCACAGAGCCATCTTCAATGTGTCTTGACCCAAAACCGATTTTAATATTACAAGCTCTGAAAATAAAGTTCAATGAATACGAACATTAACGTGAACCAACCATGAGCTACAGGAGCCTTACTGTTTTTCGAAACAGCCACCTCCCATAACTACGCACCGCTGAGCTCTGACATACATGTCCTGGAACCTTTGCGCGAAGTCTTCCTCTAGGCTGGTGTTGAAAAGCCTCGTCAGGTTCCGTTGGATCTCATGAAGATCGTCCTATTTCCTTTGAAAGATAGTCTAAGGAATAGGAATGGAAGACATCTGTAGGATTGAGATCCGGCGAGTATGGTGGACGTTAAAGTTGAACCACCCGTTTTTTGCCAGGAACTGTTTGACGATATTGGCTGTGTGGGCGAGCGTTGTAGTGCAACTTCACCGTACTCGCCGGAAGTCAATCCTCCAGACTTCTTCCTATTCCCTCGACTAGCTTTGAAAGAAGACGGTCTTCATGACATCCAACGAAACGTGACCAGGCTTTTGCACACCAGCCCAAAGGGAGACTTCGCGCAAAGGTTCCAGGACATGTATGCGAGAGCTTAGCGGTGCATAGTTATGAGAGGTGACTGTTTCGAAGGACGATAAGGTAAATGTAGTCCATTTAAGTTACAAATGTTCAAATGTTTGTAAAATTATGGGACCTAACTGCATGGTCAGCGGTCCCTAAACTTACTAACTACTTATACTAACTTGTCCTAAGACCAACACAAAGACATTCCAGAGGGCGGACTCGAAAGTCCGACGGCGAATGGCCGTACACACCGTAGCAAGACGCCTTAGTGCTCACGGCCATTCCGCCGCGGCTGTCTACGTTATACGACAATTCACCGAACGTTATTGTCAGAGGGTGTATTTGTAATATCAAATGAAAACGTCAAAGACACAAAAAGGAGAATTCTATTTCCTGTTGTATAAAATTATACACATTCACAGAGGCGGGAGATCCGGTGTCGAGTCCCTGCCCGGCAGAAACGTTCATGTGTCACTAAATTGATAGGCCAGCCTAAGAAGAGCACGTAAAGTCGGATATTGTAGTGGGACATATATTTAACCGTCCACTATTTTCTTCATAAAGCTCAATTTCGCAGTTGTTCAGTACTTACGGAATATATTGTTTTGAATCTTATTAATGTTTGAGAACATATAATTGTGTGAATTGTGTGAAATTTTTGAAGCACTTCATAAATGTAAGAATTTAGGAGCAGTGCCACTTGTTCACACTGAGAATGGTGCAGTTATAGTACAGACAATATGAATTAAACATCCCACTGATGATGCTGCAACGCCAGCGAAACATGTATGGGAGAAATAAAAAAACATTTGTGTTTGCTCAAGACGGACGTTACCTATAAAGCAAATTCAGCTTCAGAAGTTTGTAAGTCTAGGGAGCGATGAACTCAGCAGTGTGGTCGCTTAGGAGTGCAAGCACTTGAGCATGTTTCAGCGTCCGCGGGCTCACCGAGCAGTATGGGCGACTGGCTCCTGCGCGCGTTGTCGTCCATGTAGGCGAGCCCCAGCGTGTAGTAGAGCGAGTTGCCGACGCCGGTGAGCGCGTTGGCCAGGAACAATATGGCGGCCGGTGCCAGCGCCGCCGCGCCGCCGCGCTGCCCGCACCACTCCCCGACCCCACCGACGCCGGCGTCGACGCCGTCCGGAGCGCCGCACAGCCGCGTCTTGCTGCCTGCCGACACCCACACTGTCTCACCTCTGTTCTCTCTTACTTTTCGAAACATTTTTGTTTCACTTAAGGGGAACAGCACTCTTATTTAAATTTAAAAGCTGTACGCTCGTTTTGGAATGTTGAACCTTTCGTTAAATCAGACAATAAATTGTTCATTAACTTAGCTATTTGGTTTAATTATGACCCTGATATTAATGTATAAGAAACAGTGCATTAAATTGATTATGTGCGCAACGGATATTTTTAACAAAGGACGTGTGTCATGTAACCTTTTGAAACAGACACTGACTATACTCAAGAATTTTGACTGCGAGAAAGATATAAGAAAAACCACAAATCACTTTCTTAATGCTTGACTGTGGGAACCTATATAGGTCAGCCTCCAATTATTGAAATCCCGATCAACTATTATCTTACTATGGCACCAATAATGAAATATGTTCAATAATATTATTCAAATCAACACTCCACTAAATCAAGTAATTATCAAATGAAGGAAGTGGGTTAATTTTCTAACTACGTAAATGAAATATGAAACAGGGTTAACTTGCTTATTATTGATAAACAGCATTACATTACTTACATGATACAACTTCTGACTTGCTGGCAAAGCAGCCTCTGCTCTACATCGGAGCCATACACACAACCCAACCGCTCTCTAAGCGAGCTGAACCACTAGTCTGACTCTCTGTGTCTCTGCACGAGCTACAATGCTATGCAATACATGATCTTTGCCAGAGATGAAACTTTACACATATCGATACATACAATAGAAGCGACTATCGATACATACAGTAGAAGCGATATTATACATTTTCTTGCAAGCAAGTTACTCGATACAAAACAGGAGGCACAATATTAGACATTTTCTTATATTTTATGGACACGTTTCAAATTTATATATAAAGAACAGTCTAGAGTGCAAAAAAGTTTTTTTTCAACTAGTTTCGGTCTTATTTTAGACCATCTTCAGGAAATTAAGCTCTGAAATATTTCATAATTACATTCAGGGGACTTTCAGCAATATACATTAGTTCAAACTTAAACAAATTAATAAAGAGAAAACCGATGTTATAAAATGTTCAAATGTTTGTATAGTTATGGGACTTAACTATGGGGTCATCAGTCCCTAAACTTACAAACTACTTATGAACTACTTACGAACTAGGACGGCACAAATATCCATGCCCGAAGGGGGATTCGAACCCCCGACCGTAGTGGCTGTGCAGACCGTGACTGGAGCGCCTCAGTCCCCTAGGCCACCGCGGCCGGCAACCGATGTTATACCCATTGGTCTTATTCATTAGCATGATTTGCATATCAGATACTCAGTTCAGCTAGTGCCTCTTTGCTTAGTAAGCACAGGGTACCATGAGTACTTATTACATGTGTGTTGGCATCTACCCGAATAAGGCGCGAATGCCGTCCTGTGTTATAGGCACCCACGCTGCGTTCACTTACTTCCAGTCTGTGGCGGTTGTTAGTGGGTCACCACACATTTATTACTGGTGACAGACCAGGGCAGAAGGCTAACATCCTGCTACGCCCACAAGGCGTGTTCGTCAAACAACATGTGCTAGAGCGCCTGGGATGGGGTGTCTCGCTATCTGAATCCAAATGCTTATGTAATTCGCTGGGCAAACACAAGTCAACACCAACGTCCTCTCGCGGCCGCAGTGGCCGAGCGGTCTGTGGCACGCCGCTACGGTCGGGGGCTCGAATCCCCCCTCCGGCATGGATGTTTGTGTCGTCTTTAGTATACGGTAGTTCAAAAGTAGTTTGCAAGTTCTGATGACCCCGCAGTTAAGTCCCTTAAGCTCAACAAACATTTGAACATCCAACCCCCTCTACAGGAACTTTCTGTTATTACAACTATCTCAATTGCCGTAATGTTATTGTCTGCACTCCGTTGAACCGACAGAAAGACGTCGAACAATTTTAGTGCATTCCTTTGACCAGTGTAGAATTCGGCGTTACATGTCCGTAAATTCCCGTCGTACGGGGCTAATATCGTCGGAAACTTTTTCACTTGAATCACAGGAGTACAAATGACAGCACCCTCAACATGCCGCTCATTTATATCTCGTTTAAGCGATACTACTGCTTTTGTATGTGTGCATATTACGATGCCATGACTTTTGAAGGTAAATTTAGTATCGAACGACCTGCGCCTATCACGCTACGTACCTTCATACCGCTGCGTACCGCGGGTAGCCTGCCTTTCTGACGCGCTTGCTACACGAAATGCGATCGCCGGAAACAATCCAACGGGCAAATAAACAGGGTGAAATGTTCAAACATTTGTACAGCTTATGGGACTTAACTACGGGGTCATCAGTCCCTAAACTTACAAACTACTTACGAACTAGCTACCACTAAGGACGGCACAAATATCCATGCCCGAGGGGGGATTCGAACCCCCGACCGTAGTGGCCTTGCAGACCGTGACTGAAGCGCCTCAGCCCCTCGGCCACCGCGGCCGGCGTCGGTGTTTATTTTACAACTTCTTGCAAGGTTAGGCCATTCTGAAAAATGCGGAATGACACAGTACCCAAATAGTATGCGTATTAACAATCTCACATGTGAAATAAATGTCGATTGATAAGAATGCACACTGGTTGGAACTAAAGATTTAAATTAATAACGGAAAACATCGGGAGAAAGTTTTCTATATTGTCATCCATTGCAAGAGTGATGTTGTCGAGGGACTACCTACAGACTTGCTAAACCTTTCATGGTGACTTGAGAAAACTGTATTTGGACGATTTGATTGAGTCGCATTGCAGTAGCCGCATTTGTAGATGAATATCTCAGTTCTGAGAATTGTAAACATGTTTTGAGTGTTAATTTTTGCGTCGAAAATTAAGCCTGTTTTTCACCGTATTGTCATTTGCTTGTCTTAATTTGAGGCTACGATCTGCCTTCCACCAAACTGAATGAAAGTTCGCAGTACAGTCATGCCTGTGGCCATGGTGGGAGCACGCACCTCTTACATTAAATTTGTTTCTGCATGTAGACATCCACGTGAGTGACTTGACGTGTACATATACTGTGGACCAGACACCTTAATAGATATACAGGGTCATTATAATTAAACTTTGAAAACGTTGTATGAATAACACCACGACAAGTGTGAATTCAAAAATGTTCTAATGTTTATATAGCTTATGGGACTTAACTATGGGGTCCTCAGTCACTAAACTTACAAACTACTTATGAACTAGCTAACACTAAGGACGGCTCAAATTCCAAGCCCGACGGGGGATTCGAACCCCCAACCGTAGTGGTCGTGCAGACCGTGACTGACGCGCCGCATTCCCCTCGGCCACCGCGGCCAGCTTTGTTGGAATTGCGAATGTGTAGAAGAAGTGTAAAAGAGAAGAAAAGCCTCCCCAAAACTGAATTCATTGAAAAGCATAAAAATGCAACACGCGAAGTGTTGTTCCGTTCTCCATTTCTGTCCACCTCGTCGCCCGGCCTTTGTCCATCTGCTACTCTTCTTCTCCCCCCTCAGTTTGACGTGTTCTCTGTCCAATTTCTCCAATTTCTTCTGCCTCCTTCATATCTTCCTGCCCCTGTCTTTCGTCTGTCCATATCCTCCTTCTCCTTTCCCACATTCTCTCGTCTTCCTCTGGCCACTTGCATCTCCTCTTCTAGTCCCTCTATTTTCTCAGTCTCTGTATCTCCCCTGCCCCCCCACCCCTGCCCACTTGTCTGTAAAAATCCTTCACTCTCTCTAAAATATGGTTTGACCATGTGCACTCCTGTGCGTGTGCGTGTTATTTCCCCCCTAAATTTGTATTCATGTCATCCTCTATCTCCTCCACCCTAACGTCTTTTTTCTTGTACTGCTTCCCTTTGCCAGTCTTTTCTGCCCCGTTTCTGCAACCATGTCTTTCTTCCGCTTCCCATTGTTCATATCCTCCTCCCTATCCCTCCTCTTCCTTTTTCACCTTCTCTCGATTTCCATGTGCTTCCTTCATCTCCCCATGTAGCCCGTCTCTATCTATTCCTTACCCGTCTTTCTGTGGATCTCCACTGACAGTCCCACCATCGTCCTCTTCTTCCCTGTCCAAACCTTCCTCCTCTCTCTCACTGGGAAATAAAGTCTTACTATGCAAGCTCTTAGCACTGTGCGTCCCCTTACCCATCTCACTGTGTCCAACTCATCGTGTAGTCTCTGTCCATCTGCTCCTCCCTACTCTCACTGTATTTCCATGTTCTGCACTCCACTCACTTTGACTGCTTCCTCTGCCCCTTTTCTCCAACCATTTCATCCCAGCTCCTTTTTACACTTCCTCATTCCACCATTTCCTATCCCACCTGCTGACATCGACACCTTCTACTTCTGCATTTTCTCCTGTATCCCGCTATCTGTCTACGTCCTCCTCCCCATCTATGATCATCTGATCATCTCCTCTCTCTGTCTCGCTCTCCCTGCTCTGCACCCCTCTGTCCATCCATCTCATCCTCATCTGGTCCTCCCTCTCTCTTTTCCCATTCCACCTACAACTTCTACTTGCCTCGTGCATTTTACCATCAACCCCCTCCGTCCGTTGATCTCTCATCATCAGCTCCTCACCCCCCTCTCTCTCTGCATCTCCTCTGCCTCCATACCCCCCCCCCCCCCTATTCGCCTTTCTCGTTTTCCTCTTCTCCCTCTTTGTCCAAATCCCCCTCGTCCACTCACTCTCTTGAAGTTTGTGTATGGACGCTGTACAGGGAACAGCCGCCAGCAGCTGTTGACTCACCGGCGGCGGTGGTGCCCCCCGAGTGCAGCGCGGTGGCGACCACGTCGGGCGCGCCGTGCTCCACGGTGAGGGTGAGCGCGTCCTGGCCCGGCCCGTACAGCAGGTGGGGCAGCACCCTCAGCAGGCAGGAGGCGGCCACCAGCAGCGTGCCCGCCGCCACCCAGCGCGGCTTGTGCCCGCGGCTGCCCAGGTAGCTCAACGCCAGCACCGACACCGTAGAACCCATCTCAGACGCGCCGTAGATCAGACCTGCAGGCACCACACGCACTCTTCATCTGTAGCGCTTCTGCCGAACAAGGTACTCGGTATACAGGGTGTTATCTTACATTACAGCAGGCCGATATTAAAGTAAACAATAGTGAAAGGACTGGACAGTAGGAAATTAAATAACATTCGTTATCTAAACGAACATTAAATAACATTTATCACCAAAGCCTAGTAATTGATTATATCATAGGTTAGAACTCACAACAGTTTCTCTCAAGGTACTGATACATGAATCTTTATCAAAATGAATTTTAAACAGACTCGAAATCCAACAAAACAAATCCTCACTGGCTGGACATGGTGACTCAGACCACGATCCTGTACTCATATCGATCCCTTATGCGTCCTGTCCTATGTAGCTTCCATCCCGCCTGAGCTTCCGCTCACCCTACCAGAGCCTCCAAATCCCTCCGCCTCGCCTACCGTATCCGGCTCCCCTCCCCCACGCAGATCCTCTACGACCTCATCCCATTCCCTCATCTCCTGCAGTACCTCGACCACATCCGGATCCTTTACATCAGCCACAAAGTAGATTCCCATAACCCTCTGATCCACCCCATCCTCACCAATCCTGGGCCTCTGCGTCGCCTCCACTACTGGATTCCTTCCTCCCTCCACCTGCAAACGCTCCACTTCATGTCCCCTCCTCTCCTTATCCTTCCCACCGCTTGGCTATTCCCCCTCCCAATCCCGGAGTCCATACGCTTCCTCTCCCACCCCCTCCTCCCGCGCTTCCCACCCTTCCCCCTCTCTTACCCTGTGAGGTCCTCAGTGCCGTCGTTTTAAACAGTGCTACGTCCAGCGTCAGTGTCTTCAATGCTTCAATGTGTTCACCGCCCACGAACAAGTGAGGCCGCCGTACGTTTTAACTAGTGTCTCTGAGTGTTCTGCATGTGTCCAGTGTCCGATTTCTCACTGTTTTTTAATGCCACCACGGCACAAGGATTTTAACTGACTACATGTTTTTATAATCTGTCTACTGTGTACGTTCGTCAGTTCGGAATTAATCATTAACAAGGTTCCAGCACAAGGCCTGGTTATAATGAGTGCGTGTACCTTCTGTTTAAAAAAAATCCACTTCAAAATTATTTACCCAAGATAGACTAGGCAAGTGACATGAAGTTTTAAACTACTATCCAAGAACTTACACACTTCAAATAAAATAGACACAAACTTTAGAATAGAACAAAAAAAACTGTGTGGAAATTTAAATATGATCACTCTCGTCTTCCATTCGGCCTGTCAACACTCTTTACCAGGTAGCGTTTCGCGTGACGCAACCAACTGTCTCATGTCAGCAGGAGCCGGCCACTTCAACAACAAGCGTCCGCACATATACAGATAATTGACTCTGAAACTCAATGAGCACTACTTTAGCTTTGAAATACAAAGACATAAAAGTAAGAGCCAGAAAGCATTTCCTGTCTTGGATAAATGCAACAATATAAACCAGAAGATTACGATACACCTATATCGTCTCAATTAAGAAATGGAACAAAGAACATTCACTTGGGAAACTGAGCCACAATAACTGCGAATCATTGTACCGATATCCTGCTCCTGAAAACACTAAACGGATCCACCAGTCAGTGCCCTAATGACCACGCCGTATCCTACTTAAACGGAAACGTAAACCTACAATTACACCGATGAAAACTGCATACAGGCGAACTTCCTACTATAAGCAACTATAGACGAAAGTTCTATACGGTTCTCACCCGAACCGATGGGAGAGGGCCCGCACTGTGGAGACTGGAGAATCTCAGTACAGGTCACTGCGCAGCTTGGCGGCAAGAACACACGGAAGGACTCTCTAGTGACGACTCGCTTGGAATAGCTCTCGCCCCGTCCTTCAGTCAGGTCGTCCCGTCTCGTTGCTACAACTTGTTGCCTCCAACGTACTGACAGAACGTGCACAGCGTGTCCGACAGGCCAACACAGGAGCCACACAGGGTACCGCGAACGGGGTCGACGACCCAATCCCTGATCCGTTACGACGTCACTCCACTTCCGCCACCGTTCTGAGACCTGCCCGCGCATCCAGTCCATGCCACAGGCGCACACTCCCGTTGTCAGCACCAAAACTCCTGCATACCCCACCCGCCTGAGTTCGTCTCTCACCGGTCAAGCTCTCACGCCTTAGATAGCACGTTCAAGAGCCAGACGCGAGGTGTCGATCGCGGAATGGCTCACAGAGTGTCCTCAAAAACCTTTAGGCACTGGTTCCTTACGTGGAAATATGAGGAAAAATGTCTACTAGACATCTCAGTAAAATTACAAATTCCTCTTGGAGCGCAAAGCCAGAGGTAGTGAGGACCACACCACTAACAGTTTGCTTCTCAGCAGGCGAATATGCGAGCAATGTATGGTAATATTCGACGTACAGTACGTCAAACAGGTCGACGTTACTCTGAACGAGACTTGCAGGACCGTCACAGGATGTCTGAAACCAACGTCAACCGACTAGCTGTGCCACCTTGCTGGCTTTGTTTATTCTGTTCGCGTACAGAGACTGCAGACTACAGTGAAAGAGCGAGGGTTCAGTTATCTGAGAGCCACCTCGTCCATAACATTCAGCCAGCCATCAAACCGCCGAAAATTAGGCTTTTCTCGCACATACCCCACACAAAATGTTCATGGAAAAAAGTCCATCACTTACGTTATTCATGCATGCAAACTTCAGCATCTGCCTTACGTTTTAACTTATTAATGGCTTGGCAGATGATTCAGTATGTGCACTGATCGTCAACAAAGTGTATCAGACTGAAGGAGGTATATAACTCAGGTAAAATTAACAGCATGCGTTTGTGGCGATCAGAGATTCGCAGGATAAGCATTTCGATGCAGTCGCACTTCACAAGCGTCACCGACGACCGGTGTATGAAGGGGGATATACCGGAATAGTTCTTTCGTCTATAAGTTCAAATCCAAATGTTTGCAAAGTTATGGGACTTAACTGCAGTGGTCATCGGTCCCTTAACTTACAAATACTTGTCCTAAGAACGACACATACATACACACACTTGTCCGAGGGAGAACTTGAACCTTAGACGGCGAATTTCTAGTGCCTGGGTGAGTCTTGCAGGAGAATGGATGAGAGTCTGTTGCAGATCTAATAATGGAAAGACCATATGGACAGACAAAAATATCTACAACAAGAAGTGCATCTTCTAGATTCTAAGTATCTATTCGCTCGTAAATAAATAAATACATAAGTAAAACAATATAAAAAATGTAAATCGCCGGCCCCCTCCTAGTACTGCTGTGCGAATCAAAACACACTTCAATGGTCTACCTGAAAAATTAATTATATGTTCAGAATGAAACAACACTGTATGTAATCCGAATGCAACACAGTGCTAGTAGTAAACACGTCACCATAATGTGGCAATTTGCAACATCGTGCACATATGCAGAAACATTTTTTCGAGGTTCTCGATACTAAGGAAAACCTACACTTGCTTGTATGAAGCACGAGGCGCATCCAGAAACTAAGTTTCGCTAATCTTTTAAAACAGTTGCATGAGAATCCTTTTTGGCAACAGGTACAACAATGTTTCAGCTATTTTTCGACATAGTGATCAAACGAATCTTGATGGGTGTCACATTTTGTGCATTAAGGAACCTTATCACCGAACGGAACCTGCAGGAGGCGGGAGGATGAATAAGAGACGCCATTTTGGGGTACTGCTAACGCGGTACTGCCATCCTGCTGGGGCCTGTACGGCCCGCATTTGATTGTCACGTCATAGATCCGTTGCACATACGCCATTTCCCCAGCTAAATACGTCTACTTTAAAACATCAACATCAGCACATTTCCTCTGCAAATAACAATTAACTATTTGACAGAGGGTTTATCGAACTGCTTCCATAATTTTTTTAGCGTTCCATTCTCAAATAGCGCGCGGGAAAAATAACACAAAATCTCTCCGTTATTGATCTGATTTCTTTTCTTTTATATAGATTGGTACTAACAAATATGTTTACAATGTTTACATTCAGAGGAGGGAGGTGATGCAAAAAATTTCGCAAATAAATCTCGCCGCAACGATAACGCCCGTCTTTTAATAATTTCCACCACAACTGGTGCATCACTTCCGTAATACTCTTTCCCCTATATCGCTTAGTAAGGATTCCACACTATTGAACAGTACCCCAAAAGAGAACGGGCAAGTGTAGTGTAGGCAATCTGTTTATTATCCTTTCGTATCCTCTAAGTGTTCTGCCAAAGAAAGAGAGTTTTGGTTTGCCATCTCCACAACATTTTACATGCGTTCTATCCAATTAAACTTTTTCCTAGCTGGAATTCCTAGGTGTTTAACTGAATTTACACCCTGTAATTTTGACTGATTTATGATGTAAATAAAGTTTGACAGATTTCTTTTATTTCCCATTTGGGTGACTTTACACTTTTCATTACATAGGGTCAATTGCTAATTTTCGCACAATGTCGATATGTACACCGTTTTGCAGTTGCTTTTCATGTTCCGGTGACTTTACTAACGGATAAACGAAAGCATCACCCGCGAACAGTCTAAGAGAGTTGCTCACATTGTCGTTCATAAAGATAAGGAACAGTGGGAGACCTATAACACTTCCACGAGAAACGCCAGATATCACATATGTTTTAATCGATGATTTTCCGTCAAGTACTACGAATTGTGTCTTTCTGACAGGAAATCGAGAATCCAGTCGCACTACTGAGACGGTATTCGATATGCACGCAATTTAATTAGAAACTCTTTGGGAGGTACAGTGTCAAAAGCCTTCCGGGAATCTAAAAATGTGGAATGAATTTGAGATCTCTTGTCGATAGCACCCACTACTTCATATGAGTAGAGAGATAGGTCTGTTTCACGAAAACGACATTCTCTGAATTCGTGCTGACTGTGGATCAATAGTTCGTTCTCTTTCCGAAGAAAGTATATGGTCGAAAATCTTACTGCAAATCGTTGTAAATGATATGCGCTTGTAATTCTGCGGATTTGTCCTATTGCCTTTATTGAATATTGGAGTGGCCTGTGCAACTTTTCAGTCGTTGGTTACGGATCTGTCACTGACACCCAAACGTTCAGATGTCAGACACTCAGATCGGTATCAAACGTTGTATATCGATAGAGTATCAACCGAAACTCCTAAATAATTCGCGCTGTGTGCTGCCGTCCAGGAAATAATAATAATGTGTAACACCTGTCCTACGGAGCACAGGAAAAGTGTATCTGTAGGGGTCTGCCGCGCTGTAAGGTAGTTGATAGAGCGAATGTTTGTCGTTACAAGAATCCTCGGTTCAGATCCGGGTGGCGCGAATTTTTGTTTTTTCTGTATGAGGTTGCAAATTCTTCTACGTCGACAGACGTACGTCGTATGTTACATGGGACAACATGTTCCTGAAATGTAAAAGCACTGTTGGATTCATAGCACTGTGTAATCGGCAGTTTGCTTCTGTTTCGTTTTATTTGAAAGTAGCAAACCTATAGAATATATCCGCAGAAGAAAGAAACAATTGCACCACAAGTGCGGAAGTATTAAAGTATTAACTATAATAAAAATAATAATAGTAATAATAATAAATGACTGATAGATGGGCAGCACCGCCGTTCAGCGGATGTGCGAGTTTTGGTAGAGTGCCGTGTGTTTGCCAACACCATCAAGTGGGGCTGACGTTGCTGTCCAGTCCGCACGCTGCTGCTACTTCTGCAGCTCACAGTGCTGTTTTGCGAAATGAACCCGTGGAACGTTATAGATATTCTCTTTTAACAATTTTCAACATACTGCAGTTTAAAAAAAGTTCGATGAACTAACGCTCTACCAACTAGCCCACGGTAGCGCAACATGATAAGCTCTCACAGTTATGCTTTTCTTCTACTCCGTAGGTTGGGTGTTACTGATTATTATAGTTTACGCACGTTCTCCTGGACGGCAGCACGTAGCACGAATTATATAGACGTTTCGGCTGATACTCTATCGATATACATCGTTTGGTACCGATCTGAGTGTCTGACATCTGAGCGGTTGTATATTATGGAGCTATTGCAGTAGCAAATTGTGAAAATAACCCAATTGATATACAATGTAGACTAGAAGGTTTGTTACTTTTAAGTGATTAAGTTGCTTTAGCATTCCAGTTACATGTACTCCTACATTACGCATGGCGGCAGCTTTTCTTAATTAGCATTCTGGAGTATATACTTCGTTTCCTTTTGTGAAGTAATTTCGGAGAGCCATGTTTGGCATCTGAGCTTTAGCAGCACTATCATCAGCAGCATCAGCTTTGTTATCGTGTAGTGAAGGTATGATTGTGTTTTGCCGCTAGTTTACATATGACCAGAATTTCCTTGAAATTTTTAACAAATTACGAGACGCATTTTCTTTGTGGAAACCAGTATAAGCTCCTTACATTGAATTATGAGCTAAATTTCGACATTCTGTAAAAGACTGCGTCTTGGGGATAAATTTGGTGTACAGTTGTTTTTGCTCTTTTAGGAACTTACTTTCTGGGTGGTCGTCGTACATTGTGAGATAGGTTGAACGTAGCTTGATTAGTTTTCTGTGTAAGATCTCGGGCAATTGAGATCTATTCAAGTGAAAGTTAAATCGCTCACTACTGCTCTAGATTACTTTACGAGTGACCACAATACTTGCGCCACTGAAATTTATCTAACTGCTCACTCCTTAAGGGAGCAGCCAACGTTTTAACAAACACAAAATTAATGCTAAAAAAGGAATAGATAATTAAACATGGGACGGGGATCATGAAATTATAAAGCAGAGGTTCGATTCTTTAAATCATCATCTATTCAATAAAATGAACAAGCAAACGTGGGGAGACCAAATTAAGCACAATAAAGCACACACCTTGTACAGAAGTGAATTAAATCATAAAGCTATTGTCATAATGAAATCGTTTCTGCCGTTTACGAATACGGAGATAACGTGAGAGTAAATTTGCAAATACACAGTGGATAAAGGAAACCATATTCGTTCACTCACAGACACATGCATAATGCTCAATACGCATGCGGCAACAATTGATAGCAGTGGTGAAACGAAGCGTCAGCGACGTTTTGATGAGATGATGCGTGTCTCCAAGCACTAAATTAAAAATCAGCTATGCCCCAAACGAACTCATGTGCAGGGAGGCAGCAGCATATGATCCTTAAGTACCACGTGGTGTGTGACCATGGTGAATTACATAGAATTTACAAAAAGAAATGAATTTAGAATAAGCAAGTAAAGCACACATGAGAATGCATATAGAAGAAAGCTAGCATCAGAAAACCAAGGCCGAAGTAAATACCGTTATGAAAGCATGTGGTGCAATCGGTCGTACCAAGACAGAAAAGATGGAATCAAACGAGAAAATCTGAGAAATATTTAGCATACTTGTGGATACAGACACGATGCGGAAACGTTAGTTAAAAACAACAAGGAAATTCAAACATAAAAAGTTTACACAAAGGCTGAAGGCCACATATGTGTATTCAAACTTAAAAAAAAAAAAAAAAAAAAAAAAAAAAAAAAAAAAAAAAAAAAAAAAAAAAAAAAAACAGATCAACACCGGAATGAGAATGCAAATACTAAATGTAAACGGAATTACTCAAACTCTGTAAATGAAGAAACACTTTGCGTTGCATGGCGAAAGAATTACTCAAGAAAACTATCACATATAAACCGAGACTGCCTGGTCACGAACAAAGTAACGTTCTAACAGCATGCCATCCCCTCAGCATGATTCCACGATATACTCACTTTGGTGATCGCAGCAAGAGTGAAGCCTAAGGCCACGCCAAATGCCTCCCCCCCACACCCCCCACACACACACACACACTTGATGTAGGGCGCGTTAAAAACAATCCAGAGCGCATTTAGAGCATAGTGTCTACCAACCGTCTTCTAGAGCTTCAGAGAGGTTTTTGTCACCTCTTTCGACCATGATTATGTTGTTACTATACTAAGAACAGGCCACTTCGCCATCTTGCCAAGTAAGATTGTCTCTGGTCACCCAGCAGACGCCAGCGCAGACGACTTACAAAGCCATGCGTTCGTTAACTAAAGTAAATGAGGCCTAAAGCACGAGGCAGCGACTGTAAGCCATTGCGCAGCAGTCAGTCAATATTAAAAGCAACCTTCCACATTCACAGGAACACACAAATTCTATCACATGGGTGGAAACATGTATAAACATGGGGAATTGCTCATTAATACAGTAGAACCCCTCTAATCCTACCTTGGATGGTCCGTCACTCCAGATTAGTCCGACCATGCTGAGGCTCGCGAGCCTGTGCCGACTCGTCACTGACTGGACGCCTGTCGGCCCATTGTTGCGGTGTCTATCGCTGTGCATATTAAAACACTGTACTTTATTGTGCTGTCTTATCCTTTGTTGAGATTAAAAAACGTCGATGTTTGCTTTATTCCGTGTTCTTTACAGTACTTACTACATTGATTGTGCGCACAGTTGTCAGTTTTTCAACATGTCTCGATTCAAACATAAACACGTAATTCTTTCACTAAATGAAAAATTAGCAGTGCTACAAAGACTGGACAAAGGAGAATCGCTCCGAAAAAATTGCAAAGGAACTGAATGAATTAAGGACTAGAGGAAGAATCGAAAGGACATTGATTCCTATACAGTTATGATTGATGGTGGAAACACTCTGAAGAATCGCAAAACTTGAACTGATTGATAACGCACTAGGGATGTGTTTTGTCAAGAAAGAAGGAAGGAACTCCAATATCCGGGCCAAGTCGCAAAGAAAAGGCAATAGTTGTGCACAAAAAACTGGAAGCGGAAAGTAATTTCCTGCCAGTGAAGGCTGAATTGATCGTTGGAAAACTCGTCATGGTGTCCGATTTGTTTCTACAGTAAGTACAGTACAGTAATTTGTCGTTTTTACTTTTAAAACCAATACATATTATAGTGTACGTAGACTTTTTTAGTTAATATATAGTTTGACTCTATGTAGAAAACATCTTTTTATATTACTGTAGACGTCTTTTAGTTCTTAAATCGTTTAATTTTTTTTGTACTAAATGTCTTTTTATATTTTTTGCAATAAATATTAGGTTTTTCGGATAATCCGACCTTCTTTTTCGTTCCGACCATGGTCCCGGTCCCGAAGGTGACGGATTAGAGGGGTTCTAGTGTAAAAGGATAAAATAATTGACATAAAAATAGACAATATTAATGGCGGAGAAACACTTTAGAGTAATGAATAACACAAAATGGAACACGACGTGTTTCGAGGTAGGAACCAGTGCTGCTGTAGTGCTCACCGGTGGTCCTGCTGGGGATGTTGAAGCGCTTCTCGAGCGTGCTGATGGTGCCGACGAAGTAGGAGCCGAGCACGAAGGAGGACATGCCGAGCAGGCCGTGCAGCACGGCGTACGCCTTCTCGCTGGCCAGCGGCTGCAGCCAGCCGGGCGCCCAGCAGCCCAGCCCGCACGACGTAGACGTCGACGCCGACACGTCGCCGCCGCTGCCGCCGCCGATGCCGGCCGCCGCCTCTATCCGCACCTGGCAAACGTAATAACTTATGCTGAGGACAACACTCAGACCTATAACCGAGGGAGCACTCTAACCTCCGATGCGAGTGGCCCCTGAATCCATAACTTGGCGCCCCACACTGCACGGCCATTGACGACCATGAAAGGGAAATGGACGTAGCACGCAAAGTCGTGCCATCTACACTGAAAAATGTCCACAGAGTGTCCTCTGATAAGATTTTTCCAGCATATATAGGACACATGTACTAAAGCACCTTAGAAAACTGATTTCGGAATTGATAATAATAACCTCTCGTTTGCAGACTAATACCATTGATTAAATCTCACCTGGTGATTATATTCTTTATGCATTTTTTTAATACATAGCATTTTTATATTATCCCTGCTTTTATTATACTTCTCAATTCTATTTATATATTTTTATTATGAAACTATGTATTAATTTATACATTACTTAGAACCTACTCTTTGTAAGCATTTTCCCATAGGATGCTGCTGACTTGGCACCATAATCATACACTATTTAACCAGAGGCCTTATGGTCACTAGTCGACAGTTACCTGGAACAGCCCAGGACAGCCCAGCCCAGTCGAGTCCAGCACTGGCCACATGGGTAAACACCATAACATTGCTCTGTATATATTTTATGTTACATCTTAAGTCGTACTTAGACGTTTTTGTAATTATTTCCATTAATCCTGCAGGCTAATTGTTATTCTGAAGATCACCTATATCAGGTCGAAACCGGTAAATAGAAACTGTTAATTTTTGCGATCAAGACTGTTTTCTGTAATATTAATCATACCAATTAGATCGCTGTTTTTCTCCTCTGACAATGTTATCAAAATTGGTAGCTGAAACCACATTCATTCATTCGCAGACACACGCATAATGCTAGCAGTAAATTACTCTGTGGGAACACTCGATAACAGCGGTGAAACGAAGAGTCGGCGGCATCTTGACGAGATCACAAATTTTGAAATATACTGTGCACTACACAAACTCATGTGTGAGAAGGCAGCAGCTCACTATTCTTAAGTACCATGTGGTGTGTGACATCACCGAATTTCATAACATTTACAAAAAGAAATTAATCTTGAATAAGCGAGTAAAGCACACATGAGAATTCGTATACAACAAAGCTAGTATTAATAAAATCATGCCTGAAGGCCGAAGTAACGACAGTTACAAAAACACGTGGTGCAATTGGTCATACAAGACAGGAAAGATGGAATCAAATCAGAAAATCTGAGAAATATTTAGCATACTCGCGGATACAGAAATGAAGCGAAAATGTTAGTTACCAAGGAAATTTAAACGTACTAGGTTTACACAAGGGCTGAAGACCACACAAGTGTATTCTAACTTGAACAAAACTGGAAACACAATCATCACTGGAATTAAAATGCAAATAATAAATTTACACTGAATTTACTCGAGTTCTGTAAATTAAGAAACGCTTTGCCTCACACATCGAAAGAATTACTCAAAGGAACTATCACCGAAAAACCAAGACTGCCTGGTCAAAAATATATCAAAGTCCTAACAACATGCCTTTCCCTCAGCATGATTCGGCAGAGTACTTACTTCCACAGTTGTTGGAGCCAGAATGAAGAGTGAAGAGTGTAGCTGTAAATCCACAAAAAAAAACCTCCCCCTGCCACACACTGGATGTAGAGCGCGCTAAAAGCGACACAGAGTACGTTCAAAGAGTAGTGTTTACCAACCCTTGCTACCTGGCCAAGAAAATTCCCTCTTCAACCGCTCCAAGAGGGGTCTCCTGTCACCTCTTTCGACCAAGATTAGGTTGGTACGACACTAAGAACACTGCCACCTTGCTATCTTGCCAAGTAAGCTTGTCTCTGGCCACCCAGCAGACGCTTGTGCAGACGACAAACGAAGCCATGCATTCTTAAACTACAGCAGAACGAGGCCTATGGCGCGAGGCGGCGACTGTAAGCCAGAGTGCAGCTGTCAGTCAATATTAAAAGCAACCTTCCACATTCACATGAACACACAAGTTCAATGATACGGGTGGAAACATATATAAATATGGCGCAAACATATATAAACATGGGGCACTGATCATTAATAAAAAGAATAGAATAATTAACACACGAATAGATAACATTAATGGTGCAGAAACACTTCAGTGTACGTGTTTCAAAATGTGCTGCAGTTCCGCTGTTTACATGAAACATTTTATTTACCGAGGAAGCAGGTTTCACAAGAGATGGTGTTGTGTTGACAGAGACGTTTAGATCTCCAAGAAATTTAGGAAAGCTGGCATAAACACATTCTCTCAATCAATTCGTGGGAAGGCGTACTTGACCATATGTTTATATGACCATACAGGCTACCACGACACTTAAATAGGGCTCGTTATATGGACATTCTCAATAATGTACTGCGTACGTAGCTGCCTGATTGCCCAATATAAAATTTGCCAGAGTTGCAAGTAATTTTGGTTTATTGCACTCCTTTCCAAGGCAGGAATGTTGTCTTTACAATTGGGAAGAATGTGACCAATGGTATTATGTACTACCATGCGCAAAAATATCCGAACGACCAGAATTGCGTTTCGCCTGATGTGCATGCAACACAACTAACGTACGTGTCTTGCGGGTGCTCTGCTCGCTCCGCGGTATAGTCGTTTGAATATTCATAATGGATCCACTGCAGACAACTGCTCTTTATGACAATCACTCCAGTTGTAAATTAACACCACGATTTTGCAAATACAAGGAAACACGTTATTAAGTCCTTAACGTTTATTAAATCCAATTTATTACAATGACATATCTAAAGAATTATCACACTTATTACAGTCTGATATAACAAACTCCGTCACATAAAACATTAATCAATCCTTAAACAACATTTAATATTGTTATAAACAACAGATTTTACTATAGTATCGGAAATCCTAAAGTCCTGTAGAAATTCGAAGTACTTTTGTTCTCTAAATCGTTTTCTCACAATTGCGAAACGTCGTTCCACTGGCGAGCGGATTTTTATTAACCGATTGTAGAACTAACCATATAATAAAAACTCAATTAACAGCAGAAAACGCACTATGGAAACTTCAATATTAACTGCGTATCACCAACATTTTCTCCGCATTCATACCTGAACAAATATTGTACACATCTTGGAACTTGAATTGATATGACAAACTACCTTGTTCTGGAATCAAACCAACCACCTGTAGCCGTAGCTAACTAAGCAATGCATTCATGTCTTATAGATACTTGATCATGCCTAAGATTGTCACAGCTGACGAAGCATAAAGATGTGTGAATATATTGGAGATTTCCTCACAAATATCAAAATGCGCAAATCAAATCATATAAAATGCCAATTCTAAAATATTTTTATGTACTTATTTGTTACTGAACCAGGAACTTAATAATCACCGTTAAGTCCCTAATCACAAGTTCCCAGACTCAGTGCTGTGTGGGACTGACATACGAGGCTGCTCCTGTCGGAGTTTCTAGTCCTTCCTCGGTCAGGGGTGTGTGTGTTGTCCTTAGGTTAGATTAAGTAGTTCTAAGCCTAGGGACTGATGACCACAGTAGTTTGGTCCCATAGATTTACAAACATTTGATTTTGAGTTACATACCCGGTATCTAAATGGAAGATAACTAAGTGAATTCAGATGTTAGTAGTCTAATTATTTCACCAGCAGCGGGACGTTTGAATCTGTAATCAGAATATAATTACGTTATGCGTCACCGGGAATCGAACCCCGAACCTACCGGTGTCCTTTCTAAGCACGAATGGACGTTAAATCTCAAATGTTAACTCAACAGGAATGACGATGCGTGCGTGTCTGACTAGTAACAACAGCACATATCGTTGTTATAATAATAATAATAATAATAATTTCGTGTGGCTCAGAGTCCTGGTGTACGTCATCCAACTGTGCGCCACTTCAGAGACTTGCATGTCCTTAACCTGCCCCAATTATCCAACCGGGAAAGGCGACCTACAGTTTAACGTGGAATCCAAACCACGTGTAGTTTATGACACACATTGTTGAGACGTGAATGCTGGGTTAAAACACAGATTGAAAAAATCGGTGATCTGACTAGGTTTCGAACCCGCGACCCTTCTGTTACCATTCAAGCGCTTTACCCCAAGACCACCGCAACACCTTAGCTTGCGTAGCTAAGGCACGAAGAGACATTGAAAATAATTTTTTGTTAGTAGTCCAGTGTGCTCTATCTAGGGCGTCAAATGAAATTATGAATATTTTGTGCTGGACCTGTATTCGAATCCATAAACGTGCCTTTCGTGGAAACCTAGAGGAGTTGGCAGTCTTGGAGAAAGCAACGAAATGATTCAACTATATGATTCCGAGAGGGTCGAGTGAGAAAAAGAGGAGATCTGAATTAGTATCCTAGTCCAGCACCAAAATTTTTAACGTCTGAAGTTAAATTCAATACGAGACACGTGACCTTAAAGGACAAGTGGTTTATAAAATAAAATAAAGTTTTGTAATATAAGAAAAGCTTTCGAGCGACAGAGTTACTGATTGCCATGTATTCTACCTGTTACTGGCAACGATAAATCGGCTCTGTCAAAGTTGATAGCGAAATAATTCGGTTTAATACGGATTGTTAACTACGGTGCAACTTGACGTTCTTCACTTGGTGTTACCAGCGGCGAAGTAGCCAGTTAAAAATATACACATGGCAGACCCTCTCCTTAGTCCCGTCAGCTGAAGCAGTATGATGTAGTGAAGACTGTTAACCTCTGCTCTTTCTTACAGGGAAGTAAGGCATTGGATTATTTGGCTCCGTAACAACACTACAACACTTATTGCGCGTGTATGCAGTGCATAAGGATTCGAGAATTTACTTGTACTGCGGCTTACATTTCTGTATATGCTTGACCTAAACTGCAACTTCATTGTTTGTTTTACTTGATTTTTGTACTCACTGAAATAAAATTGCCTAACCTTCCAGTACGAGACCTTTCTCTCATCCTTACCTCCTGGTAGATTTACTTTCTAACCAGAGAAATAAACCCGGTAATGGATTCACAAACGACTAGTTCACGCTGTTAAGAAATTTCGCGAAGGAATTTCATTTCCTCTTAAAACGTGTTAAAATTTCGTGTGGCTCATTGGCCTGGTGCAAGTCTTTCGACTGCACGCCACTTCGGCGACTTGCGTGTCCTACCCCAGTTATCCAACCGGGGAAATGGGACCTACAGCTTATCGTGAAATCGGAACCACTACGGGATCATCAGTCCCTAAACTTACAAACTACTTATGAACTAGCTACAACTAAGGACGGCACAAATATCCATGCCCGAGGGGGGATTCGAACCCCCGACCGTAGTGGCCGTGCAGACCGTGACTGAAGCGCCTCAGTCCCCTCGGCCACCGTGGCCGGCAGTTGTATAGTATTATTGTGTAAACATCAGTGAACCGATGTTTACATTTGTGAAACAGGTGTTCACGACATATTTGTATTTTAAGTCGTTTACAAACGTAGTTGGTGAAAGTACAAATTTCATTATGGTTGTCTTTTCAATATTTACTTCGGTGAGGCAGTGTTTCGGTATATGATAAAGACATCAACAATTTGTCTCCAAAACGCCTTTTTAGCGCATATACTGAAACCAACTGGATTTGAACACGGAATGCAAAATTTGTGAACGATACTGGAACCGCATCGCTACCAAGCTTATGTGGAACTGCTTAAGTCTATTCGAAACTTCGACATTTTTTCTTGGAATATTTTAATTTTGGCACGTAAGCCAAGATAGTTATCCTTTTAATTTCATTCTTCTTTAGCCTAACAAGTTCCGATTTAACTTGACAAATTTTTTTGTAACCAAACAGCACGAGAAAAATGCATAGTAATTTGTGGAAAGTGGCTAGCGCGTAAGATTGAATTGCGAATACACATAAATTAATCGGACTCGGAAATGTAACTACGTAGTAGCGCACTTACCGTGTAATTTTTCAAAATGTTCAAATGTTTGTAGAGTCTATGGGACTTAACTACGGGGTCATCAGTCCCTAAACTTACAAACTACTTATGAACTACTTACAACTAAGGACGGCACAAATATCAATGCCCGAGGGGGGATTCGAACCCCCGACCGTAGTGGCCGTGTGGACCGTGTAATTTTTGCAGTGGCTTTTATAACAGAGTTAATTTAAATGTGAAATGCATTTGGTAGAAAAACGAAGACTTAATCTAAGACGCAATCCATATTTACACACGTTTATGGTGTGTAATAGTTTGTATCTTTGGACTAGAGTCAGTCTGTTGACATAAACAAATATACGTATATTTTACTTTAAATGTAACTTTCACCTTTCTTACTTACGGTACGTAAAAATCTGGATTGTTGTCGAGAAACTAAGATACCTTAAGCGCATCAACTTTCGGAAGGTTTTTTCACTATCAGACTTCACATAATTTTCTCCCTTCTTACAAAAAAGTTATAAATGCGTTTTTCATCACAAGTAACTTAATTGTACACAGAAAAAGTCAGGAAAAATTTAGTAACCTTCGCTAACACGCGTATGGCTTCTTCTTCCTCGTGTTGTGTGAAATCACCAGAGCTTAAGCCAATAACAGAGCGTTTTTGATCACGTGACCTAAACTTGAAATTTAATTATATTCATGCTATAATTTCAAAATAATAACAAATGTTTTGTAAGAACAACGACGGAAAATTCTATTTGAACATTACAATCAACCAGATTGAAAATAATTCGAACCCAATTTTAAACATAGCATAATAGCCTACTATATATGCCACATTCCAGATTTGGTAACCCATTTCAGTGTGTAAGTAGGAAAACGGGAACAAAATATTATGTTCTCATTAGACTGATGTATTTTCTCGGTACGTCTATGTTAGCAAGAATACTTTTGCTTACTGTCCCATTCGTTTCATACCAGACTGAGCTACAGTAAAGCGTAGCCAGGTTTACCTAGTTAATATGAAAATTTCGAATGTTGGTAAGGCAACAAAATTAGAAGAAGTAAGGATGGTGAAATTAATAAAATATTTCGAAATGAAACATAAATCATTTCTTCCGTAAGACCTATGATTGTAAAATCGCTCCTACACAGATATTAAATGCCAAATTAGTAATTAACCCTTTAACTATAGTGAACTTCTACAGACGTTCAATGTAATCGGACCTTGTAGAAGGTAGACTACTGTAAAAGCTAGGGAAAAGAAGTCCCCTCTGATGAACTTCCGTCTCTAATGACCACTCTGTCGACGGGACGTTAAACGCTAATCTTCCTTCTTGTTTTCGCGTGAACTGGTGCATTCCTCTGGAGGGAAAAACTTTCCAAGGCAAATTCAAAAACAGTCCACCTCTGCAAGGCCATATTATTGTGGTATTTTAAGAAGTCAGCAGTTGTTACAGAGCTAAACGTTGCTCTCTGCGTGACATTCAAGTAAAAACCGATAAACAACTGCATCGGATGACCATTTGATAAATACAGGACCCATTTTAAGGCGTTAATATCACTTCTCACTCTAAAACAAAATGAAAATGACCGCTTTCCAGCGAGTCAGTCATAGAAAGTGACATCTTTCCAACATTTCAGCGTATTGTAACAATTACATATCGATAATTATTGTCCGCGGTGGGCGTCAGACTAGAACTACGAACAAACTATACCAACTGCCATATACTATACAGTAATCTCATCTCACGCACTCTTAGGGCAACCTCTTCCTGTTTCTTTCGCACCTATCTGTTTCTGGGAGACTGGAAACTGGAGAGTTCATTCATCAGATGCTTTTCACTTTTATTTAAACAGCATCACCAGCAGTTAAACTGTAATCTTTACGAGTAGACCGTACTTATGGTCCCATTCGATTTTATAGAATGAATTACATATTCTAAACATTACTTTCGCGACTTCTTTTTCTTGTCTCATATTCTTATCACAAATGCTTCTCCTGTCACTTATAAGCTTGAATCGAATTATCATTGAAATTGTTCAGATGCTTAATTTTTTCGCGGATGATCTATTTTTCAATCACTGGAAAAGATTTATTTGCACGGTTCGTCTGATTGGAAACTATGTTCTCGAAACTTATGAAATATGTTTGTGAAGTTTGCATTTTGTAATCAGGGTAATACTATCTTTACATTTCTGCAGTTATGTGTTAGAGGTGGTGCCAACGAAAAAATTCGTAAGGAAAATAGTATTCAGGTATATAACATTAAAAAGTATTGTGCAGAAAATGTTAATAACGTCTCGTGATGCTATAGTTAAAGAAATCGATGAAGACTTATTCTTCTATGCTGGGTATATCTCTTCTCAGTCAACACAGTGGCAGGCTGCGCGCCGCGCCTTCGAAGCCGCTATCTCCGTCAGCGCTAAGGCATCGCGAGGAACACAGACGCCCAGCAAACGTATTCTGCCTGTTGCTAGTCTAATGGAGAATTGGCAACATAGCAGAGTACGCTTGGCAACTCTGTGAGCGGGGAGTTACATCCTGGTAAGCACAGAATTAAGCTGATAAATTCACTTGATTTTTAATGTCATTTCCATTCAATAATCTGCGTGATTTTCACTTAAGGTGTGACATAAAGTTATTAATTAATATTTTTGGGTCCAGGAAATTCGTTCGACACGAAAATTGCAACCAATCTCTTCCTTTAAAGTTACGCCTGATCTGGTCTCCTACCTTGTCGGTCAGTAAGGAGGAACCAAATGCCCGAAGTCCTCGCTAGCCTTCGGGTAACGTAGTCGGCTGCGAAACGAACGTGCTGTCAACTTTCGATGCCAATCGTGGTGAGAGTAAATGTTTTTAGCTCTTCTCTGACAGAGCTACAGGTATCCAGATTGAAAATCAATAGGGAATTCTTAACAAAACTAATCAGTCAAAAGGTGTTTAGCTGTTTCCAGGACGGCATTCTCTCATATACTCTGAAAGTGACTTACAATGCTCAGGTGGTTTACCGATTCCGTGCGTGTAGAAACCAATTCCTTTCGAGTTAAAGCTGTCGCCTAACCATGTTGAAGTCAATTTGTCGAGAAATACATTTTCTTGACGGTTGGACAACTACTTCCAAAAATGAGTAAAAGTCTTAACATAAGACTAGTATAATATCTGTGTCAGATGCTTGCTTATAGTTAATCATGGACATTCCCGGCCTGACCGTCGTGGCGGTCGGACCGTCCGGGGCGTGTTTACGTGTCAGCGGCGGCCGGCGGTGCGGCTTGTGGTGAGTTACACGCTGTTGCGGCGCTCGTAGCAACCCGTTCTAGTTGTTTATAATGTGCAGACACCAGTATGGACATTAATATGGAGCAACCAGAGAGATTTTCATTCGATGGTACCTTCTCCCGACCTAAAATATATGAAGTGGAACGATTTATAGACGAAGACGTTAAAATACCTCCTGCCGACGTAATTGGAATTCACCTTTCGATTGTCAGTAGCACGGTTTACATCAAGTTACGTTCTCCTGAACTATGTGACAAAATCATAGAATCATGTGGTGATTCCCTAAAGTTTCTCCATAATGACGGAAATGTTGGCAAGGTCACTGTCTCTCGCGCTGGTTTTGCTGTTAGGACCGTGCGTATTTTCGAACTGCCGTTCGAAATAACTGCAGAACAAATCAACGCCACTCTGAAGTGTTATGGCACTGTTATCAACAACGTAGCCGAAAAATGGGCTTCCTTTCACAAGTATCCAGTGCTCAATGGGGTTCGACAAATTAAAATCGAATTGCGTCGCCATATCCCATCGTACCTCACGATATGTGGGTACAGGGCGATTATAATGTATGACGGGCAACCAAGGACATGTTCAGGATGCAACTCCACAGGGCACGTCAGAGCCCAATGCATCCAAAGAAGAGTAACCCAGTTACCTACAGGTGAACCAGAATGCCCCTCGAAGATGACTTTACTACCAACTACATATGTAGCGGCCGTTCGTGCCAACGTCGCCACGACTTCAAATTCTGATATAGAAGTCTACAGTGATAACATTCCCAACGATGACAATGTACCTATGGAGACGAGTAGTCATGAAGAAACTACTACAGGGAACGGCCAGCATGCTAAGGTGCTCGAGGCCTCACATCAAGGGAGCAACTGTACTATCGTAGACAAAATGGGTGATAAAGACGATGAACGACAGTGTACGGAAGAAATTCGTTCTCCGTCTCCCGAGAACGAGGGATCTCCTAAGAGAGGTTCGTCACCGACGAACAGGAAGAAACGGAGGATTGCCCATCCCGATGCAGAGAAATCTGCGCCTACGCTGCGCGAGAAAGCCAAACAGATGCTTCGTACACCAGCTGAAGAAGCTCTACGTTCTGTTGGCAGTAGCCCTCTAGCACAACATTCAGTGCCCACGGACAATATTGCGGCCAGCTTTCAGACGAAAGAACAAGAGGCTTGTGAACGGACGAAGACGACCAACTTATCCAATAAAGCCAGCCATGAGCACCAATCTGCCCTCGATAAGGCCATAACAGACACGTCAATAGCCGCCTCAACTTCCAGCTGGGCGGACGACACTGAAGATGTACCTGTTGACCAAGAGATGGCCGAAGAAACGATGGTAACGAGCGGACCGCTATTGGCATCTCGACCAGCCACCGTACTAACTTCTCAAACACCTGGCGCTAACGACTAACGATAGGTTAGCCACCCCAACCAGCTGCCTATGGAAGACTCACACCCACTACCTCATGTTTGATGCAAGCTTATAAGATTTGTACCTTGAATATTAACAGGATCACTTCGCAAGTTAAAATCTACAGCCTCAGACAGTATTTGCGGGCAGCAGATGCTGACATTATCTTTTTACAGGAAGCCATGACACCCTTAATCGCAGATGTACCTGGCTACGATGCCATAGTTAACATAGGAACCGAGGCTGGCACCATGATCCTGTACAAAGAGGGTATCCCTTGTTTTCCCCTCTCCATCTTACCAACGGGACGAGGTATTGCGGCCGACTTTAATGATCTACTCCTTCTTAATGTATACGCACCTTCCGGTTCTACTGCGCGAGCAGCGCGGAAGGAGTTTTATACTGGAGAGATAGCCAATTTAATCACCGACTTGCGCCGACGCATCGTTTTGGGAGGAGACTTCAATTGTGTTTTGAGACCCATGGATCAGACGCCGAATTTTAACTTCAGTCAGGAGCTGCAAACCTTAACAACAGAACTTCAGCTAGTGGACACATGGATTCATTCCCACCCGAGCGGCGTCGCTTACACCCATTTTACTTCGACGTCAGCAAGTAGGTTAGACCGAATATATGTCCACCAAGATATCTTAGCAACTGTTGGGAGTTGCGAATACTGGCCTGTGAACTTCGCTGACCATATAGCATACCATATGGTCATTAAACATACTCCACAGACAATTTACAGAGGCACTGGTCGATGGCAACTCAACTGCAGTCTCTTAGAGGATGAAAGTTTAGAACATGAGATCTTGAAAGTTTGGCAAACCGCCGCCTCACAAAGACCTAAATACCGGACCGGAGTGGAATGGTGGACGCTTTATACTAAGGGAAAAATCATTAATTGTATCAAACAACACGCCAGAGTGAGAGAGCGCTACGAGAGAGACTAAGGAGTTTTACTTCCTCGCTCTACGAGAGTTATACAAGGATTATAACCAGCTGCCGACCAACATGACCCAGATACGGCGCATACAAGCCAAAATAACCACCTTGATGGGACAATCCGCCACCGGACACCAGGTTCGTGCGCGCGACTTCGCCAACTTACCGCAGCAAAAGACGTCTGTGTATCATTTAGTGCGACAGTTACGTATGGCACGCAGGAAACTTATTAAAAACTTACAAGACGATGACGGCACATCTTATACCCAACAAAGAGATATCAAAACCTATGTTGTCAATCATTTTGCAGCTCGTTATAGCAGCGCTAGTGTACCGCACGACAAGGTGGAGGAATGGTTTCATATTCAGGCCACCCCCTACACAATTACGGCAGATGACAATCAAGGTTTACTTGCTCCTTTCACTAATGAGGAACTTAGAGATTCACTCAAGGCCGCGCCACGAAATAAATCTCCGGGCACAGATGGGTTGCCCGTCGAATTTTACACCAAATACTGGCACATAATTGGGGACAGACTCACAGAGATATATAATGAGATACTTCGTGGGATTTCTCTCCCTACTGCTTTTACCGAAGGGGTGACTGTCTTAATACCTAAAAAGTCACAGACAAAAACTATAAAGGATCTCCGGCCTATAACGCTGCTAAACGCAGACTTTAAACTTCTGACACGCACCCTCAATGCACGGTTACGGGCGCTTTTACCTGACATCTTAGGACCATACCAAGCAAGTGCGGTTCGCGGCCGCTCCATAACAAACATTTTGACGCTGTACAGGGATCTCGTCACACTCACCTGGACGACAAACACAGCAATGGCTATAGCCTTCCTGGATTTCGATAAGGCTTACGATAGAGTCGAGTACCCCTATCTCAGCAAAGTAATGACAACGATGGGTTTCAGTCCCGCCTTTGTGCGGCTTGTTAACAACTGCGTCAGAGGAACTCGCACACGGTTCGTTGTAAATGACACGCTGACAGAGTATGTGCCACTCTCCAGAGGAATAAAACAAGGATGCCCCCTCTCAACGACACTCTACGCCATGCTTATGGAACCACTGTTGCGTAAAATACATCACAGCTTGCCTGGCTTCCAGTTTTTCGGAATAAAATCTGTAGTTCAAGCTTATGCCGACGATGTCAGTCTACTCTTAAATAATGTTACGGATATTGATAATGCGAAGCGTATCCTAGAAGATTTCCAAAGAGATAATGGTGCACTCCTAAACAACAATAAATCTGCAATGTTAACAATAGGTCAAGTTGAGTCTATTACTGGTGACGGTTGGTTACCTTGTGTACAAACAAGGAAACAACTTGGTATGTACATTACGGCCAGACCTCAGGATATGTACAATAAAAACTGGCAGCCCAAAATACAGACTGTAAGAGCAAACTTGCGCGAACAGGAAACGAGAAACCTAGATCGTCTACAGAGAGCCTTTTTCGTGAACTATTACGTCCTGTCTAAACTGCAATACGTCGCCGCCGTTCTGCCAATGCCAACAACTGTGGCTCGATCACTTTTAGCAGCGGCCGCCTGGTTCGTTTGGAAACTAAATATTTTTAAAGTTTCTTTCCAAATAACAGCTCTGCCTTGCGACATGGGAGGCCTTGGCTTAAACAACCCAGGAATGCATGCTTTGGCCATATACCTGACACGAACATGTAAAATACTATTGGCCACTGAGGACACAATCACGAAACGGCTTTATCAGCTATCACGCCCCCACAACATGTCTCCTCCGATAGATATTGCCCACATCAGTCCACACCTTCAGCACATAGCTCTTTATTATTTGGAATGCAGCTACATTGACAGCGAATTTTTTAAGAAGACGACTGGACAGTTGTACCGCCGCCTATTACTGAAGTCATCATCTTCTCCCATAGAGAAAAAATACCCGGCTTCCAATTGGAAGATGGTTTGGACTAATATTCACAACAGAACATTGCCTACAGATGTTCGATCGAAATGGTATGACGTAGCCACTGAAACTGTGCCCACCCAAGAAAGGCTGCACAGAATCAGCCTTGCACGGACTCCGTACTGTGAATTCTGCCATGTTGTGGCGACGATTGCACACATCTTTGTCTGCAAGGATCAAGTGCAAGTCTGGAACTGGACGCGTAAAAAACTAGCTATCCTCAACAGAACAGCACCCCAGACCATTCAAATAACAGACCTCCTACGACCAGAATTTCGACTTTTCCCGGAAGTCAAACACAACAGCTACGTATGGCTGATGGGTCATTTTATAAACTATACGCTCTCCACCAAGACTCCCGATGTCCAAGACTTACGTGTGTATTTATCTACTCAACACTGGCGGACTAAAAACCGATTTGGCTCCCAATACAACAAAAATTTTCAAAATTACCTTCAAGTGATACTCACGTCACCCTAGGAACGGGTTCAGTTTCCGAAGACATTCTCCTTCACGAGAAACTTTGTCAACAGAAATATAATAGATATTTTCGGAGGTATTCTATCACGATCGACCCCAGGACATTCGCCAACAAGAAGAGCTTACTCATCATAAGCAAGAAGATACGATATCCACAAAGTGTACTTAAGAAGAAAGGTTAACATAAAGGGAAAACGAGATCCGCAGAGACACTCACGGCGATGTGGAGTTTTCGACGAATGGTGCAACGGAGTTACAAGAAGACAAAGATTTAGACAATAAAGTATATGGAACGAACCGTTAGGAAATAACGACACGGAAACGCTAAAGTGCGAAAGTAAACACGAGAAGACGAACTCCGATGCTGCCACGCAGTTGATACTCTTCCCAACTGTCGAGGTTCGTCCTGCAAGAATTTATTATTATTATTATTTTTTTTATAAGAAACTATTAATGTGGTTCCCAGAGGATTGATCGAAGAAGATCTCATCACATCCTCATATTTATCTACGTTTTTATTTTCATTGTTCATTCACAGAAAGGGAAAATTTTATTTCTAGAAGCCATCGTTTTCTTACTCCATATGGCGGGACCACACAGAAACAGCACAGCACAAATGGCATAGAAGCCAAGCCGAAGAAGGCACCTATGGCGAGCGTAAGGAAAAAAAAATGTGACACAGCTCATCGCCAGGGTAAAAAAAAATAAAAAAAAAATAAAAAAAGAAAAAAAAAAAAACCGATTCCGTGCGTGTAGAAACCAATTCCTTTCGAGTTAAAGCTGTCGCCTAACCATGTTGAAGTCAATTTGTCGAGAAATACATTTTCTTGACGGTTGGACAACTACTTCCAAAAATGAGTAAAAGTCTTAACATAAGACTAGTATAATATCTGTGTCAGATGCTTGCTTATAGTTAATCATTTCATTGAGCACCAAATTGTCTTAACTGCGTCTAATCGATATGCTAAGTGCAGTTTCCGTTACATTGACGTAGTAGTCTGGTGGATCACTTGTAGTTTAGAATCTGTAATGTGTATATTAGATGTATATATTATGTGTATATTAGATGTATATTTTTCACTGGCACGATCATGTCTACTTCACCTCTTGTAACACCAAGTGAAGAACGTCAAGTTGCGCCGTAGTTAACAATCCGTATTAAACCGAATTATTTCGCCATCAGCTCGGACAGAGCCTATTTATCGTTGCCAGTAACAGGCAGAATACACGGCAACCAGTAACTCTGTCGCTAGAAAGCTTTTCTTATATTACAAAACTTTATTCTATTTTATAAACCTATGGTCCTTTAAGGTCATGTGTATCGTATTGAATTTAACTTGAGACGTTAAAAATTATGGTGCTGGATTCTAATTCGGATCTCTTTTTCTCACTCGACCCTCTCGGAATCATATAGTTGAATCATTTCGTTGCTTTCTCCAAGACTGCCGACTCCTCTAGGTTTCCACGAAAGGCACGTTTATGGATTCGAATACAGGTCCAGCACAAAATATTCATAATTTCATTTGACGCCCTAGATAGAGCACACTGGACTACTAACAAAAAATTATTTTCAATGTCTCTTCGTGCCTTAGCTACGCAAGCTAAGGTGTTGCGGTGGTCTTGGGGTAAAGCGCTTGAATGGTAACAGAAGGGTCGCGGGTTCGAAACCTAGTCAGATCACCGATTTTTTCAATCTGTGTTTTAACCCAGCATTCACGTCTCAACAATGTGTGTCATAAACTACACGTGGTTTGGATTCCACGTTAAACTGTAGGTCGCCTTTCCCGGTTGGATAATTGGGGCAGGTTAAGGACATGCAAGTCTCTGAAGTGGCGCACAGTTGGATGACGTACACCAGGACTCTGAGCCACACGAAATTATTATTATTATTATTATTATAACAACGATATGTGCTGTTGTTACTAGTCAGACACGCACGCATCGTCATTCCTGTTGAGTTAACATTTGAGATTTAACGTCCATTCGTGCTTAGAAAGGACACCGGTAGGTTCGGGGTTCGATTCCCGGTGACGCATAACGTAATTATATTCTGATTACAGATTCAAACGTCCCGCTGCTGGTGAAATAATTAGACTACTAACATCTGAATTCACTTAGTTATCTTCCATTTAGATACCGGGTATGTAACTCAAAATCAAATGTTTGTAAATCTATGGGACCAAACTACTGTGGTCATCAGTCCCTAGGCTTAGAACTACTTAATCTAACCTAAGGACAACACACACACCCCTGACCGAGGAAGGACTAGAAACTCCGACAGGAGCAGCCTCGTATGTCAGTCCCACACAGCACTGAGTCTGGGAACTTGTGATTAGGGACTTAACGGTGATTATTAAGTTCCTGGTTCAGTAACAAATAAGTACATAAAAATATTTTAGAATTGGCATTTTATATGATTTGATTTGCGCATTTTGATATTTGTGAGGAAATCTCCAATATATTCACACATCTTTATGCTTCGTCAGCTGTGACAATCTTAGGCATGATCAAGTATCTATAAGACATGAATGCATTGCTTAGTTAGCTACGGCTACAGGTGGTTGGTTTGATTCCAGAACAAGGTAGTTTGTCATATCAATTCAAGTTCCAAGATGTGTACAATATTTGTTCAGGTATGAATGCGGAGAAAATGTTGGTGATACGTAGTTAATATTGAAGTTTCCATAGTGCGTTTTCTGCTGTTAATTGAGTTTTTATTATATGGTTAGTTCTACAATCGGTTAATAAAAATCCGCTCGCCAGTGGAACGACGTTTCGCAATTGTGAGAAAACGATTTAGAGAACAAAAGTACTTCGAATTTCTACAGGACTTTAGGATTTCCGATACTATAGTAAAATCTGTTGTTTATAACAATATTAAATGTTGTTTAAGGATTGATTAATGTTTTATGTGACGGAGTTTGTTATATCAGACTGTAATAAGTGTGATAATACTTAAGATATGTCATTGTAATAAATTGGATTTAATAAACGTTAAGGACTTAATAACGTGTTTCCTTGTATTTGCAAAATCGTGGTGTTAATTTACAACTGGAATGAATGCCATAAAGAGCTGTTGTCTGTAGTGGATCCATTTTTAATAGTCGAACGACTATACCGCGGAGCGAGCAGAGCACCCGCAAGACACGAACGTTAGTTGGGTACATGCACATCAGGCGAAACGCAATTCAGGTCGTTCGGATATTTTTGCGCATGGTAGTACATTGTAAAGGTAAAGTGAAAAGTGTAATTAACAAATGTATACTGACATCTACTTCCTTACCAGACTGTATTGCCTTCATAAACTTCGTAAAAAAATTCTACTTGTCCTGTAATTACTTCCATTTCAGCCCCATGTTGCAAATTAGCTATACATGACCTTACCAAAAGTAAAACTTTAAACCCAGCCATGGTATTCTCTACTCTGTAGATTTGGAGAAAAAATTAAAAGACATTCCTGTTTCCCCTAGTATATACCTGGTGTGCCTAAACATTCTTACACACTTACTGGATAAATAAGCTGAGTTACCGCAGTTACCACAGATGACATAGAGTTAACCACACAGAATTGCCCATTACAAAACTATTTCCAGTTCAATAGTAAAATATACAATCAGTTAGATGGTCTGGGTATGGGTTGCCCCCTTAGGAAAATCGATAGGTGGGTCAAAGCCCACTATCCAGTCACTAGTTGAAGGAAGCAAACGCAAAGCTGAAGTACTAAATTCAACCTTTAAGAAATCTTTAACGCAGGAGGACCGCACAAATATACCATCATTTGATTATATACTAATTCCGAAATGGATGACATAGTAATAGGTATTTCCGGTGTAGAGAAGCAAAATACGAAAATGTCTCCTGGTCCGGATGGAATACCAGTTCGGTTTTCCAAAGAATATTCTGCGACACTGGCCCCTCACTTAGCTTTCGCGAATCTTTAATTCAGCGCAAAGTTCCTAGTGATTGGAAAAAAGCACACGTGACTCCCGTTTATAAGAAAGGAAAGAACTGACCCACATAATTTCAGGCCAATATCGTTGACATCAGTCCCGTAGCATTTTGAGCATATTCTCAGTTCGAATATAGTAAATTTCCTTGAGACGGAAAATCTTCTTTCTATCAATCAGCACGCGTTTGAGAAACATAGTTCATGTGAAACTCAGCTTGCCCTTTTTTCACATGTCTTGCGAGCCATGGATAAAGGGCAACAGACGAATTGTGTTTTTCTCAACTTCAAAAAGGCGTTTGACGCGGTGCTACACTACAAACTGCTAACGAAGATACGAGCTTATGGAATAGGTTCACAGATCTGTGACTGGCTGGAGGACTTCCTAAATAACAGAACGCAGTACGTTGTTCCCGACGGCGAGTGTTTATCGGAGACGTGTGTATCGTCAGGCGTGCCCCAGGGGAGTGTCATAGGACCGCTAATATTTTCTATCTATATAAATGATCTGATAGTAACATGTAATTTGCGGCTGTTTGCTGTGATGCTGTAGTGTATGGGAGGGTGCCGTCTTTAACTGACTGTAATAGCATACACGATGACTTCGACAAAATTTCTAGTTGGTGCGAAGAGTGGCAGCTAGCTCTCAATGTAGAAAAATGTAAGGTGATGCGCATGAGTAGAAAAAACAATCCCATAATTTTCGAATACAGCATTAGTAGTGAGCTTCTTGAAGCAGTCGCGTCGTTCAAATATCTAGGCGTAACATTGCAGAGCGATATGAAATGGAACGAATATGTAAGGACAGTTGTGAGTAAGGCGGACAGCCGATTTCGGTTTATTGGGAGAATTTTGGGAAGATGTACTTCATCTTTAAAGGAGACCGTGTATAAAACGCTTGTGCGACCACGTCTTGAGTATTGCTCAAGTGTTTGGGACCCGCAGCAGATCAATTTAAAGGAAGACATAGAGGCGGTTCAGAGACGAGCAGCTAGATTTGTTACCGGTAGGTTCGACCAATGCGCGAGTGTCACGGAAATGCTCCGACCACTCAATTGGGGATCGCTGGACGAAAGACGACGTTCTATTCGTGAATTTCTGTTGAGGAAATTTAAAGGGCCGGAATTTGAAGCTGAGTGTAGTACGGTCTTGCTGACACCTACTTACATTTTGCGTATTGAACACAAAGTCAAGATAATAGAAATTAGGACTCGTACGGAGACATATAGGCATTCTTTTTTTTTCCTCGTTCTATTGGCGAGTGGAATAGCAAAGGAAATGCCTGGTAGTTGTACAGTTTACCCTTCGCCACGCACCTTACGGTGGATTGCGGACTATGTATGTAGATGTAGATGTAGTCCAATCCTAGCTGAAATATTCATGAACAATTTTGAAAAATAGTTGTTGGAAAGCAGCCCATTCTCTTCCAATGTTGGATACTGGTTTAGGTATGTAGATGATGTGCTGTTCTTGTGGACAGTTACTACCAGGCAGCGTCGAACATTCCTTAAACAGTTTCACTCTGCTCACAAATATATCGAGTTCACAATGTAGTTTGGGGATAATTCAAGAAATTATTTAGATATCAGTAATCATTCCCACACCTTCAAGTTCATAAGAAACCTTCAAAATGTTCAAATGTTTGTATAGTCTATGGGACTTAACTACGGGGTCATCAGTCCCTAAACTTACAAACACTTATGAACTACTTACGAACTAGGACGGCACAAATATCCATGCCCGAGGGGGGATTCGAACCCCCGACCGTAGTGGCCGTGCAGACCGTGACTGGAGCGTCTTAGTGCCCTCGGCCACCGCGGTCGGCTAAGAAACCTTCCATCACATACATTGCAATACCTGCCAGTTCACAGCCTTAGTGTCAAACATGCAGCATTTCACTCTATGATACATTGTTTATTATCAGTCCCCAAGAGTAAAGTGCGAGGGTGAAGGTCGGGGTGAGAGTTTAAAATTAGAGAAAGTTTAATTTTTCAAACTCACAACCACCAGCTGCGAACCAAATTCCCAAACATGCAAAAACACTGGAACTGTGATTGCGACTGTGACTCGTTTTCTAGGGGATGATATCACACGTTCGCAGCTTTCCTTCCCTGCATATGATTAACAAAACAAATTCATAATAAATTCAAGTTCATGAGAGAAAAGGGTGTACTAACTACTATTTTTGAAAACACGTGAAAGTTCACTTTATGTTGTTTATTTCACAATACTTAAACCCTGTGACTGTCGCGTCTGAACGTCGGTAAATGTACCAAATAAAGTTATAGCTCGTGAGCCCCCAGACAAAATGAATATTTGTCGCGAATTGATTTCACACCACGTGGCTGTCTTAAACACCGTTTACGTTCATGCCTATGCGACGACACGAGTTACATTAACAAATCACAGTCACTTTAATTCAATGCGATGCACACCTTGTTGCACCGGCTAAATATTCACAAACACACAGTAGCACTCGATTTAACTTGGTGCAGTCTATGACGAGCAACCACACGTGGCGATTGCCACAGACAAATCTCAAGTCACCACCTCGAGATCCACATGCCGACTGAGGCAGAGCGACGCCGCCCGGCCAGCTACACCACGTGCTCTCTCTGGAGTCCTCACTTCCTGCCCTCGCGCGTTCGCGCGCGCCAAAACTCAACTGCCGGGGTTTTTTCCCCTTCGTTATCAACTTCCCCATGTAAGCTGTTGTAACCCATTTGCCAACGTACAGCGCTCAGCCAATACATTTCTAAAACTTTACTTAAAATCAAAATAATTACACTACACATTAAACAAATATTTTCTTACGTTTTTATATTAGTATAAACATCCTTTGTACTGTTTATCATAATCGTGCAATTTCTTATACCACAGATAAGTGATTTAACTGAATACTTCAAGATAAAATACAAAAGATTAATTGAAAATAAAATGAGAAATAGTTAATATATTATTTTTATAAACAAACATTGCCATGCTAGTTGTGTAACTGTCTTGTCTTCGTTGCTAATTTATTACTTTTCATTGTCAATTAAACATATTACCTTAGATGTGACTATATCAGCTAATGTATTGTTTATTTATCAACAGGCTATTTTGTAATGAGGGCCTTAAAGGTTCCTAACTGCATCGTATTACTTCAAATGCCAGTAGTATTACAATATTTGTGCACTGCACTGTGCCTGGCACTCGCCATTGTCCCTCTCTCCCCTCACCGGAAACGAACTGTAAAATCCTAAGTTGGAACAAGCCACCAACATCGGCCTGCTCGCTGGCCTCCCGTCAGCTACAAGCTCACAGCAAATCTCAACGTGGAGAATTTCTACCTATGGCCTAACTATAAATGTTGTCACCCAACTGTGTACATACATTGCTACCATAATTAATAAGATTAAAATTGTGTAACATTTAGTGCATTGGCATGGTCAATGTTTGCAGTGAACTTCATACTGTTTAATTATCAAATGCTATTAATTACCAGTATTTCTATTGGGCGGTAATCTCACAAAAGAAAACTTCCAAATTGAATTATGTAGTATCAAACAAATAGCAATAAAGAATGGCTACCCTCCTGCCGTGATAGACTCCATAATGCAAAAGAAACAGAAAAAATGTGTCACTTCTCTTATTTACCCTGTTGTTAACATCCAAGCACACCACTAAGTGTTGCATAATCCCATATTTACGAAAAGTCTGTGTGAATATGGGCAGAAAACGTAAACCCAGAAATTTAAGAACTTCGTTTTAGGTACACAGTACCATTGGTCACTTTCTTCCCAAAGGTAAATAGCATTGGAAAAGAGTGGAATATACAAAATTACTTGAAATTTTGGGATATTTTACATTGATCAGTCAGGCAGGGCAATATCTACATCATAGCATTTCGAAATTTAGGAAAGAAAATTCCTTTCTAGCAACTGTTCAGGGTATTAATCTACAAAATGCAGCAACCAGTTGCTTCTAATAATTTATTTGTAACGACCGGTTTCGGGCGCTTGAGTACCGTTCTTCTGGCCTATGAAAACGAGTATAAGATGAACCTTAATCCTTCATGCTGAATGTTTGTTAGAGATGATGGACAACAACTCAGTGTGTCTTCTTATATTCGTTTTTATAGACCAGAAGAAGGGCACTCAAGCGCCCGAAACCGGTCGTCACAAATAAATTATTAGAAGCAACTGTTGCTGCTTTATGTGGATTAATATAATTATACCATTTAAAATTTTGACCTATATATTCAATGATGTTAGAGTCAGTTTATTCCCTCGCTTCTATATTCCAGTTGTTTGACCTAAACGTTACAGCATTCATTTAGACCCGTCTTTTTTTTATTCTAGCAAGGTCTAGATTCGTTATCAAGTTCTTGCCATACTCTTACATTTCTTTACAGAACTTTACAGAATGCTTTTTTTTCTTTTAATGTGGTATAACAAGTTATCGGAAGAGTACACTTTATATAAGTGCTTTTTATTTGAAAAATAATGACATGTTATAGATAAGAATAAAATTTAAAGAAAGTAATATTGTTAAAAAGCGATACCAGGTCAAACTTGCAGGATTTGAAAAGAGAGGATTTATGTAAATTTTTATTTACTAGTTGGTAAACTTTCTGTTGATGGGCAAATCGTACATTTCACTTCGAAGAAGTGAACATTGAAGCACATTCTTGTGGTTATTTACTTGCTGGCACGTTACAGTGGCGGAAATTGTTTCCGTGGCCAGCAGTGGACAGGAAACGGTTCGTGTGAGAGCAGTTGCCAGCCGGTCATTAGGAACGTCCGTACGATCTCCCATCGTTAACCGGCGGTGTTGCGTGGGTCATGCACCTCGTGGAAAGGTCACCACTTGAAGCACTTCTCGCAAGTGGCGCTAATCGACTCCCAGAAGGCGTACGCTGCGAAGACCATCAGCTTTGCGTCTGCCTTGGAGAATGATGAGTGACGTAATGCTCATGGAAACATGTCACACATACTATTCTCATAAAGGGAAACTAACGAGATAAATTGCACTGGAAAACAGCTGCCGAAATATAAGGGTATCAGTGTAGTAGTTGTGTCTTTTGATTAACGAAAGATGGTTTCTCAATGATAAATATCAGACATCATGACTTACGTGCCGCCTATCGGCCACAAGTATTACTTTTCTTTCCTTCCCGCTCCTATTCTCTCTTTCGCGCTGCATTACACTTAAGATGAGGAACACTTAAACATTGTGGATTACTCGGCTTAGATGAATGAAACCCATTAGTTCTCTTTTGTTACCATGTTCTATTAACTTTCTTTTCCTTCTTGCCTTTACTATTTCAATACGAATAATACCTAATTCAGTTGCCGTCGTGATTAACTTGTAGTTGATTGGAATCGTTGTAAGCGAAACGTAACACTGAAGAGGCAGGGCACGTAGATTCATTTCCTATTTTAGGTTTTGTCACCAGTACCGACCCAGCTACACGATCCAGAAATATTTTTTCACTATGGACTTCAGATTTCCCATACCTGCAAGCAGGCGCTTCAACATCGGCATCGTGACTGCACTGTGTGAAAGGATTTCAAGGGGTCGTCTGCCTGCAGGTATTAGGAGTTAGTAATGGGTCGTCGCTGCACAAGTACAGTATTTTTTTAAACGTGTCAACTAAGGTTTACTAGTGGAACTGAGAATGTTACTGACTCTTCGTAGTTCAATTTCCGATTTCATTCATGCCTGTATCAATGTTGGACCCCGCACCCAATGATCATGTCATACAAGAAGATTTGAAAGAATCATAAACACTCTTTGCAGCTTCGTAGAGTGGTCCGTAGTGGTTGCAGCCCAAACTCCAAAACAAAAACAACAGCAATCCAAGACATTTCGGAAGTGTAGCTGCACAAATTCAATTTCGTCGACTAATATTTCGGCCGCGTATCGTCCGGTCAGCTTGTAACGTTTCTATATATGCACACGCTATATTTCTACCCAATAGTTCAGTCCCAAGTCAGCTGTTTTTCATTATGATCCCTTTATTAAAATTCGAATGTAAATGATTTATATTTTTAACTAAAATGTTTAAGTAAAAATAAACAACATAATATATAAAATAGTATTCTGAAACCCATTTACGTACTACACACATACATCACAAACCTATTTATTAAATTTTAGTAGTATTTAATGATTCAATCGTCATTGGCATATAAATAGGCCAACAAAACCTATTAGCCCACTAGAATCTTTACGATGCACTGACAATAAATATCGCTCTCAAAGATGCAATTAATGCTAGTCACACGAGTAATTGCCAAATAAATAAATATAACGGTACTTTTCAAATCTAGGTAAATGTTGATCACAAACAAACGAAATAGCTACACCAAAATACACTCAATAAAGTAACACGTCATTTGATAATACACTGACTGAACTGTCACGCAAAGTGTCCAAACATTATATTTCTGTTGAGTAAACAAAACGACGCCATTTATCCAAGTCAAAATAAAACACATGTCAAAAACACCTTTCAAAATGCATTAACGTCCACGCAAGACGACACACACCGCATTAAAATAAGAAAACAAAATACTTAACTTATAAAATTTATTTACGTAAGTATCTTTCTGTTTTCAACAATCTTGAGAAATTGTCAATAAAATAAACACTCATTTGTATTGAGAGGTGAAAACTGAGTGGAAGACAAGGTTGGCCATTACTGACACTGTCTGTTTGGATGTGGAGAGTGATATACGGTTTTGTAATGACTTGTAGCCATACACGTTTGTGAACAGCAAACCTGTTATAGAAAATAAAATTTTGAAGAGCGTAAAGTGAAGTGTATTATTTCAAGAAAAGTATCCACAGTTCCCGCAAATTTACGACAAGTTTTAGCTCTAGCAGAACTTACAACGCAAGGCCAAGAGTAAAAGAAGAATTAAGCAGAGCAATGACAAAGAAAAGACCACAAGGGAACAAAAGCAACAAGTTGATTATATAATGAAGTCCTTTTATAGTTTCACTTTTGTTTATAAAAAAAAAAAAAAAAAAAAAAACCACGTATATGTAGGGGACAACTGGGGCGTAGGTTGGCAAATAAAGACGAGGAAACGCCACAACCTTTACAATGAGTGAAAGACCGGATAAGCTTTTTATTTTCCTTTACTGCATTCACGAGCTTGTTACGATGCTCTTCAGATGATAGAAATAAACGTAATATGGAGCATTGAAAAGCTAACAGTAATGGAAATTAAAATTTGCGATTTTAGCAAATACAAGCGAAGAATGTAATGGAAGGATAAAAACCACTCATAAGAAGTATTTAAAATCCAAATGTAAGGAATAAAAGAACCACTATGTAAAATAAGCAGAACAATCGACGAAAACTCAGCACACTGATGTCGGACGATGAAAAAACATAGCCGACAACTATCGTTCAGGCGTATGCGACGGGCACAACCAACTGAAACAACAATGAAGCACTATAAAGAGTCCCTACGCACAAAACACAACACTGACTAAACCTTCACTACCACTGACACAGCGGCGATATTGGGGAAGGGATGTAGGAGGAGAGTGTGGGAGGATTTGTGGGAGATGGATGAAGACGGGAGCGCGGGACTGATGGGAGGAGTGGGAGCGGAAGATGGGACTGATGAACGGGGGGGGGGGGGGGGTTGTGGGTGAGGGGATCATCCAGGGAGGAAATTGCCCTGGTAAAGGCTGTGAAGGGTGTGAAGATGCAGAGATACCGGTTTACACAGGTGGACGAGTGGCAGAGGCCCAGGAGGAGGGGATCAATCTTACAAATGGTGTAGCGGGCGCGAATACTTTCAACGAACTGGAGGTGGAGGAAATAAATAAGATCCGAGCGGGGGACGGGAGACTGATACGGTAGGCGAGAATATGTAACGTTCCGAGATTTGTAGAGCTTTACAGAAGGACGGGGGGCGGAACTCCAGGCGGGTTTGAAGCTGCAAAAGACGGGAGCGGTGTGTTTGATGGTAGAGGTCCAATGTCTGGCCGGAGAGGAGTCTGAGGAGACGGGAATTGGAGTCCAGGAGAAGGAGCGATAAAGGGTGAGGCCCAGGTATTTAACGGTGAAGGCTGAGGCGTAAGGGGCGGCCGTAGATGGTGATATGGAAGTCAGGGAGGCGGAAGGAACGGTTTATATGACCTATGAGGATAGCCTGAGATTTTTTTGGGGTTAACGGTAAGGAACCATTGATTGCATCAACAGGAAAAACAGAAGAGATGTTCTTGGAGAAGGTGTTAGGAGCGTTGAAGACTGGGGGCGAGGGTGATGAAGGCGGTGTCACCAGCATATTGCAGGAGGTGGACAGGAAGCGTATATCTGCAGAGTCAGAAGGTACTGGAGAGGGGACACCCCCGCGGAGGAGTAAAGCAAACAGGAATCGGTGGTTGACAGTGACACGACAGGCGGTTGAAAAGAAAGGATGCAATGTGGTGCACATAGTTAATAAGAAGGGCGTTGGTCTAGAGTTTGAAAAGTAGACTGTGAAAGACGGCTGTGGTTAAAATGATATTTCTTATAATATTAATACATTTTTAAATTTTGAATTACAAGTAATGTACGGGCGAACTAAGGCTCTCAGTCCCGTTCACAGTACGCAACGTGTACGCGAGTTTGTTGCGTTTACGCGGTCGCTGTTTCCAGGTGGACGAAGACAGCAAGGCTACAGGACTTGCCTCCTCCGACCGGTAGAATAGCGAAATACAGCAACGGCTGTCCCATATGTTTTAGTCGCTATATAGATACATGTTTTAAATACATTTTTTTCTCCAGGATCTTTTAAATGTACAATGAATTAAGTTTACCTTCAGAGTGTATCCCCGCTTGAAATGGTTCACATATTTATTTCCTTCGGTTCGGTTAGTTTTAGTGGCACATTGGAGTAAAAGCGTTGAATTCATTAGAAATCATTTTACGACGTAGACATGAGTATTAACGTAAAAATATTGTTTGAATATAAAGACGGACGAGGATGATCGTTTTAAATATAAAATGTATGGAGCACCTGGGACTGTTCTATGTGTATGGTTAATAAACCATATTTATGAGCTGACAGCAGTACTGTTTCATGCCGCGCAGAATGGCCAGGCGGTCTGGGGCGCAATATTGCGAATTGGGCGGCCACTCCTGCCGGAAGTTCGGGTCCTCCCTCGGACATGGGTGTGTGTATTCTCCTTGCCGTTAGTTAGTTAAAGTAGCATGTAAGTCTACAGGTCGATGACCTTAGCAGTTTGGTACATTACGTTATTAGCAACAAAATTATGTTATTCCTCACTTGTAGACCTTCATCAAGAATCTGAAAGTCACTGGGATAAAGCACAGAAAAAAATATAAGTGACAACTTGTAGGTAAATGAGGCGCAGGATATAAAGTAGATGGACGTTCAAAGGAAGCTCTGAAAATAGAAGCAGTCGAGATGACAGTCCGTTCCTAACTTTATCTAGCCTTGTGTACCGAGCATGCAGCAAAGAAACCCAAAGAGAAGTCGGAAAAGTAAAACTCAGGGGAGAAGAAATACACTCCTAGCCAAAAAAATTTCTACACCAAGAAGATTATGTACTGCAGACGCGAAATTTAACCGATAGGAAGAAGATACTATGCTACGCAAATGATTAGCTTTTCAGAGCAATCACACAAGGTTGGCGCCGGTGGCGACACCTACAACGTGCTGACATGAGGAAAGTTTCCAACCGATTACTCATACACAAACAGCAGTTGACCGACATTGCATAGTGAAACGTTGTTGTGATGCCTCGTGTAAGGAGAAGAAATGCGTACCATCACTTTTCCGACTTTGATAAAGGTCGGATTGTAACCTATAGCGATTACGGTTTATCGTATCGCTACATTGTTGCTCGCGTTGGTCGCGATCCAATGACTGTTACAAGAATATGGAATCGGTGGGTTCAGGAGGGCAATACGGAACGCCGTGCTGGATCCCAACGGCCTCGTATCATTAGCAGTCGAGATGACAGGCGTCATATCCGCATGGCTGTAACGGATCGTGCAGCCACGTCTCGATCCCTGAGTCAAGAGAAGGGGGCGTTTGCAAGACAACAACCATCTGCACGAACAGTTCAACGACGTTTTCAGCAGCATTGACTATCAGCTGTGAGATCATGTCTGCGGTAACCCTTGACGTTGCATCACAGACTGGAGTGCCTGCGATGGTGTACGCAACGACGAACCTGGGTGCACGAATGGCAAAATGTCATTTTTTCGGATGAATCCAGGTTCTGTTTACAGCATCATGATGGTCGCATCCGTGCTTGGCGACATCGCAGTGAACGAACATTGGAAGCGTGTATTCCTTATCGCCATACTGGCGTTTCACCCGGCGCGATGGTATGGGGTGTCATTGGTTACACGTCTCGGTCACCTCTTCTTCGCATCGCCGGCACTCTGAACAGTGGCCGTTACATTTCAGACGTGTTACGACCCGTGGCTCTACCCTTCATTCAATCCCTGCGAATCCCTACATTTCAACAGGATAATCCACGAATGCTTGTTGCAGTTCCTGTACAGGCCTTTCTGGATACGGAAAATGTTCGATTGCTGACCTGACCAGCACATTCTCCAGATCTCTCACCGATTGAAAACGTCTGCTCAATGTTGGCGGAGCAACTGGCTCGTCACAATACGCCAGGCACTACTACTGATGAACTGTGGTATCGCGTTGAAGCTGCATGGGTATCTGTACCTGTACACGCCATCCAAGCTATGTTTGACTCAAAGCCCAGGCGTATAAAGGCCGTTATTATGGGCAGAGTTGGTTGTTCTGGGTACTGTCTTCTCAGAATCTATGCACCCAAATTGCGTGAAAATATAGTCACATGTCAGTTCTAGGATAATATATTTGTCCAATGAATACCCGTTTACCAACTGCATTTCTTTTTGGTGTAGCAATTTTAATGGCCTGTAGTGTATAAACTTCGAGGTAAGCAGATGAAATAGGGTAAGATATTGTAACTGTAAATATATTTGATTTGTAAGAGACTAACTAGCTTTACTTACCTCCTAACAGAAAATAATTTATATCTTCGTAGCACAAAGTGGTGTATTCTTGGAAAAGAGAGGAGGAGCTGTAGAAACCTGCTACACTACAACACCACACAAAGGCAAGTGCTACCAACACTACGAGATTGACAAACGGTAAGAAACCTTACGTTGATCGGAATTTTACCTATATCGAATTTGTACCACCTTACCCTACTGTCCGAGGCAGCATAGGAGTAGCATATCAACCAAGTTGATAGTTGCCTAAGAAGGTGGTAATGAGATAAATGTCAAGAAAAGTATAAGAACGTTAATGTAATTGAATGGAATTAAATTAGTACAAACTGAGAGAATTACCTCAGAACATTAGGCACTGAAAGCAGTGCATAGAGTTCGTAATTTGGACAGTAAAATAATGTACAATGGCCGAAGGAGAGAGAATATAAAATTCAGACTGAAAGTACAACCTTTTCTACGCAAGAGGTAGGTTTAACTTCGTTACGTAGTGTTAGGTGAAATTAGTTGTCTGGAATGTAGTCTTGTATGGAAGTGAAACATGGCGGTAAACAGTTCAGACAAGAAGTGAATAACAGCTCTTGAAATGTGGGGGTACGAAAGAATGCTGAACACTGGATGGGTAAACACAGTAACTAACGAGAGCGTATTATTTTGAACTGTGAGAAAAGGAATTAATGGAACAATATAGTTAAAAGAAGGGATGGGTTGTTAGGACATATTATGAGACATGAATGTAGTTTGCAGCTTTCGTTTTTGTGGATGAAATGGCTTGCTCAGATCAGAGTAGCTTCGAGAGCTTCACCAGTTCAGTCTTCACAATGAATACAATAATAATAATAATAATAATAATAATAATAATAAAGAACGACAACAACAATAGCAACATCTTTAAATTACAAGTTTATGTATGTTTTGCTTAACTTAGTACCAGAGCTGTGAAAGACATGTCGTTATATCAGGCAAGGAGTTCGTTTTCAGGCTTACATAATTAAAACATCAGAATGAATTTATACATGACTTTTTAACATTAGGATGGTCGGGTAGAATCTCCCAGATAAGTACTTGCTGAATAGGCAAACCGCGAGTCAGCAAACCTAAACATTATATTGTTAACTTTCATAAAATAAATGCTACCATTGTAATACCTCTAGACGCTATGGTAATACTTACATGTTTATTCCCTCGTATTGTTTACTTATCCACTGTAACACCTGAAGTTTATTAAAGCTAACGGTGCAATTTTGACCCTGTATCTCACAGCTACAACGCGACCACCAATGTTCCTCCCAGTGACACGACCATTGAAGTGATAATAAATAATAAAAAAATCAGACTTCTTGTTAAGAATGTGGTTTAGAAACATACTACAAGTAATAGAAAACATTTCGTAAAGTATCCTACAGTGAAACGCCGCGTTGTTTCATAGTACGTAATGTTAAACATCAGTTAAACTCACCATCTTCCACACGTAGTTCGCAATAACACGGACGCTGTCTAGCACCAATGCCACATTACGAATAACGACACTGAACGTAGAACCGTGGAGCTGAGACGCGGAACTCGCAGTGCCCAACATCACTCTCCTAGAAGCTCACAGCAGAGACAAAGTTCCTAACTTCCACGGCAGTACACGTCTTTGAGCAATTAGCCGGCAAATCCTAAGTGCAACCAGCTCATTTGCGGGTGGTCGACAAAGCGTAACTGTCTGGAATGATTCAATGGCCACGAAATGAATCATAAGAATGACACCACTGACAGCCTTATCATACGTAAGTTCAATGTCTGGCCGCAGTGGAAGAGCCGAGTGGTCTAAGGCGCCTCGCTGCGGAGCGCGCGGTTCCTCGCCGTCGGAGGTTCGAGTCCTCCCTGGGGCATGGGTGTGTGTGTTTGTCCTTAGGTTAGTTTACCTTAGTTTAAGTAGTTTGTAAGCTACAGACTGAAGACCACGCAGTTTGGTCCGATAGATTTAGAAACATTTTTCACTGTCTGTTTCGGAGATTCGTACGATCGGCTCTATCGTTTGAATTCATCAAATAGGGCAGCATTAATCGGACGAATTCAGATATGTGCCGACAGAATCGTATGAGCAATGTGTACGGGACTTCGTCAGGGAACGTACATTAGAATGTTGGGAATACAATGTTGGTATCTCGAAATGCAGTTAGATTAATGTGGAGAACCGTTGTTAAAGAAAATCTATCGAAAAGTTTTACAAGTCATTTAACCATCTGACATCCGTCATAGACAATTCCGGGAATTCAAGGGAAAGCTTACTTGGGTTGACCAAATGGAAATTTGAATTCTAGCCTTCCGAGTGCGTCCATTTCCCAAACAATGTTTTATTTAGTACAGTATATGCTTGAGACATCTTTTGACAATTGCAGATAAATCTGCAAGTCACAATACTGTGCGTGACGGAGGCTACTTCGTGCTACTTGTTGTCATTTCCTTTTCTGTTTCAATCCCACGAGTTAGCGAGGGAAATACGACACTTTATATGCTTACGGTACTGCATGATATGAACCATCAATTCTTTATTATACTTATAACTTCGACTGGTTTGGGTTCTAAAGCATCTTCACAGACTGAAAGCTGAATAAACAGTTTAAGTGGATACAGTCCGCAGGATAGTTTAGAACCGAAACTGGTCGAAGTTATAAGTATAATAAACAGCTGATGGTTCGAAACATGCACATACTTAAGTATCTTACGCGTGCTTCCAGTCATCTCCATAAAAATTTCAAATTTATATGCCTCTATACAATCCATAAATTCTCTTATCTTTGTAATCTATGCACGAAATGTAATTTGGCGACAGAATAATCGTACTACATTCAACTCAAAATGTCGCCCTCATAAATTTCCTCAGAACTGTTTCTGGAAAAAGAACGTCGCGTTCCCTACAGGGATTCCGGTTTTAATTCCTGAAACATCTCAGCAATATTCGTTTTTTGATGAAACCATCGAGTAACAAATCTAGAAATCGCCTCTGAACTGCTTCTATAACTTCTTTTAAACCGACTTCAAGATTTGGTAGCTCCTCTGTTCTTTATGCGGTCTCATTTACTATTATCATCGACGTATCCCCTTTGTTTAGTATGCTATAGAGATTTATCTGACTAGAAACAAAGTTCTAGAAAAATATTGCATACACATGCTGGTACAGTGATAGTGACCGGTCCAAATATCTCACGAATTAAGCATCAAACGAAAAAACTACAAAGAACACAACTTTTCTAGCTTGAAGGGGAAAAATAGATGGCGCCATGGTTGGCCCGCAAGATGGCACTGTCATAGGTCAAACGGATATCAATTGCATTTTTTAAAATAGGTTCCCCCATTTTTATTACATATTCGTCTAGTACATAAATAAATATGAATGTTTTATTTGGAACACTTTTGTCGCTTTGTGACAGATGGCGCTGTAATAGGCACAAACGTTTAAGGACGTGGTATCGCGTAATATTTCGCCATTGCGGACGGTATTTGCTTCGTGATACATTACTCGTGTAAAAATGGACCGTTTACCATTTGCAGAAAAGTTCGATATGGTATATATGTATGGCTATTATGATCAAAATGCCCAACGGGCCTGTGCTATGTATGTTGATCGTTATCATGAAAGACATCACCCAAGTGTCCGGAACTTTGTGTAAAAATGAAAGATAAAAAACGTATTTTCTGATGTAAAATAAGTTGAATCAAGTGTAATTTTATTTCAATCTCTCTCTCTCTCTCTCTCTCTCTCTCTCTCTCTCTCTGTCTCTCTCTCTCTCTCATATATATGTCCTCTATGTATTCATAAACCATTCATTCGATTGCATTTAAACTTTAGTGAACTGTTCACCGTACGCCCACGAAGGTCCCTGGGCCAAAAACAGAAGAGAACGACACATAGCTCAGGCGATATGACGTCATAAATAATAAGAGGTCACCTCGTGAGAATACCAATATGTATGCGCCAATTATTGGAAAATGGGAGTAGTTAGGGACCTGCAACAAAGTTTGCATGTAATTTCGGACGTTTATGAAGCGTTTTGTTAGCAAGTCTCCCTTAATTCTCTTGCATCCGTAATTAATCTGTTTCTTAATCTCTATCTATATAAAAGCGCAAGGACATTCACTCACTCACTGACTAAACACGAAATCTCGAAAACTACTTCACCTCTGACGCTGATATTTGGCAGGAATGTAGTTTATAATTATAAAACGTCAGCTAAGAAAGTATTTTGTGATAGATGCATGGCGGCGCATACTTCTCCTACAGAGTCACTAAATCGACAGTTTCATTCCGATTTTCACTAAATTTCGCACGCTTGACCTTCAAAACTAGAGAAACATCACCATCTGCCTTAAGTTTCATACAGTTCATGGGGGGGGGGGGGGGGTACTTTGCAACATAAAAATGGATCCCTAAATACCTTGGTCGCGCCATTACTTGAGAACGGCTCGAACGATTTCACACTTTTGTTTGTTATTTTCGTTATTCTCAGAATAAAAGTTGTATGAAATAGAACTGGAATATTTGAGAACATCAAAGTGCCTTTTTCATTGTGACCCTGCGTTTATATTGCATAGAAATCCATAGTTTTGTTCCGATATTGATGAAATTTTGCGAACACTACCTTAAAGACAAGAGGAATGATACTGCCTACAGGAAAATATGAGACATTTGGAGACAAGAAAAGCAGCTGCGTGGATATAAAGGATCCAGACGAAAAACCTGTTCAAAGCAAAGAAGGGAAAGCTGAAAGGTGGAAAGAATATATAGAGCGGCTCTACAAAGGAAATGAATTAGAGAAAATACTATAGGAAGGGAAGAGGAAGTAGAGAATGAAGAAATAGGAGATACTATACTGAGAGAAGAATTTGACAGAGCACGTAAAGACCTAAGTCGAAACAAGGCTGCTGGAGTGGACGACATTCCCTCAGAACTACTGAAGTATGTGGGAGAGCCAGCCATCACAAAACGCACCTGGTGCGTAAGATGTGTGAAAGAGGAGACATACCCTCAAACTTCCAGAAAAATGTAATAATCCCCATTCCAAAGAGAGCAGGTGGAGACACGAGTGGAAATTACAGAACCATCAATTTAATAACACATGGTTGCAAAATATTAACACGAATTATTTACAGAAGGATGGAAAAACTGGTACAATCCGACCTCGGGGAAGACCAGTTCGGATTCAGAAGAAATGTAGGAACACGGGGGACAATCATCACTTTACTTCTTACCTTAGGAGACAGATCAAGGAAAGGCAAACCTACATTACTAGCTTTTGTAGATTTGGAAAAAGCTTTTGACAATGTTGATCAGAATAGACTGTTTCAAATTCTGAAACTAGCAGGACTAAAACATAGTGAACGGAGGGTTATTTACAACTTGTACAAAACCCAGACAGCAGTTATCACATTTGAAGAGCATGAAAGGCATACAGAGGTTGGGAAGGGCGTAAGACAGGGTTTAAGCCTGTCTCCAATGATATTCAATTTGTACATAGAGGAAGCTTTAAAGGAAAGCACGGAGAAATTTGTTGGGGGAAATAAAGTTCAGGGTGAAGAAATTGCATTTTGCCGATGACATTGAAATTTTTTCAGAGACAGCAAGCCGGCTGCGGTGGCCGAGGGGACTGAGGGGCTCCAGTCACGGTCTGCACGGCCACTACGGTCGGGGGTTCGAATCCCCCCTCGGGCATGGATATCTGTGCCGTCCTTAGTGTTAGTTCATAAGTAGTTTGTAACTCCCATAAGCTATACAAACATTTGAACATTTTAGAGACAGCAAAGGATCTGGATGAGCAGTTGACTGGGATGGACAGTGTGTTGAAAGGTGCATACAAGATGAACATCAACAAGAGCAAAACAAGGGTAATGGAGTGCAGTCTAAGAAATTAGATTAGGTAACGAAACAATATAGGTGGTAGATGAGTTTTGTTACTTGGCCAGTAAAACAACACACGATGGTCGCAGTACAGAAGATATAAAATGTAGAATGGCAATGGGAAGAAAAGCGTTCTTGAAAAAGAAACGTTTGTTAACATCGAATACTAATTTAAGCGTAAGGAAGTCCTTTCTGAGGCATTTGTGTGGAGTGTTGCCTTGTGTGGGAGTGAAACATGGACGCTGAACAGTGCGGTCAGGAAGAAGATAGAGGCGTTTGACTTGTGATGTTACAGAAGAATGCTGACGATTAGGTGGGTGGATGAGAAGGTGCTGAGATGAATTGGGGAGAAAAGTAATTTTTGGCATAAGAGAAGTGTTAGACTGGTAGGGCACATTCTTAGACATCAAGGAATCGTGAATTTAGCATTGAAGGGAAGTGTGTGGGATAAAAATCGCAGAGGGAGACCAAGAGATGAATACAGTAAGCAGATTCAAATGGATGTAGGGTGCCGTTCTTATGAGGAGATCAAGGGGCTTGGTCAGGATAGAGTAGGTTCAAATGTTCAAATGTTTGTAAATCTATCGGACCAAACTGCGTGGTCGTCAGTCCGTAGCTTACAAACGACTTAAACCTAGGTAAACTAACCTAAGGACAACACACACACACCCATGCCCCAGGGAGGACTCGAACCTCCACGGCGAGCAACCGTGCGCTCCTCCGCGTGACGCTTTAGGTCGCTCGGCTACTACATCGCGGCGGTAGAGTAGGGTAGAGAGCTGCATGAAACCAGTCTCAGGGCTGAGGACCACAACAACAACATTGTCCAAGTCTAATTTTTTTTATTATCAAGTGATGAAACGCAGAGCTATGAATCGGGAACGAAAAGAATCAAGAAATGGTGCCAGAGAAGTAATGAAATTGAATTCAACAGTTTTTGTGTCAGTTTTCCAAAAGGGTATGGTTCGGGCATGCCGTTGAACGCTCTAATTGGTGGAAAGCACCTCCAACGCGTGGTCAACTAACAAGTTATTTAATCGGGTTGTGGTAAAGCTTAACCAACGTCCGTGCGGAAGTGGACACACCGATTTCTAGCAGCGATGTTAAGCGCAGTCGGGCTAGGCTAGGACATGGCTAGGGGACCGTTCGGGCCTGTCGAGCCCTCGTGAGGCCAGCTGAGGAGCTACTTGATCGGCTGCGGTCTGGAAAACCGACACAACGGTGCAGAGTGAGGGGCGCTGACCGCGTCCCCTACCATACCGCAACCGTTGACCGGTCAGTACGCAGTAGTCTTGTGTAGTTTCCGAACGAAATAGTTCGTAAGAGCGCTTCCACATGCGAACTACGCGAACTAGTTCGCAGATCACTCGACTCTTAGTTCGTCGGCTCCTTTTCCGAAGACTGACAGGGGACAGCGAGAGGACGCGAGAGCGCGCTGCATCGCGTGATTTGTAGGTAATGCTCTTTCAATGACCTATTAAATAAATAAAGTAATTTATTTTAAAAATAAAGTACTACGAGTGCTCTGTATGCACAGTAGTTTAATATCATTGTATCACCCATCCTTGTAAATAACTGGTTTATTTGCTTCAGTATTTGATGTCTAATTGCCCAAAAATACGGGTAATAGCACAGGCTTGGGCAACACTGATCATTATATAAAGAAGCAGTTGTAAAAAAAAAAAGACCTCTTTTAGTAGCGGTAGCAAAAGCCAAAAGGAGCGGACGAACTAAAAAGAGCAACCTACTTCGCGGCCGAGCTGCGAACTAAAAGGAGAGCTACCGGTCGCGAACTAAGATATGCGTGATAAGTCGCGAACTAAAATATGTGCGATCGGTCGCGAACTAAAATATGTGCAATCGGTCGCGAACTAAAACATGCGTTACAGGTCGTTACAGCGCATGTCAAACGTATCTCGTTTCTTAGATCGTTGGATTCTTTTTCGAAAACAGACGGGCAATAGCGAGAGGGCGCGCAGCAGAATTAAACATCACGTGTTTGCCTTCTGCTGATGAGAGCCATTTCGAGGTGAGCGTCTGCCTGCTAGATTACACAGTTCAGTGATACAAAATTTCTGTTTTGAAGTATTCTGCACTCTACAATATCTTACTAATAAATACCATAATGTCAAGATATAGAGATAACTCTAAACTTAAACGCGAGAAATTATCCACAAACTGTTTCTTTTGTTTTGCGTGATATCGTTAGCGGCTCATGCAGCAAGCGCATGAAGCAGCTAGGTGGGGGGAACTACCCCCTCCACCTGCACGCGCAGACCACACCGCTCAGCCGTCACTGGGAGCGGACGAACTAAAACAACGAACCAGTTCGCGGCAGAGCCGCGAACTAAAGTGAGCGCTCCCGATATCGAACTATTATGCGCAAGTCTAGTACGCAGTACATCTACATCTACATACATACACCGCAGTTCAACGTGAGGTGCGTGACGGAGGACACAATGTACCACTACTAGGCATTTCCTTTCCTACTCCACTCCCAAATGGAACGAGGAAAAAAAGAATGCCTCTATGCCTCCGTACGAGCCCTAATTTCTCTTGTCTTTGTGATCTTCACGCGAAATGTAAGTAGGCGGCAGCAAGATCGTACTACACTCAGCTTCAAATTCCGGCCCTCTAAATTTACTTAACAGAAATTCACGAAAAGAACGTCGTCTTTCTTCCAGCGATCCCCAATTGAGTTCCCGGAGCATTTCCGTGACACTCGCGCATTGGTCGAACCTACCGGTAACAAATCTAGCTGGTCGCCTCTGAACCGCCTCTATGTCTTCCTTTAAACTGATGTGCTGCGGGTCCCAAACACTTGAGCAATACTCAAGACGTGGTCGTACAAGCGTTTTATACGCGGTCTCCTTTACAGGTGAAGTACATCTTCCTAAAATTCTACCAATAAACCGAAGTCGGCTGTCTGCCTTACTCACAACTGTCCTTACATGTTCGTTCCATTTCATATCGCTCTGCAATGTTACTTCTAGATATTTGAACGACGCTACAGCATCAAGAAGTTCACTACTAATGCTGTATTCGAACATTATAGGATTGTTTTTCCTACTCATGCGCATCACCTTACATTTTTCTACATTGAGAGCTAGCTGCCATTCTTCGCACTAACTATAAATTTTGTTTAAGTCAACCTGTATGCTATTACAGTCAGTTACAGGCGACACCCTCTCATACACCACAGCATCATCAGCAAAGAGCCGCAAATTAAAAGTTACTCTGTCCATCAGATCATTTATATAGATAGAAAATAATAGCGGTCCTATCACACTCCCCTGGAGCACGCCTGACGATACACTCGTCTCTGATGAACACTCGCCGTCGAGAACAACCTACTGCGTTCTATTACTTAGCCAGTCACAAATCTGTGAACCTATTCCATAAGCACGTATCTTCGTTAGCAGGCTGCAGTGTGGCATCGCATCGAACGCCTTTTTGAAATCGAGAAAAACACAATCCGCCGGTTGCCCTTCATCCATGGCTCGCAAGATGTCATGTGAGAAAAGGGCAAGCTTAGTTTCACATGAGCGATGTTTCCTAAAACCATGCTCATTCATGGAAAGAAGCTTTTCCGTTTCATGAAAATTTACTATATTCGAACTGAGAATATGCTCTAAAATTCTACATGTAACTGATGTCAACGATGTGTTGTTGTGGTCTTCAGTCCGGAGACTGGTTTGATGCAGCACTCCACAATACCCTATCCTGAGCAAGCTTCTTCATCTCCACATAAGAACGGCAACCTACATCTGTCTGAATCTGCTTACTGTATCCATCTCTTGGTCTTCCTCTGCGGTTTTTACCCCACACACTTCCCTCCAACGCTTAATTCACAATTCCTTGATGTCTAAGAATGTGTCCTAACAATCTATCCCTTCTTTTAGTCAAGGTATGCCAGAAACTTCTTTTCTCCCCAATTCTGTTCAGTACCTCCCCATTAGTTACGCGATCCACCCACCTAATCTTCAGCATTCTTCTGTAGCACCATATTTCAAAAGCCTCAATCCTCTTCCTGTCCGCTCTGTTTATCGTCCATGTCTCACTCTCATACAAGGCAATACTCCATACAGAAAGGACTTCCTTAGGCTTAAATCAATATTCGATGTTAACAAATTTCTCTTTTTCAAGATCGCTTTTCTACCCATTGCCATTCTGCATTTTATATCCTCTGTTCTGCGACCATCATTTGTTATTTTACTGCCCAAGTAACAAAACTCATCTACCTCCTTTATTGCTTCGTTACCCAATCTAATTCCTTCAGCATCACCTGATTTTCTTACACTGCACTCCATTACCCTAATTTTGCTCTTGTTAATGTCCATCTTATATGCACTGTCCATTCCGTTCAATTGCTCTTCCATGTTCTTTGCTGTATCTGACTGAATTACTATGTCGTCGGCAAAACGCAATGTTTTTAATTCTTCAACCTGAACTTTAATTCCTTCTCCAAATTTCTCCTTGCTTTCCTTTATATCTTGCTCAATGTACAAATTGAATAACAATTGTCAACGATATTGGCCTGTAATTGTGTGGGTCAGTTCTCTTTCCTTTCTTATAAACGGGAGTCACCTGCGCTTTTTTCCAATCACTAGGAACTTTGCGCTGAATTAAAGATTCGCGATAAATGCAAGCTAAGTAGGGGGCCAAAGCCGCAGAATAGTCTTTTTAAAAGTCTGTCTGGCGGTCTTCAGTTTTTAATAGTAACGTTTATCGCACAGATCGTTAACTTGTTGCCGGTGGTAGAAGAGAATTGGGAAGAGAACTAAGCCGTGGCCTGGCCCCACCTTGACGTGGTGTTGCGGCAGCAGCGCCTTCTCCTCAGGCGCCTGGTGGGTGGCCGTGGCCTCGGTAGCCGCCACCGCCGGGGCCTCCGCGTGCAGCAGGCCGCGCACGCAGCCGTTCTGGGGGATTCCCCGCGCTGCCACCATCTCCAGCTGCGTCATCCTCACCATCGTCTAGCTGCTCACGCTGCTTATGGTCGGCTGTACCTGCAATCAGGAAACAACAACACAGCTCTTACTGCCAGTGGCTCTGCAAAAATCGTTTCTGTAGACAAAGCATTCGTAATCGGCGTTAACCAATAGGTGGAGCTGTGGACCACTGTTCTTCAGGTGTTTGTACTGGTTATTTACATCAGAAAAACCGGAAAATGGCTTTAACCGTAAGAAAGCAACTGTGTAATATGTTTCACTTGCTACAGTACATGCCTTCGCTTCGGGACTTTCTAATGTATTTAGCCAGGAGGGTCCCGTTTGTTTGAATAATTGAAGTACTCGATACCATAGTTGGTCGTAGTGTTGTAACATAATATTCCATGTTTACATTACATAAGCATTTTATAGCGCTTCTGTCGAGACCAGCTGCGTCATCCTCACCTTCATCTAGCTGCACACGCTGCTCATGGTCGGATGTACCTGCCATCAGAAAATAACAACACAGATCTTACTGCCAGTGGCTCTGCAAAAATCGTTTCTGTAGACGAAACATTCGTAATCGTCGTTAACCAATAGGTGGGGGTGTGGAGGACCGTTCTGTAGGTGTTTGTACTGGTAATTTACATCAGAAACACCGGAAAATGGCTTTAACCGTAAGAAAGCAACTTTCTATTATGTTTCACTTGCTACAGTATATGCCTTCGCTTCGGGACTTGATATAAGGGTTTGTTATAGTGGAATAAAAGGATGAACATTTTAATATTAGAGCTAACGATATTCACAATTTAATTTAACAATTTATTGAAATACTTCTCAATAATTTATTTTTTCATTTTATTATCAGGAGTACATATCCCGTTGACTGTGAGTGAAGAACGTGTCTTTATGCCCTATACCGCAATATTTTCAAGTTTGTCCTTGTGCTTTATTAATAGTGAAACTATAAGCTAATTTTATTGGAAATTGCAATTTACTGGCAGTTCAGTAGATTTCAGTAGTATATTACGGATAAGCACTGCGTATTGTTTTTCCTTTCCAGTCATAAGCACGTAAAAGTGTGTCAGAGTGAAGTATTTGTGTATGTCTGGCCGAAGATATATGCATGGCTAGAGATATAATTTAATAAGCATACACTGACCTCGTCTGCTGGTGTTGTCATTATAGTTACATTTCCGAAGGTACGCCCTTTGAGAAAAAGAAAAATAGTCTTGATCGAGAGGGGATAAAGAGTTTTTTAGACTCTTGATCTTACCGAAATTTGTTTTTGAGTTTTTGCGGAACGCACATTGTACGCTTACTTTTGTAATATGTAATGATGATGATTAACAAGAACAGTGGTGTCCAAATAATGTGTGTGAGATCCGCCTGAATTCACCTACTGGGCGGAGGATTAATATTTTTGGGTTATTTGACGAGTACCTGCTACCAGTCTCTCAGGAAGAAAGCAGATTAGGATTCAACGTCCCGTCGGCAGAGTTTTAATTATAGATGGAACCACATTCGTTTACACTTTTTACTTGTTTCGAACAACGCATTTCTAAAAACTATTATCAGTTTCAAATGCATTGTCCTCTTTGCCGTGCAGTTATTTCGTTGTGTTTTTGGTGCATGAGTTTCTACGTTATTTTGTAGTCCTTGCTGCAATACGTAAAATCACACGCAGTTTGTTATTGGTCGCCGATCTAAATGGGCAGCTCTTGTTCTCCATTTGTGCTCCATGTGACGCACGTTAAACATCACACAAAAATTTCTGATCTTTTTACGCATAGAGAATGACACACAAACGTTCAGAAACAAACAGTTACAAAAACAGTTTTTGGAATAGGTTTGCCATAGATATTAGCTACTTTTTCTACAGAGTATCTTTCTTAATATCAAGGTCAGACATCAGTATCAATGTATTCCCGAACAATGTTCAAATGTTTGTAGAGCTTATGGGACTTAACAACGGGGTAATCAGTCCCTAAACTTACAAACTACTTATGGTCTAGCTTATACCGCAGCGGCCGAGCAGACCGTGACTGGCGCGCAGCAGACCTCTCGGCCACTGCGGCCGGCTATTCCCGAATAACCTCGTTTTGTTTCGTGTCAGTAGAAAGTGTTGTAATTTCGTGATTATGTAAATAGTTTAGTTGACTTTTATCTTCAAATAAATTAGATGAGAAGGAAAATGTAAATTTTCAAATGTCTGTGAAGTTACAGGACCTAACAGGAGCTGTCATCGGTCCCTAAACTTATAAATTACTTAAACTATTTATCCTATGAACAACACACACACACAAACAAACATGTCCGAGGGAGGATTCGAACCTCCGACGGCGAACGGCTGCACGCACCGCAGTACGGCGCCTCCGTGCGCACGGCTATTCCGGCGAGGAATACATTTATTCTTTGATGTCAAAAATTGTTTCTGAAATTCCAGCAAGCTGGACTTTAGGGAACAGCGACTTGTTACTTCTATTTTAAGTATTTCAGAAGCTACAGTTGCAAAATATATTTTCTTTCTTTGACGAATGGTTTCGAGCTAGTCTGAACACATTCTCAGGTCCTCCATGCCGCTGTCATCCCTACAAATAATAAAAAAATACACATATTTCATCCAATTTACAGACCAACTGACCTTTGACTGTGAATTGGAGAAAATATTTTTTTTGTTTTTGTAGGCATGGAGGACTGGAGAATGGACTCATGACAGCCTGAAACAAGTCGTCAATAATACAAAAACTACTTTGCATCTGTGGCTGTTGAATTATTAAACATAAAATTTGTTTCGCTTGAGCATTTATGTAGTTAATATTTTCTTGGCATACTTAGACATTTGAATCCGTTGATAGAATACTGTACTTATATGTGCTCTAAGCATCTCTTCAGGGAGTGGATACTTACAAGTGGCAGGACTATTTTATGATCACGTTTTTATTTACTCCGTTGCGCAGCTGAATTTGGTAGGTACCCTTAGTTTGCACATCTCCAAAGTATAAAGTAGAGATGTGAAAAATACAGACAGTAGCCGGCAAACGGCTGGAGTCTTATATACTTTCATTTCTTAGAGAAAGGGGAATTGGAAAAGGTTCCTATCCATTCGGATGCATTAAATGTGTAGCTCGACATAAAGTGTCACGATGTTTCAAAATCGGCTTTTCGTCCACAAACCGCGCGCAGCTGACTTTATGCCGTCGCAATCAAAGATATTTCGCATTGCGCAATGGTCTGAACATCCGCAACAACTAATAACTCAGTTGTAACTTCGTAGGCTTTCCCGGCGTGTCAAATCTTCGAAGTCTCTGCGGGTTTTCTGCCGGATAGTAAAATCAAACTGATTGAATATTTCGACGGTACAGCTGTCCGCCATCTTCAGGAAACTGCTGCTGCTGAGTCCCGCTGAATACTGGAGCAAGATCTCTCTCTCTTTTTTTTTTTTTTTTTTTTTTTTTTTTTTTTTTTTTTTTTTTTTTTAACAGAATATAAAATTAAAGGTGATAAAATGGCGCTTTTACAATGACAAGAAGAAAATTTGGGAGAAAGTTAAAAGACAATATGACAGCGGACAGAGCATATATGGTTGTTAAAACAAGACATTGCCACGGTGGCTAAAAAACACTCACTGCAGATGACGAGACATAACAAGACGTCGACATTGAGGTAAAAAACACTGAACACTGGTGTACGCAACGTTAAAAAACACAGGGCGACGAAACACTATACACACGAAGCACTGAACACTTAAAAACACAGCACTGTACTGGCCCTTCAGGGGGAGGGGGCGAGGATGGAGAAGGCGCGGGGGAAGGGGAAGGAGGTGGGGGAGAGGAGAATGGGGGAAACCGGAAGGAGCTCCCGGGGAGGTGGAGAAAGGAGGGGGTGAGCCAAGCGGGGGACGGGAGTGGGAGGGGAGGGGGAGGGAGGAGGCGGCGGCAATCCACAGGGAGAAGTTGGAAGGAGGGATAGATGTTGGGACGGTTTTGGAGAACGTCGTCAGGGAGAGGTAGGTGGTGGAAGCCACCCTCGGAGAGAACGTAGAAGGTGTGGAGGTGAAGGGAGGGAGGGATGTGGCGGTAAAGGCGTGGCAGGGGTCCGGGATCCAGGAGGAGAGGAGATACTAGTGGGTTGTGGGACTCTATCTTTCGGTGGATGTACTTGAGGCGGATGTGTTGAAGGAATTGGACCAGGTGTGGGAATGGGATGAGGTCGTAAAGGATCCGCGTGGCGGAGGAAACATCATGTCTCTATTTATTAGATTGTCCGTCGCCCTGATTTCAATGGCTTCTCTGTAAACACTGTTCCAGAACCCAGATGTTTTGGATACAATGTGGGTTTCATCATACATGTGTCCTTCCGATAAACAGTGTTCTGCTACCGTCGATTTATCCGGCTGCAATAGTCTCGTGTGGCGGCAATGTTCCACGCATCTATCATGTACAGTTCGAAGCGTACGGCTTATGTATGCCTTGCCACACTCACACGGTATTTTATAAACACCGGGTTTCTTGAGTCCTAGGTCATCTTTGACGGAGCCTAGCAATGCCCTAATCTTGGACGGCGGACGGAAAACAGTCTTTATGTTAAAACTTTTTAATAGTCTTCCAATTTTAAAAGAAACGCCCCAGGCGTAAGGAATATAGGCTAGAGCCCTATACTCCTCTTCAAGCACTTTTGGAGATGGTCCAAACTGCATAGCACGGCGAATCTGTTTTTCAGAGAAGCCATTTTCCGTAAAGACAATCGTCAGATGTTCAAGTTCCGATGGTAAACTATCTGCATCTCAAATGCCATATGCTCTGCGTACCAGAGTTCTAAGGACGCCGTTGCGTTGGTATGGTGGATGGCAACTACTGGCATGCAAATACCTGTCAGTATGTGTCGGCTTTGGGTGAACAGTATGTCCAAGGGTACCATCAACTTTTTTGTAAACCATTACATCCAAAAATGGGAGTTTACCGTCACTTTCGACCTCCATTGTAAATTTGATGTTTGGGTGAAGGCAGTAAAATGATCCAAAAATAGATTGAGCTTATCACGTCCATGAGGCCAGATGAAAAAGGTGTCGTCAACGTATCGCCAAAACACGTTGGTTGCAACGCTGAAGTTCTCAGTGCCCTGTCCTCGAAGTCCTCCATAAATAAATTGGCGACTATGGGTGATAAAGGGCTGCCCATAGCCACTCCGTCCTTTTGCTCAAATAATTTGCCACCAAAAGAAAAATACGTGGACGTCAGTTCATGACGACAGAGCTTTACCACCTCTTCATCTAGTTTTTCACTAATTAAACTTAAGGACTCTTCCAGTGGTACCCTTGTAAAGAGGGATACCACGTCAAAGCTGATGAGTATATCAGAAAGACCCAGCTTCAAGGACTTCAAACGTCTAATAAAACCCATAGAATTGGAGATGTGATGCGCCGTGCACGCGACCGACGCCTATATAGGACGCGGTACTTCGATCTTGCTCCAGTATTCAGCGGACTCAGTAGCAGCAGTTTCTTGAAGATGGCGGACAGCTGTACCGTCGAAATATTGAATCAGTTTGATTTTACTATCCGGCAGAAAACCCGCAGAGACTTCGAAGAACTAATAACTCAGGTTAGACAAGAGTAGCGCAGTGGCGCTATCATAGTGACCCAAGAGAGACAGTGGAGCACGCTATCTCGTGTGTCCCTTTTGGATCTGTGCCAGCACAACTACCGTATCTCATCGTCGCTGTGAGCCTCACAGGCGGTCGTGTTTATTACCAGCCAGTGTCTTGAAGAGCATCTACAAATCCTCGGCGCTAGTTCCTTGTAGATATCTTATTTCTTAATAGGTCAAAATATGTAAGTGAGTTCCGTACGGCCACAGAAATGAATTAAGGCGATCGATGGCTGACTGTGTTCTTGTAACGTTCCTATTACGCTGCAAGAGGGCTCTATTGCCAACCACTATTGCCTTCTTGCAGTTCGGAAGAACTCGCATACTAGTAAACTGTAGGACGTAGTATAGGGATTGAGTCAAGTTATGTTTTGAGTTATGGATAAATAACGAAATAATTGAAATGACGGAATGAAATATGAGGCGACACTTACCGAATAGCTTTTGAAAAGGATTAATAATGGCAGTCCTACTAAATTATTATAGGTGGACGCCTATCAACAATCTCCTACCCGTAGCCTCTACAGGGCAATAATTATCATCGTAGTGGCGAGATACACGCCTTATTCAGCTGTGATAAGGAAGATTGTTGTTATCTTTGCGATGCATCGGTCTAAATTTATAAACAATTAGAAATTTACTGAAGCAACAGCAAAATACTTACTAATACGAGGTATGCCCACAAAGCAAGTTCCGTTTGTTTCTATAAAACAAACGTGCACAGACACATAAAAATATTAATTGTACAAAAATGTACAACTGTTAAACTACTTTTCTACAAAGCTTCAGAAATTTTGTAGGCACTAGTTATATGGTGGCACAAGTTTTTGTATGCCTTCTTCATAGAAGGTTACCGCCTGTGTATTCAACAATGCGGTAACAAGTTCTTTCAGCTCGTCACCATCGTTGAAGTGTTGACCACCAACGTCTGAGAAGAGATGAAAGTCGCTAGGAGCGAAGACCCGGCTGTTCGTAGGGTGATCAAAGAAGTCCTAGTGCAATTCCCGTAAGAGTTGTTTGGTCACATTCGCGCGCGAGGTCAGCATTTCATTGAAAAAAATAAAAAAATAATAAATAAATAAAAAGTCCCAAAAACCCGTGCACATGACTTTTCGAGGTGTCAAGATTTTCTTAGGCTTAACTTTCGTTGGGGATGAACGTGCCTCCATTCCACGGATTGCCGTATTGTCTCAGGGGTGTCGTATGATATCCAATTTTTAATCCCGGGTGATTATCCGAGAAAGAAAATCATCGCTTTCTTTATTTTAAGGCGTCAAAACCTGAAGTGCACTGCCTATTCGTTATTTCTTTCTGTTGTTCAGTGAGAATTTTGGGTACCAAACGTGAGCAAAGTTTTCGAAATTTCAGTTTTTCAGTAACAATTTCATGAATTAGTGATCGTGAGATTTGCGGAACGTCCATAGCAAGAGCACTAAGTGTAAACTTACGGTTGTGCTTAATCTTCTCTTCAATTGAGTGAACCAGTTCATCAGTAACCATAGACGGGCGTCCACTCCGTCCTTCAAGGTGCACTTCATCGCGTCCTTCGCTGAACAGTCTGACCCATGTTCTAACCACCGAATCACTCACACCATTTTATCCGTAAGCCTCGCAGATTTGCCGATGGGTTTCTCTTGGTTGAACTTTCTTTGCATTTAGAAAACGAATCACAGATCTGATTCCACACGTAGCAGCATTTTCAATTACCGCTGACAGTATAAAGAAGCACTACAAAGCACACGTTGGCAGCAGGGATCTGAAAATGGCGTACATGTCTTCTCCTTGAGTCAGAGTAACTACCGGCCATGCTCGAAGCTGCCGCGGATAGAAATAGAAACGGAACTTGATTTGTGGAAGACCCTCGTATATAAAATGAACGTTTGTTTGTTTCTGATTTTGTATATATCTGGAGAGTCAGTAATATAAATTTTTTTAAAGAATTGCCCGCCATTTGGCTGATAATTTTATATTTATTTTCACAACAATGTTTCAGCCTTAGGCCATTCTCAGGTGCTGTGCGTATCATTTAAAAACATTATTAGAATTAATATAAAGTAATATGAAATACAGATATAAGACACAATACAAGTGGGATAAGTTAGTTACTTACATAAAAGTTGTCAGACAGGTTTTCTTATGTCGTTGTCATGATAATAAAAGCAATAAAAACATTTGGAGTTGAGTCCACTTCAGATGCATAAAATGGGTAACATACTTGTGCCCGCATATTACTTTAAAATAATAACAGGTATGTGTTTGCCATAAGATCACAAAGGCAACTGGTTGATGAGGATAGAGGATATATCGAAGACTATTACAAAGGCAATTGCCACCATATTCGTATTTGGAGTGGTATGTCTGGGAATATATTGCTGGATAGATGGATTATCTTTGGGGGATGATCCCCAGGTATGCGTGCCGAAGAAGCAATGTCACGTGAACAATAATGGAGAGCGTAACATTAGATTAAGATCTAGTTTTTGCTGCGTTTTTACTAGTGGTTCATCGTCCTCGTTGTGATCGTCGAAGTCAACAGAAAAAATGGTGGCTCCACTAAATACTAAGTGACTGTACAACAAGGGAAATGTAGGTTCTTCTGCATAATGAGCTAAAGGAATACCAAAATCGAATCTCAGTTAATTCATTCGAAAAAGTGACATTTGTAAAACTAATACAGTCATGACGGGTTCTGTTACTGCAGAAGAAAGACTAGTAGTTCCTGTTGTTTTCATAGCCTGGGCACCTTATATCACAAATACATGGATATATTTCGTAAGTAAGACTTGAAGTCTTGGTGGAGGTATGTAGATATGATTATCAGTGTAATTAGAATGAATTAGTCGTGCGCACTGGAGCGCCGTGCTTGGGTGCGCGCGGCCGTTCTTCGTCGGGGGTTCGAGTCCCCACTCAGGCATGAGTGTTTGTGTTGTCCTTAGGTTAGGTTACCTAAGCTGCGGACTAATGGCCAAAGTAGTTGAGTCCGATAGAGTTGAACATTTTTTTTAATGATAGGTTGTTTATTGTACTTTCGCTTACGCGTTTCAGGCAAAGCCCATCTTCAGAGCACAATGAAAGAAACTCGACAAATTTGAAAAGCATGAAATGGCCATTTCATAAAAGTCATCTGTAATGCAAAAGTGATAATGGTGTAGGTTAGGGGAGGACAGGTAGCTTCGATGTGACGTCAGCCCAGCCGCTCTGCCTGCTCACAAGGGCCGGCCGCGGTGGCCGAGGGGTCTGCGGCGCGCCAGTCACGTTCTGCACGGCCAATACGGCCGGGGGTTCGAATTCGACCCCCCCCCCCCCCCTAGGGCATGGATATTTGTGCCGTCCTCAAAATTAGCTAGTTCATAAGTAGTTTGCAAGTTTAGGGACTGATGACCCCGTAGTTAAGTCCCATAAGCTATACAAACATTTGAACACAGGTTACAATTGTATATTGGCACTACACTGCGAACATTATAATGTAGGTGTAATGTGAGGATAACACTGTCATAAAGTAAAGAGAATGGGTCATAAAACAATTTTCTCTACAATTTAGAGCAAATCTATGCAGTACAATAAACAGACATTTTCCGTTTCGTTTTTCTTTGGTTATTTTTTTCTATGTTACGGTGCAATGTTTGAGATATTTTTAATCGCGGACTTCATGTTAGGTTGTGATTTTTTAAGGGTTTTAGGTATTAGGACTTCGCTAATTTCATAATAGAAAAAAATTGTTCACACACATACGTCGAGCCGAACATACACAATATCCGAGAAGCAGGCATACAACCTCGGCCGCGGTGGAGCGGTCGAGCGCATTGAGGCGCTATGCTACGATGCGCGAGGCCGTTCCCCGTTGTGGGTTTGAATCCCCCCTCGGGCATGGCTGCTTGTGCCGTCTTTAATATAAGCTAGTTCATAAGTAGTTTGTAAGTTTAGGGACTGATGACCCCGCAGTTAAGTCCCATAAGCTTTTCAAACATTTGAACATTTGCATACAACCTCGAAAGACTGTTTTGAGGAACATTCTTACAAAAATCTGTCAAACTTTCATTGTGTTTATATTTTTCCTTCAATAAATCTTTACACTGTAAATTTAACAGTTCCATTTGAAACCTGGACGGAACATTGTTTACATTCAATGAAAACGGTGTTGCAAAGAGCTGAAACATAGTAGAGAGTATTTGCACATTTTAAAACCTGGACTCAAACGGGTTTCGAAGAGCTTCCAGAATTTCCGCATATTCTTCAGAGAGAGTACTGTTAGCAGCACCTGCGTTAGCTTCGGAAAATGCGCAGTTTCCTGCTTGAAGCTGATTCATCCACAGATTCAGGGCCATTTTGAAGAATTTTATTCTGTAGTACATATCTGTTATGAGGCGTCCATTTCCTTGGAATGAGGTATTTAAATCGTTTAAGCGGCCTATTAAATCAGCAAGGAAGGCTGAGTCACAAATTCAGGTTCCTTGTTTCACCCGAGGAACAGAATCATTTTGACTAGTCATAACGCTATTTACTTCTTAACGAATCGATGTAGCACCTTACCTCTGCTCAACCAAAGCACAAAATTAAGGAAGATCACCATACGTTTAAACTGTCTACGTCTCAGCACTCGTGATCAGATGGAATTCGTGACTTATACGACCCTATCCATAACAATTCTAATTTTCATATATTTTGGGCATAGATTCTCTAGATGAAGTATGCAGTGTACGGCAGTGGGTTCTTGTGTTGCGCCAGAAATATGTTCCACACGTTCTTTCATCCGTGATATTAATCCCACATTAACTCCTACCATAGACGGAGCACCATCTGTTGCGACAGAAACAAGGTTATTCCAACTCAGGACAACGTTTCCAATAGCTTTTTCAACACCTTTGAAAATGTCCAACACGATGGTGGTGCCCTTGAAGGGATGATATCTAAAAATGTTATATTCAGCTAATCATGAACGCCATGAATAAAATAATTTACTGCTCAATATCCGATACGTCAGTACTCTCATTGACAGACAAACAACAATATATAAACTTGCGTGACGTAACACCCAGTTCTTCTTGCACATCCGAAGGCACGACCCGAATACCGTCGCGTAACAGTTTCGGAGACAAACTGACAAAATTCAAATGTTTTTAGATCTTATGGGACTTAACTACGGGGTCGTCAGTCCCTGAACTTACAAACTACTTATGAACTAGCTAATACTAAGGACGGCACAAATATCCATGCCCGAAGGCTGATTCGAACCCCCGACCGTAGTGGCCGTGCAGATCGTGACTGGCGTGCCGCAGTCCCCCCGGGCACCGCGGCCAGATTCTACTAAATGTGGACACATTTCTTCATCGGCCATCAAAATAATTTCTCTCGGAAAGTCACCCTCAGTAAGTCGTCTAGCATTCTCGGCTATATGTAGAACTGATCTGTAGCTCAGACGGACAGACGCTTCGCTGCTCTGACGGTCTTCCACAGCAGCACGTTCCTTTAATTCAGATATTACGGCGGCTCGCTCTTATTCTAGTGCAAATAGCCTGAGACTTGCGTGATAATCTACTGTGGAGTGTCTGTCGCCTTCAAAAGTAGTCTACCGTGTAGTGAAGTTGTTGATAGTTCCAAAAGTCAACACGGATTTAGAAAATACCGTTCATGCGAAACACAGCTAGCTCTTTACTCAGAGGAAGTAATGGGTGCTATCGAGAAGGTTCGATTTCCAGAAGGCTTTTGACACCATACCTCACAAACGGCTTTTAATCAAATTGCGTGTTTATGATATATCGCCCCAAATGTGCAACTGGGTAGGATATTACCTGTCAGAGAGGACACAGGTCGTAGTAATCGATGGTAAGGCATCGACTAAAAAAGAGGTGATGGCTGGCGTTTCACAGGGTAGCGTTATTGGTCCTCTGCTGTTCCTTATTTACATAAACGATTTAGGGGAAAATCTAAGTGGCTCTCTTAGGTTGTTTGCAGATGACGCCGTCATTCACCGTCTGGTAAAATCATCTGAAGATGAAAACCAACTGCAGAACGATCTGAATAAGATATCAGTATGGTGTAAAAATTGGCAATTGAGTCTAAATAATGGGAAGTGTGAAGTCATCCACATGAGTACGAAAAGAAATCCGTTGAACTTTGTTTACAAGATAAATTAATCAAAAGTGAAGGCTGTAAACTCCAAAAAAAAAAAAAAAAAAAAAAAAAAAAAAAAAAAAAAAAAAAAAACCTTGGAGTTACAATTACTTCAGACTTAAACTAGAAAGAATACGTAGATAATATCGTGGGACAGGCGAACCAGAGACTGCGTTTTATTGGCAGAACCCTTAAAAGATGCAACAGAACTACTTAAGAGACTGCATACACTACGCTTATCCGTCCTTTTTTGGAGTATTGCTGCCCAGTGTGGGATCCTCATCAGGTGGGTTTAACAGAGGACATCGAAAGAGTCCAGAGAAGGGCAGCTCATTTCGTATTGTCACGATACAGGGGAGACAGCGTTACGGAAGTGATACAGGATCTGGGATGGGAATCATTACACCAACGGCTCTTATCGCTGCGGCGTGGTCTACTTACGAAACTCCAATCGTCAACATTCTCCTCCGAATGCGAAAATATATTGTTGACTCCCACTTACATAGGTAGAAATGATCATCAGAATAAAATACGAGAAATCAGAGCTCGAACGGAGAGATTCAGGTGTTCTTTCTTCCCGCGCGCTATTCGAGAATGGATGGAAGATAAATGCTATAAATTAGTTCGATGAACTCTCTGCCAAGCACTTAAATGTGATTTGCAGATATAGAGTACTACAGCCACACTGGAGCGGCAGTGCTCTCTAAGGCACCATGCTACAGATTGGGCGGCCGTTCGCGTGTGTGTGTGTGTGTGTGTGTGTGTGTGTGTGTGTGTGTGTGTGTGTTGTCCTTAGCATAAGTTATTTAAATTCAGTACAATTAGTCTGTAAATATAGAGACTGTTGTTCTTAGCAGGTTGGTCTCTTACGCTTATAAACATTCGAATATTTCAAGTCAGCTGTTTGGTCCCTTAGGTTTACAAACATTTGAACAAAGCCAAGGCACTATACGTCATCGTATTGTTTTATTATTATTATTATATTTATTTATTTTTTATTATTGTTATTATTATTTTTTATTATTCCACAGAAGAATTTGAAATGTAAATAGCTACGTTTTGTTGTCGCGACGGAAACGTCTGAGGGAAACACAATTTAACAGTTTAAAAATGCATATCAGTTGTTTATTATATTTTTACAACTTTACTGGTTTCGGTTGTGAATCATCATCAGAAAAGTAAATTAAACAGTCTGATTACGTTGGTGCATTCTCTGCCACCACATCCATGTCACTTGACATTAGGTCTTGATGATATTAAAACATTGCCAAGCTGCATTATAGTGAACTAGGGTCTAAGAATTCAAAAAATATATAACAACTGATTTTTGTTAACTCTGTAATGCCTCATTGTTCTGAGTATCCCAATAAACGTTACTGCGTAATAGAGTGGGCTGCGCCTGTCGTAATGTGGCTAGGTGAGTCAGCCCCGCCCCCTCTTCGCGGCGGGCCCGCTGGTCGGCCACGTGCTGCCTCTGGTCTCTTAACGCCGCTGATGGGTTCCTTCCTCGCGCCCCACCACACCGCCAGTTATGCCGCAGCCCATTCACGTCCGTTACGCACCAGCCGCAGCGTGCTCCGATAAACGTCACCAGCCGCTCCTGCGCAGGCGATGCTCTCACAGTAGGATTAGTTGCCGCCCTCTATCACTAGTACACCGCCGTGCTTCCTGCGCTTCACTTTCTTTGTTTCGGCGCACGCTGAGCTTATCTGCCTGACACTGTAAGGAGGTCAACAAGGTTCATCAACCACAATCGGGAGTTACGAACACGTGGCAGTGAAAACGCGAATAGTTCCCGACACATCTGATTACGAGCTGCAAGGTCCATTTTTATAAGGGGAAACATTGCTCATCAGTCAATTGATTCCTCCTCGCACGTAATTTGCAGTGTTTGGATTAATTGAAAACTATGAACCGATCAGAGAGATAACATGATATCTACAGATAAATGGAATTTGCTGAAGAAAAAAAAAATTGTATAGATTATGGGACTTAACTACAAGGTCATCAGTCCCTAAACTTACAAACTAGCTTATCCTAAGGACGGCACAAATATCCATGCCCGAGGGGGGATTCGAACCCCCGACCGTAGTGGCCGGGCGGACCGTGACTGGAGCGCCTCAGTCCCCTCGGCCACCGCGGCCGGCGCTGAAGCAGACGTTAGTAAAAAAAGGATGAGGAAGTGTTAAGGATAGCAAAAGAGTGCAGAGTAAATATAACTGGGTCACTCACGAAAACACAAAATCATAGTGGACAAAAAGGTTCTGAAGACAACAGGATTCCGCAATACAGAGTAGTAGCCGTAGAGACAAGAATAGTTATTAACATGAAAGACAAACTGGAAATTAATGGTTTACAACAAGACCAGGTACATGTTTGATAAAATAAAGAAAAGAAATTAACAGGAATATGCATTACAGATGACGAACAAGGAAGACCTCTGACGAATATATAACTATCTACTTATCTGTGTAGAGCCTACTGCAACGAGTTGACAAAGAGCCAATGGAAAACTTGGACGTGAAAACATTTCAGGAGAGAAAGAACCAAAACATCGTAAAGAAACAATCCGAAAGGCTAAAGCTAAGTTGAAAAATAACAAAGCACGTCGACCTGACGTTTTTACTGTAAAAACACTAAAATTTCAGGAAATGTGCGTTTGGAAATCACACATGAGTCTATAGGCACCTGCAATCACCTGGAACAACGATGCTAGTTGAAGACTGGACTATCTCAATAACGATTCCTATTCATAAGAAAAAATATTTCGCGAATTAAATAATTATTTCATTGATTTCACATACCCTTAAGATTCCTCTAAATATTACCCTTAAACCGCAGAGAGACTACTTAGACAAAGAAATTCCACCAGAGCAAGCATGATTGTACATAATTTATGAACACGAGAACAGATTCTCAAGACTAGACAACTAACTGGTAAATTCAAGGAATTTAAGACCCATTTAGTGCTTCATTTCTTAGATTATAGAAATGCTTCTGACTGTGTTCATTGCAAAGAATTGTGGAGTGTGTTAGCAGAAATCGACGTTCCTGACCACCTTATTTTATGGGAATATGTCATGCGCACAAATCATTATGGCCGCACTGGCGGGATCCGAATTAGAGGACGAAGACTCAGCAATTTGACGTTTGCTGTTGACACCACACTACAAGATGAATCACAAGCGGAAATGAAGGAATTGCTAGATACTTTGGCAGTCTGTTAACAAAAAGGCTATGATCATGATAAGTAGCAAAAGTGGAACACTATCAGATTATGAAGAAGTTGGCCATTTAGTCTAGCTACGCTAAAAAATTGGAGAGAGCGCGCCATCACAAGAAATATGACGTAGATTTGCCCTCTGTATGGAGGTTACCCCGAAGTTGACAGTGATACGGAAAGACCGAACCCTAAAAATGTTCAAATGTTTGTAAATCTATCGGACCAAACTTCGTGGCCATCAGTCCGTAGCTTACAAACTACTTAAACCTAGGTAAACTAACCTAACGACAAACACACACACCCATGCCCCAGGGAGGACTCGAACCTCCACTGCGAGCAACCGCGCGCTCCGCAGTGAGGTGCTTTAGACCGCTCGGCTACTTCACCGCGGCCCGAACCCTAAACCAGACTCACTAAACTCAGACAAATGAGATCTCTAGGGAATCCAGTTTTCCTTTATGGGACAAAATATGGACACTATTACTTTTACCTGATATTTCAGGAAGGAGATTCAATTGAGTTAAACAATAATTACAATTTTTTTTTTTTTTTTTTTTTTTTTTTTTTTTTTTTTTTTTTTTTTTTTTACCTGTTTCATTGAACTAAGTCGTCAACTTCAGTTCAAAATATTGGTCATTGACTTGCACATGTTTGGAGTAATGTTAAAATAGTCATGTGCAGGAAGTCACAAAAAATTTTCATATATATTGGACGTTTTTGTCTGGGAGTAGCCTTGACTCTCGCATTAAGGGACTTTTCGTTGTGGGTGGAAAATATTGTAATGAAAATTATATCCTATTCTGACACTTTTGGCCGTCAGTGTCAGTGTATATATATTCTTCTTCTTCTGCTTCGTTAGGACCCTACAGGATCACGAGTGGCTTGTTTAGCAGATCTTCTTACTTTCCAATACCTCTTATTTCGCTTGCTTCTTCTGTTTCTCTTTCTAGGGTTAAGACGACTTTGATTTTGATGTCCAGCGATTTGTGACCATCCACCAATTCTTTACACTTCTCCCTGTCCTTGTAATCGAAAAAGGGAGCTATATTTATCCAGAAGAAAGAGTGACAACCAAGAAACAATCAAATATTATAAAAACTACTGTGCTAGATTAAGAAAAGTTATTAAAAAATCAAGAATCATTTGCATCATGTCTGAGATTAGTTCCCCAGATAATAAAATTAAAACAATTTGGAAGAGGTCATACTTACACAATTTGATACAGTTGAAATTCCATCCACTTCTCCTTCAGAAATTAGGAATATAATAAACTCTCTCAAGTTTAAAAGGTCACATGGGATTGATGGCATATCCAGCACGGTATTAAAAGCTTGTTCCCAAGAGATAAGTAGGATTCTTAGTCATATATGTCGCAGCTCATTAAAGCAGGGTATTTTCCCGAAAAGACTGAAATATGCGATCGTTAAACCTTTGCGTAAAAAAGGGGACTGTCTGATGTCAACAACTACCGCCCCATCTCACTTGTGACAGCCATATCCAAAATTTTTGTAAAAGTTATGTATTCTCGACTACCTTTAGATATTAGTAAAAATAAAGTTCTAACAAAATGTTAGTTTGGTTTTCAAAACAGCTTCGCAACAGAAAATGCTATGTATACCTTCACTGATGAAATATTAAATGCTTTGAAAAACCGGACATCACCAGTTCGGATTTTTTGTGATCTCTCAAAGGCTTTTGATTGTGTCAATCATGGGATTCTTCTAGATAAGCGTAAGTATTGTGGTATGAGTGAAATCATACTTGACTGGAAGAGTGCAGAAAGTCGAAATAAGCAGTTCAGATGATATAGAAGAACCGATTAATTTCTCTAACTGGAGAGTTATCAAAAATGGAGTCCCACAAGGTTCGTCCTTGGGTCCTTTGCTGTCCTTAATATGTATTGATCAACTGCCATTCTATATTCACGAAGATGCTAAACTAGTTCTTCTTTGCCGACGATATAAGTATAGCTATCACGCCTGACAAACTGGAATTAACTGGTGAAATTGTTAATGATGACTTTCAGAAAATTATCAATTGTTTATCTACAAATGGACTCTGATTAAACTTTGATAAAACCCAGTACGTACAATTTTCATACAGTAAATGGCATGACACCATTAATATATTTAGACTTTGAACAAAAATCTGTAGCTAAGGTAGATTATTCAAAATTTTTAGGTGTTTGCATTGACGAGGGATTGAATTGGAAGATATGCTGAAACGTTTGAGTTCAGCTACTTACGCTATCAGGGCCTTTGCAAAATTTGGTGATATTTCAGTAAATTAGCCTACTATGCCAATTTTCATTCACTGCTTTTATATGGGATCATATTCTGGGGAAATTCAACCTTGAGTAAAAATGTATTCATTGCACGCAGTAAAGCGTGTAATCAGAATAATTGCTGAAGCCCACCCAAGATCATCCTGCAGACATTTAAGCTGTCATGTTTTAAATTATATATTTTTATGTGATGACTGAGTGCTATGTTGCACTTATTATTTTATAGCCATTTTTAAAAGTAATTTATGGATAGCACCTCTTGATCCCATGTATATGTTACTTTTTATGTTGTTGCGTTATTTCTTGCATGTCTTTTATATTTTTGACAGATGACCAGATTATAAAATGTATATGGCCAGATGATGGTGGCACAATTCTCCGAAACCGATCTTCATTAAATAAATTATTAATTCGCGATCTTGGGATTTCATCAGATCGCCTCCTAAACTGTCAATGTCAGGTAATGTTATTTATTTCAGGATCTAGGGATCATTAGTGTAGCTTCACAATTTATATGTTCATTCATAAAATTTGTTATTAACAATCCGACGCTATTCAAAAGTAATAGCAGTGTACATAGCTACAAAACTAGGAAAAAAGGGTGATATTCACTAATCAAGGTTAAATATTTGACACAGAAAGGGGAGAATTATGATATCACAAAAGTCTTTGGTCACTTACCAAGTAGCATGAAACGTTTGACAAATAGCCAACTGCTATGTAAAAAGAAATTAAAGGAATTTCTGAATGGCAACTCTTTCTACACTTTAGATGAATTTTTAGATGAAACTTTCAAAAATATTTAAAAAAAATGGAAATTAAAATAAAAAAATTTAAAGTATTTATTGTCCTGTATAGACACCTTTTACTTAACTCACACGTTCAACATCATTACGAAATGTGGTATATATGATCTACGGAACAAGTGTTAATCTAATTGCCTGCAGATTCCTTTCTTTTACTCCTACTATCATCTCTGACTTCCTTCCCGTATGGCTTGCTTCATATTTTCTTAGTCAACCTCGCATCGTCCATCCTCATGATGTGCCAAACAAATCGTAACCTCCTTTTCCGTATCTCGCTAGATATATGTTTAAAACTTTCATACAATTCCTGTCGTGTTCTGTGTATCCAGATATCCCCATTATTTTTGATGCCCCATATGTGTCTTAAAATTTTCTACTTCTTCTCCAACTGTATACAAGCTCTCTTACCGAATGTGATCGTTCATGATGCATACAGTGCAGCATTTCCAACAGCTGCACTGTAGTGTCGCACTTTGGCATTCCGTGACAGATTTTTGCAATACATTGTTTTCACTGCGTACCGAAGGTTCTGCAAGGGCTGTGCCCTGTCTACTACGCTACTGCTGCTCTGTATTCCACCAGTAGTCTTCTCTCCCAAATATCGAAAACTCTCGACTTTCTTAATCATTTGGCCATCTACCTTCCAGTGAGACCAAGTGTTCGGTCTTGGTCTTGTTATATGCTATCTTCAGTCCAGTGGCGAATTTGGGGGCTAGCAAAGCTATCACCGAAGCCCATATCTAAAGCAAACCAGAAATTAAAAACCAATATTAACAAAAATGGCAATAGAAGCCAATTTGCGTCATGAAGAATTAGCGCTTAGTGTGGAATATGTCTCATCCGCTTCATTCCGACATTGGGAGAATAGAGCTTCGGACGCTCGCTGACGCAGGTTTCACTATGGTGAGGGTTAGGGAGAGGGGGGGGGGGGTAGTGGCGCCAACAGCAGGCCAAGGCTTCGGAATCCCACGTCGCAACACAAGCACAAGTGATTCCGAAATGTGCCGAACGGAGACGACTCCAATCTTGGGGAACTCCGTATCAGTTTAAAGCAACAAAGAGCTGTATTGGTGTTATTTATTTCAAGCGTGCAGTGTACTTTGACAGTTCTTAATGCAAATTCTTCAAAATGGACGGACAATGTGTAATTTAACAGTTACTGAAAACAGACCAATCTCACAGCTGAAATATCATATCTGTATTCACCTGTTCAGTACAAATTTTAAACAATTACTGAACAGACCAATCTCGCGGCTGAATTAGCAGATCTGAATTCACCTGTTCAGTACAAATTTTCAGTACAAACAAGGTGTAAACAGATCTGATATATATTTGTGTGAGATATAACCGTATTTCAGCTGCGAGAATGGTCTGTTCAGTAACTGTTTAATTACACGTTGCCCGTCCATTTTGAATAATTTGCACTAAGAACTGTCAAAGTACACTGCACGCTATGAAATAAATAACACCAATATAGCTGTTGTGAAACGTAACAAACACGCTTTTTTTTTTTTTTTTTTTTTTTTGCTTTAAACTGATGCGGAGTTCGCCAAGAGTGAGTGAGTCCGTTCGGCACATTTCGGAATCACTCGTGCTTGTGTTGCAAGGTTTTCGGGAGGTTTTCCTTGATTGTAGGGCGTATGCCGGAACTGGTACGCCCCTCCCACTTATTCCCAATTGGGATCCCCTTTGCCCCACTATCAGCTTGACTGATAATTGGCTGAATAGAACCGTGACTCTTTATGGGCCAGATCTCAAACAGCCCGCTCCACTCCTCGGAGTGGAGAGGATACTGTGCTCATGGATGGGGTTCCTCTAGGGTAAAGCTTGTCCGCTGTTGTTCGAGCCGATATCCACAACTTAACGAGTGTAACTCGGGTGTCCGATCCTTGATTGTCGTGAGTGCACTCGTGCTCTCCCGATAATCAATTTGTAGTCTGGGGGCAACGTCCCAGAGATAAATTAAATTGGTCCCAATCCCCAAGTTCCGACCAAGGTTTCCGGGAGGTTTTCCTTGGTTGTAAGGCGTATTCCGGAACTGGTAAGCCCCTCCCACTTATTCCAAATTGGGATCCCCCTTTGTCCCACTATCAGCTTGTCTGATAATTGGCTGAATAGAACTGCGACCCTTTATGGGCCAGATAAATTTGTAGTCTGGAGCAACGTCCCAGAGATAAATTAAATTGGTCCCAATCCCCAAGTTCCGACCAAGGTTGTTGGGAAATTTTCCTTGATTGTAAGGCGTATGCTGGAACTGGTAAGCCCCTCCAACTTATTCCCAATTGGGATCCCCCTTTGCCCCACTATCAGCTTGTCTGATAATTGGCTGAATAAAACGGCGATCCTTTATGGACCAGATAAATTTGTAGTCTGGGGAAACGTCCCAGAGATAAATTAAATTGGCAATCCCCCGTTTCCGACCAAGGTTTTCGGGAAATTTTCCTTGATTGTAAGGCGTATGCCAGAACTGGTAAGCCCCTCCAACTTATTCCCAATTGACATCCCCCTTGGCCCCACTATCAGCTTGACTAATAACTGGCTGAATAGAACGGCGACCCTTTATGGGCCAGATCTCAAACAGCCCGCTCCACTCCTCAGGGTGGAGAATGAAAAGAATAATTTTTTTTGGTACCCACCTTAACTCAAATGTATACTAATGTTAATAAGTGCAGGAAGGGAGTAGATATTTCCTGGCACTGTGAGGTCCACAGAAATACTGAAGAAGCTCATCAGAGGTATGCTACACCTACAATTTTGTCGATTACAGCGCCATTTAATGTGAAACGAAAGAAATGTTTCATACGAAAGTTACATACAGTATATTTTTTTACGAAGATTCCAAATCTGCAATAAAAAGTAGGCATTTCTATAAAAGATTTCAAAGTTGTCTCCCACCACCGACCACAGGTTTTGATATGGGTTGGGAGGGGGGACGAGTGTAGTGTCACTGGTTGCCCCCTCAACGCTTTAACATTTGCCGGTAACCGTTTCTTCGTTTGCTGCTAATTTCTTGAAATATTTGGCACGGTCACTATCAATATCTCGGAAACACGCAAAATATAGATTTTTTTTCTTAGCATTTCTTTCTCGGTACAACCTTAGAAAGTGAGATAGTAGTGATAGCTCAAGTAACAAACCCAGCATACGCCACTGCTTCAGTCCGACCTTCTCTGCTACTTCAGCTGGGTGCTGTCTTTGCCTCTTATTCTGTTTCATTTAACAGTGCCATGTCATCTACTAATGCCAGCATAATACAATGATCGAATGGCACTGTTAGCCGAGAGATCGCATGCGGGATTGTTCGGCCCCGTAGCTGACGCCGCTTGGGCAACTTGCGCCGATGAAGATGATTAGGACACCATACAACACCTAGTCCCCTGTCAGGAATCGAACCCGGGCACCTTGCATCGGAGGTCAGAGACGCTGCCACTGAGCTCCGGAGGCGGATTAATATATATATATTTCCTATCAGAAAGAACACAGTTCGTTGTAATTCACGGTAAGTCATCGAGTAAAACAGAAGTGATATCTGGCGTTCCACAGGGAAGCGTTATAGGTCCCCTACTCTTCCTCGTGTTTATAAACGTTTATAAACGTTTTAGGAGACAATCTGAATAGCTCCCTTAGACTGTTCGCGGATGATGCTGTCGTTTATCGCTTACTGAAGTCAACAGAGGATAAAAAGCAACTGCAAAGTGATTTAGACAAAATTTCTGCATGGTGCGAAAATTGGCAATTGACACTAAATAAAGAAAAGTGTGAAGTAATACACATGACCACTAAAAGAAATCAGCTGAACTTTAATTACGCGATAAAGCAGTCAAACCTTAAGGTCGTAGATTCTACCAAATACCTAGGAGTTACCATTACGAACGACTTTGACTGGAGAGAACACATAGAAAATATTATGGGGAAGGCGAACCAAAGGTTACGTTTCACCGGCAGAACGCTTCGAAGATGCACCAGCTCCACCAAAGAAACTGCCTTCATCACACTTGTGCGTCCTCTTCTGGAGTACTGTTGCCCCTTGTGGGAACCTCACAAGGTGGGACTGACGGAAGACATTGAGAAGGTTCAGAGAAGGGCAGCTCGTTTTGTTTCATCACGTTACGGGGGGGGGGGGGGGAAGAGTCACGGAAATATTGCACGAATTGGAGTGGAAATCATTTAAAAAAAGACGTTATTCATTGCGGCGTGATCTGTTTGCGAAGTTTCAATCACCGACTTTTAGTTCTTAATGTGAAAATATTTTGCTAGCACCCACCTACTTAGGGAGACATGACCATCCCTATAAAATAAGAGAAATCAGATCGAAAACGGAACGATTTAGGTGTGCCGGCCGCGGTGGCCGAGGGGACTGAGGCGTTTCAGTCACGGTCTTCACGGCCACTACGGTCGGGGGTTCGAATCCCCCCTCGGGCATGGATATTTGTGCCGTCCTAGTTCGTAAGTAGTTCATAAGTAGTTTGTAAGTTTAGGGACTGATGAACCCGTAGTTAAGTCCCATAAGCTGCACAAACATTTGAACATTTGATTTAGGTGTTCTTTCTTTCCGCGCGCTATTAGAGAATGGAACGGTAGAGAAAAGTTATGAAAGTGGTTAATGAACCCTCTGCCAGGCACTTGAATGTGATTTGCAGAGTATCTATGGAGATGTAGATGTAGATACTGATTTAGGCCATCACTAGAATTACTTTTAAGTCTTACCAAGAGCACGGATTGGGAGAGGGAACCAAATGATGTGCCTCTTGTGCGTAAAAGTGTTCCAGAACCGACTCTGTGCGGGACTGTACCAAATTCAGTTGGAACGAAGAGGAATTTTCTTAATAGACTTTTAAATTAGATCAATGAAGAGAAATACGTCGTTCAGTTACGTAACATGCATTCTGAAGTGGCGATAGCAACAAGGTATTTCAGAAATAGCTTGAGTAATGTTTGTACGCTTGTGTAGGAATTTTTGCAATATTTGACTGATGGTAAGTACACTGTCCGTAAAGTATTTCCCGTGCTCTGGTCCGTCTTCTTTTTCTCCTCAGAGTCTGACAGACTCCTTCCCTCAGCCTCAGCATAGCAACACTCAAGTTTCAGTGAGGCGAGCGAGGCGTCTGACGCAAACACACAGCGACAACGCAAAGCTCTCAGTGACGACCGGGACTTGACTGATAAAAGGGATTTCGCATTCTCGGTCTCATACCAGGAGCCCTAACCTCGTTATTCGAGATGTCTGGGAAGACTGTTACTTGGTGCGTTCAAAACTGACTGGCACTAATTTCACAGGAACCGCGTAGACCTACTAAATAAACGAGTACAGATTACTAATAGAATGAAGGCTTTCACGGCAGGTGTCGTCATTACTTGAAGCTTCCGGGCTGAGAAGCCGTGGTCCATACATAAAACTTTCCCCTGACGTTTCGCCCTCGTCTGCGGAAGGCATCCTCGGAAGTAAAGCGGCGTACTGCAGTATGCGTCGCAGTACGCCGCTTTACTTCCGAGGATGCCTTCCGCAGACGAGGGCGAAATGTCAGGGGAAAGTTTTATGTATGGACCACGGCATCTCAGCCCGGAAGCTTTAAGTAATGAATACAGATTACATTACATATTCGCAGAACATATGACATCAACTGGTTATGGGTGTGAGATTACCGCCCAATAGAAATATTGGTAATTAATAGCATTTGATAATTAAACAGTATGAAGTTCACTGCATCCGCGGTGGAGTAGCCGAGAGGTCTAAAGCGTCTCGCTGCGGAGCGCGCGGTTGCTCGCCGTGGAGGTTCGAGTCCTTCCTGGGGCATGGGTGTGTGTGTTGTCCTTAGGCTAGTTTATCTAGGTTTAAGTAGTTTGTAAGCTACGGACTGATGACCACGCAGTTTGGTCCGATAAATTTACAAACATTTGAACTTTGAAGTTCACTGCAAACATTGACCATGCCAATGCACCAAATGTTACACAATTTTAATCTTAATAATTATGGTAGCAATTTATGTACGCAGTTGGGTGACAACATTTATAGTTAGGCCATAGGCAGAAATTCTCCACGATGAGATTTGCTGTGTGCTTGTAGCTGACGGGAGGCCAGCGAGCAGGCCGATGTTGGTGGCTTGTTTCAGCTTAGGATTTCCAGGCTTCGCTTCCGGTGAGGGGAGAGAGGGACAATGGCGAGTGCCAGGTGCAGTGCAGTGCACAGCGTGAAATAAAATATTCTAATACTACTGGCATTTGAAGTAATACGATGCAGTTAGGAACCTTTAAGGCCCTCATTACAAAATATCCTGTTGACAAATAAACAATACATTAGCTGATATAGTCACATCTGGCGTAATACGTTTAATTGACAATGAAAAGTAATAAATCACCAATGAATACAAGACAGTTACACAACTAGCATGGCAATGTTTGTTTATAAAAATAATATATTAACTATATTTCTCATTTTATTTTCAATTAATCTTGTGTATTTTTATCTTGAAATATTCAGTTAAATCACTTATCTGTGATATAAGAAATTGCACGATTATAATAAATAGTACAAAGGATGTTTATATCAATATAAAAACCTAAGAAGACATTTGTTTAATGTGTAGTGTAATTATTTTGATTATAAGTAAAGTTTTAGAAATTTATTGGCTGAGGGCTGTACGTTGGCAAGTCGGTTAGAACAGCTCACCGGAAGTTGATGACGTAGGGAGAAAACCCGGCAGTTGGGCTTTTGGCGCGCGCGCGCGCGCGCGGCCCAAGAAGTCAGGAGTCGGGAGCGGGTGGTGTAGCTGGCCGGGCGAGGCGTCGCTCTGCACGGTCGGCGTGTGGATCTCCAGGTGGAGACTAGGAGATTTTTTGTGTGGCAATTGCCAGGTGTTGGTTGCTCGTCGTAGACTGCACCAAGTTGAATCGAGTGCTACTGTGTGTTGTGAATATTTGGCCGGTGGAACAAGGTGTGCATCGCACTGAATTAAAGTGACTGTGTTTTGTTAATATAACACGTGTCGTCGCATAGGAATGAGCATAAACGGTGTTTGAGACAGGCACATGGTGTGAAAACAATTTGCGACAAATATTCATTTTGTCTGGGGGCTCACGAGCTATAACTTTATTTGATTAATGTGTCGACGTACAGACTTATCAGCCACAAGGTGAACTTTCACGTGTTTTCAAAAATAGTAGTTAGTACACCCTTTTCTCACATGAACTTACTTTATTATGAATTTTTTTGTTAATCATATGCAGGGAAGGAAAGCTGCGAACGTGTGATATCATCCCCTAGAAAACGAGTCAAACAGTAGCAATCACAATTCCAGTGTTTTTGCATGTTTAGGAATGTGGTTAGAAGTTGGTGGTTGTGAGTTTTAAAATTTAATCTTTCCCTATTTAAACTCTCACCCCGAACTTTCACCCTCGCATGGGCAAAGCTGAAGGGTAGGCGTGGTTAGGTACTCCTTGCAGGTGCTGTGATCACTGTGTCCCCAGTGGTGTAGTGGTCGGAGCAACTGCCTAGAAAGCAGGAGATTCGGGTTCGAATCCCGGCTGGGTACACATTTTCAGGTTTGCCCATTCGCAGTTGAAGTCATATATCCTGTGACTATGAAAGAATAACAACCTCAGTATGAGAAGTGACGTCTGTTCTTTCGGAACAGACGCCACATGTATACAGATTACATTACAGGTATTCGCCGCTGATAGAGTCCATATTTTCTCCCAAACCACTGTTCGGTGTATCCAAACTTTACTGATGGAGAACTGCGTGAAGTGCAGAGAAGTTTTCCAGTGGTGAAGAAAATCTTACTCCCACATGACCTCTTTCTTAACTAGATGTCAGTTCTACATCTACATAGATACTCTGCAAATCACGTTCAATTGCCTGGCAGAGAATTTATTAACCACTTTCATAACTTTTCTCTACCGTTCAATTCTCTAATAGCGAGCGGGAAGAAGAACACCTAAATCGTTCCGTTTTAGATTTTATTGGGATGGTCATGTCTCCCTAAGTAGGTGGGTGCTAGCAAAATATTTTCACATTCAGAGCTAAAAGTCGGTGATTGAAACTTCGCAAACAGATCACGCCGCAATGAATAATGTCATTCTTTTAATGATTTCCACCCCAATACGTGCAACATTTCCGTGACGCTCCCCCCCCCCCCCCCGTAACGTGATATAACAAAACGAGCTGCCCTTCTCTGAACCTTCTCAATGTCTTCCGTTAGTCCCACCTGGTGAGGGTCCCACAAGGGGCAACAGTACTCCAGGAGAGGACGCACAAGTGTGATGAAGGCAGTCTCTTTGGTGGAGCTGGTGCATCTTCGAAGCGTTCTGCCGATGAAACGTAACCTTTGGTTCGCCTTCCCTACAATATTTTCTATGTGTTCTCTCCAGTCAAAGTTGTTCGTAATTGTAACTCCTAGGTATTTGGTAGAATCTACGACCTTAAGGTTTGACTGATTTATCACGTAATTGAAGTTCAATGGATTTCTTTTAGTGGTCATGTGTATTACTTCACAATTTTCTTTATTTATTGTCAATTGCCAATTTTCGCACCATGCGGAAATTTTGTCTAAATCGCTTTGCAGTTGCTTTTGATCCTCTGTTGACTTCACTAACCGATAAACGACAGCATCATCCGCGAACAGTCCAAGGGGGCTATTCAGATTGTCTCCTAAATCGTTTATAAACACGAGGAAGAGTACGGGACCTATAACGCTTCCCTGTGAACGCCAGATATCACTTCTGTTTTACTCCATGACTTACCGTCAATTACAACGAACTATGTTCTTTCTGAAAGGAAATCGTGAATCCAATCGCACAATTGGGGAGATATTCCATAAGCACACAATTTCATAAGAAGCCTAAGAAGCCTCTTGTGGGGTACAGTGTCAAAAGCCTTCCTGAAATCCAGAAATATGGAATCGATTTGAGATCCCTTGTCGATGGCACTTAACACTTCATGTGAATAAAGGGCAAGCTGTGTTTCGCAAGAGTGATACTTTCTGAATCCGTGTTGACTTCTGGTTAATAGGTCGTTCTCTTCGAGGTAGTTCATAATATTAGAACAAAGTATATGTTCCAATATCCTACTGCAAATCGACGTCAATGAGATAGGCCTGTAATTTTGGGGATCACTCCTATTGCCTTTCTTAATTTATTGGTGTAACTTGGGCAACGTCCCAGTCTTTGGGTACGGATCTTTCGCTGAGTGATCGGTTGTAAATTATAGCTAAGTACGGAGCTATTGCATCAGCATACTCTGAGAGGAATCTAGTTGGTGTACAATCTGGCCCGGAAGATTTGTTTTTGTTTAGTGACTTACGTTGTTTTACTACTCCAGGAATATCTACTTCTAAGTTTCGCATGCTGGCAGAAGTTCTTGGATTGAATACTGGAGTGTTCACTTCGTCTTCTTTGGTGAACGAATTTCGGAAAGCTGTGTTTAGTAATTCTGCCTTAGCAATACTATCATCGGTAGTATTACCATTGCTATCGCGTAGTGAGGGTATTGTTTGTGTTTTGGCGCTAGTGTACTTCACATATGACCAGAATTTCTTTGGATTTTCTGCAAGATTACGGGACAGGATTTCGTTGTAGTAACTAGTATAGGCTTCTCGCATTGAAGTCCGCGCTAGGTTGCGAGTCTCAGTAAAAGATTGCCAGTCTTGTGGATTCTGTGTCTTTTTAAATTTTGCATGCGTTTTTCTTTGTTTCTGCAACAGTGATCTGACCTGTTTTGTGTACCACGGGGGTCAGCCCCCTCTTTTATTAATTTATTTGGTATAAATCTCTCGATTGCTACTGATATTATGTCTTTGAAAGTAAGCCACAACTGATCTACACTCGCATTTTTAGTTTTGAAAGACTAGAGACTATCACTCAGGAAAGCGTGAAGCGAATTTTTGTCTGCTTTATTGAATAGATATATTTTTCGTTTATTTTTGGTGCATTTGGGCATTTCGACATTCAGTCTCACTACTACAACTCTATGTTCGTTAACAGTTCTGGTGAATAGGGAGGACGTGGGAACACTGTAAACCAAAGGCCCTGCACAGTGTCAAAGACGCTACTGGCATGTGGCGATACATTGAGTAGATTCCTAAGATACGATTTTTTGGGGCGCCGTTGTATAAATACATCGGCAGAGATACTTCAGTGGAAAAGGGTTGCGAAATCTGCAGCGTATTGACGCTGCTCAATTGTTCAAATGTTTGTAAATCTATCGTACGAAACTGCCTGGTCATCAGTCCGTAGCTTACAAACTACCTAAACCAAAGTAAACTAACGTAAGGACAACACACACACACCCATGCCCTAGGGAGGACTCGAACATCCGACGGCGAGCAACCGCGCGCTCCGCAGCGAGGCGCCTTAGACCGCTCGGCTACTCCACCGCGGCTATTGATGCTGCAATCGAGCTTCAACATAGCCAGGGAAGTTCTGCGTTTACAAAGAAATATCCTTTATTATATCGCTAAGCAATAGCACGACAAAAACTGGAAGCAGTTACTTCCGTGAAATATCTTGGGGTAGACATAAGGGGCGGTTTGAAATGGAACGACCATATTAAATCAGTCGTGGTAAGGCAGATGTCAGACAGAATCATTGAAAGAATCCTCAAGAAGTGAAGTTCGCCAACGAAGGCAGTATGTTACAAAGTTCGGCCAGCGATTGAGTATTGCTTATCAGTGTGGGATCCGTACCACGAAGGGTTAATGGAGGACATACAGAAGATCCAACGGAGAGCAGCACGCTTCGTTACAGGCTTATTTAGTAAGCGCGAAAGCAACACCACAACACCACGACAAGGTGGGCCAGAGCACGGCTTACCTCTCTGACTGCTCACTTCCCTCTTCCTAATTCTACCACCGGCAACAGGTTAACGATCAGTGCGATAAACTTTACTATTAAAAACTGAAGTCCGCCAGACAGACTTTTACACAGACTATTCTGCGGCATTGGCCCCCTATTTAGCTTGCATTTATCGCGAATCTTTAATTCAGCGCAAAGTTCCTAGTGATTGGAAAAAAAGCGCAGGTGACTCCCGTTTATAAGAAAGGAAAGAGAACTGACCCACAGGCCAATATCGTTGACATCAGTTTCATGTAGAATGAGTACGAAAAGAAATCCGTTAAACTTTATTTACAAGATAAATCACTTAAAGGTGAGGGCCTTAAACTCCACAAAATACCTAGGAATTACTATTACTTCAGACTTAAATTGGAAAGAATACGTAGATAATATAGTGGGAAAGGCGAACCAGAGACTGCGTTTTATTGGCAGAACCCTTAAAACATGCAACAGAACTACAAAAGAAACTGCATACACTACGCTTGTCCGTCCATTTTTGGAGTATTGCAGCCCAGTGTGGGATCCTTATCAGGTGGGTTTGGCGGAGGACATCGAAAGAATCCACAGAAGGGCAGCTCGTTTCGTATTGTCACGATACAGGGGAGACAGCGTTACGGAAATGATACGGGATCTGGGATGGGAATCATTACAACAACGGCGCTTATCGCTGCGGCGTGAGCTACTTGCGAAACTCCAATCGCCAACATTCTCCTCCGAATGCGAAAATATATTGTTGACTCCCACTTACATAGGTAGAAATGATCATCAGAGCTCGAACAGAGAGATTCAGGTATTCTTTCTTCCCGCGCGCAATTCGAGAATGGGATGGGAGGTAAATAGCATAATGGTGGTTCGATGAACCCTCTGCCAGGCACTTAAATGTGATTTGCAGAGTATCCCATGTAGATGTAGATGTAGATTAGCTAACTTCAGTGGCAGACGCTGGAAGAGGGACATTCTGTATCGCGGTACGGGATTCTGTCAAAGTTCTGAGAGCAAATGTTTCATAAAGAGTCAACTAATGTATTGCTTCCTCCTATGTATATCTCGAGAAGCGACTACAAGAAAAAAATCAGAGAGTTCAGGACCAACACGGAGGCGTACAGGCAATCATTTTTCCCGCGCAACGTACACGATTGGAATAGGAGGAACTGACAATGGTGCGCCAAATATCCTCCGCCACACACCGTGGCTTTGCTGAGTATGGAAGTAGATGTATATGTAGGTGAGCTCCAATACCGATCACTGTAGAGGGCCATATTGGGAGGAAGTCAGATCCCTTCCTGATAGCAGAATACAGTTGCCAGTCTGCACTATGGTGACTATTACTTCATGGGAAAAGAGGTTTTCTGCTGTCTCATGAAAAAGCCATGACTCGTCTATGACGAACAGATGTTCAAAGAATTCAAAACGATATGCACTGTACAGTTGCACCTGCTATTGGCACATCACCACATGCGTCTGTTTCTGCGGTTGAGGGAATGGGACACCTACTGTACGCACAGGTTTCTCAATTTCAAACCCTCATAGGTTGTGGTGCGGCAGGTTCCCGAAGGTAGATCTATTGCCTTTTCGTCATACGTGATTCGTTTGCATCTTATCATTATGTCACTAAGACTCTGGGCATTTTTGGTTTGCATGAAGTACTTTGTTTTTCAGTATACTTACTGCCCTTCTGAACTATGACACCCCACCAAACTCGGCCTGTGACTCTGCTAACCTGTTTTAGATGCCTGAAGTAGTCAGTTGTACCCTCCAGAGAAACCACACATTACATTGTTGCGCACCAAGTCGGGGGAAGTACTACCAAAATGCACCACCATCTGTTTTCGGAAGACGACTATAGTCAATTCTGACGCATACATCGACACACATTTCAAACCGCTTGTCTGCAGGCGTTATAAGGAGAGTGACAATAAGTACTGAACGAACTGAACATGAAAATAACGATGAATCGATATCTGCATATTCAAACAATGTAGGATTAGTGACTGGTGATATTTCTCAGCCAGTGACCATCACGACAAGATTAAAAAAAGGCACAAACGGCAAACGAAAATAAACAAGTGGAATTTATTAATAATTAGTTGCGATCTTCAGAACAACTCCACTGATGATACGTGGGGATCAGCAGCGTTGTGGAAACATTCAGGTGCTGTGAGCAGCAGACATGTCGACACTGGCCGAGAGAGGGGCTCAGTGCTAAAAAAAGTTCAAATGTTTGTACAGCTTATGGGACTTAACTGCGGGGTCATCAGTCCCTAAATCTACAAGCTACTTATGAACTAGCTTATTCTAAAGACGACACAAACATCCATGCCCGAGGGGGATTCGAACCCCCGACGGGGAACGGCCTCGCGCATCTTGTGTTAGCGTAGCGCCTCAATTCGCTCGGCCGCTCCGCCGTGCCACGCAGTGCTAAAACACTGGACCCGTATTCGGTGGTCGTTCAAATCCACCTCGGCCATCCAGATTTGGGTTCTCCATGACTTCACTAAATCACAAATGCCAAATGCCGGGGTGGTTCCTTTGAAAAAACACGGCCGATTTCCTTCCACATTCTTACCATTCGAGTGTGAACTTCCGCTAATGATCACGCTGACGATAGGACGTTAACCCCTTAGCTCCCTTCCTCCTGTCAACAACAAAATAGATCTGAAGATGATCCACAGTAAGATCAGAGCCGGCTATCAATAAATTTAAATGATGGGCTCCAGACTCTTGTCTTATTATCAATGCGACGCAGAGCGCTGTGAGTCCCAGAATGTTTCCGAAAAAATGAAAGAGTCGAGTACTGTGGCTTGCAGTTTCACTTTTGTATAGCGACTGAGGAAGCGTATGAGGAGGAATATTTCTGTTCCAAGTTCATATTCAGCAAGAAAGTAACATTCAACATACTAGAAAGGCCGCAGTATGAGGATATGGAGCACTGAATATCCTCGTGAAATTGTGACGCATAAATGACTTTCGTGAAGTTTAATGTTTTCGGTTAATGTGACAGACAAAGTTGTATCAGCATTTATATTCCGGGAGAAAACGATGACTATACCTTGATATGTTGCAGCTGAGGTCCTTTCCACAACGAATTTGTAGTTCTGAGCATTTGAGTTACCATCAAGACGAGGCACGCAAATCAAAAGTTCAAATGTTTCTAATCGTAAGGGATAAAACTACTCTGGTAATCGGTCTCCAGACATACAAATTGCTTATACTAAGGACAACACACACACAGCCATGCCCCAGGGAGGACACTAAATTCGACGCTAGCGGCCGCACGATCCGCAACGTAAAGCCTCAGACCGCGCGGACATTCCCGCGCGGCACGGGGCACCCCTCAATCATTGAAGCATCGATGTCTAAACAACGAACTTCCGCATACAGTAAGCGGTGAAGTAGATCTATCTTCGTGCCTTCTGGCCTCCCAGGTCATTGACATAGCGCCTGATCTAAGGTTGCCAGATCTCCGGGCGCCGCCCGGAGTGCCCGGGTTTGGAATGAATTCTCCGGGTCTACGGGCCAATGACTCTCTTCTCCGGGCTTGAATAACCTTCATCTTAACCTATTTTTTTTCTTTTTTTACGACGCTTTTTAAGTTCTATGCTCATGTAACGACGATCTACATCGAACTTAACGTAACGTAAACGAAGGACGAACACAATATCCATGCCCTAGGAGGGGGATTCGAACCTCTGGCGGGACCACCGTGGCGGGAGCACCGTGGCTCGGCCATTCTCGGCCGGCCCCTCTCTAGTAATTATGAATAACTTTACATAAATGTCAATTTCTTATTGCAACAAAACGCTACTTTTCTATTCTTCCTCTGAAAACTTTTCATTGTTGCGTCAGTAGTAATCGGCTAGCGCATTATTAAGCAAACACTGTTGCGGCAACGTGTCAGCTGGCGACGTCTATTATTTGTGTTCGTTCGTTCATTGTTTGTTATCAGTTTACCGGCAATTTTTGTAATACTCGGATCATGTGTGAACAGACAAGCTTACATTAACTCAGATTAGTGAGTAAGAACAGTGAAATGAAGAGACGATATCTAAGTTCATTCCGTGAAGAATGGTTGCAGGAAGAAAATTATAGAGTGGCTACAAAAAGTCGATACTGATGAGTGTATGTGTAAGTGCAGAATATGCAATATCTCATTTACTGTTAAGTACGACAGAGTGAAAGCTGTGAATAAACATTTACAATCAGAAAGGCAAATCGAATATTACCACACAAAAGAAGAACCAGTCGCTTCTTAAACTCTTGCCGAAACAATCTTCTGCAGAAGACGACAAAGTCAGTGCAACGGAATTAACTTTATATATACATGTGGCGTCTGTTCCGAACACATTTTCAGCTTTGCCCAATCGCAGTTGATGTCATATATTCTATGAATATTATGGAATTAACTTTGAGTTACAATGGTGTGAAACACCACCATTCTTACAATTCTCAAGATTGTGGTAATAAGCTATATCCTTATGTTTTTAGAGATTCCTCAGTGGCAACGAAAGTAAGATGCGGGGATGTTTTCTGGGTGGGAGGAGATGATAAGTATTTTTTTCTTTTAGAACTCACGTGTAATATCCTGGTAGGGGGGGGGGAGAGTTGGTCGCAGTTGGGGGGGAGGGTGAGTCATTGGTCAAGGGGGAGGGGGGCACGTCTGGTCTCCGGGCCTGCCTCGAGTTCAATCTGGCAACCCTAGCCTGATGAGTTTCTCCTTTGGTGGTGAATTAAGGACTTCTTTCACCTTTTCCCACTACGGAGAACGGTGAAATAATTCAGAAGACCGATCAGTAAAACCACTGAAACAATGGGCATAAATGCTATATTTCAACAATCGCCCCTTGAATAGGGCCATTAGTAGAGTTTTCTTTTATTCGTTAGTTGACATGCTCCAACTTGAGTTAGTAGGATACGCAAAATAAGCAGAGGCTACTACTCGATATGTTGCTACACGTAAAATCGACTATCGCCTTAACGTGTATCTATGCCACGCCGAAAGATGCACTCGTAGAACATTTGTGGAGTTTGTGGAGTGCAAAAAGCGAAATTTCTATTCATGCATCAATCAAAGTTTATACGTAATTAGGAGATACAGAGTTTTGAAATCGAATAAATCATTTATAGTAAATCTATAGTCATGCAATTAATACGAGAGCGATTTGAAAAGTAAGTCGCCCCTTTTTTTCTTTTCAGAAAACACTTTGTTGAGGGGATATTTATTAAATACCAATAAAATTAAAATCAAATCAAAATCAAATGTTTGTAGATCTAAGGGAGGAACCTACTCTGGTTACCGGCGGCTAAACTTACAAACCTATTACAGCATCTTACACTAAGGCTAACAGGCACAGCCATACCCTGCGGAATATGACAGGAAGAAAATCAGATTGTTGCAACAGTACGAGATTTGGTTTGCTAAAATTTTGTGTATTTATTTTGAGCCCCAATGAGAAGTGAACATAATAATGTAAATAATTAGTAAAGAAATTGTAATGTTTTTATCTTAAGATGGATCGTTATTTTGATGAATGCTAGAATATTTACTAAAGAAATTGTAATAATGTTTTCATCTTAAGAAATATCTGTTGAACTGGTCGATATTTTAATTTATGTTCGAATAAAAGAAGGTAAAGCAGTCAACAATCCGAAGATTGGTTTGAACACCACAGTGCTTTACTTTACTAGGCATGGTCCTGTTTGGAGGTGGTATGCCGTTGCCTTCCTCCGATCTTCGAACTAACTTACCCAGCTAGTTATAGGGGGACCTACAGTTTAACGTGGGTTCCGAACCACGGTGCTACTCGGTATTTTTCACATCAGCAACTCCGACAGAGGTGAAATAAGTGGAAAGTGACAAATAAAAATCCTAGGACTAGCCGGGGATCGAACCCGCGACCTTTGAATTTGTAGTCTGACACTCTAACAGTGTACTACGTAGTGGAATAATTAATGAAAAAAATTGCAATACTTATGTTTGCATTATAAAGAATATTTGAGCAATGGATCGCTATTTTTATTTGTGTTCGAATAATTAATGAAAAAATTGCAATAATTAAGTTTGCATTTTAAGATCTGTGGAATGGATCGATAGTTTGAATTGTGTTCGGTTGGTCACGTGATTCGTGGAGCTGGAGGCTTTATCGTGGAACTCGTGGTGTTTAGTCTGGCGGAGGAGGCGGAGGTAAGGTGCTCGAATGTTAGGCGGCTGGGTGCCGCTCGGAACTGCTTTATTTACGCGCGGAATCGTCTTATTTCATGCGCGAAATAAGTGCATTTAGTGAGAATGGCTCAACTAGTCACGTGAACGAACGTATAGATGTTGTTTGATTATACAAAACTGTAAGTGCAGGAACTAAGAACGGTAGTAAAAATGAACAAAAAAATGTTCAAATGTTTGTACAGTCTATGGGACTTAACTACGGGGTCATGAGTCCCTAAACTTACAAACTACTTATGAACTAACTAAGACTAAGGACGGCACAAATATCCATGCCCGAGGGGGTATTCGAACCCCCGACCGTAGTGGCCGTGCAGACCGTGACTGAAGCGCCTCAGTCCCCGCGGCCACCGCGGCCGGCTAAAAATGAACATTGTGTAACAGTAATTGTGGTGTTTCGTGTTTTATTTCACTGATTCTCTTAGGCCAATGAAAACAATGGGCATAAATGGCACATTTGAACAATCGCCCCTTGAATAGAGCCATCAGTAGCGTTTTCTTTTATTCGTTAGTTCACATACTTCAACTTGAGTTAGTAGCATACGCAAAATAAGCAGGGGCTAATACTCGATATGTTGGGAGCTGCTGCGCGGTCCGTAATATGACGATCCAGACGGCACACCAATCCTGCGCGGTTAGTAAAATTAATCTTTTCAGTAGTTTTTCAACATAATTCCCAGACACATTCAAATATTTCTCCTACCGCTTCTCAAGCTTCTAAATCGCTTCTGCGTAAAACTCTTCCGGCTGTGGGCGTAGTCACGCACTGACTCCGATTTGAGGAACACTGTCTTTCTTTCTCTTTAGCCATGTTCCCGCACATGCAGGGTCGGCTTTGTTAAATCCAGATTTGGCGTATTAATATTTACAGGGTGACCGCATGCCCTTTCTGTCGCCACCCCATGCCCCCCGGGAGGAAGTGTGTACCCGAAATGTGTGAAAGTGTAAAGTTTTACGAAATGTTTAAGGATCGTGTAATTGAGGTGGTGGCCACGGAGGAGTAGCCGAGCGGTCTAAAGTGTCTCGCTGCGGAGGGCGCGGCTGCTCGCCGTGGAGGTTCGAGTCCTCCCTGGGGCATGTGTGTGTGTGTGTGTGTGTGTGTTTGTCCTTAGGTTAGTTTACCTAGGTTTAAGTAGTTTGTAAGCTACGGACTGATGGCCACGCAGTTTGGTCCGATAGATTTACAAACATTTGAAAATTTTTGAACTGAGGTGGGACTTGGGAACAAGCCCAATATTCACCTAGAGGGGTATGGAAAAACCGCCTAGAAACCACGTCCAGGTTGGTCGACACTCGGACCTCCTTCGTTAATCCACCCGGCGGATTCGAACCGGGGCCGTTACGCCTCCCCGTCTCGAAAAGCGGTGCTTTAGACCCCACTGTTACCCGAGAGGATCATTTGCGAAACATTCTCTGAGGGTCAGAAAAATGGTGAAATAGGGGTTTTGTCTTTCTTCATCTTGTTTTACAAGTTCATCTGTAATAACCTTCATTCTGCATCCGTCGCGAAATGCACGACACCAACATCGAACAATACTTGCGACTCTTAATGTTTCAGATCCGAAATCTCACTATGTATTGCGGCTACTATCATTTCTTTTTTGTTCCCAGAAATAATGTTAATCCACGTAACTCAAACACGGGTAGATTCCATATTGTTTCACACATTTTAAACACCTGCAGTGATAGGGACATGGCCTAATATAACCTCACAGTCGCTACCAGGACCAAACGTAACCAAGCTACACAACGGAACGTCATTCATTATCATGACGTAAGAACCGGAAACTTGCTTTCCGAATCGTATTCGTATTTACGTACATTTATTCGTGGAACAATATAAAGTATCCTCCGTAATATACTCCAGAGTCGATTGCAGGTTATCTGTGTAGATGTAACTTGAAACTTCTGAAGATAAATGTATCTGCATTCCAGCAGCAGGAAACAGCCCGGGCGAGCAATTCAGATTGCAATAGCAGCAGCAGATGTGATTCACAGGCAGCGGTTAGCGCGCTCGTGAATATGTCATGTGTAAACGACGCAACAACTCGAAGAACTGGGCTTCCCCGGCAGCCGCCGAGCTCCAGTACACCGAAGTCCGCGGAGAAAACTTCCTCGAAAGCGCAACAGCACAAGGCAGCAGACTTACGGACAACACGTAAAGAGTCGTCTCAGACGGATACTTGTTCAGAAGTAGCCAGCGAAGTGCTAACCGCCTCTCATTTTGAACTCTGTCAATAATTTATTTCAAATACAATAATTGATGAAATTAAGCCGGATATCATCAAATATAGTGGAATGTGAGGTTTCAAGTGGTTAAACAGGATAATTTAGAAGGCGTGGGAGTCGGGACAGGTTCAGTCTGACTGGACGAAAGCGGTACTTACACCAATTTTCATCCATGGAAACAGAAAAGATTGTAACAACTATCGAGGTATCTCTTTAATAAGCGTTGTGGAGAAAATATTCTCAGATATTGTTGAAAGGAGAGTGCTTGAAGACAAATTGGATGAAAATCAGTGTGGGTTTATGCCTCTTAGAGGCTGTCAGGAGAAGTGCTACGAGTGGAACAGGAAATTGTATCTATGTTTCATAGATCGAGAAAAGGCTTATGGCCGTGTTGCTAGGAGGAAGCTGCAGACAGTTATACAAGATCATGGAATAGGAGGCAAACTTCTGCAGGCAATTAAAGGTCTTTACGTAGTCTCTCAGGCAGCAGTTAGTCGGCAAATTAAGTCCATGGTTTAGGGTAGTTTGTTCATATTAATCATGGATCATGTGTTGAAAACAGTAGACTGGCAGGACGGGATTAAAATAGGTGAAAACAAAATAAGCTGTCTCGCATATGTAGATGACTTAGTTGTGATGGCAGATTCGATTGAAAGGTTGCAATCCAATATTTCAGTGCTCGATCAGAGCCAGAACGGTTATGATATGAAGATCAGTATCTCCAAAACAATAGTAATGTGTGTGGGAAAGATATTTAAACAGATTGAGTACCAAATAGGAGAAACAAAGTTAGATTAAGTAGACAGTTTCAAGTACCTAGGATGTAACTATGTAGGCTTTCCCGGCGTAATGATTGATAATATTCTTCTCGGGTTTCCTGCCGGATAAATACGTTATCTGGACACAATATTTCGGCGGTCCACCTGGCCGCCATCCTCAGGTGACAGTGCTCGGCGAGTCGGTGTACCAGCACTGTCACCGTATGCTGTGATAGTGCTATGTAAAACAACAATGGGGGGAAGCTCCCTGCATGTAGAATACGGCCACACCTTAACACCGCGGTCTCCGTTCACCGGGCATTCGCCATACCCACGCCCTATCATCGGATAGTCAAGTTGTGTACCGTCATTCGAAACTTCGCAAAATGTTATCCCCTCTGTTCAAACGTTCAATGTTTCGCTGCTTACACTAAGTGAGGCGTCGTTTGGCATTGACCTGCGTAATGTGTGGGTTATGGGCAGTCGTTTGACCATGAAATCCAAATTTTCTCACTTCCCGCCTATCAGAGTACTTTGGGTCCTGATGAGGTTTGGATAGATGCTTGCCTATTACACTGTACGACCGTCGTCACGGCGGATTAGCCGAGCGCATTGGGGCGCTGTGCTGCGGTGCGCGCGGCCGTTCGCCGTCGGGGTTCGAGTCCCCCATCGGCATGGGTGTTAGTTTACCTTAGTTTAAGTAGTTTGTAGCTACTGATTGGTGACCCAGCAGTTGAGCCCGATAGATTTACAAACTTTTGAACATTTGTACGACCCTCTTCAACTATCTGCGGGATCTGTTAGTCAACAGACGAGATCGCCCTGCGTAAAAAAAATGCGATCTAGACTGACTTGTAACTTGAATTAATAAAATACTTATGTAAAAGGAACTACTAGAAGTCGTACAACAATATTCATTCATGAGAGGTTCCAAAAAGAGGGTAATGCCAAGGCCGCTAATATATAATTTTATTATGACGACCGGTTTAGTTGGCCTCTGCCATCATAATCTGGTCTATAAAAGCCGTCATCTGTTGAAAAGGACATGGCGGAATTTACAACGTGCACATCATTATTAAAAAAACGAGTACATACATCAATTACGTTGACAAGAGAAAGATCGATTACATTTTAAAAAAGATATACCTTGCGATGTCAAAAGTTGTTGTTTAAAATAATTTAAAGTGCGTGAATGCACTATGTCACTGTAGTTAAAATGTACATGTCAGTATAAGTGACAGTAAGATACTGGCATATGAAACAAGTAAAAAATATGAGAAAACGGCGCCAGATGGCAGCACCAAATAAGGTAATGTTAACATGGACGACGTAGAGGTTAATTAATAACTGCAATATAAAAAGATAAAGTCAATATTACTTCAAATTCAGTCCACGGGGACACGCGCGCTCCGAAGAGTCAGTGCTGAACCAACATGTCCATATCATTTTCAATGAAATCATCTTCTCCTTCAAACTCGCTCTGACCCAGCCGATCTAACCCGTTCGCGCTTGCACACAAAAACTCCTCGTCTCGACGTGTGACAAAAAAAAAAAAAGTTCAAATGTTTGTAGAACTTATGGGACTTAACTACAAGGTCATCAGTCCCTAAGCTTACAAACTACTTATGAACTAGCTGAGACTAAGGACGGCACAAATATCCATACCCTAGGGGGGATTCGAACCCCCGACCGTAGTGGCCGTGCAGACAGTGACTGGAGCGCCTCAGTCTCCGCGGCCACCGCGGCCGGCGACGGGTGACAAGGCGTGTCGACTGCACTTTGCGCGTTTGTGCAGCAAGTGGGCTGCGAACCTCTCGCCGGTATTCTGCAATTCGGATGTTTGACGGAAAGTAAACACCACGTGTACTGGACCATCTCTTTTGTACATAACCACGTAGACTTGGGCGCTACAGTTCGTAGGACATGCTAATGAATGCGTCAAAAGGTTGGGTCTGTAGGCAGTGGCGGAGCAACAAGGATCAGATGACTTTCCGTCAGTCTCTTCAGGGTTCAAATGTTCAAATGTTCAAATGTTCAAAGCTTATGGGACTTAACTACGGGGTCATCAGTCCTTAAACTTACAAACTACTTATTTACTATTTGTAATCTTCTCGGGTCTGCAGCCGGATACTAAAGTCAACTTGACACAATATTTCAGCGGCGCAACTGCCCGCCATCCACAGGTGAGCTTTCTGATAGACAATCTCGCCGGAACTGAGTTACCAGTGCTTTTTTTTTTCTTTATTGTATTTCTACACCAGCGATTACACCAGTAGGCTGGCAGCAGCTCCAGAGGCTGCTCTTCAGCCGAGAGAATAAAATACATTGATGAGATGAAATTTTAAATACATAACAGGCGAAAAATCAACGGAGGAACAATGACACATACATGGCGACAATTGGAGGTACAAACAGTTGACAGGTGAACAAAAACCGGATGTAGTCAGTTAAAAACGAGGAGCCACGGTGACTTAAAAAGCACACGTTGGACGACAAGAACACAGGACGGCGAGTACACGGAGACACTAAGTAAAATACACGGTGCGACGCTTGTCTGGTTGCGGTGGACGCAGTTAAAAAACACACACTTCACTGTAGCACAATACACAACACTTGACGTAGCACTTGTAAAACTGTCGTTCCAGGACCCCGATAAAAAGGGGGCGGAGCAAAGCGTGGGGGAGAGGAGAGAAAAAAAACGGCGGTGAAGAAAAGGGGGGCGGCAGGGAAGAGCCGTAGGGACTCCAGGGCAGGGAGGGGGGTAGCCAAGCGGGGGAGCGGAAGGGGAGGGAGGAGAGGAGGCACTTTATCTATGGGTGGGGGATCAGAGCTGGTAGGACGGGTAGATGTCGGAACGGAGGACGTCATCAGGAAGGGGGAGGCGGCGGAAATTACCATGGGAGAGGACATGGAGGGTGTGGAGATGAAGGGAAGGGGGTATAACGCGGTAGAGGCGTGGCAGAGGCCCAGGGTTGGTAAGGATGGGGTGGACCAGGGGTTTGCGGGAGTCAATTTTACGGGTGGTATAGAGGATACGGATACGCTGGAGATATTCGAGGAGGTGGGGAAACGGGATCAGGTCATAAAGGATCCGCGTGGGGGACGGGAGCTGGATGCGGTAGGCGAGGCGGAGGGCGTGGCGCTCGAGGACTTGGAGGGTTTTATAGTAGGATGTGTGAGCGGAGATCCAGGCAGGATGGAAGCTGAAAAGGAGAGGACGCATGAGGGACCGGTAGGTGTAGAGAATGGTGGAGGGGCTGAGATCCCACGTCCGGGCGGTGAGGAGTTTGAGGAGGTTAAGGCGGGAGAGGGCTTTCTGTCGGACAGTGCGGAGGTGGGGGGTCCAGGAGAGGTTACGGTCGAGGGTTAGGCCAAGGTACTTCAGGGTGGGGTGTGGCGGATAGGGCGGTTGTGGAGGGTGAGGTAGAAATCATGGAGACGGAAGGAGCGGGTGGTACGACCTATGATAATTGCCTGGGATTTGTCAGGATTGACGGAGAGGAGCCACCGGTTGCACCATGAGGCGAACTCGGTGAGGTGGGACTGGAGCAAAAACTGGGAGCGGGCAAGGGAGGGGGCGAGGGCTAGGAAGGCGGTGTCGTCAGCATATTGTAGAAGGTAAACGGGAGGCTCGGGTTGGGGCATGTCGGCGGACTAGATGAGATAAAGGAGAGGAGAGAGGACGGAGCCTTGGGGCACCCCGGCAGAGGTTACCAGTGCAATCGGCGTCTCCTATTATACATCGAGGATGACCCATAGCGCGTGCGCAAGAAGTGACAGTAACTGCCCTCTGGCGGACAAGACATACAGCGCTCCGGGGGTAGAGTCCGGCGAAATCGCTAATCGATGATAAAGAAAATTATTATTGAGATTTATGAAGTACCAACCGTTGTTTTTTAACATCTGATAACATGGGGTTCCAGGATTTACTAAGAAGGTAGCCTTTGTCTCTGTTAATCAGATTGTCAGATAATCGAATCTCTATGGTTTGCTTTAAGACACAGTGCCAGTAACGAGATGCTGAAGCAACCATGTGAACCGCCGATTGCACTGGTAACTCAGTTCCGGCGAGATTTCTATCAGCAAGCTCACCTGAGGATGGCGGGCACTTGCGCCGCTGAAATATTGTGTCAAGTTGACTTTAGTATCCGGCTGCAGACCCGAGAAGATTACACACAGTTATATTACGCCGGGAAAACCTTTGTGGTCACATACTTATTTACTACCTTATACTAATGACGGCACAAACATCCATGCCCGAGGGGGGATTCGGATCCCCGACCGTAGTGGCCGTGCAGACGGTGACTGGAGCGCCTCAGTCCCCTCGGCCACCTCGGCCGGCTTTCTTCCAGGGTCCGGGATCGTTGGATGCCCGTGTGCCTAACGCGATAAATATTAAGGCTAGTTTACACGACGCCACTACGTTTCATGAAACTGCGCTACTGGCCAGTGCGCATGCGCGGCAGGCGTTCGCGCAACTCGTTGGCGAATCTAAACAGTTTCGGCACCTTCCAACTTTGGCGAAATGATTGCGCGTGTTTTTAGGTTAGGTTATAACCAATACAGAAAAAATGCAACAAAAGGGGGGGGGACGGAATAAATAATTCGGTTTTTAAATTAAACATATATGCGACCCAGAGGTGTTTGTGCGATTTTAACGATGAAAATTTCAGGAATAAGCAGCGGCATGTTAGTGCTCTTGAAGCAATTATTGGTCAATTAAATATTGATGCGTTGATGATTAGTGAATTGCAGATTAAAATCTATTCAATTCGAAATACCTATAAAAACTAAATATGGCAATTGTGGATTTCGGAACATGGTACAGGTACTGTAGAGACGAATATCTACTTGACAAGAAACGTAATACAATTTGTAATTTGAGTTCTGGTAACAATGCTTGACGTATAACAGTATATTGTTTCTTTATTGCATTACTTACTCTGTTTAAAAGGAACGTGAACTGCTCTGGTGAAATTCTAAATTGATTAAAAAAATTCTAAGGTCTTCAATCACAATTTCTTTCAGCAAGGTCGCTGGGAAATCGATCTGACGTCTTTTTTCAATGCAGTCACGAACCCAAACACGTTCCTTATTCTTTTTATATTTAATCTTATGCAGCGCCACAACTCTCAGAGCTACCAAAACGTTCATTGTACGGCGGCTACGGCACACACAAAACAACGAAACTGAAGTGTATAGTATTGGCGCCGTGTCTACAGGCATACACGACACCAGTTGCACGCAATTCATTTCATGCAACGAGTGTCGCAACCTAGTGTCGTCGTATAGAGTAGCCTTTATGGAGCGAAATTTTAGACGTGAAACATTGTTTAATTAATTTTTACCTAGATATCTAGCAGTCTTACAGTGTGAGCCATGTCGGCTCGTTTTTGAATTTACGATTGAGTAATTTTGTATATTTGAAATCTCTTTTGGTGTCAGTTTGAGCCGTTTCGGCTCGTTATAGTGCCTAACGTGGTCTTTAATACAAAGGATCCAGATTTATATCCTTGAATCAAGCTTGAGGGAGGGAGGTTCAGTTGTGGCGGCTCTTTCTTCTTCGTGCATCTTCTCGATTTTGTCCTTTTGCCAACGCTCGGGACCGTTTTGTTTTCGTTGTTGATCCAATTTTCCTCCTGTAAATTCCTTCCTTATCATTTCATCTTGCCTGATCATTATCTTCTCGCTCCTATTGCTTTTCTGTCATGGATCACTATCTAGTTCTGTGAAGATCTATTTCACAGTGCATTCTGTCCTTGTTCTTGGTGCAAGTAAGTTTTACGGTATCGATTTCATTTTCGCCTGCTATCAGTGAGGATGCACTTGTGATACGCGCGCACTTGGACGTTAAGCCTCTTGCTCTTGCGCGCAGGTAAGTTTGGGGTTCCAGGATTGACAAGCTAGGAGTCTGGCGGTGTGAGCTGACCGGTTACTGTGGATCGGTGACGGATTTGTCGCGCCGGATGATGTTGTCCGGCGCTAAGACTTCGATGTATTCCGCACTTCACCAATGGTTGTGGCTGGTTCTCAATCCTTGGAGGAGTCTTGGGTCGTTTCTTTCGGCAACACGGTGGCGCTCTTGTTCGTGAAATGTCGATAAAATGACCGCTTATAAAACGAGGGACATCGGTACTTAAGCCGCTGCGGAACTGGTAATTAAGTTGCCCAATACATCTTGTGGTTCATTTCCATATGGATTACCATCTTGGCGTCAGTTCCATCTCGGCGTTGTTTGCGTAATGTTTTGCGGCGCGACTTGGAACCAGCGACCGACTAGCTGTTTCAAATGATTGTTTCCTTAGTGTAACCAGGGAATTTACCTACTTACACAGGGTGAATCTAAAGTCGCGCACTCAGGTTTCGCAGAGCGATTCCTCACCAACCAACAATGAAAAATGTCTCTCACATACGGTCGGGGGTGCGAATCCCCCTCGGGCATGGATATTTGTGCCGTCCTTAGTATTAGCTAGTTCATAAGTAGTCTGTAGTTTAGGGACTGATGCCCCCGTTGTTAAATCCCATAAGCTATACAAACATTTGAACATTTTTTGTCTCTCACAAAATTTCATCCGGCGCGTATTTCCGCCCGTAAATGGGCGTCAAAGACTGAGATGTCTGTGTGTTCCATACATCAGTGTGTTTCATAATTACGCAAACAAACTTATAAGGGATATATTAGGCGTCTTGAGGAACAAAATGGCCGGCCGCGGTGGCCAAGCGGTATGCGGCGCGCCAGTCACGGTCTGCACGGCCACTAGGGTCAGGGGTTCGAATCCTCCCTCGGGCATGGATATTTGTGCCGTCCTTAGTAATATGTAGTTCATAAGTAGTTTGTAAGTTTAGGAAGTGATGACCCCGTAGTTAAGTCCCATAAGCTCTACAAATATTTGAACATTTTGGAACAAAATGAGCATGGAAACCCATGCCCGGAAACGCCATTCAACGACGCTACAGGGAGTCCAAGTTAAAGGCACTAGCTCCTGCCGCTAGACATCCCCTCAAGCAATTTCGACGCTCAAAATGTTTGTTAAGCTTATGGGACTTAACTACGGGGACATCAGTCCCTAAACTTACAAACTACTTACGAACTACCTTATACTAAGGACGGCACAAATATCCATGCCCGAGGGGGGATTCGAACCCCCAACCGTAGTGGCCGTGCAGACCGTGACTGGAGCGCCTCAGTCCCCGCGGCCACCGCGGCCACCGCGGCCGGCTTCGACGCTCTGTAGCGTCATTGGATGACGTTTTCGGGCATGTGTTTCTATGCTCATTTTATTCCTCAAGACACCTCCCACATCCCCTAGAAGTTTGTTGGTGTAGTAGTGTAATTCTGAAACACACTGACGTATGGGACACACACCCATATCAATCTTCGACGTCCATTTACTGCCGGAAATATGAGCAGGACGAAATTCTGTAAGAGACATTTCTTATTGCTAACATGTGAGGAATCGCACTACAAAGTCCGAGTGCGCGAATTTAGATTCACCCTGTATATCCGTTCGAGTGTCCGTCACCTGCCCTGCCGCTGACGTATACTAAGGCATTTCTTTTCGCCCATCTGCCGATTACTGCCCGGCGGGCGTGCGTATTTTAGATTCCTTTCGCCCTTTGATTTGAATTTCTTGATAACCGCCACTTTTCAAACTCGCATGGAGTTCCTCCTCTTCGTTGGCTATTTCGTTGATGTATTATGGTCACACTGTCCACCCCACGAAAAGGAGATATGGCTACCATGTCGTATATTTGCCCTACTGAATTTGACGCAAGTTGGTGTTTAACAGTTGTTGTTGCTGGCTAACTTTAGTGTTTTTGGTCTTTCATTTATATGTAATCTCAGAACATCGTCGACCCTTAAATGTCAGTTTAGTGTAACACGTATTTGTTGTTGTTGTTGTGGTCTTCAGTCCGGAGACTGGTTTGATGCAGCTCTCCACAATACCCTATCCTGAGCAAGCCTCTTCATCTCCATATAAGAACGGCAACCTACATCTGTCTGAATCTGCTTACTGTATCCATCTCTTGGTCTTCCTCTGCGATTTTTACCCCACACACTTCCCTCTAATGCTAAATTCGCGATTCCTTTATGTCTAAGAATGTGTCCTACCAATCTATCCCTTCTTTTAGTCAAGGTATGCCAGAAATTTCTTTTCTCCCCAATCCTGTTCAGTACGTCCTCATTAGTTACGCGATCCACCCATCTAATCTTCAGCATTCTTCTGTAGCACCATATTTCAAAAGCCTCTATCCTCTTCCTGTCCGCACTGTTTTTCGTCCATGTCTCACTGCCATACAAGGCAACACTCCATACAAATGCCTTAAGAAAGGACTTCCTTAGGCTTAAATCAATATTCGATGTTAACAAATTTCTCTTTTTCAAAAACGCTTTTCTACCCATTGCCATTCTGCATTTTATATCCTCTGTACTACGACCATCATTTGTTATTTTACTGCCCAAGTAACAAAACTCATCTACCTCCTTTATTGCTTCGTTTCCCAATCTAATTCCTTCAGCATCACCTGATTTACTTACACTGCACTCCATTACCCTAGTTTTGCTCTTGTTAATGTTCATCTTATATGCAACTTTCAGCACACTGTCCATTCCGTTCAATTGCTCTTCCAGGTCCTTTGCTGTATCTGACAGAATTACTATGTCGTCGGCAAAACGCAAGGTTTTCAATTCTTCACCCTGAACTTTAATTCCTTCTCCAAATTTCTCCTTGCTTTCCTTTATAGCTTGCTCAATGTACAAATTGAATAACATTGGAGAAAGGCTACAACCCTGTCTTACCCCCTTTCCAATCACTGCATCCCTTTCATGCCCTTCAACTCTGACAACCGCTGTCTGGTTTTTGTACAAGTTGTAAATAACCTTACGCTCCCTATATTTTACTCCTGCTTGCTTCAGAACTTGAAAGAGTTTATTCCAATGACCATTGTCAAAAGCCTTCTCCAAATCTACAAAAGCTAGAAATGTAGGTTTGCCTTTTCTTAATCTATCTTCTAGGATAAGCCGTAAAGTGACTATTGCCTCCCGAGTTCCTACATTTCTCCTGAACCCAAACTGATCTTCCCCGAGGTCGGCTTCTACAAGTTTTTTCATCCTTCTGTATATAATTCGTGTTAAAACACGTATTTACGCAGCTTTAATTATGTGGCGATTCTATATGTGATTTTATATATGACATTTTGATATGCTCCTTGTACTTAAGGAAAGTTAAAGCCCAGGACTTTGCCTTCTTGTGACCTGTTCATTATCGTTTTGAAAACCTATTTAAGTTTGCCGCCTTTTATTACTTGTTCTCGCCGGCCGCGGTGGCCGAGGGGACTGAGGCGCTCCAGTCACGGTCTGCACGGCCACTACGGTCGGGGGTTCGAATCCTCCCGCGGGCATGGATATCTGTGCCGTCCTAGTTCGTAAGTAGTTCATAAGTGGTTTGTAAGTTTAGGGACTGATGACCCTGTAGTTAAGTCCCATAGACTATACAAACATTTGAACATTTGATTACTTGTTTTCCAAAATTTTCAACCCTGTTTAAAGTTGGTTAAATTTCAAAGCATGGGCTTCATCCGCTAAAAGCTCCTTTGCATCAAATTATGTAAAGTTTATAGCATGGGCTTCACCTTCTGAAGCCTTTACTGTTTCTTGTTGTTTCAATCTTTGCTATTCAAATTTGAAATAATGTGTAAATTGTGAAGCGATCAAAAATGACCTTTACCCGCGTTTATCATTGCTTTTTCCTTAAATTTAATACAAGCTAGTGTTCAAATTCTTAAGCAATGAAATATGCGCTTCACTCGAGGATCAGTTTAAGTTATTGAGTTTTAAAGAAAATAAATTTATGTTTATGGGATATTAAGTCGGTACTTGGAGGAACAATGAAATATTAAAAACTTAAATACGTAACATTTTTGTTCCACAACATTTTTTATTTGTTTCTTATTAGCAGCTTTCTTCTTCTTAGGCCAATGTCAGAAAACTTCATTAAAGTAGGAATCGCTTTCATTGGCTGCCCACCCAGTCCTTTCACTTAGTCTTTATCTTGTTTTTGATTACGAATTTGAAATTTCATACTGTTCCTTGATGAAAAAATTTCTACAAATTTACCAGGGTTAATCTTTACCCCATTCAAGAGAGATTTGAGATTTGGTGCGCTTCGGATCGAATTCCCCCCCCCCCCCTCCCAAGCACCTCACGTAATTAATAGACGTCCCCTAACTAGAGCAGTGCTGTTCGTGTTAGAACTTGTTTCTGCGTCACCTTTTTTCAAGGAAAGGCAGGAATAGAAAACCGACAACTGTGTACACGAGGAACGCGAATTATTAATAGAAACGCACGTGTAATGGAAGTATGGATTCGTGCCAAAAGCGCAGGTCTGATAAATTGCACGCGGAGTCGCCTTGTCCTTGAGACGGCAGAGAGCAGGTCGACCTCCAGGAGGCGGGGTTCCCCACAGCGAGTGTGTGGCACGCTGGCAGTCCAGGCGGGCAGGTTTTCCTCAATGGCCGCGTGAGTCAGCGCGAAAGGCTGCAGTTAGCACGTGGTTGGAGACGCGAATACGGTACAAGTGCAGCTAAGGGCGCCAACTACTGTGGAACTGCTGTGCGGAATACGTGCTGGCGAAGCCACTGCAATCTCTCCTTACGATGAGCTATGACACGTACTGATGTATATATATAGTCCTCTAATGCAGTGGCTCCCAAACTTTGGGTTGCGACCTACTAGTCAGTTGCATTATCTTGGCGTTTGGGCCACCGGACGATTTTAAATTATGAAAGTAAAATACTTTATGGACTGAAAAAATTTGGTATTGTGTTTTGTATGGTATCATTTTTCACCTCACAGAGAAAAGTAACAATTAAAGTCGACCAATTTTTTATTTAAATTTATAATTGTAACGGATTCATTCTTCAGTTTAAAGTTTTTAGGAACTAATATTTTTCCACATACATGTCGATTTCATAATGGATAATATGCCTGTTCAACAGAATGTTATAATAAAAATAACTAATTTCCAGCTTGGTGGTGTGATTTGAAATATTTCTTTAAAAAATCACATATCTATTTCGTTCCCATGATTGAACGCCATGCCTCGAAATCTGAACAAAATTGATATGTGATTTTTTACATAAATAATTCATACCACATCAATAAGCCGGAAATTTTTCATTTTTATTCTTATTTCAACGTTAGGCCAAGTAAAAGTTGTTTATCCACGTTGTCTTACCTAGATATGATTCTTATTTTAGTGGTTACCTTCCAATAATCGTCAGCATAGCTTTAGAAGGAGGTGTGTGGGGTAAAAATCGTAGAGGGAGACTGAAGGACGAATACAGTAAGCAGATTCAAAAGGATTTAGGTTGCCGAACGTATTCTCACATTGAAGGAGCTTGCACAGGACAGGGTAGCGTGGAGAGCTGCATCACACCAGCCTGCGGACTGAAGACCACAACAACGCCATTCAATAATTCCTAATGAATTGTTGTGGATAAGAAATCTGACTTTAGAGGATATAGCTAGAACTATCAGCATCTGAGGACGACTCCATAATAGAATTGACATACAATTATTCTTTGAAAATTTTCCTTAAAGACTCAAACGTAATATATTTTTGGATCAGATAAGGGAGAGTATGAAATACTTCCAAATATAACTGTGTAGACATTAATGGGATTTACAACTTCTTACCTATGCATATGTTCATTTCCCAGTTTTTTAAAATAGTTTTACAAACTAACTTTGCGTGGAAAACGATTTACGCCCAAATCCTACAAGCCTCATTATACCCTCCTGGCCATTAAAATTGCTACACCACGAAGATGTCGTGCTACAGACAAGAAATTTAACCGACAGGAAGAAGATAATGCGATATGCAAATGATTAGCTTTTCAGAGCATTACACAAGGTTGGCGCCGATGGCGACACCTACAACGTGCTCACACGAGGAAAGATTCCAACAGATTTCTCATACACAAACAGCAGTTGGCCGGCGTTGCCTGGCGAAACGTTGTTGTGATGCCTCGTGTAAGGAGGAGAAATGCGTACCACTACGTCCCCGACTTTGATAAAGGTCGGATTGTAGCCAATCGCGATTGCAGTTTATCGTATCGCGACATTGCTGCTCGAGTTCGTCGCGATCCAATGACTGTTAGCAGAATATGGAATCGGTGGGTTCAGGAGGGCAATACGGAACGCCGTGCTGCATCGCAACGGCCTCGTATCACTTGCAGTCGAGATGACAGACATGTTATCCGCATGGCTGTAACGGATGGTGTAGCCACGTATCGGCCCCTGACTCAACAGATGGGGACGTTTGCGAGTCAACAACCATCTGCACGAACAGTTCGACGACGTTTGCAGCAGCATGGACTATCAGCTCGGAGACCATGGCTGCGGTTACCATTGACGCTGCATCACAGACAGGAGCGCCTGCGATGGTGTACGCAACGGCGAACTTGGGTGCAGGAATGGCAAAACGTCATTTTTTCGGATGAATCAAGGTTCTGTTTACAACATCATGATGGTCGCATCCGTGTTTGGCGACATCGCGATGAACGCACGTTGGAAGCGTGTATTTGTCATCGCCATACTGGAGTAACACTCGGCGTGATGCTATGGGGTCACCTCTTGTTCGCATCGACGGCAGTTTGAACATTGGCCGTTACATTTCAGATGTGTTACGACCCTTCATTCGATACCTGCGCAACACTACATTTCAGCAGGATAAAAAGTGAAAAAATTCTGACAGATAAAGTGCACACCAGAATTTAGCACTTCATATTTGTTCGTAAGCGGAAAGGAAAAATGATACTGTGTTGTTGTATTACAGGCTCACCTATAACACTGTTGTAGTAATTAATCGAAAAGGAATTTTGAACTAATACATAAAAGCATTGTTTCTGACTTCCTTCTGTATGATCTTAATATTTGCGTAATCGCAATCCAAGAAGTCCTTACAGCACTCTATTGAATTGTTTGCTAAAAGTAGGAAATCGTCATGTCCCGATTATATTTGAGTGATGCTTCCTCCCGTTACGAGGTTTACGCCGTCCTTGCACAACAACATTTGTTTCCGTAACGGTATCCTTCCACAGCTGGCCGCTTCCACGTCGATGCGATATCTATTGCACTCACTTGGAGCTCTTTCTTCCACTTATGAAACAGTGCTGCTGTGTGGTACCAAGGCTTATCGAAGAATGTGAATGTCATTTCGTTTATGGTTCCACGCGTATGCATTATTTTCATTATGTACACAGCAACCAATGTCATAGTTATTGATTTATGTATTTTATTGGCGCGGCTATGTCTATACTGTGTGTGTGTGGGGGGGGGGGGGGGGGTCGTAAAAAATCTCCAGAGAGCGAAAAATCTGACTGAAGTGACGTCATCCATCACGTGACCAGCAAAAGCTACTATCGCTGCCGGCTTGTACTTCAGGAAGCGCTTTTCTGTTCAGTCTGCAGATAGTGAGTTGTTGAAATTCGACTCGAAGGAAATGCAAGTGAAAGTAGTTTGAGCTACATGTGCAATTCAAACCATGAGCTGTACTTGCTTCAGTATACATCACTCCAGTAACGCCTGTAGGAATACGTTAGATGTTTAGGTAACTGGAAAATTCTTCCTACGATATCTCCATAATATCAACTATTTCCCACCAAGGAAAATTCCTGTACTGTGTCCTACAGTTCGAAGTCGGAGTTGAAGTGACGCCCTTCAGGGTGGAGAATTAAAAAAAAATTGCGATTTGCCGACGACATAGTAATTCAGTAAGAGACAGCAAATGACCTGGAAGAGCAGCTGAACGGAAGGGACAGAGTGCTGAAAGGTGCATATAAGATTAACATTAACAGGAGCAAAACTAGGGTAATGGAATGCAGTCTAAGAAAAACAGGTGATGCTGAAGGAATTAGATTAGGTAACATAACAATAAAGGAGGTAGATGAGTTTTGTTACTTGGGCAGTAAAATAACAAAACATGGTCTCAGTACAGAGGATACAAAATGCAGAATGGCAATGGGTAGAAAAGCGTTCTTGAAAAAGAGAAATTTGTGAACATCGAATATTGATTTAAGCCTAAGGAAGTCCTTTCTGATTGCATTTGTGTGGAGTATTGCTTGTATGGGAGTGAAACATGGACGATAAACAGTGCGGACAGGAAGAAGAGATACTGAACAGAATTGGGGAGAAAAGGAATTTCTGGCATACCTTGACTAAAAGAAGGGATCGATTGGTAGGAGACATTTTTAGACATCAAGGATTTAGCGTTGGACGGAAGTGTGTGGGGTAAAAACCGCAGAGGTAGACCAAGAGATGGATACAGAAAGCAGATTCAGTCAGATGTACGTTGCCGTTCTTATGTGGAGTTGAAGAGAGTTGCTCAGGATAGGGTATTTTGGAGAGCTGCATCAAACCAGATTCCGGACTGAGGACCACAACAACAACATTCCATTGTCGAATAGTGAGCGGGAAGAAAGAACAACTGAATCTCTCCGTTCGAGCTCTGGTTTCTCGTATTTTACTCTGATGATCATTTCTACCTATGTAGGTGGGTATAAACAATATATCTTTGTATTCGGAGGAGAATGTTTGCGATTGGAGTTTCGTAAGTAGCCCACGCCGCAGCGATAAGCGCCGTTGTTGTAATGATTCCCATCCCAGATCCAGTAACATTTCCATGACGCTGTCTCCCCTGTATCGTGACAATACAAAACGGGCTGCCCTTCTTTGTACTCTTTCGATGTCTTCGTCAAACCTACTTGATAAGGATCCCACACTAGGCAGAATATTCCAAATGAGGACGGACAAGCGTAGTGTATGTTGTCTGGAGAGTTCTGTTGCATCTTTTAAGTGTTCTGCCAATAACACGTAGTCTCTGGTTCGTCTTTACTACGACATTATCTACGTGTTGCTTCCAGCTTTCCCGCGACGGAGGTTCGAATCCTTCAAAAATGTTCAAATGTTTGTATAGTCTATGGGACTTAACTACGGGGTCATCAGACCCTAAACTTACAAACTACTTATGAACTACTTACGAACTAGGACGGCACAAATATCCATGCCCGAGGGGGGATTCGAACCCCCCGACCGTAGTGGCCGTGGAGACCGTGATTGGTGCACCTAGACCCCTCGGCCACCGCGTCCGGCGTTCGAATCCTCCCTCGGACATTGATGTGTGTGTTGTCCTTAGGTTAGTTTAACTTAGTTTAAATTGTTTGCAAGCTACGGACTAATAACCTTGCTGCTGAGTCCGATAGATTTACAAACATTTGAACGTTTGATTGTTTCCAGCTTAAGTCTGATGTAATAGTAATTCCTAGGTGTTTAGTGGAGTTTACGGCCTTCACTTTTGATTGATTTATCTTGTAAACAAAGTTTAATGGATTTATTTTCGTGCTCATGCGGACGACTTCACACCTCTCATTATTTAGTCAATTGCCAATTTTTACACCATACTGATATTATTTAGATCGTTCAGCAGTTGGTTTTGATCTTCTGATGACTTTAGTAGACGATAAATGATGGCTATTATCTATACACCATACTGATATTATTTAGATCGTTCTGCAGTTGGTTTTGATCTTCAGATGACATTAGTAGACGATAAATGATGACTGTTATAGATATTGCAATGCAACTAGTTGTTCCTTGTTTCTGAATCATCACCGTGAGCTAGCATATTAATTTATCCATTTAACAGTAATGCACTTTCTCGGCTGTGTTTCATTCGCCCATGAACTCAGACAATTAATCAGCAATTAATAACTTTAACTCACGCTTTGCAATGTTTGTTCTGCATTTGTTATTTTACGATATTTTTAGAACCGATTATCGATCGTTTTTGTGGAAGGTAGTATTTCAGCAATTGTTTGGTTATAGCCTACACTACACTTACCAGAATAGTTCTTTGGAAATGATGCCTCTCCTAGTCAATCAGGGACATTAGTACACGGTCAATTATTTCTTCGAATCAAGCGGTTATTGTATCGGTTGAAGTGGTTAAACTCGGTCATCAAGGTATGGAGCTTATTAGAACTACCTTGGCACTATACATTTGTAGAAACACGGGTTTCATCGACGTTTAAGTGAAGTATACGTCTTATTTGCGTTCACTCTACATCTACATCTACATCTACATGGGATACTCTGCAAATCACATTTAAAGTGCCTGGCAGAGGGTTCATCGAACCACAATTATACTATTTATTGCCGTTCTTATGTGGAGTTGAAGAGAGTTGCTCAGGATAGGGTATTGTGGAGAGCTGCATCAAACCAGATTCCGGACTGAGGACCACAACAACAACATTCAATTGTCGAATAGTGAGCGGGAAGAAAGAACAACTGAATCTCTCTGTTCGAGCTCTGATTTCTCGTATTTTATTCTACCTATGTAAGTGGGACTCAACAATATATTTTCGCATTCGGAGGAGAATGTTGGCGATTGGAGTTTCGCAAGTAGCCCACGCCGCAGCAATAAGCGCCGTTGTTGTAATGATTCCCATCCCAGATCCTGTATCATTTCCGTAACGCTGTCTCCCCTGTATCGTGACAATACGAAACGAGCTGCCCTTCTTTGGACTCTTTCGATGTCCTCAGTCAAACCCACCTGATAAGGATCCCACACTGGGCTACAATACTCCAAAAAAAGTTCAAATGTCTGTAAAGTCTATGGGACTTAACTACGGGGTCATCAGTCCCTAAACTTACAAACTACTTAGAAACTAGCTAATACTAAGGACGGCACAATTATCCATGCCCGAGGGGGGATTCGAACCCCCGACCGTAGTGGCCGTGCAAACCGTGACTGGAGCGCCTCAGTCCCCTCGGCCACCGCGGCCGGCTGTATGCAGTTTCTTTTGTAGTTCTGTTGCATGTTTTAAGGGTTCTGCCAATATATCGCAGTCTCTGGTTCGCCTTTCCCACGATATTATCTACGTGTTTTTTTTTCCAATTTAAGTCTGTAGTAATAGTAATTCCTAGGTATTTTGTGGAGTTTACAGCCTTCACATTTGATTGATTTATCTTGTAAACAAAGTTTAACGGATTTCTTTTCGTACTCATGTGGATGACTTCACACTTCTCATTATTTAGAGTCACTTGCCAATTTTTACACCATACTGATAGCTTATTCAGATCGTTCTGCAGTTGGTTTTGATCTTCAGATGATTTTACTAGACGGTAAATGACGGCGTCATCTGCAAACAACCTAAGAGAACTACTTAGATTTCCCCCTAAATCGCTTATGTAAATAAGGAACAGTATGTAAATAAGGAACTCCATGAACGTCTCTAATGCGCAAACTGTGACCTGCATTCTATGCTGTTATTTTCGCGAATGAAACCGTCCTTATCTAATCTCGAATTTCTCTGAGTTTACTATCACGTTCATTTCGCGAAAGGTACGTCGGAAGAGCTAACATGATGTCTGACGTTTCTATTAGTGTCTGATACTGTCATTGGATGAATGTATAAATGTAATATTTCATGCTTTTTAACTATGATTGTTTCAAGTGATATATTGTCAATTGCTTAAACTTTATAACCCGGTAGTAGTGTACTAAATGATTTTGGTGCAGAACCGTCATCATCCTATAGTTCTTGACTAATTGTTTTGGATTTTTGACATAACCTTGCATTCTAGTACACGAAGGTTTTCAGATAGCTACCCTACTGTACATTAATTTCAATATACCAAATCCTTGACATATAGTTCTCTGCAGATAAAGTCTAATACCGTGGGTACGGTTGAGGAAGCAAAGGAATCCCACAACAGTTGTACACATGTCATGATTTTTGTTTGTGGTCATCGAGATACAATAGTATCGAACAAACACTGTTGTGTACATCAACGTTATGTACCTATCCGATAAGTTTGTTTACCTGTTTGCCGACGGGCGCCACATTTGCTGCGCTTTTATTGTTCTCTATAGTGATGTGATGTCCGCATCGAACGCCAAGCATTGCACCGATTGATAACATGTGGTTCCTGCATGTCAGTTCCTTAGTGACATCTGAAGTGTGCACATCGCTAATATGGCTGCATGAGTGGTAGTATCCATAGAAAAAAGTGCTGCAGTTGTACCACTTAGCCAAGCACGTTTATCTATTCGCCAAATTGCGAAACAGTGTAGTGTGTCTATAGGTGGAATGCAATACACCCTTCATGGCCAGAAGAAATGAGGACATACCACAGCCTGGATGACCTCGTAAAACAATTAAAGACGATGATAAATATACCAGAAGTACCAGAAGTAATCGAAATAGATTCAAAACAGCGCCCCAAATTCTAGCAGAACTGGAAGAAATGAACACGAGAACTATGTTGCAACAGTAAAAAGGACACTGATTCAAGCTATCTTGAAAGGAACTGTCACAGCAAGAAATTTCATTCTAAGGCCCATAACTAAACAGAAGAGACTTGCACGGGCTAGAAAACATCGTAATTGAACACCGGAAAAGTGGACGAAGGTGTTATTCATCGATGAATCGAAGTTCGACATTTTTGGAACGAGAAAGAGTATATTTATTCGCCGATTTGTTGGGGAAAGGGCCAACCAGCAGTGTGTTCCATCTACAGTAAAAACGTTGGAGGTTCTGTTATGGTTTGGGGATATTTTGCAGGCAACATAGTTAGCGGCATTGTGAAAATAGAGGGATGTATGGATCGGAAGCAGTTCCACTGCATACTTCAGTATCAAGCAATATCATTTGGGTTGCGCTTAATAGGGAAAGGCTTCGACTTACAACAGGATAATGCCCAAAACATCGGTCAGCAAACTGTACGAACTACATTGCATCAAAGGAAAAAAAGAAAGTTCTTACAGATATGGTATGGTCGTCCCAAAGCCCCGATTCTAATCCTATTGAAGTGGTCTGGGATGAAGTGGGCCGATATATCATGCAAGTTAATATATCCAGCAAAGAACATCTCTGGAATAATCTTAAGGATGTGTGGAATCATATAGATTCACTATAACTATAAAAACTGATTGACTGCATGCCTCGAGTTTGTGAGGGAGTCATTAAATCCAAGGAGGATACGTTGATCTTATATATATGTGTGTAAAACAATTTCTTGTAGCTGTTTGCAACTTCCGAAATCAAAGACCCGGCCGACAGTTCTAGTATGGTGCACAAGTCCTGCGTTCTCTGCGGAGATTCTTTGAAACCCTCCCAGTTATTTGTTGCAGTATAGGTATATTAGAGATTTTGAAATTGCAATCCTGTTCTCTAGTAGAGAAATCAATTTTTTCAACAATTAACAGTTTTTTTATAGAAGTGGCATATGGTCGTAGATGACAAACTGCAAACGAATATCTACAAGGATGGTGTAGAAAATCTAACCAGTCCAACAACTAAAACAAGGTATATATACATATATGAAATTCTTGTATATAATTCTAATTAACAGGATGAACTTTTAACAACTGTACAAAACTAAAAATATTTCTGTTGTTCAATTTTAAAACAATAAAAAGGACCCACAGAAAATGCTAGAAGCGAAACATGTAAGGGCATACAGAAACAAAAAACCTGTGTTTTTCTCAAGGTAGATTCTTATCCAGAAGCAACTAACTTAAATATTTATAAAGAAAACACGGACCAAAGAAAGGGCTTCAACATCAAGAGAGTGCCCGTTTCACAAGCTTGGAAACAGTCATTTACATTTTTTTCTCAATATGAATAGAACCGTCTTTATTGTTAAAACTGACTTTATTTATTACGATATTTCGACAACTGCCAAACTGGCGTTCCTAATAGGTACAGATTTTATCACTGACACTGAATTTTGCTTTGGCAGTTCAAAAATGTTTCAAATGTTTGTTAAGCTTATGGGACTTAACTACAGGGTCATCAGTCCCTAAACTTACAAACTACTTATGAACTACTTACGAACTAGGACGGCACAAATATCCATGCCCGAGGGGGGATTCGAACCCCCGACCGTAGTGGCCGTGCTAACCGTGACTGGAGCGCCTCAGTCACCTCGGCCACCGCGGCCGGCTTTGGCAGTTCACAGCTTTTATAGGTGATGTCGTCAGATGTCGAAATGTGGTAATAAGTAAAGACCTTTTGGCATTTATAAATTGCGGAATCAAACCAGAAATTAGTTTTCCTTGAGAAAATCTCGTTACGTTTAGCTCTATTCTCCCCAGTCCAATTAACGGTGTGCGGCGGAGGAGAGTATTTTGATTACCACAGTCACTTCGGCTTTTTCCTGTTCCAGTGACATAGTTTGCGGGAAATAAGATTGCGGGTAAGACTCATTGTATGCTCTGATCCTCTAATCTTACCCACATGGTCTTTTCGAGAGATAGAGAGGAGGAAGAGTATACTTGTTGAGTCTTGTAGAATCTTGCGGTCCCGGAACATAGACAATAGCTCCTACCGCGATAAAGAAATCCCCTCTTGCAGCGTCTCTCATTGAAATAACGAAGGGTGGTGCTCTTATCTGGATATTTGGTACATTTGGTCGGCGTACATTGATTTACAGAGCAAGATACAAAGTGGGAGTGTGTGAAGTGTGGACCTATGGGTTCTAATGAAAAAACCTTGTCATGACCATTTATAGCTAAAGAGACAGTACAATTTATTAATGAGACAATATTATAAATCAATAATAGGAATAATAATAACACAGCTTAACAGAATCAGAGCTCACAGGTATTAACTCCACTACACAAAGTATATGACGAGCAAGAGGTCAATAACAGTAAGCCAAAAAATTTTACTTCAGTGCATTAGAGCAACAGGCTCACAGGAACAGAATTTCTAGTTCCAAGCGTCAGCTCATTAAATTTTTAAATAATTTAAATACGGGAAACAGCCCAACAAAATGCGAACTTAAAGCAGTTACTAAAATGGTCAGGGCGGTAGCCGAACAAGAATACTAACAACTACTAACTAGCCATCAAAACATTCAATAGGAAGGCGTTAACTTAAATTCATTAGGGCAATAGGTCGCTAACAGGAAGGTTCTGTTACGAGCTCCAGCTCAACTAACTTCTTTGAAAATTTCTAGATACCCGACAAAACATGAATAACTAATACTTAAATAAACAAACAACAAGAATAATCTTCCTACGATCCTCAGCTCGATTAATCTCATACAAAAATGTTCAAATGTTTGTATAGCTTATGGGACTTAACTACGGGGTCATCAGTCCCTAAACTTACAAACTACTTATGAACTACTTACGAACTAGGACGGCACAAATATCCATGCCCGAGGGGGGATTCGAACCCCCGACCGTAGTGGCCGTGCAGACCGTGACTGGAGCGCCTTAGTCCCCACGGCCGTCGCGGCCGTCTAATCTTACACAAGACGGTACAACTTGTTAATGAATCTTTAAATAAATGAATTACAGTCATTAGCCTTTAAGTTTAAATTAATGACAACTTTTTACTCCCGCAATGTACCCACTGACAGCATGAGAAAACCTTGAGAACCTTGTAAAAAAGAATATACCTTTCATTGCAGCAATTAATGAGCGATTGTCTGAACAGGATTGCACATGGTACTTCAGCAACAATCTTCTAAGTAGCAATTCGGAAGGACGGTGGTTCAAATCCACCTCCGGGCATCCAGATTTAGGTTTTCCGTGATTTCCCTAAACCACTCCAGGCAAATGCCGGGATGGTTCCTTTGAAAGGGCACAACGGATTTCCTTCCACATCCTTACCCAAACATCCGAGTGTAAGCTCCGCCTCTAATGACCACGCTGTCAATGGGACGTTAAACTCCAAGCTTCCTTCCTTCTAAGTAACAAACAGTCGAAACCACAAAATAGACAATTTCAGCAGTACTTATTGCCGCGGTGGAGTAGACGAGCGGTCTAAAGCGTCTCGCTGCGGAGTGCGCGGTTGCTCGCCTTGGAGGTTCTAGTCCTCCCTGGGGCATGGGTGTGTGTGTTTGTCCTTAGGTTAGTTTACCTAGGTTTAAGTAGTTTGTAAGCTACGGACTGATGACCACGCAGTTTGGTCCGATAGATTTACAGAAATTTGAACATTTTTGAGCAGTACTTATTGAACAGAGCTGCTACAAGTTAATGTGCCCTCCTTTAACGTAAACCTTGTGCCCCAGCGAGACACGTAACTCGGCAGGGTGGTTACAACCCCACCGTCCCACTTAACACACGCAGCACACTCAGAACAAAGTACAAAGCCGAATTAGCATTTAACAATTTACAAGTAGAACTAGCAATGTCACGTACTGAAATCAAAATAGTCAGTCGTTTGATATAACAGGTGAGCTCCTTAATACAGATACGACAGTGTAAGAAAACACACAAATTACTAATCACAGAGTAGGTGACGTAGTGGATTCATAAGTACAACCTCCTCATTCCAGTAGCAGTACGAAATCTGTCTTCTTCTGCTTTCTCTTTAGCCATGTTCCCGCACATGCAGGGTCGGCTTTGCTAATCGGGTTTGGTGTGTTACTAGTTACGGGGTGGCCGGATGCCCTTCCTGTCGCCAGCTCATGCCCCCCGGGAGGAAATGTGTACCCCAAATCACAGAGTAACATATACAGAGAAGCAGCCCTCCCTAAACCACTGTCCTACGCTCCCCTCGTAGTTCCGTAAGATGCTAGCAGGTGTCAGGCGGTTCCCTGGCTTAGTACCGGTAGACCACACTAGAGGCACTACTGAGGGTGTCTCTCGCTCGCCAGAGAGTAGCGTGGAGGGGAGGCTGAGGGGAGAGCTCGTGCCGCCTGCCACGAGGCCACGGCTGTGTCCGGCTTGCTGGCGTTTGAGGGGAGGTGGTGGTGGGGACAGCCGCTACCTGCCGCCTGCTCTGGCCTGTTTTAAAGGGCTGCTTCTGACCGCAGCGCCATCATGGGACATCTTACGGAACTGCTTCAGCACCTCCCGCCCCGCACCCCTGAGCATGGGACTGGGCCCTAACGGAGGTTTCCCGTCTGTATATATTTGTCTGTGCCCAAATGTCTGCATACAGTAGTATATGTGTGAAAGCGTAAAGTGTTATGAAATGTTTGCGAATCGTGTAACTGAGGCGGGACTTGGGGACCAGCCCGGTATTCACCTAGGGGGATGTGGAAAACCGCCTAAAAACCACATCCAGGCTGGCCGGCATTCCGATCCCCTTCGTTAATCCGCCTGGCGGATTCGAACCGGGGCCGGTACGCCTCCCCGTCTCGGAAAGCGGTGCGTTAGACCGCACGGCTAACCGACCGGGTAGTAGCAGTACACAAAACTGTCCGCAAATTCTGATGCCAACACGTACATCATCAAACAATTCAGCAAACAACAGTAGCACTGTCAAAACCGCGAGGCACGCTATGTATGAAATCAGCCTGCAGTGCCTGCGTAACACCAGGACCCAAGTCGTATTGCTGCTGCTTCCGCCTGGTTCACGCCCTTACCGCTCCGCGCTCACTCACTTCCAACCACCTTTTCTCTCGCCACCGGACTTGCACGCCCCCTAACGCCTTTCCCCCAGATCTTCTAGACGTCGCTAAGCCGGTATTTCAAAAACTCGCATTGACGTGTTTTACGGCCCACTTTACATTTGTAGTTTTATAAGTTCTTGCAAACATTTTGGACCAAAATAATAATCTCAATAATAAAAAATTAATTAATAAGAGTGTCTGAAACCCTTTTAGGAAAAAAAAATAGGGAGCAGTGGGTTTCGAGCCACTGACCTCCAGTGTCGAGGTCCAACACATTGCCCACTACGCTACAGCTGACAGTTACAACTTGTGTTCTCTAATCTTATACTATTCTTAGTCGTTGTTAACTGATGCTAATGTGGCATTTGTAGACACTAGATTATCATTTATTGTACGAAGGACGACGTGTTTTTGTTAATTCTGCAGAGCTCCATTGCTTTGAAATGACAACGTGTAAGTTACAACAAGAAAATCATCAAATACGCAACGCAAGATGGCGTATGCCACAGAGAGTTCTGGGCGAGGAATGTCACGTGACATCTGCGAACGGCTGGTTTTCGTTAATTCAATGGAGGGTGTCAAATCTCCGTTATTTTTGCAAGTATCTCTCAAACGATACTAGATATGAAACATATAGGAACAAAGTTGTATAGAATTTTCTCCTCTACAAATTCGTTTATTCAATTTTCGCGTCAGATGAACGGTTTATTTGCAATTAAAATTACATTACATACGGCTTTTTTTTGTATTACAAACGTATTTCTTGACCGAAATATTTCAAAAAGCGAGGTTCTGGTAGCCAAAAATTATATCTGTAAAATTTGGTGCTGATCGGTTGAACGGTTCGACCTAATAAGTGGGAACACGTTACAGCCAGACAGACATCGTCAAATCGCCGTAATTTTTGCAAATATCTCTGCTACGATGCAAAATATGAAAAAAAACATAATAGAACGAAGTTGTAGAGAATTTTCCCTCTACCAATTAGGTTATTCAATTTTCGTGTCAGATAAACGGTTCGTTTGCAATTACAATTATATTACACCTTGTATTGGTATTACTACCGTATTTTTTGTCCGAAAAATTTGAAAAAGGGAGGGTCTGGTCTCTGGCGGCCTACAATTATGTGTGCAAAATTTGGTGCTGATCGGTTGAACGGTTCGTCTTAAAACAGGGAACACGTTACGGACAGACAGACAGACATCCCAAAGTCGCCGTTATTTTTGCAAATATCTCTGAAACGATACGTGACATGAAAAAAAAAAAAAAAAAAAAAAAAAAAAAAAAAAACATGAGAGAGCAAAGTTATAGAGAATTTTTTCCTTCAAATTCCGTTGTTTAATTTTCGTGTCAGGTGAATGGTGAAGCCGTTATTTTCATTTAAATTTCGAGCTGTCAAAAGAAGATAGCAAAGGCCCACTTTTAGTGTTACTACCGTAACCTAAAGTGGGCCAAAAAAGTGTGAGCTGCAACACGTCTCATATATAGAGAGAAAGGCAAATGTATCATTTCTAACAACGTTACTTACCCTGCAACCCACATCTGTCACTTGCTACCACGAGAGTGGACTGTACCAACACAGATACTCACACCAAGACACCAACGAAACAACTTTAACGAGACAGTGACCTAAAACTGAAATCTGCTTTATTTGTTTATATACTTATAATTACTACTGATTTCGGGGCGTAACGGTCGGGATCTTCAGGTGAAGAAATAAATTATTAACTGTCACAGACTACGCGATTAAGGGAAATCTGTGCAGACACTGTGTCACGACATGTTGCCTGTTTGCTATCTGCTAGGAATTATTGCACTGCCGCCGCGGCAGATATTACAAGGAAAGTGTGACGAACGGCTTGTACTGACTCGCACGTATAATCGAATCACACAGAGTTTATTTCTTCGCCGAAGATGGGACTATAACTTTCCGAAACAGACAGTGTCCAAAAAAGTATAGCTACAATTCAAACTGAGGTTTTTTTTCTGACAATAACCTTTCACGCGTAATTACTAATGGGCAATGATAATGACGAGATGAACTTACATCGCTTTGAGCTCTGTAAGGGCCTCATTTTGCTCTGGGGTAACAATAACGTATGGGATATCTCCTTACATCGTGTCGGACCTCATTTAACAAGGCGAAGTGCGGTATTTCAAGTCAGTGATCGGTTCAGAAAAGGGCAGCTGGTTTCATATTATTACGATGTAGGTGAGACAGTGTCACGGAAATGATGCACGAGTTGGGGTGGAAATCATTAAAAGAAAGGCGTTATTTGTTACGGCGAGATTTCTTTCAGCAACTTTCTCTTCGAACATATACTGTTATACTGCACCTACATAGGGTGACATGATCATCATAGTAAAATAAGAGAAAACAGATCGAAAACAGATCGAAAAGAGAAAGGTTTAGGTGTTCCTTTTTCCCGCGAGCTATTACAGAATGGAATTATAGAGAAATACCATAAAAGGGCACTTGAGTCTGACTTGCAGAGTTTCAATGTAGATGTAGAAATTACCAGTTAGTGTTAAAAAACAGTTAACTCTCATCGTTTGGCTATAAACACGTTCGTAACCTTTTCACAGGAATTCGCGACTACAACTGTCAGCTGAGGTAATACACCGCCATTTTGTACCATGGTACGCGATGCTACCGCTATCCGTGTGTGTACAAGTTGCTATACCAGGTGTTATATCACGCAGTTTAGTAGAATGCTGCGGTACAGGGACATGCCGTTTTAAGTAAATAGTTTGTGTAACTATGGGACCAAATTGCTGAGGTCATCAGGCCCTACACTTACACACTACTGAAACTAACTTACGGTAAGGACAACAAAGACACACACATCCCTATCCGAGGGAGGACCAGGGCCTACGGCGGGAGCGGCCGCGCAATCTGTGACGTTGCGCGTCACACCGCAAGCCCATCCCCGCAACTCGCTGGCTCTTGAGGAAACAGCTGATCGACATGCTTGTTAGCACAAGTGTGACATTCAGACTTGTTACACTGTACTCGAAAACCAGTGGTAAGAAGGTCGGCGTGAGTGCAATGGTGTCTACATCTACATCTACATAAGATACTTTGCAAATGACATTTAAGTGCCTGGCAAGTGTTAATCGAACCACCATTATACTATTTATCGCCCACTCCATTCTCGAAGAGCGCGCGGGAAGAAAGAACACCTGAATCTCTCTGTTCGAGCTCTGATTTCTCGTATTTTATTCTGATGATCATTTCTACCTATGTAAGTGGGACTCAACAATATATTTTTGCATTCGGAGGAGAATGTTGACGATTGGAGTTTCTTAAGTAGCCCACGCCGCAGCGATAAGCGCCATTGTTGTAATGATTCCCATCCCAGATCCTGTATCATTTCCGTAACGCTGTTTCCCCTGTAACGTGACAATACGAAACGAGCTGCCTTTCTTTGGACTCTTTCGATGTCCTCCGTCAAAGACACCTGATAAGCATCCCACACTGGGCTGAAATACTCCAAAAATAGACGGACAATCGTAGTGTATGCAGTTTCTTTTGTATGCATGCTTTAAGGGTTCTGCCAATAAAACGCAGTCTCTGGTTCGCCTTTCCCATGACATTATCTACGTGTTCTTTCCAATTTAAGTCTGAAGTAATAGTAGGAATTTTGTGGAGTTTACGGCCTTCACTTATGATTGATTTATCTTGTAAACAAAGTTTAACGCATACCTTTTCGTACTCATGTGGACGACTTCGCACTTCTTATTATTTAGAGTCAATTGTCAATTTTTACACCATAGTGGTATCTTATTTAGATCGTTCTGCAGTTGGTTTTTATCTTCTGATGATTTTACTAGACGGTAAATGACGGCGTCATCTGCAAACAATCTAAGAGAGCTACTTATATTTTTCCCCTAAATCGTTTATGTAAATAAGGAACAGCAGAGGACCAATAACACTACCCTGTGGAACACCCGATATCACCTTTTTTTTTGGTCGATGCCTTACCATCGATTACTACGAACTGTGTACTCTCTGACAGGTAATCCCCTATCCATCGCAAATTTGGGGCGGTATACCACAACCACGCTATTTTATTAAAATCGTTTGTGAGGTACGGTGTCAAAAGCCTTCTGGAAATCAAGAAATACGGATCCGATTTGCGAACCCTTGTCGATAGCATCCATCACTTGGTGTGAATAAAGAGCTAGTTGTGTTTTGTCTGAACGATACTTTCTAAATCCGTGTGAGCAGCATTATAAAACAGAGAGAGACGAGACAAAGGCGACGTTCCGCTACTTACGGGTACCACGCAGCTGTCAGCGACGTTGGCAGCGCCGGCCTGGCTGCGGCTGTCAGCTGGCGCGGGCCACTGAGCGATAACGACTGCGCGCGGCCCAGATACTGCGCCGCCTGTGTGTGTGGCTGCGCCTCCCAGCCTGAGTCAACAGGGGACGAAGTCCGGCCTCTGCCCCAGCCGCAGCCGCCGCTGCTGCTGCTGGGTGCCGTTGTCTGGGCAGGGCAGATTCCGGAGATTGCGAGGGGATGTGTTCCACGCACTACCGTCTCTACCACAGGAGCACAAGGGCCACACGCCCAGGGCCCCCAGACTGATGGGGGTCCCGAGAAACTCCTTCCTTTCTCCTAGGCAATGACTTTTTTTTAATGAATTTTTGTCGCACTTATTCATTATAATGACCCAGGAATTGTGCCATTTTTTTTTTTTTTTTTTTTTTTTTTTTTTTTTTTTTTTTTTTTTTTAAATTCTATCGGACCAAACTGCGTGGTCATCAGTCCGTAGCTTACAAACTACTTAAACCTAGGTAAACTAACCTACAGACAAACACACACATCCATGCCCCAGGGAGGACTCGAACCTCCACGGCGAGCTACCGCGCGCTCCACAGCGAGGTGCTTTAGACCGCTCGGCTACTCCACCGCGGCGCCCCGCCCTCCCGACCGTTGTGTCGATGTTCTAGACCGGAGCCGCAATTTCTCAAAGAAGTAGCTCTTTTAGTTCGTCCGCTCCCAGTGACGGCTGAGCGGCGTGGTCTCCGCGTGCTGCTCCATGCGCTTGCTGCTTGAGCTGCTAACGATATCACGCAAACCAAAAGAAACAGTTTGTGGATAATTTCTCACGTTTAGAGTTATCTCTATAGCTTGGAATTATGGAATTTATCAAAACAGAAATCTTGTAGCACTGAACTATGTAGTCTAGCAGGCAGACGCTTACCTCGAAATGACTCATCAGCAGAAGGCAAACACGTGATTTTTAATTCTGCTACGCGCCCTCTCGCTATTACCCGTCGGTCTTCGGTAAAGAATCCAACGAACTATGAAGCGAGATACGTTTGGCATAATCGTCCGTTGCTCCTAGTTCGTCCGCTGCTCCTAGTTAGTCCGCTGCTCCTAGTTCGTCCGCTCCTTCTAGTTCGTCCGCTCTTTTTGGCTTTTGCAATCGCTACTAAAAGAGCTCTTTTTATGACAGCTTTTTTTTATATAATGAATCAGTGTTGCTAAAGCGTGTGCTATTACCTGTATTTTTGGCCAATTTGACATCAAATACTTAGGCAAATAAACCAGTTATTTACACGAATGGGTGATACAATGGTATTCAACTACTTTGCATCCAGAGTACTCGTACTACTTTTTTTCTAAAATAGTTTTATTGTGGCGGTGAACTATGAAACGAATGGTGAGCTGCATCTCAGCTCGAAATGAAGGTAACTGGCCGAAGGGAATCACGCAATTCTGCGCGCTCTCGCGTCCTCTCGCTGTTCCCGTCAGTCTTCGGAAAAGGAGCGGACGAATTAAGAGGCGATGGATCTGCGAACTACTTCGCATAGTTCGCCTGTGGTAGCGCTCTTCCGAAGTAGTTCGATCGCGAACTACACAATACTATTCTGCTGGTCTCGCAAAATGCAACACCCAGAAGAAAGCATCGAACTCAGGTGAAATTTTCAGCGTGCTACTGTGGCGAGGTGCACATGATTAGCATTTCAGCACAGCTGCACATCACGAATGGCAGTAGCGCTGTATAAAGGGCGACGTGGACGTCCCGTAATTGTTATTTCTTACTATTGATTTACGTAAACAGATTCAGTATGCCTCGTAGAAGTAATACATTTTTTGGGTACGTTTCGAACTTAAAATCAAGGAAGAATAGTTACCTAGTGTTTTTCAACCTATGAGTCGAGACGCCGATGGGCGTCTCAAACTCTTCTCGGGGTGTCGCCGTCATAGGAGGAAGCATTTCACTGTGACTAGGGAATCAGTAATACAAAAACCTATGCCTAAGTCAAACTTATTTAATGTCAAAATTACGGAGTTCCTTGTGTCGGAAATAATGCAAAAATAGGATAGTGATGAGTGCTATCGACAAGGCTTCGCAAATCGATCCCGTATTTCTTGATTTACAGAAGGCTTTTGACATCGTATCGCACAAACGGCTTTTAATCATATTGCATGGATATGGTATATCGCCGCAAATTTGCGACTGGATAGGGGATTTTCTGTCAGAGAGGACACAGTTCGTAGTAATCGATGGTAAGGCATCAACTAAAACAGAGGTGATATCGGGCGTTCCAAAGGGTAGTGTTATTGGTCCTCTGCTGTACCTTATTTACATAAACGATTTAGGGGGAAAATATAAGTAGCTCTCTTAGATTGTTTGCAGATGACGCCGTCATTTACCGTCTAGTAAAATCATCTGAAGATAAAAACCAACTGCAGAACGATCTGAATAAGATATCAGTATGGTGTAAAAATTGGCAATTGACTCTAAATAATGAGAAGTGTGAAATAGTCCACATGAGTACGAAAAGAAATTCGTTATACTTTGTTTACAAAATAAATAAATGAAAAGTGAACGCCGTAAACTCCACAACATACCTAGGAATTACTATTACTTGAGAATTAAACTCCAAAGAACACGTAGATAATGTCGTGGGAATGGCGAATCAGAGACTGCGTTTTATTGGCAGAACCCTTAAAACATGCAACAGAACTACAAAAGAAACTGCATACAAAACGCTTGTCTGTCCTTCTTTGGAGTATTGCTGACCAGTGTGGAGTCCTTATCAGGTGGGTTTAACGGAGGACATCGAAAGAGTCTAAAGAAGGTCCAGTTCGTTTCGTATTGTCACGATACAGGGGAAATAATACAGTATCTGGGATGGGAATTATTACAACAAAGGCGCTTATCGCTGCAGCGTGGGCTACTTACGAAACTCCAATCGCCAACATTCTCCTCCGAATGCAAAAATATATTGTTGACTCCCACTTACAAAGGTAGAAATGAACATCAGAATAAAATACGAGAAATCAGGGCTCGAACGGAGAGATTCAGGTGTTCTTTCTTCCCGCTTGCTATTCAAGAATGGAATGGGAGATAATTACTGCCGGCCGCGGTGGCCGAGGGGACTAGGCGCTTCAGTCTCGGTCTGCACGGCCACTACGATGGGGGGTTCGAATCCCCCCTCGGGCATGGATAATTGTGCCGTCCTTAGTTGTAGCTAGTTCATAAGTAGTTTGTAAGTTTAGGGACTGATGACCCCGTAGTTAAGTCCCATAGACTCTACAAGCATTTGATAATTAGTATAATGGTGGTTCGATGAAACCTCTGCCAGGCACTTAAATGTGATTTGCAGAGTATCCCATGTCCCATGTAGATGTAGATGTGCGATTCATTCCGCAAAAAAACACCTTCATTCAGCATTTTAAAAGAAAGACATAGCAAAAGAAAGGAGGTTAAATTTGTTTCCTTTGAGATAACGTAGTTTTGTTACGGTTTGTCAAGAGGTGGTGGAGGGGGTCGTCAGAATATTTTTATTCGGAAGGGGGTCGCTAGAAAATTTTTTATTTTGATGGGGTTCGCATATTCGAAAAGGTTGAACGGCCTACAGGAATTGGGGATTATTTCGCGGAGAAATTGGTGATCGAATCGGACCTAACCTGCCAACTGTGATGTGGATCTATAGTCGCTGGGTGAAGGAGGGTATGACAGACGTGATCGTTGCTCCACTACACGTGATGACAGGCATATTGCGAGCATGGCAGTAATGGATCGTTCTGCCACATTTCGAACCACGACACGATAATTCGGTCAGTTGTGCAACAAACAATGTCCGCAAGGGCAGCTCAAGCCGGAGGTTCGAGTCCTCCCTTAGGCAAGGGTGTGTATGTTGTCCTTAGTGTAAGGTAGTTTAAGTAGTTTCTAAGTCTAGGGACTCATCACGATAACAGTTTGGTCCAAAAGATTAACAAACACTTGCACATTTTTGTGTCCACTATAGTGTGCATCACGTAGGAAGGCGCCCCAGTTTTCAGCCGTTCTGCGCATCTCCCGCCATTACCGCACTGGGAGCCAATAACATTTATTCTCTTGACGCATGGCTGGCCACGAGTTACACAATGTTTCTCCCTCAGGCTCAACTGTTCGCACTCGGCCGTAGCTCCTCCACGCTTTCCCAATCGCTTCCCCTCTACGCGAGGAAGAGCCTTCCTTCCTTCCGCCAACTATAGTACCATTCGAAGTCGTCTGTTGCAGAGTTGACTGTCCTCAAGTCGTCCAATGCTGCGTTTACCAATGAGTCAGTACCACAGGGGTGTACGCTGACAATGGTGTGATGAACAATGGTGCGATGAACAATCGGTTGTAACGACACTGGTTTTAATTACGAATACCGATTCTACCTTCACCACCATGATACACGTCTTAGACTCTTGATACATCATGATAAGAGACTGTTTAACTGCTGGCATAAGTCATTGCCATACTGATCCAGCATCTGGAATAATGGTTTGGAGTGTTACTGGATTCCATTCGCACACCACCTTAATACATATTGCCATTACACTAACGATGGCTATATTGCAATAGGAAAATGCACAATAATAACACGTGAGACGTAATCTTCAGAACTTCTTCATCACCAATCGAATTCCACTCTTATCTTGGATTCGTTTTTTCTCGATCTATCGAAAACGTAAGAGGTTGCAGTAAAAAAAAGTATTTGCTTCAATATCTCAGTCTATACCGGTGCTGAAACCGTTCACCAAACAAAATATTCGAGGGTTGAAACTTAAATAGTGGTTGACACCTTCAAAGTAATCACCAGCGTTGAGTAGAACCCGTTGCCAGCGATGGTGGAAGGCATAGTAAACTGTTAGCAGAGCCTGTTCTGTTGATGTAGCGAATGGAGCGGTCTATTGCCTGTCGAATCTCTGGAACAGTTCTGAAGCGAATGCCACGAAGTGGTTCCTTCATCTTCAGAAGCAAACCAAAGTCATAAGGACAAGGGAAGTTTGGTGGATGGTACAGAACTTCCCAGTCCCATCGACCAAACAGAGCAGCCACAACTTGCGCTGTATGCACCGGTGCATTGTCGTGAAAATGATGTGTGGGTCGCGCAGAAAGTGTTGCCGCTTCTTTCAGAAAGCTGGTCGCAGTGATGCTCCAATAACGGACAATAATACTGTGCACTGACGTTAAGCTAATATCATCACAGTAGTACATAGTGACACCGTTACGGAATATTTCAGCCACAAAGCTCTGTAAGCGTTTAAGCGTGCTGTTACGTAAGGGAGGGAACACGCGAACCATTGTGCATGAGCTTAGCAGCGCCTGCAGTGTTTGCCTGAACTCTCCACATCCAGTGGCAGGCCGCAGGCACGGCGCAGCCTTGAGAGCCACACCGGCATGTGGCATGTGGCGTGGGCTGTGTCGAGTGCTGGCTGACAAGTACGAAAACTTCTTACAAATTACTGCTGGCCACGTAAACACACAACTAAAGTATTGCGGGAAATTTTTAAACACCAACATTCAAAGGCAAGCGTATGACCCTGTACAATACAATGCAAGTAACAATGAAATCTTCAACAAGTTCCACAACATGACTTGTTTAAGGTTAATCAAGCTAATTACGTCTCAGACAGGACAACTTAAATAGCCACTGTAGCAGCAGCAAAAGACTAAAATGTTGTAGAAAAAAACCGAACAGCCATTTCTTCAAGATTTATTCTTGACATGCTACCAGTTTCAGATTTCGAAATATGCCCCTACAAACAAAAGGAATAAATGTCATTCGGACAACATACGATAAATGTTAAACATATAATCGTTGTACACGAGTATCAAAACGGATACAGGTATTAGTGGACACAGAGCTGTCGTAGCGAAATTGAATATCGATAGTCCCAAAGTTACCAAAAATAAACGAAAAGTATATTTGTTCAGGAAAGCAGATAGAAATAAAATACAGTGCTTCTTGAAAGACAGCTTCCACTCGTTTCTAACACTAAACGTAGGTGAAGACCAGATGTGGCTCAAATTCAAAGAAGTGGTATCGACAGCAATTGACAGTTTTATACCAAATAAATCAGTAAAAGAAGGAGGCGATCCCCCTTGGTACACAAAACAGGTCAGGACACTGTTGCAAAAGCAAAGGAAAAGGCATACTAAATTTAAACGAACACAAAAGCCCCAGGATTGGCGATCGTACTCAGAAGCTCGAAATTTAGCGAGGATTTCAACGCGAAATGCCTACAATACTTATCAAAAAGAAACTCTTTCTCTAAATTTGACTGAAAACCCAAAGAAATTTTGGTCATATGTTAAATATACTAGGGGCAGAACACAAAAAATACCCTCACTACGTGATAGTAATGGCGATTCTGCCGATGACAGCGCTACTAAAGCAGAGTTACTAAACATAGCTTTTAGAAACTCATTCACCAAATAAGACGAAACAAATATTCCAGATTTCGAATTATAAACAGATGCCAAGTAACGTTGCATTAGATATCCTCGGAGTAGTGAAGCAACTCAAATCACTTAACAAGAACAAGTGTTCTGGTGCGAACTGTACACCCATTAGATTTCTATCTGACTATGCTGATGCGATAGCTCCGTACGTAACAGCCATATACAACCGCTCTCTGAAAGAAGAATCTGTACCAAAAGATTGGAAAGTTGCACATATCACACCTATATTCAAAAAAGGCAGTAGGAATAACCCACTAAACTACAGGCCTATTTCATTGACGTCAATTTGCAGCAGGGTTTTGGAACATATCCTGTATTCAAATATTATGAATTATCTCGAACAGAACGATCTATTGACCCAAGGTCAACACGGATTTAGAAAATATCGTTCATGCGAAACACAACTAGCTCATTATTCACACGAAGTGATGGGTGCTACCGTCAAGGCTTCGCAAATCGATTCCTTATTTCTTGATTTCCAGAAAGCTTTTGACACCGTACCTCACAAACAGTTCGTAGTAATCGATGATAAGGCATCAAATAAAACAGAGGTGATATCGGGCGTTCCACAGGGTAGTGTTATTGGTCCTCTGCTGTTCCTTATTTACATAAACGATTTAGGAGAAAATGTAAGTAGCTCTCTTAGGTTGTTTGCAAATGACGCCGTCATTTACCGTCTAGTAAAATCATCTGAAGATCAAAAACAACTGCAGAACGATCTGAATAAGATATCAGTATGGTGTAAAAATTGGCAATTGACTCTAAATAATGAGAAGTGTGAAGTCGTCCACATGAGTACGAAAGAAATCCGTTAACTTTGTTTACAAGATAAATCAATCAAAAGTGAAGGTCGTAAACTCCACAAAATACCTAGGAATTACTATTACTTCAGACTTAAATTGGAAAGAACAAGTAGATAACATAGTGGGAAAGGCGAACCAGAGACTGCGTTTTATTGGCAGAACACTTAAAACATGCAACAGATCTACAAAAGAAACTGCATACACAATGCTTGTCCGTCCATTATTGCTGTCCAGTGTGGGATCCATATCAGGTGGGTTTAACGGAGGACATCGAAAGAGTCCAAAGAAGGGCAGCTCGATTCGTATTGTCATGATACAGGGGAGACAGCGTTTACAGAAATGATACAGGATCTGGGATGGGAATCATTACAACAACGGCACTAATCGCTGCGGCGTGGGCTACTTGCGAAACTCCAGTCGCCAACATACTCCTCCGAATGCGAAAATATATTGTTGACGCCCAATTAAATAGGTAGAAATGATCATCAGAATAAAATGAAACCAGAGCTCGAAGAAAGAGATTCAGGTGTTCTTTCTTCCCGCACGCTATTCGAGAATGGAATGGGAGATAAATAGTATAATGGTGGTTCGATGAACCCTCTGCCAGGCACTTAAATGTCATTTGCAGAGTATCCCCTGTAGATGTAGAAGTAACACAGGATTAGTAACAAGTGCAGCTAAGATCCGGTCGGTTCCCGTGTGGTCTACGCTTTCCGAGACGGGGAGGCGTACCGGCCCCGGTTCGAATCTGCCCGGCGGATTAACGAAAGGGGTCGGAGTGCAGGCCAGCCTGGATGTGGTTTTAAGGCGATTTTCCACATCCCACTAGGTGAATACCGGGCTGGTCCCCAAGTCCCGCCTCAGTTATACGGCTTGCAAACATTTCATACCACTTCACACTTTCACACACATATAACACTATACGCAGACATTTGGGGTACACATTTCCCCCTGGGGGGGGGGGGGGCTGTAAGGGCACCCGGCCACACTGTAAATATTAACACATGCCAAATCCGCATTTAACACAGTGCCGACCCTGCTTCTACGGGAAAGGGCTAAAGAGAGACAAGAGCCGGCCGCGGTGGCCGAGCGTACTGCGGCGCGCCAGTCACGGTCTGCACGGCCACTACGGTCGGGGGTTCGAATCCCCCCTCGGCATGGATACTTGTGCTGTCCTTAGTATTACCTAGTTCATAAGTAGTTTGTAAGTATAGGGACTGATAACCCCGCAGGTAGGTCCGATAAGCTCTACAAACATTTGGCAATTTTTTTAATTTTTTTATTTTTATTTTTTTTTGTGAGAGACAAGACAGTAACAAGTGCAGGTAAACCGTGGCTAGAGCGGAAAACAGTATTGATGGGGATCAGGGCTACAATATTAAAAGCTACCTGGTAAAAATAGATTCTGCAACGAATCATACAAATGTTGACCTAGTGCCTGCAGTCATGCGGTATAATCGGCCCCAGTTGAATAAATCAGTGAGGCTGGAAACAGATCTGCTGCTTGGAATGACATTCGTTGGTGGCACATCATATGGAAGGAGGGAGGCGAGGGTAAACTGGCTGGGTGGATAGTAATGTCCTTAAGGGGGACACTCAAACTCATGGGAGCTCGTCTTTATTAGGCTAAAATGCTCAGACAGGTTAATATCTCACAAAATTCTCACATAAATAAAGCAAAAAATAATGGTAGTATATTCATCAGACTATTGAGGGTTTAAATAATAAAGTAGATGAACTACTAGTTTGCTTCGAAGGTATAGAAATTAAGAATGTAACAGATGTACTTTACCTTTCAGAGTACTACTTTGTAGTGGAGACAAACTGACAAGTAGAGGAAATAAGGAGAAATGAGGAGTTGCGACATACGTTGAAAGTAATAATGCTGCGAAAAATTTAGAAACACAGAAGTTCTGTGTAGAGCAACACACAGAAGCATATGCCTGTCAGCTTAAACTAAGTGATGCTACTTTTATGTAATTGCACATAGGTTCAAATCAAAAATATGCTGGTATTTCGGAAAAATTAGGATTACTTGTGCGATCTATCAGACAGGAGAAAGCAAATCATTATGTGTGGGGCATTTCAATATTGACTCTAAAAGATTGTAATAGGAAGACTGAAATTGAAGCGTCACTCTGTTTATTTGGTTTGAGATACATTATCACATTATCGATTTTCCTACCCGGGTAGAAATGGACAGCAGTACACTAATAGATTAACTATATTGACAGTTTAACAACGTAAACGTTAATCTAGTTGAGAGGGATGTTTCTGATTATGGTGCACAGCCTGTTACAGTAAATTTCATGGCTCCATAAAGTAAAGTCCTTCAAAGTAGTGTGTTCAAGTAACGATTCAACAATTACAAAATTCAGAGAAACTCTACAGCAGTTAGAGTGGGATGTGGTCTACAAGGAACCTGATGCTAATTTAAAATATAACTTATATCATGATTCATTTGTAAGTGTATTGAAAACTGTTTCCCGAAAAAAATATTAAATATAATTGTAAGAAATCATGGCTTACCAAAGGTATACAAATATTTCGTATCCGGTAAAAAAAGGGATTCTATTAAACTGCGCGAAAGATTAATGACCCAAAAACAATCTGATATTATAAAAACTACTATGCTACATTAAGAAAAGTAATTAAAAAGTCTAAAAGGGTGTGTATCATTTCCGAGATTAGTTTCTCTGATAATAACGTTAAAACAATTTGGAATATTATTGAAAGGGAAACAGGGCAATTAAGAACACAGGAAGCTTGAATGAAAAATCTACTAACAAACAGAAGTTCAGAATACTTTAATAATCATTTATTTAATGTTGTAAAAAAATAGGAACTAGAATTTCCTGAGAAAAGGCAAGGCAGTTAACTGCAGAGACGATACCTTTGTGATTCGATAAACTGAAATTCCACCCATCTCTCTCTTTGAAATAATAATAATAATAATTACTGAAAGCTTGTTCCTAGCAGATAAGTAAGATTCTCAGCCACTTATGTAATTGCTCTATGAAGCAAGGTATTTTTTCCGATAGAGTGAAAGGTGCTGTCATAAAGACATTGCATAGAAAAGGGGATAGGTCTTTTGTCAACATCTGCGACCCTATCTCAGTTCTAACCACTCTATCCAACAGCTTCGTTTTCAGAATGGCTTTTGTGCAAAAACAGCTGTTTCGTCAAAATGGGCAGCTCACTCTTGGGTCCTTTGCTTTTATAAATATAGATTAATGACTTGCCATTCACGAAGATGCAAAGCTAGTTCTTTTTGCTGATGATACAAGTATTTTAATCACATCTGACAAACAAGGATTAACTAATGCAATTTTAAATTGTGTGTTCCACAAAATCATTAAATAGTTCTCTGCAAATGGATTATCATTAAATATCGATAAAACGCAGTCTATACATTTCAGTACTCTAAATGACATAGCACAATCAAATTAACATAGACTTTGTACAGAAGTGTATAGGTAAGGTGGAATATTCAAAATGTTTTGTTGTCTGCATTGATGAGAGATTGTATTGGAAGAAACACATTGATGATCTACTGAAAATGTGACATCAGCAACTTATGATATTAGGGCTTTTCCTCATTTTTGTGATAGACATCTCCGTAAATTAATTTACTATAACTATTTTCATTCTATTCTTTCATATGACATCATATTTTTGGGTAATCATCACTGAGTAAAAAGTATTCATCGTATAAAAGCTTATAATCAGAATAACTGCTGTAGCTCACCCAGGATCATTCTACAGACATTTATTTAAGGAAGTAAGGATCTTCACAGTTTATATGTTCACTTAGGAAATTTGTTATTAATACCCCACCCAGATCAAAAGTAATAGCACTGTGCATAAAACAGAAAATGGTGAATTATGTTGCCACTATGTTCTTTGGTCACTTACCAAATAGCATCAAAAGTTGGACAGAGAGCCAGCTAGCACTAGAAATAAAATTAAAAGAAGTTTTGAATAACAACTACTCCTACTCAGTAGATGAATTTTAGATGTATATTAGAAATTTCACGAAAAATAAAAGTTGCGTCTTCTAATGTCATTTGTAGATACCTTTTGTTAACCTGGCACATTGCACACCATTATGAAATGTCGTATTCATGATCTGTGGATCAGGTACTAATCTAATATAATCTACATATTAATCAACTGTGGTGCACAGTGGGGTCACTCTAACAGAATGCGCCTAACCACGAAGAAATTAACCATGAAACATATACACGCTATATAAGGTGTTTCTACAATGCAGTCATATTGAAAAAAATGAACGAAGAGCAAGCCGGGGAGGCTAAAGGAAGTGGGTTGCTGCCATGGGATGTTATTAAGACAAAGTTCCTAATTTACTAAGAAAGATGAGAGTCGTAATAAATTGTCATTGTATTTTTTTATTTCCTCTACGATACCACCAAGCGAGTATAAAAGTTCTGCGTAATATATTGTTTCAATGTTATTGAAGAGAAGAAGGTTAATTTGTCCGTCGAAATGTTAAATTGTATCAATATGGGTAACTGTATCTGATGTGCGAACAAAGACAACAAACAGCCAGGACCACCACGGTACTTTGGAAACAACTACAGATTATTTCAGGTAATATTCACCGATCTTAAAACACAACTACTGTGATACTTCATCCCCTACTTCCAGACAACAGACTACTGACACATACAGAGTTTTGCTGTATCATATCATAACCTTGAAGCCTAACTTACACCCAAACTTCCTGTATAAAAGATACATGTCAGGCTACATCCGTTGATACGATTGGAATAAAACTCATTAAACTCGATGCTATTTTACTCCAACAATTATTTGCTTAACATTTATCACGTGTTGTTATATATATATATATATATATATATATATATATATATATATATATATATATATATATATATATATATATAACCCTCAAAAGATTGGAGACAGGAGTTAATATTAACAGGAAATGATCATTAGTCCATCTGACGAAAAAAAAGTGATTAGCTTTTGAGTCACCTTGGTACAGCGTATCTCCTGTTGTCTGATAGCCACAGGGTTGGCCATGGGCCCCCATAACTTTTTCCATGCTTACTTGGGACTGGGTCGCAGCGATACAGCTGTCGTTTCTTCGTATCCCACACATTTTCGATTGGCGAATAGTCTGTGATCTGGCGGGCCTGAGAAAAAGGCTGATATACTGTGACACGAAGAAGTCATGCGTTCATGCAGAAAGATGTGGTCGTGCAATGTCTTGCTGAAAAATGTCGTCTAAGGTGTCGTGCAGAAAGGAAACAGCTACAGGTCACAGGACATCATTCACATAGGTCAAGCTGGTCGCGGTGCCCTGGACACGCACCAGCTGTGATTCATGGTAGTACTCAGTAGCGCCCCACACGATAAAGCGTTGAGTTAGTGCTCTACGCCATGTGCTTATGCAGTCCTTCCTCCATCCCCTCCACCGTCGAGGCGAACCAAAATGTTGCCAACATCTTCAAACAAATAGAACGTAGATTCGTCCCAATACACTGATGCCATTCCTGTCCCCAGCCATATCCTTCCACACACATAGTGCTTTAGCATGTTTCAGCACATTAGTCAAAGGTATCCAGAAAAGTAGACGACGCAGATGTAACCCATGACGGACTATCAGCTCCGATAGTATGCGCAGTGTTCCACTATTGCGCCAGAGCCAGTAGGACACAGACGTACTGCAATGTCATTCGGATGAGGTGTCGAGCTTCTCCTGGCAGTCTGAGATACGCCACCAGACTCACCGTATTCTTCGGCCGTCGGCGAATTATTCTGCACAATGCACACACCTTTTGCACTGCTGAAACATTTCGTCCCATAAGAGCAGCATTTTTACGGATGGATGCATCAAATTCTCTTATGCCATTAATGCGCCTTCTTTGAAGCTTCCCCTGCAAGGCATGACTGCTCGAGTCACTGATCCATTACTTTCCAGTTATACACTTCTCAGTCCAACTCGGGGATCAGGTGAGATATCATTCGCGATGTACATATGATAAAGTAAATCAGTTATAATTTGTGTGATACATTACGATAGTTTGCTGTCTCAGCTCTTTATGTGAGATTTATATGGCGTTTATTTAGAACGAGGCACCATGGCGTTACCATAATAGTGAAGAAGTCATTTTCGTTGCCCTCCAATACGGTGTGTGATCATCTCGGACGGCAAGTACAGTTGAACACCTGTGTGGCATGGTTAATATGATGTTATCAATCAGCTCTGAGGGGTGTTACGCCATTCTTCCATGAGTGCAATATCCAGCACTACAACAGTTTGAGAGGTGTTGGTCTAGCTGGAATGCGTATGCCAAGTGCATCCCAGACATGCTGAATCGGGTTTAAGTCCGGTGAACAATCTGGCCATTTCATTCGTTCAATTCCCTCAGTTTCAAGCAATTTGTTCACCAGTGCAGCTCTATGGTGACGAGCGTTATCGTCGACAAGAATGAACCATCTACTATGCCACAAGCTTAGGGCACGACAAAAGGTCTAAGGACCTCGTCTCTTTACCGCTGAGCAGTCAAAGTGCTATAGAGGCCAGTACTTTCGCCGATACTGACTCCTGCACAACCGTTTGTTCACCATCATGATACGGTGATGTTTCCTGCAAATAATAAGGATTGTTCCGAATTCCACCTTCTCTCCAAATGAGGAAACGATGATTGTCCCGCTGAACACAAAATCTTGAGTAAACAGAACCCATCGCCATTCGTTACGATTCCAATCCTGATGTTCCTTCCTCAGTTTCTACGGGCTAAACGGTGTCATGGTTTCAACGGGACACAGACGATAGGGCTCCGTCCTTACAGGGCCCAGTCCCAAAGGCGAACTGTTTGTGTTGTGATGCGCGTCCTTCTGTCGCCTGGAGATCAGGTTGCAACTTACATTCAGCCTCCTGTCATCATTCTGTCATCATCTCTTAGTGATGTTAACCGTAGACAACCTTGGCTTTGCCTTAAACGTTCCTCTTGTCTGTAATCGCGTGTAGATCCTGGAAATTACACTTTGGGAAAATCAGATAGCTGCAGTCCCGTCCCTGTGTATCTGTTCCGCTTCCAACCTTCTTATGGCTCTCCATGCCAAAACTTCGGGTAAGTCACGTGCTTGTTGCACAACCGGCTCACTACACTATCTGAACCCTATTGCCAAACTTTCGTATTTTCTTCTATACCTATTTTCTCTCTTCAGTAATACTTTTCAGCATATATGTTTCTATATAATGTCTCCCACCCAATATACTTTCCTCTTCTCATGAAAGTTACTTAACTCTTTCAATCAATTAAACATTCTTTAACTGTTCTGCCCATTTCAAGTGTTCAAATGTTTGTAGAGCTTATGGGACTTAACTACGGGGTCATCAGTCCCTAAACCTACAAACTACTTATGAACAAGCTTATACTAAAGACGGCATAAACATCCATGCCCGAGAGGGGATTCGAACCCCCTTCCGCAGTCGCCGTGTAGATCGCAGACCGTTCGGCTCAGAATTTCTTGAATATCAAGCATTTCAGTGCTGTTGCTGTCGGTATCACTTGTATTTTACGTACAGTCTTATTTTCTACATGATATCCTTTTGGCTCAGTTTAGGTTGGTAACACTGAAAGTGGACCGTCTGCGGTGGCCTTCTGACAACTGGAAGTTAATGACAAATAACGCCTTAATCGTTCATTTGAGACGGAAACAGAATAAACGGATTTGTGGCGGACGAATACCCTCTACAACTTTTCTCTCTTATGTTTTCCCAGATTTCACAGAATTTCAGAGACATTTGGAAAAATAACGACTACTATCTCTGTGTGTGCCTGTTCAGCCGAACGGCACCAGATTTTACAGACGCACGTGTTGGCTCCCTCTGGCGACACCAGAGGCCAGCACTGAGCCCTAAGTTATGCGTGGAATCGAAAAAAATGTTTCAAGTAAAAATTGTTCAAAATTTAATATCGAGTAACTTTTGTTTGAATTTTTTTGTCGATATTTAGTCTTTTAATGTTGGTACACACGTATAATTCTTCACATGGCTCTCCCGCCATTTTTTAATTTTAATTTTTATTTTTTTATTATTTATTTATTTATTTGTTTATTTATTTATTTTTGCTGTAAGTTATTTCATGGACGTTCGAAGAATGATTTGAGGTTGATATTTTGTCTAGGGATGTTATTGGTTTAATTATTTCCGAATGCCCCACCCGTCCCACCCCCAAAATATATCAATTTTTGGCGTAATTGATTTTCTTTGAAAAGGACTTTCTGAAAGGACTACAAAAGTAAAAGAAATTGTATAAAGAAAAATCCCACTGGCGTATTATACGGCCTACTGACGCAAACAAAAAATAATAAAATTGTAAATAGAATAAATAATACATTTTATAAAATTAAACATATATAGTCTATTATATTTTATTTTTATAGGTGTATGAAATGTTGCTATATTTTATCAAGTATTTTATATTGTATTCTACTGTGTGAGAAAATGTAGCCTCAGAAATTACTTTACAATAATATAATCATATACTGTATTTTTATTTTTCATATGTTTAACTAGCTAAAAACCCGGCGTTGCCCGGGTATTTATTTATTTATTCCTCCTATTTTTATTAAGGTATATATTCATTTGTATAGGGGCTGTATGTCTGTAAAATCAATTTTAGAATACAATTAGAAGTAAAGAAGTAATAGATTAAAACTTGGTGCGTGATGGGGCGGTTTTCCATGAACGTTACTATATGCATATATCTCATGAACTACGTGTCGTACTGTGATACAGTTAGATGTTACACTCAACTATATGCGTGTATACTGTCTGTAAAATTTCCTGCGGCTACAATTTGTAGTGTACAAATTATAAATTGTAACGTCATACAGAGAGCCGTAGTTGTACTCCATAAACAGCGGAAAAGCAGTAAGCGAGAAACTTTTTTCCTTTCATCATTTTACTATGGTTGCCAGCGAGAAAAGGTTTAATAAAGGTTTAAAATTATGTTTAAAGATTGTTGCAAGTCGCTAAGTACTGTCATTCTCATACAGTGTATTTCGAAAGTCTCGCCGCATTATATGGCATTTTTTGAGATTTCTATTGGTTATGACGTAATATCTTTGGAACCATGTGCCGTATGTGATTCTTAACCATGCAGGAATTGTTACCTCACGCTAATGAATGCGTGTACCAAATTTGGTTGAAATCGGTCCAATGGTTTAGGAAAAAATGAGAAACATTGTCGCAAAAACCAGCAGTTTTTCTCGCATCTCATTGTTTATGACGTCATATCTCGTGAACTATGTATCGTATGTGATTCTTACACTTACGGCGACCGTCCTCATGGATAGAAGCTTACGTGTACAACATTTCATTAAGATTGGAACAAAACTGTAGATTTGTATGCAACACGTACAAACATACGGACACTCTGCTTTATACAAGGCGCGTCCAGAAAGGAAGTTCCGTTTGGTAATAAAATGAAATTGTACACAGATACAGAAGAAATTTCTATTGCACAAAATACTGCCACTCTTAAACTAATTTTCCACATAACTGTCGAAATTTTTCAGGCATTTGTCATAGGACTGATAACCGTCGCTGTTTAGTCCCTTCCAAAAACCAACCAACAACATTTGTCATAGCGGGGCACCAGGTTTTGTAAACCTCCTTCATAGAAATCTGCCGCCTGTGTCTTCAACCAGTTGGAAACAGTTTCATTCAGCTCGTCGTCATTGGTGAAGTGATGAACGCCAAGGAAAGACTTGAGATAGCCTGGATCTTGTCATCAATCGCGTGAACCAGTTCTTCTGTAACCATAGGAGGACGCCCACTTAGTTCTTCATCGTGCACATCACTACGCCCCTACGGTCGGTTGTGTACATAATATTTGCATTTGTTGTGTTTTTGTACGTAATATTTGCAAAACTCATAAAACTACAGAATCCTAAAGAGCACCGTAAAACATATCAGTAGGAAGTTTTATTTTTCTCCTACATTATTTTCATTTGCAGCCATTACGTGTCGTGTGTTTTGTAAATTATTTCGTATTTGTTTTCTACTTCCAGGACCTAATTCAGGTACTTTCAGATCAAATGTTACCCATCTGTTGATAAACTCTCCGGTGATCAGAATATGTATAATTTCATTTCCCAATTTTGTGTGTTACTGACGAATAATGTACATAAATCCGTCAAAAGCTATCGCTCAACTGATCCTAATGAGCAAGATGTACTATTCATTGCTTGTTGTCTCTTCTTTAGTTCTCGGTAAGATGTCCTTTAATTTAGGCTTACCAACTACAAAATTAAGGGCTCGGTAATTGTTTTGAGCTAATAGCACACCAATAACATTATAGGCATATGGTCGACCTTCTCTTCCAAGGAATATTGTAGATGGTTTATCTTTGGATGACGCCACAAGTTTTTTTTCTTCGCCCGTCTTTTAAGGCAAATGGAGCATTTTACTTCACTGCCACCGCATTTCGTAAAATAATTCCAGACTCTGGCTGGTATTGTAAAATACAACCTATGCCCGGCGACTACAACGAGGAATTGTCGTGTAGACCAAATGGAGGAACAGGCCATGTCACACGTCAGGATGGACTAAGATGCGCCGGCCGCAGTGGCCGAGCGTTCTGCAGCGCGCCAGTCACAGGCTGCACGGCCACTACGGTCAGGGATTCGAATGCCCCCTCGGGCATGGATATTTGTGCCGTCCTTAGTATTACCTAGTTAATAAGTAGTTTGTAAGTTGAGGGACTGATGACCCCTTGGTTAAGTCTCATAAGCTCTACAAACATTTGAACTTTTTTTTTATTCAGATGCCTAAACAACGCCGCACCGATTCGTACGTCGTCTTTGTTGGGATTCTTCTTAAATTATCAGTGATCGCTTTTACTATTTTATGTGATAACCCAATATTTCTCAGCAGTGGAAATTTTACGAATGAGCATTACTAGATTTAAAAAAAAGTTGTGGTCTTCAGTCCAGAGATCGGTTTGATGCAGCTGTCCATCCTACTCTAACTTGAGCAAGCCTCTTCATTTCATCATAATAACAGCAACGTACATTCATTTGAAACTGCTTACTGTATTTCTCTCTTCGTCTGGATCAGCGATTTTCACACTACACACTTCTCTCTAAAGCTAAATTGAGGAATTTTCGATGAGTAAGAAAGTGTCCTGCCAATAGATTATTTTCTTTTAGTCATGGTATTCCAGAAATTTCTGTTCTTCCCAATCTTGATCAGTACCTCTTCATTAGTTCCGCATCTACCCATCTAACCTTCATCATTCATCTGTGGCACCACGTTTCAAAGGTTTCTTTCCTCTTCTTATGTGAACTATTTGTTGTCCTTGTTTCACTCCCGTATAAGGAAACACTCGACATAAATGTCTGCAGAAAAGACTTCCTAACATATAAATTAATTTTCGATATAACAAATTTCTTTTCGTCATACACATTTCGCTTCCCATTGCCATCCTGAATTTTACTGCGAATGTAATGCGTTAGTTTATTGCCTAAGTAACAAATCTGATCTACCTTCTTCATTCTCTCGTTACCTAATTTCTTCAGCATCGTCTGATTTTCTTGTTTTGCTGTTGTTAATCTTCCAACGCCCCTCTCCTTTCAAGAAGATTCTGTCAGGCGCGGTGGAGTAGCCGAGCGGTCTAAAGCACCTCGCTGCGCAGCGCGCGGTTGCTCGCCGTGGAGGTTCGAGTCCTCCATGGGGCATGGGTTCGTGTGTTTGTCCGTAGGTTAGCTTACCTAGGTTTAAGTAGTTAGTAAGCTACGGACTGATGACCACGCAGTTTGGTCCGATAGATTTACAGACATTTGAACATTTTTTTTTTTTTTTTTTTTTTTTTTTTTTTTTTTTTTTGATTCTGTCAGATGTTTTTAAACCTATTGGACCAAACTGCTAGACTTACAAACACTTAAACTAACTTACACTAAGGACAACACACACACACACACAGACACACACATACAAACACAAACAAATGCCCTACGGAGGAACTGCCGCCCAGTCCATAGCATGACGCCTTAGACCACGCGGTCATTCCGTGCGGCCAAGATTCTGTCCACTACATTCAATTGCTCTTCCAGGCCCTTTGCTGTTAGTGACAGAATTACATCATCAACGGCAACCGCAAAGTACTGATTTCTTCACCCTGAACTTTAATCCTTCTCCAAATGTCTCCTTGCTTTCCTTTACATCATTCTCAATGTAGATCTTGAATAACATTGGGGAAAGGCTTGAACCCAGTCTTACTCCGGTCCCAGCCAGTGTGTTCCTATTATGCCCTTCCAAACTGCTGTCTGCTTCTTGTACAAGCTGTATATAACCTTTTGTTCCCTATATTTTAGCCCTGCTACCTTCAGAATTTCAGAGAGTGTATTACAGCCAACATTATGAAAAGCTTTCTCCAAATCTTCAAAAGTTAGAAATACAGGTTTGGCTTTGCTTAATCAATCTAAGACAAGTCGTGAGTATTGCCTGACGTGTTCCTACGTTTCTCCTAAATCCAATCTGATCTTACCCGAGGCCGGCTTCTAACACTTTTTCGAGTCTTCGTAAATAATTTCTGTTAGAATTTCTCAGCGATGACTTATTGAACAGGTGGCTCTGTGATTTGCCCATCTGTCTGCTGCTGTTTGCTTTGAGAAATGTATATCTATTAAAAAAAAAAACCGTGTTTTACCCGGTTGTAACAAAACAACCGGTTATAAATACCGAAAAATACCAGTATCAGTTTTAACCAGCACGTTTCTCCATCCCTACTAAAGTTAACCACAAAGCCGTGGTGCAGTAGCCGAGCGTTCTAAGGCGTTGCTGCGAGCGCTGCTCGTCATCGTTCATCCTTCTTCGGGAATGGATAATGGATGTGTGTGTGTTCTTCTTCAGTTAGTTAAAATAGTTTTTAAGCCTAGCGACTAATAATCTCAGCTGTTCAGTTTCTTAGATTTACAAATATTTCTTAACAGTAAAGAGTAACAGATATATTCAAAAACGTTTCGGGCGTGAAGCCGCAGAAAGTTGACTTCTTCTAATATTTCGGCTGAGTACCTCCAACCGTCTTCAGAGAGTCGAAGACGCTCCAGCACGCGCTTCGTGCTTATAAACGCGTGCGCCGGCCGCGGTGACCGAGGGGACTGAGGCGCTCCAGTCACGGTCTGCACGGCCACTACGGTCGGGGGTTCGAATCCCCCCTCGGGTATGGATATTTGTGCCGTCCTTAGTCTTAGCTAGTTCATAAGTAGTTTGTAAGCTTACGGACTGATGACCCCGTAGTTAAGTCCCATAAGTTCTACAAACATTTGAACATTTGATTTTATAAACGCGCGGGCCGCGCTACTGCGCATGCGGCCACAGATACAACAAGGCGCCAAAGACTGTACTCGTCGGCAAGAAAGAACATGTCTGTGGCTGCATGGTCGAGTATCGCGGAGAAATCGATGTGTTACGATCTGTGCTGTGGCGTGCTTTGTAAAGTTATCAAAGAAAGTGCCGGATTCCAAGATTTATCTAAGCCGAAGCCGCTGTCTCTGTTAATTAAATTCGTTTCCAAGCGAATTTCAATTGCTTCTTTCACCGCTCAGTCATAGAATGATGAAGTGGAGGCTAATATTTTGACTGTTTCTTTCATCATGGAGTGTAGTGTATCAATACAGTGCTCTGCCACCGCCGATTTATTAGGTTGTAACTGGTGTTCCGTGCATCTTTCCTGGACTGTACGTGTCGTCTGTCCTATGTACTAAAGGCCACATTCACATGGGATCTTGTAAACCAAGGCCTTCCGGAGCTCCAAATCATCTTTGATAGAACCCAAAAGTGCTGCTGTCTTTGGTGGGGGTATAAAAATTACCTTAACTTTGTGTTTGTTCAGAAACCGTCCGATTTTCGACGACAGGCTCCCAACATATAGCAGAAAAGCCATGAATTTAAAACTTTCTACATCATCTTCTGTGTTCTTTAGACGAACCATTGGCATCATACATAGTGCCTTATGAATTTGCTGTGGAAAGTACCCGTTTGCTTCAAAAAACTCTTTTCAGGTGTAGAAGCTCGTCCCGCAGACATCTATCATCAGAAATAACGTGTGCTCTATGGACCAGTGTTCTAAGAACATTCAAAGTCTGGGATGGATGATGGTAGCTATTTGCATGTACGTATAAAACAGTATTCGTCCGTTTCATATATACTGAATGTCCTAAGGTGCCATCGTCTTTGCGTCGTACCATTACATCCAGGAATGGAAGGCATCCTTATTTTTCGACTTCCATTGTAAACTGGATTTGCTTGTGGATGGGATTAAGGTATTTTAAAATTTTTTGTAACTTATCTTTACCGTGAGGTCATACAACAAAGGTGTCACCTTTTACTCGAAGTTCTCCATAAACATATTGGCCGCCAAAGGGGACGAGGGACTACCCAGAGCGACAATTCGTTATTGAATAAAAAATATATGGATGTCATGAGATGTTTTAACAAAGCTGAAATCTCTTTGTCAAAGTTTCTGCCAATAAGAGATAACGAGTCTGAAAGAGGAACCTTGGTAAATAAGGACACTACATCAAAACAGAAAACAAGTCAGAACTGTCCAATTTCAGAGGTTTTATTTTGGCAATGAAGTCAGAGGAATTGCGTTTGTGATGAGCACATTTTCCAACCAATTGCCTTACTAATGACGCTAAATGTTTTACACCACCATCAGTTACAGTACAGTGTATTTATTAACATACTCACAAATTTGTTGACGTTCCTTCACCTTAATGTAATATAAAATAAGCAAATGTTAAGGGGTTCTATATATGATCTGAAAATCACAATGAAACAAATTGTTTGGTTGAAGACTGACAAATATGAGCACTGAATGTGATGATGAAAATTGTGGAAAATAGACGTTAGGTTATACATAAAGATATATTAGCAATACATAAAATTGTGGAAAATAGACGTTAGGTTATACATAAAGATATATTAGCAATACATAAGGAATATTGCATTAAAATGAGTTCCCCATCAGTTTGTTGGGCAGTAGGACACATTTGAACTACGCTCACGAAGGAAGACGAATCGTTGGAATAATTAGATGCACCTGGTGATGCATATCCTTTGAAAACTTATGAAACCTTATTTCACACGAAATCCCCGCAGCGGAGCAGCCGTGCGCATTGAGGCGCTATGCTACGATGCGCGAGGCCGTTCCCCGTCGGCGATTCGACGCTAAATGTTTTACATCACAGCCATTGTTTCTTACTATACGATGCAATGGGATATCCTATTCGTGAATCTATGGAAGTCCATATGTGGATCCAAAATTGAAGTTTTTAGAACAAAGACAGAAATAGATGTTTCGGATTTACTCAGGAATGTAAACAAAATACGCTTAATCGCAAAATGTCATAATATGTGTGGAGTCGCACAAGTCCAAAGTGCGCGCCACCTACTTTCGCCGCGCGCCGCCATGCACGCACGGCGCGGCGTTCTTACGACGTCAGCCACGAGCGCCCTCTGCTTCAACTCCGCTCGTGGCCACCACTGAACGACATCGTTCACTTGGGACTGAGATAGGAACCAGTTAACACTTCGGAATCAGATAGGCACCACTGAAGACTTGGCTATCGGATAGGCACTAGGCAGGCCTCTAGCTCAACTATGTATCAGCATTCCGCAGTACTAAGCTATGTAAAAGTTAAGTATTACTAAGTCTCTAAGAAATATATATCTCGTTCTAATTTACTCTAGTGTTTCTAGTTTCTGCTGTCCCACTGGCTGGTCACCTCCTACCTGCACAAGCGTGCATCCTCTATTCCTGTGTCGGTCTAATTCTACTCGGCCACCGGCACCTACGACGGAAACGAGACACAAAAGCGGCGACGAGGCTGGGACTCAAAAATATGTACTTCAGTGAAGTTAGTGGTAACTTGCCGGCCGCGATGGCCGAGGGGACTGAGGCGCTCCAGTCACGGTCGGCACGACCACTACGGTCGGGGGTTCTAATCCCTCCTCGGGCATGGATATTTGTGCCGTCCTTAGAATTAGTTAGTTCATAAGTAGTTTGTAAGTTTAGGGACTGATGACCCCTTAGTTAAGTCCCATAAGCTCTACAAACATCCGAACATCCGTGGTAACTTTTGTTGAAGAGCGTGACATGAAACAACTCGTAGTTTACGTACTGCGTGAAACAAATGGATACGTATGGAACATTCAAAACGTAAACTGTGTTGTCAAATAATGTGCCGTTATCTCCATTTTGTTATCTCCATTTTTCACGTAAATTACTGTTCATGCTAATTATCTAGGTCCCTTAAGAAAATCACGTTGTTTGGATTGATATAGGCCTACTATGTTCACTCGGAAAACAGATGAAACTTTGCTATCTGTAAATTCTGCCACTAATTGCTAGAACATACTAATTGTGTAAGTGTATTAAATGGTTAGATATAATATACAATCACAGTGCATACAAGTGTGAAAATTACAGAACTATCAATTTAATAAGTCATGCCAAATACTAACACGAATTATTTATAGATGAATGGAAAAACTTGTGGAAACTGACCTCGTGGAAGATCAGTTTGTATTTAGGAGAAATGTTGGAACACGGGAGGCAATACTCACATTACGACTTATCTAACAAAATAGGCTAAGAAAGGGCAAACCTATGTTTTTGTCGTTTGTAGATTTGGAGAAAGCTTTTGACATTGTTGATTGGAATACACTATTCCAAATTCTGAAGGTAGCAGGGGTAAAATATAGGGAGCGAAGAGTTATATTCAACCTATACAATAACCAGACAGCGGTTATTAGAGTCGAAGGGCAAGAATATACCAAAACCAGACAGCGGTTATTAGAGTCGAAGGGCAAGAAAGGGACGCAGAGGTTGGGAAGGGGGTAAGACAGGGTTGTAGCCCTGTTGTTGAATCTATACAATGAGCAAGCAGTGAAGGAATGGAATGAAAAATTTGGAGAGGGAATTAAAGTTCAGGGAGAAGAAATAAAAAGTTTACGGTTTGCCGATGACATAGTAATTTTGTCAAAGACTGCAAAGGATGTGGAAGAGCAATTGAATGGAATGGACAGTGTCTTGAAAGGAAGATATAAGATGAACATTAATAAGAGTAAAACGAAGATAATGGAATGGAATGTCAGAAAATCAGGCTGAAGGAATTAGATTAGGTAATGAGACAATAAAAGTAGTAGATGAGTGTTGTTATTTGGGTAGCAAGATGACTTCTGATGGCCGAAGTAAAGAAGATATAAAATGCAGAATGGCTATGGGGAGAAAAGCGTTTCTAAAGAAGCGAAACTTGTTAACATCCAATATTAATTTAAACGTCAGGAAGTCCTTTCTGAAAGCATTTGTCTGGAGTGTAGCATTGTATGGGAGTGGTGCTATAGACGAATGATGAAAATTAGATGGGTAGATCACGTGGCTAATAAGGAGGTGCTTAACTGAATTGGGGAGAAAAGGAGTTTCTGGCATATCCTGACTAAGAGAAGGGATAGATTGGTAGGACGCATTCTGAGACATCAAGGAATTGTCAACTTAGCATTAGAAGGAAGTGTGTGGGGTCAAAATCGTAGAGGGAGACCGAAGGATGAATACAGTAAGCAGATTGAAAAGGATGTAGGTTGCCGAACGTATTCTGAGATGAAGAGACTTGCACAGGACAGGGTAGCGTGGAGAGCTGCATCAAACCAGTCTGCGGACTGAAGACCACAACAACAACAAGAACATAAAATCACAAATTCATTCATGTACTCCGTTCACTTACCAGATGAAACCTAAGCGTCGCCGGTCGGAGTAGAGGAGATAGACGCCGCTCCAGAGGTTCGGGTCGACAGAGCTTCAGTAGGGAGCCGCGTCGGTATTAATACTGCGGTTCGGAGGCGTGGACCGCGATGCGCGAGGCGGGCGCCTATCCCCTGCTGGACGCGGGCTGGCGCGGTTCCGCCAATTATCCCCACCAAGCGCCCCCCCCCCCCCACTCCTACCAGGAGGACGGCTGGAGCTGGCATCAGCTGGGCAGCCACCTGGCAGGCCGGAGCGTCACGACTTCTGACGTGGAGCTGTGACGTCACTGCAGCTGCTGCGCGGCCGCCGAGGACGTCATCTGCGGCGACGCGTCGAAGTTAGCGGACACCGACGTTAGTATTTATTGCGCAATCCAGCGGTATTTACGGTTAGTACTATATTTTCCAGAATACTGAGATTTAAAAACACTGCTCAGTAGGTTGCGCAATACAGAGTGGCAGAAAAGTCACAGATCTAAACAAAAGGTTGAATTTATTTGTTACTATCTTAAACCCACGGCTCCGCTCGCGTGTTGGTTGATTATGATTGATAAGCCATCTTTCAATAGTGTGCTATGATTCTGGTTTTGAAGAATGAAATGAAATACAATACCTTATTTAGAAATCGATTTTTTTAAAGAGATGTATTAAAAGAAATTTCTTTTTTACTGCTTTATTATTTATTCTTATATTTCCTTATTCCTATGCTTACAGAGAAAGAGCTGAAGACATTGTAGCACGCATAGACAAAAGATATGGTCTGTGGCATCACGTTTCGCTGTATGTAACCTCCTTGCTATAGAGTCGCAAACGTCATCGCTGGCTTTCAGTCCGAATTCCTTTATAATATGATTACTTTCAACCACCATATCTTCCACCCCCTTATAGCTATCGGCGTGGAACTGCTACTTTGTACAACGGCAGACTTCGGACAACAATTACCCACAGACCATTCGCTTGCCTTCTGTAGTTTTCACTGCAGAGCGAAATATTAACACACACACACGCGCGTAGAATTTTATATACACCGATAATTTTCCATCCTAATATACTGCACCCTTTTATCATTATCAATCCTCAAGCAACAATACAACCAATAAAACCATTTTCAAAGAGTAAATATAATTTTCAAAGCGTAATTATTGTTCCGCATGTGGCGTTATATTCTTCGAATTAATAAATATCTACCAGATCGCTATAAAACTGTGCCTAAAACCTTCCTCATCTATAAATTCGTAACTGTTCAAATATTTAATTCTCTGCATCTTGTCGTTCGGACGTGAAAAGCGTACACCGATCAGACATTCACATTAATATATATATAGATAAATAGCTATCCGATCGCCATAAAACCGTGCCTAAAGCCTTCCCCGGGTAGACATTAGTGACGGTACAACATTTTAGCTCTTTATGTCTTGTGGTTCAGATGTGATAAACGTACACCGAACAGACATTCACATTTGTAGATATAGACTAGCTGTAAACCCAGCGTTGCCGGGGTGTTTACTTATACTACCCTCTAGTAGTCCATATCTCCTCCCCCCTCTCTCTGCATCCACCTCATTCTCTCCCATCTTACTGTTCGTTTCGCCGTGGCGGCGTGGCCGAGGGCATTGAGGCGCCATGCTACGATGCGCGAGGTTATTTCCCGTCGGGGATTCGAATCCCCCCTTGGGCATGGATGTTTGTGCTGTCTTTAGTATAAGTTAGTTGATAAGTAGTTTGTTAGTTTAGGGACTGATGACCCCGCAGTTAAGTACTATAAGATTTACGAACATTTGAACATTTCTGTTCGTTTCCACCTTTCCCTCTGTCGGCAAAGTTTTCGAGATTTCGTGTTTAGTCAGTGAGTCAATGAGTGTTCTTTCGCTTTTGTATAGATAGAGATTAAGAAAACAGACTGCTTAATTTGGATGCAAGAAAATTAAGGGAGACTTGCAGACAAAACTAAATAGTAACATGCAAATCTGTAATGCCAACTTTATTTCATACAAGATCATGCCTGATGCGACAGTTTTACGGCATCTACAGTGAAACTGTTGTGAGCGGCAGACTTCTTTTCGTTCATCATTTTGTGGGGGGGGGGGGGGGGGGCAGGGGGGAGGGGGTTCAGTTACAAAACGCTTCATAAACGTCCGAAATTACATGCAAACTTTGTTGCAGGTCCCTTACTACTCCCATTTTCCAATAATTGACGCATAAATCTGGGTATTCTCACGAGGTGGCTTCTCATTATTTATATCATATCTCCTCAGCAATGTGTCGTGCTCTTTTGTTTTTGGGTCAGGAACCTTCATGGGCATACGGTGAACAGTTCACCAATGTTTCATTGCAATCGAATGAATGGTTTATGAACACATAGAGGACATACGGACAATATATATATATATATATATATATATATATATATATATATATATATATATATATATATATATGCTACGGACGCAAACAGTTTTTTTCTAAGAAAAATCAGCAACTAGTTTCACTTTCACGAGGATTGTTCAAATGAAAAGCTACTAAACGACACTGTGGGTATAACTGATGTCTTTATTCAAAACTAATCACGTGAGGCCTGAGCACAACTATCACTCTGTTAACGAACCGAAGGATTTCCTGTCACCAGAACTCCTGTGGTTGTGACAAGAGCCAGTCCTCTACTGTGTCCTTTAGTTCGTCTTTCAAACTGATGTCCTTCCCTTGATACTGTTTTTAGTTAACCATACAGTTGGAAGTCACAGGGCGACATACCCTGGGTGTAGGGCGGATGCTGAAGTTGCTCCCTCTTGAACTTGGCCAGTACATTTTGTGTGACCCTGGAGACTTCTACACCCGCGTTATCAGGGAGCAGAATCACCCCCTCCGTGAGCAATCCTGGCCGTTTGCTCTTGATGGACTTGCGTAGGAGCAGCGTTGGAGTGGCCGAACGCTCTAAGGCGTCTTGCTGCGGAGTGCGCAGTTGCTCGCACTTGGAGGTTTGAGTCCTACCTCGGGCATGTGTGTGTGTGTGTGTGTTTGTGTGTGTTTTTTGTCCTTAGGTTAGCTTATGGAAGCCTGTCTTGATAGCCTAATTGGTTAAGGCGACCGCTGGCCCGAAGCGGGAAATCCGGGTTCGAAACCCAGTTCAGCACAAATTTTCAACTTCGCCGTTGAATATATTTGCAATTCCCCGAAACGGTCGAAATGTTTCAATATTTCTAATTCGATTTAAACTTGCCTAGGCTACGAAGTGTCTCACAGTACACGTCACTGTTCATGGCTTTTCCGTGCTCGAGGAATTCGTTGAGTATCGGGCTAAGGACATTAAAAAAGTCGGTGAGCATCACCTTTCCCGCTGAGGACATAGCGTTCAAATTTCTTCACTTCCCTCGATATTGCACTACTTTATCTCAAAGCGGCATATTCAAATTACAATCGGTTTGGACGATACGACGTTTCATATCTTATCATTGAATACCCCTGGTATATGTTGGTACCCTGATGTGTTTAATCAGGATCCTGATGTTTTTCATAAGAATAACAACATGCATTCGAAGACTCTCACAAAATGACTGAAACAGGCAAATAAAAGGCATGTTTAAAAAAAAAAAAATTTAACTTAATGTCACAGTAGATGAAATGGACAAAAAGCTAAACACAAACAATTCTACCGTCTTCATTAATACGCCTGTTAAAGTCTTTCAGGAACACCGTTACTACTCTACGGCACCGTGTGATATTGTAACTGTGTGAAACGAGTCATACCTCTTAACGGTTTGTGTTAGAATGTTCAAACTGCAAACCGCACGCTAGGACACGGCAGTTGGTGAGAATTACTACGCACATACGCATGTGAAACTCAACCGGGACACAAAAAGTTGTCGAAGAGCTGGGTACGTGAGGGTTATGGAAAATCATTTCATCCCCATTATCCAGAGTGTTTCATGTTGTGGAGGAGCCCTTTGGGGACCACATTCTAGCTCTGGGTTACTCAGAAACCTTTGCATAGGTCTCGATTGGCCGTCATATTCTTCGGATCCTTATACGTGTGAGTCCTTTCCATGCGATTATATTAAGTGCAAGATCTACAATAATAACACAAAGATCATTCCTGTGCTGAAAACAGGCATTCAGGAGGTCATCGACAGCATCCATATGTTCCGACACTTCAGCGGGCCATGCATAATCCGTCCTGTAAATGTTCAATTGTTTGTAGAGTTTATGGGACTTAACTACGGTGTCATCAGTCCCTAAACTTACAAACTAATTATGAACTAACTAATACTAAGGACGGCACAAATATCCATGCCCGAGGGGGGATTCGATCACCCGACCGAAGTGGCCGTGCAGACCGTGACTGGCGCGCCGCAGACCGCTTGGCCACCGCGGCCGACTCCGCCCTGTAAATTAACTCATAAAAAATACAAACGAAATAAATTTACTAATTACATCATTATATCAAAAAATTATAAATTAAATTAATCTTAATATAAAACCTAAAATCATTATAAAACAAAAATAAAAATGAACTATAAGAAAAAAAAATAAATAAGAATAAAAATAAATAAATAAATAGCTGGTGTTATCCTGTTATTATATGCAAACCATTAATCAATTACAGGATTTTAACTTTAGAACGCTTACATGTAGAATAAAGTGTACGCACGCCCTAGTTTGTAACTAATTTACGTTCGGTTTCGTGTAGTTCAATAATTGCCACCCAGTATGTAGCCTTTTAGCTTAACAATGGTCTGACACTTGAGATGAAACAGTCCTTTCCAACACCCACTAGGAACAAAAATCCATGGTCATAATACCCGTGAACATGGAGGCATGTCAATATCCGTTAATCGATCTATCAGTTTTCTTTGGGAAGTTTCGTTTAATTAATCGGGGACGGTAGGAGCATTTATAGGAGGAGCACCATCGTCTTGAAAGTATATTTCCTGAAAGTTTGTACCATATGTCATATGTCATGGTACGCTGTAATCCTGGAGCAAATTCAAGTAATTAAAATAAAGTTTAATTACGCCAATTGATGATATTGTCACCAAAACCCTTGCAAGTTGATTTAGTTGTTGTTAAAACAAAATATTTAGTTTGTCAGTGTACTAGTAAGTGTAATTATGTGTGTGTTACGTTGTCCGCGTAAATTAAAATTGACCACGTCAGAGCAGGCAATTTTACTGAATAGGTTATGATCATGTTTCTGTTGGTCAAACGTCAGTTCATAAAACTCAAGACGTCGATCTTCAAGTAACCAATGTCGTAAACGTGGAATGCAAAATTCAGTCTTCAATTAACATATATCATAAACGTGCAATATAAACTACAAAGTCTGTAGATGTAACTTTCTTTCCACTGAACATCGTGATAAGTCCACGTCAGCTGCTAATCATCTGGTTGATTTTGGAGGACTTTGCGTCACAGTTAAACATACCCGCAATTCATTTTCCTCGATTGTGACCGTTATTAGGTGGCCAGATCGTGGTGCATCCAAAATAATTCATATTCTTCAAATCTGTTTCGCATATCGTATACTGTCTAGTCGATGGTTATGGTCTAAAGTGTCTTCATTATTCATTAACAACTGCAGTAGCACCACTTTCATAAAAAGTTTTTAATGCGAAAATCATTCCTTCTTTCGTTAACATCGTCACAATTCTGTAAACACCCTTAACAGATAACACTTTCAAAAATTAACTGGTTTGGTTATAGTGTTACCTATGTTTGGCATTGCATCGTATACAAACTTGATCAGCCGTAATTATAATCATATGATAATGACAACGACTTAAAACTTCCTACTGTACTACAAATTGCTGTTACTTTTCTTTACTGACACGTTCCATATCATTACGAAATACCGTATTTATGATCTATGGAACAATAATTAATCTGATCTAAACTAGTTTAACCAACAGACCAGTAACTTTTGCACCACTTTGTTCATTGCATATGATGGTATTGTGCAATACACGTCAGTTTCTGCGGAGTCTGACAGCAATTATCTGTGCACGATTATTTTCAAAAAAAATGTCGAAAATGAATGACAAAAGATTATGAAGTGAGCTGGGATGTGTATACTACAGCATCATGTGGCATTCTGAGAAATAAAATGATTGTTTCGGATATGTCAGATACTTCATTGCGCAAAATAAGAAACTGAAGATCAGTACAGTAAGTGTTACATTACTTGTAACATTTATCAGAAATGGAAAACTCCATCACGTCAACTGTCCAGCGAGCATATTTATCTCATATTTTCTTCCAAGGTTGTCACAGTATGAACATAAACTCCTACAAGCTTCAGTAGAAACTGTACTTACAGAATTGTCTTATTTCGCTTGCATCATTTTCTACAGGAGAGGAATAAGTAGAACACAATAAGTAACACAATTCACTTGTTTAATTTACCGCTAGTTGTGGTGACTAACGAATCTTGCTGCAGTGGACTAGCATTTAGTCACAAAAACGTTTGACGGATTCTTTTCGCATTTACTTCACCTATTCTGCGTTATTTCTGCCTGTGGTTTGCAAGACATTCACTCAATCGCCATATATAAGAGTTTCAAATGCTAGAGTACCGTGTGATAGTCGTCAAGAAACTCTCCTTACAACAGTTAAAAACGCAATAGTCCAATTGGTACTATTCCATTGGTAAAGATCACCCAAAATTGTAACCCTTTGTTGTCATTGGCCAATGAATTTGGACGATAATAAAGAGGGGAGTGGCAATCCTGTGACAAATCGACGTGTTTTATCCACTCACATCAGTTCGTCACTCAATTTACAGCCTCAAGATCACGAACTGACGACCTATGTGGCATATTTTGCGCTGCAGAGAGAACTTTAGAAGACTACGGGTTGGTGGATCTTTTCTTTAGAAGATCATGCATTTCACTCAGGGTGGTGGAAGCAAGTAGCTACCTCCTGTGTTCTTGGCTTTCGTCACAGCCTAAATCAGGTAGACGTCACTTGTGGTGACATAGAGAAGGAGGAAGTAGTGGAAATGAAGTTAGAAAAAAAATATTCTTTTTCCTATTTGCCATAAGCGACATATCGGCTACCAAAGGTGTTCAAACTGACAATTCAAGAGCATAAGTATTGTGCAATAGATATCGAGCAGCTCCTGGCCTCGCAATGTTGCGCAATGTATTGACACAATATTATTGATGAGTAACTATGGAGCGTGTAAGAGCTTTTGAGGAAGCAGGCATTACACGATAATTTCGGGCTCACACTTTGGTTGGGGGTCGGGCGACAGAAGGGGCAAGCTGCCCCGTCTACAAAGTTTAGGTGGGCGCTAAATGGGCAATAAAGTGAAACGTGATAGCAGGTGTATACTTCGTTGTGGCATGAACACGTGGAACTTACAGATGAAATTACCAAGCCTAAATTACCAACTTACTTACCTACTAACTGACATACACAGTGTCTTTAGTAAGTTGCCAGAAATTAAGTACGAGGATAGTCCTGAATACAACATTGACGTACTTTTGGCGTGAATCACTGCATTGCGTTTCAGCATAATAAATTATCTAGGGCCATGACTGAATTGCACGTTGGAAATGAAACATCAAATACATAGGTGAAAGTGGGGTAAAATTATGGAGTACACGAAGGTTGAAATTTGTTGTTGTTGTGGTCTTCAGTCCGTAGACTGGTTTGATGCAGCTCTCCACGCTACCCTCTCGTGTGCAAGTCTCTTCATCTGAGAATACGTTCGGCAACCTACATCCTTTTGAATCTGCTTACTATATTCGTCCCTCGGTCTCCCTCTACGATTTTTACCCCACACGCTTCCTTCTAATGGTAAGTTAACAATTCCTTGATGTCTCAGAATATGTCCAACCAATCTATCCCTTCTCTTAGGATATGCCTGAAACTCCTTTTCTCCCCGATTCGGTTAAGCACCTCCTCAATTTAAATAGAACAATTGTAGCATTTAGAATCAAATATGAGAGTATGCAATCTTGAATTGCTGATGCATGTTTACGGTATTACTGAAATATAAAATGTGGAAGAAAAGAACTTGCTTCGACATCTTAAATGGACGACGTGTCTTTGTTATCTAGATGGCCTTGTCGTTTCTCAAGAACATTTATGGAACATCTAAGCCTCCTGTCAACTGTTTTGAAGTGTGTTCAGACTGCAGGACTCTGCCTCAATCCAAATAATTACGTCTTAGTCGCCAAAGAGAGAAACATTATGGGACACCTAGTGAACGGAAATGTTGTCTGTCCTGATCCAGATAAAGTAAGGGCAGTCACAGAATTTCCAACTCCCCAGCACTTCCGTGATGTGAGAAGTTTTCTCGGGCTGTAGTCATACTACTGTCGTTTCATAAAAGCTTTTTGTGACAAGGTACGTGCACTGGAAGAACTTCTGCAGGTAGATGACAAGTTTTTTTGGGATGAGACGAAAGAAATAGCTTTCCGGGAGGCTCTAACTTCGCCACCAGTTTTAGCCTTATACGATGAGAATGCGGACACCCAACTTCACACAGACACTAGCGGTTACGGGATTGGTACAGTGCTTCTCCAAATTCAGAAAGGTGTTGAAGAAGCCTATGCAATAAGAGTGCTCCCAAAGTCCGAGACAAACTACAACCGGAAGGAATGTCTCGCTGTTATATGGGCTATCAACAATTTCCGGCCGTATTTATTCGGTAAGCCATTCACCGTCGAGACAGACTACCATTCTGACCAGTTTGAAGGATCCATCAGGTCGACTAGTAGGATGGGCACTAAGACTGCAAGACTACGATTTCACAGAGATATTCAAAACCAAGCGCAAATGAAGCTACTGCCTTTCGATGAATCCATTAGCCGAACACAACAACATGGACGAAATTTCAGCCTTCCCTGAGGTGACATTACAGCTGAACAGAGGGAACATTCAGCAATATTACAAACCATAGAAGCCTTGGAGAAAGGAGAACCAACTACAGCAGAGATTCAACTGATAAACGGGACATTCTATAAGAACAACTACATTGCACTTAGTCACTATATAAAAAATACATAAGTTAAAAACATGACATCTTACAAAATACTTGAGTATTTTGTAAGCTGTCATGTTTTTAACTTATGTATTTTTACATAGTGACTAAG